>CM028137.1:785535000-787935000 GCA_016271365.2 Neoceratodus forsteri
AAGACAAGTTGAAGGAACTGAACATGTACTCCCTGGAGGAGAGGAGGGAGAGAGGGGATATGATAGAGGCATGCAAGTATCTTACAGGGAGGAACAGGGTGCAGGAATACACTATTTTTAAGTGAAAAAGATGTTCCAGGACTAGAGGGCATGGGATGAAGTTGGAGGCAGGGCGATTCAGAGGAAACGTGAGGAAGAATTTCTTCACAGAACGGGTGGTGGACAAGTGGAACACCCTGCCAGAGGAAGTGGTGGGGGCTGAAACAATCACGGGATTTAAGAATGCATGGGATAGACATAAAGGAATTCTGGAGGTCAGGGGTAGGGCAACAGACTTCCCAGAAAACATAAACTGAACTTACAAGCTCAAATGGGCAGACTGGGTGGGCCATAGGCCTTATCTGCTGACATTGTCTATGTATCTATGTGTTGTATCTGCAGATACCTCAGCCATCTATTGGGACAGAGATCTTACATTTGGCATTATTAATTTATTATAGGTGTTCTAAAATGAGCCAAATTTCATGTTCGGCACCTTTGAAGCTAGACATGTAAATTAGCATGAATAACCATTTTTGTTATGGTTATAGAATCATTTAACTATGGAGAGAATTTGAGTAGAGATTTTTAAGTTAGAGGGGTTCAAATGTTTACTATGCAAATATTTGCAAAATTGTGTGAAAACTTTCAAAAATGTGGATGTATGTAACTTCTCTGCTCTTGCAGGCATTAACTTAACATTTGACATGCATATCTGATGTCAGTGTATTCTGGTGCCTAATACAACTAGATAAATTGGTTTAGCAGTTTTAAATTTACGGTGGAAAAAACAAACAAAAATATTGGCAACATTTTCTCAAATATTTATGATAGCATATAGAAGAAGTATCCAGAATTCTTCTTGTGGAATTCAACAATCACAATGCACGTACTGTATCACTGCTTCATTTAATAAGCTGAGCTGAAGGTTTTGCAGTCTTGCTGTTCCTCACTGGGTGACTATTTTGCATCCTCCCCTTTAGCATAGCCAGATTGACTCTGTAGGACTATTGATCCCACTGCTATCCTCTTTGTTCTTTACAATGACAAAATCCCTTAAAACAAGAGTCACCTAATCCTTTTCATATCAACCTGCCCTGTTGGAATAGCCAGAATTCTTCCTTCCTTGTGCCACAGACATTCGGATCACCTACTACATCTTTTGAGTACCTCTAAGTCCCAGACTTGCACATACATCAGGCTCCTGGATCACCAGTTTATTGGATGTGATTCTTGTATATCCTGCATTCAGGCTGGAAACATTGACACTTTGTGCTTCCTTGCTTCAACTAGGGGTGTACCATTGCAGTGCTACCCAACACAGCTGTCCATTTTGTGGGAAACTATGCATCTAACTCCTGCAACTGGTGACCTCCTGCACTACCTGCCTCTCATACTCTATACTTTTAATTTGAATCCCCAGATAAGGCTGGTAAATTAGCAAATTCAATTTTATGGAATGTTCATGAAATTCCACGATTTTCACAAAGACTCATGGAATTTGACTTAAAGTACAGACATTATTTTCAATTTTGGCAGCAATTAATTAATACAATTGACACACATTCCCTTTTAAGGTCTAAGAACCAGACAACATTTACTCTTACAGAAATGTAAGTGTGCCAGTACATGCAGAATGTATGCCACATGTGGTTGTGCAATGTTTGCATGTGGTTTGCATACACAAAGGAAACAAGCAAACCATGTCTAAAAAGAAAATCAGGTTCACATTGTACAAAGCTTGACATGTGTCAGCAGGTAATCTGGTGTGAACATCTAAAAATCATATCAGATTTGTGTGTTGCACGCTTGACATGAGTGCAGCAGTTAAGCTGATGTGACATCATTTAACAAGCATTTGTCAATGCGAATGTTTGCTTGCTGGTATTAGTATTGGAGTGCAGCAGTTAGACAGATGCAGAGTAGGAATGGCAGTGGAGTATTGAACTTACGCCCCCCCCTCCACCCTGCAGAGACGGACAGGCATTGGGGCATGCGTTTGGGTTGTCGTCCATAACGTTCATGCCATTTCACCTCATTCTATCCTGTAGACACTGACAAGTGTTGAGGTGTGCCAGTTGGTACGGCTTTACAGTCACTCTACTCCATAAGGACATGTGCTGAAATGGGTGCAGTATAGAATGGGTTGAACTGTGGGTCTGAAGTGTTCAAGGCACAGCCTCGATGCCTGTCAGTGGCTGCAGGGTGGGGGTGGGGAGTTGGAATGGCATGGGCATTACAGTTGGCAATCCAAAGGCACACCCCTGATGGCCTGTCAGTCTGTACAGGGTGGGACGTTATGGTTAGAAACCATAATGCCCCGGGCGTGTGTTGGTATTTGCAGTACAAATTTTCAGCATGGGCATTTTGTGGCCCCCACCTCATGAAAGCATTTGGGACCTCTTCTCATGAACAGTGGCACTCTAATTTTGTTAATGTGTCCCAAAATTTGAGTTTTCACAGCGACCGTGACATTGTTACTGTTAATTGCAATTAATTGCAAATCAATTAACAATGCCTGTATTAGAATATGGAAATATGGTGTATAATTTTGCGGGTCAAACACATTTAAATAAATTAGTCTTATCATGTAATCGATTGGCAAGATTTATCCTGAACTGTAGCTATAATACTCATCATTGCATTTTGTATAAAGACTTAAACTGGGACAGTTTATCAGTACGATTTAAAAACAATATTCAGTATTTATCTATAAAATAATAAATGGGATGATTGATGGAAACATGAAATTGCCTTCTGTTAGTAAATATTATCCATATCTTTTAAGGAATGTAAAGCATAGAGTTACACTTTTCCAAAACTAATACAAGATATGGTACTTTGACACTTGAGGCTCAGACTGCAAATATTTGGAATAATATTCCCCCTGAATTAAGGAAAGCAACTAAACTATCACAGTTTAAATTAGGATTGAGCACTGTATTTTATGATGAATGTACTTGTTTTTAAAATGTGGATAAATGTGTTAGTTGTTGGTCTGATTGAAGATTTTTGTCTTGTATAATGTCAAAAATTATTTATTAGTTGTTTTATGTAGTCTGAATTTTTGTATGTTATATTGAATGTAATTTGCTCTTGACACAGGACAACTTTGAAAATAGGTCTATGACCTAAAGTTTGCTATCCTGTATAAAATAAATGTTTTTCCTACATTGTGTCCAGATGTATGAGAAACAGAGATTGGGCAGGATGTAAGAATGACAGCTGTACCATTTATAGGGAGGTGTGAAGAGATGGCAATGTTGAAAATCTGTAGCGAAAGTATTAAAAATTCTCAAACTTCCGAGCGTATGTGGAAACTGCGCAATGCATGTGTGTAACACAGTCATTTAGTGAAATTATTTCACAAATTTCAACATAGGCATTTTGTGACCTCTGCTCATGAACACTGTCACTATGATTTTCTTAATATGTCCTGAACATTGATTTCCCACAGCAACCACGGTATTCTCCTGCAGATGTATAAATGCATATTTTGGCCGGATGTGAAAAATGACAGCTGTACTGTTCATAAAGAGGTATTAAAATGGCAATGTTGAAAATCTGAACTGAAAATACTACAAATTTGCAGAGTTACGAGGTGCGTGGAAACTATATCCACACGCTTGTAATCAGTTATTTATGGATATTTGTCACCAAATTTTCAACATACTGTAGGCATTTTAGGACCTCTGCTCATGAAGAGAGTCACTGTGATTTTACATACAAACATACAAATCTGCCAGCAGAACACACCAATTGGTCTATGTAAGTCTGCCTGAGTGTGCAGCTAGCACCCTAGATTGCAGCTGCCCCAGCCTCTTCCCCCTCAGTTCCTCCCCCGCTTGTCCCAGCCCCTGCCCCCAACTCTTCCTCTTGCTTTATCCCACTCCTCCTTAAAGCTATTGACTGTCCTACATGTTACCATACCCTCTGGCAGAGCATTCCAACTAGACACCACCCTCTCAGAGAAGTAGTGCCTCCTCATTTCCCTCTTGAAACATCCCCCTTTCAACCTTAGTCCATGCCCACTCATCTCTCTTCCACTCCTCCATTTAGACACCCCCTTGGTGCTAGGTTTAGTTACCCCCTCAGGTATTTAAACACTTCAATCATATCCCCCTATTCCTTCTCTCCTTCAGTGTGTACATGTTCAGGGTCCTTCAGCCTAACTTCATATTCCTTTCCTTCCATCCCTTTAACATTTTGTTGCCATCTTTTGCATCCCTCCAGTAACTTATATCTCTCCTCAGGTATGGATTCCAGTATTGCACATAGTACTCTAGGTGCGGTCTGACCAATGATCTATAGAGAGGTAGGATCAATCCCTGTGTCTGGATGAGAACCCCCTTGTGATGTACCCCAGCATCCTGTTTGCCTTCACTGCTGCTCTTATGTAGTGGGCTGAGTTGTTCATGCTCCCAGTTACCAACACCCCTAGGTCCTTCTCCTCCTCTCTGATCCCCAACTAATAGTTCCTCTTCTGGTTCTTAGCCCAGAAGTGCATCACCTTACACTTCTTTGCATTGAATCCTAGCTGCCACGCCACTGACCTGCAGTTTTCCCCATCCGTCCTCTTCATCCACCACCACCCGCAAGCTGGTATAATTTGTGAACAGACTAACCCTGCTCCCCACTCCATGTGCTATATCGGAGATAAAGGCCCAAACAGCACCGGACCTAGCACTGACACCTGCAGCACCCCACTTGTCACTGCTCTGGGTGCTGAGAGCTCCCCCACCACCACCACCCTCTGCACCCTCCCCTGTAACCAGTTCTCTATCCATTTAGTCAGCTTGTTCCCCACCCCCACTGCCGTCAGCTTCCCCCCAGTCTCCCATGAGGCACTGTATCAAAGGCCTTAGTGAAGTCTAAGTACAGGACATGTATCACATGGTCCCTGTCCAACTCCCTTGTCACCCAGTCACAATACTCTGTTAGGTTGGTTTGTCAAGACCTCCGTGAGATGAACCCATGTTGCCGCCCATCTTGGAGACCATTACTGTCTAGGAATTACACCAGCTTCTCCTTCAGTATCAGCTCCATAAGCTTACCCACTATGGATGTGAGAATTACCAGCCGATAATTTCCTGGCTTCTCCCTAGGCCCACTCTCGTATATGGGCACCACATGGGCCACCCTCCATTCCTGCGGCACATACCCCATTGCCATTGAGGTGTTGAACAGATTTGCCAGCAGCTCAGCCAACAACTCCACCTTCTCCCTCAGCACCCTGGGGTGGATGGCATTGGGACTTGGTGACTTGTCCACCCTTACTGCCCTCAGCCCCTCTAGCACCCTACTTCCTGTGATCACTTTGTCCGTCACCTCCTCCCGACTTTTCCCCACTGCCCCAGCCTATTCTGGTAGTGGTCCATCCCTCTCCTTAGTGAAAATGGAGCAGAAGTATTCATTTAGAATTTCCACTTGCTCCTCACCCTTTTCCAGCCAATCCACGCCTCGCTTTATTCTCACAATATGTTCCTTGCAGTTCCTTTTTTCCCTGACATACCTAAAAAAGTCCTTTCCCCTCCTTTTATGTCCTGTGCAGAACTTAATTGCCTGGAGGCCTTGGCTTTTTTTCACCCTCCTGGCAACCTCCCTTGACCAACTCCCGAAAGCCTCCTTATCCTCTGCCTTCCCTGTTTTCCTGTACTTCTGGCATGCAGCTCTCTTTGCCCTCACCCTTTGCAGCACTTCCTTGTTCAGCCATCGTGGTTTCTTGCCTCTGCTCTTCTTACTCCTGGCCCTGGTGCAGGCTACTGTGGCCTCTGTTAGCACAGTCTTTATGACTCCCCACTTTTGTTCTGCATACATCCCCAGCTTTATATCCTGGAGTTTTCCTTGCAGTATTGCTCCCATCCCCCCAAAGTCCACCCTAATAAAGTCCACCACCTTAGTGCCCATGCCTCCTGTCTCCCTGCCCAGTGCGACAACAAGCCACACTGTTTGGTGGTCGCTACCTGCTAGTGGGTCCTCCATCCTTACCTCCCTCACCACCTCCCCATTTGCCAGTACTAGGTCCAGAGGGCTACCAAGCATTGTAGACCCACTTACCAGGTAGCTGAGAAGGCAGTCCTGGAATGCATCAAGGAGCACCTGCTCCCTGGTCCTGCTAGTATCGGGGTGCTCCAGTCAACCTGTGGTAGGTTAAATTCCCCCACCACACTCCCCCTTCTACACACCCTACTTATCTGCTCTGCCAACTCCCCGTCCAGTTCCCCAGATTGGGCTGGTGGTCTGTACACCACTCCCAGCCTCAGCTTTCTGCCCTTGTAGCGTAGAAGCTGCACACAAAGCACCTCTGTCCTCTCCTCTTCTCCCTCATCCCTTATGCATTCAATCCCTTCCTTCACATAGAGTGCAATCCCCCCCTTCCAACCTCCAGGTCCCTCCTGTATATCCTGTATTCCGGGATTGCCAAGCCCCAATCATGGTACTCTGTGGGCCAAGTCTCTGTCACTGCAGCAATGTCCACTTTCCCCTCTGAAAGGAGCGCCTGAAGCTATGCGAATTTGTTTCCCAGGCTTCTTGCGTTGAGAGAGACCACCTTCCACCTGTACCCCTACTTCTCCTCACTCTTCTCCTCCTTGGCCTGTGTCCCTCCTCCCGGTAGTCTGTACTCTTTCTCCTCCTTATTCTTACTGGGTAGTGGTGCCTTCTGTATTACACTCAGACCACTCTGCCCGCCCCCTCCCAGGGTTACTACACCTCCGCCTTTACCTATATCTAGGGGGGTGAGCTCATTAAGCTCCCCTGTCTAGACCTTTCTACTAACCTCAGTCTTTTGGCCACCCCCCCCATTAGTTTAAATCCATCTTAGTAGAGATATACCCCTCTAATCCTGCCATTAATACTCCCCTCTCCTTCCTGCTCAAGTGTACCTTGTGCCCTGCATACAAGTCACTATTTCCCTAGACCCTACCCCAGTTAGTCACTAACCCATAATTTTTGGTGTGGCACCAATCCTTCTGCCCCTTGTTGAACTCCTCAATCCTACCCTTCCTCCCAATGCTTGCACATGGTACGGGGAGTAATTCTGCAAATGCCACCATCTCCCCAACCCCCTCACACTGCTTGCCCAACTACTTGAACCTCTTCCTCACTACTTCCACAGTTTCCCCCGCTAAGTCGTTTCTACCCATATGCAACAGTAAATGAGGTTTCTTCCTCCCCCTTGCTGCACAGTTGAGAAGTGCCCGCCTTACCTCTCCTGCAGTCAGCCTGGGGATAACTTCAACTCAAATAGCTGTACCTTCCCCCTTCCGCCTCATCTCACCCCTTTTAGTATACAATCCCCTAGGATGAGTACCCCCATCCCTTAGCCCCTTTCCCTTCCAATGCCCCTTCCACCACTCTAGTATTTGATCTTCCCTGCCCCTCACCCCCGCCAGCTGCACCCTCTGTGACTTCTATATCTGCCTCACCCCTTTTCTCTGCCTTATTCCTCCCGTCCCCCTTGAACCCCTTCCCAGCGTGACTACTTCCTACTGGGCTTCCCATGTTGATGTCCATTCCTCCCCTTCTGATTTCCAACACCTCTCCTATCCCCGCTATTGCCAGTTTAGAGCCCCTATTCTCTTCTACCCCGATAGAGATGCCCCTCAAATCCTTCCCCCTTCCCATAGCCTTCTCTCCCCCAGTCACCACCCCTCCTTCCTTACTAGCCACCTTTTACCCTTTCATCCTTGCTATCTCCTCCCCTAACTGTTACCATCCCTCTCATGCCCCGCTTGTCCACCCCCTTCAGTATGTCCATGCTCCCACTCTTTCTCTCCCACAGCAGAGGCTTAAATCTATTCCTAGTCAATACCCCTCCTACATCTCTTCCCCTATCAGTTTCCTCCTCCTACTTGTTCCCCTCCGTGCCACCTCTGGTCCTTCCCTACCTGCAGCCATCTGCTTTCTCTCCTGGTACTCCTCATGGTCTCTTCCTCACCCAGCAGGAGGCTCCCCTTGCCTTAGGCACCCCCTCCCTTGTTCTCTCTTTTCTGCTAATGCCTCTGATACTGGGGTTGGTTTCAGTCTCTAGTTGTTCTTCCTCCCTTCCCCCTTGCTATCCCCTATTCCCCACCAGCCAGGATGCCTACCATATTCATCTGCCCTGCCATTTAGACTCCTCCCTAACCTCCACAGTTCCTCTCTCAAACTAGCCGGTCATCTACAAACCATACATCCCCCAACCTCCAATCCCAGTCCAGGACCATGGTGGACCCACACCCTGTGAATCCTACCACCTTTCCAAAGATGTCTGCCCTATTGACATGTGCCACCTGCCCCATTTTGGCCCCCATCTTATATTATGGGCTTTTACTCCCAGGTTCTGTATCCTACTACAACTGCCCCCCTAACGGCCCCTTGACAACCAGGGTAATTCAGTCTCAAATTTCATCTATTAGATACTGTATTACTGTAGCAATCCTAAATCCTCTTTGTCTGTTTTTCACCTCGTAGCTACCATACTTTTTGTTCTCAGCTCTTATATAGTTTCACTTGGCCCAGTTAGAAATCCTATTGCACTCCAAGTATTACTCAGCTCAGTTACAGAAATAAACATAACAACTAAATTTGTATTATTACAGCACTCCTCAAAGTATCCAATCATTGCTTTGTCTCCACCCCAGAGATGCTGCAGTAATATAGGACCACAGAGGACCCTGGGTGGGAGGGTGGGCAACCATAAAGTCCCAGCAGAGCTTCATTGAGCTTGATCACTCTCCACCTCTCACTCACTCATTCTGTTTCTCCTGGCACTGCAGGCTGCCCTTTTGTACTGGGCTTCTGCCTGCATTGGTGCCTTTTTCTGCCCATAAAGATATCTGCAGCAGTCCCGACAGAGCTCTGATGACCTTGCTCACTCCTCCTCTCTCACTTGCTCATTCTGTTTCTCCTGGCACGCAGGCTTCCCTTTTGTACTGGGCTCTTGCCTGTTGGCACTTTTTCCTGCCCACATGAAGTTCACATCTGTCCCGACACAGCTCCATTGAGCTCAATCACTCCCACTCTCTCACTCACTCATTCTGTTTCTCCTGGTGCTGCAGGCTGCCATTTTGTACTGGGCTCCTGCCTGAGTTGGCGCATTTTTCTGCCCACAAAGAAATCTGCAGCAGTCCTAACAGAGCTCCATGTGAGCTCGTTCACTCCCCCTCTCTCATTTGCTGGATCTTAATCTGTCTCAAACACTGATTTCCCACAGTGACCATGCTATTCTGTGCCAGAAGTGGGAAAACACATTTCAGCCAGGATGTGAAAAATGACAGCTGTACTGTTCATAAGGAGGTGTGAAAAAATGCCGGTGTTGAAAATCTGACGTAAAAATATTACAAATTAGTGAAGTTACAAGGGTGCATGGAAACTGCACAATGCATGCTCATAAAACAGTCATTTTCTGGGGGATTTTTTTCACCAGATTTGCAACATAGGCCTTTTGAGAGCCCACCTCATGAACAGTGGCACAGTCATTTTGTTAATCAGTCCCGAAAGGTGATTCCGTACAATGACCTCAAAACCACCTTTCAGAACTGAATAACACAATTACAGTGATTGAATTCATGAGGAGGGGTCCCAAAAACCCCATGTTGAAAATTTGGTGCCAGAATTCCCAAAAATACCCGAGATATGCACCAAAGTTGAAAAAACCATATTTATGTAATTATACAGCTTACCGGCATTTCTTCAGTTCTTCAGTTCGCAGTCAGCTTTGAAGAGTGCAGACGTGTTCCCAGTCCACCGAAGATTGTCGCTCTGGGCTGTGGAGGTAGGTATAGGGTGAGCGGCATGCGGGGAGGCGGGGTGCACACAGGGTGGCACAGGTTGGAGGAGGGGCCTCCAAGCTCTATGAGGGATCGATTTCTTATTTTACAGGTGTTGAAAAAAAACCATTGTGGGACTGTTTTTATTTTTCAGGAACTTTGGCACACTGGGGTGGGCGCCCAGCATGCCACCTGAGTGTTTTTTTTTGGTGGGGGGCGCTGTAGCCGACAGGGGATTGGGCACCCCCTCGGCACACAGCAAACTGGAGGGCATTATGCCAATGGGGAGTGGGCACCCCATTGGCAAATTGAACTGGGGGGGACTGAAGCCAGGGGATTGGGACCCCTGTCAGCAAAAAAAGACTGTTCGGAGGGTACATGCTGCCAAGGGTGATTGGGCACCCCTCAGCACACAACAAATGAGGAAGGCAGGTTTACAATGTGCCAACAGGGAGTGGGCTCCCCTGTCAGCAAATGTACTGGGTCAGGGCAGCATAGGGACGGCAAGGTACTGCCCTGCTATGATGGGTTGCTCCCTCATTGCAGCAAAATGGCTGACACTGCAATGATGAGGTGGTCCCTGATTGCAGTGGCAAAAACATTTCAACTTGGTGGCACTTTTGCAGAACCAGTGTCATCAAGACACTGGGCCTGCATTGGTCCACCAGTGCCAAGCCCCCAAATGCAGTGCCCCCGTTGGCTGCCAGAGTGCTGCACCTCCACAACCTGCTTCTCTCCTAAGCTTCCGCATAATGTTTCTTGTGCATGTGCACAAGCAAACATAAAAATTACATCAGGTTCACATGTTGCACACTTCCCATGAGTGCAGCAACTAAGCTGATGCAAATCTCATTTAAAAAGCACATCTGTTTCTATTTCTCATACTACTGCTAGCAATTAGAGCCATTAAAACTCATTTTTATGTTTGCTTGCACGCATGTGCAAGAAACATAGTGCCATCATCCAAGTTTTCGGAGGTGTGTCACCCCCTCTTCCAATTCAGTCAGTGTGTTGGCAGGCGCGGCCCCAGTCCTCCAATGCATGCTGGAGCTGTCTATGACAGCTCCAAAATGCAGTGGCATACAGTTGAAAGGGGGAGCTATGCTTCAGTGAGCAGCGATAAGATATCGCCTGCGCATGCGCAGCTCCACCTACACACACACACACACACATACACATGCACACATACTGCGTGCTGCCCCCCCCACACACACACACACTGTATAGCCAATGGGGTGCCCAATCCCCATCGGCTGTGCTGCGCTCCCCAAAGCCTTCCCACATGCCCACGCTGGGTGCCACCCAGCATGGCAGCTCATGGTATGGCCGATGGGGTGCCCAATCCTATCGGCTCCACTGTCCTCACCCCCACAGTACAGGGTGCCGCGCTGGGCCCACCCCAGCGTGGCAATACATCTATAGCGTGGGGTGCCCAATCCCCTGTCGGCTCCACCCCAGCTGTCCTTGTGCCATGCTGGGAGCCCACCCAACATGGCAAGCGTCCCACGTCATCATAATAAAAACAACCTGTAAAGAAAAATGGTCCCTCAGTCTCCTTGACCCCCCACAACCCCACACCCACCCTGCGCACCCTGCCTCCCCACACCCCCTCACCCCATACTTACCACGGGCTCGGCACAATGATCATCGGTGGACCAGGAACACGTCTGCACTCTTCAAAGCCGACTGTGAACTGAGGAAATGCCAGTAAGCTGTATAATGGGATAGATAGGTTTTTCAACTTTGTTGCATATCTCAGGCATTTTTGGAATTTTTGCACAAATTTTCAACATGGGGTTTTTGGGACCTCTCTAGAGTGCTGTCACCGTCATGGTGTTATTCAGGCCCGAAGAGTGATTTCGCATCACTGCACGAAATCACCTTTCGGGACCGACAACTAAACGACACTGCCAGTGTTTATAAGGTGGGCTCAAGAAGCCTATTTTGAAAACTTGGTGAAAATTCCAAAAATGACTGTTTCATGAGCTGCATTGTGCAGTTCCTACCGCACTGTAAGTTCGCGTATTTTCAATATTTTCACTCCAGATTTTCAATATTGCCATTTTACCACACCTCCTTATAGGCAGTACAGCTGTCATTTTTCACATCTTGCCCAAAATGTGTTTCCGCCCATGTAGCGCACAATGGCACAGTCGATGTGTGAAATCAATGTATGGGACACATTAAGAAAATCACAGTGGCACTGTTCATGAGCAGAGGTGTTAAAATGGCTATGTCGAAAATTTGGTGAAAAAACTCCTAAAAATGACTGTTTTACGAGCGTACGTTGAACAGTTCCCATGCATACTCGTAAGTTTTTGAATTTAATATTTTCACTGCAGATTTTCAACATTGCCATTTTATTACACTTCCTTCTGAACAGTACAGCTGCCATTTTTCATATGCCGCCCAAAATGTGTTTTCACACATGTAGTGCACAATGGTGCTGTTGGTATGCGAAAGCAATGTTTGGGACAGATTACGAAAATCACAGTTACACTGTTCATGAGCAGAGGTCTTAAAATGGCTATGTTGAAAATTTGGTGACAAAAGTCCATAAAATGACTGTATTCACGAATGAGCATTCGCATTTTCCACACACCCTTGTAAGTTCATGACTTTGTAATATTTTCAGTCAGATTTTCACCAGTGGCATTTTCCACACTTCCTTATGAACAGCACAGCTGTCATTTCACAACATGGCCGAAGTGTGTTTTCACACTTTCAGCACAGAGATGCGTGGTCGCTGTGGGAAATCATTGTTCGGGACAGATAAAGAAAATCACAGTGACACTGTTCATGATCGGAGACACCAAAATGCCTGAGTTGACAATCTGCTGTAAAAATTCCCCAACCTAATTATATTACGGGTGTGCGTTGCACAGTTTCTATGTACGCTCGTGACTTCACCAGTTTTTTTAATATTTTTACTGCAGATTTGCAACATTGCCATTTTACCTCCCCATGAACGATACGGCTGTCATTTTTTACATCCTGTTGAATGTTTTGCACCTGCAATGCACTAAATGCGTGAGTCACTGTGCATAAGCAGCTTCGGCTAACAAACTGATATTGCCAATGTTCATGAGGTGGGGTCACAAAACCATGTTGAAAATTTGGAGTGAAAATACCAATGAATGCCTGAGGTATTAGGGTTTCCAACCATAACGCCTCAACCCTGTGAGAATGACAGGCATCAGGGGTGTGACTGGTTCTTGCCTGTAATGCTCACACCATTCCACACCCTGCAGCCAGTGAGAGGCATCGAGGTATGCCTTGGACTCTTCGGCCCCAAAGTTCACCCCATTCTCCTATATCGCACCCATCTCACCGTATTTCCTAATGGAATGGGGTGCGCATAAGGGCCAAAGATCCCAAGGAACATCGTGACACTTGTCAGTGTCTGCAGGGTGGGGTGTGGTGAAATGGCATGGCCGTTATGCCTGATGACCCCAAGGCACACCCCAATGCCTGTCACTCTCTGCAGGGTGGTGGTGAGGTTGGCTTCAGTTCAATACTTCACTGCCATTCATATTACGCAGCTCTGTAACTTCTACACTACCACTGCCAATGCCAGCAAGCAAACATTCGGCATTGACAAATGCTTGTTTTCATTGATTTCCATTAAAATTATGTACACTCATTAATTCTGAGCCTTTTGCAAATTGTTTAATGTCATTTGCTTGCTGCATTAAATGCCTAGGATATAGTCAGCCAACAGCCTCCATTCCAGATGTGCGAAGAGGGGCCTCTGTGTTGTGAAGCCTGACCTTTTTGTTTTGGGCCACGCAAATCCCCTTATGCATATTTTGTGCTACAAATATGTTTCTCCATGACTGTTTCAGATCAGTTACTTTCCCTTTGTCATTCTAAATGGCGCATACACACTATGGCCATGCTTAGCACTCTTTGAGCCGAGTAGGGTCTTGCAAGCATGCACCATACCTCACATTTTGTCACTGAAATGAGGGACATGGACACTTAAAATGAGGGACACTAACCCTCATTATGATCAGGACACAACCTGAAACATGGTGATACAGTACCTCAGAACGCAGTGGAAACCATTGTATTTACTTGTACCGATATTAGCACCTGAAAATGAATTTCTACCATAAAGTAGGGGTGCCATTTAGGTAGGGCAGAGGGGGGCAGTTGCCCCCACCGACATTTGCGCCTAGGTTGTTCTTATGGTGTGGCACAAATGACATTAAATTTGGATTTAATCTTTTGCACAATAAGTGCTCCCCTGTCCTGTGTGTACTCACACTGCAGGTGCATTCCTGACTCAACTGTGTCTGTATTGTGTTGTCCACTCTGTCCACCTATTAGAGGTGGCACCATCACCAAGGGTGCCGGAAGATGGTAAAAGCTGAGGGGGCTGAGAATCAAAACGGCACTTATAAGGGTACAAAGGGCACTTTTTCTATACTAGTGTTTGCCATTCAGAAATAAAAAGTGGAGTGGCTACCGCCCCTTCCGCCCCCCCGGTTCCGGCACCTATGACCATCACACATTATGTGGATGAGCTCCAGTCAAGCAAGAACACATGAGTCATGCAAGTGCAACACTGTCTTTCCTGCCACTTAGTATACAGGCTGCACACTACAGCTTGGAGGAGTCAGTGAGCACTGAACTCTCAATAGCAGTGATGTAGTGGCATATTTTTGTTGGTTTATTCTTAGTGAGTCTCTGTCTCCCCTGGTGACTGAAGGGGCTAGAAGCTAACTTGAGACTAGGCTACCTGCTTATTCTACTAGGCTCGTCTCTCAAAAAAAACAGCACAGGCCCTTCAGCAGGAAGTTAGGCTTAGCAGCAGTGGTGACAGTGGGGTGGGTGGTCTTCTCAGGCCTTGATCAGTGCAGTGCAGCAGCAACAAAGCAAGAAGCAAGCAACACAGGTTGGGTGGGTTCAGTTGGTGAGGTGACTTGGTCCTGGACCATGTTGGGGACCTTGAATGGTCAGTTCTAGCATCCAGCTTCCAGCAGAAGGATGGAGGAGGAGTGGACTGAAAACTGGGCTGGTGGCACACTGGGTCAGGCTGTAGATTCAGGCCAGATGGGTGAGTAAGTAAAAGAAAATATTTTTTTTTTTTACAGGGGGATTGGGGAAGGAGGAAAGCTGAGATATAGATGTGTTTTTCATGTTTCTGCACCTTTGGGTGGCTTCAGAACCCATATGGTATGGGTATGGAATGGAATGGAGTGGAGGAGAGAAATCAGGCTAACCTTTTTTTTGGGGGGAGGTCAGAACTTCAGCCAGGAAAAAAAATTGGTTAGTAACTGGGTAGGTTTAAGCTCAAATCTGATGCACTGCTCCAGGGCATAGACAGATGTATCTTATACATTTGAATTTATCCTGATTTGCATACCATGTTTCAGTCACAACAAATAAGTTTTATCTTTTACAGACGTTCCAGACACTGTAAAGCTTGCCACCTAGGGGTTAACTAGCAACTCACCTCCACTGATTTTTGGCTCCCCTTACTGAAATCTGAAATGGCGCCCCTGCCATAAAGTCTAAATTTACAGGACATCCTCTGTGTGAGCAGCATGTTTTCCATAAGGGAAGGATGAGGAGCAGAGCAGTTTTCAGGGTAAAATGAGGGCTGTGCCTTGCATTCAGGGACAGTTGAGCAGTATGGTATGCACAGACTATTGGAGCCCAACTATAGTCAGGCTTATGTCCGGCCCCAGTAAAGCTGACTTCCACATCCCCATTGTCAGTCACATTATGACATAGGGCAAGGGAGACTGCAAGGGCATGCACCATTGAAATGAATGGGGGTATTTTTTTATTACTATATTATACATTATTGATGAAGAGTTGGAGATTAATGAAGGCCACCACTTGACTAACAAGGGCCTTGTTAGTAGAATAATGGCCTTCATGATTCTCAACTCACCAACATAATGTATAAAATAGTAGTAAAAAATAACTCCATTCATTTCAAGGGGGCAATCCCCAGCACTGTGACCCATAGACATCATCTCTTAAAGACTCCTTGCTCTGGATCCCTAGTACTCAGGTAAGAGACTCTCGACTTACATCTGTACTTGATGGGTTGTCTGCAGCAGCACAGCTGCACCTTCTACGGTAAATGTGCATGGGGAGGAGGACTGTCCATGTGGGTGGGTGTTGAGTTGTTTTGTGTTTGCCCATTAAAGTCTGTTTGCATGTAAGCATTCAAAACTGTGGAGAGAAAATAGCATGAATGCAGGCCAGACAGAAGTAATTAAGTAGTTTTGTGGGTAAGTGTGTGTAACCACATTTGTTTCCATTGGTATGTGTGACACAGTTCAGTTGTGCAGCTGACATGAGGGTGGACAATGAAACTAAAAAGTGGAACAGTGGCTATAAGCATGCCATATGTGTGCAGATGTATGCAGATTTCTATTGAAGTACAACTGTGCAGGCAGTACATCTTAGTGGGTAAAGGCACTGCACTGCAAACCAGAAGACTTGAAGACCTGAAGATCGGGGTTTGAATCTCATGAACCTCCGCTTGTATACGGTGTGATCCTGAGCAAGTTGCTTAAGTTTTATGTGTGTAGTTATCAGTGACCACTTGCTTTTTGCATGCATGCCACATGCATGCACTCTGTTCCAATTTAACATCAAAAGCATGTTTCCCACACTTGCTTGCTACATGCATGTCACATGCATGCAATTGGTTCCACTTTAACATTTAAATCATGCGTGCAGCATGCATATCATATGGGTAGTTTTATGTGCACAGCATGAAAACATTTAATATAATTATTTCTGTAAGGGTAATGACATTGCATTCTCTAGTTTTAATGTTTCAGGGATTTATAAATTAACAAATTACATTCTTTCAAAGTTGTAAGTTTTAAATTATGAAAGTTTGACTGCTTTTAATTCAGTCCTATTTAAAGTTGTAAATATGAGCCATCCCTTACAGAAATAAAGGTGTACTGTGTACATGCAGAATGCATGCCACGTGCTTAATTGTGCTATGTTTGCATGCAGTTTGCATACATAAAGTGAACCAATGCGAACCAGGTCTAAAAAGCAAATCACGTTCGCATGCTGCAAGCTTGACATGTGTGCAGCAGGTAAGCTGGTGTGAACATGTTCAAAAAATTACATCAGGTTCATGTGTTACATGCTTGACATGAGTGCAGCAGTTAAGCTGGGGTGAACATCATTTAAACATATCAGGTTCACATGCTGCATGCTTGCCATGTGTGTAGCAGCTAAGCTGTTGCAAATCTTATCTAAAAACACATCAGTTTCTATTTATTATACTACTGCTAGCAATTAGAGTCATTAAAATAATTTTTTATTTGAATCCCCATAAAAATTAGGTAAACTCATTAATTCTGATCCTTTTGCAAGTTGTTTAATGGCTTGTGATTTTTGTCTTTAAATCGCCATTAATTCATAAAGTATTTTTTGTTTATTGCATTAAATGCCTAGGATATAGCCAGCCAACATCCCCATTATAAATATACGAAGAGTGGCCTCTGTGTTGTGAAGCCTGGGCCTTTTGTTTTGGACCTTGCAAATCCCTTATGCATATTTACGGTTATAAATGTGTTTCTCAATGACTGTTTCATCTAACTTACTTTTCCTTTGTCATTCTGTATTGAGTATATAAACTATGACCATGCTCAGCACTCTTTGTGCTGAGTAGAGTCTTTGAAGCATGCACCATACCTCACATTTTGTCACTGAAATGAGGGACATGGACACTCAAAATGAAGGACAATGAGGGACACTAACCCACATGATGATCAGGACACATCATGAAACATGGAGATTCCATACCTCAGAATACAGTGGAAACCATTACATTAGCACCTGAGAATGAATTTCTAGCATTAAGCATGGGTGCCATTTAGGTAGGACAGAGGGGGCAGTTGTCCCCCCCCATATTTGTGCCTAGGTTGTTCTTATGGTGTGGCAATAATGGCTTCAAATTTAGACTTAATCTTTTGCACAATAAGTGCCCACCTGTCCCGTGTGTGCTCACACTGCAGGCACTCTCCAGACTCGACTGTGTTTGTATTGTGCTATCCACACTCTCCAGCGATTAGCCGTGGCATAATCACATGTGATGTGGATGAACTCCAACCAAAAAGGAGCACATGAGCCTTGCAAATGCAACACTGTCTTTCCCACCACAGAGTAGACAGACTGCACACTATAGCTTGGAGGGGTCAGTGAGCACTGAACTCTCAATAGCAGTATTGTGGCAGTGTATTTTTGTTGGTCTACTCTTAGTAAGTCTCCGTGTCCCCTGGTGGCTGAAGGGGCAGAGGATGAGCTAGAAGCTAACTCAAGACTAGGCTACCTATTTACTCTATTAGGCTCACCTTGCAAAAAAACAGCACGGACCTCCACGGCAGCAAGCTAGGATAAGCAGCAGTGGTGAGAGCAGTGTGGGTGGTCTTCATAGGCCTTGATCAGTGCAGTGTGGCAACAGCCACAGCAGCAACCAAGCAACCCAGGTTGGATGGGTTCCGTTGGTGAGGTGACTTGATCGTGGACCATGTTGGGGACCTGTGATGGTCAGTTCTAGCATCCAGCTTCAGGTGGAAGGAGAGAGGGGGAGCAGACTGAAAACGGGACTTGTGGCACACTATGCCAGGCTGCATGTTCTGACCATATGGCCGGGTAAGTTAAAGTAAATAACTTTCTTACAGTTTGATTGGGAAAGGAGGAAGGACTGAAATATTGATGTACATTTTTTTTTAATTTTTTACATTTCTTCACCTTTGGGCAGCTACATAACTCATAGGGTATGGGTACTGAATGGAAAGGAGTTGGGGAGAAAAATCAGGACAAAGTTATTTTTGGGAAGGGGCTGAACTTCAGCCAGGAAAAAAACTGTTAGTAACTAGGTGAGTTTTAATCCAAATCTGATGCACTGCTCTGGGGTATACACAGATGAATCATATACTGCACATTTGAATTTTTCCTGATTTGAATATTACTTTTCAGTCAAAACAAATAAGTTGTACTTTTTAGAGATGTTGCAGACATTCTAGAGCTGTCCCTTGCATTCACGGACAGTTGAGCAGTATGGTATGCATAGACTATCTTTAGATACATTGGGGAAAAACGAAGGGTGAAGGGGCAGATTAGCAGGATTAAATCAGGGGAGAGATGGGCACAAGACCCGGGGGAGCAGGCTGAGGTACTAAATGAGTACTTCACCTCAGTTTTCACCAGGGAAAATGGGGGTGCTGCATCATACATGGGAGGAGACAGAGATACTGAGGAGGGGGGGACCCTTACCGATAGGCAGGTCTGGGGAGAGGGGGTGGCATCACTGGCAGGTGGGAGGAGGGCTAAGCAGGGGGAAGGGGTACCGGAAGTGGAAATCACAGCAGAGAGAGTGAGGGAATCCCTCAGCACCCTTAAGACGGAGAAAGCACCGGGGCCGGATAAATTACATCCCAGAGTGCTGAAAGAACTTGCAGATGTCCTGGCAAAACCCCTGGCAAAGCTTTTCACCATCTCTCTGAGGACAGGGTGGGTGCCCTAAGACTGGAAGGTGGCACATAGTGCCTATCCACAAGGGGATCAAGGGAGGTGGCAGGGAACTACAGGCCTGTCAGCCTGACATCGGTGGTGGGAAAGGTGATGGAGGGCATTGTCAAGGAGAGGCTAGGGGGACCTGGATAAGTCAGGGTGCCTGGATGATAGACAAGCATGGATTCATCTCAGAAATCGTGTCAGACAAACCTGGTGGAGTTCTATGACTGGGTGACAAGTGCCTTGGACCTGGGTAGACCAGTGGATGTCCTCTTTCTAGACTTCAGCAAAGGCATTTGACTCTGTTCCTCACGTGGGTCTGTTGGATAAGCTGGGAGAAATGGGGTGGGAACTAGATGATCAGATGGATGAGCAATTGGCTCCAGGACCCGGACCCAGAGGGTCGTGGTTGGTGGGATAGTCTCATCCCCAAGGAGGGTCATTAGTGGGGTCCCACAGGGATCAGTCCTGGGGCCCCTTCTGTTCAACACCTCACGTATCTGACATAAGGACAGGAATCAGGAGTGAGATGAGTCTCTTTGCAGATGACTCTGAAACTGGGGCGGTGGTGGATGGGGACGAGGGAGGGTGGCCCTACAGGGGGACCTGGAGGCTCTGGAAAGATGGTCTAGAAAGTGGAAGCTGAGGTTCAATGCAGGGAAATGCAAGGTACTCCACCTGGGGACCAGAAACCCAGGCCAAGTGTACATCCTGGGGAAATGCTACAAGTCTCGATGGCTGAGAGGGACCTGGGGGTGGTGGTGGATGTCAAGATGAACAACTCTGAGACTTGTAGGAGGGCAGCAGCCAAGGCCAACAGGATGCTGGGATGCATCATGGCGGGATCACCTCAGAAGGAGGAAGTGATACTCACTGTATAACTGCTTGGTGAGCCGCACTTTGAGTACTGCGTGCAGTTTTGGAGAGCACACTTAAAGCAGGACATTAACCTCCTGGAGAGGGTCCAGAGGAGGGCAACCAAAATGATTTGGGGCTTGGGGACAGGACCTAGGAGAGAGGCTCAAGAGCTAAATATGTACACATTGGAAGAGAGAAGGGACCGGGGGACATGATAGAGTCTTTAGGTACATGAAGAGGATAAATGGGAGAAACAGTCAGGGTGCTTGAGAGGAAGGAGGAAGAGGCCACTAGAGGGCATGGGTGGAAGCTGGAGGAGATTCAGGGAGAAAGGAGGAGGTGCTACTTCACTGAGAGGGTGGTGGAGCCATGGAATGCACTGCCTAGGGGCTAGTGGAGGCAGAGACAGTGGAGGTTCAAGAGGGTGGGACAGGTACAGGGAAGGGTTCTGGAAGCAAAATCCAATGCAGCAAGAATATCCGGAACTGGGAAGGGAGAAGTCAGAGAAGGCGAGAGGGACAGCAAGGTCAGCACCCAGGCTGGGGACTGACCAAACAAGCAGACAAGAAAGACCGTTAGGCCTATTCTGCTGGCATTTTAGTATGTTAGTGTATTGGACACCCTCTATAGTCAGGCTTATGCCTCCCTCAGTGAAACAAAGGGCAAAGAAGACTGCAAGGGTGTGCACCATTGAAATGAATGAGGGTATTTTTTATTACTATTTTACACATTATTGATGGACAGTTGGAGATTAATGAAGGTCACTGCTTGACTAACAAGGGTCTTGTTAGCAGAACAGTGGCCTTCACTGTTCTGCAACTCACCATCATAATGTATAAAACAGTAACAGAAAATAATGCTATTCATTTCAAGGGGATACACCCCAGCATTCTGACCCATAGACATCATCTCTTAAAGACTCCTCCCTCTGGCTCCCTAGTACTTCAGTAAGAGACTTTTTACTTATATCTATACTTGGGTTGTCTGTAGCAGCATGGCCATACCCACTACAGTGTGTGTGCATGGTGATGGTGATGGTGGTGGGGGACTGGCCATGTGGGTGTGTGTGCCTCAAGTTATCACTACTTTTGTGTTTGCATCTTAAAGTCTGTTTGTGTGGAAGCATTCAAAACTATGGAGAGAAAATAATAGGAGTACAGGCCAGACAGAAGTAATTAAGTGGTTTTGTGAGTAAGTCTGTGTATTGGGGGTGGGAAAACCCACATGTGTTTCCATTGGTATGTATGCTACAGTTCAACTGTGAAAATGAGATGAGAGAGAGAGAGAAGAAAACTGAAAAGCATAACATTGGCTACAAGCATGCTGCATGCATGCAGTTGTATTCAGATACAGTATGTATTGAAGTACAAGTGAAACAGATGTGTGCAGACAGTATGGCTTAGTGGTTAAAGACACTGAACTGCAAGTCAAGAAACTTGGAGACATAAAGACCTGGGTTTGAATCTTAACCCCCCCACTTGTGTGTGGTGTGATCCTGACCAAGTCATTTAACTTTTGCATGTGCAATTATCAGTGACCACTTGCTTTTTGCATGCATGCCACATACATGCAGTCTTTCCCAATTTAATATAAAAATCATGGTTTCTACACTTGCTTGCTGCAAGCATGCCATATGCATGCAATCGGTTCCAGTTTAAGATTTAAATCATACTTTCAGAACACATAACACTTAATTATTTCTGTAAGAGATGTCAGAAATTACAACATGGTATAGCAGTTTAAATGTTTCAAATCTGGTTAAATTTGGGTGTGTTGTTTTAAAACTAGTGGAAAATAACTGAAATTAACATTTTGGCAACATGTTTGGCAGGCTAGGACTCAGTCCTATTTAAAGCTAGAAATCTGAAACTATGTACCTATATAAATGTAGTGATAACCTGTGTACCTGTAAAATTTTGTAACATTTCAATGAATACTACTAAAATAACAAAATCAAAATTTTGGCAAAGTTTTTAGCTACATATAACTCAGTCCCTTTTGAAGCTTGCCACTTAAAACGTGGTGCTCATACCCACGATGTATGTTTCTCTAAATCCTGAAATTGTCGAGAAATTTGAATAAGAAATTTTAAAATTAGATCAAAATGACAGAAAAAAAATGTGGTCAAATGTTTGGCCACCCATCACTCCACCCACTTTCAAACTATGGCTCTGACATTTGCATTTGGTACACTTATGAATACTACAACTAACTATTTACATACCAAATGTGATGTCATTTAGATGCGTACTTTCAAAATTAGAGCAAAATAACTGAAATTTAAAATTTGGTGAAATTCCACAAATGTTTTACACAAATTCCGTGAAATTCCATGGAATTAGAATAGTAATTCTATGGGCATTCCACCAGCAGAATTTAATATTCTGCTCTGCTTTATTTGCAGGCCTTATGCCACCTAATGAAGTGGTGCTTTAAGTGATATAAGGCCTATTAAAAGGTGTGTCCTCTGTCTGCTGCTCACAAATAAGCTTTTTGTGTTTATTATTTTTTTTAATTTACCATGCAGTGAGCTGGCCCAGTGGTATGGAAAGGCTGAGCATCATTGCCCTTCTGCCATGCTGTGACCCATGTTCGTGGTGCACGTGGGTCACCGGGGGTCGGCTTTGTAGGATGAGGATTGAGCATCCCTAGGACAGCTCTCCTCCTCCAGGTAGTGTGAGGGACAATGGTCAGTGTTAGCCTGGCCATAGCAGAGGTTAGAGGCTGGCACACCAAGGCTGTAAGAAGGAGGGGCAGAAGTGGAACAGATGCCCAGTGTGCCATGTACAGAAGCATGCAAGGCACCTCTATTGGCATCCCTTGCATGCCTCCCTTTGCAAGGGAAGAAAAAAAACATGAGAAAATTTCTTTCAGTGGTTGGATGACCATAGTGCAGTCATAGGCCCCTCCCGACTAGTTGGCATTGCCAGCCTGTAAACCAGATCCTGTGAGTGGAGGGAGTCAGAGCCTCCCCAACTGACCCTGCCAGGAGGTGCAAGCCCTGGGAAGACTAAGACTGGACAAGTCCTGGTGGACATCAGGGGCAGGGCTGGGGTGCCCACCTGAATGTGGGCTGCCAGGAAGTGGAGTAGCATAAACAGAGTATATAAAAAAATTACCATGCAGTAGCTAACTATAACAAAGGCCTTGGTGTGTGCCTGTCTTGTTTGTTTTGCACTTTGGAGCAGTTTCTGCCCAGTACTTTGATGTGTCTTTTCTTTTCTTTTCTGTTGTGACTTACTTATACTCCTTGACTCAAGCAGGCGGTTGAGGATGAGTTCTACCACTCAGGGTCCCATACTGTGTCATCTGCCTTATTGTGCTCATTTCTCCCACTTCCATCTCCGGCAACACTACACTGCACACACTTTTGATACTTCCTTTGTATCCCCAAGATCACTTTTGAAAGCACTGTAGTATTTCTGCGAAAATGGCCTCTGTGGCAACATTGATGCTTCAGAGGCAATGCTGATACAAGTGGAGACAGAGGACATGAGGGCAGTACAGGTTTTAAGGTAAACCTGGACAAATTTCTGCCTACAGAGGGAATTATACAGTATCCTGGGTAGTAGAGTGGGAAGAGAATACCTATAAATTGTTATCTGTTTTTGCAGAACACTTATTTCATCCCTGATCATGAAGTGGGGAAGGGGCAGACAAGGTAGACCTGTAAATCCATCCTTAAATTACTATACTACTTGGTTAAATTGGCATTCTGCACTTGCTTCCCTGGATTCAGAGGGTAATGCAGCTCCACGAGTACTACTGCCATGGCCTGGGATCAGGCTCATAACATGCACCTTAGGGAAGCCCTACATGGTAGGTACATTGCACTTCCACTGGAACACTCAACCTAGATCATGTCATACTTTTTAATTTCCAGTTTTGTGTTTATCTCATAGGGAAAAGTTCACCCTTTTATGAGTTCTGAGTTTCTGCTTTGTAAGTTCAAAGTCCAAAGCATGGTACAGTACTATAGTATGTACAACTGGGAATTTAGCACCAGAGCATCTGGAAGTATATGGGATAGCATCAACACTGCAAAGATGTTATTTATTTATTTATTTAGTTTCTCCAGGAAGGGCATCCTGAGCTGACTGGTGCCATGTGATTATAGTGAAAGCATAAAAGCGAAAATCAAAACAATGACTTTTTAATAGCGAATGCAAAATAGGCATCATGTCAAAATAGCACTATGCCAGAAATAGCTCAAGCAATAACAGCACACGGAAGCAAATGCCAACAATGCCAGGTGTCTCGAATTGACATGTGTGTGGGGGGTTCTGCCCCTCACCCCATGGGGGCTATGCCCCCCGGGCACCATCTTAAATATACCAATTCTGAGGGTGCTCATTGATAGTAGTGGGGATTAGGTGCGATTCTCATCCATGTGCCCATTCAGACAGGTCATAGAAACATAGAAAAATAGACTTTGACGGCAGATAAGGACCGCTTGGCCACCTAGTCTGCCCATTTCCCTACCTAGAGGATAAGCTGCAGATCCTGTTTAACCAACAGCCTATTTCTTCCTACCCCCACAAAATTGCCTTATGTCTGCCCATGCATTCTTGAAGTCTCCCACAGTTTTAGACCCCACAACTTCCTCAGAAGGCTGTTCCGCGTTCTCACCACACTGTCTGTGAAAAAATACTTCCTCACATTGCCCCTGAGCCGTCCCCCTCCATCTTCAAATTGTGTCCCCTTGTTCTTGCACATCTCTTTTTCTGAAAGATGCTACCCTCTTGGACTTTGCTGATTCCACTGAGGTACTTAAAAGTTTCTATCATGTCCCCTCTCCTTCCTTTCCTCAAGAGTATACATATTAAGCTCCTTTAGCCTCTCCTTGTATGGCTTCTCTTGCAGATCCTGCACCATTTTAGTTGCCCTCCTCTGAACTGCCTCCATCCTGTTTATGTCCTTGTGGAGATGGGGTCTCCAGAACTGGACAGTACTCAGATAGGGTCTCACCAACTGTCTGTACAGGGGATAACAACTTCCTGTTTTCTGCTGGTGATACCTCTCCTCCCACATCCAGTTTCCCCCAACCCTCCCTACTGCCTTCTCGCATTGCTTGCCACCTTAAGGTCATCTGATATGATTACCCCAAGGTCTCTTTCCATTTTTGTTGTTGCTACTACCTCCCCCCCATTGTGTAATCTTCCCCTGGGTTTTTGTTTCCCAGGTGCATTACTTTGCACTTTTTGCATTGAATCCAAGCTGCCATACTTCTGACTATTCCTCCAACCTTGCCAAGTCCCTTCTCATCCTTTCCGCCTCCTTGTGTATCAACCCCGTTGCAGATCTTTGTGTCATCTGCAAGGGCATACTTTTCCTTCCAGTCCCTCTGCAATGTCACTTATAAAGACATTAAAAGGACTGGACCAGTACTGAACCCTACGGTACCCACTAGTAACCCCTCTTTCTTCAGAGTGGACTCCATTTACAATTACCTTCTGTGTCCTGTTGTTCAGCCAATGTTTTACCCAGGCTACCACTTTGGGAACCACTCCCAGGCTGGTTAATTTGATTACTAGTCTTTTGTGTGGGACTGTGTCAAATGCCTTTCTAAAAGTCAAGGTGAGGCTGTCACAGCCCCTCCTTGGTCTACTACTTTGGTCACCTAGTCAAAGAAATCAATTAGATTCGTCTGACATGACCTTCCCACTGTGAACCCATGCTGCCTTGGGTCCTGTGCCCCACTGGCCTCTAGGTACTCAACAGTTCTTTCCTTCAGAAGTGATTTCATCACTTTGCCTACCACAGAAGTCAAACTGACAGGTCTGTAGTTTCCTGCCTCCGTCTTGGTCCCACTTTTGTGAAGGGGAATCACATCTGCCTTCCTCCAGTCCTCAGGTACCACACCATCCTCCCATGATTTGTTAAAAAGCATAGTCAGTGGTGTCACTAGTTCTCTGTTTAATTCTTTAGAATTCTGGGGTGAATTCCATCAGGACCCATTGCTTTGTCCACCTTCAGTTTTAGGAGTTATTTCAGAACCCTTTCTTCTGTGAAAGGACTGGGATCAACCCCCCTCTCCAGAGTGCTTCTGTTAATTGGATTAGGCATCTCCCCCACTTCCTCTTTTGTGAATACTGAACAGAAGTATTCATTCAGTATCCCTGCTTTATCACTGTCACTCTCTGCCCACCCACCATCCATTCTATTCAGCCTCACTATCCCTCCGTCTTTCTCGGCTCTGGGATATACCTATAAAGGTTTTATCCCCTTCTTAACCAAGTTAGCTATCTTTTCCTCAGTTTGTGCCTTTTGCTATTCTGACTTCCCTCCTGCTTCCTTCTGCCTTAACTGGTACAGTTCTCTGTCCTGCTCCTTCTGTGTTTCCTTATACTTCCTAAATGCTATCTTTTCTCCCTAATCTTCACGCCACCTCTTTTGAGAACCATAGTGGCTTTTCTTTCATTTGATTTGTTTATTTGCTTCACACAAAGGCTTGTTGCCTCTGTGAGGCAGTTTGATATTTGCCATTGTTGCTCCCCCCTCCTTCTATCCTGTTTGCTAGTGCTTTTCTAAGGCACTCTCCCCATCTTACCAAGTCAGCCCTCCTGAAGTCCAGAACCCTCACTTTTGTAATGCTGGCTCTGTAGCAGAGTTTATCGTGAACCACACTGTTTGGTGGTCACTTGTTCCCAATGGCTACCACTTCTAGATCTGAGATCCTCTCACTGTCCCCATTTGAAATACGAGGTCTAAGACTGCTCCCTCATGAGTGGGTTCCAAAACTAGCTGTTTGAGGCATGCCACCTGAAGGGTATCAAGAATGGCCCTGCTTTTGGATGTGGCGGCAGCAAAGGTGCTCCAGTTAACATCTGGCATGTTAAGGTCCCCCATCAACAGTATCTCCCCTTTCCCTGCCATCCTAAGCATGCCTTCTATCATATCCTTGTCCATTCCCTCCCTGACATGGGGAGTCTATATACAACCCATGTGCTGATTGTGGTGCCATTTCCAGTCTCTAAGGTGACCCACAGTGCCTCCTCTCCTCCCTGTTTACTCTTTTGTTCAGTTGCTTTTATCCTTCCCTTACATAGAGAGCTACTCCCCTCCTTCTGCCCTCCCTGTCTCTCCTGTAAGTTGTGTACCCTGGTATGTTAACATCCCAGTCCTGGTTCTCTGTGTACCATGTTTCTGTGACTGCTGCAATATCCAGGCATCCCTCTTCCATCAAGGCCACCAGTTCAGGGAGCTTGTTGCCCAAACTACGGGCATTGGTACTCATTACCCTCCATTTCTTGATGGCCTTACTTCTTTTTGCCCCATCCCTGTCCTTATTGCATTTGTCACTTTCTCCACTTACTCCAGCTTCTCCTATTGACTCTATGTTGGTGTCTACCTCACTTAGCACCCTGATGTTTCTTGGGGGCTAGGACACCCCTGCTCCTTTCAGTGCCTCCCCCTTGGCTGGTTAAATACTTGTCAATGAAGTATTTAAACCTATCACCTAGGATCCTGGTTCCCTCCTGGACAGATGCAGACCATCATGCCAGTATAGGCCTGCATCCCTCCAGGTGGACCCCAGTCTCCAATGAAGCCAAATCCTGAGCTCTGCACCAGTTTTCAACCACTGATTGAATCCCATGGTGTGGAGCACCCTAGTCTCACCGTGCCATAGACAGGCAGCACCTCTGAGAAGGTTACCATGTGTGCTGTTGTCTAAGGCCCTCCCATCTCTACAAATGCTTCTTGCACTGCTCTGATCCCTTTCTTAGCCAGGTCATTTGTCCCTAGATGGACAATTACATCCAGCTTCCTCCCTGTGCAACTGCTCCTGCAATCCTGAGGATTTGCTCCTGTCTCTCAAGCAATGGTGCCAGGCAGGCGCTACCTCCCTCTCCCTTCCTCCCCCAGTTCTACCTTCATAACAATGAAGTCCCCCACCAGAGTTGTTTCCTTCCCTGTGTGGTCCCATGCCACCCTCCTTTGGGTCTCCTTTGTGGAGGCTCCCAGCATCCTCCTTGGTCTCCACTGTGGGTGCCTCCATAGAGGAACCACACTTTTCCAGAATGGCATAGAAATTGTAGAGAGGTACAACTGGAGGGATGCACCTCTGTTCCACCACCCTCACCCTTCCTGAGCCCACTGTGGTCCAACCACTCCTCTTTCTTGGCAACCTCTGAGGCAACAGAAGTGACCCTGGTGGTCCCTGGGTGGGAGAGGAGGTCCCTCAAATCCTGTCCAACTCATCCTGGAGATGAGCAACCTCCTCCATCAGCCCAGAGAGGTGTCTGCAGATGGGACAACACTGCATCCTCCAAAACATCTCCCGGAAGACTGCTGCTCCACAGCCACTGCACTGCACCACTCCCATCATGTATTTTTTCTGGCCCCTAACTTTTATTTGGAATACTTACTCTTTCTCCTGTTTGTTTATTTCATTTTTTTTCTCTCCCTACTTACTTACTGCCTCTGCACCTTTTATCTCCTGATCTTCCTGTTCTGAGACAAGAAGTTCCTGTATTTCTTAGTAGTCTCCTTACTTGCTCAGAGTCAGACCTCCAGCAGCTAGGGTGGTTTGGAGAGCTACTCTTGCCCTTCTAGAATGGTGAGTCTTTGGTGGCTGTGTGATCACTCACTTCCTGCTCCAAAACAGGAAGTTCCTGTTGTCAGTTAAATCCCGTGCCTATAAAAGTAGAACTGGTTTAGGGTGGGGGGGTGGAGGGAGGAAGGAGGGCAATATAGTCCCAGTAGATAAGTTTTAGTTATACCAGTAGCTCCTTCCTCCTGGAGTTCTGTCTGTCCTCTGGCAGAAAGCTATCTAGGGCAATATTTATATCTGGTCTTAACCTGGCTCCTTCTAGCTAAGCCACTCCCCTACTTTGCAAATCTTTCTACACTTAGTTAATTTCACAGATAACAATTCCCTTCTGACACCTGTGAAAGCACCTAGATAAGTACACAGATAATAGATAACAATTTACTTCAACTTCCTCTGTCAAACACACCAGCTCCTTTTTGTTTGTTTTACCCTTAATTGAAGGTCCCAGTACAAGAGATCTAGTTCTTAGTCCCAGTAGAAGTTTTAGTTATACCAGTAGCTCCTTCCTCCTGGAGTTCTGTCAACTATTATGTATCCTGTTGCCACTGAAGAAGAGAGAATCAACATTTATATAGTGTTTTTCATACACAATGTATCCCAAAGTGCTTACAAGCAATGCTAGACTGGTAGTGAAGTGACTGAATGTGTGAATGTGTAGTAGCAGCCATATCACACATTAACACCCACACACAGCCTGGACAACTGCATGAACAGGTTTTATGGGAAAGGGAATATTGGCCAAGACCCCAGGAATGTCCCCTACTCTTTGAGAAGAATGCCTTGGGTTCTTTTACTTCCACCTGGACACCCACCAGGACAGCACCAGGATAGGTAGAAGGGACCTTGGTTTAACATCTCATCCAAAGGATGGCACACCCCAACAGTACAGCACCCCCTAATACTTCACTCGGGTGCCAGTGCTTTTTAGGTATGAGTCCAATCCCAGTGTGGGACAAGAACCCATGATCTTCTGGTCCAGAGGCAGATGTGCTACCAACTGAGCCATTGAAACACCATTGTGAGCCAGGTCACTATTTCCTTCATATTGTTATAATTTACTAATGCTCAAATGTGAGTCGCTGTTGCAGGTTCACCCAAATTGTTTTAATATTTCCACATTGCTGTTTTCATGTGTTACTGAGCTGACTGGCTAATTTCTGGATGCATTCTTGGAGATGAGTACATTGATGTAAACACAGATTTACAACTACATGGATGCAGAAGAAGCTCTTGACCAACACAACCTGGGGGGGCAGGGGCTTACTCAATAAGAAAATTCATTATTGGTCAAGAACAGTGGGCCAATTAATGAAAAAACATTTTTAGGGAGGGCTTTAGTCTCCCCCTAGAGCCACCCTTGCATGAATGCCATTTAAAATTAGACTTTTCTCTTTTTTGTTCTGCATTCTGAAATAAACAGATGAACAATAACACTTATTTAGTTAATTACTGTAATGAGTGAGTGAGTTAGTTATTTTTTTTTGTTAACCAGGTAAGTGCACTAGACAATTAAATGCCTATTTTCAAACAGCCTGGAGGTTACATGGGGTCAGGTTCAGTAAACAATAGATACAGTACAGCACAGGTAAATGACATTGATAGCAGCATATGTAACAGATTACATAGCAAAGGGAGCTTGAAAATTCACTCCGGCTAATTCGCTCCCTTCAAACTTGCTCCCAACAATTAGCTCCCATGACATTACGCTCCTGCATCAACCCGCTCCCTACCAATTCGCTCCCATACACTGCAAATACAAAAGATAAACTGCTTACCTTGCCATAGTCACTTAGATGCCATACGAGTAGTAATTCAGAAGTAATCTAGTGTTATCCATGGGTAGATACAAACTTTATTAAATATTTAAAATCACAAATGATTAAAAGCACAGGCAGCAGCAGTCCTTAATAATCAAAACTATGAGCTACACCAGGCAGAAATTCCTCCATCGTTCCATCCTCGTATTTCTCCAGGATATATGCAAGTCACCCTGCATTATCCCTGTAAATGCAGCGTGGTGCATTTGGTGCATTTCCGGCAATCAGCCATTCCACCTATTAGTTCCTTTTTTTTTTTTGCACTGCACACAGACCTTCAATGAACTTCCATACTGTCAGGTGAGCCATGCATAGAAGGCTCTGCATTCTATGATGATATGCCTCTACAGCGTTATTTGTTTTAGCCATATCATACTTCACACTGGCACTGTGGTTCCATAATCCTATGGGATAGTGCAGCTATCTGTGACCAGTCCCCTTACTGTTGCTCCTCCCGATCCAAACATCCTTGAAATAATCGATTATCGGTTCGAGTTCATGAGGGAATACATTGAGGATGTCATCAGTAATCTCCTCAAATCTTGCAATTACTTCGTCCAGTGGATAAAAAGACAGGGCTGATAAATATCTTCATTTTAGTGAAAATTCTGGATCTTGGGAGTATTTGACAGACAGTCCCACCAACTGAATTTTGTGGTAAATACACTGTGTGAAATGAAAAAAGCACCCTGTTTGCCTGGCATGTGGGAAAACTTAAGTGCTGAAATGGTAGCTCTCTCGAAGTCTGTTATAATGACAGCAGGACTCAGGTTGGGATTAATAACTTTTATGACCTCTAGCATTCTCACATAAGTCTCCCTTCTCTTATTTGGCAGGAGAGCATATATCGCTGGTTGTATGTTACCCAAGCGCACTCCCATGATGACAAAAAGCTGGTGGAATAGTGGGGGTGAAACACCGAACGTTCCATCAGCGAACCAGTGCTTTGCTCTCTCTAAGAATTTAAGATTATTTTCTGTGCCAAATATGAGTATTCATTCATTTCCTAGGCCACTATCATGCAGTAAGAAATTGACAGCTGCACCACCAGATGAAGGCTTATATGTTTGGTAAGCCGCTGGAATTGTTAGTTCTGTGAGGTCCTTGGGGTTAGGGGGCACCATGAACTCTCAAGCTCTAAACAGTGCATTTTAGATTTTTATCTATGATTTTACCTTGAGAAGCAAGGGATACATTTTCTTTGGCATGCACTAAAACCTGAGCCATGGTGTCCTGCATAACAGTGGCTCTCTGCTTAGCCCTAGTTATGGCTTTGGCTTTCTCAACTGCACAGGGGTCTGCAACATGGGTGTGCTGCGAAAACTGGTGAATAATGGTCGGTCATCATAGCTCACTGTATGTACTCGTGCATTGCACACCTTTGGTTTCTTAACTGCATGCTCGCATTGCCAAATCGACTTTCCCTCAACACTGCACTTGTGATGCGTGTAAATTAAATTACTGTCATCGACTAATTTTTTTTTTTATGCTGCTCGGAGGAAACAAAGCATCCAGTCATCTTGAGAGCAAGAATGGAAAAGAAGCTGGAGGACAAGTAAACAATTGCTTAGTAAGAAATTATGATTGTAAATACAGGCTGCCCAATTACAGTTTGGTCAATTAGAGTTAATTGGGATTAGCTGAGGACAACAGAGTGTACAGTGATTGACGTTTGTGTCAGTGTCAGTGGAGTGGAGTGCAAATACTCCTGTCATGTGATTTTGTAACTGTGTGATTTTTACAGGGAGCGAGTTTGAGAGGGAGTGAGTTGACGGAAGTGAACACATCAGGGGCAAGTTGACGGGAGCGAGTTGTCGTGTACCCCATAGCAAAAGCAGTAAATAGATAAGCAGAAGGGCCAATGCTGCAAAGCTCTGGAAGAGCAGGCCAACTACTTTTTGATGAAACCAGTCAATGTAAATCATCTAATGAGACACCTCAATTGAAATCTTGGTAGCAAAGGGCAGATTATCATTAATGACTAAGGTGGTACTCAAGCACAACAACCAATTCCAAATAGAGATCTAGACACACGAGTATACATAAGACTTAAGGAAGTGGCTGCAGTATCTCTTTTTGAAGGTAGCAGCAGTCTGGCACAAGTGTAGGCTAGGCAGTACTGAATTCCATAATCTCGGGGAAACAACAGAGGAAGAAATGTCTCCTAGACATGTCCTGGGACTTGGAATAGGTAATTCTTCATGAGTAGAGACCTTAGTGGGTAAGTAACAGTAGAAGAATGGAGAAGACTAGACAGAGAATAAGAGGACTGGTTTTGCAAGACATTCTAAGTCACCACTCCAAGTGATAGGTCACACAGGGCAGCTGGAGGAAGCCATCCCAGTTTAGTGTATAAAGTGCAGTGATGGGTATGATGTCTTAGGGGTGCGGTGAATCAACAGATGTTGTTATATGTAACGTCCCATTTTTGTAAGTTCATTTTTGAAGATGCATGGATTACAGATACCCCACAATTTAGCTTAGGAAGCAGAATTCCATGGGATATGGCTAGGCAGGCTGAAGGGGTAAGGTTACAATTGAACTTATACAAAAGACTCAGTTTAGTGTTCACTGATTTACAGATGTCCATTATGTGCAGGAAGAAATTAAAGGATGCTTCGAGTGTGACACCAAGGTAACTGAAACTAGGTACCGATACAAGCAGATACCATCCTTACACAGTACTGTTAGAGGGGTAGAACCACTTTTAATGTTGGGGGTAGAACCAGACAGCATGGCCTGTGACTTTGCCATGTTTAAGAGAAGTTTGTTAGCTAGGAGCCAGTGCTCCACTCCATGAAGGTCAGTGGATAGATTAGCATTAATTTCAGATATGCTTTAGGACCATAGGTGCAGAACAAGATCATCTGCATATAGGACAGGGGTGCAATGGGCGATAGTTTGGTAGATGTTATTTATATGAAAGGAGACTAGGAGGAGTTCAAGTATGGAACCTTGTTGCACACCCACTGGGGCAGAGGCAGGATCAGAGAAAGTAGTTCCAACATTTACCTGCTGACTTCCTCCATCAAGATAATTCCTAAACCATGGTAGGGCAGAGGAAGAGACTCCCAAGTTGCTTAGTTTGGTACAAAGCAGATAGTAGTCTACCAAATATAATGCCTTAGTGAGGTCAAAGAATGCAACCCCTGTGTACTCACCACTACCCGTAGTATTTGCCCCATGAATATTAAAGAGAGGAGAGCAGTGGCTATTCTATGATTTTTATGAAAACCGTGTTGTGCCAGAGACAAAAGGTTATGCTGGATTAGGAACTTAGATAACTGTAAGGCAACAAGCTTTTCCAGTATTTTATTGAGTACAGGAAGCATAGCAATCAGTCTGTAGTTACTCACAAGTTGTGTGTCACCTTTCTTAAAAACTGTGATTATATGGGAGTGTTTCTACAGTTCAGGTACAGCCCCGAACAGAAGAGACAGGTTGATAATTCTTGTGATAGGTGAAGAAAATTTGATAGAATCAACCTTTAGAAGTTTTGTATCATTGGCCCACTGGCACAGAGGTCTGCAGCACTTAGCTCCTTACCTCTCCCATGGTAGCAGCCAGATTTCAGAAACAGTCAGGAGGAGAAGGATCGAGGATCCCAATGGATGCCCCAGAAGAAGGACTGAGCAATCCCAATGGATGATCTCCTTCTCCAGGGAGGGATGACAGCGAGGTCTGCTTCTGTACTACCACCTGGGTGACCATGGCTGGCATTGTCAGTAAAGCAGGAGTGGGAGGGTGGGCATCAGTAGGTGCTGCATGCCACATGCACATGTGGGGACATGCTTGGCATGTCCTTTATGCTGACCTCCCAGTGGCTTGGCAGTGCAACAAGGAAAACACTCCCTGACTTCAGGATGAAGCTGCCTGGTCTGCAGGCCCCTCACCTGGCTTCTCAGGCACAATCCCTCCCTAACTGTATCCAGTCTGTGGTGGAAGGTAAGGGGGGGCTCCATTGCCCCTGCCAAAGGAGGAAAGCTCTGGTGAAACAAGGAAGGGACCCATGAAAGCCCTGGGGGATACCAGGGTTATGGGTCTGGGATTATGACAGGCAAAAGGGGGCCATCAGGGAGAGCTGGAGGGGAAAAGAAGAAGCTTTGGATCAATGTCATCAGAGCCTGCAGATCTGACTGCAGGGATACTCTATAGTAGTATCTCAGACAGTTTAAACACATGGAAGTAATACTGAGGGTAACTCAAGTTGTCACAGCATGGCTGTTTGATAGGGAGCACTGTTGGTGGCTAAAGTGGGAAGGCCCCCCTGTGTAAGATGAGAGGTCTGAAAAGAAGCCATTAAAAGTGTCAGCTATGGTTTTGGGATTGTTACAAATGACATTGTTTATACACATGTCAAAGAGGGGATGATTGGTAGGTAGATCCATAGCCAGTTCAATGCACTTCCAAAAATGTCTTTGGTCACCAACAGAGGAGTCAAGAAGTGACCTATAGTAAGCACCCTCATTATGGTGAATGGTTTTTTTACATTCATTTCTAAAGGTATGATATTTTGACCAGTCAAACACAAGCATAGTGGTGTGGAAACAAATCCTTAGTTATAAAAATATTGTATTATAATTTTATTATTTTGCATTATTTTATAATTACTATTGCAACCCCCTTGTTACCCAGGGTTACTAGAATCCCAATAAGACCTAGTGGTAGGCAGGGAAGGCAGCTTGTGAAACTCCAGTTAAATGAATTTCACACTGTCTCACTCTGCTCTCAGTCTCAGCTGAGACTGAGGGATGACATCACCATAGAACTATCGCAGCTGCATGAGCCACATTGGAATCTGCAGAAGGGATTTAGATTAGAATGTTGGGAGTTTTGAACAGTCAGTTGGAGTTGGAGTTGGAGATTGTTGTGAGAGGAGCATAGCAGCTCTGTGCACAGGCTCTTGGAGCCTCAGCTTTGAAATAGAGCTACATTTAGGGAAAGTTATATGTTTCTGCCTAAAGAGGACACAGTAAGCTGTTCTTTAACATGGTGGAGACCACTGATATGGGTCTCTGTGCCCCATCCCTGAGGGGATGGGGGTGGAAGGTTTGCCTGCTATTCCAGGGGCAACCCCCTGGCTACTGCTAGAGAAGAAGCTGCCTTATTTTCCCAAGTGTGTGGGGTACAAGAAGATTTCAAGATTCACCTGTGGGGCACCTGCAACCAAAGGGTGAGTTCTGCTCTTTCTAAAGGGCCCATGTTTCATCCTGAACTGTGTTAAGGTGGGGATTGGACTGCTGAAGTAGTGGGAGGCCTAGAGTAATAGGCTTAGCCAAAAGTAAAAGTATGTTCAAGTCCAGCACAAGGGGGAAGTCAAGACATGTAGAAGAGATGTGATATACGTCAACCCTGTAATCTACATTGCCAAGCTTTAAAAAGAGTGATTTAGTGTCCAGAGAAATGGCTGGGTATGGATTGTGGGAGCTGGAGGTGGGAGACCCCCCATCTTTAGTAACCAGGACCACCTCTATGGATTTGCTCTGTGGATTTCTACTTTGCCTCATGCACTTGGCCAGTGATGAGGGAAGTACCCAGACATGGGATTGGAAGGAAATTTCCCTTTAGGAGTCAAAGGCTCTAAGGTGGTTTGGGGAGCCACCAACAGAGAACTGGTTCATTCCCATATGGACCATGATCAAGTGGCCAGCGGGGGAGCTGGCCCAGGGGAAAAACCCAAGTAGTGTACAAGTCGGGCTGTGTACCCAAAGCTGCATGCAAGTCCAGGCTGTGTGCCTGGTGGGTTCAGAGCCTGAGGGCTGGAATAGTGAAGAAGTGTTCTGTTGCTCTAATCTGCATTACCAGGAATGTAGCCCTGTGGTGGTCTGTCTACGTTTTGTTTGTTCAGTTTGGATGTGAATAAAAGCCACACTTTAGAATCCCATTCCTGGTTTTGGACATTACAGTTATTGCATCCTGTGTTCAGATTTACTTGGGGTGCCCCTGTGCAGAGTAGCCAAACCTAGGCCCCCTGTGCCGAGTAACCTTATCCTCCCCGAACCCAGTCCCCACCAGGTACTGCTGTCAGCTTCAACAGAATACCACCTGTCATTTGCAAAAAGGCAGGGGTCCGGGGGTTACACTATTATTATGATTATTTTATAATCATTAATATTTAATTATATATTATTTGGACTTAAGGTAATTGGGGTGTAACACTGGATAACTGGTTCAAAGACTCTAAAAGGTTTTGTATACATGAATGGAAAAGAGGTTTCAAAATAGCTATAAACTGCCAGCCTGGATTTTCTCAAGGGAAAAAAAAAACATTTTTAATGACGTTTAAAACCAGATGAGTCTAATTCCCCAGACCAGCTATAACCCCTTTAGAAAGCAATATTATAGGTCCAGAAGTCTTCATTTGTAAGTAGAAAAGACAAATCTGATGAGGTCATCTAGCAGCCCCATACCAAAGTGACCAGATACCAAGATTTATGGCTTAATTGCCTTACAAAGAGAAGTTGTCTTCAAGGAATTAAAAAAAAGAGGGCTGACTTGGTCCTAGATGTTTTTACTATGGGAAAATACTTTTGTTCTTGCAAGACTATTTTTAATGCTGTCAGCATGAAACTTACACACTGAATAAAGGACATCTTAACTTCTCATCTGGCCAAATTATATGAATGCAGCTGATGGGGGTCCAAAGTTATCCACAAGAATATCTTGGAACAAGAATCTTTAAAGTAAGCACACCAAGTTTGATATTAAATGGAAAATGGTATCATGACAAGTTCAAAGATATAATTTTTGTGTGTGCAACTTGCTGCTGGACTGAAATAAACTGTCTTAAAGAGATTGAGCTAACCACTTGGAAAGCATGGTTGCATGGTCCAGTGGTCACAAACAAAGAGACAACTGTTTACAAAAGAATTTGATGCTTTTAAGGACTTTCTTAACCTTGGATGTGACAGAGACCTGCTTAATTTTGGAGTCTAGAACCTGAACTGTAAGCTCATTAAATCCTTTTGTAAAGATTTTGCTGAGAACTAAAGTTATAATCATTATTAGTTTATCTCAGGAAATATTTGTCTCACAAAGCCAGGAGACACCTCAAAAGACTGCTTTCAATGAGCTGAATCCAGAAATGTTTGTATGAAGACTGCATGTTATTGCATTCAAAGATTATAAGGAAAACTAATTTGAAACTTAAAACTGGACTCTTGCAAAGAAAGACTGTCCTAAGAGAGAATATGGAGTCACCCCTTTCATAATTTGCTTGTTCCACTCAAAGTTGGTAACATTTACAGGAAATGATGTCAGGACAATGCTCTGACTAGAGGTAATAAAGCCAACCACTGGGAGACCCAACCCAGTTCTTGCCTGTACTGAATGCTAAGAGGACCTGCTGTGGTACTGTGAACATTTCTGTTGTCATAAGTACTCTTTGAAGTTCCTGCCAAAACCAGAACAAAGGAACTGAAATGGCAATTGATGTCTAAACCAGAGAAGCCATCTTGCATGCTGTATTGATGCAAAAGGAGCCCAATGATCTAGGGTTTGAATGTGTGTGCAGAGTGAAAACAGAAACTACAACAAGATCCAACCTCAAATAAACCTTTTTGTCGTTCAGGAGAACTCACCAAGATTTTAAAGTTAAATGAAAGAAATTCTGGCCTCTATAGATATTCAGACATCTGAGTATTATTTTAATTAATTTTTATAACATTCTAATTTGGATTAGCTGGGGAGATGGCATGGTAAAATTAACTTCTTAAATACAAAAGATGGGTATATGGTAAAGCTTTTGCTCATTCTAAAATATATGAACACTTTGCATGCTATAACGTATTTAAACACATGTGATACAAACAAAAAAAATAATCCAAGACACTCATGCAAAGGGGTTTGCAAGTTCCCATGCAGAAAAGTAATGCTATATACAAAAGCATGCTGAAGGATTGGTTTATAGCTGATGTTATTAATTGCTTTTGAATTTTGCTTGTTCTTCTTTGTTGTGTTGTTTATTTTCTGAAACCTTTGTAGTTTATGTTTACATTGCTTTTCACTATGGGGCAAATAAAATCTATTTTTTATATATTACATAAGGGTGTGCCAGAAAAGTTATTTGCCATTATCTCAAACCGAATACAGTAGGTGGTAAAGTAAGATGTGAGCCAGTCTTACATTGTTTATATGGTTGTATGCAACTTTTATGGAACAAGGCTAAAAGCTTAGCTAAGTGCTCATAATAAGAAATTGGTAGATCAGCCTATTGTTCTGACATCCCAGACAAACCCCCCAAAATGTCAGAACAATAGGCTGGAATACCAATTTCCTATTGGGGGCACTTAGCGAAGCCTTTAGCCCTGTGTCACAAAATTTGCATAAAACCATAGAAACAATGTAAGACTGGCTTAAATGTTACTTTACCACCTACTGTATTCAGTTCTAGATAATGGCAAATAACTTTTCTGGCAAACCCTGATGTAATATATAAAAATAGATTTTATTTGTCCCCATACAATATAACTAGTTTCTAATAATTTGCATAAATATAAAACAATGTAAACATGTTGAAAAGCAATGTAAACATAAACAAGCAAAATTCAAATGCAGTGAATGACATTAACTGTATACCATGCCTTCAGCATGCTTTTCTGCATGAGAACTTGCAAACTCTTTGCATTGGTGTCTTGGAATATTTTTGCGTGTAAAACTTGTTTAAATACCTTATAGCATACAAAATGTTCATATCTTTTACAATGAGCAAAAGCTTTACCATATACCCAAGCTTTTGTATTTATGACGTTAATGTTACTATGTCACCTCCCCAGCTACAGTAAGCCAAATTAGAATTTTATAAAACTTAATTAAAATAATGCTCAGACATCTGGTTATCTGTAGAGGCCTGGATTTTCTTTCTTTTTACTTCAAAATCTTGGTGAGTTCTTCTCCTCTTGGATGACAAAACATTATTTTAGTGGCTGGATCTTGTTGTAGTTCCTGTTTTCACTCTGCACACAAATTTAAAACCTGGATAATGGACATCTTTGGCATCAACACAGCAGTGCAGGCTTTGCTTCTCCTGGTTTAGACATCAATAGACATCTCAGTTCCTTTGTTCTGGTTTTGGCATGAACTTCAAACAGTACTTATAACAACAGAAATGTCCATAGCACCACAGCAGTCCTCTTAGCATGCAGTACAGGCAAGAAATGGGCTGGGTTTCACAGTGGTTGGCTTTATTACCTCTGGACTGAGCATTGTCCTGACATAATTTCCTACAAATATTATCAACTTTGATTGAATCATACAAATGATGAAAGGGGCGGTTCCTCATTCCGTCTTAGGACAATCCCCCTTTGCAGGAATCCAGTTTTAAGTTTAAAATTAATTGTTGTTATAACTTTTGAATGCAACAACATACTGTCTTCATACAAACATTTCTGGATTCCACCCATTAAAAGCAGTCTTTTGAGGTGTCACCCAGGTTTGTGAGACAAATGTTTCCTGAGATAAGGTAATAATGATTATAACTTTAGTGCTCATCAAAATCTTTAAAAAAGGGTTTAATGAGCTTACAGTTCAGGTTCTAGACTCCAAAATTAAGCATATCTACCTCACATCCAAAATTAAGAAAGTCCTTGAAAGCATCAGATTCCTTTGCAAACAGATGTCTCTTCGTTTGTGACCACTGGACCATGTTTTCCAAGTGGTTAGCTCAAACTCTTTAAGATGGTTTATTTCAGACCAGCAACAGGTTGTACAAACAAAAATGATATCTTTGAACTTGTCATGATACCATCTTCCATTTAAGATCAAACCTGGTATGCTTACCTAAGGCCCTGTCCACACTAAACCGCTCCGGCCCGGTAACGGATGCAAATCCGTTACGACTGGGGAGTGGTGCAGTGCATCCACACTGCAGCGGTGTCCGTTATGGGACAGGCACCTCTGGTCCACACTTCGGGAGCCAGGCGACCGTTATGGCGGTGCCCATCCCACAATTCAGCTCGTGCTGCACTTCGGGTCCTGCAGGGGAACGTTACCGCCCATCTACACTACCACTGGTAATGTTACCAAGGCAGGATCGGTTTCATAACTGCTGTTGAAACCACCTCATATGTGGTTTCAACAATGTTTATGAAAACTCCCTCTGTAATGTTACAGGTATAAATGCAAACCGTTGCGGTAACGGTTTGGGCACTCTGTAACGTTACTGAGGCGTAGTGTGGACAGGGCCTAAAAGAATCTTGTCCCAAGATATTCTTGTGGATAACATTGGACCTCCATCAGCTGCATTCACACAATTTGGCCAGTGGAGAGGTTAAGATGTCCGTTACTCACTATATAAGTTTTATGCCAGCAGCATTAAAAATAGTCTTGCAAGAACAAAAGTCTTTTCCCATAGTAAAAACATATAGGACTAAGTCAGCCCTCTTTTTTTTTTCCTTGAAGACAACTTATCTGTGTAAGGCAATTAAGCCACAAATCTTGGTATCTAGTTGCTTTGGTATGGGGTTGCTAGACAGCCTGATTAAATGTGTTTTTTTCTGCTTTCAAATGAAGATTCCAGGATCTATAATATTGCTCTCTAAAGGGACCATAGCTGGTGTGAGGAATTAGACTTATCTGGTTTTAAAAGTCATTGAAGAAGTGTGCATCAACATGGATTTACTAGGGGCAGATCATGCCTCATAAATTTGATGAAATTTTTTGAACCTGTCAGCCTGTCACTAGATAATGACATACCAGTAAATATTTTATACGTTGATTTTAAAATAGCTTTTGACAGCATATCATATACTGTGTTAACTGAAACTTTACATCAGATTAATCTTAACCCTGCCATCAAACATTGGATCACCAGCTGACTGACTGTTCAGAAACAAGTAATCATTAAAGGACACTGCTCTAGCTGGATTCAAGTGACTAGCGGGGTTCCACAGGGTTCGGTGTTGGAACCTATGCTATTTAATACATTAGTGGCATCATTAAGTACAGATAAAAATGCATGGTTAACCAAATTTGCAGATTATATTAAATTAGGAGCCCTAGTTTCTAAACACAGTGGATGCAATTGCATTCCAAAGCAATATTAACATCTTATTCACTAATGCAAGTACCAAAAAAACTAAAATTAAATCTGGATAAGTGCAAAGTAATGCATCTCAGGAGTAAAAAGCTTAGGCATCACTACTAATAGATGATAAAGCCTTAAAAACAACTAAGATTGAAAGGGATTTGGGTGTTGTCATAACTGACACCCTCAATTTTACAATTCATTTTACTACATTGACCAAAAAGGCCTATGGTGTCTTGACTACGATCAAAAGGAATGTCAGGAGCCAGGCAAGAGAGGTAGTGATGCCTCTGTATCTCTCTCTCTGCTGCGGCCACATCTTGAGTACTTTGGCACCTTTTGGGAACCACAACAAAAAAGAGAGATAAGAAGATTGGAAGGGGTACAGAGGTGTACTACAAAATAAATAGCTGGACTAAAAGGCAAAGACTATAATGAAAGGTTAAAAGACTTGGGCATTTTTTTCACTTCAATACAGAAGAACCAGGGGGGGATATTTGTTTGGTGCATACTGCGTTAAAGATGATGATATTTGAGAATGCCTAAGATTGAATTAAAAACCTGTACAGGTGAGAATGAAAAGGCATCGTGCCTAGTTAAAAGACAATCATTATAAGAGCAACCAAAGGGATAACTGGTTCTCCCAAGGAGTTGTTGTTGAATGGATGTTATTACCAGAGTCCGGTGTCTCATGCAAGACTACTGACCAATTCAATTTAGCAATGGACAGACATTATGCAGCCAAATGTTACACATTTGAGTTATAGAAGGTGCATGTCTATGAAGGCTAACACTAATTATGACCTGTCAAGAAACCTATGAAACTTATGAAAGTTCTTTTCCTTGAAGAAATACAGGCTGGCAGTTTGTAACCATTTTGAAACCTCTTTCTATTCATGTAGACAAAATATTTTAGAGTCCTTGAACCAGTTGTCCAGTATTACACCCCAATTACCTTAAGTCCAATTAATATAATTAAATATTAATGTCAGAAAATAATAGTAATAGCAGTAATTATAAAATAATAAAATTATAATAAAATATTTTTATAACTAAGGTTTTATTCCCACAGTGGCCTAATCAAAAGGATAACAAATATAAAAAACAGCAGACAGAATACATGAGAATAGGCAATAATACAGTGGACATGATATACTATGAATATAAACTGGTGGAGGGGATTCAAAAAATGAAATGAGGAAATACTTCTTCCATGACAGAGTGGTGGACAAGTGCAATGGCTTGCCCAGAGAGGTGATCAGTACTGAGACAGGGTCCTGTTTCAAGAGATGGTAGGTCAGATATTGTGTAAAGGATTGGTTAGGATGAAATTAGGGGAAGACCAGAGAGTGGCACGAGGAAAAAGGACATAACCAACCACTAGGGCTCTCGGCCTACCCTTGACAAAAAATAGGCTGTTATAGCAATGGCAACGTGCTGAGCAGACTCCATAGGCCACTGGTCTTTTTCTGCCTGCAACTTTATGTGATCTCACAGTATGTTTCTTTGATGAGCAAATAACAGAATTACACTATCTGTCCTCTAGGAGGTGATATTGCACACCCCCTTTTTAGCTCTTTCTCCTAAGTTTTTGCCTCACTGCTACTACATTTCTCCCACCACCAGCTACTTTGTCCTTCCTCCTCACCACTATAATCACCCCCTCCCCACTCTCTGGCCCCAAGACTCAAACTCTGCACCCTCAGCACCAGAGTCAGACACCCTTCCTCTTCGCCACTGCAGCTGCCCTATTCCAAGGTGTCAGTTGTTGTCCTTTATTTTGTTCATCCCTTTTCTTTCTTTACAAGTATGGCTGTCTTTCACTTCCTTCTCCTCTACTTTGTATTACCGCACGCTACTACCCCCCCACATCCAGAACTAACATAGCCTTTTGATGCACAATCTGCACAATGACCACCACACACCATGGACTGCTACACTTGCAACCTCGCAGCACAAACCTCCCTCCCCCACCCAACTGCCCACCCCACACCTGGGCAACCCCATACACCTACTACTCCTACTTGCCACCCCCATCCTCTGAACCCTTCCTATCCCAACTACCTGTCTGCACTGACCCACCCAGTGAGCTAGTAACTCCCGACAAAAAAAAAACACATACAGAAACTCCTCCTCTGAACTTTGTCCCTTCTCCTGTTACTATCAGGGAATATCCATCCTAATCCTGGCCCCCCCCATGCCAACCCTCCACACCCCAGATGGTAGCACCTGGATTATGCATTGCATCTATTAATATATATAGTCTCTCTAAGAAGTTAGGTGCCCTCCAGGTATGGATGGACCAGCACCAGCCAGACATCCTTGCACTAGTAGAAACCTGGTTATCCAAAAATACCCTCAACTCATCAGTAATGCTACCTCGTTTTACACTTCACAGACCTGACAGAGTAGGAAAGCGCGGTAGTGGCTGCGCCATCTACATATGTAAGCACATCCAAGCCCACCTCCTCCCTCCCCCATACTAGCTAACGGATCCCAAGCCCTGTCCCTAAAAATCATGCCAGTCTCCTCCAGGGCACCAGTAATCCTTACAGTCGCATACATCCCCCCACGGGGGACAGAAACCCACCTTTCAGTCTCTTGTTGACTATCTCGCCTCCCTCCCTTCCAAGTCTGAACTCCTAACCCTTGGAGACCTAAACATAAACTGGTACTCCATTGCCACTGCCTCCTACAAAGACACCCTCTCGGCACTAGACATCTCCCAGCTAGTCTCTTGTCCCATGTGACTTAATCCTAAAACTGGCATGGCCACACTCTTAGATATCATTCTCTCTAACCCCCCCACAAAATCACAGACATCTCCATGCTAGCCAATGCACTTAGTGATCACTCTCCTGTCCTCTTCACCTCGTCCTGCCATGCAAGCAAACCACCCCCCATGACTATCCTCACTAGACTCCTAAAGCCAGGAAAACTTGAGGAGCTAAAACAATACCTGGCACTCATTGACTGGTCCCCCTTACACCACTACCAGGACCTTGATGCTGCACTAAATCATTTTGTTAGTGCCTTTAATGAAGCCTGCAATAGATTTGCTCCCCTATCCAAAAAAAATTCTCAAGGGACATGACACCCCATGGATAACCACTCCCTTGCTGGACCTAATGCACCACCAGGATAACCTGTGAAAAAAAAACCCTGACTCTGGCTGCACCACCAACAGACAGCACTACCGTGCCACCCGAAACAGGTGTACCTGGGCTATCAGAAAAGTGAAAGCAGAGTATGTTAAAACTGCCCTGACTGAAACATGGGGAAGTGGCCAAAATTTTTGGGTTAAACTAAAGACCCTCACAGGAAAATTCACCTCTCCCTCCCCCTGACCAACTAAATGTCTATGGCTCTATCACAAATAGCCCACTGCTAATTGCTGAAATGCTCAACACAGCCTTCTCAGACCTCAGCTCCACTCTTCCTGCAAATTTCTTCAGCCAGACTACTCCCCCCCACAAACCACTCAACCCTACCCCTCCTTTCACTTCCATACCCTTTCCACTCGTGATGCTAAACCCTACCATCACCAGTAGAAAACAGGAAGTTGTTGGCCCTCTGTACAGACAGTTGGTAAGACCACATCTGGAGTACTATGTACAGTTCTGGAGACCCCATCTCCACAAAGACATAGACAGGGTGGAGGCTGTCCAGAGGAGGGCAACCAAAATGGTGCAGGGTCTGCACCAGAAGACATATGAAGAAAGACTAAAGGAGCTTAAGTTGTATAGCCTCGAGGAAAGGAGGGAGAGGGAACATGATAGAAACTTTCAAATACCTCAAGGGAGTCAACAAAGTCCAAGAGGGTAGCATCTTTCAGAAAAAGAGATGTGCAAGAACAAGGGGGCACAATTTGAAGATAGAGGGGGGACAGCTCAGAGGTAATGTGAGGAAGTATTTCTTCACAAAGGGGGTTGTAGATGCATGGAACAGACTTCCTGAGGAGGTCATAGAGTCAAAAACAGTGGGGGAATTCAAGAATGCAAGGGACAGGCATAAGGCAATTCTAGTGGGGGGTAGGAGGAAGTAGGCTGTTGGTTAACTAGGATCTGCAGCTTATCTGTTATCTGCCCATTGGCAGACTAGGTGGGCCAAGCGATCCTTATCTGCTGTCAAATTCTATGTTTCTGTGTTTCTATGTTTCTATGTTTCTACCTCCTCAAAGTACTTATCAACTCCTGCCACAGCCACGGTACCCTGGATGTAAAAATCTTGATCCTCACCCTGGGTGAAGTCATTTCCCCCCCTTATCACCATTCTTAACCTCTCTCTCTCTTTGCCTGGGTAAATTCCACACTGTCTGGAAAATGGCCCTCATCACACCCATCCACAAAGCATGTGACTACCTCAACCTCGGAAACTAGAGCATTATTGCCGACTAGCTCTCTGAATACCTCTCCAAGTATGATCTACTCTCCCCTGAACAACACAGCTTCAGGAAAGGTCATAGTACCACCACAGCCCTCTTAGAATTCACAAGCTTTATGCACTCTGCCCTCAATACAGGTAAACTGGCAGGCTCAGTATTTCTTGACCTGTCCAAGGCTTTCAGTACCGTTAATCACCTCTTACTCATCTCTGTTCTCTCCCAGATTGGCCTCTCCCAGGATGCCAATGCCTGGTTCTCTGACTACTTGTCAAATTGCTTCCAGAAAGTTAGGATCAACTCCACCCACTCTAATCCACTCCCTGTATGCTCTGGGGTCCTTCAAGACTCCATTTTGGGACCGCTACTCTTTAGCCTCTACCTAACTCTCTCCCTAAGGCCTGCTCAGATAAAATCCTTCTTTATGTGGACAATGCAGTCCTTTATGCATCCCATGCCACCCCGGAGGGACTTGAGCACTCCCTCCAAACTGTTTTCATTGAGGCTGAGACCTGGTTCATCAAACACAGACTCGCCCTAAACTAGAAAAAGTTCAAAGTTATGCTTTTCTCCCACCACCAAAATAAAATCAGGCAATTCCACCTGCACATAAATACCTCCCTCTCACAACCCCTTGAACAAGTCAGGGCCTTCAAATATCTGGGAATTACACTCAACCTGGCACTCACATATCATGACCATACTCAGCACCTCGGCACTGTGGTAAACTGTCATATTGGTCTGCTGTACAGGGCACTGACACTGCCTTCCCCCTGAAGCTCTCCAACTTTCTGTATCCTCTTCTGTGTTGTCCTTAGTTGACTATGGGATCACCATTTATGGAGCGGCTGACAACACTGCCTTACACAGCTTAAAAATGCCATTAAACAAGGCATGTCGGCTCATTCTGGGATGCCCCGCCACCACCCACACCTGCTCTCTATACAGGCAATTAAACTGGCTTGACTTCAATGACAGGCTACTGTTCCATACCTGCATCCTAGCTAAAAAGGTTACCACTGGCCTTGCCACACCCAGTCTTTCCTCCCTTATACAGCCATCCACACTCACTAGGACAACTAGGAGCTCCCTCAAAATCCCTTATGCGATACCCAGACAAAAATACAACACTTGGCCAACACTCCTTCTCGTACAGAGCCCCCACTTTGTTAAACTCCCTCCCTACCAATGTTACCACTGCTGCCAAAATTTGCAATTTCAAATCCCTACTCCGCACCCATTTGATCACCCCTCACAACTGCCGATGTTTCTAATCTCCTTGGCTGCCTGACAATGGACCCTGTCCTGCCTATAAGTGTGGTAATTTTTTTCTGCTCGGTATGCCTTGCCTACCTGTAAACCATATAAATGAATGTCCTTAACCCAGTATTATCAACCGGCCCATGCTGTATATCCACTGCTTGCAATGTTTTTTGTCCCTCAACGCAGGGCATGCTTGCCCATTGCACTGTTTTTCTACTCATTTTAAATACTTTGTCTGCACAACTGTTTTATTGACGTGGAGCCTTTGAAAAGGAGTCTATGATTTAAAGGACTGTAATTCTGAACATCCTAAATAAATAAAAATAAAAGACAATAACAACAATAGTTAGTGCTTCTACAGGAAGTATAAGTTCAATATGCTGAGAAGAAAAATCAACCTTCAGGGAATCTGAAATCAAGATGAAGAGAGGAGCTGGGGAGTATAAATAGAGGGGTATAGCATGGAAACATGGGAAAAGAGGCAAAAAATGAAAAGTGAGATTCTATATAATGTGCATTATGACATCTAGTTCATCATGGCCATCTCCTCATAGGTCCCTTTGAAATAACTAGTATGCTAAGCTCATACTTAACAAATCGAAAGTGCTGACCAAAGCTATCCCTTCACTATAACTAATGAATTTCAAACAGTATCTCATCATACCTCTTAAGTGTCCTGGATTGTTCGTGAAGTCCCGGTTTTGAGCTGACTGTTCTGCCGTCTCACACGCCTGCTCCATTGTCCTGAGAACGCCAACTCCATGCCGACTCCTTTCAGCCACATGGTCTCTAAGCCGACTGACCAACTGTTTCCCCAAGATATTTTTTAGTGCTGCAACACCGGAGCCTGTATACATCACATGTGGTGATGTCGGTGACCAGTCCACCAATCATGGGCTGCATTCCTGGTCCATTGCTGTTCTGGCACCCCTGCCCACCTCAGACAAGAATTTTGAGTCCCCCCTGATTCCCACGTTCCCTCCCCACTCAGATCCGCAAGTACTGCTTAAAGGCAGCTCTCCGGCAGCTCTTGGCACTCATAGCCGAATAGACTTCCAGAGCACCAGAGAGAAAATAGCAGCAGCAACTTGCCAGCAAGTCAATTTTTCTTTTGCAGACCGAGACTAGCAACTGACAACTCTGAGAACTCCATGAAGTGCCGCACTGCCATCTAGTTTATTTAAATTCTGAATTCCATCCTGCATCCTGCTTGACTGATTGACCCTGCTGTCGGTAGCCTGCCACCCGAGACTTGACTTCCCGACCCGATCTTCCAGATGGATCTAGTGCACCGAAGGAAACCTTTTGAGGTAAGTGTAAGCTTAAGGCACACTGCCAAAAGAAATATTTTATTAACTGCAGGTCTGCAGGAAGTTGAATAAAGTGTTTTAAAAAAATATCTCAGCCTCAAACTTTGGTCTCCATGTGTTTAAGAAAATGAGTGCTACCAAACAGTATTTTAAAAAGCAATAGTAGATCTGATCAGACTGTTAAAACCATGTGAAGTAATAGCTACTGGAGTAAAGGGTTTATAGGTTTATTGTTCAATATACATAGGTACTGTACAGTGAGACAGGAGTCAGATCCTTTGTTCATCAACTCCATCTCTCTGTTATCCTAACAGCAAGAACTAGAAATATTATCCTCTAAGAATCAGTACTTCAGCAATCTGTTATGATTAGGTTACACAGCACATCCTCTGGCCAGTGGTGGCTGTGGCGCTAGAACTAGGAGTGCTAGAGCACCTGCTGGTACTGTCAGGTTCAGAGAGTAGTGGTGTGATGATAGATCCTGCCTGCTAGTTTTGTGAATGTTCTGTATAACCGAGAACATGATACCTCAAAATGACACTAAAGAAAAATGTCAGTTTACCCATTAGGGATGTGTGTATGGAGTGCAATAAGTTTGGGACTCTGATGTGACATTAATTGCAATGTGAACCTCTGCCGAAATGGTTATGTGGGCTGTATGGGACTGGGAAGGGAATAAAAGTGTTTTTGGTTTTTTACAGTTTGTGCAATAATGTAAATAATATAGGTGTGTCTGTGCATGACTCTGCTATGTGTATACATTATAGACTGATCAACTGATTGAATCTCTAGAATTTGGTGTGCTTTTTTATATTTAAGGGTGAGGATAGGTGTAGGTGTTTAATTTAACATTGCAATGTGTGGGGTGGCTAAAGGTATGAAAGTATAGTCTTTTTTTGTACTGCTAGCAATAATGTAATACATAGAGATGTGTGCTAGATTATAGTTCTATGAAATTATATTTTGAATTTGTAAAGATGGCTTTACTGTTGTTCAATAAAGTTTTAATATACATGCATATGCCTCAAGAGTTATTCTTCAGTATTTTGACTAATATGCAGTTCACACATGTGGGTGCAAGGCCGGTGCCAGCCGCCACGCTATCCAAAAAATGGTGTCCCTGATTTTGGTCTTCTGTCTGATTTTCTAGGTGGGTGTCCCTGATTTTGGTCCTGGCAGGTTGAGAGGTATGTATCTCATAACTTCTAATTCAGGAACCTAAACCTTACCCAGTTGCCTTCAACATAAATGAAGCTGATTCAGTGTTGTGCCTGCTTTGTTACAACTCACCAAAGTGTTCAGGAGCAAACTACAGTGAGATTTCATCATGTTCCAACATTGGATTTCTCCAAAGGTCAAAATACCATAGTCAGAAATACCACAAAGACTAAGGTTGTTCTTTTCTCCTCATGGACATCTATGCATTATAATGTCCTTGCTTAACTCCTACTCTGGCAAGCACTTCAAAGCTGTCAGGTTTAAACATCCAAGGATTTGGGGATAGATTTTCAGTTCTCTTTTGATGACCATTTTGATCACATCTACTATACCACTTGCCAGAAATTTTGCCTTCTGTATGAGAATCTGTTTGTCTTTGGGACTGAACCACAAAAGTGTAGGAGATAACCAGAAAAGGCACATAAGCCACGCATGCATATATATGGTTGGGAACAACTGTACACTTGGCCAAATCCACAATGGCAGTGGGATGAGACAATGTGCACTTATGTACATGCAGAATGGGGTGGACAGGTTTGGGGTGAAGGACAGAATCCACAAATTCCTTGACATGCCCAGGGAATGCCCATTAGCCCACTATATGCTGATCCAGTGTGGGCATGTTGATGGAGAATCATGAACACATCCACTGGTGGTGTTGCTGGAAATGGTATATCCACCAGCTGCACAGCCAGTAGTAGTCCTGAATCCTGGAGCAGGTGACACAGTACATGCCTCGTGACACCTCCCCATTAAGTCAGCATCACCAAGTCACAAGAGGTAGGCACAGTCACACATGCATATCCTATCTGTACACCAGTGAACAATTCATACCTTACTAATACTCATGATAGCACTGAACACACTGCATATAAGCTGCATGGTGTCCCTTCTCAAACACTTCATCAAATACATCCACCACACTCTGTCATTGTTGACTGTCAGCCATATATCCCACACTGCCCCTCTGATGGGATGAGAAGGGGACATGGCACATCACTATCACCACCTCCACCAGCGGCTTGCTGGCCATCTCTGTACTTATGTAATGGCACGCTTTTGTATGGTGGCATACGTTATCTTGTTACAGATGTGCCACAACTTCCCTGTTGAAAGCCATAGGGTGTCATTGGTCATGTTCAGATATCTAAGCATTTTTGTTACATGCATCACACACATTCAATGAGATCTTAGGTCTGTCAGTGTGCATCACTGTGCAATATGCCGTCTGTGCTGCTGTGGTAGGGTATTGGGTAACCCGGTGTCACTGGTTAAGTATCAGATGAATAAGACAGGAAAATAGGATGGTGAACACATGTTGTCTCATATGCACAGCATTGTATGAGTACACAACACATATCAGACACCTGAGCCAGGCACTAGTGCATACATCTGTAGCACAGGACTTTATATTATTCAGTGCCACTTACAAGTGGCAGGATGTGGCATGGTGTTACAGGCGTCTTTTAACTGACACAAAGTAACCCAGTGGGTAGCCTGAAATTCACACTGATTGGCACCTGTGTCAGGCTGGCCCTTCAAATGTTGACCACAGTCCCTATCATAATGGTGTTGGTGGAGAGGGGGATATGGGAGTTACCGTTCATGACACCACTTTGCTGTGTAAATCCCATCCCGTTCACCCTAACCCGAGGCCATTGGTAGTGGGATACAAAGGGAGTTATCAGCAGGTGATCAACTTCCCCCAGGGTAAGGATTACATTTATTGCTTCTTCATTATTGATAGGTCAACAGTGTGTGTGTGTGTGTGTGTGTGTGTGTGTGTAGTGCTGTTGGGTAGCCCCCCTTCCTCTTTTGTCATTCTAGCTCCATCTGTGCTATATCAGTTTTTCCCTCCAGTGCAAGGGTGGCAACATCTATATACCTAAATATGTATGTACACCGTAAATATCCCCGTTAGGGATATGAGAATTACAAAAGGTTCTAAGGTTCTGAAATCTTATGCTAAGTCATGCAAAGCTTTTAATAGTCATCGGAGCTTTATCCACATTTCAAAACTTCTTAATTTAAAGTACAAAAACTGTTTTAACCATCATTTTCCTCCAAAATGCTATTGTTACTCAAAGGCACAAGATCTAACAAGCATTTGTGAATGCCGAATGTTGTCTTGCTGCCATTGGCAGTGCAGGAGTTAGAGAGATGCAGCATAGGAATGGCAGTCAAGTATTGAACTGATGCCAACCCACCCCCACCCTGCAGAGAGTGACAGGCATTAGGGTGTCCCTTTGGGTGTTTGTTAGTGCAGTGCAGGAAAACATGTTGGGCAGGATGGGAAAAATGACAGCTGCACAGTTCATAAGGAGGTGTAATAAAATGCCAGTGCTGAAAATGTGGCATACAAATATATGGAATTTGCGGAGTTGCAAAGGTGCGTGGGAAATATGCAAGGCACGCTTGCAGCACTGCCAGTTTATGGGCGTTCGGCACCAAATTTTCAACATAGGCATTTTAGCACCTCTGCTCATGTACGGTGTCACTGTCATTTCCTCAAAGTGTCCCAAGAAGTGATTTCGTACAGCGACCAAGCTATTCTTCACCGGAAGTGTGGAAACACATTTTGGGCAGGATATGTGAAGTGACGGCTGTACTGTTCATCAAGAGGTGTGGAAAAATGGCAATGGTGAAAATCCAGAGTGAAAATATCACAACAAGACGATTTAGACGAGCGCAGGCAATCTGTGCTAATCCACGCCATGACACAGTCATTTTATGAGTATCAGCTCCAAATTTTCAACATAGGCATTCTAGGAGCTCTGCTCATGAACTGTGTCACTGTCATTTTCATAATCTGGCCCAAACATTGATTTCCCACAGCGACTGCGCTTATTGTGCGCTGGAAGTGCAGAAACACATTTTGGGCAGGATGTGGAAAATGACAGCTGTACTATTCACAAGGAGTGCACAAAAATGCCAATGCTGAAAATCCGGCATTAAAATAATGTGCGAATACTTGTGATTCTGACCTGCGTAGGAATTTCGCAATCTGCAACTAAATAAAACAGGCATTTGTTGAATTTTTTCCACCAAATTTGGAACATAGCCTTTTTGAGAGGCCACCTCATGAACACTGGCACTGTCATTTCATTAATGGGTCCCGAAAGGTGATTTCGATCAGTGACTGTGAAATCACCTTTCGAGGCCGATTAACGCCATGACAGTGATAGGATTCATGAGGAGGGGCCCCAAAAACCCCATATTGAAAATTTAGTGCCAAAATTCCAAGAAATGTCTGAGATATGAGGCAAAGTTGAAAAAACCCTATTCATTGCATTATCCAGCTTACCAGCATTTCCTCAGTTCGCGGTCGGCTTTGAAGAGTGCAGACCTGTTCCCAGTCCACGAAAGATCGTCGCGGTCCAGAGGTAAGTATGGGGTGAGGGGGGTGAGGGGAGGCAGGGTGCACAGTGGGTGGGTGCAGGTGGGGAGGGGCATCTAGACTACAAGGGACGGTTTTCGTTTGCAGGGGAAAAAAAGGAAAACCGTCAGCGGGACAATTTTCATGTTACAGGGCATTTGCTGCGCTGGGGTGGGCTCCCAGCATGCCACCTAAGTGGAGTTTTTAGGGTGAAGTAGCCGGCAGGGGATTGGGCACCCTTGTCGACACACAACATGGGGAGGTAATGCCGGCGACGGGGATTTACATCCCGTCGGCAAAAAGAAAGCGGGGAGCCCGAGCCAAGAGGATAGCACCCCCTTGGCATTCAACAGTTGGGGGTGATACCGACGCTGAGTGGGCTCTCTGCTCGGCGTGCAAAGACAGCGAGGGGGCCCGCAGCCGAGGAGGTTGGGCACCCCTCGGCATTCAACATTAGAGGTATGCCAACAGGAGTAAGAGCTCCCCTTCGGCACACAAACATGGGGGGGTTGCCGATAGGGGGATTGGACACCCCCGATGTCGGCAAGCGTGAGGCACCTGCCCGCTCACCGACCATGGTCATAATGGCGGCGAGCACTGCAAGCAAAGGACCACTGCGTATGACAAGCTTTGCTCGGATTGCAGCGGACCTTTGCTTAGATGTGCTAGCCCCATTATGTATGCATGGTGTGGCGCCGGCATGCAGGCTGATTGGGGAATGAGGGACGCACCTACTGATGCATGCCCTGCATTCGCCCAACAGCAGCCACGCCCCCAAAACCCATACTAGCGCAAGATGTTGCTTGCGCATCCGCGCAAGCCAACATAAAAATGATTTTAAGTGGCACTACAGTTAACATAATTAGTATCATATAGCTTCAGTAGTTAGCTCTCCATGTTTAACACCATGACCACTTAATACAGACCTGACTTACTTGGCCCTTTCTCCACCTCCAGCCTTCCTTTTAGGGCTCCTCTGCATAACAAACCAGTTCCTACTGAGGTCCAAGTCAGATAGTGTTTTGCAGCTGTCTCATTGAAATACATTAGGGACTGGGATGTGCCTTTTTTACATCTGTCAGTGAGTGAGTGGTGCCTTACTATTATTTCCTGCAGCTGTCTGTAATGCTTTGCTAACTTTCTGTTGGCTGCAAGGAGGAGCGTGCATGATAAATTGTTGAGCAAGTGGCAGCTCTGTCATGAATGTGCAGCTGACCTAGGTGATATCACTGAAGAAGTCACTGGCTTGTTTAGCCTTGCCTCCCTCCCTCCCTGTGTGTGATGACAAGAATGACAATGGATGAGCTCAGAGAGGAAGTACAATTAACTCTCAGTCTGCACAATTTTGTGAATGGAAAGCTGACCTTTTTTTCAGAAAAAACAAAATGAAATTGTCTATATAAAACTGAGAATTCTGTGCTACTAAATCATTACAATATGGGGGGGGGGGGTGGTGGCTTGATGCCAGCAGGAATGGCAGCCTAAAACATTGAGCTCCTGCTACCCTGCACAAAATCTGATTAATATCCTATCACAGCTAATCCACTTACTTTGAACCTGCATCCCAAAAACTTTATTAAGCATACTGCAGGAGGTGACTTCTCCCGGGCACGGAGACTGCTCACAGGGCAGGGATTTTGCTGTGACATCTTTCACCATGAGGCTGGGACCTACTCCAGAGTGCTGATCCCCGAGATGGAGTTGACAGCCCCTCCAGTATTGGACCGGAACCTACAAGAGATATAAGGCATGTTTACCTAGCTGATACAACAAATGGGCAATTCACAGCTCTCTACCCAGCATAATGCAGTGAATATAATATCCCTCTCACAGAGAACTAATGTGGTGGAACAATGACTTGCCAACAATGAGGATTTCACACATCACATTGACAGATGAATGAGGGGCCAGGACAGAATGTTCCAGCTGCTGTGGCAGCGCATTGTAGAGTTGGAGGATTATAGCTGCCGGAATAATCTACAGTTTGTGGGCTTTCTGGAGGGCTGCGAGGGCATTGACACTAGTGCTTTTCTACAAAATGAACTTCCAGCTATCCTGAGCCACCAGGAGGTAGATCCCCTGGAGATAGATTGGGCCCACCATTCACTGTCACCACGGCCAGTGCCCAGGGGCTGCCCATGCCCCATCCTAGCCCAGTTCGTACATTTTAGAGACTGGAAGGTGATTATCCTGGCAACTTGATTCAAGCAACATTTGAACTGGAGGGGTCAGTGCATTCCAATTTTCACTGACTATTCTCAGGAGTTGTCCACCAGATGGAGGGCCTTCACTCTAGCAAGGAGAGCCAGCACAGACCTAAGGCTGGGGTACACATTATGGTACCCACCACCCTGTGCATACTGATCAAAGGGACCCTGAGCTCCTTTGACTCACCGGAGGCAGTGGAGTCTTTCCTAGCATCAAATGCCCCACAGCTAAACTGGGGCAAATATGGAGATGTAAACAGGTCAAGCAAAGCATACACCAGACCAACTGAGATGGACTGCTCAGTACAGGGAGCATGGAACCATGTGGCTCCCCCTCCACTTGACCCTCCCCAGAGGGCCCAAGCTGCGAACCCAGACCCATGGTCCCCAGTGCTGAAGGGACAGTGCTGGAACCATAAGGAAAAAGGCAGAGGAAGGGAAACACATTGATCCTGGAGCCGCAGTGAAAGCCAAGATTCTAAGGCTTCTTCCAAGGTGCCTGATCCACCTCCAGGAAACAACAGATTGGAGGTACTCCGAGACCTACTTGATGATGACTCTACACAGCACAGACTGCTACCTGCCTAGGCCAAATCTGTCCCCACAGAGAGACCTCTCCCAGATGAACATTGTTCATGGGCTGCGGTAGTTAAAGGCACTGTGCCATCAGGCCCAGAACAGGCCGCCACACCAGAGCTCCAAGTGGAGATGGGCCCCTTTCCACTCCTGGTGGACCCACAGGACACGGCCAGGTGAATAATCAAATGCTGGCTGTGGACTAGTTTGTTTATGTGGTGGCCCCTCTACTTTATGGGACTGACCTCTGGTCAACTGAGGGTAAGGTCCAAGTTGGAGGGGGGGTTGTATACTGGTGCCCCAACCTAAGGTTTTAGGCTCTGCCCCTTCCCCCCCAGGTGTTGTGTTTTCATTCAAACTGTGATCTCTGCCATATTGTATGGCAAGTTGTGTGCTTATAAATTTAAGTTATAGCAAGTTGTATTGTGGGTGACTAAGCCCTCAGTTGAGACCTCCTTGCAGCTAGGCAGGCCATGTTTTGGGATGTTGCCCCAAGGCTCCCTGGTCCAATGGCCAACCCTCCTTCTTGCAGATGGGCAGGGTTGAGCAGGGGAGAGAGGGGGAATAGTTAGCCACTTTTCTGCATTGAGAATTTGGGCTCCAGTCCTCTCCTTCTCCCCCCACAACAGGTTCATGGCCATTACATACAGGATCACATTTCGACTGCTTGGCAAGGTTTAAGGTCACAAGTTCTATGTTAATAATGACTTGGATAAGGGCATTCTAGCCACCGCCCAAGGGTACCTGTGAGGGGAATTAAATGGGACTGGTAACACGGCCTGAGAAGAATCTCTGGCATCCCCCCATAGGAATAGCACCATGGAGCCAGCTTAAAGGAGCTATGGGGGATGTCTCAGATTTGCCTACCTAAGGACCCCCTTGAGGATCAAACCTTGGTCCTTGCTGGCTCCAGTTTTATATTTAGCTCATTAAATGAAGGAATGCCACAAGCAGACATTCTCACAGGGGAAGGGTCTGTGTAAGGATATCCCCCAGTTCATAGGGGGGGATGCTCACCTGGTGGCAGGAGCCTTGCCCTGATCCCGATTGCCTTAGGCCCTCAGGGGGTCAGCTGACTCTGGAACTTACCCTCTGCCCCAGACAATTAAAATATCCCCTCATAGATTCACCTGCTACCACAAAGCGGATCAACAAGGGTTGTTGTAAAATAGTTTAGGGGGAGTGTCTTGCAGATAGGGACACAAGTCTTCATTAGGGGGTAAGCACTGCAACAATGCCCCATACACTATGACTCTCCCTGGTCAAGGGGGGGCACTTTATTGGGAAGCCTTAGTGCTGTCCACCATTGAAATGGCACTGCCACTGGGAGTGCTTTACATTGCACCCTAGCATAGGGATTAGTGTGACACAGGTTCTAAAGGGTAGATGACTGCTGAAGTAGGCCTGCTGTTAGACCCCAGCACTGACTAGGCTGCTTCAGCAGTGCACCCCCAGCGACTGTCGCTGACATCTGGGCAACAGGTTAGCTGATGGACTCAGCGACTGCTGGTCAAGTTTGTGGGGGAAGGGGGGCTTTTACTGTTCCAAGGGTTCATTATGAGTTTCACCATTTGTTGTTTGTATTGTTATATACTGTAGCCCAGGTGCCATTTGCCAGTGGGCTACTACCCCTCCCTGTTGGCCACCACACAGGTTAAGGGTCCTGGGTCCTGCTATGGTGGTGATCGGGGGTTCTATCCCAAAGTAATAGCAAAATAGCAGTGCCTCCACCCAGAGTAGGTTGATAGTGGGCCAGATGTCTCCTTGGTACAACCCCCTGGGAAGCTGTACCTACCTACCTCCAATTCCAGCCACCCCACACACTGGATATCAAGTTGTTCCCCAATACCATACACCACATATACTTGACAGGTAGCTTTAAGAAAATAACCTCAACACAATAACTTCAACAAAGCAAATACAGCTTTATTTGGGGGGCGGGCTAGGGGAGGGGTACCTGGAACAGGAAAGCTGTGAAGAGAAAAAGGAGTTAGGAGAGTTAATATTAACAGTGCCAGTAGGCCACAACACTCCAATGCCCTCCCCCACTGGTACCAGTGAAACCCCTGAGTCAGTCTATAAGGGTACCCTGTGATGCTGCAGGCCTGCTCAGTGCCAGGGGTTAGCTAGCATTGGGGCCCTTGAAGAATATTTAAAGGATGAAGCATTAATGTTAAACCTTTGTTTGCAAGCAACCTTTCCCCAGTTCCCTTGGTTAGGGAAAGCCCTGAGTTACTCACAGTTTCAGTGAGCTGAACAGTCTCGGGGGGGGGGAGGGGCTCCAGCAGTTCAAAATCTGCATTTTCCATTCAAAGAGAGCAGCAACAACTAGGCAGCAGTAGATGATGACAAAACGTGAGCTTGCTTGAAGGCCTGGTCACTTGTCAGCTTGCTTGGAGGTCTTGCAGCTTGTCCTGTTTAGCCTATTCAGACCTGTTGCAGAGCTCAAGCACAAGGCCCACCAAACCACAGAGGACCCAGCCCCAGGAGTGGCTCTGCAGCCCGGCTTCCTCACAGGACAGAGTGCCATAGCACTCAAGCACTCGCCAGTGGCCCCCTGCAGCCAGTAGACCCCACTTAGTAGGGATTAGCAAGTTCTCTACCTAGCTCTGAGTTGCAGCTGGGAATACCCTGGTTCCACTTTCCTTTCAGATGGGAATGCAGCTCCGGTGTGCAGCAGTTTCTCAACGTTTCCACTTTCCAGTGTCTTTGGGCAACAGATTCCAAACTGCAGACTAGCAGTTCCTTTCTGCAGCTGGATTTCAGCAGCAGCAGCAGGTCCCTGAAGTATAGGACACCCCGTCTCCTTTTTCCTCTCCCAGTTTCTCTGATTCTGAACAACCTCCACCTCTGGCTCACACACAGTTTCAAGAACAGCTCTTTCTCAGCTCTGGGTTTACTCTCAGTTCCAACTGATGCAGGATCACTGAAGCAAACGAGTGTCCTCAAAAACAATTTCCACCACATGCCTGGAACGCTCAGAAAAGATGCACAGTTCCTTTAACCAGCGAGAATCATTCAACTTCAGTCCTCAGGCAAAACTCCATTTAAGTCCTGTGAAAGGACTTTTGACTTTTCCACACACAGCACTGAGCCCCTCATGACTTGATCAGAGCCCAGATCAGACTGCCCCAACTGACCAAAGTCTCTGGGACTTAACCTGAAAATGCTGCCCTCTGATTGGTCAAATCCTATCATCAATCACAGTCATTAGCCCTCTTTGATTATTAATTGGCAGGGTCTCTTGGCACCTGAAATTAGTTCACACCTCCTCCCATGAGCCCTCTCACATAGTTTTTGGCACCTAGGTTGCTAACTGGCTGTCCATCAGGGGTCAAAGGATCATCACAACATGGCTGCTATCATTCAGTCCCCAAGTAGTCCACATATTGTCTCAACTTTTTAGTCAAAATGCAACCAAACAAAGCAGTGTGTGTGTGTGTGTGTGTGTGTGTGTATATATATATATATATATATATATATGTGTGTGTGTGTGTGTGTATATATATATTCTATGCAAAAAACTGCATTCGTGCATCATTTAGGGTTAAACCACAAAAAGTCAGGAAATGAAAAATCTTTAGGGTTGCCCTTCCCCCCAGACCTGCAAGTCATCCCAAGATTGACAGATGACAGGGTGTGTCATTGGGGTTGTGAGGCCTAAATGTCACCCCATTCCATGTGTAGTGATATTGACAAGGGACAGTGAAAAACAATGAGATGACAGTTAGACTAATTCACCCTGCACAGGCCGGATTTGTCAAAGGCAGAATAGGGTCAGATCACCATAGGGCCTTGATCACACTGATGCATGAGGTGCAGTCCTGCCATACCCCTATGGAAGCACTAGCTGTGGACTTTAAGAAGGCCTTCAACTCAGTTGAAAGATCCTGCTTGATGCACACCTTGGAGAAAATAGGCATCGGACCAACTTTCAAGGCCTCGGTAAAGCTCCTATACTCTTCCCTGATGACCTCAGTACTTACCAACAGAATTATGTCCCCGGCCTCTAGCCTGCATAAAGGCAAGAGGTAGGGGTGCCATTTGCCCCCCTACTGTTTGTCCTTGTGATTGAGCCTTTGGCCATAATGATTCCAGAGTCCAGGGGCATACCAGGCACAAGAGTGGGAGGCTCAACCCTCAAAACCTTCCTTTATGCCAACGGCCTGCTAATCACCATGGCCTATTCACCTCAGGTCATCCAAATAGTGCTGGACACTCTAGCCATGTTCATGCAAGCATCAGGCCTGCAGGTGAACCAGGCCAAAACTGAGGTCTTGCCCCTAAACAAGGCCTGTTCAGGACAAGCTCTTATCCCTCAGGTTCTGAAATGGTCCCCTGAGGGCATCAAGTACCTGGGAATTAATATACACCCCAGCATCCCTAAACTGGTTGTGATCAATTTTACTTATCTCCTCACAGTAATTAGGAGTGATCTAGACCCGTGGAATCCTTTGAAACTATCCTTGGCAGGGAAAACAGACTCTGTCATATTAATGATCGCCCCCTGAGTACCATATCTCCTAGCATACCTACCAATTCATATTCCCCTCAAGTGGTTCCAGAAAACTGATGTCCTGGTGGGGTGTTTCATATTGGCGGTATGATCATCACTCTTCAGCAGACAGAAGCTGCATCAGGATTAGAGTAAGGGAGGGTGGGGATTACTTTGGTTTCAGAGATACACGGCTTTCACTACAGCACAAATAGTAAAATGTTTCTAACAATCAGGAACACTTTCCCAACCTAGGTTCCTCTTGAAGCTTCATTGGTAGGGTCCTCCTCTCCAACAACCCTGTTCTAATCCAACAAACGACTCCCAGGGCCCTAGCACCACCTATTGCATTATCCATAAAGTACTGGAAAAAAGTACACTCACTTCTGCACTCCACTCCTACCCCTTGGACTTCCATGCCTCTCTGGAATAACCCACTCATTATGGTGGGCAGGACAGTCATCCACTGGCACATATGGGAAACCCAGGGCATCAAACTAGTGTGTGACCTACTTGTCCCTGGCTCTGATATCATAGATACTTTTCAGTCCCTGAGAGGGAGGTACCAATTCCCCTTCAATCACTTCTAGAGATATTTGCAAATCAGGGATGCCATCACATGGCCAGTGTCTCCCCTGTCCTCACTGAGCCCCTTCCTTGGACCTTCCCCACTGAGCTTGCTGAGCTTGTGGATGAAACTGGACAAAGGCCGAGCAAGCCAGATCTACAAAGCACTCCAGGGAGGCCATCTCAGATCCGACTCTCCCTACCAAAGCTCAATGAGAGCAGGAGATGGATATCCACATTTCAGAGCAGCAATGGGATCATTGCTGGGCCAGGATACACCAGGCCTGCAGGGATGGCAGATCAAAGTTGATCATGAACAAAAACCTGCTGAGGTGGTACTACACTCCAGCCAAACTCAAGAAACTAGGCCTTCTCCATGATGACACATGCTGGCATTGTGGTCAGGTAGGGGCCCAACTTTATCATATTCTATAGACATGTCCAGTGATCCAGTCCTTCTGTCCTTCTGGACTGCAGTCATGGACATGTGAAGAGAGGTGACACCACAGCTACCTATTGATGCCCTCCTGCTTCTGCTGGGCTGTACACCTGAGGCCCTACCCAAACATAACCGAGGGGCCCAGTGGGCCACTGTTGTAGGTACAGTGACAAAATTACTACTCTTGATGCATTGGTGGTCCCCTGAGTGCCCCTCCTTGACTGAATTGCTGCTGTCTATGGCTCAGTTGGCATCCTATGAAAGGCTGTCCAGTTTTGCCGCAGGTACCATGACCAGGTATGGCCTCTGCTGGCAGCCTTTCCTGAAGTCGGAGTACTGCCATAGAGTTCAAAGTGATCCCCAATGAGGTTAGATATCCACAAGGTGCTGACTACCTCAACCCTGAACTCACTCACCTCTATTGTACACTCGGAAGTAATCCTGCTTGCTTATAGCCGATAGCCACTTTGTATATAGTTATGTTATTTTACTAGAGAGGTATCCATCAGCTACTTACATGGTGACAGAATACACTACACGTCTTATGGGAGTATCAACCAACTGGCCCATAGGCCACTCCAGCCAATGTAGCTAAGATAGCACAGGCTATTCAGTTCAGCCACAGCACACCTCTCAGAGGATCTGAATAAGGATCATGGGCTAAAGGGTAACTACTGATAATGTATTGTATAATCCTGCTGAATGTCTATTCTTCTGTAATATGCAGAGCTGGCCTGGGCTGTTCCTAACCAGTCATGTTACCATATGCTTCACGCTGTATGTTTATGTTGTGGTATTGTCTCAATAAAATTTTCAACTTCAAAACATTATTGCAATACAAAAGGACAAAAAAGAAATAGCTGTGGCAATCTGACAGGTCCATACCCAAGCTGGCCTGTTGGGGAAAAACATTTTCCCCCTCTCTCTAATTACCTTATGGGTCTCATGTCCAAGCTAACCAATGTATTAAGCCAAATGAAGATAAGAAGGAGCAGTAGCAAAGAGGTGACTGGTGAGCGGAAGGTGGAATAGGCCAGGCAGTAAAATACTGCTCTCCCCATGCCCATCCACTCAAGTGACAGCGAGGGGTTCAAGCACTGCATGGGAGACTTGGGACTGCTGCCACACTGCTGCTTCTATCACTGCCATGCATGTTCCAACCCAGCTTGCTACACAGCAGAATGGTAGAGGAATATTTTTCCCCCAAGACCTTATCTGGGACCAGTTTCTCCTTTTACCAGCAGAAGCGGTTTCCCTGTGATCCAGGATACCTGTGTTGCAATCCTGATTCCACTAATATTCTTTACTCTATAAATTTCACTGGAGTGGTGATCCATGGTAGTATGGTGTTGGAATAGTAAATCTACACTTAAGGGTAAAGCTCAAGACAACAACTAAGTGCAGGAAAGAAACTGGCCCCAAATCAGGTCTTAGGGGAACAATCTATTTGAAATCAGCACAATGATCAAGTGCCAACTTGGCCCTTCAGGGAATAAAAAAAAAATCATCCGCCTCCCCAACTCCAGGTTCGGTGCCCAGCACAATGTAAGAGAATAAAAAATCTGTCCCTTCTCCTCCCCTGAACTACCCAATGTGTCCAGGGCCAAACCCGGACCAGCAGCGAATAAAACAATCTATTCCCTATCCCACAACAACCTTACAAGCCCAACCCGCCCTGTCAGGGAATAGAAAAATCTGTCTCCTTTCCCCAGAATTATCTGATGGGTCTGGTGCCCAACTGACCCATCAGGGAATAAAAAAATCTCATCCTATCCCTCTACTACCTGATGGTCTAGTGTCCAACCCAGACCATCACAGAAGAAAAAATAAACATGGTGATATGGAGGGGGACGGCTATAAGTGAGTTTGGCATTGGGGGTATGAACCTAATTGCCTGTGTTGGGTGGACTTGAGCCACTGTGTACAGTGTAGGGAGCATTTCTCAAAAGCAGTTCTGCTTTGCCAAAGCATTCCTTGTAGGCTCTGCATGTAAAAAATCTTTAAAACCACATGAATGTGTTTCTCGTAATACTACTGCTACAAAAATAAACAGAGATAACAACATAAAAATGGAAGATCAGCCTTGTTGGCACCAGCCAAATCTTAAGTAATTTCTCTGTTACTCCAGTTGTTTTTTTTAGATTAAGAGCTACTCAGAGAGCATATTAAGCTCACAAATCTATGTTTTAAAATGATCAGAAGCTGAAAAAGGTTCTGATAAGGTTCTTTTATAGAAAAAAAATACAGGTTCTGGAAGGTTCTGAACTTATCCGAACCAGTGCTCCCATCCCAAATTTCTATGTAGCTGGCAAAAAACTGAATGTGGTTTTCCTCAGACACACAGTTTATCACTGAGAAGAAAAAAATTAGATGGCCTTTATAAATCTCATCCATCAGCTTCCAGGACGGCTTTATGATTACATTGTTTTGTTGATTTTATTTTCCAAATGGCTCAGAAACACCTGCAAACTTCTGAAAAACCTTCATTACTGAGATCCCTGGGTAGACTTCCTGAATGTTTTTTTCACCTTGCTTTGAACTCTTCATGTCCATCATGAGAAATGTTGCTAACATTCTAATGTACTTCATCCCCACAGCTCTCTTTAGTACCTAGGAAGTGCCGTGTGTCATTTGATATATGTTTTTTTTTATCACATCACTAACTGACTTTGTCTTCCTTCATATCTTAAAGTAGAACGCTTAACATCTGTGCATGTGAACAAGGTACTCTCAGAAAGACGACATCTGAAAACTTTTTGCTGGGGTTTTGTAACTGTCTAGCAACATCTGATGTTTGGGTGACACAAAAATACCCCACCCCTTCCTATTCATATTTGTGTAAGAGTGAATAATACACTGGCAGAGTATTTTTTTGTCTTCTTTTCCACTCTTCTTCATCTAGTTCTCTATTACACCTCTATAAATGTGATGTTGTTTCATTTATTTGTTAATTTATTTATTATTTTGCCTTACTCCCCAGTCATGTTCTCCAGCTGCCTTTTTCAGCTATCACCCAGTACCATTGCCTACCTTCAACCCAAAGGATCCTTTACATTCGCCACACAACGGCACCCTAGTGGCACCTCATTAGATGTCCAAATCCTTTGGCAAGGGATCCCTCCATATTGGGTGGACAGGTGGTAGGTGTCCTGAAGGTACTGAGGTGCCATCCTGTCAGGCTGGGAGAGATTTTATACTCCCTTTGAGAAGCTGGCATTAATATGTTTCTGTATTATATGCAAAGGGCATACATGGAGCAAAGCCATATGTCTCACATCCCGCAACTGTGCCCATATTACTTACATGTGGGCTCGCCAGGTAGTGCTAGTGCAGCATGAGATGTACAGCCTCCCACCTTGAGAAGGCAAGGGTCCTCTGGAATGCTCTTTCCTTCTCCACTTCCAGCCTTCCAGTGTCCCAGACTTGCTTCTGAACCCATATCACTGACACTGTGAGCAGCAGTTCTGTCACTGGGCTGACAAGCTGGCTCTGTGCGTGTGATGTCTGATTTTGCATTAACTGTCTTGTTTGAAGTGTGTCATGATATGTTTGTATATAAGATGCTGTTTAAAATAAATTTTAATTGCATTGCACTGTATTATATTGTTAGAGTCTTATGTTTTACAATGTATACTAAATAGTAAGAGTTCTTCAGAAAAATCACAAAACCATGTACTTGAAATGGTGTGTAATTAGTTTATATCTGTATAGCCTATGCAGCCAGTAATATATTTTCTAACCAGTCATATGATTAAAAAACTTTGGGCCAGATATTCAGAGCTCAGCGCCGGGTGCAAAGCCATTGCACTGGACTAGCGCCGACCTTGCGTCCGACTGCAATATTGAAATGTACCGTTAGCGCCGGTGCTAGGTATTAGCGCCGATGCTAAATCAAAATGAATGCAGGGGTGGAACAGAGGGTAGGGGCCCTGAATACTAGTGCACTGGCATATTCAAAAGCAGAGCGCCGCACTACAGGCATTAGCGCGACCTGTAGTGCGGTGCTATTTACCGCCGAAGAAAAGCTGCTTTTAATGCAGCGCTAATAGTGGTGGTACCCTCTCAGCATGTATGCCGACCCCCATTCCCCGTAGAAATTCATAAATACCCTGGTAGTCTAGTGGTGCCTCCCACCCTCCAGGAGGTTTCCTGACCCCTGATCCCCGTAATATAACATATTTCCCTGGTAGTCTAGCAGTCCCCCCACCTGGCAGCGCCTCCCACACATCCCACCCATCAGCCACGAATTTGGGCGTGACCGGCTTAGCCCTCCTCACACCACCATGGCCGGCTGCTGACTGAGGAATGAATGAGCTGTACTGTATTCATTACAGTACAGCTCATTCATTCCTCTCGTTTGGCGGCCGGCCATGGTGGTGTGAGGAGGGCTGAGCTGGTGGATGGTGGATTCGCGGCTGGTGGATGGGATGTCCAGGGCAGTACTGCGGGTGGGGGGACCACTAGACTACCAGGGAAATATATTATATTATGGGGATCGGGGTCAGGAAATGTGTTGGTGGGGGCACCACTAGACTACCAGGTTAATTATTAAATTCTATGGGGTTGGGAAACATGCTGGAGGGTGGGGGCACCACTAGACTACCAGGGAAATATGTTATATTAGGGGATCAGGGGTCAGGAAATGTGCTGGAGGGTGGGGGCACACTAGACTACCAGGGTAATTATTAAATTCTGTAGGGGAGACGGAGGTCGGGAAACATGTCTGGAGGGTGGTGGGCACCACTAGACTACCAGGATAAATACTATCTTAAACATGTAAGGGGGGGTCGGGAAACGTGCTGAGGGGCATACCTCTCAACCTCTTACCTCATGAATCAGGGACAAGGATTAATGAAATCAGGGACAAACATTGAAAATCAGGGACGTATCCTAAGAAATGGTACTATTCACTCAGAAAACTGATAGAATAAGGGGGGTTGCATTAAGATGCATTTTCTGAAGAACAACAAGTCTGTAACTTTAATGTTTTTTTTTTTTTTTTAACTTTATTTTTTAATTTTATCTCATATCCTTTTACAGATAGTTTTACCATATTTAGGACATACCATCAGCATTAATACATATCCGAAAGAGAGAGAAATAGACCCCCTCAGTAATCAAAGGATTAATGATTCCCAAATATTTTGATACCACATATGGGGATTAACCAAACATTTCGTTAACATATACATCATCGTGAAAAAGCTGATTAAATGAGCCCATGAGCAGTGTGGCTACTCCGTTATAAACTTAAATGGATCCAAATCTGTCCAAGTCTGTGCCCCTATTCAGGGATTATTTTTGCCACACTATCTGCCTAAAAGTCCAAGTACCACCATATAATTCAGGCAGCATCCCCTTAAGCCCCTTCTACTCAAACTACTGCTCCCTTTAAAAACAAATACACATACAAACTAAAATAGGCCTTGCATTTCAGAAGCCCCTTTTAATTTAAACAGGGGAGTCATTTAAGGATCTGTTTGTAGGAGCGTAAAAAAGAACATATATATAAATCAGAGTCTGGCCTGCCCAAACACTTTTCAAGTGTCCTCCTGATCTTCTGAGCCACTGGACTCCTCGCCATGGTCTCTCCGCCGCTTCTGACTGGATTCAGCAAAACGTGTAGCCCACTTGCCAGCCTCAGTGGGGTCCGAGAAAACCCAAACTTTCCCTTGTGAACTATCCTCAGCCGCGCCGGGAACACCAGTGAATGGGAGATGTTGGCTTGCTTGAGCCATTTTCGAATCCCATCAAACCTCTTCCTCTTGAGGCGTAGCATAGCTGATGTCTGGGAATAAATGAATCACTCGGTCATCCTGAAGAATAGGCCCTGCTTGTCGTGCATACATGCAGAATTTGGTCCCTTGTGCCCTCCGTCTGTCACAATTAGAGAGTACGAGGGTCTCTGTGTCTTCACGGTACCCTGAGGAGTAATTCTATAAACCTTCTGTAGGCCAAATATAATGTTGTGGCTTCTGGGGTCAGTTTTTCGGCCAGCCATTCCTTCATGAACATCAAAGGATGATCTCCTTCGATTCCCTCTGGCATGCCCAGGACTCGAACGTGCGAAGAGTGGGCCTGATTTTCAAGGGTCTTGAGCCTGGCCCTTAGATGCGTGTTTTCCTTGACCAGGATTGATGTCGCTGCCGACGCAGCGTCTGCTTGTTTCTTTATGCTTTCAACTTCGGTCCACATATCCTCCACAGTAGACTCAACCGCCGCGACTCTCGTTCCAAAAGAGTCTATTTTGTTGTTCAGGTCAGCCACAGATGAAAGCAGCCTATTCAGTTTTAGGCCTAGGGAAGCCATAGTTTCCTCGGAGTCCCGCTGTGGTGTGGTCTGCATCTCAGTCAAGCTCCTCGTGTGTTTCGCCGTTTCGGGTGTCTTAGCGCCAGATCCTCCGCCTCTATCCTTACGAGGATTACCCATTTTTAAGTTAGAGGGATCCTCTTTCAAACAGTAAGGCTATTTAGAGTTGCTTCCCAATGATTAAGGAGTTTTTAATGAATTATATAAATTGAAGCAGGAGCTGTTGGTAGATGCTGCCGTCCTGCTCGGGCTCCACAGCGCCCCCCTCTGTAACTTTAATGTTTGACATTATTTTGTGATTTTAAACCTCACTGTTCTGTCAAAGAAACACAAATTTTACGAGGGACAGAGGAAAATTCTGAGGCAAAATCAGGAACCCCCGTGAAAATTAGGGACAGGTGAGAGGTATGCTGGGGTTGGGGGAGGTGCTAGACTACCAAGATAAATACTATTTTAAACATGTAATGAGGGTCGGGAAACATGCTGGGGGGCGGGGTGGGGGACTACTAGACTACCAAGGTGTGCAACAGGCACACATGGCATCAGGGCTCACAATGACAGTGCTTACAGCCTAGCCCACCCAGTCTGCCCAGGTCCCTAATGTATGGATATGCTGCGTGCCCTACGTAGCCTACAGCATATGTCCCCCAACCCCCACCAGGCTTGCCTTATGCTTGTCCCATGCATTCATGGGTCCCCCCACTGTGTTTCACCAACACCTGCCGTAGGGTGCCTATGTTGTTGGGGGGGGCATCTACAAGGGCACATATGGCCAGTGGACATGTGTGTGACTAGCTCCTTCTCTCTCTCTCTCTCTCTATATATATATATATATATATATATATATATATATATATATATGTGTGTATCAGTTGTATATCTAGCTATGTGTCACATAGTTGTCATTCTCTCCCTGTGTCTCTCTCTCTCTCTCCCTATATTTGTACCTTGTGTTGTACAGCTTGCAGTGCTGCATGGGCATGATGTCTGCTCTGTTTGTGCCTGCCAGCACACAGTTCCTGCTGCTTCCAGCCTGTACTTGCCTGACGATCAACAGGGGATGCTGTGGGCATGCCTTGGCCTGCTGCATCCAGCTTGTACTACCATTCCTACCATTAGGTGGTGCTGTGTGCTCCATGCAGTAGCACCAGGCAAACTGCATGGTAATGTATGCTAAGCAGCAGTTAATGAGATGCAATGTACCTGTTTGCCCACAGATTACCTAAGTAGGCTAATTATCATGGGAGCTTTGAATATAGCTCCCATTTGCCCCAGGCTGACCAGCTAATGCGTCAGCACTGTGTAATCAGGTTAGCATGGGCAAACCTCACGTCAGCATAGCACAGTTCTGCAGTATGTGGCTTGCATTGTTGTTTGCAGTAGATGTGAGACATCTCTGTGCAATCACACACAATGCTCTACACCTGCAACACTGGCTTTCTCCAGGGTCTAATGGGCTGTAGTGGCAGTGTACACTTCCCTGTTGCTATACTCAGTGCTGTCTTATTCCTGGGCTATTTTTGCCCTGCACTCCTGGCCCTGTTTGCCCGACTTCCTTTGCTTGCTATTTTTAGCTGGTTTTGCTCTGGGCTATTCCTTTTGAATATAGCTTGCTTTTTGCTCCAGGCTACGTTTGCCTGCTGGGCAGTGCTACTTTAGCCCCAGAGCGCAGTTTTGAATATCTGGCCCTTTATTCCTAACATGAATTTTTGAAGCTATGTGTGGCAAGTGTATTGTATTAAAAGTCTTCCAATCATTTTAACATTGCATGTCAGATCTGGAGCTTTGATCCCACTTGATTTTAATGCTGGCTATGCATAATTCAGTGTCATATTACACAGTTATAATCATTTTATAGTGTATTACTTGTATAGAAAGGCTACGTTGAGACATCAGCAGGGCCACTGGAAAATTGCGGAATATTTTACCCAAAAATGCGGGGATTTTCTTGCAAAAATTGCGGGAAAATTGCGGGGGTTCACTATACATCCCCACTGCTCCCTAATAAATATTTTATTGTTTGCTGCAGCATGTATTGATCACATAAATTGTTAGATAAATGTATTGCTACTTGTAAATGCTTTTAATATGAAGAAAGATGTATGTTTTTGACATGCACTGTAAACTAATCATTATGTAGCATTTCTTCTAAAAAACAGGCCCGCTACAACCTCTCTCCATTGGAATGGAGGGCTATACAAACACTAAAATCAAACCATAACATTGTCATAAAAAAAGCTGATAAAGGCTCGGCAGTGGTGATATTGAATCGGGAAGATTACATTACGGAAGCCAACCGGCAGCTAAGTGACCTTACCTACTACAAAGTACTGGTAAGTGACCCAACTACAGAATATAAAAGAGAACTACAAAAGTTAATTAAAACATTTCCAGAGCATGTCCAAGACAAACTAAAGGACCTCGTCCCCAGTGAACCTAAGCCAGGGACATTCTACATGCTTCCTAAAATACATAAGCCTGGTAATCCTGGTAGACCCATAGTCTCTGGTAATGGCACCCTGACAGAGGGATATCAGGGTTTGTAGAAGCTATTTTCAAACCACTGGTTATACAAAGGGATAGTTACATCAAGGACACTACTCACTTCCTACATAAACTTTCTGGTTTTAAGGACTTACCACCTGATACCCTTTTAGCCACGATGGATGTAACCTCCCTCTACACTAATATTCCACACACAGATGGCATTTCAGCCTGCCTCAAATACCTGCATGACAAAGACTTGGACCCCAACATTGACCCTGGAGTTGTGGGTAAACTCACTGAATTCATTCTGACACATAAAAACTTCAGCTTTAATGGTAAACATTATGTTCAAACTATGGGAACTGCAATGGGAACCAGGATGGCTCCTCAGTATGCTAATCTTTTTATGGCGAATTTGGAGGAGGATTTTCTAAGGCACTGTACACATAAACCACTCGCTTATTTCCGTTACATTGATGATTTGTTTATAATTTGGACAGAGGGCACTGACACACTTAAAGATTTTCACCAAGAACTTAATAACCTCCACCCAACTATAAAGCTTTCCCTAGAATATTCTGCCACAAGTGTACATTTTCTGGATACCACTGTCACTATTAAGGATGGTACCCTACATACCTGTCTTTACAGGAAACCAACAGACAGACAGAGATACTTACACAAGAAAAGTAATCACCCGAGCCACACAAAAAATCTGTTATATATAGTCAAGCACTTCGGTATCACCGCCTCTGTTCAAATGAGGAAGACAGAGACACACATCTGGCGATGTTGAAAACACCTTTATTGAGCAGGGACACTCATCCAGGGAAATTGACAGAGCAGTGGAACGTGCAACACAGGTCCCAAGAGAACAGCTGCTGCAATATAAGGAACGGATGACTACCAACAGAATACCCTTAGTAGTCACATACCATCCTGACCTTGAACTCCACATAAGATTACTAAGGATCTCCATCCAATAATTAGTGAGGATGAAACCCTTAACTGTATTTTTCAAGAACTACCACTACTATCTTTTAAACAACCACCTAATTTAGCCAACCTGATTATTAGGAGTCAACTTGAACCAGAACAGAATACCATGACATCATATGGTACATGACCCTGTCATCAACGCACATGTAAGACATGTAACCTCATTTCCACTTCCAGACTGTGTGGTTACATCACAAAACAGACTATTCAGGATACAGGGGAATTATACCTGTACATCAAGTAATGTGGTCTATTTTATCCAATGCAAGAAATGTCCTCGCACAGGTTATGTGGGGGAGACAAGCCAACAACTCCACACTAGAATGAATTCACACAGACATTCTATTAATCACAAGATGATTGAGAAACCAGTAGCCCAGCACTTCTCCCAGGATGACCACTCAATCTCAGATATGTCTGTGATGGTCTTAAAAGGACATTTCAACAGTACACAACAGAGACGGGCTTCTGAAATTAGACTTATTTACTTCTCAATATGGTGGCAGATGGATTGAACATTGATGTTGGGTACATGACACATTATTCTACTTAAACTTACACAGACCTTTACTTTAAAGATGGACATAAACAGTTTAGTTCTTCAGCGGGCCTTTGATTTTGTAAGTTTATGGTTATCTATATTGTTGACTTTTCACCTTAACACTGTGGTGAGTGCGTTTAAGTGTGCGTGTGTGTATACTGATGTATGTATGTATGTATGTATGTGTGTGTTTTGTGTGTGTTGTGTTTTTGTGTGTTGTGGGTATGGTGTGTATGTGTGTTTTGTTTGTTGTGCGTGGTGTGGTGTGTGTGGAATGTGTTTGCTATATTTGTTGTGTGTTGTGGTTGTGTGGGGTGTGCAGGTGTGTGTGTGTGGGGGGTTGTGGTGTGTACACACATATGTGTGGGTGGAGCGTGGCATGGGGCAGTTGTTATGTGGCTAGAACACTTAGTTTTCACATATAGTGTGCATTTATTTCCTTCTATTAGTTGTCAGTGGATGGATTTCACACTGTCACATTTTTAACTGCTCATATTAAGACACATATCTCATTTACTTGGGGTTCATTAAAGGTGTAATTCCTTTGGGTTTTCATTTAGATTGCTTAGACTGATTCTGTGCATGTTTGTTATACACAGACTCTGTGTTGAAATCTGCATTTATCAGGCTCATGGTCTCGTTTTCTTGGGGGTCCTTGACATATTTTTTTTTTGCACTTACACTTACAAGTGATACTTTCATGCATCATGTTTATATGTGTAGGTTAATTTGAGGCTTGCTTTCAACTTGCAGTTATACCTAATTTCAGGATTTTGTCTCTTATTATCTGTTCTTTAATATACCAGCACAATTGGCATGTAAGTTGTAAGCTCATCTTACATGTATTAGAGAGAATGCCACTCCAAGGTTTTTTTATTACTAGAATGCTTTCTTGGCATACTGAGACATTTAAAATTTATGTGACAAGAACTCTCTGGCTGTAGAGAATTCTTGATAACCTTTGCCCTCTGAGGCTCCTCAGTTAAAGGCATACTGGTGTTAATTAGCTTCTCTGACGTAATCTTCTATTATGTTTTAAATGTATATGTTAAACCAATGAGAATTATTTCTGCTTTTTCTATATAATCTGGTGTTAATAATATGGGATATTTGAAAAAACTGCCACAAAGCTTCTGAAGAAGGACCTGGTTGGTTCGAAAGCTAAAGCACTTTGTTCTTTTCTGTAACATCCATGTTGGTCCAATAAAAGGTATCAAATCATTTGTTTCTGGATCTGTTTCTAAAAATCAGGACATCTAAGTCATGCTGTGCTAACTAGATTTTATTCAGTAATTTACAGTTAGTCTGTACTGAATACATCCTGAAACATGTTTTGCCAGTTTCTATATGTTAAATAATGAAGCCTGTTTAAACTACTTGCTTTAGTGCAAGAAAAAAATAAACAGATAACCAGGGTGCCTAATAAAGGTCTAGTAAGAAAAATATTTATTTTGTTAAAATGATTACTGTTCTTAATCAGCACTGTAAGTACATTTTAAAATCACATGATAAAAGTATCAAATCATACCAATAGCTTTTCATTACATCATACAATAGTTTTAATACATTGTACTTTTGTTCTACTGGTTTTGCAGTGATTTTACTAGGGTTGCAATTATTTCGTCTATTTGAAGGTAACTGTTTAACTATACTTAACCTGTTCAGCATGTTTTCAAAAATGTTTGCTTTTTGTAGGCTTTGTATGTGAGTATACAGTTGTGGTAGACTGACAAGTAAGGAATCACTGTCACCAACCCCCTCAGAAGCACATTCAAGTTTATAATCAGCAAGGCCATCCAAACTCTTGACACATTTGAATCAAAATCCTTTCAGATTGAAAGTATTTATACAAGAAAAATTTACCCTACCATTCAAAAACAAGCATTGTGGTCAAGGCTTCATTTAGGTGAATGGGGCACTTTGCACCTCTTCTCACAACTATTGTTTCAGTCTCTGTGTCAGCAAAAAGTTCTCTGATAGTCTGCTTTAACACAGATTTTGAGTGTTCAAGTCTACATATGTATGACCAGAGGATACTGAAACCAAAGCAGGGAAGTGAATCGCATGAAAGCAGAGTCACATTTGACCCCTTCTCACCTCACACTGTATTGGTTTGGTCAAATCCAAGTATGTGTACCATATCTGAGTAGATTTCCTTGAGAATTTAAATATTTTTATACAATTTCAGTCAAAAATTCCAGAAATGTAAAAAATTGCAAGAAATTGCGGATTTTGTGCGGAGAAGGGTGAAAATTGCGGAAATTACGGAAAAATTGCGCCCGCAATTTTCCAGTGGCCCTGGACATCAGTTAGGGTTTAAGTACAAAGCAAGAAAAGTAAGGAAATGTGATGTTAGGGTAAAAGCCCCCTGAAATTTATTAATGATTCTGTGATATGATGTTTCTGGTGCTTGAATGACTGCTTGATGAAGCATAGTTTAAACATCATACAGTAGGGAAGTTTATAAGGACATTGCAGAACAAGTCTTCCGAAATGGATATACTTCCTCCATCTCAAAGAATAGATGTGTGGCCACTTTTGTCTAAAAAATGTATACTGTAGGTCAGAAGTCCCATCATGTCTGTTTAGCAAGTTTAAGAGAAACACACTGTCATATACAACTAGTGGCAACATTGTTATTTTTAAATTATGACTGCAAATTACAGGTCAGAAGGAGATCCTTTACTTGGACCGGTCCTAATGCACTAAACAACATCTCAGCTTGCATGGATCTTGACCATTTTGCACATTGTTTCAAAAAAGCACTTAATTCTATTCATAGAACTGCAGCTACAATACCTGTCTGTGTTTCAAAGTACTTTAAATTGTTTAATTTTTATGCTTGTATCTTTTGTATCTAAAAAGTGTATTGTATTCTCCTCAATGTCAGTCACGTCTGTAAAAAAAACTTGTCCTGGTCCACCAACTGTTTAAAAAATAAATAAATAAATATAATTAATAAATGGCTATACAAAGTGTCCAATTTACCGAGTGGTGCTGGAGAGTCATTTTCATAGAATATATCTGCATAATCAAGGGAAAGGTGAATCATAGACTGCATCATTTTAATCCTGAAGTCAGGGGCCAACAAAAAAGTCTTATTAAACAGCAATCATACTTTTGTGCCTAACATTTAAAGAAAAACTCCATGTGAGTGTTACCAGTACAAAAAGGGTCAAGCCAAAACCCCAAATATTTGTACAGTATGTAATAACATTCTCCAAAACTTTACCATCACGTAAGCACAACTAGAATCATCAGGCGCAAGGTGCTTAACCTAAAAGGTGAAAAAACATCATAGACTAAGTTTTACCCTAGATTAACATGAGTTTAGGTTGGGCAAAAAAAAATTCTCAAGTGCTCAAACTCTTTATAAAACAGACTAGAAAGAAGCGATCTGAGGTATTGAAGTATAGGGCACTATGCAATCTCAATAACCTCTATACTCTATGCCTCCCAGGCCGAAGATAAAACCATTCATAAACAGTGAAAAAAAGATCGGCCCCGGGAAGAGTCTTGGGGCACTCCCTTAATGAGTTGGAAAAAATATGATTTCACAATTTTTATCAATATCTTTTGATACAGGTTAGGTAGGTAGCTACCAAGCCATGTGAAAAACTGATGGGCTGAAACCAAAACAAGCCAAATTCTGCCGTAGCAGTTCATGGTGCACCATGTTGAAGGCCCTGGATAAGTCAATAAAAACAGCTCCAGTGAACTTACCTTAGTTAGCTGCATTGTTAATGTAAGCCCTCATCATCAGTTTAGGGGATGTTTGAGCAGTGACACTTGGCTCTCAAGGAGGTATTGGGACATCATAAGTGCATTTATATTTAGTTCAGATGAAATCCTGAGTCTGTGGAACAGCAGCCAGCAATGAACTAGGCAGCGTAATTGCAGAAACAGTTTACCAACCAAATGTCCACACACCTACAGAGTCTAGATGTTCCTTTACTGCACAACCAGGTATCAATGAAAGGAAATCATAGTGGCCACTTGAATCCAAGTTATGAGTTCTAGATGACAAAATCTTGCATCATTTCAATTAAGTTCCCACTCTTAGGAGGGTTCAGATAACTACATAACTGGCATGTAAGTTGTTACCTCTAAGAGAAATATCCTGCGATGATAAGGTATGTAAACAAACAGTTCATAGCTTTATATATATTCCACAGCATATCGTTGATGTAGTGTGCACCTTGGGTACTTGGGAATGACACAACTGCAGAGCAGAGTGTGGCAGTCACAGCTACTAACTAAGATAGTTGTGTATAGTAGGCAGTCAAGTATAGTGTTGTGCGACTTTGCCATGTCTGCAAGCATGCAAAGTGAGGAGTCAGGTGCACCAGGCACCAACACTTAACTCCTAAATCCTCAATCTTCACCCCAAGAGAACAGAAGCTGTGGGTGCCACTACAACTGGAAAGTGAGCATCAGACCCCGTGAGGCAATGAGGCAACTCTCCTGTCACCATTTATGGCAAAAGTCAAGGACCCCTACTACTTCACCAGTCCACAACTTATTTTAAACTGCAGTTTAGGCTGGAGGTAATAGCAAAACGTATACACTGCAGTTATTGGTGAGCATAATATAAATACAGTCTCCTATAACAGCAGTCCATATGCAGAACATGGTTCCTGGTCTAGCTGAACACAATTTGGAATAACTGAAGACAATAAATTTTATCTGATTCTTGCAGCAGGAAATATAGGCTGAACTTTAGCATTATACTAGCAGCAGAAAAGATGTTACTCTACATCTCTGGTGATGGATTATAACAAACATAAATAGCAAATAACAGTCATATTATAGGCATCCCATCGTTGCAGTACAGTCTCCAAAAGACAAAAAAGTTCAAGCTGGTCACAGCCACAGCTGATGGTTTGACCCCATAGGGCAGACACTTGATTGGTGGACAAATAATTACCTCCACCTAAAGCAGTGCAGAATGCTTAATGATTTTGAAAGGACTTGTGGGACATTTTTGATTGGCTCAGTAAGATGTGCTCATTGAGGTTTGGTTATGTAAATTAGTTATGTAGCCACTGACAGTCAGTCAGACTGTTAGATTGGTACAGGGCCCAAAGGTCTTTGCACGTTCTGACATGAAGGTGATTGATATCTGGGAGGGGTGCATGGTCTGTAGGTCCCTGCATGCTGTCAGACAGTGTTGTGCAGATGCAGAGCCAAAAGGGCCAGTGCATTCTAGCATCATGGTGGTTAGTTTATATGTGCATCCAGGGCTCTGTGCCCAGCCAGCCAGAACCTTGTATAGGTACAGGCCCTAAAATGCCATGCATGTCCTGGAATGAAGGTGGTTGGCAGCTGGCTATGTGCTGTTAGTGCAGGGTCCAAAGGGCCCTACAGATCTTGCCATTAAAGAGGTTCTTGATGCAGGGCTGTAAATATGTAAAATATTCTGTTTATTCTGTTTCTGGTAGGTCCTGAGGGATGAATGAGTACACGATCCCACTATCACAAAAATAAATGAATTATTTTTTTTTAAATCTATGTTAATGCAGATATTAGGGTTGAAGAATGCAAGGCAGACAAAGTAAGGAAATGGTAAAGTTAGGTTTGGAGTCTCAGGAATCCTGGCAAATCAGTGGTGTAGTGTTCCTTGGGGGTTTCAACTCTAATCTTTACCCCCAAGCAAGCTCCTAACCTCATGACCCAAGAACAAGCAACAGGTCCAGGGCATGTGATGACTGTGAGAAGAAAGTAATGAATGATCTCCTGCTTCACAGAGGGCTCTTCGGGCCCTGGACAAATAAATTTATGAATGATGTGCTGCTTTGCATGAAGAAAGTGATGAATTATGGTGTGCTTCATACAGCACCCACAAGCCTACACAAAGAAAGTTATGAATGATCTCCTGCTTCATTCAGGGCCCTCACACTCATAATATAATCATTAAATATCATGTACAGTACAGTACATTGTTAACTATGTCTTTGTGATCAAAGGACTCAAATTTATACACAGGTTATTTACTGCAAGGTAACTTTCCTTCACCAACTTCAGTTGTTGCATAGTGGTAATTGGACTTGCAACAAAACACAGTGCATTTATTTTAAATCAAAAGGATGTTGGTTACAGGCAAGTCTCTCTATTTCAGGGCTGTTGTTTTGTTTAGTTAGAATTTTTGATAAATACACAGCTAACAATATGCTAACTTATAACATGTGGAACACCTGTTTTATATAGCAAATATAGTAGCACTTAATTTTTTTAATCTTATTTCTATTTTTGCCTCCTCATAGCCACTAACCTGCCATATCCTCCAGCCGCCACTCACTTCCCCCAATGACCACGGGACACAGCTGCCCAGGCCAACTGGCTTATGCAGCTGTATACATGAAAGGACCCCCTCCTTGGTCCCCGCGCCAGGCCAGGAACCAATACTGGCCCCGGTTTCATGCTCACAAGCCCCGCTGGGCTCCGGAAGCACAGCCATCAAGCTGCCACAGACAGTGCTGCCATTTCCACCGACTAGGTTCCCCAAGAGTGCAGATGTGCAATGATGTCAAGCACTAACGTGCTGACGTCCACTGCACTTCTCCATCCGTTGCACCACACCATGGGATTCAATCAGTTGTTGAAAAACTGGTGCAGAGCTCAGGGATTTGGCTTCATTGTGGACTGGGGGTCCACCTGGAGGTATGCAGGCCTATACTGCCGTGATGGTCTGCATTTGTCCAGGAGGGGAACCAGGATCCTGGGTGATAGGTTTAAATGCTTCAATGGCAAACATTCATACTAGCCAAGTGGGGAGGCACTAGAGAGGAGAAGGGAAATCCTAGCCCCCCCAAAAAAATCAGGGTACTAAGTGAGGTAAACACCAAGATAGAGATGTCAATAGGGAGAAGGGAAGGGGTACATGGAGAAAATGACAAATGTAAAAAGGACAGGGATGGGGCAAAAAGAGGCAAGGACATCAAGAAATGGAGGGTAATGAGTACCAGTGCCCATAGACTGGGCAACAAGCTTCCTGAACTGGTGGCCTTTTTGATGGAAGAGGGATGCCTGGATATTGTAGCAGTCACAGAAACATGGTACACAGAGAACCATGACTGGGATGTTAAAATACCAGAGTACACAACCTACAGGAGAGACAGGGAGGAGAGAAGAGAGGGTGGAGTAGCTCCCTATGTAATGGAAGAGATAAAAGCAACTGAACAAAACAGTAAACAGGGAGGAGAGGAGGCACTGTGGGTGACCTTAGAGACTGGAAATGATACCACAATCCGCACAGGGGTTGCATACAGACCCTCGTGTCAGGGGGGAGGGAATGGACAAGGATATGATAGAAGGCATCCTTAGGATGGCAGAGAAAGGGGAGATACTGTTGATGGGGGACCTGAATATGCCAGATGTTAACTGGAGCACCTTTGCTGCAGCCACATCCAAAAGCAGGGCCATTCTCGATGCCCTTCAGGTGGCATGTCTCAGACAGCTAGTTCCGGAACCCACTCATGAGGGAGCAATCTTAGACCTCATACTCTCAAATGGGGACAGTGAGAGGATCTCAGATCTAGAAGTGGGTAGCCATCTGTGATCAAGTGACCACCAAACAGTGTGATTCATGATAAACTCAGCTACAGAGTCAAGCCATGCAAAAGCATGGGTTCTGGACTTCAGGAGGGCTGACTTTGGCAAGATGGGAGAATGCCTTAGAAAAGCACTAGCAAACAGGCTAGAAGGAGGGGTGGAGCAACAATGGGGAAATATCAAAACTGCCATCACAGAGGCAACAAGCCTTTGTGTGAAGCAAATAAATCAAAATGAAAGAAAAAGCCACGATTTTTCTCAAAAGAAGCGGCGGTGAAGGTTAGGGAGAAAAAGATAGCATTTAGGAAGTATAAGGAAACACAGAAGGAGTAGGACAGAGAACTGTACCAGTTAAGGCAGAAGGAAGCAGGGAGGGTAGTCAGAATAGCAAAGGCACAAACTGAGGAAAAGATAGCCAACTCGGTTAAGAAGGGGGATAAAACCTTTTATAGGTATATCAGGGAGCAAAGAAAGACAAAGGAAGGGATAGTGAGGCTGAATAGAATGGATGGTGGGTGGGCAGAAAGTGACAGTGAAAAAGCAGGGATACTGAATGAATACTTCTGTTCAGTAGTCACAAAAGAGGAAGTGGGGGAGGTGCCTAATCCAATTAACAGAAGCACTCTGGAGAGGGGTGTCGATCCCAGTCCTTTCACAGAAGAAAGGGTTCTGAAAGAACTCCTAAAACTGAAGGTGGACAAAGCAATGGGGCCAGATGGAATTCACCCCAGAATTCTAAAAGAATTAAGCAGATAACTAGTGACACCACTGACTACCCTTTATAACAAATCATGGAAGGATGGTGTTGTACCTGTGGACTGGAAGAAGGCTGATATGATTCCCCTTCACAAAAGTGGGAGCAAGACAGAGGCAGAAAACTACAGACCTGTCAGTTTGACCTCTGTGGTAGGGAAAGTGATGGAATCACTTCTGAAGGAAAGAACTGTTGAGTACCTAGAGGCCAGTGGGGCACAGGACCCAAGGCAGCATGGGTTCACAGCGGGAAGGTCATGTCAGATGAATCTAATAGATTTCTTTGACTGGGTGACCAAAGCAGTAGACCAGGGAGGGGCTGTGTACATGGCCTACCTAGACTTTAGCAAGGCATTTGACACAGTCCCACACAAAAGATTAGTAGTCAAATTAACCAGCCTGGGAGTGGGTCCCAGGGTGGTAGCCTGGGTAAAACATTGGCTGAACAACATGACACAGAAGGTAGTTGTAAATGGAGTCCACTCTGAAGAAAGAGGGTTATTAGTGGGTCCAGTCCTTTTTAATGTCTTTATAAGTGACATTGCAGAGGGACTGGAAGGAAAAGTATTCCTCTTTGCAGATGAAACAAAGATCTGCAACAGGGTTGATACACAAGGAGGCATGGAAAGGATGAGAAGGGACTTGGCAAGGTTAGAGGAATAGTCAGAAGTATGGCAGCTTGGATTCAATGCAAAGAAGTGCAAAGTAATGCACCTGGGAAACAAAATCCCAGGGGAAGATTACACAATGGGGGGGAGGTAGTAACAACAACGAAAATGGAAAGGGACCTGGGGACAATCATATCAGATGACCTTAAGGTTGGCAAGCAATGTGAGAAGGTGGTAGGGAGGGCTGGGGGGATACTGGGATGTATAGGGAGAGGCATCACCAGCAGAAAACAGGAAGTTGTTATCCCTCTGTACAGACAGTTGGTGAGACCCCATCTGGAGTACTGCGTCCAGTTCTGGAGACCCCATCTCCGCAAGGACATAGGATGGAGGCAGTTCAGAGGAGGGCAACTAAAATGGTGCAGGGTCTGCAGAAGAAGCCATACGAGGAGAGGCTAAAGGAGCTTAATATGTATACCCCTGAGGAAAGGAGGGAGAGGGAGGACATGATAGAAACATTTAAGTACCTCAGTGGAATCAACAAAGTCCAAGAGGGTAGCAACTTTCAGAAAAAGAGATGTGCAAGAACAAGGGGACACAATTTAAAGATAGAGGGGGGACGGCTCAGGGGCAATGTGAGGAAGTATTTTTTCACCGAGAGGGTGGTGGATGCATGGAACAGCCTTCCTGAGGAGGTTGTGGGATCTAAAACTGTGGGAGAATTCAAGAATACAATGGACAGACATAAGGAATTTTTTGTGGGGGGTAGGAAGAAATAGGCTGTAGGTTAAATATGATCTGCTGCTTATCCTCTAGGTAGGGAAATGGGCAGACTAGGTGGGCCAGGTGGTCCTTATCTGCCATCAAAGTCTTTGTTTCTATGTAAATCAAGGTAAGGGACATCCACTGCCCCACCCTAATTTACTTCCTTTGTCAACCAGTTGAAGAAATCAACCAGATTTGTCTGACATGACCTCCCCGCTGTGAATCCATGTTACCTATGGTCCTGGGCTGATGGCTTCTAGATGCCCCACTATCCTTTCTTTAAGCAATGTCTCCATGATCTTCCACACTGCTGAGGTGAGACTGACTGGTCTATAGTTCCCTGCCTCTTCCCTGCTGCCAGATTGGTGTAGAGGGACAACATGTGCCCTCCTCCAATCTTCTGGAACCACCCTGTGTGGAATGACTCAGTGAACATGGCTGCCAGAGGTTCTGCTATGTCCCATCACAGTCCTCTTAATATCCTTGGGTGTATGCCATCTGGTCCCATCGCTTTGTCCACCTTCAATTTAGTGAGTTCCTGCAGGTCTCTTTACCCTGTGAATGGACTATTGTCCAGCTCTTCACCCCCTTGACAACTTTTTTTTTTTTTAGTCTTTTGGTAGCCAGGTAAGGCCCACTAGGCACAAGTGCCTGTTTTCAGGGGTGACCTGGGAGCACTTGGTGGTTAAGTGACTTGCTAAGAGTCACACAGTATACAAGTGGAGGTCATGAGAATCAAACCAAGGTCTGGTCTGCTGGATGTACCAAGCTCGTTCACAGCTCATTACTTTAACCTCTAGGCTATACTGCCAGACGACTGCTGTACTGCTGTGGCTCCTGCCCCTCCCCCTCTTCTGTGAATACTGAACAGGAATATTTATTCAGTATTTCTGCCTTTTCCATGTCACCTTCCTTGCATTTCCCCTACCTCTCCCTTTGATTTTCCTAATTTCGATGATGTACCTGAAGAATATCTTGTCCCCTTTCTTAACTGACTGTGCTAAACCTTCCTCAGTCCATGCTTTTGCTCTCCTTGCTGCCTTACCGCTTCCCTTATACACACTAGGTACTCCTTCCTGTCTTCCTCAACCCTTTGGGTTTCCTTATATTTCCAGAACCCTTTCCTTTTTGCCCTGACCTTTACCGCCACCTCTCTCGAGAACCACAGTGGCTTTCTCCTTCTCTTGTCTTTGGATAGCAATCTGATGCATTGGTTTGTTACTTCCAGCGAGGCTTCTTCTAGATGCTTCCACTGTTTTTCCACTCCCCCTCCTGCCCTCATTCTCTACAGAGCTCTTTTGATACCCCTCCCCATTTCAGCAAAGTCAGCATTTCTGAAATCCAAAACCTTTGTCATAGTATGACTTGAGTGAGCACCAGTCCCTGTGCTACCCCTGGCAGGTTGAAATGACCTACCACCACTGTCCAGTATAAGTCTGTCTACCTGCATATAATAAAAACCTGGTCTTCTTGCCCATGCCAAATCATATAGAAATTTAGAAAAAGAGAATTTGACGGCAGGTAAGGACAGTTTGGTCCACCAAGTCTGCCCATTTCTCCTGACCTACATGATTACCACTGACCATTTGTGATCTACATCTTTTTTTCCCTCCCCCTTCCTTCTCACTATGATTCCCTTGTGTTTATCCCATGCATTCTTGAACCCCACCCCTGTTTTCACCCCACCTCCTCTGCTGGAAGACTGTTCCAGGAATCCACTATTCTTTCTGTGAAGAAGTGCTTCCTCACATCTCTCCAGAATCTACCCCCTCCAACTTCATAGCATGTCCCCTTGTTCTTGAGACCCCTTTCTTCTGAAAAATACTTCCGCTCTGTACCTTATTTACCCCATGAGGCATTTTAAAGGTCTCTATTATATTCCCCCCCCAACCCAGGGTGCACATGCTCCGGTCCTCTAGTGTCTTCTCGTAGGGCTTTTGATGCAGACCCTGTGCCATTTTAGTTGCCCCCCTCTGGATCACCTCCACTCTGTTTATGTCATTTCAGATATGTAGTCTCCAGAACTGGACACAGTGCTCTAGGTGGGGTCTTACCACAATCTATACAGACGCAACACCACCTCACTCTATCTGCTGGTGATACCTCTTCCTATGCACCCCAGCATCCCACTAAACCTCCTTACTGCCTTGTTGCACTGCCTGGCCACCTTTACGTAATTCAATAAGATTAACCCCAAATCTCTTTCCTGCTTAGTGGCTGTCAATACCACTACACCCATATTTGTATTCTGTTCCTGGGTTCTGTACTCTAAGTGCAGTATTATGCACCTTTTAGTATTGAAACCCAGCTGCCATGCCCTTCATCACTCCTCTAGTTTTCTCCAGGCTGTGTTCATACTTTCCACACACCCCTCCTGAGTGTCCACCCTATTACAGATGTTGGTGTCATCCACAAAGAGGCAGACCTTCCTTTCCAGCTCCTCTGTGATGTTTCTTATAAAGAATTAAAGAGGTCCGGTCCCAACCCTTATCCCTGAGGCACCCCGCTGGTCATCCTCCTTTCCTCAGAGTAAACTCTGTTTATCACCGCCCTCTGTTGCCTATCCGCTAACCAATTTATTATTCAGTGTACCACCTTTATACCCACTCCTAAGCTACCTAGCTTGCTTACTAGTCTCCTATGTGGAATGGAGTCAAAAGCCCTACTGAAATCTAGGTAGACCACATCCACCTCTCCACCCTAATCTAAATACTTTGTCATCCAGTTAGAGAAATCTATCAGATTCATTTGACATCAGCTCCTCCAGTGAATCCTTGCTGCCTCGGATCTTGTAACCTACTGGATTCAAGATATTACTCAATCCTTTTCTATAGCAGTGATGCCTTTAACGTTCCCACCACCAATGTCAGATAAACTGGCCTATAACTGTCAGCCACCTCCCTGCTACCACTTTTGTGTAGTGAGACAACATCCACCCTCCTCCAGCCCTCTAAAACCACTCCTGTTTCCAGTGAGCTGTTAAATAGAACTGTCAGAAGTGCAGCCAGTATTTCCATGAGCTCCCACAATACCCTTGGATACACCCCATCTGGCCCCATTGCTCTGTCCCCCTTCAAATTAGTAAGTTCATTCAGGATTCTTGCTTCCAAAAAGGACTAGTGTGCACCCACCTCTTTCCAAAACTTCTGTTACTTTTTGTGGCCCTTCCCCTTCTCCTTCCTCTGTGAACACTGAGCAAAAGGATTTAGTCAGGATGTCTGCCTTTTTCTGGTCCCACTCTGCATGGTCTCCCCCCACTTTCCTTTTTAGCCTTGCAATCCCATCCCTGGTCTTCCTCTTTTCACTTACACACCTAAAACATGTTGTGTCCCCTTTCACTACCTCTTGAGCTATTCTATCTTTAGTTTGCACCTTTGCACTTCTTACTGCTTTTACTGCTTCCCTCTGTTTCCCTGATACACCTCCCTATCCTTCTCCCTCTGCATCTTCTTATACTTTCTGAATGCTACCCTTTTAGCATTTACCTTTTCAGCCACCACTTTTGAAAACCATAGTGATCTTCTTTTCCTCTTGCTTTTGCTCACTTGCTTGACTCAGAGGTTTGTTGCCTTTACTATGCTCTCTTTTATTTTGCCTGATGTTCCTCCACCCCCCCCAACCAGGCCATTCTCGAGGCATTCACCCATCTTTATTAAATCTGCCCTCCTGAAGTCCAGGACCCTCTCCCTTGTGTGGTTCGATTCTACAGCCATCCTTATATTGAACCACATGGTACAGTGATTATTGGTCCCCAAGTGGCCACTCACCCTGACGCCTGCAACACTGTCCTGTTAGTGAGTACCATGTCCGCTATTGCCCCATCATGAGTGGGTTCACTGACTAGTTGCCTGAGGAATGCCACCTGCAGAGAGTCAAAGATGTCCCTGCTTCTAGTTGAAGCCACTGCAGGGAGGCTCCAATCTACATCTGGCAGGTTGAAGCCCGCACCAGCAGCATCTCCCCCTTTTCTGCTACCTTGCCAATGGCTTCCACCAGCACCATATCTAATTCCTCCCTCTGTGCTGGAGGTCTATAGATCACTCCACTGTGAACAGTGGCTATATTTCCCATCTGCAGGGTGACCCACAGTACCTCTGCCTCCCCCTGTATTCCATGTATCTCATTTGCCTTTGTGCTTTTCCTCACACAAAGCACCACACCCCCTCCTTTCCTTCACACCAGGCCCTTCCTGAGCAGAGTATAGTCTGGCATGGCCATGTCCTAGTCATGGTTCTCAGTGCACTATGACTGGGCTTGGCAGTTTTCAATTTTAATTTTTAACAAAATTCGACTGCTAAAATCAATGTTTATTTTCTGATTTTTATTTTGATAAATATCAATCTTTATTGTTAAAAACTACTTGCAAATAAGCAACATGTAATAATTAATCAATATAGTGACACAGACAAGTAGACACACAGAGTTATACAGAGACAAATACAACATGCACTCCCCCCCACAAAGTGCAATTGATGCTGGATTCAGCCATGCAATTTTTTAATATCTGTATCGTTAAATGCATCAAAACTTCCTGTTATGTCCTTGTCGTGGTACAATATGTTTAGCAGCCCTAGTCTCTCCTCTGAAAGGCATATTCTAAGTTTATCTTGCACTTTTCTGTAGATACTAAATGAGCACTCTACGGCAGTAGATGTAACTGGCATAGCCAGTGCCCTCAATGCAACACTGGACAGTACAGGAAGGTTTAGAATCTCACTCTTCCAGTACTCCATCAGAGTGATCGTGCAGTCAGAGGGAACATAAAGTTTCATGTATAAATAAAAGTCCCTCTCAAAGTCTTTTTGGCAATGAAAAGTGTTGATTATGGCACCATACTTTGATACATCAGCAGAGAGCTGTTTTTTAACAAATGGGTCAAAAATCCAGCAATTGTCAAACAAAGAACCAGCACCATAAAGGCCTTCAGGGACATTTCATGTCAGTGTTGCGCTTAGCTTTGAATGAAAATTTCTTGAGAAAGAATGCATTGCTGCAGACAGGGACTGTCTTTTAGATCCCATTGACTTTAAATCAACATCTTTTAGTGAACTGTTGACATCGCTTGCTACGCTTAGATCAAAGTTCAGTAGTCTTGTCAATTTTGTGAATTAGAGGTGCTTTGGTTTCCATCTGGACATGTATCACATGGATTTTACCAAGAAAACTGCACAAAAATGTAAGCTTGCAGTAAAGAGCTCTTTGATTCGAATCATCCGTTACAAGTCTCCGTAATTTGGAGACTTTTTTAGACTGATGCTCTACCTCCTCATTTATTAAAAAGTCACACACACTATCCCAATGTGCATGAATGTACTGTGCTGCTTCTAATCAAGAAAACCACCGGCAAGGGACAACTTTGGGGGGAAGTTTCGTACTGGATAGTGGAACACCATTGTTTGAACACACTTTAAAAAATGCTCTCCTCTGTTTATTTGCACTCTTAAATAGAGCTGGAAAATGTACCACAGTTTCATTAACATCACAAAATTCGTTGGTTTTAATAGCATGGTCGATAGCAACGTGTAATAAATGTGCATTGCATGGTATGTGCAGCAAATGGGGGTAAATGTCTCTAAGGTCTTTAATCATTCTCTGCATGTACATTGCTGAATAAGTGTTTATTGAGATACAGTCTGACCAAGACAAGGAATAGTCTGTCATCATGTCATGGAGTAAGTTAGAGATTACACCCGCATTGCACTGCATAACAACTGTAGACTTCAGTAGCAGACAGTTTATGGCTCTATTTTAGATGAGTAAAAAACTCCCAGAACATTAATCGCAGGTAGTCCTGCCAACTCAGGTGTTTCATCAACAACAATAGAGAATTACTCACCAGATAGCAGCTCATTTATTTTTGATTTGTGGTGCATGAAGACCTCTGGAATATATTTCTCCTCCAGCTGATGTCTTTTCAGACATGTTCTCGAAGCAGGTGCATATTTTCTTAGAACACACATTAGATAACTGGAACCCCGGGCGACGTTCATCGGAATTGCTTCAAAACATAATGCCCGAACAAGATCATGTGGGAAGTCAGCAGCTTCTTCTTTCTTCTGCCTCATGCACCCCATAAAGGATTCCATCGAGGGCTACGAGATAATGTCCTGACTTTGCTTTAGCTTCAGGTGTGTCTTACTGTTAAGATGCTCAGAAATGCGGTTTGCTTGACCTGATACTTTGGTTTTACAAATCTTGCATCGTAAAGTGTCAACGCTTTCCCCATTACTGTCTTTTTTACAGTTTTTAATTCTAGTTCTGGGAATTCCAAGCAATACTCATCTGCACATTTCCTTTTTCGACCCATGCTGTTTGGTTGTGTAGCTAGATCTGCAGTCTAATTAAAGATTACAAATTCAATTAACAGCTCAGAAGCTGACACAAGAAACCACACAGGTATGTAGCAATTACAAATTAGGTGTTAATGGAATAGGTGATCACAAGCTGAAGTACAGAGAGGCATGGCAGTTTGTAATTTAAATCACCTGCCGATCAATACATTATAGTGATATGAGTGATGCGAGAGGTAAACTTATTTCTGTGTAAATTGACGAGTAAAAATATCCATTGAAATTGACTCAGTTGTCCATCTCAATGTAAATTGACGGAAACCGATATAAATCGCAAACTGCCAAGCCTAACTATGACTTTGTAATGGCCACAATATGCAGGTCGCCTCTACCATGATGGCCTCTAGGTCCAGAATCTTACTTTCTAGACATCTAGCATTCATACACATGGCCTTCCAGATTTTGTTTCCACTCTGCTTGTTGCCCCCTTTTTTCTTTTTGCCCTCCTTCTCTCCTACCTCCTTCTTTTTGTAATGCTTCCATCCCAATTCCACTTTATCTCTACCACCCAGCTTCCTTTATTAATTTGCATCCTGTGGGATTCCTCTATATTGGGTTCTCCTTACTCTCTACTTCAACCTGTGGGGGGGGCTGTTTCTGACTCCCCGGTTCCTCCCACCACCACCCTTGAGCTTTCCACCTCCCCTATGCTTATACTGTACCATTCCCATTCCCCACGTTTAAAATATAGCCCCCTCACAGCACACTTTCTAGCCACCAACCTCCCTTCCCCTAAGCTCCCAAATTATAAGAATAAGGGATATTGCATATGCTTGTTATTGTCCAGCGCTGAAGCAGTTATCATGCTCATCTTCAATTCAGTGGTCAAACTAATGAATGAAATAATGATATCCTCCCATAGCAACATCTGAGAGGCAAAGGTCATGGTGCTCCAAAAGAATGGGAAAAAAAAAGACTGTTCCAATTACCACCTGATGTCCTTTATCAGCCTGGGTAACAAGATCCCTAGTTGAACCCTGTTGTTCCCAGGGGTTACAAGAATCCCATTAGAATTAGTGATAGGCAGGGAAAGCAGCTAGTGATTTTCCAGTAAATGGATTTCACTGTCTCTCCCTCTGTTGTCAGTCTCAGCTGAGAGCTGGAGGGGTGAAGTCATTTAGAAATCTCACAGCAGTATAAGCCACAGCCAGCTGTTGTGAGAGAGGGAGACAGAATTCTGTAGAGAGTTGGTGTCTGGAGTCTGCAGAGTGCAGCTGCAAAACCAGTAGCAGCTTTGATATAGAGCTGCAGTCTTGTTTTTCTTTCTCACCCTAGTGGAGTACAGCAATCTTCCAGCTTGGTTAAGTGGTGGAAACCAACTCTAAGGAATTTTCTGTGTTTCACCCCAGGAGGGATGGAGCAGGCTGCCAGGATGTTAGGGACAATCCAATTGATCCTACCAGGACATTGGGTGAAGCTACCTTGAGTACATCTTCTGTGAGTACTTTTGTTTTGTGCGAAACTGCCCAGTTGGTACCTGCATTTTAAGGGTGGATTCTCTGACAAAGGGACTCTGTCACCCTAAACAGTTTAAAAGTTGGCTGTCCTCTGTGGAGTCCAGTATGTGACCGTCCAAGTGAACCGAACTTTTACCTTTGACACCCCTGTGGTGTCCTTTGAGGATGTTAAGTGTGAAATACATTTCTTGAGAGCATCTTCAATTCTGGTACAGTGTGAGGTGTATTTACCAGAGGAATGGCCAAGTATGAACTTGGAAACAAATGGTGGGAGACCCCCCCCATCTGGAGTGACCAGTTTAGCACTCTGGATTCTGAAGGGCACTTTTGTTCTTTTCTGCCAGTGCATGTGGCCAATGCCTGAAGAACGTTCTACCCCAGTGAGTGGGTTTTCCCAGTTCTACCCCAGTGAGTGGGTTTTTCTCCGATTTACCCCTTGTATGTGAGTTCTGCAAGTGTGGAGCCTGTAGTGCTCTTTTGTTGTCTGTGTGCCACACCTAATCCTATGCAACATGGGAAGTGACCAAGTACTGGCCGTATGTGCCATTTCCAGGAGAAAGTGTGTGTTCTACAGGTGGCTAGTCCACAAGTTCTACAGTCATCCTATGCTAAATGGGAATTCTTGGAGTTCTGTACCTCAAATGTCTGTATTTACTGTGTGTGTAACCTTTGGGGGTCCAGCTTCGCTTTGTGTTGTTTCTACTTTGTTACGGAATAAAGCCACACTCTAGAATCCCAATCTGGTAAGGACATTTATGTTATTGCTTCTATGTTGGAGTTACTTAGGTACCCCTGTCCAGAAGTGCAAACCTAGCATAGCCCCGAGCAAACATTTTCTCCCCGGGACCTGGGCTTTGGCCATGGTATTGGTCCCACCAGGTGTGTGCCAGGTAGTAGCCGCACTTGGTTTGTGTTGTTTTTTTTAATGTCTACTCTATCTGGCATATCCCACCTTGTCTAATGGTGGCAAATCAATGTAAACCCCACCTCTCTGTAGTCCCCTAGACTATGGGAGGTGTGCCTACTGGTTAAATAAGGGTCCGTTGGGGGGTTACACTAGCAAACATTTCACCCCATACTGTAGGCTGGAGAAAGTTTACCCATCTCAATACTTCCCACCCAAACTGGAAGGTTGGATCCTGACAATTTGTTCTCATTGGCCAATGTACCCTGGGCTGTCCAGACAGTAAATCCTCCTCCCCAGTTGTGACTGTAGACAATAATTTTGAGAAGGCATTTGACTCATTAGAAGGCCTTTGTCTTAGTGGAAGGCCTTTGAATCTGTGGATTGGGACAATCTCCACCAGGTAGTGGCAGCCTTTGGTTTGGACCCACCTTCCAGGGCTGGATCTGTATCGTCTATGTGAAATCTACAGCCTCTGTTCTCACCAATAGTCTTTTCACCCCCTCCAGGCTACAGTGCAGTACCAGCCAGGGGTACCAACTGTCCGAATGTCTTGCAAGGACCATTTTAGTGGGAAAAGGAATCCACGTGTTCTCACAAATAGTTACCTAGCCACATTGTTCCCAACCCTTATCACTGTGCTCTGCTTGTTTGCCCAATATGCTCGCATGTCAATAAACTGATCCAAAACCATAACCTCTTACCCCTTAATGAGCTGAATACACCTACAATCTATAAGTTACAGTGGCACAAGAACATTATACTGCATGTAGCAAACAGAAGTAGGTTAATAAATACACACCATACCAAAACAAGCAGAAAATGGTTAGCTTTTAGTAGCAATCTCATGGATTGGTTTAGTCTCTGTACCATGTCAAGGTGGCAAGCCCTGTAAAGGACCACATACATATGATGCATACAGATGATCCAACTCACCTTGATATGTAAAAATATATTGTGCTTTTTAAAGCTTAGTCAGGTACCTTTTGCATCACTGTCATTAATTTTGTAAGTGATGTAAGGATTTTTTAGTATAAAAGGTACTCACTTAACCTCCTTAGGTAGGAAGTTTAGTCTTGTGGTTGAGTGCATAACTGTAATCCTGGAAAAATGGGTTTGAATCCAGCAACTGCCATATCCTGACAGTGTGGGTGTGGCCCAGGCCTGAACAAGTCAGTTCACCTCACTGTGCTTCACCTCTCTCTAATCTAGCTATGAGCTGTTTGAATCTCCCTGTGTTCCACAAGGGCCGCAATCAATGCATTTCTCCCTTGCTCTCTCTCCTGGTTTGAAAAATGCTTGCAAAAGACACTCTGTATGAAAGGTGCTATTTAAACCAAACTCCTTTCCTGTTCCTGCCCATCTATGGTCAAATAAAACTAATTCATTCTTCACTCTAAAAAGTACTCCCTCCACATCAGGAAACAGAAACATAGAAGCTGTTGACAGAAAACTACCTCCTGACCCGCCTAGTTTGCTCTAAGCTTCCTACCTACCTACCTACCTACTGTGCACCCTAATTGATCTCTGGCCTTCCCCCCAGCCCTCTTACTAAGGTCCTATTGTGTCTATCCCATGCATATTTGAAATATGTTATCATTTTGGTACCCATCACCAGGCAGGGAAGAACTAAACATCACTCACAACCCACGTCCCAGAATTTAGAACAGCCTTTTTTTTTTTTTACATTTACAAGAAATAAAAGTGAAATTTCTTTGTATATACAGAACAGTACTCTGCACTGTATTCAGTCAGTCTCTTTAATGGCTTGTTCACACACTGAGCTAAAACAGACTGCTGGGGCAGATCTTGAAGTTTTGACTGACAAGCTGCAAAAACCTTCAGGACTGAAACAGCTTCTCAGGGGTGGGGGACGGGAGACTGGTTGAACTCACAGATAATACTTTTATAGGAATACTGCTCTTGCTCTACCCATCCCCCGGCACGCATGCGCACGCGGCCACACACACACACACACACACACACACACACACACACACACACCCTGAGCCTATGAGCAGGATTTTTAAAGAGTTTGCTGTGACATGAGTCCCCATTGCATCTGACTTTTGACACATGGGAACTGCATCGACGAATTAGGATTTTCCATCAGTATGGCTAACAGACATTCTGCTAGATCACAGTTCTTTGGTCTACTTTACATCAGATTTGGGTCCTCTTGCATGCTTTGTCTAGATTGCTTGTACCTACACTTTGATGCAAGCTGCTATAAAGCACATTCACGTGTTACAAAATTGACCAATGTTTGAAAATACAGAGCAGGTGTTTTGAATGGCCTAGGTGTACCAGTCACTCCAAAGTCCATAACTGCAGCTGCACCCCAGTCCTTGCCCCTTATTTCAAAAATCATGCCATTTTTCGTTTAGGCAGATCTGAGTAGTTTAACTTACCTTTGCAACTTGTCTGAAGGGGATGTGGAAGGGTACTGGGCCAGGTTGAAGGAGGCACTTACAACAGTCACATCACAGTGCGTCTGACAAGTTAGTAAGTCAAAGAGGAGAAGAAACCTACTTTGGTTCTCCAAGAAGATGGTAACCAAAGTGAGGGAAAAAGAAAAGTGCCTTCAGAAAGTACAAGGAGTCAAAATAGGATAGTGATAGAATAGAGTACAAAGAAAAACTGAAAGAAGCAAGGAGGGCAATAAGGATCACAAAAGCTCAAACAGAAGAAAAGATAGCACAGTGAGTCAAGAAGGGAGACAAAACCTTCTACAGATACATAAGGGAAAAGACGAAGAGCAGAGGAGGTATCGTTTGAATTGCAAAGGATGGGCATATTGAGGAGGGTGACAGTGAAAAGGCAAAGGTATTAAATAAGTACTTCGGCTCAGTCTTCATGCAGAAAGAAAGTGGCAACGACCTTCCCTACCAATAAGGATAGCCTTACAGGAGGCATTGACATGAATCCCTTCATGGAGAAAAGAGTCCTGGAAGAACTCAAGAAGTTGAAGGTAGAAAAAGCAATGGGACCAGATGAGATACATCCAAGAATTCTGAAAGCGCTGGGGAAGGAACTGGCCGCACCTCAAGAAAAACTCTTCAACATGTCACGGATGTTGCAGAGGACTAGAAAAGGGCTACGGTGGTGCTGCTTCACAAGAGTGGGAATAAAAAGGAACCAAGGAACTACCACCCGGGCTAGCCTCACCTCAATGGTGGGAAAGCTAATGGAATCCCTGCTAAAGGAGAGGATATTGGCATTTTTAGAAGCAAGTAATCAATTAGACCCAAGGCAACATGGCTTTATGGTGAGAATGTCCTGCCAGTCTAATCTGGTTGATTTATTTGGCTGGGCCACTAGGACAGTGGACCAGGGGAGTGAGGTTGATGTGGTCTACCTGAACTTCAGCAAGGCCTTCAACTTTGTTCCACACAGGAGAGTGGTCTGTAAACTGTAACATATTGGAGTTGGACGTAAAATAACATGCTGGGTTAAAATTGGCTGAATGGGAGGTCTCAGAGGGTAGTAGTAAATGGTATTCTGTCGAAAGAGGGTATGGTGACCAGCAGAGTGCCACAGGGATTGGTGCTGGGACCAATCCTCTTCAATATGTTAATCGGAGACATTGTAGACAGGCTAGAAGGGAAGGTGTGCCTGTTTATGGATGACACAAAGATCAGCAACAGGATGGATGCACCTGATGGGACACACAAGTTGGAGTCTAACCTGAGGAAACTAGAGGAGTGGTCAAGAAACTGGAAGTTGAAGTTCAATGTGAAAAAATGTAAAGTCATGCACCTGGGAAAATGTAACCCAGGGAGAGTATACTTAATGGGAGGGGAACAGCTAGTGGCTACAAAGCATAAGCATGATTTAGGGGTTATCTTTTCAGACAACTATGGGGTGAACACACAATGTGAAAAAGCATCACGGAAGGCTAGTGGCATCCTGGGATGCCTAGGGAGGGGAATCACGAGTAGGAAACAGGAAGGGATCATGCTGCTGTACAGAACACTGGTCAGGACTCACCTTGAGTATTGCATCCAGTTCGGGAGACCACACCTCAGGAAAGACATAGATTGATTAGAGACAGTACAGAGAAGGGCAACAGAGGTGGTGCAGAGTATGCATTGACAGCCACACCAGGCAAGGTTAAAAAAACCTCAGCTTATACTCCCTGGAGCAGCATAGGGATTGGGGGATATGATGGAGACATTCAAATACCTGAAGGATATCAACAAGGTTTAGTCACAGAACCTTTTTCAAGTAAACAGCTGTATGAGGACTAGAGGACACGATATGCGACTCAAGGGTGGCAGATCCAGGGGCAGTATGAGAAGGTACTTATTCAAATAGTGGGTGGTGGAACCATGAAACGATGTTCCACAGGGAGTCACGGAAGCAAAGATGGTAAGGGAATTTAAACTAGCATGGGACAGGCATAATGGGATCCTCAAGAATACAACAAAATGGGGAGGGGTTTGAATCCACAGGAAAACTTTTTTTTTATTTTATTTTATTGAAATCTAGGATTACAAATACCTTTGAGCAGGAACTGCTCGTTTACAAAGGTTCCAAGTTGAAGGAATGGGGGGTATACATACATACAAAAGTCAACATAATAATACATAGTTACACAATGAAAGGAAGCAAGAGACTGAGGATTAGGAAATTCCAGTAATTTAAAATGTGCCAAATGTTAGGTAGCATGACATACCAGCCAAGGGCAATCTTAGAAATAAGTGTTGTGGGGGGTATACAGGAAGGAAGGCCATTGTCGGAGGGTAGAGGGTGAGGGTAAGAGCTCTAAATGGGAAGGAGGGGAGGGATAAAAGTCAGGAAATGACGGAGGAGGGAGGAAAGGGAGAGGGGCGAGGGGTGAGGGGGTGGGCAGGTGAGATAGGTAGAAGGAAGGCAAGGCGGGGAGGGGTAGCTGTCAAGATTGAAGTGGAGAGCAGTGGGCGCTGGGCCTCTGATTAGGCGAGGCAGTCACAACGACTAGTTGAGATGAGATGAAGTCAGAGTTGTCTCATAAAAGGGCCAAGAGCAGCAGCAGTAAGAGTTTCTTTGTTGAGAGTATTGTACCACTGTGGTGCTCTGTGGGCAAAGGCCCTCTTGCCCATGGTGGTCCGGCATCTGGGGACAAGGAAGGTTAGTTGTTGTGAACTAGATGGATCATGCGGTCCCATCTCCCAACACATTCTATGTTTCTATGTTAAGCTCTTGAGTAACAGCCCCAGACAGTTAGATGGAGCCATCACTGCAAGGCCACTTACTGGTTTCTCAAATTGGCTGGCTTCGCTGCTTCTCAGTCACTGCATTCCACCACATCCATGTTCATGCTTATGCTAGTGCTCCCCCCACAGATTTTCACCTATTGTAAGCACCAGGTATGTTGCACTACAACCACTCACTCACCCCTTTCTCCTGATGTACAACCGAAAACACACAACCAGCCTGAACTCTGAATAGATATCATAACCAAGTGTTCTAAGGCACTATATCAAGGTTCCAGTCTTACCAGGGGCATTGGTTTGAATTCAATCACTGCCAAGTATGCTTAAGTGCAGCTTGCTATCACAATGGATTTGTCAGCAGCCTAGCAGGTAAAAGATTATAGGTAGTGTTGTGGAAATCCGCCAGTGAAATTGGTGTGTAATCACTATTTTGCCGTCGGAATTTCTGCAGGAATTTCACGGGTTCTTTTGCAGAATTCCTCCTGCTGTGATACATGGAATAATAGTCCATGGAACAGCATTTCTTCCATTGAAAATCATTCCACAACTATTTCCATGGAAAGTTTTGAGATCCACGTAATAACATTCCACAGAACAGCATTTTTCTGTAGAAAATCGTTCCATAATCATTTTCTGCCATGGAATTCCACCATTCTGTTTCCAGTGAAATTTGGTGGAATTGCAGCAGAATTCCAAACATTCAGTGAAATTTCATTCCGCTGGGATTTGAAAATTCCACACAGCACTAATTATGGGTTCTAATCTGGACAGGAACATGACATTTGTTTATGAAGCAAGGGAGGGATCCAACGTCCAAGTCAACCTTAAATTATTTTATTACAGTGCTACTGTACTTCACTGGAGTTGGACTAAGACCAGGTTTAATGCTGCAATCCAGCCTGGATGCCATTAAATCACAGCACCATATGTGTTCCGTTTTCACAGTAGCTAAATAGCAGTAGTTATCAACTGGACTACTGAGTCGGAGATTCAGGGTTTCAGGTAATTTATTCACAGCTCATACCAGAATAAATAAAGCAGTGTCAGTTGTTCAGCAGGTTGCACACTTGCTTCTGAGGCTGGAAGATCAGATGTTTGTGGGTTCTTGCCCCACACCAGGAACTTGGGGTAAAAACCCAATACTGACACTGCAGTGCAGCATGAGGGGGATGCTGTACCCCTTCGGTGCCATCTTTTAGATGAGACATTAAACCAAGGTTCCATCCGCCTGTTCTGCTGGTTGTTCAGGTGGACATTAAAGATTCCATAGCACTTCTCAAAAAGAGTAGGGATAGTTTATTGACTAGACAAATTAACAAGAACACATACATATCTCTTTCAAAGAATAATTCAATATAAACCAAAAGACAAAGTATAGAACAAAAGAATTACATTGTTCTACATTCCCATTACGTAATACTTACAAGGTTCTTTAAAATCATTTATAGCTCACATTTTTTCATCTTTTCCCATAACTCTACTAATGACTTTGTCTATTTAATATTCTGCATTCATACTATCATAAAAGTTTAAAGTTTACCCACTACTTTTTCGCTTTGTGTGGTACTTTTTACAATCTATCTTTTGAATCTGATTCGATGTAATTATCACATTTCTTAACATCTCATGATAGGACACCTTTTTTTTGTTGCGTAACCCACACATACAGTGAGACTACCATATCTAATATTTTAGTATAGTGAATATCACTCGAAGAGTTTCTGTTTTGTACTGTACTTGTTCCATTCTTCCAATAATATACGTAATACTAATTTCTTATATGTAAGGGACAAATATAAAGGTTCTTGTCACTCTCTCACAAGTAGTCTCCAAAATAGTTTAATATATTCACATTCAAAAAACAGGTGTTCCTGTGTCTCCAAAATCCTAGTACAGTTTTCTCTTTTGCAGTATTTCTCTTCAGTTTGTTTATGCTTGCTGTTATTCTTTCACCCCTAATTTCCCGTGATTCCACAACCATAATGTATCCCAGACAAGCTGGAAGTAACATTTGTTAACTATGGTAATATTACCTCTTTCATTATAGCTGGTCATTGAGGGAAATGTACCTCTTCTGTTCTTTCTACCTGTAGAATTGTCTCATACAATTTCCTTCTAGGAATAATCTGGATCTCCTCAAAGGCAATCCCCCATCTTATCTTTTTTTAAGATCTCTTTAGCATACCCTGGTATCTCCTGCATTCTGGCCATGTTTCTAGTGTTCTGTGTGCAGGGTTCTATGCAGGGACTAAGCCATTCTAATACTACTGACTTCCATGTTATATCTCCTGGCCTTAGGACTATATTGATATTATAATGTATAAAATCACTACAGTAAAATACCATTGGGTTAACCATATTAACCCCACCTTCTTTTATAGGTCTCTACATGATTTCCCTTTTAATTGTACTCAATCTTCTTCCCCAGAAGGTTTGAAAGAAAATGTTATATAGCACCTTGGTTAAATGCTGAGTTGGGGGGAAACATAACTAATGTACAAAAATACAGGTAGTAGCAGCGTCTTTATTAACAGAACTCTTTTCTGTTTGGGAATTTTTTCCCTTTCCATTTAGCAGTAGTTCTATTCACTTTTTGAATACACTGTTCCAAATTTCGGGTTTCTATATCACCTTTGCCAATCACTGTTCCTAATATCTTAATGTCATCTTCTCTAATTTTCACTTGTGCTATGTCTCCACTCTCTGGTACTGGTGTATTCCCTATAGGTAGCCCCATGAACTTTCCATAATTAATTCTGGACCCTGACATTCTTGCAAATTTCCCTAATTGCTTAATTAATGCTATCTCCAAGGTCTCTGGGGCTCGTGTTAACTCCACATCATCTGCATATGCTAAAACTTTTACTGCATAATGTCCCTCCAGTGGTGAAATGACCTTAACCCTTTCATCCTGATCGATATGTCTTAGTAGTAAATCTATGCTAAAAAAGTATAGTGATGGGCTTATTGGACAGCTCTGTCACAGCACTCTACACACTGAAACTTCCTTTCCTAACCATCCATTTACATTAGGTCTAATTTTGGCTTTAGAATATAGACACTGTACCCATATTACACATTTGTCTGGAATTTTATATGCCCTTAATGCAGTAAAAAGGAATTTATGTGACAGACTGTCAAATGCTTTCTCTTGATCCAGACTCATGACATAACCCTTCAACAAATTATCTTCCCATCTTCTAAAAATCTCTCGAAACAGAATTAAATTATCTTGAATCTTTTGCAATGGTACTGCACAGGCCTGAAATGGACTAATCAGACTGTCTGCTACATTTGTTAGTCTTTTACCCAAGACTTTGCTTAAAATTTTGAAATCTGTGTTCAACAAACTTAATGGCCTCCAGTTCCTAAGATCCTCCTTATCACCTTTCTTAAATATCATTATTAAAATTTGCTTGATTTATTGATTCAGGTAGCTCATTTTTACTGCAATATAAAATTAAACAGATGTACTAGCAAAGGAAATAACTATTTACTAAATGTCTTATAAAACTCTGAACCTAGACCATCCATTCCTGTTGCAATATTATTACATATGAACATACAAAAATGCCAGCAGATTAGGCCTTGAGGTCTATCACTTCTACTCAAGATGCAATAGCACCCTCTGCTTCTTTTCCTGTGGTCATTCCCTTTAGCTCAGTTGCTTTTTGAGCTGCCAGTTGTGACAAATTCAGTTGAGAAAAAAGTTAGAGTCTACTTCTGTATGCACTTTTGTCCCAAACATCTGTTTAATATGATTCTCCATTATTTTCAGCATACCTGTTGGTGTTGATTCAATACTACCTTCCTCTGTTCGTATTTTTCCCAAAACGTTATTTTTCACCCTTTCCTTACATTCCTTAAAGGGATCATATGTTTGTTTTTTATTTTGCATCCCAAGTCTCATTTCTTGCTCCAATCACTTTGCTCTATTATATTGAACTGCATACATTTCTTTCTTTGATTCCCTAATTTCTGAGCTGCAGTCCATTCTTGTAGTTCTTGCTTTTGATGTGTTTCTGCAATTGTCCTCTAAGTTGCAAATATTTCAGATATCTCCCTGTAGTCATCCTATCTGAGGATTCTTGAAAAAAATCCTTCCATAACTGTTTTGTATCTTACCACCACTGTATTATACATTTTATATCATGCATGCTATTAACTGAAGTTCTAGCCTCCCATAATACTCTCCATTTCTTTTTAACATCCTCTTGTAATAATAATGAGTTATTCAATCTCCACTCATTTTTTTTACACCTTGGGGTATTTTCTCATATCATTTCTACCTGTACTGATTTATGATCCACAAATTTCCATACTTCTGTATTTATGTCTAGTACATGGACGGAATTAGAAAGAAAGACAAATTTATTCTGGTCAAAATACTACCTCTAAAGTAGGTGTTTCCACCATTGGGGAACTTACTTCTATAAACATTTGACAAATTTGCTGTGCTAGCTATACTGTTCAATAAGTTTGTAATGCAAAACAGTTTCTTAGTTTGTAGACCCCTATCTTCTCTTGCTAGTCCACAATTAAAATCTCCACACCAAATAACTACTCTAGAGGCATGCAAATAAGGCTGTATTTCTATAAATAAGTCTACCCATTCTACCTTAGTCTGGGGTTCATAGATTGTTATTAACCTAAATCTATCTGTATGATGCCTTATATCTATCATTAAGACCCTCCCTGGATGAATGTCCACCAGACTTGTTACGTTTAATTCAGGATTCATAAATAATATCCCAGCTCCATCACATACCTCTTCTCCAATGAATCAAAGTGTGGAGCCCTTGGACCAAAACTTGGATGCTTGCACTAATTCCTGTGAGGTTTTCAATCTTGTGTCCTTCAAACAATTATATCACTCCCCCTTCCCCTTTTCAAAGCACTGAGCACAGATAGCCTTTTTTTTTTTATAACTCTAATGCTATTAGTATTAATAGTGGTTACTTTTGAAGATGTAATTTAATACAATTAAAAGAACCAAGTTACCTACACTACTGTTATGAATTTCGGGATCTCATTTTCCACCTTAGTCGGTTAGCTACTGAAGTGTCCATCCTCCCTTCCTCTAAATCTGAAGGAGTATTTTGCACTGAGGAGGTGATTGACGATGCTTCTGAGTCTTTGTCTTGTCCTTCTGTATCCCCCCATTGCTCTCCTTGAGCTAGAACTGAATATGTGTTTACTGATCTTATCTTTGCTTTTAAGTTTTTACCTTTATCATTTTTAGCTTCTGTTGTCTGCTCTTTCTTCCCCATTGAACTTTTCCCTCTCCTATGGCTCTTTTTCTTACTAATCATTTGAAAGGATTCCTTCCTCTGGTGGGGAAGGGGGAGGTTATAGTCTCTGAAATGTCATTAGTCTCTATCAGGTTTTCCTTGGAAAGACTAGACAGTGCACATGGGATTACTGTTACTACACATGTACTAGGTCGAGGTAAGAGTGTATTAGCATCAGCCTCTGTCTCTCTCTTTCTCTCTCTCTCTCTCTCTGTGGGCCTACCTCTCTCTCCTTCTGTGGTTCAACTCTGTCTGAAATCCTCTGAGTTCTACTAATTTTGGTCTCTTTCCTCCTTATGGCTGCCATTCTGTCTTCAGAGGCTTGCACTGCCCCTAACTATTGAGCCCATGTAATTATTCCTTCATTTGAGGGACAGTATTCTCTATTATGCAAAACCCAGGGGCACTTTTTATAGGATTGTCCCTTCTCTTTACACAAATTGCATCTAAACAAATTAGTACACTTTGGGGCTAAATGGCTATATTCTAAACAGTTGTTGCACATCAGTGTATCTCTGCATTGCTTAAATGAGTTCTAGCACTGCATTTTTTGACATGATTTAGGCTGACCAATTTAAAAAAGGTTACCTCTGTCTCCTCCTCCCCCCCAAAAAAAAATAATGCTAGGGAGATGCACAATACCTTTGTTCGTACTGTATAATTTAAATTTAATTTTCCAACCTCCATTCCATATCTACTCAATATCTGTAATAGATATTGGTCTCTCAAGTATTTTGCTCCATTGTTTCAGCCAGAAAATTATGTCTTCCACATTCACCCCTTTATTTTTAAACATGACAGTAATAGTTTAAATGGCAGGTTTCGTAAGTGGCATTTGCCAACAAGGGTGTCCACAAAGCAATATCCTTAGCTTTGTTATATTGAGCCCAAAATCTATCTAACCCAGGCACAGCCTTAAAACTAACATCAAAATTTGAATCCCCAATATGAATTAAAGCAAAATTTTCCAGTGCCAAAAATGGCAAAGAATCTTGCAAAAATGTTCTTGCAATGTTCATACAAAGAATCATACAAAGGTGTGAGGAGCTAAAAAGAGGAAGTGAATCCATAATGCTCCTATCCTATCACCCATAACAAGTAGGTATGTTTCCATCATCATTATTATATGTGGCTAGCCTGTTTTTGAACTGCTGTTTGTTTTTACTAATAACAAAGTTTAATGAGAGCTTATTCTAGGGATTTATTACTCTCTGGGAGTAAAAGCCCTTCCTTCTCGTTGTGCAAAAACCTTGAGGCCTAACCTGTAAGGGATGGCCTCTAGTACCTCATACCATCATCCTTAAATTCAAAGCCCATTTTGTTCAGTAGGTATTCATCCTGTATAACATCAAAACACAGCAGTAAATCTCTATGAATTCTTCTGGTCTCAAGTGACATAACACCTAACTGTTTTAACCGCTCATTGTATGATAAATGCTTTATATCATATACAGTACTAGCTTTGTTGCTTTCCTTTGTACCTTCTCTCAATTGTTTATACTCTCTCTATATAATGGTCCCCAGACCATGCTAACATAGTCCAATAGTGGTCTAATATAGTTTCTATTCAGGGGCATAATTACATCACTACTCCAGCTTTTAAAATGTTTCTTGATTGTGTACAGTACCTTGTTTGCCTTTATAATCTGGCTTTCACAATGTGTATTCAAAGTTATCTTATTGTTAACTATCACTCTGAGATCCCTTTTTTGTTCAGAAACTCTCAGTGGTACCCCATCTAGCAAATATGTAGCTGTATTTGATTGGTTGCCAAGATGAAAAACTCAACATTTATCCTAATTGAAAGACATCCCATGTCCATTTGCCCATTTTACAACATTATTTTGATCATTTTGTAATTCAGCCTGTCCTTCTACAGCTTGTACTGTACCAGACAGTTTTCAATCATCCACATATTTACCCAGTTTATAACTTGTTTTTCCATATCTGAGATGAATATCTGAAAGAAGATCAGCCCCAGGACCGCCCTTGCGGTACTCTGCTATTCACAGGTCTCTGTTTGGAGTAGTACCCATTAATGCATACTTTTTGTGTCCTGTTATTTAACCACAATTGGACCCATGTAATCACCCTATAGTCTAGCCTAATCTCTACCAGCTTTTGAATAATGGCAGCGTGGGGGATGGTATCAAATGCCTTAGAGAAGTTGAGATATATATACAGTCCACCGGTAAACCTCTGTCTAATGCTTGGGAAATTTTTTCATAGAAACACAAAAGATTGGTAGTACATGATCTTTTTGCTTTGAAACCATGTTGGTTGTAATCTGCAATGCCCTGTTGTTGTATATGTTCAGTTATAATATCCTTTAGGATTGATTCAAATATTTTACCCGAGACTGAAGTTAGGCTTATGGGTCTATAATTACTACATGACGTCTAACATGCTTTTTTGTATAATGGTATAACTGAGGCACATAACCAATCAGATGGTACCCCAGTATTATTGAATAAGTGAGTATATAAATATTTTAATGGTTTGACTAAGTAAGGTGTTAGAAATTTCAGAAGTCTAGGAGAAATGTTGTCAGGTCATGTTGAATTGGTAGTTTTTTGATTGTGTGATTTTGTTTATAACAACTTATTCAGTGACATTGATGTTGTATACTCATTCTGGCGTTTTTGCCAGGCTCCCTTTATATATCAGTCTTACTGTGTTCCTTCTGGGAGCAAGTTCCCCTTTGTTCTGGAAGAGGTCAGATAATTTGAAAAAAAAGGTTCAACAAGGCATGTGTAACCCCCCCACTTGCCTCTTATTTAACTAGTAGCCGGTGTGGCTGCTAGTTAAATAAGAGGTAGCTAGGGGGTTACACATGCCTTGTTGGACCCCTTTTTTCAAATAGTCTAGGGGAAAATAGAGGGGTGGGGTTACAAAGCAATTGCAATAACAGAAGAAAAAATCAGAAAATGTGTGTGTACTACACACAAACAGACCTATACTAAAATCCAGGTCCTGAGGAGACAATGCTTACTAAGGGCTATGCTAGGTTTGCACTTCTGGACAGGGGTGCCAGTAACTCCACACAAGAAGCAGTAACTAGATTGTCCATACCAGGTTGGGATTCTAGAGTGTAGCTTTATTCCAAAACACAGTTGGAAATACAAAAGCAAAGATGGACATCCAAGGTTTACACTTCATGGCACAAGGAAATGCAGAAAACATCTGTAGAACAGAAATTCAAAATCTCCCATATAGCATAGGATTAATCACCTGGAATGTGGAACTAGCCATGGTGAACACAAAACATTTCTCCTCGAAATGGCACTAGGCCAGTACATAGAACAGTTCCCATATGACACAGGATTAGAAATCTGGAAAACTGTGTAACTAGCCATGGTGAACAAACAAAATTCTTCTCGAAATGACACTAGGCCAGTACTTAGAACATCTCCCATATGGCATAGGATAGGAATGTAGCACCCTGGCCACGATGGAGGACTAAAGGCTCAAAAGCTAGAAAAACACCCACATACAAAGGATAAACTTCTTCAGGCATTGGCCACATGCACTGACAGAAAACAGGTGGCATTACAGAACCTGAAGTGCTGAACTGGTCACTCCAGATGGGGGGCCTCCCACCTTTCGCTTCTTCATCCATACCCAGCCATTTCTTCAGAGTAACACCTCACAAATACTGAAACTGTAGAAAATGATGCTATCTTGAAATGTTTATCACATTTAACATCAGAACACCACTAGGGTGTAAGATTAAAGTCCTGTACAAAGAGCAAGTCACCTATAGGGCATCCACTGTTGCCAGCAAACTTTAAAAACACAAATCTTCTTGAGAAAATCCTCACAGAAGTTGGTGAAAGGGTCCCTTTATCAGAGAGTCACCCCACAGAAAAAAGGCAGGTACATATCCTTGGTAGCTCAGGCAGAATCTACTCACGGTTAGTGCACCAAAGGCAGCTTCACAAAAGTTCAAAGTTGGATCAGGGTATTGCCCCTCAAATCATCTGCAGTCCCCCCTCATCCCACATGGGATAAAGGCACAGGAACCCCTGAAGATGGTTTCCACCACTTTACCGGTCAGGAAAGGATTTCCTCCACTAGGGTGAGAAATAGACACTCCACACATTGAGCTGCTCACTCTCTGAGCTGCTACTACAGACTGAACTCAGAATTCTAAACTACTCCCCCTCTCACACAAGCTGTGTGGCTTATGTTGCTGTGAGAAGTCTAAATGACATCACCTCTCAGCTGTCAGCTGAAACCAAGCAGCAGAGAGGAGCAAGGTGAAAATTGGCTTATCTAGATAATCACCAGCTGCCTTCCCTACCTAACACTGATACTGATGGGATTCTAGTAACCCTAGGGAACGGGGGGGGGGGGGTCACACGCATTTAGCTGATTCTTGTAAATCATTTTCTTTGGGACCCAGTCTCATCAAACTCTGCTGTTCCTTCCCCATTTCAATATACGTTATGTCCTTTACATTTTTATCAGTTCCAAATTGTCTCTCCATTTTCTTGTTAACTCTCCCATTTTGCATATCAATACCTGGCAAAGTCCCCCTCAAATGTTGCTGCAACCTTCACAGTTATACTGCAGTATTGTGTACAATACGTCTTTCAGAAGCTTCAATTAACTCACCCATTTCTATATTGCTACTGGTGAGTCCTACTAAAGTTCCCTGCATTTCTTTTCCTGTAGGAGTTGTCTGTGCAATCCCTTTCTCTGTCTCTGTATTCTGCACCATTACTGCAGGATCTGATGGGTCTGGAATCCACTTGCCATCCTCTTTTCTTATCCATCCTGTGTTTTCCAATGTTTTTTTCAGGTGACCAATGTCCTATTTCTACTTGCTGTTCAATATTTAGTACTGCATGCTGTTTACAACTGCCAGAGGTTCCGGACTGCTGCAGATTTTTGTGGTCTGATGCACCCGTTTCTACAGAGGCAGCCTGCAGTCTCTCTGAATGCCTTGACACAGCTGGCTTCCACATCCCTAGAGTTCTCCTAGGCAACTGTAACACCTCTGCTGGAACAGTTGAGTTTGACAAGTTCATTTCGGGCATTACAACAGCTGGCTCTCCTTTACCCTGTGCTCCTCTTATTTTCTGTCTTAAATGGTCTCAATCCAGCACAAATTTCACCTCCTCTTCAACTAACATTAGCATTATTTTCCTTTTTTTTGGTTCTCTAGCACTTGTTTCAGCTCCAGCTCTTCTTCAATCAATGTAGCTATTTCCATCTTGCTAATATTAGCTCTGACATTACATTCCTCACTATCAGACTGCTTTGAGGATATTTTTATCTTGTTACTGCCTTTGAAGAGCATCGTAACTGCAACCTCATTGTTTTCAACAGTAGGGAGTAAGGTTAAGTATTCAATTTCAGCTGGTTTCAATCTACATCTTCCCCTCCTCCCATGACGAGGCTGAAAATAAGCAGAACTGCCTAGTCCTCCTTTCCTGGTCAACAAAAACTAACTAAACTAAATTAAATGAAAGTAGTGATTCGACTGAAATAGTCCATTATTTGTGGTATTCAGAAATTAATATTCATTACTTGCAAAGCCCTATTTTCCACTGTTGCTGTCTGGAAAGCAGATGAACATGGTGGACCTGTGGTCTTGTGTCTTCTAGCATGTCCTATGTTCCTACAAATATCTGAATGTATCTATGACTGCAACTGTACCTAAACATAAAGATTCCTGAAACCCAGCCAGGAAAAAAGATTAGGGAACTGAACAGAATCAGTTTTTTCTGGTAGCCACAGTATGGTGCAGTGGCTAGCAAGGCAAACAAAATCATGGCACATATCAACAGGAACTTCATAAGCTGGCAGAGGTACTGAAATATACATATACATCCTTGATCTGGCTCCATTTTAAGTATAGAGTGCAGTTCTACTCCCCATACCTGAGCAAAGAAATTAACATGATTGAGAATGTACAGAGGTGAGTGATCAAGGTGGCGAAAGGTTTGAAAAACATGGGCTATGAGGATCGCCTGTCAGAACTGGGGCTTTTTCTTTCTGATATATTGGTGACCTGGGTTTGCAGGAGCAGAGGTCAGCAGAGAGGTCTCAGAATGTCTGTGCAGGTGCTCTTCCTTGATTGGAGGTAGAATGTTACAGTTCTCTGTTAGCACCTCCTGGTGGTGCTGCTGTGGAGGGGCTGCTGGTGACACAGATGACCACACATCACTCAGCACATTCCAGGCAATGTGGGGTTGGAGAGAAAAAGCAGCAGAAAAGCTCTATCTGGAATATCTTGGATGACAATCTCTGTGCACTCACTCCTCCCCCCAACAAGTCCTCATCGTCTGTGTATAAGTTGCACATCCTCTGATTTCAAGACTAAGGCACAACTTCCTCTCCCTAGCACCCACAGAGGAAGGGGGCTCACAGAAAGGGATAGAACTGACCTAAAAACCACAGAGCACCACTCTGGGGACAGACAGAGTGTGGTGGCAGTGAGTGTGAGTCCAGTGAGCAAGGAGTGTGGTAGCGATGGACAGTTTGAAGAAGTGAGGCACCTGGGGGCAAGCCGGGGAGGCTAAAAATAAATTAAAAAAGGAGAAGAATCTGAGGAGATATGTCAATGGTCTTCAAATACATGAAAGGGATAACACTGCTGGAACAACTGCAGCTCTTCAGGATACATAAGGATGAAATGACAAGTGGCCATACAGTGCCACTGAAAGGAGGGAGATTCAAAGGAAACTTCTAAAAAGACCTACTTTACAGAATGAGTAGAAGACACTTGGAACAGACTTTCGATGGAGGTAGTATCAGAGGATAGAAACAGAATTTGTCAGCAGAAAAGAACTGCTTGACCCATCCATTCTGCCCAGATGATATCTGCCTAATCTGTCTTCACAGCTCCTAACTGGTCTCCAGCGACCCTCCCTCCACCCTGCCTATTTACTAATATTCTTCTATATCTATCCCATGTTTGTTTGAAGCCCCTACTGTTTTCATCTCCACCACTTTGATTGGTAGTCTATTCCAGGCATCTACCACTCTTTCAGTGAAGTAGTTCTTCCTCACTTCCCTCTTAAACATGCCCCCCTCAGGTTCATCACATGCCCTCTGGTCCTGGTACTCTTCCTCATTTGAAGAGGCTCCCTTCTTGCACCCTGTGGACCCCATGAGGTACTTGTAGGCCTATATCATGTGCCCTCTCACTCTCCTCTCTTGCAAGGTGTACATATTGAAATTCCCTCAGTCTGTACTCATAGGGCTTTTGGTGCAAGCCCTGCACCATTTTAGTTGCCCTCCTCTGGACTGCCTTCACCCTGTCTATGTCCTTTCTGAGGTGCGGCCTGCAAAACATGACACAATACTCCAGGTAAGGTCTCACAAGTGAGCAATACAGTGACAACACTACCTCCCCCCTCCTGCTGGAGATACTGCTCCCTATGCATCCCAGAATTCCACTGGCCTCACCCACTGCTTTGACACACTTCACTGCCACTTTGATGTCATCTGGTAAGAAAACCCCAAGATGTCTTTCCTTATTAGTGACTGTCAGTACCCCTCCATGCTATACTCAGATCTTGGGTTCCTATGCTCTAGATTCATGATTCTTCACTTTTTGGCATTAACCTACAACTGCCATGCTCTTGACCACTCAAGTAATGTACTGTAATGACCTTACTCTATGACCTTATACATACTTCAGTTTCAAGAAACAGGGGTGATAGACACTGGCCCTCTGGCATTTGCTGGTAGTGTATAGCACTAACAAGTGGGAGACCTGGGATCAAGCTTCAGTCTTGACTCTGATGCCAGGGCTAATGGGGTACAGGACCTAATGTGAAGTTATTATGCACAGGCCATGGGGTGGGTAGCAAGGTAATCTACTCTGTTAGCATGCCCTGTGGTAGGGTTTGTGGTGGCACTGACATCATTGCAGACCACACAATGTTAGCCAGCCACCCCTTGCTTATAGGTTGGTGCTGCAGGCACCCTCTTGTATCGATTTGGTGGTGGGAGGACCTTTTCAGGTCAAAACTCCCATTCAGTGTCGGCCCATATGTTAGCCTACCTTGCATCTCCTGGCATGCTAGGTGTGCTCAGGTTTCCCAAAACTGGTTCTGGTATGATTTCTTAGTATTTGGGAAGATTGAGTTCTGAACTGAAATCCAAAGTCCTAGAAATCCTAGCAGATAAGCATTTATTGCATGCAACCAAAATCATATTTCAGAATGGTATTTCAGAATCTGATTCAAGTTCAGAGTCCAGTTTAACCATTTTTAGGAGTTAGGATTTTTGGGCATCATTTCTGAAAATCCTAAATCCTAAAACCGGATTGGAATCTGATAAATCCAGTTCCATTAATTGGATTATGAACAACCCAATGGCCTGCTCCAGGCCACACTTTCAATAATCATTACTGAAGTTACCCCCCAGGAGGCATGGGAAATATGTGTCTCCTTTCTGACTGGGACTCACTGCGGGGGAGGGGTGGCAATTTGCAAAGGTTCAGAAGGCAGGAGGAACTAGTTCAAAAAACGTGGCAGCAAATGAGCTTGAAGTGAGAGGAGACTGGAACTGGAGCTTTCAGACCAGGACTGAAAAGGAGGAGAAAGGAGGTAAGCAGAAGTACGGAGGTGAAAGGAAATTGTAAAACAGAATGAGGGGGCAGGGCATTCCCACTAAGCTGTCTGAAAAGATGAACATGGCCGGAGACCAACAATCTTCTTTCACCCCAAAGCTGTATGTGTTTGCACTTACAGTATGTACTTCAGTATTATATGCCCCAATGCTCTTCTTCAAATTTGGGTCCCAGCACCATGTTTCCACACAACTTCTGGCATTGGCAGATGTGCAGTCCTCCCAAATGTAATGCTCCTTACATATTAAATCCTGAAATTTGCAATCCCACACTCATTTTGAAATGTGGACGCCATACTCCTCCAGAAATTGGCGCCACATGCTTTGCAAAATTTGTACTCCCACACCTCTCCTGAAATGTTCAGCTCTTTACCCCTTTCAGGAGTTATGTCATTGCACACCTCCCAAAATATGTGTCTCTGTTAAAGATCTGAAAATCTGTGCCATCACATAACTCCCTTTATTAAACTTTGGATGATACAACTGTTATGTGACTAGTTAAAAGTTTAAAATCATAAGGCTGGCCTTGTAGCTTGTTGGATTGAGGCACTGGACACCACACCACCAGTCATGTTTGCAATCTGCATTCAGAAACCTACCAGGGTCACTTGGGGACCAACCAGAAGAGGGTAGGATTGAGTGTCTGATGACAATTTTCCTCCCTCAGGTGGGGGTTCATGGGTCCCATAGTATGATTGCCATCTAGCCGAGGTTGAATGACAGTGATAGCAGGACAGTGGAGTGGGGAGGGCATCAGCAGATGAGACACATTTGCACTTCTTGCCTGCAAGTGTGCACGTGTCATAGTACACACATTGCCCTGGGAACAAACTGGAGGAAAAATATCCCTGGCTCACCCAGCATCATCCGCAGGCACCACATGATCCTATATGGCTGTCACCTATGTTTTTAACCTGTAAGTCCCTGAAATGGGTCGGTGACTGGGCTGGGGGGGGTGCAACTGGGTCCAGGGGGCAGAAAACTGGTGGAGAAACTGTATATGGAAAAAAAAGTTTCAAAACAAGTCATAAGACAGTATTCAATAGGAAATATTTCCCTGCTTTTATTGAAAAATGATTCCTGATGACTGGTAATAGTTCAAAAACTATTGAATGCCATTGATGCATGCATGTATGTTCTGTGTGTGTGTATGTGTGTGTGTACAAGCAGGGAAACAACAAATGTGGCTAAAAATAAAATTGTTGTGGAGCTGAGGCACAAAATCTGTTTAAAAAAAATTAATTATACTTGGAGCCCGACTGTCTTTTTAACCCTTAGGCTGCCGACAGAATTGGAATGTATAGGAATTCTGGACTGGTATGTTAGTCCACAGCACAGCATTGGTGACCTAATTGGTGGGTTCTCAAGACTTCTGACCGTGTGTGTGTGTGTGTGTGTGTGTGTGGGTGCGATTTAGTGAAATGAGGTTTAATAAAAGAGATATTGACCAGAATTCTGTCAGAATATAGAGGGGAGAAACTGAGTTTTTATTCAGATTCCTTAGACCGATTCTGTACATGTTTATTATATACTGACACTGTATTGAAATCTGTACATATCAGGCTCATGGTCTCAATTTCTTGGGGGTCCTTGAGAAGTAGTTCTGTTTTTTTTTTTTATTTGGCACTTATACTTACAACTGATATTATATATAGAGAATAATGGATGGGGAAGGGTTTGATATGAGAATTTAATGCACACTCTAGTTGTGGGATGCTACATAAACCCCGAGGGTGAAGCCAAGGGGTTTATCAACATACCCACAATGAGTGCATTAAGTCATCATGAACACCCTCCACCATCTTTTATTTTTATAATAACAGGCCAGCAATTTTTCTCCAGCAGTTTGTGAGACTGTTTGGCCCCACCCACATACAGAATGTTGGCCAATGAGGCAGCAGCATAGTTTGACTGGCATGGCTCATGAATGTCGTAACAACCAGCCGGTTGTTATGGAAAATATCAACTTGGTCAGTACATTGAAAGAAATTGCTGACCAGTTATTATTATGATTTAAATCTTGTTACAACACGGAAGGCTTTAAAGTTCATGCAATGTATTAACTGGTAGAGAGTATAGTTGGGAAAATGTCTCAAGCTAAGTTCTGTATTGCATTTTGTGTGAAACATTTGCTGACTTTGAGTAAACTTCACTTTAAACCCTCTATATATATATATATATATATATATATATATATATATATTATGGTAACGCGGTAGTGCTACCATAGTTAGGATTGAGAGCCATTTCTATGTTAAACCCTAAAACTTTGCGCCTTAATAACTTTGCAACTGTTTGACAGATTTGGCTGAAATTTGGAAAACTTGATCAAGAACTCATAGGCCTTGGCATCTGCCAAGATTCAGTATCAGTTGGATACACAGCTGCGGAGTTATTAAGCGTGATTGCGCCGCATTACGCTTTTCTGAATTCACTTAGTCAAGGTAGGTCGCACAGTTTTGCGCGACCGGTCAAAAATCTTCAGGGAATGTGCAATAGGGTCCCTGATGTGTCTTCAAGACTTGGTGAAAAAATATTAAACGGTTCAAAAGTTATTCAAAAACAATTTCCCATTATAAGTCAATGGGAAAAGTTAACAAAAAGTTCGACAGTGTCAAATGCATTTTACTTTCACAAATGGGCCTGTTACTTTGCAAATCAGCCATTTTGTTTTCAGTTAGTGATCAGAAAAATGGTTGGCATTTAAATTTGGGACCCTCTAGCAACCTAATTCTTTTGTATTCACCTAGTCGGACCCTGAGGATGCTTGCCATGTCTTTATTTTGTGGTAAAACACCCCAGAAATATGTTTTCAAATTTCTGGAAAAAGTACTTTACTTAAATTACTTCGTGCTCATGAAAGTGTCGAACTTTTAAGAGCTTTCGCAAATTGCGACAGTAGTTTTCTACCTGTGGGAAAGTGACAGCGATTCTTTGGCACTGCGCTGCAAAAGAACGATTGGGAGTTTTGGGCTGAAATTTGGAGAGAATGCAGCCGACATCTCACAGATGTGCCTTTTAGTGTTGTATTGAAAAAATATTACACAGCTGCAAAGTTACGGCACTCCAAAGATGACATTTTTTCCCATAGGATAACATTACGGCGCCCGACGCATTACAGGAATCCTTTGGCTCCCTGCTGCAAAATAACGGTTTGGTCATTTTTCCTGAAATTTGGAGGGAAGACAGCCAACAGCTCACAGATGTGCCTTTCGGTGGTTTGGTGAAAAAATATTACAGGGAGGCAAAGTTATGGTGCTCCGAACTTCTCTTTTTTTCCCATAGGATAACATTACGGCGTTCGCCGTGCCTTTCAGGGCCCGTATCTCAGAAACGGTGCGAGATACAGACTTTTCGTCGGAAAAACACTTAGCCCCCTAGTAAGGGCTAAGTACAAAATTAGCTAGGACAGTTGTAAATAGTACGAGTTTTACATTTTTTTTCTATGTCGTAAGGTTCCTGAGATATAACCTATTTAGTATTCCGAGTCCTCATTTTCTGCTCTGATATCCATTATTATGCATATATATTCTTTGTACTTACTGTCTTTCTCTATGCAGCTTTTGGGGAAAACCAGCCTGTGCGGTTACATTACTGTTACTGTTGCCCTTTCTGCTTGCGGTCCGAACCGTTTCACTTACTGTTGACGTCTGCGCCACCATGTGCGTTATCCTTGGCGTTTTCATTTTCGGTTGCGTTTCTGTTATTTTTTGCCATATGTGTCTACAGTACTGTTTCTCTTTCTGTTTTAGTTTGCGTCACCATGCCCATTGAAATTTCCGTTTGCAGGCACCCTGTTACTATGTGACAACACATCACGTGGCAGACTGTTCCTGTCTACGCCACCGTGTGCGTTACCCTTTCTGTTTTCATTCGCGCTTGCGTTACCATGTGCACCACTGTTAGTGCTTCTGTTTGCATTGCTGTTCCTGTTACTATGCCTCAAATAATCACGTGGCGGGAGGCCGGGGCCCGGAGGGCCCCACACTCCCGCCGCTGCATTACATTCACTATTTCTCATTATCATTCTCAAAAAGAAGGGAAACTAGAGGCAAAAAACTCTGCTTAATGCATTAGTTAGGGTTGTTCTACAGCGACAAAAGTGAGGAAATTAGCTGTTAGGGTTGAAAACCCTTGGACCCTGCCCACCCCAACCAGCATTGGGGTGTGCATTGGGTGTCGGTCCTAACTCACCCATTCTCCTATACTTCTGCTGCTTTACACATGTGATGGGGTGAGAGTTGGGCTGATAGACTAATGCACGTCCCAATGGTGAGGGTGGGCAGGGGTCCAAGGAGGTTTTCAACCCCTAACAGTGAATTTCCTCACTTTGTCGCTAGAACAACCCTAACTAATGCATTAAACGGAGTTTTTGCCTCTAATATATATATATATATATATATATAAAACTTCTGTTTATTTTAATTTTGAGGCTTGTTTTTCACATGCAATTAGGCCTCATTTAGCATGTATTTATTATCCGCAGGTTTGCCTTTCATTGACTGTGTTCTTTAACACACAAGGACACTTGCAATTAAAGTTGTAAGAGCCTCATCTTACATATAATTAGGGAGACTAGTATCCTAAGGTTTTGCTATCAGTAGGCTGTTTTCTTGAAACGTTCTGAGACATTTTAAAATTTATGTGAGGTGAACTCTCTGTTTGTTGCTATTTCTTGATAACCTTTGACCATCAGGGGCTTCTCAGCTAAAAGCATACTGGTGTTAATTAACTTCTCTGACATAATCTTCTGTTATGTTTCAAATGAAAGTGTTAGACCAGTGAGAATTATTTCTGTTTTTATGCATTATCTGGGTGTTAATAGTATGGGATTTTCTAAATACCTGCCATAAAACTTCTGAAGAAGGACTTGGTGCATCTATGTGGGTCCAATAAATCCATTTGCTTCTGGATCTTAAATATTATTAAGCTATTCTTGGTACCGCTGCAGAAATGCTTTGATTGGTTTACAAAAAGCCTCCTGCCATAGTGCAGAATGGTTAATAATAAAGTTTGTGTCTGGCAACTAGATGTATACTGTAGCTTCTGTAGTCTGTGATTTGGTATTTTAGTAGAGATAACCCAACATTTGGTAAATTCTCTTGGATATGTAGTACACAAAGTTAGAGGCACAGAGAAGAGGGGACCCTCTCCCCAACATGAACATTTCTTTTTTTTTTCCTTCCCTTTCTCCTCTCCTGGTTCCCTTCCCCTTGCCTGCAGTCCCACCAACCCCCTCCTAGTCCCTTTGTCTAATTTCATGCTGTTCAGTGCTGAAGAGGGGGGTTGGGGCAGGAGATCCTTTCTGCGGGGCTTGTGCTGCCCAGTCTCCTGGCCAGATGACACGACCACCCCTGCCCTACAAAAGGGCCTGGGAGTGGTCAACGAAGGTGAGTTTGTGGCTGATCAAGAAAGGTGGAGGAAGCAGACAGCATGGAGGAAAGGCATACCTGTTGTGGTCCCATGGCTCCTCTGGCGTCGGCCTCCTTCGGTCAGCATCCTGGGCATCTGGCAGTGGCTGCAGCAGCAGCAGGGTCAGTCGGGTGGAGTGCAGCTCTCTGATGCAACCTGTTTCCCCTGGCAGAGCCCCGATTGGCAAGGGGGGAAATAAAAGGAAGACAGATAAGTGATGCCACAAAATAATAGGTCCAAGTGGAAACTGCACCCCCAGACCTGTAGTTCTGCGCCCAGCAGCCACAGCAGTTTAGAGGGAGAGATGGGTGGGAGCACAGCTCCCTGGCTATTCTGCTGACCCTTCCCAGCAACAGAGACACCCCGGGCTGTGGTGGTGAGTGGGCAAGTGTCCAATCTTTTTTTATGCTTGCGCCGCAGGTGCCAGGGTTGGGGAGGGGAAAGGAAAGGGAAATGAAAGGGGCCAAGTGCCCAAGAAGAATACTTGAAGGGGCTAGCACCCTAGTAAGGAAAAAGGGGGGGTGCAGTGGGCTCCCTGGGAGAGCTACCAGCCCTGAGGAGGAGGGAAATGTTCAGGCAGTGGGCTAAATGTCCAGAGGGAAAGGCCCCAGGAGTGGCCAGAGATCACTGAGCTATTTTAGTTTTTTATTTATTTTTTATTTTAGTCAAATGTGGCTCAGAGAAGGCAGATTGAGCCAACAGTAGCTTGCCTCTAGCTGGGTAAAGAGGGGGGGGGCACTGCGATTTAAAGTCCACAAAGGAGGTGAAATTTAACAATAAGCCTCTATCTAAGGCCCAGGGATGAATATGAACATTGATAATGTTGGTCGGATCTGCAGAAATAGCTAAAAAAGAGGAAGATCCTTAAAGGTATAACGACCTTGGGGTGGAAGGGCTGGTTCTATGGCCTAAGTGGCCCAGCACCCAAACTGAACTGCGCTGTTGCCTGCCTGGTACTCCTAGAGACTGTATTTTCTGAAAGAACTAAACTGTGCTTAAAAATCTAAACTGATTGCTTGCTCCTGGACTGTGCTATCAATTTGCATCCTTGCATACCTGACGCCCAGCTTCACCTTTGTTGTCTGGACCAGCTTCGCCAGAGCCTGATGCTGAACCAGGGAGGTCCCCGGCCAATCCGTCATCTGCAGAAGAACCACCTCCAGTGACATCAGCCTCTTTCAAAGTCCCACCACAAGTGTTCCAGCATCAGTCCTGTGACATAAGTGGTAGAAAGCTGCTAGTGAGGTATCCAGAAGTGAGTCAGCTTAGGAGCCTCCCAGGCTCAAGCATGAGGGACCATATTTAATGTCATGCATGCCCTTTTCTTATTTTGTTGGTCATCCATAAGTGTGCACGTGCCCATGTCGCTCAATTGAGGCTGCCAAAGGGTCACATCACCAGCAGTCTTCTTCTTGGGAGGTGTCCTGGGTGCCGGAGATCTGCCAATGGTCATTACAATTAAACATCCAGAAACCTATCTGCCAACCAGGAGTTTTCAGCTTCTTACCCAGAGTCACAGAGGATCACTGAGTTCTTCATCTTCCAGCTAGCAGTGTTTCTCTCTGTGTTTTGTTCATCCAGGGGATGCGCCCTTATGGCTTGTGTACAAAAGTGCTTTGTGTGGTCAATGCTCACCTGCTGATCAGCCAATGCATAGAAAATGCCCAAGCTTGGCTTGTCACTTGTTTTATCATCTCCACCAAGTGCACATAGGACTAGGACTAAAATGGGTTATCCCCCTGTTTTGGGTTCGATCAATTTTTGGTCCTGATCATGTTGTTTTGTTGATTATTTTTACTATCCAGTAGCATTGTAAAAAATAGTTATCTTGTTATTACTGTCCCTGTTAAATAAACATTTTGTATCTTGGTCACTGAGTAAGCTTCCTGCCTCTCCTTCCAGATTCGTCTGGCCTGACCTGATGTTGTCAGGGAACTTTCTGGCCTGCCACAGATACAGAGTCCAAATGAGAGATGAAATGAAAGCTTGAGTACAAAAATGTATGTATTTATTTATTTATTTACGAGATTCACCAGGAAGGCATACTGAGCAACAATGCTCAATTCCAGATGTGACCTGGGGGCCAAGGCCCGGTACATAGCATATAATTTGTACAATACACTACAATACAGTAATTAGGATACAGACAAGTTTACTCCTAGCAACCAAAGTCAGGAGTTTACAGATAAATACACCCAGATATTTAAAACCACTTATAAAATGGGTTGGGAAAATGAGGAAAGTTGATTGGCAAAAAGGGGTCTCTGACTATGCTTCTTATTTAGACTGTACCACACTGAAAAATAAGGTCCTGCACCACTGGCCACTGTACCAATCATATCCCTGAGCCACCGATCCCACTCTTCCAAAACCATTTTGGCACCATGTTTTTCTTCCTAGTGAGCTGCTCATGTTAACATTTCATAAAGAACAAAGAGATCTGCAACAATTAAAATGTGTTGTTTCTCTTGGAACATGCCTGTTGCTCTCCTTCCCAAATTGCTTACTCTCCTTACTGACCCAAAAAGCATACAGAATTGTTGCACTCTCTTGCACACCCTCCCTACCTGCAGTGACTATGAGAGTTAAATATCTTTCGAAACATGCTATTGCAGATGGCAGCATGCTGCGGTGAAGACCTTAAGAAAATCACAGTCTTGCCAGTGGCCTAACGTAGAGACCGGGAGGGTCTCTGAAACACAGTGTGACACAACACAGCTCCCCTAGTAGCACAGGACAATAGTACAGCACCCCTAGTAACATATGGGATGTGGAGGGACTATTTACAATAAAATGACTTTTTTTTATATTTTATAATTAAAAAAAAAAAGAATATCACAGTTTCTCCACATATACCCATTTGGTAAGTAGAATAACACACTCAGGGGCCTGTGTTAGTCTGGATAAACATACTTCTAGGGTAAGAACGATACTCATCCTGCTGCTTTGTGCCTCACTACACCTGAAGGCATGCGTTTATCCAGATTAACCCACACCTCACCGTGCAGTATTGCTTACTTAGTCATCAAATTCTGACCAGATTTACCACACATGATTAGATCATACTTAGCTCGAGCTAACCTTTGACTAGTGCTAAGCAGCACAACCCTTAATTTGGACTCATTAATTTATTTGCTTCTACCCACTCAATCAATTAGTTCTACCCAGGATGCAAGTCAGATTGAATTGATGAGGCAGAAGAGTCTGAACTGATAGTAACTGTATCATCCATGTAGAGATGAGAGAGAGAGAGAAGAGGAGGATAATACATTAGGTATCTAGAGTATGGAGTTCAGCACTGGTGCCAACACCTCAAAAAGGACATCAACCTGCTGGAGAAGATCCATAGGAGGGCTACAAAGCTGATAGCTGATCAGCAGGGCAAGGCATATGAGGAGAGGTTGAGGGCACTGAACATGTACTCCCTGGAAGACAGGAGTGAGAGTGAGGGGACATGATTGGGACCTTCAAGTACTTGAAAGGGATAAATAAGGTTGATAAGGGTATTATCTTTAAGCTTGAATGGCAACCATAACACGAGGAAGCACGGTCTTAAGCTGGAGAGTGGGAGGTTTAGGAGGGAGGTCAGGAAGCACTTCTTCACAGAGAGGGTGGTGGACACTTGGAATGCGCTGCCAGAAGAGGTAATCTCATTGAAGACAGTGGCCAGCTTTAAGAGAGGCTGAGACAGGTATAGGGAGGGTAAGGGTCATGGGTAGTGAGGATGGGAGGAGTGGAGAGAGGGGGCAGGGACAGTAGCTCAAGCTGTGGACCCTGCAACACAAGCCGACTTGATATACCAAATGACCTTCTTCTGCTGGCTTCTTCATATGTTTGTATGTAAGTATTTAACAAAAACTGAGACTGGAAGAGGGCCTAATACTGATCCCAGTGAGACTCCCCAGCATACCTCACAGGGATTGGATACTATTGGAGGAATAGCTTTTGAACCAATATAGAGCTACTGTCCCAGGGCCAAATGTCCCCATTATTTTACTAGTAGCCCATGATCAACTACATCTAAGGCCTTGGCTATATCAGTGAACACTGCCCTGATACACTTTACAGCATCACAGGCATCCAGGGCAGTGCTCATCAGCTCAACCAAGGCTGTCACAGTACTGAAGTTTTTGTCCTGAAGCCATGTTGGCAGTGGGCAGAAGGTCATGGTGGCAAGCTATGATTTCCACTAACTGGTGGTAAACAAACCTTTCAGCCAGTTTACAGGCAGTGATGATATAGGCTTGTAATTTGTGACATTTTGCCTAGCACCAGCTTTGAAAATTAGTATTAGAAACAATTTCTTCCAGATTCCTGGTACTATTCCTTTGATCAAACAATGGTTGACTAAGTGGGCCATGGATTTGATCATTATTATACAGTAGCTGAAATGTTCAATAAATGCTGGTAACTAATATCAGGATTGCAACCCTTAGTCTTAGCCAACTTTATCTAAATAACGCAGTACCTCACTTCTCACTTTCTAACATGACATCATGGAAAACAAATACAGGACATGCTGAATCATTAGAATTTAGTTCACCCAGCTCAGAAGAGCCCTGCTCCCCACCTTTTTTTTTTACTGTAGGAGATTCTAACCCTGTCAAGTAATCATTAGAACTTTTTTATTATTTAAAATTTGTTATTTATTTAAAATGTGTTAACCAGGTTAGCTCCATGAGTATTAAATGCCTATTTTCATGGATGACCCTGACATAAAACACACAACAAACAACATGATTAATAGAGTAAAACAAATACAGAAATACATTAGGTACAAGTACTGGGTGATTTTTTCCAAACAATATTTTTCAAGTTTGGGTTTAAAAACAGGTAGGACTTTGCTTGATGTAAATGAGTAGGAACATTATTCCATTCAGAATCCTCATCGCAAATAAATGACCTTTAAAGAGGACAGGCAGAGACCACCAAGGAGAAAGAGCTGTTGTTATAACTATACTTCTCTACTGGGACTAAAGAACTAGAACTCTACTACCGGAACCTTCAATAAAGGGTGAAAACAAAACAAAAAAGTTAATGTGTTTGTCTGAGTTGGTTGAAGTGAATTGTTATCTGTGCAGTTATTTAGGTGTTTATCTCAGGTGGCTGAAGGGAATTGTTATCTGTGCAATTAACTAAGTGTAGAAAGAGCTGTGAAGTAGGGGGAGTGGCTTAGCTAGAAGGAAGCCAGGTTAAAGCCAGATTTAAAAACTGCCCTAGATAGCTTCTGCCAGAGACCAGGCAGAGAACACCAAGAAGAAGATGGAGCTGCTGTTATAACTATACTTCTCTACTGGGACTAAAGAACTAGAACTCTACTACTGGGACCTTCAATTTAGGGTAAAAACAAAATAAAAAAAGCTTGTGTGTTTGTCTGAGTTGGCTGAAGTGAAATGCTATCTGTGCAGTTATCTAGGTCTTTGCCTCAGGTGGCTGAAGGGAATTGTTATCTGTGCAATTAACTAAGTGTAGAAAGAGCTGTGAAGTAGGGGAGTGGCTTAGCTAGAAGGACGTCAAGTTAAAGCCAGATTTAAAAACTGCCCTAGATAGCTTCTGACAGAGAATAGGTAGAGAGCACCAAGAAGAAGGAGCTGCTGTTATAACTATACTGCTGTACTGGGACTACATTGCCCTCATTCCCTCCCTTCCCCTCCACCCCCTATCCACCTTAAGCAAGTTCTACTTTAATAGGCACAGGATTTGACTGACAACAGGAACTTCCTATTTGGGAGCAGGAAGTGAGTGATCACATAGCCACAAAAGACTCACCATCCTAGAAGGAAAAGAGTAGCTCTCCATCCCCGCCTCAGCTGCTGGAGATCTGACTCTGAGCAAGCAAGGAGACTACTAAAAGATATAGGAACTTCTTGTCTTAGAACAGGAAGACCAGGAGCTTAAAGGGCACAGAGGCAGTAAGTTAATAGGGAGAAAAAAAAATAAACAGGGGAAAGCGTAAATATTCCAAACAACAGTTAGGGGGCCAGAAATAAAACATGATGGGAGTGGTGCAGTGCAGTGGCTGTGGAGCAGCAGTCTTCCAGGAGATGTTCTAGAGGATGCAGTGTTGTCCCATCTGCATGCACCTCTCTGGGCTTAGGGAGGTGGTTGCTCATCTCCAGGCTGAGTTGTCCAGTATTGGGGGACCTCCTCTTCCATCCAGAGACCACCAGGGCCACTGCCATTGCCTCAGAGGTTGCCAAGAAAGAGGAGTAGTTGGACCACAGTGGGCTCAGGGAGGGTGAGGGATGGTCAAACAGAGGCACATCCCTCCAGTTGTACCTCTACACAATTCATATGCCGATCTGGCAAAGTGTGGTTCCTCTATGGAGGCACCCACAGTGGAGACCAAGGAGGGTGCTGGGAACCTCTACAAAGGAGACCCACAGGAGGGTGGCATGGGACCCCACAGGGGAAGAAAACAACTTCTAGTGGAGGACTCCATTATTAGGGGGTAGAACTGGGGGATGAAGGGGAGAGGGAGGTAAGGTGCCTGCCTGGCACCATGGCTTGGAGGGACAGAGAGTGAATCCTCAGGATCACTGGAGCAGCTGCACAAGGGAGGGAGGGAGCTGGATGTCATTTTCCACCTAGGGACAAATGACCTGGCTGAGAAAGGGATCAGAGCAGTGTAGGAAGAGTTTGTGGAGTAGGGGAGGGGCCTTAGACAAGTAGCATGCACGGTAACCTGCTCAGAGGTGCTGCCTGTCTCTGGCATGGATGAGGCTAGGGTGCTCCACACCATGGGATTCAATCAGTGGTTGAAAAACTGGTGCAGAGCTCAGGGATTTGGCTTCATTGGGGACTGGGGGTCCACCTGGAGTGATGCAGGCCAATACTGGCATGATGGTCTGCATCTGTCCAGGAGGGGAACCAGCTTCATTGGCAAGCATTTAAACTAGCCTAGAGGGAGGCACTAAAAGGGAGCAGGGAAATCCTAGCCCCTCCCATAAAAAATCAGGGTAGTAAGTGAGGTAAACACCAAGATAGAGATGTCAATAGGGAGAAGGGCAGGGGTAAATGGAGAAAATGACAAAGGCAATAAGGACAGGGATGGGGCAAAAAGGGGTAAGGCCATCAAGAAATGGAGGGTAATGAGTTCCAATGCCCATAGTCTGGGAAACAAGCTCCATGACTGGTGGCCTTAATGGAAGAGGGATGCCTAGATATCGTAGCAGTCACAGAAACATGGTACACATAGTACCATGACTGGGATGTTAACATACCAGGGTACGCAACCTACAGAAGAGAAAGGGAGGGTAGAAGAGGAAGAGGAGTACAATACAAGTCACATTAAACTGTTCCTCCAATTAGTTGTTTTAGCATTTCTGACTGAGTTGCTTAAGTGTTTCTGGATTCAGTACAAAGCCCCGCACAAATTGTTTCTTAAGAGTTAAAACTCAGTTTTTAGCATTGTATTGTGACTGGACTGCTGATGTGATCCAAATGAGTTGCAAAAACATTTTTCAAACATTGCTCTTGAGTTGGTTAAGCACTGAAAAACAGTGAAATATGAGCTGTCAATGCACTGCCGACTGTAAAAAGCAATGCTAAACCAACTCATTAGTGGAACAGTTTAATGCAACTTGTACTGTAGCTCTCTATGTAAGGGAAGGAATAAAAGCAATGGAACAAAGGAGTAAACAGGGAGGAGAGGAGGCACTGTGGGTCACCTTAGAGACTGGAAATGGCACCACAATCTGCACAGGGGTTGTATAGAGACCCCCATGTCAGGGAGAGGGAATGGGCAAGGATATGATAGAAGGCATCCTTAGGATGGCAGAGAAAGGGGAGATACTGTTGATGGGGGACCTGAATATGCCAGATGTTAACTGGAGCACCTTTGCTGCAGCCACATCCAAGAGCAGGGCCATTCTCAATGCCCTAAAGGTGGCATGCCTCAGACAACTAGTTTTGGAACCCAGTCATGAGGGAGCAATCTTAGACCTCGTACTCTCAAATGCAGACAGTGAGAGTATCTCAGATCTAGAAGTGGGTAGCCATCTGGGAACAAGTGACTACCAAACAGTGTGATTCATGATAAACTCAGCTACAGAGTCAAGCCATACAAAAATGAGGGTATTGGATTTCAGGAGGGCTGACTTTGGCAAGATGGAAGAGTACCTTGGAAAAGCACTAGCAAACAGACTAGAAGGAGGGGTGGAGCAACAATGGGGAATAATCAAAACAGCCATCACAGAGGCAACAAGCCTCTGTCTGATGCAAATCAACAAAACAAAATGAAGGAAAAAAACACTATGGTTCTCAAAAGAGGTGGCAGGGAAGGTTAAGGAGAAAAGGATAGCATTCAGGAAATATAAGGAAACACAGAAGAAGCAGGACAGAGAACTTTATCGGTTAAAGCAGAAGGAGGCAGGGAAGGCAGTCAGAACAGCAAAGGGCCAAACCAAGGAAAAGATAGCAAACTCAGTTAAGAAGTGGGATAAAACCTTTTATAGGTACATCAGGGAGTGTAGAAAGACAAAGGGAGGGATAGTGAGGCTGAATAGAAAAGACAGTGGGTGGGCAGAGAGGGACAGTGAAAAAGCAGGGATACTGAACGAATACTTCTGTTCAGTATTCACAAAAGAGGAGGAGGGGGAGGTGCCTAATCCAATTAACACAAGCACTCTGGATAGGTTGTTCAACCCCAGTCCTTTCACAAAAGAAAGAGTTCTGAAAGAACTCCTAAAACTGAAGGTGGACAAAGCAATGGGACCTGATGGAATTCACCCCAGAATTCTAAAAGAATTAAGGGGTAGAACTAGTGACACCACTGACTACCCTTTTTAACAAATCATGGGAGGATGGTGTGGTACCTGAGGACTGGAGGAAGGTGGATGTGATTCTCCTTCACAAAAGTGGGAGCAAGACAGAGGCAGGAAACTACAGACCTGTCAGTTTGACCTCTGTGGTAGGGAAAGTGATGGAATCACTTCTGAAGGAAAGAACTGTTGAGCGCCTAGAGGCCAGTGGGGCACAGGACCCAAGACAGCATGGGTTCATGGGGGGAGGTCATGTCAGACAAATCTAATTGATTTCTTTGACTGGGTGAACAAAGTAGACCAGGGAGGGGCTATGGACATGGCCTACCTAGACTTTAGCAAGGCATTTGACACAGTCCCACACAAAAGATTAATAATCAAATTAACCAGCCTGGGAGTGGGTCCCAGGGTGGTAGCCTGGGTAAAACATTGGCTGAACAACAGGACACAGAAGGTAACTGTATATGGAGTCCACTCTGAAGAAAGAGGGGTTACTAGTGGGGTACCGCAGGGGTCAGTACTGGGTCCAGTCCTTTTAAATGTCTTTATAAGTTTCTTTGCAGAGGGACTGGAAGAAAAAGTATACCTCTTTGCAGATGATACAAAGATCTGCAACAGGGTTGATATACAATGAGGCATGGAAAGATTGAGAAGGGCCTTGGCAAGGTTGGAGGAACAGTCAGAAGTATGGTAGCTTGGATTCAGTGCAAAGAAGTGCAAAATAATGCACCTGGGAAACATCAACCCAGGGAAAGATTACGCAGTGGGGTGGGGAAGTAGTAACAAGAACAAAAATGGAAAGGGACCTGGGGGTAATCATGTCAGAGGACCTTAAGGTTAGCAAGCAATATGAAAAGGCAGTAGGGAGGGCTGAGGGGATACTGGGATGTATAGGAAGAAGCATCACCTGCAGAAAACAGGAAGTTGTTATCCCTCTGTAAAGACAGTTGGTGAGACCCTATCTGGAGTACTGCATCCAGTTCTGGAGACCCCATCACTGCAAGGACATAGACAGGATTGAGGCAGTCCAGTGGAGGGCAACTAAAATGGTGCAGGATCTGCAAGAGAAGCCTTATGGGGAGAGACTAAAGGAGCTTAATCTGTATACCCTTGAGGAAAGGAGGGAGAGGGAGGACATGATAGAAACTATTAAGTACCTCAGTGGAATCAACAAAGTCCAAAAGGGTAGCATCTTTCAGAAAGAGAGATGTGCAAGAACATGGGGACACAATTTGAAGATAGATGGGGGACGGCTCAGGGGCAATGTGAGGAAGTATTTTTTCACAGAGACTGTGGTGGATGCATGGAACAGCCTTCCTGAGGAGGTTGTGGGGTCTAAAGCTGTGGGAGAATTCAAGAATGCATGGGACAGACATAAGGCAACTTTTGTAGGGGTAGGAAGAAATAGGCTGTTGGTTAACTAGGATCTGCAGCTCATCCTATAGGTAGGGAAATGGGCAGACTAGGTGGGTCAAGCAGTCCTTATCTGCCGTAAAAGTCTATGTTTCTATGTTGTTTTGAGTAAAGGTGAGCTTAAGAGTACTAACCATTTGAGATCTAGTAAAATTAATTGAATTCTGCTATGTAACTTGCCCTTTAAAAGAAAACAAAATAGGACTCTTCTAAAAATGCCAAAAATAAATTAATCTAAAGTAAGCACAGTACCCCTCATAAGAAAACTTATCCAATGATGAATAAAGTTGACAGTGATAGGTGATGAGTCAGTCTTGGACATAATAAAACAAATACGTGTGGGAGTGGTATACAGGCCACCAACATGGGGGGGGGGAACTATACAGAGTTATACAGTAATGGAGACCATAGACAAAATGGCAAGCAAATGGGAAGTAGTAATCATGGATGATTTTAATCTGCTGGATGTGGACTGGAACATTCTGGCCACAGCTACGACTGGGAACATGGTCATCCTCGACTCCCTACAAAGGGCATTTCTCAAGTAGATGGTTACAGATCCCACTAGACATGGGGCAGTGCTGGATCTGGTACTTAAAAACAGGGACAACACAGTAGACATCAAAGTGGATAGACCCCTGTGTTCAAGCGATCATCACACAGTGTTTTTGTTCATATGGATTGGGCGGGGGGAAAAAATACTAGAACAATGGTCCTAGATTTCAGGAGAGCAGATTTTAAAGAAATTGGAGGCTGCCATAAGAAATGCCTTGCCGGGGGGGGGGGATATCCTGGGAGGATATTGAGACACAGTGGAATAGAATAAAGCAGATAATAAATGAGGTAATGGAAAGTTGTTTCAAGGTAACAAGTAAAGGTAAGAGGAGAAAGAGGCAACTGTGGTTCTCAAATAAGGTGGCTAAAGCAATAAAAGAGGAAAAAAACAGCTTTCAGAATGTAGAAGAAGAACCAAATGGTGGCGTACAGGAAGGTATATATTGAGAAACAAAGGGAGGCAGGAAGGAGGGTAAAGGCAGCAAAGGCTCAAACTGAGGGAATGATCACCTAGGAATTCAAGAATGGGGATAAGACATTCTTCAGATACATGAGCAAGAAAAGGAAGACAAGGGCTGGTATGGTGAAAATTAGTAGACTAGACATTTGTGGGGGGGGGGGAGGACTGTGCAGAGGAAGACCCAGAAAAAGCAAAAAATTTAAATGAATCCTTCTGCTTGATATTCACAGTGGAAGGGGGAATAAGCCAAGATGCATTAATAGGCACTGGGCGAGTGGACACAAGTTCATTTACAGAAGAGAAAGTTAACTGGGGGTTGGAAGCCCTAAAGAAAAACATGGTAATGGGGCTGGATAGGATCCACCCAAGAGAGTTTAAGGAACTGAGCATGGTGCTAGCCACCCCTCTGGCAACACTATTTAGCACCTTATTAGAGACAAGGAGGGTTCAAGAGGAATGGAGGAGGGCCGATGTGGTCCCTCTGCACAAGAGCAGTAGCAGGGAGGAGGACAACAGCAATTAAAGACCAGTCAGTCTCACATCAGCAGTGGGGACATTAATGGAGTCTCTGTTGAAGGAGAGACTGATGGAGTACCTGGGAACATATGATCTGTATGACCACCAGCAGCAAGGCTTAATGGGGGGAGGTCACGTCAAACAAATCTCATAGACTTCTTTGACTGGGTAACTAGAGAAGTGGATCAAGTGAGGGCAGTGGATATGGCTTATCTGGACTTCAGTAAGGCCTTAGACACAGTACCACACAGGACACTGAAAAAAAAAAGGTAGTCATCTGGTGGTGGGAAGAAGGCGTCGCGCTGAGAATCTGACTGGTTGAAATATAGGAAACAGAGCATAGGAGTACACAGCAGCCTCTTGGAAGACAGGACAGAGACAAGTGGAGCACCACAGGGATTAGTACTGAGCTTTATCCTGTTGAATGTCTTCATAAGTAATATTGATGAGGAACTGGAGGAGAAAGTGTGTCTATTTGCAGATGACACAAATATCTGCAACAGGGTGGATACCCAAGTAGGGGCGAGAGAATGTAAAGGGATGTGGATAAACTAGAGGAGTGGTCTAAGGAGTGGTAGCTGGGTTTCAATGCCAAAAAGAATAATCTTGCTCCAGGAGATGGAGTGACTTGGGCACTGTGTATATGGTGGGGGGAGGTATTTACAGTTACTAAGTAAGAGACTGACCTTGGGGTGATCATATCTGATGATCTCAAGGTGGTGGGCAGTGCAACAGGGAAGTAGACAAGATGAGTCAGATGCTGGGATGCATAGGGAAGGGATCTCTAGCAGGAGAAGAGAAGTGAATCTGTCACAAACGCACTTCACAGATCAGGCCCTCTGCTCCCACAGTGCCAACCTCAGAGCACAATAGTGTGAACAGGTAACAGACAGATAACCCTCCTGTCTGCTTTTGGGTTCAAATCACCTTTAGTATCAAGTTCTTGGGGGATTCAAACTATGAACCTTATGCTAGCATACCCAAATGTACAGGCTCAGATAATATTCTCTTCGAGGGATGCAATATATCTTTTGCCTAAGGGCACCTAACCAGGTATCCAAAATGAATCCTTAAAACTCTGTAAGAGACCTTAGGTATATTCTTACCCTTTTCCAAGCTTAGTAACACCATTAAGGTATTGAACAGTTTGCCATACTTAATCCCCTATACGTCACATGCAAAAAAGAACTGGCAGACACCCAGGCAGTCTTTCAAAGAAAAGGTACTTTACTAAAAGATGATACAAATATGAAAAATGTAAACACAGCACAATATATCAAAGAGCTCACAATCACATAAAAGAACAAGGGAAAATTACAAAGCAAGACTCCTACCACACTACATTTAGATCTTTGTTATCTAAGGTATTACCTCTGGAAGTACATTTTAAAGTTAGATCAGAGAGCTGTGTCTCTCTCTAGAGTCTCAAGATGATATGACATTCATTTAAGCCATAAGTATCAGTTTAAACTCTGTGTCTCCACACCCCTTCTGAGAGTCATCTAGATCCTCATTTTAGAATATAAAATTACGAAAAATGATTTCCTACCAGGATATATGTTAATAATGTGACCATCAGCAAAAACCAATTTCCCAAATTACGAGTCTTTGATCAACCAGTTCCTTTGAGGTTTACAACCCTGCAGTCTGTCACCTAGGTGTGATATAGCCAACAGGAATCAGCTAAGTGACATCCTGTCCTGTAATAAAATGTATATTTAGTTTCCAACTTCAAAAGCATGAGGTCATAAAAAGGCCATAAAATGCAATTTCTCAAGGAAGTTAATTACATTACAGAGATCTCCTGGTCAGTGTAATACATCCTGTGATTTCAGCTCCAGACACCTTATAATTTAAAAGGGCCAAATTTCACGGACTGACAGTTCATACACTGACCATTTATTTATACTACCAATATCATACAATAATCATAACCAGATAGCCAAGCATCACAATCCTTCCCACCTAGACTGAATTTGGGGGCTCTATCCCCTACATGGGATGAGCTCCCTAAGTCAGTTCACTCCTCATATAGACGTGACAAGCCATTTGCATTCTGATTGGACGCTCCAGCCCTATGGAAGATCATCATGTCATACCCTTGCAAGGCAAGACTCCATCTTAATGGTCTACCATTAGTTTTTCCCATTTGTGTCAGCAAAACCAGGGTGTTGTGGTCAGTTTGTACCTCAAAATACTGCCCGTATAAGTATGTCTCTAACTTCTTTAGGGCCCACACTATGGCAAGACACTTTTTCCACAGTAGAGTATGCCTGCTCCCTGGGAAGTAACTTTTTACTCAGGTACACTACAGGGTGATCTGTCTCTTGGCTGGATGTCTGACTCAGTACTGCCCCAATACCCATGTCTGAGGTGCCAGTCTGGATTATAAAGGGTCTGGACTATAAAGGGTCTGCTATAGTCAGGACTTGTCAATACAGGAGCACTGCACAGTGCCTCCTTCAGTCTGGTAAAGGCTTTTTTACAGGCTGGGTCCTAGGTAATTTTCTTAGGCATCCTTTTCTTTACCAGGTGAGATAGGGGAGTAGCCAGGGCACTGTAATTGGGTACAAATTTCCTGTAGTACCCTGCTGTCCTGAGGAAACTCCTGACCTGCTTCTGCATTTCTGGTCTGGGCCACACATTGATCACCTCTATTTTTACTTGGTTAGGATGGAGCTGTCCCCAGCTACCACATGCCCAAGGTATGCCACTTCAGCCATGGCCACCTGGCACTTCTCAGCTTTGACAGTGAGCCCGGCCCTCTGTATCCTGCCCAGCACTTCCCTAAGGTGGGATAGGTGTTCCTCCCAGCTGGCACTTAAGATGGCAGTGTCATCCAGGTACACCACAGCATACTCCTCAGCACCATTTAACACCTGGTTCACCAACCTTTGGAAAGTGGCCAGGGCGTTATTCATTCTGAAAGGCATTACTTTAAATTCAAATAAGCCTATTGGAGTGATGAAGGCCAACCTCTCCCTAGCTCTGTCAGTTAACTCTACCTGCCAGTACCCCTTTGTCAGGTCAATAGTCATAAGGTATGAAGCCTCTCCCAACTTGTCCAGGAGTTCATCTGTCCGGGGCATTGGGTGGGCATCTGACTTCGTGACTGCATTCAGTCAATGATAGTCCACATAGAAATAAGTAGAGCCATCTGGCTTGGGCACAAAGACTACAGGTGAGGCCCAGGGGCTGTGGGATCTCTGGATTACCCCTAAATCCAGCATTTCCTCCACCTCCCTCCTAATGTCCTTTTGGACAGCATCTGATACCCGATATGCTGTCCACTGTATGGGCGTCTGTTTCCCTGTCTCTACATCATGCGTTGCTAAGGGGGTTAGTCCAGGCTTGGCACTAAACAGTGGGGCAAAGTCTGCTAAAACATCCTTTACTTCCTGGATCTTGTCCGGGGCCAGCTGGGGTGACAATTTAACGGCCTCCACAGAGGACTCCTACTTGCTTTCTACCAGCAAGTCCAGAAGGGGGTCTCCTTTGTCCATCCCCCCCCAGGACTACACACTGCAAACACCATTTAAGCCCTATTAGCATATGGCTTCATCATGTTGATATGGTACATTCTTTTTGTATGTCTTCTGTCAGGTAATTCTATGATATAGTTCACATCATTTACCTTTCTGACTACTTTGTACGGTCCTGCCCACTCAGCCTGCAGCTTGTCTTTCCAGACCGGGATAAGGACCATGACTTCCTGACCCACCGTGTATGAGCGAACTCTGGCTCTGCGGTCGTACAGCACTTTTTGTTTCTGTTGGGCAGCTGCCCGATTGCTCTGGGCTGTCCCCATAAGCTCCTTCAGCCTTTCCCTAAACCTAAGGACATAATCCACTATGGGAGTTCCCTGGGTGGCATGCTTGCCTTCCCAGTCCTCCCGGATCAAGTCTAGGGGCCCATGTACCCGGCATCCATATAAGAGCTCGAAGGGGGAAAACCCCATCGACTCTTGCGGCACCTCCCTGTATGCAAACAACAGAGGGGAAGGTATTTCTCCCAGTCCCTCCCATTCTGTTCAGCAAACGCTTGGAGCATTGACTTCAGGGTACCGTTAAATCTTTCCACGAGCCAATTGGCTTATGGATGATAAGGTGTTGTGTGCATCTTCCCCAGCCCACACTTCTCCCACAAACATTTCATCAGGTCTGACATGAAGGAACCCCCTCGAATGGTGATAACATCCTGTGGAAACCCAACACGGGAGAAAATCCCAAGTAAGGCATCTGCCACTTTGTCTGTCCTCGGTGAGGAAAGGGTGACTGCTTCTGGATACCGAGTGGCATAATCCACCACAGTCAAGATGAACCTCTTCCCAGAAGAGCTGGGGGTATTTAAAGGCCCCACAATATCCATTCCCACCCTCTGGAATGGATCCTTCACTATGAGCAATGGAGTTAGGGTGGCTTGGGTTTTCTTACCCGCCTTCACTATTTCTTGGCACTGGTGACAAGACCTGCAATACTCCTTCACCTGCTGGGTGAAGTTGGGCCAATAGAAATTCTGGGCCAACCACTGCATAGTGTGCACGTTTCCCAAATGACCAGACAAGGGAATATCATGTGCAATCTTGAACAGCTGCTCATGATACCCTTGGGGAACAACAAGTTGCCTGCCTATTACCCCTCCCCCTGTCTTTTCAGCTTGAGTATACATCAGTCCATTTTCCCAATAAACCTTATGTTTCCCATCACCTCTTTGTACTGCATCAGAGTCTGCCCAAACCCTCAGCTTCCCTAGACTAGGGTCAATTTTCTGAGCAGCTGCAGACTCCTTACACATTCCCAAGGCATGGAACAGGTCCCTGTGAGTATATAAACTAGGATCCCTAGCTCTAGCATCAGGTCACTCCAGATCATTGTCATCCCTAACTCTCTGACAATGGGTCACCCCTCCTTCTTCGGAGTAGCCCTCCATAGCTGTGTGGTTAACTGCTACTGGGGAAATTTCTACCCCCTTTTCATTAGTCTCCATATCAGGAGGCACAGGCTGGGGAACTAGTCTCCCAGTGGTTTACACAGTGGCTTCTATGGGGTCCAGGGAACTACAATTTTCCCTTGCTGCTTGGCTATGGGTAACTGCACACACCATCCCCTGTTTGAGATTGTTGCCAAGGATGACGTCAACTGCTAAAGTTTTGGCTACAGCCACCTGTTGCACAGTTCCCCCTGTCTCACCTCAGTCTAGGAGAACACTAGTGAGTGGCAATGTTTTCTCCTCACCAGTGAACCCTTGTACAGTTACAAATGTATAGGGTATATACTGACCAGGCTCTACCAGATCCCTTTTTATTAATGTCAGGGATGCCCCTGTGTCTCTTAACCCTTGTGTCTGTATACCATTCACAGTGACTGGGTGTGTCGGAACAAAGGCTTATAATATCACTTTCTATAATGATGCACTTGGATTCACCTCGGTCTTTACCCAAAAATTATTTCATAAATTACCCAAAATAATAAATATTTGCATGTGATATTATCCTATGCTTTCCAGATTCAAGTATAATGGCAAATGACACTGCATACCACATGTATAATTGTATGAAAAATAGATATCTTATTTATACCTATACAATGGTCCTAAATATTCCTCATTAGCATAAATATCAAGCCTAATCTTGTAAACATCAACAAAATTGTTTCAGATAATCCAGCAACTAATAAATTCTAGTTAATAAACAACGTAAAGAAATAAGCAATACTTAGCATAATAAATGGTAACAGTTATACTACATTTATCATACTTAGTATTTAACATAACCTTTATGCATAAGAACATATACTTATAAGATTACTATCTCAGATTATTTCTGTATAAAATTTGTTTTAACTTCATTGCATGTAAAACGTGTTTTCTATGAGAATGGGCAACAACTCCTTACATCAGTGATTTGCACTAGTTTTGTAAAACTCAGTTTAACTTTTCAAATAATGCACAATTCTTTTTTAATCCAAAGCTTTTAAGCTATCTACCCAGATTCCATAGTTAAAAGTAGATTCCCTCATATTTTCCCAGATAAGTCAATTTAAATTACCAAGACTATTAATTAAATTAGTGCAAGTAATTAAAAAGGAGTACTTATATTTCTAGTTGTAGAAGTGGTTCTTCTCTTCTCCACTTAGAACTCTGGCTGAGACTGGCTTTTGATGTAAAGGTTTCTTTGTCAGGTAACTTTGACCCTGGGACTTCTTTTAGCATGGATACACTCTGCAAGTTAAACTTTTGCTAAAAATCAGTTCTTGGATTTGTAGAACACAGTTTCAATCTGCACAGTCCATAGCAATACTGGATTTAAATAACTTTTTTGTGAATAGCAAGTTGTTTTAACAACTGGAACTTCATAACTGTTTATGTTTCATCTGTTTTAAAACCTTAAGACACTAGACCTTTCCTCACAACGCTGTAAAGCTTGTGAAAGTTTTAAAAATAAGTCTGTGTCTGGTTAACAACAGGCAACATTACTCCAGTCAAGGTTTAGCAGACTAAACAGATCGGGACAGATATTCAAAGCATAGCGCGGCGCACAAACCAATAGCGCGGCAATAGGGCTGGAATAGTGCGGAGCCGCCATATTCAAAGGACCAGTAAGCATGCGCTAACAGCATTAGAGTGGGGCAAACCACTAATGTATGCAAGGGGCAAAAGGAAGGGGGGGCCAAGAGGGCGCACAAGGGATATTCAAAGGCCCAGCACAGCGCTAGGATACATAGCGACGTGTGCTGACACTAGTTACCGCCTATAAAAGGCTGGTCTTAACCCAGGGCAAAACACAGAGGAGGAGGAGGGACCACCACAGGAAGTGGGAATGTGTGCAGTGCCAGTAGCAGTGATGCTGCCATTGATGGCAGCTGTAGTGGAGGAGGAGGAGGAGAGGGAGCAGGCACAACATGGGCCACAATGCAGGCCAAGGAGACGGTATGCTGCAAACAGGTGGTATCGGCCCAGGGTCTCCTTCGAGACCCAGCCTGATGACCACATTATTGGCCAGTACAGGATGAACAGGGGAATGTTGAGGCAGATCTGTGAACTCCTGCATGAGCAGCTGCACTCAAATACCAGACGCAGCCATGCCATGACAGTGGAGGAGAAGATGACAGCAGCGATGTGCTTCCTTGCCACAGGGATGTTCCAACGACCAATGGGGGACACCATTGGGGTAACACAGTCTGCCACCTCATGCCTCCTGACCCAGTTCCTAGATGCTTTCCTGCCACATGCTGGGAGTTCATAGTATTCTCCAGCACGGCAGCAGAGCGCAGAGAAACAATGCAGCAGTTCCATCGAGTTGCGCACCTACCATCTGTACTGGGTGCCTTTGACTGCACCCATGTCCCCATCCGTGCACCACCTGGCGATGGCAGTGACATGTATGTTAACAGGAAGGGGTACCACTCCATCAACTGCCAGGTGGTGTGTGATGTGGCTGGGCGCATCAGCAATGTCTATGCACAGTACCCCTGCAGTGCCCACGACACCTTCATCTGGCACCAGTCCCAGCTGTGCCAGACTTTTGAGGAGGGCAGGATACCCAGTGGACAACTAGTCGGTGAGTAGTAGCATACAAGGCATACACACAACAGCATGGATGGGGGCAGGCATTGAAGGCCAGGGAAGGGGTGTGGGAGGGCTACATAGAGGTGCAGGACAGCAGCTGACAGACTGAAGTACGGCACTAACAGGTGTATATATCTCTTGACAGGGGACAGTGCCTATCCCCTGTGACCCTGGCTGCTGACACCAGTACTCCGACCGGCCGCAGTGGCTGAGGAGATGTACAACGAGGCACATGCCAGCACAAGGAACATCATAGAGAGGGTGTTCGGCATCCTGAAGATGCAATTCAGATGCCTAGACACATCAGGCGGTGCCCTACAGTATACACCTCAGAAGGTATGCTGTATCTTCCTAGCCTGTTGTATGCTGCACAATATTGCAATGAACCATGGGATACAGGCACCTGAACCTGAGGGACAGTCTGACAGTGAGCCAGAGCCAGCGGTCAGGGGGACAGTGGAGCAACTCGAGAGGAGGGACCCTCGCATGGCATGCAGGGCCATACAGCACAGGGACAACATCATCAGGACACTGCTACAGACAAGAGGGTAAGTACAGACTGCACAACAACTTGAAAGAGTACAATTAATTATCCATTTAATGTGCACAAAGAAACAGAACAGTGACACCAATAATCACACCAGTAAACCAACACAGTGGATCAGACAACATGTGTGCATGTGGTGTGAGATCGGGAGTGTGCAGAACACACGTGGGGGGGACAGACAGAAACGGTGTAGTGTCAGTGGGGAAGTGTGATGTGTGCTGTGAGGGTAAGGGGGGCAACTGTGACAGTGGAAATGTGTGTGTGCATGTCTGCACGTGCATGTGGGTGATGACTGCACAGTGCCGCAGACCGATTGTGGGCATCACCGACGCCTACCTTCACGCATGCACCGTGCACCTGTACCGTGGGACACAGACCCTGGGGTGCTCTGGGCAGAGGACAATGCTGAAGAGAAAGGTGAGGCAGGCAGAGTCGGCCTCCTGTGCCCCCGGGGGACAGTGGACCCTGACAGGGTGGGTGGATGGCCACGGCAGCACTGGGTTTCAGATGGAGTGTGTGATGCTGTGGAGCTGGAACCACTGGCAGCCCTGAGGCCACTGTGTGCCCACCTGTATGGCCCTGTGCCGTCTGCACCACGACCAAGCATCCCATGCTAGCGACCACCAGGCACACCACGCAGGACATTCCCGATGTCGACCACAGCAGCTGTCAGACCAGAAAAGCCACGGTCGATGGTACCCACCAGGCGGCCCAACCTGTCCTCCACCTGCTGTTCAGCATGGGCAAAGCCCACTGAGATGTCCTCTCTGATCTGTCCCAGTTCATGTCGCAGCTCCCTCCGCATGCCATGCAGGTCCATACGGGCCTCCTGCTGGGAGGTGACAGCAGCCTGCAGGAGTGGGCGGGCACCATGGTCATCCTGCCCCAGGGGCACAGAACCCTCAGCTGCAGCTGGCAGAGGTGCCTGCAGCACAGGAGCAACTGGATGCTGTTGCAGACCAGGCACGTCCTGCTGCTGGTGACTACTGGTGGTGGTCTGTGGCACGGTATGGACATGGACCCCAATACGTGTTGGAAACTGCACATCCTGCAGTTCTGCAATGTCCCCCACACTGCCCACCACCATGTGCCCAGGTACAGCCACACTGGTGATGCTGAATACACCACTGGCACCCGTCCCATGGCCTGCAAGCAGCCCCACCCCTGCATCCCCTTGCACAGGAACGGCCAGGTGTTGTGAATACTCTGACACATCAATGTCATCGCCACTGGTGACAGTGACCAGTAGGACCTTCCCTACACCAACATCCTCCATCTGTGCAGCATCCAGGTGGCCAGTGTATCCCAAGCCCCCTAGTGAGGTGTGACCCCCCCTCCCCAGGCAGTTGCACCCCCTGTCCATGTGATTGCCACACATGCATGGTGTCTGTGCGGCCATGAACTTCACAGAGTCCAGATGTTGATGGGTGTTCCTCATCCACCTCCTCCATGACTTCTGGAACCTAGCTGTACATCCTTGGCACCTCCTGTTGTGCTGCAGGCCTGGCAGACTTCGCTGTGGAGACAATAGGGACAGGGTCAGTCACCCGTCCATGGACACTGTGGCCAAACACCACCACCACTACCACCACTACACCATGCAAACCTCAGGACACGTACTCCCTTCACACAAGCCCATGACCACATGCACCCACCCAACCCACAGTGACCATGGCCATGCCAGGCAGCTGTTCAGCAGCACACAGTGCACCCTGTGCAGGACACCAACAGCATGACCATGCACCCATGCCAGCACAACATACAGGATTTACACATGCGAATACAGACCTGTCCTTGGCAGTGCGAGAAGCATCTCACATCCACCACCTGGCACACCTGTGGCTGCCACCGTCCTCAGAGTCGATGCCACCACAGCCATGTGTGGCTCCTCCACCCGCTGCTGGTGTTCAGGTGGTCCATCACCTGTCCTCATCCTGTCCCTCAGTCGCTGTGCCTTCTCCTCCTTTGCACGTCGCAGAAGGTCATTCCATCATTTGCGCACAGCCTCTGTTGTTCTGCCACGGCCTCCCACTGCATTTACAGCCACAGTCACCTCCTCCCAAGCTTGGCGCACCACTGCATCAGTGGCCCTGTGTGTGCGTAGCACCTGCTCCCTCTCCTTAACAGCATGTACGAGGGTGTTCAACTCCTCTTGTGAGAATTTGTGGTCATGGATGCGCTCCTGACGTGCTACCACACCTATGGGATAGTTGAAAAGGGACATGTGTCATTGGCTGTGTCAGTGCTGAATTGCATTACACATAGACATCACAATGCCACCCCCTACAGTACCACAGGCCACATGGACATATCAGATTGCTGCATGTGCATGTACGGTGCACACGGCCACATAGTCACTGTCCGTCCCATGTATGGACAGTGAGCCCTGTTCACACATGTGCACTGCTGTCGCCTGTGGCTGCCATGTGCTCCCATGACTGGGCCAACCCCTACACTAACCACCTTGCACTGTAATGTGCCCCTCTTGAGCACTACAGTGGTTGCGTGGACAAGTGCTCTAGCAATGTCAGGACACCATGCTGTACGGGACGGCACATCGCAGGGACACTGTGTATGTCCTGCAGGGGGCCACAGCCCACCATGCCACACATCCAGGAAGTCATGTCAGTCGGCCAATGTCACAGGACACACCACGGTAGTGCACTAGTGCTCCTGGCTGGCAGACACAGTGTGCAGGCAGTGCCACATGGAACAGTTCCCTGCAGGGGAACGTGCACAGTGCATTGGATGGTAGGATTCCCATGCAGCCGTCTAGGGCTGTGCACCATCACACAGCACAGTGCATTCAAGAGTGTCCCATGGCAGTCATACATACCAGCCTCTCGCTGCTCATCCCCCTGTTGCATCTCTCCACCAGTCTGTTGTTGATGCTCACTGTCGTTAGTACGCTGCATTACCACAACACAACACTGGTGGTGCACTGCTTGCCCTTTTATAGCCCACACAGGCAATCAAGCCTGTTAGTCATGTAAATGAGCGCATAATGATATGCTAATCACACAGTTTGCCCCATGCATACACAAGTACCCCCATTTGCATACACCTGTTGAATATGGCCCCGATTAGCACTGTGCTAGCACAGCAGCACTGTGCAAAGGCCAGCACAGGGCTAATGGAGGGGCAGTGCCGCTATCCAACTAGCGTAGCGCTATGTGCTTTAGCGTGGCCTACACGCATGCTCGTGAGGCCCCCCATGTCCACACTATCACCCTGTCATAGCGCAATGTAGTGCCTCACTAGCCAACATAGCGCGGCGCTATATGCATGCATGGTACATGATCTCAGGGTCATGGTAGGGCTCTCGCATGCGCATTGTGAACACTTACGGTTAGCGCGGCACTACTGCACACTTCTGCGCAGTGCTAGACTGCAGTGCTTGGGAGTGTCAGGATGTGTGGCCAGTCAGTCATCAGTGGAGCAGTTTCTTTCCCTCCTCTCATATCAGCCATGTCTGGGAGACGTAGGCAAAGAGCAGTGGTGGGCCGTGACACGCGTTGGGATGAGGTGGAGACGGCCAACCTAGTTAAGCTAACTGAAAAGCACCATCGGCACCTATTTGGACCGGTCCGGGAGGGTGACCGTCCCCGTAGCCAGGTCTGGGCTTCAATTGCCCATTGCCTCACAGCAATCACGGGTATACTCCGTGATGGTGAGAAGTGCCACCACTGATATGTGGATATCAGGCGCAGGCAGCACCCACTGCTGGAACGATGCAGGGCGATGGTTCGGGAGGGGACTGTGCCTGTGCCAGGTAAGTGATGACTCTCACGACGCTGATGTAATGGGTGGTGGGGATGTGTGTTCGGTGGTGTGCTTGTGTGCGTGTGTGTGTGTGTGTCATGCTCATTAACATACCATCGAGGGGATTGTGTTGCTGTGCTGGTGGGGTCCAGCTAGAATCTACCATGCATTTACTGTTGTGCACCTTGTGTAATGATATGTGACTCAGGTCACTGTTGGACATGGTTTCAAATCCCACTGCCGTTTTACCATTCGCTACCTGTTCAAAAGTACACTTTAAATACTACTCAGACATGTTGCTCTTATGCCATGGGGACCTCCTATCAGTTGTGTGTGTACTGTGTGGGCCAGGGGGAGAAAGTCTGCACTGACCCGTGTCATGCTTGGCATGGCTTTGGTGGTACACTGTGCCTGTATGCCAGTGATGCGTGTGTTGGGCTACACCACCAGGGTCCAGGGTGGTCTTTAGCGTACCATGGTGGCTGACATTGTAGTAATGCTGCTGTACCATCTTCCCACTGCAGAGCACAGAGACCACACCGGAGACAGGAGGGGAGAGCCGCAATCCAAACAGAGGCCATCCACAGACAGGCGCAGGGTGCCTTCAATGGTGCAGTGCGTGGCGGAGAGCAGTGATGGGGATGGGAGTGTGTTGCGTGAGTACTGTGTGCCATTGTGCTTTTTTACTATGTGTCTGAGTTGCCACTGCAGGCACTGGAGTGCTGTTTCTGGTGTCGTGGCACAGTTGGCTAGGTAATTCAGGCCTGATGTGATTTAGCTGCATTGCATTTGAATTCCAGGGTGCTCACTTGGAGGGACCCCTTAGCCATTGTGGCTACAATATGTACATCCACCTGGGACTACAGTGTTCACAATTAACTTTGTGCTGGGGGGGCACTAGATGCTTGACACCAGTGGCACCATGCAGTGCACCCATGACCGTTACATCAGTGGGGCATGCTATGCTGGCTGCGTGAATTTGTGTTGTCTTCCATGCCTCCAGTGCCTTGCCTTCTGCTGCGAAGCCTGAGACATGGCTGGCTTTATGTCTAATCTATTGTTGCCATGTGCACTGCTATCTGCCTTGTACTGTCATGTGCAACATGTTGCTGTTAGTCCACCATTGTGGCAGGATGCAGCAGGTCTGTGCATGGCCGTAGGCCAATCATCATGCCTGGAGGTGGGGGATTACTCGGGTCAGCCTGTTGTGCTGGCTGTTTCTGCTGCTGCTGTTGTCCTGTCTGCCATGACAACACTGTTCTCCACTTCTCACGGCATGTCTCATTCGCAGTACCATGTATAGTGTGTCAGTATCTATGCAAGACATGTTGTTAGTGCCTGCAAGGGCTCTTCACACTATGGCGAACAGGGGGCCACAGTGTCATGTGGTGCCTGTATCTCCCTACCAGTGTAATGCCATGGTAGTAAGGACTCGGGTATGTTATTGTGTGCCCTTGTCTGATCTTCATGGCGTACATGCATAGGGGCTGTTGGGGGGGGGCGCGTCTGGGACTATGGTGCCACATGGGCCTGTGTGGCTGTGCATGTCATGTGTGCCTGTTGAAGCATGGGTGTAGGCAGGCATCCTCCAAGCACTCCATGGTGTGCTATTTTATTTCTGGGGAGGTATCAAATTGGCTCTGCACTGTTTCCTTTGTCCATGAAGCCTAACAAAGACAATGTTGTACCTTTCTGTGATTTCATTCATTGGGGTCTATGCTAGGGGAACTGGTCACTATGACTGTCTTTGTCTCCCATGGAAAATACAATTGTACAGGTTGTGGGCTGGTCTGTGAGTGTCTTGGGGTGCTATGCATGGTGTTGTATTTACCCATGCAGGGCATCTCCCATTGTCATGTGTTTCATAAGTTGTATTTCTTATGCCACTGGTGGCAACCTACACAGTACTCATGTACATTTGTATAGTATCTGGCTACACTCCAGGGTGGGGTAGCTCACCCTAACGATGGGGAGAGGGATATCAGTATGTCCACATGGTGTGCAGCTGTGACCACCCTGGCTACACCCCTGCCTGTTGGCTCCAGCTCTGTTGTGGGGGCCATTGTCCCCTACAGGGTGCTGTCCTTCAGTCCCTGCAGTGCATGGTATTTGTGTATAGGTTATGCAGGTGTGCTGCAGGGGTTGTTCTGTGGTGGCATGGTGTGCAGGCTGTCAGATCCTATGGCAGACGCTGCTCCCACAAGTGTGTGTGCCTCACCATGCCTTGGCCACCAGGGTGACACTGTCCTGTGCATATCATTGGCCTACTACTGCCCTGCCACTGGTGGACCATGGCCTGTGTCCCTGTTTCACATGTGTGTGTCTTCTTGCATGTGCACCTTAACGGTGCTACCACTTTGGGTGGTGGCACAGCCCCGTGCCATGCTCTTTCCCAGTGTGGGCTCATCATCCTTCTGTTGTGGGCATGGGTGTAGGTGGGCATTGGCACTTTCCCTGTCTGTGTACTGCTTGGTTACCTGTCCTGCAGTCCCTACTGTACTATTGCCAGTGTCGTTATCCTCTGTGGTCATTTGCTGTCTGTGGTCCATGTCGAATCTCTATCTGTGTCACTTGCCACTGTTCCACACTTATGTCAGTCACCCACCTGTTCAGGGCTTCCTGCCATCATTTGTACGGCTGCTGTATTATAGCATTGTGGGTGGCAGTTTGGCTGGGTCTCTACAGTTGTTGGGGGGCACCAGTGAGGGTGGGCCGGTGTTGGGGGGGTATGGGACAGACATGTCTGGTTACACACCTGGGTGTGGCTGTGGCACCTTCTCCAGGGGGTGTAATCTGTGTTGTGTATCATAGCTGTGTGACTATGGGCAGCATGTGTCATCCCATGTGCATGTCATTCAGTGTCCACTTGTCATTCGCATCTCAGGGGGCGGCTGTCTGTTTGCACTGTTACAGTCTGCACACCGCTGTGCTGGCTGGATTCCACTGTGTGATGCTTCTCAGCATCCATCTATGCATATCCATGTACATTGGGGTGTTGCATACTGCCTGTTACATACTGCCTTATCCTGCAGGCACATGTTAGTGTGCATTGTGGTTTGTTCTGTACTGGCACATGGGCATGGTTGTTGGGGCATGCTGTCCACCATGTGGTGGTACATGGTGCCTTTGTGTCATCGTCATGTCCTGATATGGTCTCTCTGTCTCCTGTAGGTCCACATTGGGCATCACTGTGGGCCACCCGTCCAGAGGAGGATGAGAACCAGGATGAGCTGCTGAGGTGGGTGGTGCATCAACAGTGAACACTGATTGGGCAGCAGGCTGTTTTGATTGCGGAAGTGAGACGGGTGGCAGCCATCCTCAAAGATCATCTGCCAGCACCTGCCCACCCCTAAGTCCTACCTCCTATTGTTATCCTGCTTCCTGTCCCTAGCCCTTTGTCTGCCATCCTGTTTCCCTCCATTCCTTCCTATGTCCACATCCCTCTCCCTTCCACATTCTTTCCCCATTGCATTATACATATGTTTCACAATAGCCATTTTTCTACTGCTACTATTTTCCCCATTGTTTTCAGTCCCTTTGTTAGGCCTGCCCTTTTCCCTTTCATTGTGTTTTTCTTGTACCCCATTATTGCATGCTGTATTCTGCTGTGTTTTGCTTTGTTTTTCTGTTTATTTGTTCTTGTTGCCTTTGTGCCTTACCTGTTCCCTTTTTGAATTATACTATGTTATGCTTGACATTCCTGTGTCCTGTGTCTTTTTGGGGGGGAGTCGGGATTTGACAGTGTTCTGTGGTATTCTGGTTTCACTTGTTGGTCCAGGTTATTCCATGCTTTTCACTAGTACTGCAGTTATGTCTGGCAGCACTGATTTGCTTTCCTGTGTTCCTGGACAGCTGCTTACACCTCTAACACTTTGTTTCTGTGGGTGTTTGCACTGCCTCTGTCTGATTGCTGTTTTCAGTGCTGTCTTATCTGCTATGTTCAGTGATGTCTTGATCCCAGGCAAATTTTGCCCTGCACTTCTTGGCCTCTTTGCCCAGCTTCTTAGCTTGCTATATTCAGCTGGTTTTGCATAGGGCTATTTCCTTTTGAATATAGCTGTGGTTTTTCTCTGGGCAAATTTTGCCCACTGGGCAGTGCTAATTTTGCCCCGGGTCACAGTTTTGAATATTTGGCCCATCTTGCTTTAAACACAATGAGAATGTCCTTGCATATTTGTTTTGCACCTGGATATCTTCTGGCAGCACGCATACACTTTTGCGTATCCTTAGGCTGGTACATGCATTTCAAACAGGTGTGGCCCAAAGTTCGTTGGTCTAGCATCAGTATAAAACCATAAAATTCTTAGTTAACTGAACATAGGTCTTCCTACATCAATAGTTAGCTCAGACATAAGGAGTGGTCAGCAGTGTTTACTAATATAAAAACTGCTGTGGTGATGTCATCACCAGATTTCGATTGGTTTGAGTCACTAGAAAGGTAGGACATCTTAAAAGATAAAAGGTGGCATATAGACATGCCTATTTAAGACAGTCCCTTCTCCTCAAACCTATTTTTGGGTCAAAATTATTTCTTTAAATAAAAGTCTTATTTAATATAATTTGAATGTTAAACTTGCATATTCAAGTGTTTTACATTTAGCTAAACATTCTTGAAAAAGTCTGATATTTGTAGTATAGATACTTTTTAAACTACACTATTAAGGTTATAACTTCATAATTTTAATAGAACTTCTCAAAACAAAATACTAGTTTTACTCTTAATAGTCTAAACTGCAGAATGATGTAAGATTTCTAAGAAAACCCCATTCCTAAAGTCCTTAAAACATTACTTTTTTAGAGACACACAAGATGATTTGTTCTTTTCTTAAAGAATGAAATTCTCTCTATAGCAACAAACTACAGATTTAATAGTCATCTTGTTAGACTTCCTAAGATGTGAGCTATCACAGGATACTAGATTTGTCTAGTTCTCTAATAAGAAAATTATTTTAAATAAATTATATTAATAAATTTTGAATGCTTCATTCTGCAACTATAAAACTTGCTAAGCTTATTTATCATGCTGTTGTCCAATAACTGTTCAATTTTCATAGCGACAGTACATTGCATCTTTAAACTATGACTAAAACAACTTATTTTAATGTAAAGTAATGGAACTGTTACTCTTTTTTTTTCTCATCTTCTAAGACTACTCAGTGAACCAGTCACTGGTTTCTTATCTGATTATAGCCATGGATACTTAGATCCATCTAAGACATTCCCTGTACAAACACATAAATCCTAATAAAAGTGTATTCCCAGGAATGTGGAACATGTATGTTAGGCACCATCTTATCTCTGTTCTACTGCTAGAGCACAGAGCCCTGAAATTTAAAACAGTCTCTTTAAAACCAATTTTTTCCCCTGAACTCTGAAGCTGACTCCATTTTTAAATGGCATTATTTCTCCTTGTTTCTGTTTTTAAGACTTAATCAACGTTAATCTTGACCAGAAATAAAAGTAAACATTTCCCAACTTAATACCAGATAAAAAACAGCTAGAATAATAATGATAATTAAAAAAAAAATTCTTGAAGATAAAAATAAAATAATTTTTCCATCAAAGGTTTTGTTCCTACAGGTGCAATGTGTTCCCTCATGTTCACAGGCATGCTTCCAGGGACACACAAACAACCCACTTCTTTCTTAGCCCCATTTTGCATATTGCTCATCCCTTTGGGACATTGTCTGGCAATATGCCCAGTTTCTTTACAAACCCAACATCAGTTTCTTTTCTCAGAAAAATATTTTCTTTGAAACCTGGAGCTAACTGGTTTAAGTGGAGGCAGTGAGGGTTTTAGCTGCCCTGAAGGCATGCTTTTCCATTTCTGCACTGCCACGGTCACCCATTCACTCTCACAGCAGGTCTGCTCTTGGCATAGTGGTCCAAGAGTTCAGCAGCCTCCTGCACTGTTTTGGGATCTCGGTGCTCCAGTCAGGTTCTCAGCTCTGCTGAGCATGCCCCCAAACACTGCTCTAACAGTACAGCATTTTCAATTTTATCTACAGAGTTTGCTTCAGTTCCTTACCACCAACATTTTAAACATTGGCATTGTTACATGGCTAGCTTCTTGTAGCTCATATCAGGGTTTCTCCTGAGCTTATGGAATTTATCTCTGTATGCTTCTGCAGTTAAATCAAACTTTTTTAAAATGCAGCTTTAAGTTTGCTGCAATCATTTCTGTCCTCATTGTCCATTTGACCCAATGTATCCCGAGCTTTCCCAGTAAGTAGTGGGGGAGAGCTGGAAGCTCCAGAACCCTCTAGGAATTTTTGCCTGAATCCAAACTTTTTCAAAGGAATTTAAAAAGGCATCCATATCCTCCCCCTCTTTAAATTTAGCTATCAATTTGGAATTTAATTTGTAACCCAGTCTTGTAGTTCCAGTTAAACCCAGACCACTTACCTGCTCTGGTGCTGGTGGCTGGAGTCGTAACTTCTCCAGTTCATGTCGCCTCTGGTGCTCATGCTCTTCATGGGCCACCTCTTGCTGTTCACATTCAGCTTCTCACTGTTCTCACTCCCTCTTCTCCTCTGTGGCTCTCTTCTCTCTCTCAGCCTCTCTCTGCTCTTGTTCCCTCTTCTCCTTTGCAGCTCATTTCTCTTGCTCTGCTTCTTGCCATTCCCACTCAGCCTCTCTCTCTCTCTGGAACTCCAGCCCCATTCTGCACACCTCAATCTGCAGCCTTACTGCTTATGGCTCCAGAATTCTGGTGACCTTCCCCTGCTGCTGTGGCCCTTGGCTTGCACTGGCCCTGCTGTCCTCCTCACTGAATATGGACACTGCACTGGCCACTGGCCCCTCCATGCCCAAGGTTTGGTTCTTTACAGTCACGAACTGTGACTCAACACTCTGAGCATCAGCAACCATCAGAGCATTCATGAGGTTCTGCTTGGTGGCTCTCCCCTCATGCAGGACTCCTGTCTCCTTGCACAGCTGCTTCAGGTAGTCTGCAGTGTGCTCACTGTAGTTGGAAGCCATCTTCTTCCCTAACTATGGCTACTCTAACTTGCACTTTGAAAATAAATTAAACAGGTAGGAACTTTGACTGTAAGCAAAATTATATTGTTCTGTTTTCTCTTTTAAAAAAAAACCACTGCCTTATTTTGCAAGTGAGCTGTACAGTGTTAAGCTGACACACTGAACAGTTAAAGCTTGTGTTACCAAATTTATCGCACTGCTGCCAACCAAATCTGTCACAAATGCACTCTGCAGGTCAGGCCCTCTGCTCCCACAGTGCTAACCTCAGAGTGCAATAGTGTGAACAGGTAACAGAGTAACCCTCCGGTCTGCTTTTGGGTCTGAATCACCTTTAGTCTCAAGTTCTGGGGGATTCAAAACGTGATCCTTATGCTAGCATACCCAAATGTACAGGCTCGGATAGTGTTCTATTTGGGGGGATGCAATATATATTTTGCTTAAGGGAACCTAACCAGGTATCCAAAATGAATCCTTAAAACTCTATAAGAGATCTTAGTTATAGTCTTACCTTTTTCCAAGTTTAGTAACACCATCACGCTGTTGAACAGTTTTGTCAGACTTAACCCCCTATATGTCACATGCAAAAAAGAACTGGCAGACACCCAGGCAGACTTTCAAAGAAAAGGTACTTTACTAAAAGATGATAAAAATAAGAAAAATGTAAACATAGAACAATATATCAAATAGCTCACAATCACATAAGAGAACAAGGGAAAATAACAAAGCAAAACACTTGCCACAATACATTTAGATCTTTGCTGTCTATGGTATTACCTCTGAAAGTGCATTTTAAATTTAGATCAGAGAGCTGTGTCTCTTTAGAGTCCCATGATGATATGACATTCATTTCAGACACAAGTATCAGTTTAAACTCTGTCTCCACACCTCTTCTGTGAGTCATCTAGCTCCTCCTTTTAGAATACAAAATTACAAAAATGATTTCCTGCCAGGAGATATGTTAATAATGTGACCATCAGCAAAAACCCATTTCCCAAATTATGAGTCTTTGATCAAGCAGTTCCTTTGAGGTTTACAACCCTGCAGTCCATCACCTAGGTGTGATATAGCCAACAGGAATCAGCTAAACGATGTCCTGTCCTGTAATAAAATGTATATTTAGTTTCCAAAGTCAAAAGCATAAGGTCATAAAAAGGGCATACAATTTAATTTCTCAAGGAAGTTAATTACATTACAGAGATCTCCTGGTCAGTGTAATACATCCTATGATTTCAGCTGCTGACACCTTGTAATTTAAAAGGGCCAAATCTTACAGACTGACTTTTTATACACTGACCATTTATTTATACTACCAATATCATACAATAATCATAACCAGCTGGCCAAGCATCACAGTATTGTCTCTGTATTGTTTACTGGTGAGACCCCACCTGGAGTACTGTGTCTAGTTCTGAAGACCGCACCACAGCAGGAACATCAACAGGGTGCAGGTGGTCCAAAGTTTGCACGAGAAGCCATATGAGGAGAGATTGCAGGAGCTTGAAATCTACTCTCTGGAAAGAGAGAAAAACTAGGAGGGACATGATTGAGACCTATAAGTATCTCACTGGAGTGAACAAAGTGCAGGGATGGAGCATCTTTCAAAAGAGGAGGAGCACCAGTACATGGGGTCATGCTATGCAACTTGAGTTGGGGGGAGTTTAGAAGGGATGTGAGGAAATACTTTCTCATAGAAAGGGTAGTAGTCCCTTGGAACAGCCTGCCAGAAGAGGTGGTAGGACTTAAGACAGTTGGGAGCTTTTAACATGAATGGGGTAGGCACATGGGTATTATATGTAGAGGTAAGGGAGGAGGGGGGGCAGCTGTGACCAAGTAGGGTCCAGGGTGTTGTGTTATGCAGGGAAAATAGGCCAAACTAGATAGGCCTAAAGGTCCTTTTCTGCTGACACTTTCTATGTTTTTATGTTTCTAAATCAACAAGCATTATTGTACAATGTCCTAACTCTGGAAAGCAATGTAACGGTTGCTGCAGAATATGTAAGTAAACCATAATCAATGACAGACACAAACAAGGACTGAATCAAAACTTTTTTTAAAACAAAAGATAAACAGTCTTGAATCCGATACAATAAACCAAAATGGATATTAACTGTCTTGTTAACAAAATGAATATGAGAATTATATAATAGGTTACAATCTAAATAAAAAACTTTATATTTAATAATTAATAAAGTAAATTAGCAATGTCTAGCTCATTATTCAAAGTGATCCCTTCCACATCTAATGTTGTTATGCCTGCTCTATCTTCATAATTGTACATGGAACTAAATGAAGCCCAGAACAATCTGGATTTACCCAGCTACCTCTGTTGTTGAGACTGGAAGTATTCTGACTGTAATGGTTTTAACTAACGTTTGAACTGATTCTTCAGTTTCCTGTACTGGTTTAACAGCTGGAGGTTGTCACTCTTCTTGCTTCCAGATTGGCCCCTTTCTCTCATTTTTAGATTGTAGCTCCCTGGCCTCCCTTTACCCTCTGGCTAATCAGGAGTGCACCAGCCTCAAAAGCAGGAATGTAACAGTTAGGTAGTTAGCAGACTCTTACCATCCAGATAAACTTAAAAATGCAGGCCAATTAAATTTTGACAGGTTAGAGAGAAAACATCCTCGTATAAATTTCTTATACTCCATGACCTCACTAATCATGCTTTAGGTTTAACTCAATGAATTTTATGCTGATTGGCAATTGGGGAATGATTACATATAGAGCCAGGAAGAACATACCACCACTGAATATTCTGTGGCCTACAGTATTTGTTAACTGGCAATCTACAGTAGCGTGAATTGCCTTGCCAGTTCTCAACTTTAAGTGCATCAAAAGGTCAATTAATTGGCAGTTTTTAAAGGAAACTAATTTATCTATCAATCTTATTATGGACTCACATACTCCCCCAATCAATTTTTGAATCTCATAGCAATATGCGTTTCTTATCCCCTACCAATGGACATTTTACAAATCTTAAGAAGTATAGCTTTAGAAGCAAGACAAAAATGATGGCTTACCTTGAGCACCCCCTTAGCAAGTTTTATGGTCAGGTAATCAATTTTATCTCTAATATACATCCCTCTCAATAGCTTAACATTTAGGGAATTTTTAAAATATTTACACCCCTTATGACATTTACTCCTCTAACATTTGTGAGTATACAACACTCAAACTCTGCACCCCTTCCAATATTTTCACACCCCCACCCCTCCCAAAATATGTGCATCAACACTTCTCCAGAGTTTACACACCTCCTACACCCTTCCCAAAATGTGTGCTTTGCATTCCTCCTGAAATGTGTACCTTGCAACTTCCTTCAAGATCTCACAAAATACACATCTGCACCCTGCTGCTACAGCATAAGGTACTGTACTGTACAGTTTGCCCCTTTCTGCTAATTTGTGGTGTAGCAAAGTCTGTCACTACTGCTGTAGCAGTGTGTTAGTGAAGAAAATAGCCAAACTATACTTTTCTTTTGTTCAGATAATGTTTTGCTTTTGCAGTACTGAAAATTACTGCAGTTTGCCATTTTGTGATGTGTAGCAGACTAGACAAGGGCCCAGATATTCAAAAGGGTTGCGCATGGCGCAACAGTGTTGCACCATGAGCAACCCACTGATGTGCCCCGGTGCGATATTCAAAAGGGGAAAGTGTGCCGCACAAATCCCAATGCACCAGAGCGCATCAGTAATGTATGCAGCCACAGGTAGGGGGAGTGACTATGCATACTCTGCACAGCCCGATATTCAGCCCAGGATGTGCAGAGCCATGCATGCATAACCCCTACCTGCACCAGCACAAAGTTATGCCAAAAAACCAAAGGAGCAAGGGCTGGCCACCCACAGGTGAGCTGCCATGTTGCAGGGTGCAACAGGGCAGCTGCCAGCTGTGTGTGGCCACCTGAGCTCCGGTTGCACCTCCATGGTGGTGGCCCCCAATGCCCGATTGCGGGCATCAGTAGAAAAAGGGAACCCAAAATCCCTGGTGATCCAGTGGACCGCTGCCCCCCTGATCGTGGGCTTCAGTGAAGTAAATAACATCCCTATTATCCCTGGTGGTCCAGTGGACCTGTCTGCCCAATCACCGGCTGAAGTAGGATTAAAAGAAACCCATCATCCCTGGTGGTCCAGTGGACCCCCCACCCGCCCACTGATCCCCACCTTCCGCTCCCCGGTTGGCAGCAGGCAGCACCCCACCCACCTGCTGCCTTGCCGCCCACCGACTGACACCATCGGTAGGGCTGTACACCCATTAGTGCACAGTGTGAGCCAATGGGTGTGCAGCCATACTATACTATACATGCCAGATATGTGAATGGGATTCATTCATATCTGAATGTGTAGTATGGTATGGCTGCATGCCCATTGGCTCAGCTGTGGACCAGGGCAGCAGCCCATCACGGCGTCAGTCGGTGGCAGCGCGGTGGCAGGCGGTTGGGGTACTTCCGCCCGCCGCTGACCCGGGGGGAGTGGGGCAGTGGGGATCAGTGGGCAGGTGGTTGGGGTCCACTGGACCACCAGGGATGATGGGTTTCTTCTAAGCCTACTTCAGCCTGTGATCAGGCAGACAGGTCCACTGGACCACCAGGGATGATAGGGATTTTATTTTCTTCTACTGAAGCCTACGATTGGGTGGGCAGCGGTCTACTGGACCACCAGGAATAACAGGGATGTTATTTTCTTCTACTGAAGCCCGCGGTTGGGCAGGCAGCAGTCCACTGAACCACCAGGGATAATAGGGATGTTATTTACTTCACTGAAGCCCACGATTGGGTGGGCAGTGGTCCACTGGACCACCAGGGATGATAGGAATGTTATTTAATTCTACTTCAGCCCCCAATCAGGCAGTCAGGTCCACTGGACCACCAGGGATAGCGGATTATGTTTTTTGGATTCAGCCCGCGATCGGGCTGTGGGGCACAGTGCCGCGCTGCAGGGGGCATCGGTCGCCGACGGCTGCTGCCTGGCAGGGCACCAGGCACAAGCTGTCGGGGATTGGCACACCTGCATGCAGATGGGGCCATAATGACATTCAAATGGCCCCATTTGTGCCTTGCATACTTTATGGCCCCATTTGCATGTCAACTTTTGAATATCGCGGTTGCTGCACCTTGCGCAATGGAACTTGCGCTAGCGCATCCCCATGCTCCACTCTGGACACTGGCGCTGGAGCAGTGCCACTGTGCCATGCACACTGCGGGTGGCCAGGGTGCAATATTCAATGATGCTGAGTCATGGCGCAGCTCCGTTGAATATCGCCCAGTCAACGCCCCTACGCACCCAAGTTGCGCTGCACTCAGGCTTGCGCCACAACCTGGCGCAGTTTGAATATCTGGGCCCATGTTGCATGTTGTCTGGATCTGTAGTTATTGTTTTTCACGTGTTCCAAAATGTTGATGTTTAGGAATTACTGTATATGAAGGGAGCAGTGGAAGAATTATGGGGTCTATTAAGCAAATAAGCAAATAACAAATGACGGGGGGGGGGTAATTGAGAACATATAGATACCATTACATCAACATTTATTATACTGTACACATAGTGTTACACAAACCTCCAAGAAGTAAACAGAAAGCTTCAGAGTGTTACAGGAGTAAATTGTTTCAGCTTTTTCAAGCAACTAAAGAAGCAATGCCACCTAGTAGTTAGAGCACTTGCTTACGAAACAGAAGAGCACAGATTCAAACCCTGGTAAAGCAAAATGATCACTGTGTGACCTTGAGCAAATCACTTAACCTCTCAATGCTTTGGTCTGCCCAGCTGTGGAAATGGGTAGAAGCAGGTTCCCCACTGAAAAAATGATGTTGTACCACAGCTGGGCTATCCTGCTATAATAAGCATTTGCTGTATCTCAGCTAGGGTATCCTGCTGTAACAAGAACTTTGCCTTTAACATGTTTACTACATATGGCTAAAGAGCTATAGGTAATGCACTTTATTTGCTTGATCAATCAGTCATTACAAATTACTTTGTATACGTATAGACTAGCATTTAAAAGAGGAATATTCAAAGTTTCACAACAGAATTAGATCATGTAGGGGCCCATGCACAAAGGTTAGCTGGGTACGCACATACACATGTACCCACCCTGCATAGCTATGCACTCATGGACAGGTGCCCATGACCGGCATTCACAATTTCCAGCTGCCTGTCCATGGCCTGACCCCCATGGTGGGCTGCTGCATGGGGATGGATTGCAGGCCATGGGCAGGCATCCAATGGGATGCCTGTCCTGGGTCCCCCAGTGAATCCCCTGCTGCACACATGCAGGGGGTCCTGGGAAGGCACAGGACTCAGATTTTCTGATACCATGGATGTGTGCCCATCTGGCTGCCCCCAGCCCTCCACATCAGCCTGATGGTCTGGGGCTGCAATGTGGAAGGGGTTCCTGGTCTGTCACAGCCAGTGGGTTTCCATTGAGGAGGGTTAATAGCAGTTATGGCAGGGTCCACCCGTGTGTAACTGATGCTACCCCTACCCAGCACTCCATGTCAGCTTTGCAGCTTAACGAATGATATGAAGTGTGGGCACACCCCTGGCATGCTCCCGCGCCACTCGTGGCATGTATTTGCATGAGTGGCTGGGAGATCATGCGTGCTAGGTGCTTACACACCAGTTGTGAATGCTGCCAGGGTCCGAAGGACCTCTGCTGCATGGCACTCAGTCTTACAGTTGCCTATGTGCCATGGATAGGTGGCATGTAGGTATTCCACCATTTTGTGCTTAGGCCCCATGGTCTTTAAAACGCAAGTAATTTGTACATACATTACATCACTGTGCATTGAGTATCCAACATCCCTTACAAAGGAAAGGGGGAATGAAAAGAAAAAAACATTAGATAATGCCAAAAAACATAAAAAATGTTTTCATTTTTTGCAAGCATGCAAACAAGTGGTTAAACCCTACACAAAGGGGTTTGGGTCTGGATACCTACATCCCCCCTCTCTTCTGGATAACCTCCATAATCCCAAATCCTTTTTAGGGAAAGTGTGTATAAAATAATAAAAAGTTCTTCTACATAAGCATAAATAAATTGTAAATAAAACCAAAACCTTATTTTGGAAGAATTGTATCTGTCTGCTTTAGGTATGGATCACTTGTTTCTCTCTGCAGCTCGAGTTGCAATAGGGTTAGAACAGCATTGCCTGTTTTTTATAATACTGTAGTAGGCACGTTTCTTATCCCCATATTCATTTTCATAGGCTTTCTTGTTGTTGCTTGGTTCATCTGCAGTAGTTCTACTTAAATTACATATATATAAAACCTGAAGCTTAACTGGGTGTGGATACTGTACTGCTTACTGTTAGACAATGTGGTAATGTTGCTTGGTGGCTTGGACACTGTTGTGTTGGCAGTGGGTGGCAAGTATATATCTGAGTAGATTCTAATGATGCAATGTACTGTTCTTGGTGGGGGGTATGTTTTGTTGGACTGACAAATTCATCAAGTTTGCTATGATTTATTTATGTAATGTATGTTAAAGCTACCTGTGGTGAGATTGTTGTTTCCCCATAAAGCTCTGTAGCTGATGTGATATTTCTCTAACTCCATTAATTCGCATTTCTACATATCTGAGATGTATGCATGTGCATTTATAGAGGCTCTTAGAATGTAGCACGCTGTGAGCATTAATTCTGTTTTAGCCAAAATCATCGAAAAGAACATTTAAACCAATATGTAATTTACCAATAACATTCTGTAAATGCACAAGGAATGTTCATAATAGGTTTAATTGTTAAAGTGTAGCTCTAAAAATTGGCAAGTTGAATGAAACTGCAAAAGAGATTACAGAGAACTAATCACAGTAATCTGAAAGTTGATGGCTAGAACACTTTCAGGCTGTTAGAGACTTGATCTAAAAATCGAACATGTTTCTGTATTAAAGGGGAACAGTGAGCACTAAGAGTCTTACACTTAACTGTGGGTCTGGTCTCAATTTGCTCTCTCTGTGAAAAAAAAAAAATTTTTTACTCACTGTTTACTGCAGCATATTAAAATGTATCAGGCTGATTCTGCTGATTTGCAAGATGACATTTACTGCAACCAAAAATACCATCATTCTCTGTAGACGATGCCAGAGCAGGCCTGCAGCACTAGAAGATTCAATAGCTTGCAGTGCATGTTAGAATTGTTGTAAGTTCAGATCAGATGTTTGTCAGTTTTGCTGTTCTGCAGTGAATACATGCAGTCCTCTGAGACTGTACTAAGCCCTGGAAGTACAGCAGGGCCAGCAAGCAAAAGATGTTATATATATATATATATATATATACATACACACACACACTTTATTTATGCACTTTTACCAACCCAGACTCCTTTGGGAGTGGTCACACGATGGATGACTTGATCCCTCCTGCCTGAAGCTCCTTCCCACTCCCCAGTGACAGGGTATCTCCATTCCCTTTGGCCACCCAGCCCCCCAGCTCTAAGTCCCCCGAGGCAGGACCGCCAGATTTATGTCTCCTGGCACTCTATCTATAATCCAGTTGGGTGGCCTCTGGGACGGAGAACAGAGGAAGTAGGAGGAGGAGCTCGGCATTGGAAGTGGTAGGTTGCATCCCTGGACCCTCCATCATCTATCGGGTGGCAGAGGAATTTTTTTCTTAGCGAGTTTATGCCCACAACCCTCCTGCCTCCCACGAGAGCTTGGATGTGCTATGGCGTCAGGTCACCTGCCACAGCTCTCGTCCCGCTACTGAAGTACCCTGGTGTGCTCAGTACCTTCAGTTTCCACTGGGAGCCACTGCAGTGCCAGGAGAGCCTGAAACCCACCCCAGAGAGAGAGAAGAGCTTTCCTCTGGATGCTCGATCCTCTCTCTCTCCCCTGCTGACCCCCGGCGGCCCTGGCTCATTCCCAAACACAGGTCGCCGGCATGGCACCAGATATGGTGTTCAGCGCCTCAACCCTCAGCACCACTGGGCTGGCAACAAGCGAAAGATCTGCGCTCATAAAACTATAGCATACATCAAATTCTATTGAATCTCCCAGTGCTGCATCCCTGCTCTGACATCAGCTGCAGGAGAATCAGGGATTTCTGCTTGCAGCAAATGTCAGCTTGCTAGTCAGCAGACTCTGATACAATCTATTTTGCATGGCTCAGTTGGTAGCACATATTCCTCCTGGCCAGAAGGTCATATGTTCTCATCCCACTCTGGGATTGGGCTCATATTATAAACAATGGTACCCGAGTGCCGTAGTAGGGGTGGTGCTGTATTGTTGGAGTGTGCCATCCTTCAGATGAAATGTTAAGCCAAGGTGCCTTCTACCCATCTCTAGTGCTGTCCTGGTGGGTGTCCAGGTGGAAGTAAAAGAACCCAAGGCACTTTTCACAAAAGTAGGGGATTTCCCCAGGTGTCCTAGCCAACATTCCCCTTCCCATAACAACAAAATCAGTTCATGCAATTGTCCAAGGCTTTGTGTGGATGTTGATGTATGAAATGGCTGCCACTACACATTCGGTCACTTCACTACCAATCTATCATTGCTTGTAAAGCACTTTGGGATACAATGTGTATGAAAAGCATTATATAAATGTTGATTCTTCTTCTTTTACAATACTTCAGTTAACAGTAAGTAAAAAAAACAATATTTTTAGACACAAACTGCAAATAGGAACTAGCCCCACACCTGTGTGTGGGTCTCTCAGTGCTGACTGTTCCCATTTAACCCTGTCCCTTATAGAAACTCCAAATGTGTGAAAAGGTTGTGGTACACGCATAGTACAATAGCTACAGGGTTGCGTGACTATCTTTTTCTGAATATTCAGTATTCGAGATCCATGTGCTGTAATATTTGTACATTCTTTATTCAGTCACGAAATGTGTATTTTAAAGAATTGCTCTTAAAGTCTTTAAATGATGCCATTAAACCATTGTATGTATGTATGTATGTATGTATTTATTTATGTATTGTGATATCAGATTACCTTAAAGCACAAGTGCTCATTTACAAAGATTCCACATCAGCTTGTACAGGCACAAAATAAAACAGTACAAGTACTGTGAGCAATTCCATATGAATGTAGTCAAATCAGGCACAAATTAAACAAGACAGTAGAAAATGACATACAGAGCTGTGCAAATAAAGGCAGATCATTGTGCAACAAGGTCACAGTATAAGTACAATGGAAAACTGAGATTACAAATTTAGCAGTTACAACAGCATTGGACTGCACGGGTGGACCTTAGAGATCTCTTAAACTGATTTAGATTCAACAGGGTGTCAGGCAGTTTGTTTAACCAATTCGTGGCCATAACAGCAAAGGACCACTTGCCCACCTGAGTACATTAGAAGGGAGGTTCTAGGGCAGTCCTTACCATGCTCCTGGTGTTGTAGTGGTTGGAAACAGTGGAAGCCACTAAGTCTGGGGGAGTGAGACCTAGGATCACTTTTTTGGCTAGCAAACAAAACAAGTCTGTATGTTTATTGAGCCGGGTAGTGGAAGCCATTTAGTTAGGGCACAAAGGATGCAAATAAGGATGCTGTTATCTTCACCAAGTACAAAATGACATGCCTTATTAGAGATCAGCTGTACTCTGTTTAGCACCATGTCACAAGCAGCTGCGTATATATGGAGGCTATAATATACAAGTGACAGGATGGAACTGGCCACTATAAAGCATCTGGCTTCCACAGTCAGGTTATTCTGGTTCCACTGCAGAGCACCCAGTCTTCTGTTGACTATGGCTACTAGACTGCCAACATGGGGGGGCAGGCAAATGATATGGTGACAACCAGGGTTACACCAAGCTATTTAAAGGTCTCCACCTGTTCAAGATTTTGTCCCAGGCTGTTCCGGATTAGAAAGAGTGGAACTTTCCTTTTCCGTAGGAGGCTAGAGAATAATATGTTGGGATTTTTATATAGTTTAGGACCCGCTTGTTGTTGGAGAACCAGCTTTCCAAGGTTCTGAAGTTACTTTGAAGTGTGATAATGAGGCAGTCAGGCTCTGGGTTTCTGGTATAATGGACCACATTATCAGCATGGAGGAGAACACTGTCTTTCTGACAGGCATCAGGCTATTTGTTTACAAAGAGGCCAAACAGGAGGGGGCCCAGGAAGGATCCCTGGGGGACGCCAATAAATATACCCCCCAATGTCAGACAAGGAGCCTTTGATCTTCACACATTGAGTACGGTTTGTGAGGTAACTGTGTAACCACTTCACTGTGTTCTGAGACAGACCCCAATCAATGAGTTTGTTGAGTAGGAGCTTATGGTTGACCAGGTTGAAAGCTTTTGTAAGGTTGATGTAGATATATCTGATCAACTCTCCACTGTCAAGTTCCTCATGCACATAGCTAGTGTATTCCAACAGAGCCATATTGGTGTGGTGGAGCTTCTGAAAGCCACGCTGCTAGACACACTGGACACTGTATTTTTTGAGATATGTGACTAGTTAGTCAGAGTTTATTTTATCTAGAGCCTTGGACAGTGTGAGAGAATAGAAACTGGCCTATAATTGGCTAGACTAGAGCAGATGCTGCTTTTGAATTCTGGTGTAACCAAAGCAGATTTTAATGTGCCTGTGCAACTGGCTTCATGCTTGTGTAACATAGATAATCTTTGTCTGTTCACCTTTCTATCCATGGGATATATCACCCTGTAAGGGTACGGAGGCAAGTAACCCTAGGGGAGGGCTCCACCCCTTGAGGTGCCATAGGAGTGATTCCCTTGACTAAAGGTACCTTAGAAAGAAATCTATGGGATAGAGGCATGCCACTGGAGGAGGAGGGGTGTATAGAGGGGCAAGAAAAACATGCTTGTGTGTGGACTGAGGAGGGCAGCCCTTAAAAAGGCCAAAAGGGGGTGTGTGGACAGCTGTAACGCCCCCTTGAACTACTGACTGTAGCCTTCCAGTTCAATGTGCCTGTGCAACTGGTTTCATGCTTGTGTAACATAGATGATCTTTAGCTGTTCACCTCTCTATCCATGGGATATACCACCCTATAGGGGTACAAAAACAAGAAACCCTAGAGGAGGGTTACACCCCTTGAGAAGCCACTGGAGTGATTCCCTTGGCTAATGGTACCTTAGGAAGAAGCCCAAAAAGGGTGTCAAGCAAAGCATACAAGGTAGAGAACACTTATTGGAGTCAAGGACCTGTACATTGGTCAGTTGGTAGTATGGGTTCAATTGGTAGCATGGATCAGTTGGTAGCATGTTTGAGTAGAGTAGGAAGAAAAAAACAGGTGAATAGTGACCCACTCAGAGGTCTGAATGTAAGGCATGGAGGTCTAACTTCCTAAGGAGAGAGAGAGAGAGAGAGAGAACAGCCAGAGGGGGGAGACAGGACACTTATGGGATGGCCACCCACTCCATCCAAAAGCAGAAACCTACCTAAGTGAGCTAGGGATTATTGCCTAAAGCTAACTAAATATTATGATGCGTGGCATGGAAGAGAAAAAAAAACCTTTGAGGAGGAAGTCTCTGGGTATCCAAGGCCTAGGTCTCCTTCCTTCTGGGCTTGGGATATTTTTGATTAGTGATGGCTCTGTTGCTGCAATTTGAAAACTCAATTAAAGGGGTGGAAAATATTCCAATTTGGAGGAAAGCTGTCCTTTTTCCCTCTAATGGGAATGCCTTGAAGAACTGCAAGGCTAACCCTCAACACTGCTCCTCCAAGGTGGGAGGAGAGGAGAACAATTGCTGAGGTGCTCAGCTAGCCTACTGATCTAAAAACAAACCAGGTAAACCAGAGGCAGTCATAGGGAGAATAGCTTTGAAGGGTGCCTCCGAACCTGCTTGGGCAGCTAAAGGGTCCCTTCATGAGAGCTCCACCCCATCACTGCTGAAGTCTTAATGCTACATCTAGAGGTGCCGTCGGCATGGTTGACGACTGAAGGTCCACCTGAAGTGAGGACATTCCCACCTATGGGCCAGATGAGAAGGACCTTGCCCCAAGCTGTGCATGCTCAAGATATGGACTTTGGGATGCAGAGCGAGACTGTCTGCTGCAGGGCAAGCCCTGTATGATGGTAACTAATGGTTGAGGTTGGCATGCCTCCACGGAGAATTTAAAGGAGTTCTGAGCATTGTAGACCTTCATGTAGGTCAGACATGTTTTATAGCAAGCATATAGCAGAAAACTTACATGTAAGCAATGATTGGACCTGCACATAGGTATGTGAGGCAGAGTAAGCAATGCACATAGGTCAGAGAGGCAGCAATCAGCATAACTTGCAAGGAGGCAAGCCAACCTGTCCGATTAAGGAAGCCAATTAAAGGTGATATAAATACTCAGAGGATTTTTGCAGTGGAGGTAGGATTCAAACTTGAGGAATTTGGACCACATGGGGCCATGACTTCACCACAACCCCCAGTCCCTGCCATAGGAAAAACAAGGAAGCAACAGTAAAGTGCCATGACCCACATGCAGATTTTAAAACTAGTTTACAGTGACAGCTGTAGCTGTGCTGACCTCCAGAGTATAATGAAGCAGTATATAAAAGTAATGAGCAGCATCCAGCAGCAATTAGTTACAGCTTCTACAAGCAGTCAAGCTAAACAAACAGTGGAATTGCAGGGAGAGGCAATGTACTGAAGCAACAGCAAGGATTGCTTGCTGCAGTTGCATGAAAGCAGGTTTGAATGCCATGGGCTAGCTTTGCAGTGTGAGCCTGCACAGGTACAAATAATTAAGGTGGAAAAGCACTGAGGCAGCAAGCAGGGAAGCAGGAACTGAGCTAAAACATACAGATAACAATTGCAGTTGCACTGAAGGTTTGCAGAAAGCTAGTGAGCAAATGGCAGCCAAATAGCACCAGTATAGGATTAGCGTGATACAAACAAGTGAACAGGAAGCTAGAAAACCAGAAAGCCCCCAAAAATGAAAATGCAAACAGAACTCAAACACAGGAGGACAGGAACAAGCAACACAAAGAAGTATGCAGCAGCCGGAGGCAAGCAATACTAACCAATAAGCAGGAGAACACAAAAGAAAAGTCCAGCAGAAACCAAGCAGCCCACAACACAGCAACATGGGGGGGTCAAGGCCCCAGCAGGCTCCATGGGAAAAGACAGACTGACAGAGCATCTGGCTGCAAGGAAAAAATGCTTGAGTGTGGAGTGAGGAGAGCAGCCCTTAAATAAGCCAAAAGGGAGGTGTGGCCAGCTGCACCACCCTCTTGAACTACAGGCTGTAGCCTTCCAATTCCACTTTTTGGAGAACTGCAAGTAATGCTGGGTAAAGTTAAAATTCTATAAATCAGCGCACTCACCAAGGGCACGGAACTCATCTTGATCAGAGACTTTAATATTAACTGGATGAACAAGGAGGAAACACCTTCAAGAGACCTAATCACTTCCCACAATCTCATGCAACTCGTAAGAGACCCCACCAGGCAGAACTACAAGACCGGTACCAGTACCCTCATTGACTGGGTCTTAGCTAGCTCACCAGCTTGGATCTCTGAACTGAGGGTTCTTCTGGACACACTGAGTGACCACTCCCCGGTCTCCTTGTTGTGGGCCACTAAATTTACCAAAAGCCCACCCCTCCTCATCGAAAGCAGGGTATTGTGGAAAGCGAAACCTGGATCCCTCAAAGCGGCCCTCTCCACCCATGACTGGTCCCCCATCAGCAAGGCTTCTATGCTTGACCAGGCCCTTAGCTTCTTTGTTGGTGGTTTCAATTCCATCTGTGACATCTATGCACCATGCACGAAATGGAAAATTTGGGTGAAGGAGAATGGCTGGATTGATGGAAAAGCTCCTCTCCCTCCTGAAGGAGAGAAACTGCCTCTGGGAAAAGGCCAAAAACTCAGGTAGCAAGCATGACCTACAGTGCTATAAAATGGCTAGAAATCATTGCACCAAACTTACCCGGCTCACAAAAGCTGATTTCCATAATATCCAGCTTATCAACGCATGGGTAGATGATAACAGTTTCTGGGATAACATCAAGAACATCCTCGGCAAAGATCAAAAGCAGCACCCAAAGTTGCTCAATAGTAATAACTTCTCCTCCACAGATCCTCTAGCCATGGCAGATGCCTTTAATAAGGTCTTTACTGACCTGTCCTCAGTTCTGCCTCCTGACTACCTTCTGACTGTGTAGAACCAAGCAAACACCAACTAGCCCCAAACTAACCACTCAGCCTTCCACTTTAAGAAGGAAATGGTGAAGGAGGCCCTAACTATGATCAGGAAAGTCCTAGGCAAGACCAGATTGTGTAGCGATGGGCTAGACATGAAGTTACTATCCCTCACCCTGGATGTTCTTATCTTGCTCATAACAATGATATTTAACAAATCCTTGACTCTAGCTCAATTTCCAGAGGTCTGGAAGCAAGCCCTGGTATCACCAGTGCATAAAAATGGTGATAAGGCATTGGTGTCAAACTACAGGCCTATATTGATCCTCTCCCTGCTATCCAAGGTATTGGAAAAAATTGTGGCAAGCCAACTCATAGACCACCTCAATAAGTATAATCTGCTTTGCCCAAACCAGCACAGTTTCAGGAAAAACCACAGTACCACCATGGCACTGCTGGACTACACAGACTATGCCCACAAGGCACTGGATAAAGGCGAATTAGTGGGGTCCATTGTCATAGACCTCACCAAAGCCTTCAACACTGTCAATCACCCATTACTAGTTTTCCACCTGCAAAAATTGGGTGTGGCACCAAATGCACTGTGTTGGTTCAATGACTACCTAACACAAAGGAGCCAGTGAGTCAAAATCAGGCAGACATTATCCGGCTCCAGAGACATATCAGGTACACAAGGAGGTGTGGAAAGGATGAGAAGGGACTTGGCAAGATTGGAGGAATGGTCAGAAGTACGGCAGCTTGGATTCAATGCAAAGAAGTGCAAAATAATGCACCTGGAAAACAAAAACCCAGAGGAAGATCATGCAATGGGAGGGTAGGTAGTAACAACAACAAAAATGGAAAGGGACCGGGGGGTAATCATATCAGATGACCTTAAGGTTAGCAAGCAATGTGAGAAGGCAGTAGGGAGGGCTGGGTGGATACTGGGATGTATAGGGAGAGGCATCACCAGCAGAAAACAGGAAGTTGTTATCCCTCTGTACAGACAGTTGGTGAGACCCCATCTGGAGTACTGCATCCAGTTCTGGAGACCCCATCTTCTCAAGGACATAGACAGGATAGAGGCAGTCCAGAGGAGGGCAACTCAAATGGTGTAGGGTCTGCAAGAGAAGCCATATGAGGAGTGACTAAAGGAGCTTAATATGTATACCCTTGAGGAAAGGAGGGAGAGGGGGGACATGATAGAAACTTTTAAGTACCTCAGTGGGATCAACAAAGTTCAAGAGGGTAGCATCTTTCCAAAAAAGTGATGTACAAGAACAAGGGGACACAATTTGAAGATGGGGGGGGGGTGTTCAGGGCAATGTGAGGAAGTATTTTTTCACAGAGAGGGTGGTGGACGCATGGAACAGCCTTCCTGAGGAGGTTGTGGGGTCTAAAACTGTGGGAGAATGCAAGAATGCATGGGACAGACATAAGGCAATTTTTGTGAGGAGTAGAAAGAAACAGGTTGTTGGTTAACTTGGACCTGCAGCTTATCCTGTAGGTAGGGAAATGGGTAGACTAGGTGGGCCAAGTGGTTCTTATCTGCTGTCAAAGTCTATGTTTCTATGTATCCCTAGCAGTCCCTCAAGGATTAATTCTTAGGCCCCTGCTTTTCAGCATCTTCATAAATGATCTACCCACAGCCTGTGACATCAAAACCATCTTTTACGTGGATGATGCCATGCTTCTGAGCAGCAACACCTCTCAAGGTGCCCTACAAATGGAACTACAGAACTCCTTCACCAAACTCGAGGGCTGGTTCTGTAGGCATAAATTGCTTTTAAAGTACAAGAAAACAATGGCCATGCTACTGTCCAGCCCCTATAACAAACACAGGCTTTCTCCCCTCATAATCTCCAATACGAATAGTGAGCCGATTGAACAGGTGCAATTGTTCAAGTACCTTGGAGTCACCATTGATGACTCCCTCACTTTCATGTACAACATCAACACCCTTGTCACCATGGTAAACACAAAGATTGGGGTTCTCTATAGGCATAAGAAATCTCTCACCCCAGAAGCACTCCGCATCTCAGTCTCCAGCTCCATACTATCCATGATAGACTACAGGCTGGTTGTCTATGGGGCTGCTACAGATACAGCACTCAAAAGGGTTCAAACTGTGCTTAATAAGGCATGCTGCCTCACCCTGGGTGCAGATCATTTCACTCACACTTGTACCCTGTATGAGTGCACAAATTGGCTGACACTAAAAAACAGGATCAAATACCAATCTTGCCTCCTGAGGAAGAAGGCACTCCTGAGCAAAACCCTACCGTGTGTAGGAGATCTGCTAGAGGCATCCCTCTCATCACATATCACCAGGGGGAGGAAGAAAGGGGCAATGTCCATCCCATTCCGCCGATCCTCACTAGGGCAATGTGTCTTCTCCTATCGGGTCCCCCTCTGGATGAATGAAGTCCCGATGAAACTCCATACTAACAACAGCTTGGCTCAGTTCAAAACTGGCCTCAAACAGCACCTAATGTATAGCTCAAAATGCACCTGCTTTTAAGACCCCCACTGCTAAGCTGTCCTACCCTCAAGGCAGCACCCAGCAGGCCTATACAGAGACCTCCATCTTCCTCCGGCCTAGCCAAGGTCTTTACAAAGCAATCAGTCCTTCTTAAATGCTTTCAGTAATAGCCCCACCTTAAACCTTCCCTCACAACCACCCCTACTCAACAAAGCCAGCAGAAGCTGCTTCCCCCTCTCCTCCCCCACCACCTCCCATTTGATCGATGTTACCCCACTTCTCGCTGTCTGATGTAGTATCAAACTCCTTGCAGTAACCCTGTCATAGTCAAAACTTAACTTGGGGTTTTCCATGGGTGTGCTGCCTAGGGCAATCAATTAGCAATAGTTTTGTTTTCTAATCGATTTTTGCTCCATTTTATTCCTATTGTCTTATTTTCATGTAGCTGCTCTTGATGTCTGATGCTCAAGCTACTATAACCACTGTATCAGTATTGCCTTATTGTCTATCCTGACGTGGAACCTTTGTAAAAGAGCTTACGCTCAAAGGTCTTTCTGAAATACTAAATAAATAAATAAAACAAAGAAATAAAGAAAGAAAGAAATGGAATGTGAAAGTTCCTCTACCATCAGAACAATTGATTTCATGTCAAGTGAGTCACTCCTAACCCTAGTTTTGCCAAGCACTCTACTGATTTATTTTTAAGCGTTGTTGACTGAGACAGTTTTAAAGTAGAATTTATGATAACTTGGTTCAGGGCCCAGCACCTGTGAGGCTTCAGGACCAGATACTCTATAGAAGGTTGGTGCAGGCTATGTAGGGGTGATTGAACTTAGATTAGTGAAGGCTGAATTAAAAAAATTGGCAATTTTGGTAGGATCAAAGACCTCTTGACCTTCAATTGAGAGCATTTTGTGTGATGATTTATCACCCTTACCAAGGAGTTCAGAAACATTGTTCCAGAATCTTTTGCCTTTGCTCCAATTCTGGGTCTGCTGCTTCTTGCAGAAGTCAGATTTGGCTTTTGTAATCCTGGTGCACTTTCTATGGGCTTCTCTGTACCTTTACAGGTGGATTGGAGACCCTGATTCCCTGGCTAGTGCCCACAGATTGTTCCGCTCTCTCATGTTCTGAGGTGATCCATTCAGACGATGTACCTCTTGCCTTGCATTTTCTGACAGGTGCAAATTTATCACAGGCATGTGTGAACTCTAAAACAAAGAAATCAAGGGTCAAATTAATACATATCTGGAATGGCATCAAGGAAGCTCCAATCAATTTGGGTCAAGTAAGCTTTGAATTCAGGCACCTACTTTTTGTTTAGGACCTGGCTGGATATGATCCACGGGGTGTACTAGGCTGTTTAAATAGCCATTGACATTGTACTGGGGAATGTGCACTTAGGGTATCTGGCAGAACCTTGATCACTGTAACCCTTTCAAGGTATGCAACCAGTACCCAGTCTAGTAGTGTCACTATGTCTGTTTTATAGTTGGTCCTGGTGTGTTCCGTGACCATTTGTGTAAGGAAAAGACTGGACATCTTATCTTCATAACATGTGCAAGACTTATTGTAACCCCCACCGAGGTATGCCGTTTCCATCTGACAGCTATACCAGGTGGGCTGGGTTCAGAGAGGAATATGTCACTCGGCACATTGGCTAGGTTTGGCTACTGTGCAACAGAGGCATCCAAGTAACTCCGGACACAGGAAGCAATGACAGTAATGTCCAATACCAGAAGTGGGATTCTAAAGTGTGGCTTTTATTCACATCCAACAGAATAAACAAAGCATAGATGGACCCCCACGGGGCTACTCTCCTGGTAATGCAGATGTATGGAGATCAGAACACATTCTCATTCACTTTAGCCCTCAGGCTCTGAAACACACTGGGCACACAGCCCAAACTTGCACGCTGCTCTGGGTTTTCCCTGGCTCCGCTCCCTTGCCAGCCCTTTGGACACTTTCCATATAGCATGGAATATTACTGGTGGCTCCCTAAACCACCTATGAGCACTTCTGTGCCATCAGGGAATCTTCCTCATCAATCCCACGTCTGGGTACTTTCCTCAGGCACTGGCCAAGTACCTGAGAGAAAGCAACAAGTGTCCCAAAGTAAACCTGTAGAGGTGAATTTGGTTACTGCTGATGGGGGGTCTCCCACCTCTCGCTCCCATAATTCATACCCGGCCATTTCTCTGGACTGTAACACCTCACCTTCAAAACACTTTGCTGTGTAGATTCTCTTTAAATGTATTCACATTCAGTCTACTGTCTTTACATCCCATTTGTGCTGAACTTGAACATACTTAAATAAGTGGCTGTGTCCATTACTCTAGCCCCCCCCCACAGAGTTAAGCAGTCCAATCCCAATATCTTCCAAACTGTACTTGGTTGTCTTTTCCTGACCCCACAGTAACAGTCACTTTAGTTTCATTTTGTTTCAGGTGAAAATACATGGCCCTTGAGCAGAGCAAACTCACCCCGTGGTTGCAGGTGCCCCACAGGCATTTTCTTCTCAAAGGAAATCTTGTCCAGAACTTTCTGATGCCTCAGCACGAACTTAAATCAGGCAACTTCTTTTTTCCTAGCCAAACCAGGGGGGTTGCCCCTGGAAGCAGGCTGATTCCTTCCCCCATCCCCACAGGGATGGGGTCCTGAACCACTGAAAGCAGTCTCTACCACTTCAATGTGTTCTTCTTGTGTTCCTCTTCAGGTGAGAACACACACCTATACCACAAAATAGCTCTTTGACAGAGCTTAGGACTCTGAGGGCCTGCTTACAGCAGAGCACCTCCTTCCTCTACTACAGACTGCAACAGACTCTACTGAACTAACTTCAAATTCCCCAGCATTCTATTCTAACATCCAACTGCAACATTCCAGTGTGGCTTATGCAGCTGTGACAGTTCTAAAATGATGTCATCCCTCAGTCTTAGCTGAGACTGAGAACAGAGTGAGACAGTGTAAAATCCATTTAACTGGAGTTTCATAAGCTGCCTTCCCTGCCTACCACTAGGTCTTACTGGGATTCTAGTAACCCCAGGTAACAGGGGGGTTACATTAGCATTCTAATCAATATTAAAGTCACAGGTGACAGTGCATTCCCAGTTCTGCTTGAGGTGTTCAAAATAGTGAGTGAGGGACTCTATGCCCTGATGCTGTTTACCAGGTGGGATATAAATAGACAGGACAAGAGATTTGTGCCTACTCCCTATCAATAGCTTTATTGCTAGGCATTACAGTCCCTGGTTAGATTCTTAGTCACAATTTTGGAGGCTTGCAAGTCTGATCTCAGATAGACAAGGCAGCCCTCACCCTGCTTACCTATTCTATCTTCCCTGGAGATATTGAAGCCTGGCAATGAGACAGTGGCATCTGGTATGCATGGATTGAGCCAAGTTTCAGTTAGGCATGTTATGTCTGGCTACATTAGCATGACCCAGTGTTTGAAATGGGCAGATTTAGGCAGTAGACTACCGATATTTAGGCAGGCTATGTTCAATAGCCCTTGGCTGCAAATGCCAGGCCCAGAGCTAGGCCTGGGTTGGGGTGGACATTGCCAGACAAAAGGAGTACCATGCAACAGGGCTCAATTTTCAAAAGCCTGAGAATGCCACAAGCCTCTGGTGCACAGATCACATGGCTCACGTGGCTTGCGGCATTATTGGAGTGCAGATCGCAATTTTCAAACACTAGCGCCAAATGCTACAGGCTAGACCAGCTTTCCCTTGGTCTAATTATGCACCATTAAGGAGACACTTTTACGGGGCTTGCACCACATCTTTGGCGGGAGCTTCCATAAAGTGTGGAAATTGTCACAAATGCATCTGATGTACTAAAATTGAGTGCAGTTGTGGTGATGGGGTTTGTGGTGCAGGGCTTAGTGCAAACCCTGCACCCCTCTTTGAAAATCTAGCCCCCAGTCTCCAGGTTTTTCTCCTAGGGAAGAGGGGCAGGTATGAGACCCTGGAGACACTACCTTTTTGAGCTTGGTGTTCCATAAACACCTCAGTGACTCACACAAAATGTCAACAACACAGCACATGGTGTTCTGCATGTACAGGTAGGTGGTTGTTGTTATTCGGTGTTGGAATTTGATCATGAAAGGTGGCATTGTAAAGAATTTTTGCAAGCAGTAAAATGACACACTTAAATCATCTTCCAAGAACCCGGTGTTCCATAAACACCTCAAGACACCTCAGTGAGTGACAAAGAGATGGAAGCAATGCAACACAAGGTATTTGAGTCATTTGCACCATTATTATTTATTACTATTTATCCAGGAAAGGTGTTAAAGAATAGTTTGAAAAGCACTTAAATGACATCATTAAAAAATCTTCTAAGGACACTGTGTTCCATAAACATGTCAGCAACAAGTCAATGACTGACACAGAGCTGTCAGTACTGACACAGAGCTGTCAGTAATGTAAAGTAAGGTAATTCAGTTGTGGCATCCTTGATCCACCATCGTGCAAAGCCCATCCGTGCAGTGAGTGGCCCACCAGTGTCATACACTGAATTGCATAGCATGTCATTCGCACAACTTGACACCTCCTTGAGTGCACTGCTACTCTGGTCTGTTTGCAATTCCCCAGGCTTAGGCAGATATTAAGACCCTGATGTGTTGACAAACTCCCCCTCATCACCAGTGTTAAATATGCGGATCCCAGCATGAGCACTGCATTGGGGCAACAGGTCACAAGTGGAGATGGTTACATCCAGAGTCAATGATGCAGTCACGTTGTCTGTGGCAATGACATTAAGAGTAGGCATAGGTGCAGCTGTGGCAAAATGTTGTGATAAAAAACATCGTGTCACTGTAGGCATGGTAATTGTGGTTGTGGTGGTGTAAGCCCAGCAGCAGTAGTAGTATTAGTAGTGGTACTGCTGCTTATATAGCTCACACTGCTGATACCACTACCAGAACCTGACTTGCTGGGAGAGAAAAAGTCTTGGTCCTGGCACAGCTGTTATGATTGGAGTGCCTCTCACCATATTCTGCTGCACCTGGGGCTGGCAGGCCAGGATATTTGCTGGGGCTTGACCATGCAGATTTGCAGTGTGACTGATTTCCAGATATAATTTCATATAGCTACAAGTAGCGTAACTATGGCAATAACATAGCTGTGTTGGAACCAGATGAGAAATAAAAACAATTCAGTGAGTCAAACTTGACCCAATGAGAACTGCAGAAGTTTTTAAAACAATGAAAAAATGCACTCAAACTGCAGTGTACACACAGGACGCAGCCTCACACACACATACAAGCAAGACATATGCAGTGAACTGTGGTTGGGGCAAGTCAGTTGGCACCTTCGTTAGTCATGCAGGGAACAGAGTCCAAGACTGTATGGTAACAAACAAAAAAAACAAAAAACACACAGACACAAAAAATGTGCTTCACAAAAAAAGTCCCACTGGACCTGTGTGGACGTTAAAGCAGTAGGGGATGAGGTAGTTAGCAAAGCCCTCCCTACTACTGATCGCAGTTAAAAGGTCCTGAAAAGTGCTGTCACAAAGCCAAGCCTGAATTTAGTGACAGAAAAACCTGTGGAGAAAAAAAATGTACTTCACCAAAAAAATCTCACTGGAGGTGTGCAGAAGTGAAAAAAGTAAAATCAGCAGGGGAGGATTTCAGCAGGTATACATCCTAGTCTTTGTTAGTTAACCTAGCAACAATATCCAAAAACTAAAAACCCAGTCAGAAAACCAAGTCTGATTTTTCTGATGCTGATCAAATTTCAGAACTGACCGAAAAAGGCATATGGAGCAAACTGACCAAAAAAAGCTTATGGAGAGAACAAAAAATGTTTTGGGGCAAGTTCTAGCCCCTAGATGTTTGAAGAGGTAACTCTCTAAAAAGACAGTCTCCTGTCTTCTATCAACACTGCAGGTGGGTGAGGCTATAGATTGTTGCAGCATTTGAAGCACAAGCTGCATTCTGCAGCATCTTGTTCACATGTTTGTGGATGTCAGAGGTGTTTCAGGACTGAGAGAGCCAGTCTGGCTCTGTAGCGAGAACTGTCCTTATTGAACTTGGCTCCTTACTTGCTTGCTGATATTGTGCAGCCTTCACCCCACTGCCCAATCCCTTCAATTGGGAGATTTGCTCTGGAGGAGGGGGCTAGAGGTTACCATTTCCAGATCCTTTTCTCTAGTTGGCCTCCGCTTTGTTCCATAGCCAAAGGGGCATAGCACAAGGGCATCACACTGTGGGCCTCAGCACAGGATGGCAGTCAGCATGGAGATGCTGAATTCCAAATGTAACACCCTACACAGCCCTGTTATGTAATTTAATGTGTAATTCAATTGCATAAATGCTAACTCAAAGGTGTGTTCAACAGGCAAAAAGTGCATCATCCAGAATCAAGGCATCAATCATTGTGAGTTAACAATGGTGTTAAAATAATAATAGATGTCAATGAATTTCACTGAGGGGTGGCTAACTAGTAGTGTAATTTAAAAGAAGGCGTTAAATGGTGCATACTATTCTAATATTATATCTTCAAACTAATACATGCTGCTGTAAATTCTTTTTTGTGAGTTTACAGATATGCATTCATGCTATGGTGCACAAATTAATAGGCATGGATGATTATTTCAGGTTCATTGTTGTTTTATATCATAAAAACTATTTAACATTGTGTCTAAGTTACTTAATTTTAAGCATTATGCTTAACAAGGAGTCACTAGTTGGTTAAATTTAAAGGCCTTCAACAATGGGGGCAGAAATTACTGGTTGGCAAACAAACCCAGAGCTGGTAGACCTGTAAAGGCAGGTGGGGGTACTACTTTGAATAACTCCTTATCTAGGTAGGCCTGTGAAGGTGGGAGGTATGCTGTCTAGAACACCTATCTGAGTAGGCCTGCTGAGGCAGGTGGGGTAGCGATTGGAAAGAATGCTGAGGCAGGAAGGGGAGGATGGTATGTGGTAGAGGATGTGACGTGGCAGCATTCCTGAGAACGATGTGGGAGGCAGGGAATTGTTCAGTGTATAGAAGGTTAGATTTTTAATAGCGGAGGTGCAAATGCTAAGGAGTAAGTTGAGAATACTGGCAAGGAGGCGAGGGAGCTGGGCTGGGCTAGAGGAAGAAACAAGGAGTAGAGGGGGTAGGGGGATTGGGGGTCTTATTGGACTGAAAACAACTGCCCCACAGGGAAAGAAAGCCTAGAGAGGAGGAATGAAGGAACATAGGGAGGAGAAGATGGGCTCAGTGGGGGGAGGAAGAGGCAGGTGCACTCGTTGTGGTACCAGTAATGAATCATTTCCAACCACTTAGTACTGCAGGAGAGGGGGTGACCTAGGTGGGATACAGATGGCAGAAGAGCAACTGGTGTGTAGTGGGGATTTGAGGGAGGCTGCAGAGGGACAGAAAGGGAAGAGGAGGCAAGGTAAGGGCAACAGGACGAGATGGTGGCATTATTAGGAGAATAGAGTGGAGGCATGGGGTGGTGAGGTGGTGATCAGGGTTAACTGGAGCTGGGGAGGAAGTAGGAGCAGAAAAGAAGGGGGAGGGACAATAGCAGACATCTGCTGAAGAAAATGAGGCAGAAGGGAAAGGTAGTAGAAAGGGGAGCAGTAGAATGTGGGGAACAGGTAAGGGGAACAGGTGGGCAGAGGTAGAGTCATAGTAATAGGGGATTCAAGATTAAAAAGGATTAGATGGGCAGGGAGGGTCAGCAAGGTACAGCAGAAGAGTGGTGTATGTCCCAGGAATGACAACTGAATGCATATGCCCAATAATAGATTTACTTGCACAGGGGGTGGCGGAAAGCCACTTGTGGTCATCAACCTAGCTACCAATGACCTAGCTGGATGTGAGTTAGAGACAGTAAAGAAGAAGTTTAGAGTGGTAAGAAAGGTTTCTTGGGAAGGGGCTAGACTGGTAGCTTTCTAGGAAGTGCTGTTAGTGCCTAGAGTCAGCACAGCTAGAAAACATCGGATAGAGGAGATTAATGGCTGGCTGAGGGAATGGTGCAGAAAGGAAGGATTTGGATGCATAGGGAACTGGGAAGGATCCCCGGGATGATAAAACCTTCTATGCACCTGATAGGTTGCACCTAAGTCAGAGGGTATCCAGGCTACTTCAGGAATGGATAGGTGAATACAGCATATTATCAGGAACTTGAATTTAAACTGAAAGACAGGCCAGAAAGGGTTGAGGCACCCAGAGTTTCCCAGAGGAGGGTGCAGCCAGGCCCACCCTCAAGTTGGAAACACAAAGGGTTTAGTAAGGAGGAGAAGAAGTGTGGTGAGCAGAAGAGAGCACTGGGTGGAGATTTCAGAAGATGGGGCAGTCAGGTGGAAAGCAAAGAGGGGTCAGAAAGTTTGGTGAGTGGGAGGAATAGAAGAGATTTAGGGGTAGGTGAAATAATGGGGGAGAAAAAGCTGATAATGAGGGAAGGAGAGGTCAGACAGGCAGAGGTGAGAGGTGACTCTTGGCTGAAAAAGAAGAGGGGGAATCAGGAATGGTGGAGAGTAGTGTCCCTAAATGCTAAAAGTCTCAGAACAAAATGGATGACCCGAAGGCCATGATGACAGAGGGGATGGTGGATCTGGCAGCAGTCACAGAGACTTGGGTTAACCCGAAACATGACTGGGACCTCACCATACCAGGGTATATACTCTGTATAGAGCGGGCAGGGAGAAAGGGAGGGGGGGCACTTTAAGTCAGGAAGGGCATCACTGACACCAGGGAGGAGCTAAGGGAAGGGAAGGGAACTATGATTACAGATCCAAACAGCAACACAAAGAAAAGTGAGGCTGGGGGTAGACTACAGGCCACCAAATCAATTAATTAATTATATTCTTTATTTCAAAAGATTTACCAGGAAAGTCATACTGCGCTGCTATCAACTAGTTTCCAGATGTGCCATGGAGGTTCCGTGTCATAACAGCAATCGCAAAACAGCAATTACTGTTACAGTGAGTGTACATTGCCAAAAAGCAAATCAGCGATGTACACTTGCAGGTGACAAGACATCCAGCAACTTAAAATAGTGTTTATTTGGGGGGCTGTGCCCCCCCACAGTGGGGGGATTCACCCCTCGCATTCCTTTACTACATATATCCAACTCCGGGGCATGTCAGGAGAGGAGACAGTCTGACAAAAAAAAAAAAACAACAGCAGTAGTAAAATTTTCCCCAGTTCCCAGCCGCAAACCCAGTACCTGCTGTACCGAAGCTAGCCACTCTCACCACCACACCACACGGATAGCTCGGTGGCAGCATGGCACACTACCCCACACAAAGTCTCTTCCCTATGCCTCCACTTCTCTTCCCTATCCCTCCCCTTTCAGTCGTACTCCCTCGCTCATCCCTACTGTTGCTTTCATATTCCATCGCTACTCTTACAGGGAAGCCCAAAAGGGTAGCGCTGTAAATGAGTCACTGATTTCACAGTTGCTCATTTGCAATCACTGTTATCACTGAATACAGTCCTGGGGGAAGGGGGAAGAGAAGAGAACAGAATAGATCCAAGGTACAATGTAAAAAAATAATACAGCTGTATGGAAATAAGCAAAACAAAATATGCAAATTACAAGAAAACACTTCAGAATAAAAATTGCCATACAGTAAGTTGCTATACAGTAAATTACGAAATAGGAAAAAGAACAGTAAACTGTGAGCAATAAAACAAATATGAGGAGTAGGGAGTACTAACTGATTTACTACAGGAGATGGGATAAACTAGTGTCAGTGCAGGGAGAAAGGCTGGTGACAGAAGTCCACCCCAGTATTAGACACAGCTGCAGGAGTGAGTAGTCAGATCATAGAGGAGAGATTCCAGAGTGAGAAGTGAAGGAACAGAGCAAATGAGAGGGGGTAGAGAGCCCCAAATTTTAGGGACGTGGAACAAGAAGGCATCTTGATCACCAGTAGATTTCATTGGTGGTAGAGCAAGACAAAAAATGCAAACACTGCAAAGAGAGTAAGAGGTAGAAGGGTTCAAAGACAGGAGAAAACCAAGATAACAGGGAGGGAGCCAAACCAAAATTTGGAGAAAAATAAGGCACCATGGAAAAGGTGCCTGGCATGAAGAGAGGGGAGAAAGATGGAGGTATACAAAGAACAGTGGTGAGTATGCAAGGGTTTGTCAAAGGCAAATCAATGGAAAGAGTGAAAGTGAGGGTCCAATCTATCTCAAGTGGACTTTGGAGCAGCACTGTAAAAAATTTCTCCCCAGTCAAAAACGGGGAGAATCATCTTAGTAAAAATTTCTCTTCGAACAGGAAGCGGAATAAATCTCTTATTACTGTAAAGTGCCCCATGTTTGGGGTGAAGCTTCTTGTGGATAGTATCCACATGAACAGAAAATCAAGGTGGTGATTCAACCAGATCCCGAGACACTTATAACAGAAGACATCTTCAATAGTTGCATCATCTAAGGTATAAAAGGAAGGAAGGGGGTAGACTCTTGCAAGCTTCTGCCTAGTGCCAAAAGTCACAGAGACTGTTTTCTTTACATTGAGGGATAACTTATTTTCATGGAACCAGTGCTGGATATTGTTAAAGTCCAATTGAAGCTGGTTCATGAGGTCAGATGCAGAGGAGCCATAGGTAAAGAGAACCATATCATCTGTGTACTATTGAATGGACACAGAGGAGCAGGCAGTGGGGAGATCAGTTAAACAGATCCTTAGGGGATGGCTGAGTGAATAGGAAGTGGGGATGGGGATGAAATCTACAATATGGATAGTTTTTGACCTGCCCTCAAGGTAGGAGTGGAACCAATCAACTGAAGAAGCAAAGAACACAGAAGCCTGAAGCTTGTCCAGGAGAATGGGCTAGGCAACAATGTTGAAAGCTTTGGCTAAACTGACAAAAATGGCAGAGGTGACAAGGCTCTGATCCATGTCAGATAGGATAGTATCAGAGGTGGAGGTGGAGTGGGACTTCCTGAAACCAGACTAGAAGAGAGTGAAGAAGGAAGCTGAGTCAAGAAAAGGGGGAAGTTGGAAGAGAACAAGATGTTCCTGGAATTTAGCCAGTGTAGGGAGGAGTAAAATAGGATGAAAGTTACTAGGAGAAGAGAGGTCACCTCCCTTAGGAAAAGGAATGACAGTAGCCAATTTACAAGACTTAGGGACACAGGATAAGGAGAAAGAAAGGTTGAGGAGGTAGGTGATTGGGAGGGCAATGTCATGAGCAGTGAGATACAGGAGACTGGGGTCAATGTCATCAGAGCTTCCACCCTTAAGTGAGTTTAGAGCCACAAGGGCCATAAGAGGAGCAGCATGGGTAGTGGGTGAGAAAGAAAGAAAGAAAGAAAAAAAAGGGAGGAAGGAGATAAAAGGACAGACAGAGAAGGAGAACGAGATGGTAGAGAAGGAGAGAGAGGGAGAGCTGGAGGAGGACATTGCTCAGTAATTTCAATGTAAAATCATGAAAGTAATGCATATACTAACAGAATGTTTTTTTATAATGAATGATCGAAGAAAATAAATGCAGTTGAAAATATTTGGGGATTGGGTTGAAAAGACAACTCATTGGGCAGGATTTTCAAAGCATGGCACAGGGTTTGCATCCAGCCCTGTGCCACAGCACTTAGATTCTTGGAGTGTGCCAAACCCGTTGCTGCAACTGCACCCAATTTTACAGTCTCGGGTACAGTTGCGATAGTTTCCAAAAATTATGGTAGCTTGCGCCAAATATCTGGTGCAAGCTCCATAATACTGGCCCCCAGGATTGCCACAGCTTAGACCAGAAAAAGTTGGTCTACCTTGCGAAAATTACCACATGAGATAGAAAATCCTGTTAGATCGCTGAAAGCCCCATGAGCCGTATCGTCGGTGCACTGGGGCTTGCGGGTGATCTAATACATTTGAAAATCCTGCTACTGCTCTCATAGAGACATCCACCATTACTAAAATAATTGCATGTTTTCAAAATTTTCAGTATAAGGGAAAGAAGCATTACTTGATCATTTGTTGTTTCAAAAAGTCACCATCACTAAGCTATCAGTCCTGATTACAGTCTATATTTGGTTCCTTTCACTCTGTAGATTGGGAAAGGGTCACAGGAAGCTATTGTGAGGGAGTTCATCATTTAGTCTTCTCAGTGCTTGTGTGTTCAACATATGAATCCAAAAAGCCCTTACACTGTTAATTTTCATAGTCTCCTCCTGTCATATTCATTTCCACTTTTTCAATGACCGTGTAAATCAATATTGCTGCAGAGCCATGGTTCGTCGCTACAAAATGCTGAGCCATAGTATCCATTAGATTTCTGCTCTTGATTACCATTTTGTGTTCTTCAGTCCTGTATTTGAGGCTTCTTTTAGTCTGCCCCACATATGTCATGCCACATGGGCACAGTACTATGTAAATGACTCCAGCAGTTTTACAGTTAATTAATTTATTATTCTTTTTCAGATCTCAGATGCATAAAGGTCTTACAATCTCTAGTGTTACTACAACATGCACAGTTTCCACAGCGGTACCATACATTCGTGCTTAAAGTAGAACTAGCTGAATGTTCATGCTGATTTGCATATATATCCCATGATGCTTTGCATTGTAGGGTTATGTGCCATCATCCTAGCTGCTGACCAGGCCCACCTAAGATCTTTCTCCGAATCGCCTATACTTAGTGACCCTTCTATCAAAGCTGAAACCTTCCTGCTCTCCCTCATGGGCTCCGTCATGCTGGCCCTCCTAGATAATCATGACCATCGCCTACTTGGTCTTTTCCTCCAGTCCCTTTCTATACAGTCCCCCAATTGGCACCACCTACCTGCCACCTTCTCTCACTTCTCCTTCTTGCAGGGGATGTGGAAGCTAACCCTGGTCCCTCAGATGTGCACACTGACCATGCTAATACCATCTGGACAGGATGCTGCAGCCTCAGAGTCACACACCTGAATGTATGCAGCCTCCCAGCTAAATTCTCTGAACTCAAAGCCTGGGCGTGCCTCTACAAGCCACATGTCCTGGGTCTGTCTGAAACGTGACTTAAGCCATACCATAGTGATGCCTCCTACCAACTCCCCTGCTACTCATTGCTGCACCTCAACCGGCCATGGCAGAAAGAGGGGTGGTGGCATTGCACTATATGTATGAGAACATATCAGTGCAATATTATTGCTTTATCCACACACACACCCTCCCCCCTCGGTAAGCTAATGGCTTGTTGCTGAAATTGTTCTTGGTGCATCAAAAAAAATTGTACATTGGCTGCCGCTACAATCCTCCCTTAGGAGGTGTACAGGTACTATCAAACTTCCTGGATGGCCTTGCATCTGCCCACTACTCCAGGGACACCATCATACTCATGGATTTTAACCTCCACTGGACAGAAACCCCATTACCAGATTATGCTCACCTGCTAAAAATGCATCACCTTGAACAAGTCATCTCCTCCCCTACCAGATACAATCCCCACTCCCCTAACCACTCCACCCTTGACTGGATTGCCACAAACTGTGAAAATCTTGTCATCCAAGCAGGCACTGTGGCTGACTCAATCAGTGACCACATCCCGATGTATATCGCTCTAGCCACCAAAACAACATATCCTCCTCACAAACTGCTATCTTTTAGGAAATTCGCATGTCAGGATTATGGCTTTGTGCTAAGAGATGCCTGGGCCATAAACTGGTCCTTACTCTACCAACTCAAAGATGTCTCCATGGCGGTGACACTTTTCACAGAAGTTCTTCATAACCTTCAGGACAAATATTTCCCTATCACCACCAGGCGGGTAAAAGGTGACCACTCCTGTTGGCTATCAAGTGAACTTCTGGCCCAAATGAAAGAAAGTACAAAACCTGACAAGCCTTCAAGGCATCCCCCTCTCCCCAATCATGGAATGCATATATGTGACTTTGAAACTCCTGCAAGCAGGCTGTTAAGTCACTCAAGCGTAAATACTCACAAACTGACAATATGAGTCGCTTGGCAGCCCTCTCAACTTCTGCACCTCAATAAACTCCCTCATCAACCCAAAATCACATAAACAAATTACGGAACTTAACTCCCCCTCAGGACCCACTACTGACCCAGGCAAGATTGCTCACATCTTCAATAGAATGTTCATCAACCTTACCTGCTACACCAGCAAACTCCTTCCACAGCTTCCCTCAACCCAGTACAATCAGCCATGCTGCCCACTGAAATCAAACCCTGTTTTTTTATTTTAGAGCCATTGACCATAGCACTACGGGCAAACTCCTTAAGACACTTCCCACCAGGGGTAGCCCAGGCAGTGACGGTCTGTATCCCACCTTTCTGAAAATCCTTTCCCCTGCCTTTGTAAAGTCTTCGACCTACATGTTTAACCTTGCTCTCTCATCATCTACTATGCTTGAATCATGGAAGCATGCGCATGTGGTGCCTATTTTCAAATCCGGTGATCCCGCTGTCCCAGAAAACTACCGTCCCATCCCCCTCTTCCCACATGTAAGCTAACTATTAGAAGAAATCATTCACCATCAGTTTTCTGAGCATCTAGATAACTACAACCTCCTGTGCCCCCTCCAACATAGCTTCCACAAACACCACAGCACCTCCTTGGCCTTGGACCTTTTCTCTAATCATGTCCTTAGAAACATGGACATGGGCATGGCCACAGGTGTAGTGTTTGTGGATCTATCCAAGGCCTTTGATGCTGTTGACCACCACTTCCTCAAATCCACCCTGCTAAACCTAGGCTGCTCCACGGATGTCACTGCATGGTTCAGCAGCAACCTTGCAAACAGATCCCAGTCTGTTCTGATAGGGAAAGAAACCTCTGCCGTGCTACTCGTCCACACTGGTGCACCCCAGGGCTCCGTACTGGGGCCTCTACTATTCTCACTATTCATAAATGATCTCCCCACAGAAAGCATATACTGTAATGCGCTCCTCTACGAAGATGACCTCGTCATCTACCATAGCACGAAGTTCCTGGAATCTGTCTTCTACCCTCACGATAAACTATGGAACTGCTCAGAACTGGTTCCTCTCCAAAACACTTCTTGTTAATGAGAGGAAAACTAAGGTCATACTCTTTGTCTCCAAGCCATACCTAGCAAAAGCTGCCAAGTCAGAAACCTCGCTACACATACTCACTTTTCTCTTCATTGTGTCCTCCTTCAAATACCTAGGAGTGACTCTTGATCCCTCCCTTACCTACAATGACCATGTTTCCAACACTATGAAAAGAATCCACCAGAAGCTGGGGGCATCCTTCTGGGTCAACCACCTTCTGACCCCAGAGGCTTGCCTCCCAATTGCCCAGGGTAATCTTCTGCCCCTACTTGATTATTGCTCCCTGGGTTTCTCCTCCATGTCCTCCTCACTTCTTTCTCATCTGAATATCACATACAACTCTATTTGTTGCTTTGCCCTTCAGGTCCCCTACTCCACTCATCACTGCTCTCTATATCAGTCCCTATGTTGGCTCTCTCTGCATGCCGTTTTGAATATGCCTTGGGCTGTCTGAGCAACACCTCCCCCAGAAACTTACAACAGTCCCCTTACTCCTTGCTTCTCACTAACAGGGTTGTAACTGGGTGCTTCAGGGCCTCCCCCCCGGTAGTTCCCCATGTATCCACTGTCATGGGGAGCAAGGCTTTCTCTGTCTCTGTTCCTTGTGGAAAAAACTTCCACCTGCTATCCAAATGTTACCCTCTGAGCAGTCTTTCAAATCAAAACCAAGAGACTGGCTTATATCTTAGGCCAACTGTACCTGCTCCCTTGGAAACACCCTTGCCAGAAAGCCGTCTTAGGGGCCTAGCATACCTATTGCCTGTTTCCTAAGTTCTGGTTACTACATAAACAATTGATGTGTTTTACTCTTTTGTGAAGCTGTAGTTTGCAATATTGTGAAGATGTCTGCAATACTATTATCTCTAATGCACTGTATTGTAACTTGACTGACTGAAGAATGCCTTGATCTCCTACATAGATACATAGATACATAGACAGTGTCGGCAGATAAGGGCCTATGGCCCACCTAGTCTGCCCATTTGAGCTTGTAAGTTCAGTTTGTTTTCCTAGAAGTCTATTTCCCCTTACCCCTGACCTCTAGAATTCCTTTATGTCTATCCCATGCATTCTTAAATCCCGTGATTGTTTCAGCCCCCACCACTTCCTCTGGCAGGTGTTCCACTTGTCCACCACCGTTCTGTGAAGAAATTCTTTCTTATGTTTCCTCTGAATCGTCCTCCTCCAACTTCATCCCATGCCCTCTAGTCCTGAAACATCTTTTTCGCTTAAAATAGTGTTTTCCTGCACCCTGTTCCTCCCTGTAAGATACTTGTATGTCTCTATCATATCCTCTCTCCTCCTCCAGGGAGTACATGTTCAGTTCCTTCAACCTGTCTTCATAGGACTTGTGATGCAACCCATGCACCATCTTTGTTGCCCTCCTCTGAACCTTCTCTACCCTGTCTATGTCCTTACGTAGGTATGGTCTCCAGAACTGTACACTGTACTCAGGTGGGGCCTCACTAGTGTCTTGTATAGCGGAATTATGACCTCCTTTTCCTGCTGGTGATGCCCTGCCTATACATCCCAGCATCCTATTTGCTTTACCTGATGCCTTGTCACATTGTTCCCTACCTTGAGGTCATCAGAGATGACAACCCCAAGATCCCTTTCCTGCTTGGTGCATGCTATATCCTCACCCCCCAACTGATATATTGTGCCAGGGTTTTTGTGCCCCATATGCATTATCTTGCACTTCTTGCATTGAATTTCAACTGCCAAACCCTTGACCATTCTTCAAGTTTCTGCAGGTCCCTTCTCATTCTGTCTACACCCTCTGGTGTGTCTACTCTGTTACAGAGCTTTGTGTCATCAGCGAACAGTGAAATTCTGCCTTCTAGATCCTGTGCAATGTCACTGATGAAGATGTTGAATAGGACCGGTCCCAGCACTGATCCCTGTGGTACCCCACTGGTCACTCTTCCTCTGTGGAGCGACAGCCATTTACCACCACCCTCTGTGTCCTGCCACCCAGCCAGTTACCTACCCACCACACTACTGTCCTGCCCACACCCATATTCCCCAGTTTGTGTAATAGTTTTCTATGTGGCACAGTGTCAAGGCCTTGCTGAAGTCCAGATAGGCCATGTCCACTGCCCTCTCTGATCCACTTCCTAGTCACCCAGTCAAAAATTCAATGAGGTTGGTCTGACATGACCTCCCCTGGTGAAACCATGCTGCCTTGGGTCCTGTAGTCCATTGACAACCAGATGTTCCACCAATCTCTCCTTCAGTAGTGCTTCCATGATCTTTCCCACTACCGAGGTGAGGCTGACTGGTCTGTAGTTCCCTGCTTCCTCTTTGTTCCCACTTTTGTATAAGGGGACTACATCTGCTGTCCTCCAGTCTTTGGGTACCTCCCTGTTTCCAGTGATTGGCTAAACAGGATAGCCAGAGATTCAGCCACCACCCTCTTAGTTCTTTAGGACCCTGGGGTGCACCCATCTGGCCCCATTGCTTTATCAGCTCTTATTACTTCCAGTTCCTTCAGGACCCTTTTCGTGTAAAGGACTTGTGTCCATTTCTGCACCATTCTCACCCTTGTACTCCTTCAGACCCATTACCCCCTCTTCCTTAGTAAAGACTGAGCAGAAATACCTGTTCAATATGTCAGCTTTACTGTTGTCATCCTCCACGCGGCTCCCATCCTCCCCTTCAGTCTCACTATCCCTCCTTTGTCCTTCTTTTTCACTTATGTACCTGTAAAGGTTTTGTCCCCTTTAACCACTGATTTTGCAATGTGTTCTTCTGTCTGAGCTTTGGCTTCCCTTACTGACTTCCCTGCCTCCCTTTGTTTCTCCTGGTACTTCTCCTATCCCTTCTGCCTGTGTTTTTGTATTGCCTGAATGCAATCTTTTGGCTTTCACTTTCTTTGCTACCTCTTTGGAAAACCATAATGGTCTCCTCTTTCTTTTCCTCTTGCTAACCTGCTTAATGCATAATTCTGTTGTTCTTATAATCCCATTTTAAATACTGCCCACTGTTCCTCAATCCCTGATTCCTGTCCCATTCCCTTAATGCCTCTTTCAAGCATCTCCCATTTTCCCAAAGTCTGCCCCCTAAAATCCAGGATACGTGTTTTTGTGTGGTTTGGTACTGCTCTTTCTGTGATTTCAAACCACAATGATTGGTGGTCACTGTTACCCAGGTGCTCCCCACTGTTACCCCCATCACACTGTCCCTGTTTGTGAGCACAAGGTCCAGTATTGCCTTCTGCCGAGTTGGTTCCATGACCAGTTGCTTGAGGAAGGCACCCTGAAGGGAGTCCAGGATAAATCTGCTCCTAGTTGATGCTGCTGCTGGGATGCTCCAGTCCACGTCTGGTATATTGAAGTCTCCAACCAGTACTACCTCACCTTGTCTGCCATCCTTTGGATGGCTAGCATCAACTCCCTATCTGTTTCTTCCTCCTGGGCTGGTGGTCTATAGACCACACCTGTAGCGGATGGCTGGCCCATTTTCCTTTCCAGCTTAACCCACAGTATCTCTCCCCATTTTGTTCCTCCTGGATCTGTGTGGCCCTTATGTCATTTTCACATACAGTGCCACCTCCTCCCTTCCTGCCTGCTCTGTCTCTTCTGAATATGTTGTAGCCAGGTATGGCCATCTCCCAGTCATGGTTATCATTACACCAGGTTTCAGTGATGGCCACAATGTCCAGGTCTGACTGTACCATGACAGCCTCCAGATCTTCCATCTTGCTGCTAAGGCTCCTGGCATTTGCACACATGGCTTTCCATGTTTTGACCTCCTAGACTGCTTCACTGTTCTACTCCAGCCCCTTCCTTGGTTGTCATTTATCCTTGGTTCTCCTTGCTGTCTGCCCTTCTGCTGAATTTTGCTCCTTTTCTGCTTATCCACCTTTGGACACTAATCTCCAACTTTTGCACACTGCTTTGCAGAGATAGCCACTCCTCTGGTTCACTGGTTCCATTACTAGCTGTGGGGGTGAGCAAGTAGGTATCATCCTTGCTGGCCTGCCACCCTCTTTGCTAGTTTAAATGCTTGTCAATGTAGCATTTAAACTTATCATTGAGTGCTTGATTCCCCTCCAGGATGGATGCAGGCCGTCAGGCTTGAACAAACCTCCATCCCTCCAGATGGGTCCCCAGTCACCAATGAATCCAAACCCTTCCTCACAGCACCAGTTCTTCAACCATGAGTTAAAGTTCCTGGTGCATGCACTCTATGCTCTCCTTGCCTCTCACAGGTAGTACTTCTAGAAAGTGACAGAAGTAGCTACTTGCTTGAGACCCTCCCCAGTTTCCTAAACTCTTCCTGAACTTCCTTTGGCTCCCCATTTGCCAAGTCATTAGTACCTAGGTGGATAATGACATCCAGCTCACCCTCCTGTCTTGCCTTCCCAGTGATCCCAGTATCTTCCTTCCATCCCTCCATGCTGTGGCACCTGGTAGGCACCTCACCTCCCTGTCCTCCCCCTCCTGTGTTCCTAGCTGGATCCCTCTTATGATGGAGTCCCCCACCAGGATTCGCTTCCTCCTCCTCTGGGGTCCACTGCTTTCCCCACTGAGGTCACCTCCTTGCTCTAACCTCCACATCCTTTCCTTCCACTTCCCTGGGTACCTCTATTTGGTTGTCCCTCATTTGCCAGTGTGGCATATGAGTTCTTGAGAGGAATAGGATCTGGGATGTGCCTCTGCCTGACTGCTCTAACCCTCCTGAGCCCACTGTCATCCAAGTGCTCCTCGTTCTCGGCATCCTTTGAGGCAGCTGCATTGACTGGGTGGTTCCTGGACAGGGGTGATGGTACTCCTGACCCAGTTTACTTCCGCTCTGAGTCTGGCTATCTCATCCCGCAGTCCCGAGAGATGCATGCAGATAGGGCAGCACTTCAGTGTCCAGAAGGTCTGCCTGAATATGGCTGCCCCACAGCCACTGCATTGCACCACTCCCCACATTATACTGCAATTCCACTACTTATCTGCTACTGAAGCTCTCTTAGTTCTCTTTTTATTTATTTACAGTACTAAAAATCCTGTAACTGATCCTCAGATATATATTTTTTAAGGAAAAGAAACCAATAAATAAATAAATGAGTCAAAAACTTGTCGTGCTGAGGGTGGTCTTCTCCCCTTATGCCCCTCCTACTTCACACCTCTTACTATACCCTGTGTTTAGCTCCTGTCAATCAGATTTATCAGGGCATATAATTAAGAGTTGGGGAAGGGGTGGAGGGGAGCAAATTTGCAGCAATTAAAGACAGCACAGAATTACACCACCACTACGTTTTAAATTTTCAACAGCCCAAAAACAATTATAAGTAAAGACAACACAGAAAGAAAGTATAGTGTCACTACAAGCCTACAATCTAAGTTTAAAAGAAAAATACCAGTTACCAGTTACTCTGAAGCACTGAATTGAATATGTTTCCTTCCTTCACCTTCTGGCTTCTTCTGAGCGTGTATGTCCTAGTTCTCTGCATGCAGAGATACATTGCTTATTTTGTCATGAACTTATTTTTATGTTAAACACCAATTCTCAAGATGTGAAGTTTATGCATCACTATTTCTGACACCTTTGCACTCGCTGTATTATAACTTTCACCTATTTGTCTGTGCCACTGTATGGCCCAGGTTGTTACTGAAAATGGTCCCTTGGATCAGTTTGCTTACCAGATTACCAAAAATATAAATAAATAAATGTGGGATTTTGTATTTCATAGCAGTAGCTGCTTTTTGGTAATTCTGGTATCCATGTTTGAGGTTTTGTGTTATTATAATGAAAGCTGTGGACCAACTTATCGTTTAAGTTTTCTCCTCATTTGCAGCTCATCCACGATGCTGTCAAATCATTGATGGCACTATCTGTTTGCAGAACATGCCAATACTTTGTAACACAGTTTGTCACTTTGCTTGTACCTGAACCATAAGTTGTTGCAAATGTCAGTTGTTTATTCTCTGTATCTGTCCATTGTCTTGGTCTTACTGTAGCAGCATTTGTCTGTCAGTTTCTGTTGCTCTTGTGTAAGTATTTTCCACAACAATGTGGTCATACTTTCTTTTGATAAATCTGTTCCCCATCTCTATTGCCTTGCTTCTAAAGTCTGTTTCATTGCTACAGTTGTGACGTACCTGTACCATTTGGCCCATGGAGATATTATTTTTCAGTTTTCTCAGATGACTACTGCTGTATTCTAGTAATAAGTATTTCTCCATTTGTTTATGGTAGATGGTGGTTTCTAGCACAGCACCCTGTATTTTAATTCATAGATCAGAAAGTTTACTTTTGAGTCACTGGTGTTCCATGTTAATTTTTAAATTGGATCATAATTGTTCATGTATGTAAGGAAGTCCCTTAGCCCTTCCTTGGGCCCCTTCCACAGTAGCAGCACTTTGTTGAACTCTCTGATATTGTTACTTCCTTCAAAAATATAAGTCTCCTTGGGTCAGGCTTGGGGAGAAGCTCGTTCCTGTTGCAGTTCCTTTGGTTTGTATAAAAAAGGCTTTGTCAAAGATAAAATAATTTGATGTCAGTGCCATTTCGGCCATGCCTAAGATGAATTAATTTGGTGTTAATAACCCACATCCCTGGTCTGTAAAAAAGACTTCTTTGCTTCCATACCCCCAAAGTGGGGCATACTAGTACACAGACTTTCAATGTCTAATGCCATTTTTTTACCGTTCTCAGGTAACCCTTTGTGGTTCAGGTCCTGTACCATATTCCAAACATCTTTAATGTCCCATAAATGTGATTGTAGTTTGATCACAAGAGGTCTTAGGAAGAAGTGAATGCATGTAGAAAATGGTTCCATAACCGATCCTATACTCACAATGACCAGTTGTATTTGGCGTATTTGTATGATCTTTGTGTAACTGTGGTAGCTAGTAGGTAGTCAGTTTTATGGTATGGCTGACAGCCAGGAACTACTTTTCTTTTTTGGGGGTTATCCGCTTATTCTCATATGCCTGATTCAATAGTGTGTCCATTCTTTCTTTTATAGTATCTGTTGGGCTGCTTCCTATCTTTTGGTGAAAGTTTACATTTCCTATTTGTCTTTGTATTTTCATCAGATATTTGTCTATACTTCACACCACAATTGCCCCGCCTTTTTTGGCAGGTTTAATTAGGAGGTCACTAATATTCTGTAATTCATTTAGTGCTTTTGTTTCTTCCTTAGCTAGGTTACTTTGATACTTTGTTCTGTTGTTTTAGTATTTTTTCCTGTTATTCATCTACCAAGGAGCAATATGTCGTAATTGCTGGGTTTTGTTTTCTAATCAGGTTAAACACTGACTTCTTTCTAAAGGGGGTCTGTTCTCTCATAAATGCTATGTCTACGTCATTGTTTGCTGATCATTCCCCCAGCATTTCACATGCTTCATTGTCAGGTAAATATACATTCCATATTGTTGTCAGTGTCACAATTTGAGGAACTTGAGGAACTTTTGAGTAAAACAATCTCAAGTGAAATCTGTTAAACTTGTGAAGATCTACTTTAAGTTTGAATGTATTTATACCATTCTCTAGGACATAGGAGAGGCCCTTCTGTAGGACTTTGGTCTGTGCATTCATTAATTCTTTGTCCGTCATAGAAACATAGAAACATAGAACATAGAATTTGACGGCAGATAAGGACCGCTTGGCCCACCCAGTCTGCCCATTTCCCTACCTAATGGATAAGCTGCAGATCCTAGTTAACCTGCAGCCTACTTCTTTCTACCCAACCCCCTAGAATTGCCTTATGACTGTCCCATGCAAGCTTGAATTCAACCACTGTTTCTGACTCCACAACCTCCTCCGGAAGGCTGTTCTATGCATACACAACCCTCTTTGTGAAAAAATACTTCCTTACATTACCTCTGAGCAGCCCCACCTCTATCTTCAAGTTTAGTCAAGTTTATGATCACCATTTGTTCCGTCTCATGATCCTAGACAGATGTGAATTTGGAGGTGAAGAATATAAAAGCATTGTCAATATTTCCAACTGTAGAGAGAGGGCACCAGTCAGTGGCTATCAGGTCAGCATGAAGGCAGAAGATATCCAGTGATCAAAAAGACTGGATCTGGATGAATTTAGGAGGAGCTATTGGATGACAGATCTTACACACACAGTAGACATATGTGATCATTGAGGGCATCAAGGAGGGTATTAGCATCCAAATACAATGGGTATGGGAGTAGAGGACCCACTCCAAGAGGGAGTGATTTAGAGATTTGAAATTAAAGTGACTGGGAACAGAGATAAGTAGGGTTAAAAGGAGGAACTTAACATTAAGGCAAAAGTTATGATGAGAGGGGTGAGGGACAATTTAAATTGAAATAACCTAGCATGAGTAACTCTCCAGAGGAAACCTGGGATAAGATGGTGGTGAGTAACTCAATTACTGAAGGTGGGGACATGCCAGAGTAGCAGTAGTTACCAGCAATAAATATGGGGGTAGAGAAGGGGAAGGTGAGTTTGAGAATTAGCATCTCATAGGCAGAGGGAATAAAAATGGAGAACACAGATTCATACTGGATGATTGAGGAGAGGTATGTGGCTACACCACCACCTCTCTTTGCTCGATCCTGTCAAATAATGGTGAAACCAGGGACAGCAATGGAACAATCAGGGATCCTGGGGGCGAGACAAGATTCCAAGATCACCAGCACTTCAGGTTTGAGATTAACCATGAGTGGTTGCAACAGGTCGATCTTAGGGAGGAGAAGAAAGAAGAAGGGCCACACTTGTACTCAAAGCGCTGAGGCTTAGTGCTGCGGTTTTGTTCTCCTGGTGAAAAAAACACTGGGTTGCTATACTTTTGCATCTTTTGTAAGTATTTTTGCATTTTTCTGCTAAGAGTACTACTGTTGTTCTTTATTTAGTACACACAGAAGGACTGGAGGAAATAGGGTGACATGACTGGCACATTCAAGTACAGTAGTCACCAATTAAAATGGACACACTTAGGCTAGAGAGTCAATTATTTCAGTCATTTTGCTTTTGCCAAATGCTATTTTATATTTCTCAATGGTAAAGCTGCTCAATACAGCGTACCTCCAGCTTCACCGATAACGGACAGCTAATGGCGTTCCTCCTCATAGTTCTGCTTCATATTCTGCCCATTTTTCTGTCTCTGAGCCAGTGTCCAACCAATAGAAGCATAATAAAATTATATTCTTAAGTTTTCTAAGTTCTTTCAGCAGCACAGCTCCCCAGTACATGCATTTTTCTGCCGGATATCCCATGAGCATTGACACAGTGATGTTCCATGTCACCAGGATAGTCTATGTCACTCACTAAGTCACTTTCCTAGTTGAAACAATATGTTTGGGTTTTGGCACTATAATCAGTGATTGGTAGTTGTGTAACAGGCAGGTATTGCTTTTACAGTACAATAGCAAGCAAAATGACAAGCAAAATGGCTGGAAAACCAACAATGAGAGCTAAATGGACTACGCTGTCACTAGCAAGAAAAGTGGAGATCTTGATGAAATAGACTCGCTGCTTAAAATGAGTGTCCATTACATGGTACAGTACTTCATCTCGGCTTAGCGAAGTCTACACTGGGTGAGTTGATGTGGTCTTGGGAGGACATCCTCAGCTAATGGCTTGGTAACTAGAACCCAGACCATAAAAGGAAAAGAGTGGGCAAAGATAATGAGATAGGGGACACTTTGCTGCATTGGTTTGCCAATGTGCAGAGCCGGGAGGCAATGCTCACTGGACCAATTTTAAAACTAAAGGCTCAGCAGTTAGCTCTCACCCTGGGAAAACCTGACTTCTGTCCCACAGAAGGCTGGTTGCAGAGGTGGAAGTCACAGCACAGCATAGTATTTAAAATGACCCACAGGAAAAAGCTGAGTGCCGACCAAGACAGTGCACATAACTGACCTTAACACCAGTGCACAAGCAAACAAAAAAACAAAACAAAACAAAAAAAACACAAAAGAAATTTACTTCACTGTAAAAAGGTGGACACCTGTTATAATGGATGGAGCGGGCACACTCCAATGTGTCCGTTATAAACGGTGCATACTGTGCCTCTGTGGGATGAATAAGGTAGACAGCAGTGAGTTGTTCACAGTGAGTGGTAACACATGCAACATTTGAAACTCCATAATATTGGTGATGGTGGGGTTCCAAACAATGTCAGTAAGGTTTTTTTTTACTGAAAAAGTGGTGGCAAATTGGAACAAACTTCCAGAAGAGATCATGTGTGTAGAGACTGTAGAGAGTTCAAAAGAGGTACAGTATACATTGGTCATTCTGAGAGTTTGCTAATAAATAGGGTGAAAAGTAATGGGCCTTATATGAACCTTGGGGTTCCAACTTTTACTTTAGCTAAGGCTGACAAAAAACAATGCACCTTGATTTGTTGATTCCTCTTTTAAAGGTTCTGATGTTTGCAAACCATTTATTTATTTGTTTATTATTCATCTCGGAGTTACAACCTTTGAACTAAAAGCGCGTTTACAAAGGTTCCACATCATGACAATGCATTATATGCACACAATGGGACAGCATTGTAGAACATGGAACATTGAATATAATACATTAAGAATACAAAATTGCATGTACAAAAGAATACTTAAATGTATATACTAGGCCAGGGAGAATTCGGTGAAGTTCTGACCCTATTTAAATGAGAATTGGAACACAGTGAAGTTCTGATTTGTTCTAATTAGTTCTGATTTATTGACAAATTAAAAAAAAATGCATAAAAGTGGCTAAAGTCTGTCACATTTGACACAAAGGCCCAAAGGAAATGATTTAATAGATTATTTGTATAACAATTAATGTAAAACTGCTAAATAAAAAAAGCAATCACTCACTATTAACCCCTTCATGGATGGCCTGTAATGGTGGCATATCCTGCTCGGGTCCGTGACATGAGTGTGCAGAGAGAGAGAGAGAGAGAGAGAGAGAGAGAGAGAGAGAGAGAATATCTATATCATTAGTATTCTAACTTGTAAAAAAAAAAGATCCTGCTAACTAATGTGATATCGTTCTGATGACTCCCACCCACACTCACAGGCCAGGACAAATGTACTGTCGTGACTCATGACTGTACACAGCACACCGACAGAACAGCAGTCCACCACCACTTCCTTCCAAGATTACCTGACTGACTCCTACAGTACAGTTACTGTTAAGTGACCAAATTCAGCAACTGTTAAGTGTACCTCAGAATTTGAACTGGAGATGCAGACACATCTGGTACATAGCCACAATCAGCACAATCCCACACTGGGGACATAACGTGTGGTGGACAAGTGGAACACCCTGCCAGAGGAAGTGGTGGGGGCTGAAACAATCACGGGATTTAAGAATGCATGGGATAGACATAAAGGAATTCTAGAGGTCAGGGTTAAGGGGAAATAGACTTCTAGGAAAACAAACTGAACTTACAAGCTCAAATGGGCAGACTAGGTGGGCCATAGGCCCTTATCTGCTGACACTGTCTATGTATCTATGTATCTATGGGGGTTGGTCAATGCTTATACATAATGTAATGCAATATACTATAAAACTAATGATAATAAGGAGGAATAATGGGGAATGAGTGATGATGATGATGACACTTATGTGTACAGTACTTGTACTTTACTTGTGTTGTACTGTAAACAGCCTGCTACAAGTCACAAAGTCAGATTATCCCCTGGGCCACCCACAGCCAGCAGCACAGGTGCATCAACATATGTGTTGTTTGCCTGAACAGTATATTTTTTAATACATGAAATTGTGAATGAATGTTAACAAGTGATTGAGATTCATGATTGGGTGGCACAAGTCAAGGATTTATTTTGCCACCCTGCTGCCCCTGCCCTGTACACACAGCCACACTGAAGCCAGGAAAAAAAATTATTTGCAATTTCTGGGACTGTTACATTTATTGTGGGCCACCCTGCAGTCTCTCTCTCTCTCTCTCTCTCTCCTCTCTGGACGTCACAAGCCAAAGATTTATTTTGCCACCCTGCTGCCCTTGCCCTGTATACACAGCCACACTGAAGCCAGGAAAATACATTTTATTTGGGATTTCTGGGACTGTTACATTTATCATCAGCTCCCCTGCAGTCTCTCTCTCTCTCTCTCTCTCTCCCCACTCTGGACAAGATCATGAATGAATGTTAACAAGTGATTGTGATGCGTGATTGAATGGCACAAGTCAAAGATTTATTTTGCCACCCAGCTGCCTTTGCACTGTACACACAGCCACATTGAAGCCAGGAAAAATAATTGGTATTTTATGTAACTGTAAAATTTCTCTTGGACCCTCAGTAGTCTCTCCTTCTCTCCTCTGGATCAGAAATGGCACAAGTCAAAGATTTTGCCAGCTTGCCCTTTCTCTTATACATAGTCAGCTACACTGTTTGAGGCCAAGAAAGAAAAAACTTTCATTTGGGATTTTTTGTAACTGTAAAATCTCTCTTGGGCCTCCAGTAGTCAGTCTCAGTCTCTCTCACTCTCTCACTCTCACTCTCTCACTCTCTCTCTCTCACTCTCTCCCTCTCTTCCTCTCTCCCTCTCTTCCCCCCTCTGGATCTGGAATGGCACAAGTCAAAGATTTTCCCAGCCTGCCCTTTCTCATGTACACACTGCTACACTGTCTGAGGCCAAGAAAAGAAAAAAACTTTCATTTTGGATTTTCTACAACTGTAAAATCTCTTTTGGGCCTCTGGTAGTCTCTCCCTCTCTCCTCTGGATCTGGAATGGCCCAAGTCAATGATTTTGCCAGCCTACCCTTTCTCATGTACACACAGTTACACTGAGGCCAAGAAAAGAAAAAAACTTTCATTTGGGATTTTCTATAACTGTAAAATTGTTCTTGGGCCCCCACAGTAGTCTCTCCCTCTCTCCTCTGGATCTGGAATGGCACAAGTCAATGATTTTGCCAGCCTGCCCTAGTTCATGGACACAGCTACACTGTCTGAGGCCAAGAAAAGAAAAAAAAACTTTCATTTGGGATTTTCTATAACTGTATAATTTCTCTTGGGCCTCTAGTAGTCTCTCCCTCTCTCCTCTGGATCGTCTGCAATGGCACAAGTCAAAGATTTTGCCAGCCTGCCCTTTCTCATGTACATACAGTCACACTGCCTGCCTTTTGCATTCCCACTGGCAGCCACCCAGGCCATCACTATCTCGCCAGTCCCTTGGAATTCCTCCTTTCTCCAGTCCTGCCAAGTCCTGACTCCTGATCTACCATCACCCTCCCCTGATGATCAGTTTCTCTCCCCCCTCACCCTAGTAAGTCTCCTTTCTCTGACTCTCCCTAGTTTCTCTTCCCTCACTTCATATATTTTTTTTATATTTGTGGGGGGGGGGGTTAGCTACTTTTTCTGGTGTCTTCTCTGTTGAGGTGCTCGTGCTCCTCCAACAATCCTCCTCTCTTGTCTGGGTCATGTTGCATACTCAGCACAGCTATTTACTGTGAGTGCATCACCGACTGTCTGTTGCCTGATTGGATGCCCCCAGCCCCTTATACATGGAGCGAGCATGCTGATGACATCCCCATGGCAACAGTAAACAAAATGGCAGAAATGGCATTTCCACGGACCCAGAACCAGACTTCTGTGTTGAAGTCCGTATTTATCCAGGTCTGTGGTTGCAGGTTCAATCCGGGAGTGCAGATCTCCAGTGGAACAGTCTGCCCAGCCGTAGTATATACAGAGAACATCTGGAAAAGAGTAATGTACAATTATTTTTACAACTGTGTATGTACATAGAAGGCAACAGGGCAGTCAAAGGTTGACATTGTCTGGGTGTGGTATGTAGAGTGGAGGGAAATAGAGGTGGTGGTGGTAAAGGGAGAGGGGGTGATTGGGGTAGTGGAGGATCAGGTTTAGATTTGTGTATATACAAAAACAAGTTAACAGGGCAGTCAAAGGTTGACTTTGTCAGGGTGAAACTAGGTAGTAGGGAGGAAGATAGAGGGAAGGTAGTGAGAGAGGGGTGGAGAGAGAAAAGCGGGGGCATAGTGAGAATGCAGGGGAACACTAGAAATTTGGGGAGCAGGGGTAGAGGAGGAAACCTGCCTATGAGTGGCATGGGACAGTGGGCAAGGAAAGGGAAATGCTTAATGGGATGAGGGCAGTATGAGGGAAGGGGGAGTTGGAGGGAAGTTAGGGCTGATAGTCAAGGTGCTCAACATGGTCAGGCACAAGTGTGTAGGATGGAAGTTGGGGTTGACAGTCACAGGTACTTAGCTCGGTCAGGTGCTGTACTAGTTTTTGCTTAAAGGGGCTGAGCTTTGGCTCAGTGATAATGTCAGTGGGGAGATAATTTAGCCAGCTTGGAACTCTGTATGCAAAGACTGTTGTGCTAGAGCCGTTCAGCAGAAGGAGATGGTTAGTGCATTCCTAGACACACCTCTTGTCTGGCGCTGACTGTTAGAAGGAGTAAGAAGGTTTTGGATGGAGGGTGGGCTTAGACCGATGGTGGATTTCTCCCCTAGTAGGCACACCTGGTATTTGAGTCTCTCCTGGAGGTTAAGCCATTTGGTCTGTGGGTATAAGTCGCAGGTATGGGTAAGTCTGTGAGCTCTGAGGACCAGCCTGCATGCTTTATTTAGGGCCATTCTTACCCATTTCAGTGCTGTGTCAGTGACAGTGCTGTATATAATGATCCTGTAGTCAATGACCGACAGGATGGAGCTGTTTGTTGCCAGTGACTAGGCTCCTGAAGTCATGCAGTGGTGGTGTTGAAAGTGTAGGCCTATTCGTGTGTTGACAGTCTTTACGATGTAGTCTATGTGCTGTGTGTAAGATAGGGAACTATCCAGTGTGACTCCTAGATCTTTAAAGGTGGTAAAACAGTCGAGCAGATCCAGTTTGTTGTTGAGAATTGATAGCTGGTGTGATTTACACTTACTTTGGGGATTAGCAAATATCATTGTTTTGGTTTTCTTATAGTTCAGGAGAAGTTTATTCTGTTGAAATCAACTTTAAACAGTGGCAACGCTTTTTTGAAGCCTAGATTCTAGTGGGACTGAGTGTGGGCTGCAGGAGAAGATGATCACATCATCTCTATATAATAACATTTTGTCTAGGCATGCTAGAGGAAGCTGACTGAGGAATAAACTAAATAAGAGGGGACCAAGAATGGTGCCGTGCAGGACACCTGTGTTGACCTGCCTGCTTTCTGAGAGGATGTCATTGATTTTAACTTTCTGTGCCCTATCAGGGAGATAGCTTTTGAACCACCCTACAGTATCATGTGAGAGCCCAGATGCTCATAGTTTGCATTGCAGAACTGTATGGTTGACAGTGTCAAATGTTTTGATTAAATCAATGTATACTAACCCTACTATTTGGCCATTGTTAAGTGCCTCATGCAGAAAGTTCATATACTCATTTAATGCTATAGTGGTGCTATGTGCCTTCTGAAAGCCATGTTGTTAGGGACATTGAATGTTGTACTTGTTGATGTAGTCTATAAGCCGTTCAGAGACAAACCTTTCTAAGGCTTTGGGGAAGGAGGATTGAAATGGGTTGGTAATTTACGTGCAGGGCCCTATCATTACTTTTGTGTACCAGGGTGACTACGGCAAGTTTCCATATTTTGGGGAAGGGACGAAGTCTAAGAGAGAGGTTGAGTATTTTTGTGAGAGGAAGAACAACATCGTCTAGGGAGAGGGCAATAAGCTTTAGGTCTAGAGAGTCATTGCTAAACCTGGTTTTGTCTAGGAAGCGTTGTAGGTATTTATTGGCTTTGAGGGTGGAGACTTTCCTGAAGTAGAAAGAGGGAATATAAGAAGGGGGGTTGATATGGGCAGGTGGGGTGCCATCCATGTTGCACATGTCCTTGACCAAACTTTCCTGTGGGAGAATGGCACTGAGATAAGAGAATGCGACATTGAATGCGTCAGCTATGGTTTGAGGATTTTGTGTGATTTCCCCATTTAACAATAGCATGGAGGAGGAGGACTGATTCTTTTTGCCAATTAGATCCTTGACGTTTGTCCAGAACATTTTGCTATCACCCCTTGTCCTGGAAAGGGTATCTTTAAAGTGTTGGGCCTTGGCTAGTCAGATCTCCTGGGTACAGGCATTCCTTGCAGCCTTATACCTCTGGACATCAGCGGGCTTACTCATGGCCTTTGCTACTTGCCAAAGATGATCCCTAGTACCCATAAGCTCAATGAGAGGTTGTGTGATCCAGGAGTTATTGTCACCTCTTAGTTTTCTTTTTTTTACTGGGGCATATATATTACATGCCGCATTGAATGAGATGAAGTATTCAAGTGCATGGTCAACATCCTGGAGGGAGTCGAGGGGAGACCAGTCGATTTTTCTGAGGTGGGACCTAAAGGAATTTAGCTGTCCACATTTGAGGATTCGACTCATGGTTAATTTAGGGGCAGGTTTAGTTGTTTTGTTGGATCAGTGACATGTGACTGGGGAGTGATCACTTATTGACTCTGCATGGGCAATGGTGTTAGAGATACTTTCTGGGTGATTTGTGAGGAGCCAATCTATAAGAGTTTTAGTGACTGTCCAATAGTTGATTCTAGTTGGGGTGTTAACCAATTGGGAGATGCAGATACTTGAGAGGGCATCTTTTTAGGGTGTAGCTTCATGAGACAACCAGTTAATACTGAAGTCACCGAGGACTACAAACTTCCAGTTTTGGCGTAGACATTTGACATAGTCAGTTATTAGATTGAGGCCACATGACTGTTCTCTGGGGGGAGGTAGACCAATAGTATTGTTAGTGCTTTGCTGTGGGGCCTAGTAATACTCTGATAGCTAGGATCTGCACATTTCTTCCGGTATCTATTGGGGGTTGGGGGTATGACCATGGAGTGTGTCCCTCATGTAGTTGCAGTAGGGGTGACATAAAGGCCAGACAACTTGGAGAACAGAGGCATGTGGGAAGTATATATGGGACAGCTGGGGAAGGGAGAGGGAGAAATGAGGACTGGCAGGGTCACTGACCCATAACCGTGCAGGCTTGGGCAAACAAGGTGGGCCAACAGGCCTTTGTCTACAGACATTTTCCATGTTTCTATGCTTATTTACCCCTTAAAGATGAAACAAACTTAAATATCTTAAAACGTTCTTTTATATCTTTCCTTAAAAGCATCATTCTGACATGTGTTGGTTGTTTTTGATTGAGAAAATGATTTTTATTAATTTAGTAATACCACCAAGTATGCCCTAGATTTTCACCCTTTACTGGTTATCATGTTCTGTTCCAGTGTTTCCTGAACATTCTGTGATGTTATTTCCAAGTGTTTCATGTAGAATTTCTAGGAAACCTAGAAACAGACAGTGTAAATACTGAAGAGGCGAAATATGAAAGGCACCCTGTAGCAGTAATTAAAGGCAAGTTCTTTTTTGAATACAAAACAGCCAACATATATCAAAAGAATGAATAATGGCTGACAGAAAGGAACAAAAGAATGACTATAACTGACATAAGGGGACAAGGAATCATTGTAAAGAAAAAATATTTAAAATTATTTCTTAAAATATCAGCTTCTGGTTCGTCAGTTATTTGGAGCCTTAAAACCATACACCAGTAATTTATGATCAATTTTAGACATTATAGAAAAATAATTTTCTAACTACAAAAATTATCAAGACATGACTACGATAAGGCGTCTATGGTTGGTAGAACACAAAGCAGTAGTTGGGTGTAAACTTTGCATAGTAATACCTGTTAATTTAATTTTAGATTGTCCTCTTTACCTGTCTTGTAAGACACATTTTCCAAGTTGTGAGTCTGGTTTACCATTTATTTTAGATTTTTAAATCTAAAATAAATAATATCATTAAATATGACATCTGCAAGGTTTTCATCAATATTTTCAGCTGTTACTTAAACATTTATTTGAACATATATTGCTTAAATGGAGAACTGCACAAATACAGTGGCAATCCACAGCTGATAGTTAGTCCCCCAATTAAGGGTTTCAGGTAGATAATAAACAATTTTTTTTCATTAACCTTAAATACATTATGCCCATTAAAATGGGCTGAAGACATAAGCTTTTTGAAAGTTTTGGATACCTGCAATGACTGAAAAATCTTGGAACCTGAGCAGTCTTATGGAAAGAACCCAAAACACCTGCTTGTTTTAGGATGTGAGAGTTTTATGACCTGGTTTTAGTTACCCAAACCCAAACTTAGAAGCCAAATGTGCGAGAGGCAATGTCATTTACCTTATACTAGCCCACGGGCAAATCTCAATCCCAGTGTAGGGTACAGTACCTCACTGTGGAGAGTGAGAATTGCTGGCAATAGAATTAGGACACTGAGATAAGAGAGGGGAATCAAGACAGAGACACAGCATCAGCAAACAAGTCAGAACAACTCCGCCTAGTGGACAAATGGTAAAAGGAACTCTTTGATAACCAAATATGCTTCCACACTAAAAACAAACTCTAGTTATAGTAAACATGGCTGCTATATTGATTTTCATGGGGAAGGGTGGAGAACATTTTAAAAACCTACCCGAAAAGGGGATTTCATGCAGTGACAACATAATTCCGGGCCACAGGTGTGAAAACACATTTTGGTCAGGATCTGAAAAATGACAGTTGTCCTGTTCATGAGGTGATGTTAAAAGAAAATGGCAATGTTGAAAATTTGGGGTCAAAATAGTAACAATTACCAAAATTAAGAGCGTGCATTGCAAAATGTCAATGTATGGTCATAACTTTGCCATTTTTTTATGTTTTGACCACAAATTTTCAACATAGCCTTCTTATGACCCCACCTCGTGAACAAGGTGGAAGACATTTTCAAAATCTGCCCACAAGCTGATTTCTCACAACAACAACATCATTCCATGCCACAGGTGTGAAAACACATTTTGGCCAGGATTTGAAAAATGACAGTTGTTACATTCATGAGATGATGGTGAAAAATTGCTATGTTGAAAATTTGGGGTCAAAATTGTGAAAATTACTAAAGTTATAAGCGAGTGTTGCAAAATGTAAATGTACGCCTTTTGGGCCTGATTTACATAATTCCACTGCCACTGGTCATGAGGTGGTTTCCACAAATGCCATGTTGAAAATTTGAGGTGGAAATATGCAAAACTGCCAGAGTTATGCAGCAGAGTTCAAAACCCCATTAAAATATATTGAACCGCACTTACTGTACTTTAGTTTTGAGACCTCAGTTGCCAGTTCTAGCAGCAAGATGTGTCTTTTGTCACAGAGTGGGTCTTCTTCCTGGGAGCTGTTCAGGTGAGCAAGGGAGTGTGGGGGTGTACTGGGCGTGTAGAGTGGTGAGTGCTGAGTGGGACGTGGGGGTGGGAGGGGTCGGATCAGCAAGGGACTGTGTTCTTCTTTACAGGTTTATAAAAAAGACATTGAGGAATGTTTTTCTGTTTTACAGCTATTGGATGGTGATTGGAGGGTAGGGCAGTCCATTAGAGACCAATGAAAAAAGATGGCAATAAGGGGATGGGGATTGGAGGGTGGAGTGGCACCATTAGAAACCAATCAAAAATGATGGTAATAAGGGGACTGGTATTGGAGGGTTGGAGGGATGCCACTGGACACAAGGGGAAACATTTTAATAAGGGGAAGGGAATCAGGGGCATCACTAGGCACTAACGAAAAAAGATGGCAATAAGGGGATGGGATCAGAATGTGGGAGTGTTCTTTTTTGCAGCTATATGATGGCAATCAGAGGGTAGGGGGCGCCACTACAGACCAATGAAATAATAGAGCCCATATAAAAAAAAAGAAAGCACATGTCAGTTCTAAAACTTCCAATTGCCTATACCTCATGCTGAATATTGACATACATGAAGTCATTGAAAGTAAGTAAATAAATTGAAATATACATTCAATAATGTATATTTCTGTTTATTTACTTACTTTTAATGACTTCATGTAAGTCAATATTCAGCTTGAGATATAGCCTAGGCAACAGCTCAGCCACATAGCTATCACAAAACTTCTCCTACGGCATCAAAACACACTCCACTCAGAAAATGTATTATAATGCATTTATCATATACTTTTCTCAGAATATGAAATATTTGCAGCCTTTGGATGTAGGGAGCACTTAAACTTCAAGTTCAGTCTCGGTTAGATGTGCATGAAAACAGCTCAGGTGATGTACAATTTCATATGCTTTCCACCTTAAAATAAAGCACTACAGTATGTGATTCTAAAGAATTCAGGCCAGTTCATACACAAGATAATCACATCTATGAGGGCTTCCACATACTCTGCTGTCTTGTTAACTGTGATAATATTCTGATGCTCTGTGCTGTGAGAGTTTACATAGTAATGTGGAGTTGTGCTGTTAAATTACCTCATGCAAACTTGTGGTAACCCTTGCTAAATCAAATAGTTTTATTGAGAAGAGTGCATTCAACTAAATGCTTCTAGCACAACACAATAATATTCAATTAATGAGAGTCAGTTATCAGTTAAAGGTGTTGATTACTTGCAAAGTCCATCATTATGTTATCCTATTAGTTTTTAGTATGCTTCCACTTATACACGTAAAGACTTGTATGTTTGGATTTAGTCAAAGACCATTTTTATATGCTTCTAGTATTTTTGTAAATTGAAATATTAACTTCAAAATTTGATTATTAAACACTATGCCTGATTTACTTGGAAAATCACTGTGTTCTAACTGACTGTCCTGTTGTTGATCACTCTAAAAACATAATATTTAAATATCAGTATTAGCTTATTATTAAAAGTTCCAAAAATGTAAGTATCGATTAAACAGCCAGGAAGACAGTAATCGCAGTCCTGGTCAGAAAAACAAAATGGGACATTGTGTACTCTGTATCCCATGCTTCAGAGCCACAGTGCTCTAAGTTGAGAGTAGCAATGCCATGCTTCTCAATCCACTCCAAAAACAGTGCAAACCAGGAATGCCAGAAGACTGGAAAAGATGGGGGTGCTGAAGATCGAAAGGGCACCTGTTATGGTACAGGTATAAAGGGCACTTTTTTCTAAACAAGATTTTGATATACAGAACTCCCTTCCACTGTATTCCACCAGCTTGCCAACATCTGGCCATCCACCTGTACTGATCAAGTGTTTACTCAGTACAAAGGCAGACCCCTCCCCCACCCCCACACAGAATAATATGCCTCTGAACATACTGCCTCATAAATCAGGGACAAATTAATGCTGTCAAAAGTCAGGGACATATTACCAGCATCAAGGGCACACTGGAAAAAGTACAATTGTCAGCTCCAGATGCTGTGTATAATCTCCTGCTTAGTGTAAATAACATTTTCATAATGATAACTAGACTGTCACTCTAATGGCTTTCATAAAATCCATACTCTTCTGTGACAGAAATGCCAAATTTAGGAAGGATGGTGGACATTTCTGAGGCAAAATCAGGGACAGTTGAGAGGTATGCTGGACAGCAGGATGGCTCCAAGTTTCACAGACTTGGAATGAAGGTGACAGGTGTGTGTGTGTGTGGGGGGGGGGAGCACTGTCATGTATCAAGACACAGCCAATCAAGTTCTACCTTACATTTCCCTCCATCACCACCCTCAGAAAGTAGCCATGTAGCAATAGATGCTTCCAACCATGCCTAGAGGCATCATGCATCCATGCAGACTGCACTCAGGCTCCTGCCATCACGACCAGGGACACCAGGCTCAGGAACACAAACCCTTTGTCCTTTGAAAGGCAAGTGAACAAGCTCGCCATTCACCATTAAGTCACTGGGCTGGCACATAAGTGACTATTTTAAGAAGGATATTAATCATGGTTATATGGGGATATATGAGGTGATTTAGGGAGGGGGGTGACAAAAGTTTGCATCACCAAGCCAAGGCACAGGATCTGACACTTCTGGCAGCCTTTGCTCAATGGTGGGCAGAGATGGGAAGGGAAAGGAAACTGATTCTCTCATCCCACGAGAAAAGTGGGCTCTCCAGGTCAGTATGAGGAAGTCAAGTTGCACTGTGTCTCTTCCTGGGCAGTGGATGGACAGAAGGAGTTCAGTTTCCACTGCTGTTAGCCCAACACTTTTCACATGTGAAGGCATTCCTCATATCCCAAAAGGAAGACCATCTGCTATATGGGTTACTCCCTAGAAAGCACCCAGCTCTGTTTTGGCACAAGTAGGAGAAACTGGTCTATGGCTAGAGAGTAAAGAAGCCTTAAAAAATCAAATCCTGGAATAATTTTACTGCTGTATCACTTTTCTGTGGCCTCTGTGATTTATTATTTTAAAGTGATTATGCAGGTACAGTCTGTATTTGTGTTGGTTGCTTTCACTTGAGTATTTTTTTATTTTGTGTTAATACATATTATTGTTAAGTACTCAGAGCCATACAGAAAGGGTTCTACCATATAAAATGCTCCTCCCTTTGCCATAAAACTGATAGTTCTCTGTGGAGGACCATAATTTAGGCAAGGCACCCCCTCAAGTAAATTTTATAGATTACAGTAAAGTGTAGTATTATGATTCAAATAATTTAAGAATGCAAACAGAATGAAAGAACATTAAAATGCTTTTGTTTGCCATTTATTTTGAGAACTGCCAATGCTGCATCCAGGTTAGCCAGTTTATTTTTATGTTTGCTTGCACGCATGTGCAAAAACATAGTGCCATCATCCGAGTTTTCGGAGGTGTGGCAGCCCTCTTCCAATTCAGGCAGTGTATTTGCAGGAGCAGCCGCAGTTCTCCAATGCCTGCTCGAGCTGTCTATGACAGCTCCAAAATGCAGTGGAGTACAGTTGAAAGCGGGAGCTACGCTTCAGTGAGCAGCGATAAGATATCACCTGCTCATGCACGCTCTCCCTACACACACACACACACACACACACACACACGCACGCACGCATACTGCATGCTGCCCCCCACGCACACTGTATAGCCAATGGGGTGCCCAATCCCCATCGGCTGTGCTGCACTCTCCCTCAAAAAGCATTCCACATGCCACACTGGGTGCCCACCCCAGCGTGGCTACACATGTATAGCCTGACAGGGGTGCCCAATCCCCCGTCGGCTCCACTGTCTCCCCCCCCAGAGTACAGGGTGCCACGCTGGGAGCCCACCCCAGTGTGGCAACAGATGCTGTCGCTGACGTGGGTGCCCAATCCCCCATCAGCTCCACTGTCTCTCCTCGCCCCAAGCATCCAGGTGCCACCCTGGGAGCCCACCCCAGCGTGGCAAAATGTGTTATAGGTGACGGGGGGTGCCCAATCCCCCATCAGCTCCAGCTCCCCCAAACAGCCTTTCAGCTGCCACACTGGCAGCCCACCTCAGCGTGGCAAATGTCCCTCATTGTCTCAGTAAAAAAAAACAACCTGCAAATAAAAAACTGTCCCTCGGAGCTTATCCCTGCCCCCTTCCCACAACCCGCACCTGCCCACTGCGCACCCTGCCTTCCCACACCCCTCACCCCATACTAACCTCTGTAGCTTGGCGCGACAATCTTTGGTGGACCCGGAACACGTCTGCACTCTTCAAAGCCGACCGCGAACTGAGGAAATGCCGGTAAGCTGTATAATGGGATAGATAGGGTTTTTTCAACTTTTCTGCATATCTCAGGCATTTTTTGGAATTTTTGCACCAAATTTTCAACATGGGGTTTTTGGGACCCCTTCTCATGAATGCTCTCACTGTCATGACATTATTCGTGCCCGAAGGGTGATTTCGCAGTCACTGCGCAAAATCACCTTTTGGGACCAAGTAACGAAATGACATTGCCACTCTTTATAAGGTGGGCTCTCAGAAAGCCTATGTTGAAAATTTGGTGGAAAAATTCCTAAAAATGACTGTTTTACGGGCGTGTGTTGTGCAGTTCCTACGCACGCTCATAAGTTCGTGAATTTTCAATATTTTCACTCCAGATTTTCAACATTGCCATTTTACCACACCTCCTTATGAGTAGTACAGCTGTCATTTTTCACATCTTGCCTAAAACATGTTTCCACCCATGTAGCGCACAATGGCGCAGTCGGTGTGCAAAATCAATGTATGGGACACATTAAGAAAATCACAGTGACACTGTTCATGAGCAGAGGTCTTAAAATGGCTATGTTGAAAATTTGGTGAAAAAATTCCTAAAAATGACTGTTTTACGAGCGTGCGTTGCGCAGTTCCTACGCACGCTCAGAAGTTTGTGAATTTTCAATATTTTCACTCCAGATTTTCAACATTGCCATTTTGTTACACTTCCTTATGAGCAGTACAGCTGTCATGTGTCACATCTTGCCCAAAACATGTTTGCGCCCATGTAGTGCACAATGGCGCAGTCGGTGTGCAAAATCAATGTATGGGACACATTAAGAAAATCACAGTGACACTGTTCATGAGCAGAGGTCTTAAAATGGCTATGTTGAAAATTTGGTGAAAAAATTCCTAAAAATGACTGTTTTACGAGCGTGCGTTGCGCAGTTCCTATGCCTGTAAGGTTCATAATTTTCAATATTTTCCTCCAGATTTTCAACATTGCCATTTTATTACACTTCCTTATGAACAGTACAGCTGCCATTTTCCACATGTCACCCAAAATGTGTTTTCGCATATGTAGCGCACAATGGTGCAGTCGGTGTGCGAAAGCAATGTCTGGGACAGATTAAGAAAATCACAGTTACACTGCTCATGATCGGAGGTCTTAAAATGGCTATGTTGAAAATTTGGTGACAAAAGTCCATAAAATGACTGTGTTACGAGTGAGCATTGCGCAGTTTCCATGCACCCTCGTAAGTTCATGACTTTGTAATATTTTCAGTCCAGATTTTCACCAGTGGCATTTTTCCACACTTCCTTATGAACAGTACAGCTGTCATTTTTCACAACATGGCCGAAATGTGTTTTCACACTTTCAGCGCAGAGATGCGTGGTCTCTGTGGGAAATCATTGTTCAGGACAGATAACGAAAATCACAGTGATACTGTTCATGATCGGAGGTCCCAAAATGCCTGTGTTGACAATCCGCTGTAAAAAATCCCCAAACTAATTACATTACGGGTGTGCGTTACACAGTTTCTATGCACGCTCATGACTTCACAAGTTTTTTTAATATTTTTACTACAGATTTGCAACATTACCATTTTGTACACCTCCCCATGAACAGTACAGCTGTCATTTTTTACATCCTGTTTGGAATGTTTTTGCACCTGTGGTGCTAAATGCCATAGTCGCTGTGCATAAGCAGCTTTCGGCTAACAAGCTGATATTGCCACTGTTCATGAGGTGGGGTCACAAAAAAAACATGTTGAAAATTTGGAGTGAAAATACCAATGAATGCCTGAGGTATTAGGGTTTTCAACCATAACGCCCAGCCCTGTAGAGAATGACAGGCATCAGGGATGTGACTTGGGATTCTTGCCTGTAATGCTCATACCATTCCACACCCTGCAGCCAGTGAGAGGCATTGAGGTATGCCTTGGACTCTTCGGCCCCAAAGTTCACCCCATTCTCCTATACCGCACCCATCTCACCATATTTCCTGATGGAATGGGGTGTGCATAAGGGCCAAAGACCCCAAGGCACACCGTGACACTTGTCAGTGTCTGCAGGGTGGGGTGTGGTGAAATGGCGTGGCCGTTATGCCTGATGACCCAAAGGCACACCCCAATGCCTGTCACTCTCTGAAGAGTGGTGGTGGGGTTGGCTTCAGTTCAATACTTCACTGCCATTCCTATTACGCAGCTCTGTAATATCTACACTACCAATGCCAATGCCAGCAAGCAAACATTCAGCATTGACAAATGCTTGTTGATAAGTTTGTTAGCAGCAGTCCTGGATTTGCTCAGGCCGACATTTCCAGCCAGGCTGTCTTGCAAGTGCTGCAACTGATTCATTCTGAGCAAAGGAGAAATACTGGATCCATCATTAATCATATAAAAAAATGTAACTTAAGTGCTGGATTTTACAATGCCACCAAACGTGCAAGATGCAATACTGTAGCAGAAAGATCGCTAGAAAAGCTGAAGATATTTTAGTCTCTGCTTTTTGTTGCTCAGTCTGTCTTAGCTAGTGCCCCACCATAGCAGTACTTACTATTAAAGAACTCTGGGGCTTGTTTTCTCCAGATCTAGGATGCCAGTTCAACAACTTTCTTGTTGACCGACATCACAGGAACGGATTTATGTTGACTGCAAGTTGTGGTTGACATAAATCTGGCAGGAGACCCGGTTCCTTTTTCCATTCTGCAGCCTACTCACCCCAAACTTAAAGATTATCAACTCTGAGTCAGAGTTGATTGAGGGAGGAGGTGCAGGAATGGGGAAAATAGTGCCGGGGTCTCAGGTGGACTATTACAGTGAACTGTTGATGTTGTTGGCATCGACGTGTTTGCTGTAATACTGTTGCCGAACAGAGGGCATACCATTTTCTCCTTGCAACATCATATGTTGTAACATATATATGATGGCTCTCTAGATCAGTTTTACAATGAAACTGTTATTTGGTCAAAGCCAGCAACCCATGAAAGGAAATGCTTAGGTCTGCTTTAGGTTAGAATCTGAACTGCTTTACCAATTAGCTCCCCCCTTACTCTGAGGTAACAGTTGTTTTCAGGAAGCACAACAATATTGTCAGTATAGATTAGCTCTGTAATCTACAGTAGAAAGAAGCTCTTTAACTTCTACAACCGAATTGGTGCCAGGACAAACCATCCCACAGCCTATAGCATCCACCTCCCTGCTCTTTGATGGACTTCAGTGTGTTTTGGAGGAGGACGAAGGTCATTTACGTCTGTTAAGGAGGAATGCATTACCTTAGAAAGGCTTTTTTTCCCCTTCAAAGATTTGCATTCCTTCCCCCCAGTCGTCTTATTATTGCAGTAGGTGAACCACTTGTAGTGCTCCCCATTTTCTGAGTCAAGAAGGAGATCCCCTTACTTACTGCTGTATTTGCTACAGGTCCCTCCTGTGCTGTATGTGGTCCTAAACTGAGAGGAAACACAGAAGGATTTCTTGGCCCCAGTGTGGCAGGAGAACCATCATCAATGTCCAGTAGCAACAATTATATATATATATATATATATATATATATATATGTATGTGTGTATATATATATACATATATATATATATATATATATATATATATATATATATACACAATGAGGATGCTAAAAGCGAAAAGCATTTAAAAGTTATGTTCAGTATCTCATCTAAAATATGTATTGCACATTGTGTGTGGAGAGGCGTTGCTTGGGGATAGGGCCTTTTACCTGCGGGAGGACACTATGTGTGCAGACATTGGGAGTGAGTAGGCCAAATATAGTTGTCTTTCTTACATACACTAGAAGCTAACAGTACTGTAATGCCACTCTGACTGGAGAAAACAGCTACCCCCATAATGAGGGATAGTGGTCACTGTACTATTAATTTGGGTGTAATTCTGGTTCTGACATACAGATGCAGCTAACAGTTGAGTTATGCCATTGCAGTAGGGAAAAAGGCTATATTATAATGCAGGTGTGAGCTTGAAATGCTAAGTCTGTTCATGGATCTGACACCATCTCGTCTTCCATCTTTTAATGGTACATGTAATACAACTTCTACACATTTTTACATTTACCCCCCTCTGCCCCCCCCCACACACCATTACAAGGGATATTGGTTACTGGACTAATAATTTGAGTGTGATTATGGTTCTGACATACAGATGCAGCTAAGATATCATTTGTGTCATGCCACTGGAGTAGGAGAAAATGCTGCGTGCCATAATGTAACTGTCAGCTTGAAATGCTAAGAGTGTGTTAGTGGACCTGACACCATCTGGTCTGCCATCTTTTGATGGTGACAGCTGCATGTAATACATCTGTAACCCCTCACCCCTGCCTTTCAGCAAAACGACAGGTGGCATGCTGTTGAAGCTGACAGCAGTACCTGGTGGGGACTAGGTTCGGGGAGGATAAGGTTACTCGGCACAGGGGGCCTAGGTTTGGCTACTCTGCACAGGGGCACCCAAGTAAATCTGAACACAGGAAGCAATAACTGTAATGTCCAGAACCAGGAATGGGATTCTACAGTGTGGCTTTTATTCACATCCAAGCTGAAAAAACAAAGCATAGATGGACCCCCACGGGGCTACATTCCTGGTAATGCAGATTAGAGACAACAAAACACTTCTTCATTATTCCCAGCCCTCAGGCTCAGAACCCACCAGGCACACAGCCCAGACTTGCACGCAGCTTTGGGTACACAGCCCGACTTGTACACTACTTGGGTTTTCCCCACTGGCCCGGCTCCCCTGCTGGCCACTTGATCCGTGGTCCATTTTGGGAAATGAACCAATTTTACTGTTGTGGCTCCCCAAACCACCTTAGAGCCTTCGACTCCTAGAGGGAATTTTCCTTCCAATCCCATGTCTGGGTACTTCCCTCATCACTGGCCAAGTGCATGAGGCAAAGTAGAAATCCACAGAGCAAATCCATAGAGGTGGACCTGGTCACTAAAGATGGGGGGTCTCCCACCTCCAGCTCCCACAATCCATACCCGGCCATTTCTCTGGAAACTAAACAACTCTTTTCTGAAAGCTTGGCAATGTAGTTTACTGGGTAGATGTATGTCACATCTCTTCTACATGTCTTGACTTCCCATAAATGCTGAACTTGAACATACTTTTACTTTTGGCTAAGCCTATTACTCTAGGCCTCCCACTATTTCAGTAGTCCAATCCCCACTATCACACAAGTCCCAGGTTGAAAACATGGGCCCTTTAGAAAGATTAGAAACTCACCCTCTGGTTGCAGATGCCCCACAGGCAATTCACAAATCTTCTTGTTTCCCAAAAAAACTCTTGGACCAAATAGGCAGCTTCTCCACTAGCAGAAAAAAACCAGGGGGTTGCCCCAGGAATATGCAGGACAACCTTTCCTGCCCCATCCCCTGAGGCATGGGGCACTGAGACCTGAATCAGCGGTCTCCACCACTTTAAAACTATCTTCTGTGTCTCTCTTTTGGTGGAAACACACACCTTTTTCCTGATTGTAACCCTATGTCAGGGCTGAGGCTCCACGAGCCTACACAGAGCTGCTGTGCTGCTCTCTCAGCAAGCTCCAAACTCCAACTGACCTACAGACTACTGTTCAAACCTCCCAACATTCTATTCCAACTCTGTGCTGCAGATTCCATTGTGGCTCATGCAGCTGCGACAGTTCTATGGTGATGTTATCCCTCAGTCTCAGCTAAGACTGAGAACAGAGTGAGACAGTGTGAAATCCATTTAACTGGAGTTTCATAAGCTGCCTTCCCTGCCTACCACTAGGTTTTACTGGGATTCTAGTAACCTCAGGTAACAAGGGGGTTACAATAGCCCTTGACCAGGAAAATGACTGTCCGCAGTCATTGTTTACCCAGCTTTAGGCCGTCCCACCCTATCTGCTACCTGCGGAAGGGGGGTGATCAGGCCCCCTCCTACCATGTGCGAGCACAGGCAGGCAACACTAAGGGCCTAAGGCCCCTAGCTGACATGTCAGCCTCTACACTACCCACTTACTATAGATGCTTAGTGGCTCTGGTAGAACTGTCCAGAGCATTGCCCTAATAGCTCAGCACTGCAACCCCTACTGCAGGTCAGGGCCACAGCCTGTCTATCCCCCCTAGCCCTCTAGGGAAAACCTATCTGCCTCTAACTTAATACCCAAAAGTAAAAACAACCCTGGGACCTCCCCGACCTTGGTCAACCTGCAACCACACACCAAGAATAATACCACATTATTATATCACTTTACTGCCTCCCTACCCCCACAACCACACCTGTGGAAGGAAAAGGGTTAATACAGTAACAACAACAATAACAACACCGCAGTACTTTAAATTACTACACACTAAAGTACTAATGAAGAACTCCGATGAGCCCATCCTCCTATTCTTGTCTTCTCTTCTATCTTCTCCAGGAACACCTGCAAGAAAAAGAAAGACAACACACACTCCTAATCTGCATACACAGTCTACCTAAACCCCTACCATCAAAACACTGAAGAATCCCAAAAAGATTTTTTTTTTTAGAAAAGGTAGAAAAACAGTATATACATTAGAAAACAACAACATTATTTACAATACACATTTGGGGGGATGGAGGGCCCTAAAAGTCCCAACTAGTGACCACAGTGCCCAAAGGCTAGTCCATTAAAGAGTCTCTCCTGGGCCGGAGCCCGGTGAAGCACAGTTCTAACAGGCCAAAGTCCCAAAGGGGAGAGTCTTTGAGGACAGTTCATAGATTTTGGAGTCTGCTAGTGTAGGGTGTGTACTGCAATGTCATAAAGATAGAAAAGTTTGGACTTACCAGCCCCTTGTAGTACGAAAAATCTGAACTGACCTGCACCTCTGACAAAGACTCTCCCTGGCAGCATTTCTTCCGATACAGCTGGGCGGACATCTTCCAGAAACCACAGGAGGGCACATCTGGGAACTGCTGGGTTGATGTCATCTCTGTAAATGGAACCTTAGAACAGGAACAAAAAGAAAACAGCTGGTCTGACGTCATCCAATTACCAGGCGATGGATCAGGATACTGGGCTGGTGTCCTCTCTGGATCTGAAGTCATCTGGTGGGCCAGTCGATGGATTCTGGAAAGGCCAGTACACTGTAGAACTGATGAATGTGGGGCACCTGAGTCCTGGATGTCCATATTGGCAGATCAATAAAGGCACTTCACAGGCTGGTGTGGCAGTATTGACTACCACTGCTTGGCTTTCCATTTAGTAGGCACGGGCACATTTGCTGGGAGGTCCTTGCACTGAGGCCAATAGTACCGGGGGTCAGGAGCTTGAATTATTACCCCATCTGGGTGCACATAATTCACATAGTGGGAGATTTCATGTCCCTCTCCGTCCACTATTCGCACTCTGTCCATAAACAGTGTCCTGCCTCTCTTCCACTGGGTATATTTCTCATGAAACAGTCTGTTCTTTACATGCTTGTTTGCCCCAGGATGCACACATTTCATTGCTTCAGCCCAGATCCAGGATTTCCTGCTGTTCTCAATCTCCTCCCAGACTTTCCAAGGAAAGGTAGGAAAGGTCATACCATAGATCTCATTTGTCTTTCTACGAACCAGTCTCTCCTCTTTACTAGCGTTGGTCAACCTGAGACCACTGGCCTGGCTTGGGGGTGGCCAGTCCTGGTTCTGCCAGCTACGCATCCTTAATGAAATTAGAAACGGATCCCTGACTTCTTCTTCTTGCATAGCCAGGGCAGAGGCATCACCACTCTCTTCCATGCATTCCTCCGAGGCAAGATCTTGAGGCTGTGTACCCGTTCCTTTTTCACAAGGCCACATAGGTTCCCCCTCATCTTCCTCTTCACTGAGGATCTGATCCCAGGAGTGAGCAGTCGTCCTCACTCCTGAGACTATCCACTCATCACTAGGCGCGGAGGTCGACACCTCGCATTCAAAGGCCTCCCGCATCTCATCTTCTCCTAAGAGACTTGGGCTAGGCCCCCCCTTCCAGGGGTCTACTGATGCTTTATCTGAACTTTCCTTCTGAGATTCAGCATCCAAAACTTCAACTTCTGGTTCTGTCTCTAAATCTGCACCCTCTAGCTTTGTGCCGCACTCCCCCGAGGGGCCTTCTTCCACAGGCTCCGCCTGGTGCTATGTGCTGCCAACTGCAGATTCCTGAATCTTTGTCCATGTGGGAGCCAAAGCGAATTTGGGCGCTTTATAGAAGCCATATTTTCTAGGCATCCAGCACAGTGAGGAATCATGAAGCGTCCCTTCCAGCTCTCAAGCATATTTGACACATGCACTGGAAACCAGGAATCGCCACATGAGGAGGCAGTTGTCCTCCATAGCACCATTTTCAATATCCCTCAGTCTATTTACTGCTGTTCTTACTGCAACCCGGGCATGATCCGGGTAACGAGCTGGTCCTGAGGCCATAACTGCAGAAAAACAAACAAAAGTTCACTGTAACTGAAAGTCCCACTTTACTGAACACTTTCTTTACTTTTAAAATGGCTCCTCTGCTGCTGTGTTTACTTTACTATCCTCGCCCTGTAATGGTGGCGGCAGCACTCCTGTGCATCAACATTCAGAAATTGGGTCAAGCCACTGCGCACCCGATTTACACACACTACTGATAAGTTTTGCTCAAACTGCACAAACTTGCACTGTTCTTGTTCTAAACACATTTACATGATTTTCCACGGACTTTTCACTTGCTGGAAACATTTCTTTAACTCACAGTCCCTTAAAGCTTCAGGTTGTTAAGCACAGAATTGCTTGTAAAACTAGTGCTGCACATTTGGCTACAACTCACAGTCTCTCTCTGGCTTTAAACTTTAAACTGATGCTGAACTCATTACTATGCACACAGTCAATGGTTGAAGACTTGCACTTGCTGGCAGGACTTGACACAGTCGTCCCTTGCAAAGAGACTACACTGCTGCACACATATTTTGCTGGCATAGGGCAGAAAATCACTGTTTGAGCAATTTCAGTATTAGTACTTACTGTTATCAGTAGCAGTTTTCTGCGATGGGTGAAAACGGCCTGCAGCCAGTTCTTGGAGGCCTCAGAACAGAAACGGGCAGGCAGTCCTGCCGATCGTCTCCTCAACCACCACTCTCGCAATTTAGACAATCAATTAGCGGGTTGAGCCCGATTTTAAACAAGCAAGTCTATTTTTGGAAGGTTTACAGTGTTTTTAACACTCCACGATGCTCCTCCACAAGCCAGTACACGCACTCCACTCACACTCCCTCTCGAATGCTGGGGCAGTCACTGTAGAGCTGGCTGAGGGGCGGGACTGATTGCAGCCTCACCAATCACACGACGCCATGCAAATGAGCCTCTTCTTCCTCACGAGTGTTCTTCTCCTCACAGCAATCGTCAAGCAGGCAAATTTAAACTGCAGAATGCATTTTTTTTTTTTTTTACTGACTCCACGGCGGGAGCCCATTTCAGTCATTTAACATAGCCATTACTCGTGCAAGTCTTTAAGTTCATCCAAAAGCATTTCCTACGTCCAGGGCACAATTTTCCTGTTGCTACCCCTAGTCTTCCACACTTTTCTTTACCACAGTTCATTTTAAAAGCAGGCAAAAATGCTCTAAACAATTGATGCAGGACAAGGGCACACTCTTTCAGCTTTACTGCTCCTTGGTAAACAGTTGGCATTTTAAACATCAGCATAAGATCCACAGCACACAGCGACACACTAGGTAAATTGCTTCAGTTTTTGGGCTACCCACTGCCAGATAGCCAAAACGCTAGCCCCTCTGCCCGAGCATCTTCCTCCCAGAATTAAATCCAAAGCGGTGCCTCCATTTTTGTAACCCCTCACCTCTGCCTTTTAGCAAAATGACAGGTGGTATGCTGTTGAAGCTGACAGCAGTACCTGGTGGGGACTGGGTTCGGGGAGGATAAGGTTACTCGGCACAAGGGCTAGGTTTGGCTACTCTGCACAGGGGCACCCAAGTAAATCCGAACACAGGAAGCAATAACTGTAATGTCCAGAACCAGGAATGGGATTCTACAGTGTGGCTTTTATTCACATCCAAGCTGAAAAAAACAAAGCATAGACAGACCCCCACGGGACTGCATTCCTGGTAATGCAGATTAGAGACAACAAAACACTTCTTCACTATTCCCAGCCCTCAGGCTCCGAACCCACCAGGCACACAGCCTGGACTTGCACGCAGCTTTGGGTACACAGCCCGACTTGTACACTACTTGGGTTTCCCCACTGGCCCGGCTCCGCCGCCGGCCACTTGATCCATGGTCCATTTTGGGAAATGAACCAATTTTACTGTTGTGGCTCCTCAAACCACCTTAAAGCCTTTGACTCCTAGAGGGAATTTTCCTTCCAATCCCATGTCTGGGTACTTCCCTCATCACTAGCCAAGTGCATGAGGCAAAGTAGAAATCCACAGAGCAAATCCATAGAGGTGGACCTGGTCACTAAAGATGGGGGGGGTCTCCCACCTCCAGCTCCCACAATCCATACCCGGCCATTTCTCTGGAAACTAAACAACTCTTTTCTGAAAGCTTGGCAATGTAGATTACTGGGTAGATGTATGTCACATCTCCTCTACATGTCTTGACTTCCCATATATGCTGGACTTGAACATACTTTTACTTTTGGCTAAGCCTATTACTCTAGGCCTCCCACTATTTCAGTAGTCACACAAGTCCCAGGGTGAAAACTTGGGTGCTTTAGAAAGAGCAGAAACTCACCCTCCGGTTGCAGGTGCCCCACAGGTGATTCACAAATCTTCTTGTTTCCCAAAAAAACTCTTGGACCAAATAGGCAGCTTCTCCACTAGCAGAAAAAAACCAGGGGGGTTGCCCTAGGGATATGCAGGACAACCTTTCCTGAGGGATGGGGCACTGAGACCCGAATCAGCGGTCTCCACCACTTTAAAACTATCTTCTGTGTCTCTCTTTTGGTGGAAATACACACCTTTTTCCTGATTGTAGCCCTATGTCAGGGCTGAGGCTCCACGAGCCTACACAGAGCTGCTGTGCTGCTCTCTCAGCAAGCTCCAAACTCCAACTGACCTACAGACTACTGTTCAAACCTCCCAACATTATATTACAACTCCCTGCTGCAGATTCCATTGTGGCTCATGCAGCTGCGACAGTTCTATGGTGATGTCATCCCTCAGTCTCAGCTAAGACTGAGAACAGAGTGAGACAGTGTGAAATCCATTTAGCTGGAGTTTCACAAGCTGCCTTCCCTGCCTACCACTAGGTCTTACTGGGATTTTAGTAACCCCTGGTAACAAGGGGGTTACACATCTTCTATACATATTTACATATATGTATACCTTTGATGCTACATATGTTGCTGTGCTAACATAGGTAGATGACAGTGCTATCCCTTGCCCCCCCACACCACGTAACAAGACATATTGGTTACTGAGAAATGAATTTGGGTGCAATTCTGGCTCTCACATACAGATGGAGCTAAGACTAGTGTCATGTCACTGCAGTAGGACAGAAGGTTGTATTAAAATGCAACTGTCATCTGTAAGTGCTTACACTGTGTTCATGGACCTGACACCATCTGGTATGCCATCATTTAACAGTGACAGCTGCATGCAATACAACATGTAACCATGTGCAGCATTTGTATTGCACACAACTGTCACTGTTAAATGATGGCAGACCACGTGCTGTCCGGTCCATTAGCACAATGTTAGCATTTCAAGCTGCCAGTTGCATTCTAATACGGTGTTTTCCCCTATTCTAGTGGCATGACACCACTGATATGTTAACTGTATCTGTATATCAGAATCGTAACTACACCTGAATTAATATTCCAGTAACCGATATCCCTTCTTATGGTGTGTGGGTGGGGGGGATGTTAACACTATCATCTACCTAGGCTAGTACAGGAATATATCTAGTGTTAAAGTGCACATACATGTAAACATGTGGAGAAGTAGTACTGCATGCAGCTGTGACCACTAAATGATTGCAGGCGAGATGGTGAACACACTGTTATTATTTCAAGATGGCAGTTGTATTATAATACAGGCGTTTGACCTATTGCTGTGGCATAACACTACTGTTAGTTGCATCTGTATGTTAGAATTGGAGTTATACCCAAACTAATAGACCTCTGACCAATATCCCTGGTTATGGGGGGGTGGGGTAAGTGTCGGCACTGTCATCTACCTATGCTAGTACAGGAAAATGCATAGCGTCAAAGTACATATACATGTAATTATGCACAGAACTTGTATTTAATGCAGCTGTCACCGTTAAATGATGGCAGATCAGATGGTGTCAGTGTAAACACTTGAAGCTGGCAGTTGAATTATAGCATAGTCTTTTCTCCTACTCCAGAGGCATGGCACTAATGATATGTTAGCTGGAACAGTATGTCAGAACTGAAATTTCAACTGAATTAATATTACAGTAACCAATATCCCTTTTTATGGTGTGTGAGTGTGTATGGGGGTGGTAAGTGCTAGAACTGTCATCTACCTATGTTAGTACAGGAACATGTGTAGCGTGAAAGTACATATATACATGTGTAACCACCCAGTCCCCTGGGGTTACTAGAATCCCATTAGTACTAGTCTTAAGCAGGTAGAAAAGGCAGCTGGTAGGGAGCTCATTAGGGGCTTTCTACATAATGACATCATTGTTTACTCATCTGGCCTGAGAAAAGGATGATGATGTAATTTAGAACTCTCGCAGCAGCATAACCATTTTTGAGTCAGCTGCTCAGGGGAAATTTAGAACGTTCAGTTAGTCTGAGTTAGAGTGTCAGAGTGGCAGGAGGTCTGCCAGTGGGTTCCATGTCATAACGGTGATCGCCAAAAGATGATCATCATTATGGCAAGTGTACATCGCTGAAATTGAATTTTGGCGATGTAAACCCCCGGCAACAAACAAATCAGCACAAAGGACTCTATATTTTAATGCTATGCGGGAGGCTGTGCCCCTGCACCCCCCCACTATAACACTCTCAACTCCAGGGGAGGGGCATGTCGGGGGGGAGTGCAACATTGTAAAATAAATAAAAAAACATACTCGGGCTGGGCACAACAAAACATACCTGTGCCCAGACCCAAACCCTGCATCCTAGGCACCCCAGGCCAGCACAAACCCACCAACCAGCCACACAGCCAGCTCAGCAGCTGACCGCGGCACCACCCCTCACAAACCTTCCCTCCCTTCACTCAGCGTGCTTGCCCCCCCCCTCACGCGTGTACATATAGTGACATCCTGTCACTGTTTGTGAACCCCCACATCTGGTCACCTTCCCTACTCCCTCGACCTATTGACATGCACTGCAAGTGGATCACTGTTTCAGAAGGTGCCCACTTGCAAGTAGCACATGTCACAAGATACCCTACCAGTGGGGCTCTGAAAAGGGAGCCCTGGTCATTTCTCACCTAAGTTTGGTAAAATCCACAGTTTGCCTTTGAAGTGGTGGAAATCGTTCACCTGCAGGACTCTTAGTTTCACTCCGGGGGAGTGAGAGGGACTGCAATGTCTGGTTAATCCAAGGTAACAATCCCCTGAAGATCCTGAAGTGTTCAGCTGCCTTAGAGAAGGACAGTGAGTGGAATCTGACAAGCTACCAGAGAGGAAAAGGTGCCTTTCATTTGTTCTTTCCATGACTGGGAGGAAGGAGCAACTAATCTGTGAGTACAGAATTGAAGACTGTTCTCTTGGGAGGTCGTCTGAGGTCTGTGCGCCCAAGATAAGGCTAGATTATACTGGTCAGGACCCCTTTTCACCTCAGGCTGCTAATTTAAAGTAAAGTTTGGGAGTCTTTTGCAATTCAATGGGGATTGAGGACGTTATTTTGGTGTAACCCTAAAGGAATGGCAGAGACTATTTTGAGGCAAAGGGAGGGAGGAATGCCATCTGGAGTTTCAATGCAGGGCTAACTGGTTTGTTGATGGGCGCCAAGGTCCCCTGGGCAAAGTCCGATGCCCAGAGTGATTTTAAGTGTTGTGGCACTGGCCACAAGCATACATTTTGGAAATGGAAATGTTTTGAAAGTAGTTTAAGTATGAATAAAGTATATTCGATTTCAAAAAAAAAGAAAGTAGTGTAAGTATGTGGCACTTGCCACGAGCATACACTGTGGAAAATGGATAGAGATATTTCTGTGGAAAACAATACTGCCTAGCAAAGTGTTTCTGCAAAAAAGAGTGTACCTGTGTTGCAATAACAAACCATTGGGGTCCACCTATGCTGTGAAGTAACATCTGTGAATAAAGCCATACTCTACAATCCAAGTTACTGCTTTGGACATTCAGCTTATTGCTTCTTTGGGAACATTATTGGGGCCCCTCAGCAGTTAGGTATAGCATATGCCTAGTATCCTCTTCCCTGGACCTGGTTGTAAATGCAAAGGTTCATCTTTTAATATTGTACCCCCCCACCCCCATCCTCTAGATAATGAGCCTGGTATACACTCTAAAGCTAGGGGTGGCACTAATTGAGTAATTCTGCCAAGAGCAAATTGCATGCCATGATTTGGGCACTGGTTCTTTTAGGGGGTGCCAGCAGGGAAAAGTGGCAAAGGGGTTATATATGCAAACTTGCACAGATGTTGTATTTAATGCAATTGTCAACATTAAATGATGGCAGACCAGATGGTGTCAGGTACACGAACACACGTTAGCACTTCAAGATGGTAGTTGTATTATAACACAGCCTTTTTTGTGTTGCTTGCACTCATGTGCAAGAAACACATTGCTTTCAACAGTTAGGGAGAATGCCTAAATGCATCAGGAAATTTGGGCCATATCACCATGTAATCAGCTGTTGTGGTGCATTATAAGCTACAAAAACAGTTGATTGGTGTCCCCATGGTGACAGCTTAGAAACATAGAAACATAGAAGTTGACGACAGATAAGGACCTCAAGGCCCATCCAGTCTGCCCATTTCTTTTTCTACCTTATAAATGTGCCATCGGCCTTTGCTCTGTCAGTGACCTATCTATTCATAGTCATTTGTATTGCTCCCTTATGCCTATCCCATGCCTGTTTGAAGCCCTGCACTGTATTCATAGCCACCACTTCTTGTGGTATATTCCATGCATCTACCACCCTTTCTGTGAAAAGAATTTCCTCACATTCCCCTTAATCGGCCTCCTCTAATCTCATGCTGTGTCCTCTTGTCCTGCTATTTTTCTTATATTTAAACATGTTAGACTCTTTCACCTTGTTTATGCCCTTAAGGTGTTTAAATGTCTCGATCATATCACCTCTCTCCCTCCTTTGCTCAAGGGTATACATATTGAGCTCCGTTAATCTGTCCTCATATGTCTTCTGATGCAGTCCTGCACCATTTTAGTTGCCCTTCTCTGGACTGCCTCAATTTGGTTAATGTCCTTGTGAAGGTGTGGCCTCCAATACTGCACTAGTACTCCAGATGGGGCCTAACCAATGTCTTGTACAGAGGAGTTATTACCTCCCTCTTATGACTTGTGATACCCCTACTAATACACCCTAACACCCCTAGCCTTACCTACTGCTTTAGAGGTCTGCTTGGATGATTTTAGGTCATCAGTAATGATGATGCCCAAGTCTATTTCTTTCTTTGTGACTGCTAACTCCCTCCCAGCCTATAAGTGGCTTCAGGTTTCTCTTCCCTATGTGCATGATTTTGCACTTCTTTGCATTAATCCCAGTTGCCACTCTTCTGACGCCTTAGCTTTATCCAGATCTCTTCTCATTCTGCCCACCCCATCTGGATCATCTACTCTGTTGCAAATCTTGGTGTCATCTGCAAACAGACAAGCCTTACCCTCTAGTCCATCTGTGAGGTCACTAATGAAGATGTTGAATAGGACTGGCCCCAGGACTGATCCCTGAGGTACCCCACTTGTGACTTGCATCTCTTCTGACTGTATACCATTTACCACCACTCTCTGTTTTCTGCCAGTCAACCAGTTTGCCACCAGTTGACCAACTTCTCACCACCCGAGCCTACCTAGCTTATTTATCAATCTTCTGTGTGGAACAGTGTCCAAAGCTTTGCTGAAGTCAAGGTAGCGACATCAACTGCTCCCCTTGGTCCACCACTCTGGTTACCCAGTCAAAGAAAGCTATGAGATTAGTTTGACAGGACCTTCCTTTGTAAACCCATGCTGTCTTGGATCCTGTGCCCCTATGGTTCCAGGTGTTGCACTATCCTTTCCTTAAGGATGCCTCCATAATCTTTCCACTACTGAGGTAAGACTGACGGTCTGTAGTTCCCACCTCCTCCTAGCTACCACTCTTGTGGAGTGGGATCACATGAACCCTTCTCCAGTCTTCTGGGACCTCTCCTGTGCTCAGAGACTCACTAAACAATTCTGCTAATGGCTCTGCTAGTTCCTCCTTTGGCTCCTTAAGTACCCTGGGATGTATGCCATCAGGTCCCATTGCCTTATCCACCCTGAGCTTAGAAGCTCTTGTAGGACCCTTTCTTTTATGAGGGTAGTGCTCACCTCCCTCCCCTGTCCATGATGCTGAGCTGTGGGCCCTGCCCTACCTTCTCTTCAGTAAATACTTAGCAAAAGTATCTATTTAGGATAGATGCCTTTACAGGGTCCTCCTCCTCACATGCTCCCTTTCTCCATTAAGCTTAGCAATACCCCTCTGGACTTTCTCCTTTCACTAATGTATCTATAGAAAGTCTTGTCACCTTCTTTTCTGTTCGTGTTAGTGTTTCCTCAGTTTGGGACTTTGCCTGCCTTACTGCCTTACCTGCTTCCCTTAGGGCAGTTTGGTATGCCTCCTATCTTCATCCCGCTGTGTTCCCTTATATTTCTGAAGGCCAGCCTTTTGGCTCTGACTTTTCTGCTACTGTATTTGAGAACCAACGTGGTTTCCTTCTTCTTTTGCACTTCCTTTTCTGTCTAACACAATGGGATGTTGCTTCAAGTATTGTATCCTTAATGCTTGCCACTTTGCCTGTACCTCCTCACCTGTGTTTCTTTTGCCAGGGCTAGCTTAACTCTGTTGGCCATCTTATCAAAGTCAGCTCCTCTGAAGTCCCATATTTTTGCCTTGGAATGGGATGATTTAGATGTAGTAGCCAAATTGAACCATACCATGTGATGGTCACTGGCCCCAGGTGACCTTCTACCTGGAGATCTGTGATCCTTCTTTCTTAGTCAGTACTAGATCTAGGATAGCCCTGTCTCTTGTGGGTTGCTGTACCAGTTGTTTGAGGCCCTCCCCCTGCAGGGAATCCACTATGAGTCTAGTTCTGGCAGATGTTCCTGCTAGTATTGACCAATCTGTATCTGGCATGTTGAAGTCTCCCATTATCAGAACCTCCCCTTTAGCTGTCATGTTTTGTACACAGCTTCTCCGTCGGCCTCTCACAGTCCCCAGAAAGCTGACGGAAAGCGCCTGCCATTCAGTGTGCCTTCCTGGTGAAACATTTTAATTAAAAAAAAAGCAAAAAGCAGACAAGGTGCCCAATCCCCCTGTCAGCATGGCCCCCTCCCAGTTAACTAGAATCTGCAGCTTATCCAATAGGTAGGGAAATGGGCAGACTGGGTTGGCCAAGCAGTCCTTATCTGCCATCAAAGTCTATGTTTCTGTTTCACATCTTGCCCAAAACTGAGTTTTTTTGCCATGAATGTGTGTGTATATATAGTAGAGGCAAAAAACTCTGTTTAATGCATCAGTTAGGGTTGTTCCACAGCAACAAAAGTGAGGAAATTTGGTGTTAGGGTTGAAATCCCCCTTGGACCCTCAGCCACCCCCAACCAGCATTGGGGTGTGCATTGGGGTCGTGTGCTCTAACTCCCCCCATCACATGTGTAAAGAGCTGAGGAATAGGAGAATGGGGTGATAGTTAGGACCGATGACTTAACATGCCCATGCCGGTTGGGAGGGTGAGCTGGAGGGTCAAAGGGTTCAACTCTAACACCAATTTCTCTTTGTCACTGTGGAACAACCCTAACTGATGCATTAAATGGAGTTTTTTGCCTCTAATTTCCCTTCTTTTTGAGAATGATGACAAGAAATAGTGAAAGTAATACAGCGACGGAAGTGCGGGGCCCAAAAAGCCCCACGCTTCTGCCACGTGATGCACAGGGGCACAGTACCACAATTGTAAAGGGAAATGGTAATGGTAACAGCAACAATAGCAGCAAAGGAAACAGAAACTCAAAAGGAAATGCAAGTGCATATGGAAACACAAACCGTAATGCGCAAGGGCACAGTAATGCAACTGCAAATGCAAATGGTAACAGTAACAGCAACAAAGATGCAAAATGAAAGAGAAACGGTAAAGCAAATGAAAGGGTTGCCATAAATGCAAATGGCAATACACACGTTGATGTAAACCAAAATGCAAACACAAACAGCAGAGGAAACGTAAATGTTAACAGTAATGCAAATGCAATAGCAAATGAGAACGTAAATGGTAACACACACGGTCGGGCACACGGGAACAGTAACACAAACAGGTACATAAACGCAAGTGGAAGCAGTAACTGTAACAGTAACAGAAGTGCATACCCTGTTTTTGCTGGACAACTGCATAGAGAAACACAATGTGTACAAAGAATGTATGCATTGTAATGGCAATGGAAGCTTAAAAGCAGCATTGGAAGCACTTAATTGCTATTATACCATGGACCTTGGACACTGACCAATAAGAACGGCAGGCTGGCACCTTACCTCTGTTGTAAATCCTCTGATAATCACCGCAAAAGGTGCCAGCCAGCCGCAGCTCTCAAATTCATCCAACCCCCAAACTCCACAGCCACAAACCGCCATGTTTAATCCTCGTTAAACTGCTGTGAACCTCACTCGCGCTGTGAACTCAAACCTGCAACCCGACTGTGCCACCAAAAAACAAATTCACTGTCCTTTACCAGCTGACAGAAAAATAAAATAAAATTGCTACCTTCTTCTCATTGCTGCTCAGAATCACAGACTCCTGCTCCTTCAATAGTGCTGCCACTATACTGTTAAGCACAATCAAACTTCCCGTGTCACAGTGGAAGTCTCCCAGCAGCATCATTTACGTAAGCTACAAGAAAATATTACCGAAAACAAACAAAATGCCTGTTATACTCCCGAACAGCAAATTCTGTCTCAGGACATCATCCACTATAATTGATGTTGGCACCATATGGTGGAGCTCGGTAGACTGGATTATCACTTACAGAGCCCTAGCTACACAGGACTACTTAACATTGCGTGCAAAGATACCTCACCTAAAAGTCAATAAAAATTTTTTTTTTTTTTTATTTTTTTCTTAATCCTTCATTTCCTTTTCCTGGTCAGTTTTTTCACTTTCTGCCCATGGGGAGAGAAGGTCTCTCTCTCTCTCTTGAAAACTGCAATGAATAGCAGCTCAGTTTCACATAGTCTGCACTCCCTCACTGTGACGAGCACTACACTCTTACCGGCTCATCACTGCCCTGCCTCGTATTTCATTAACAAACGAAAAAAGACTTTGTGCTCTACCGGGTCTGTATACATCTCAAAATGGCAAAAAAAGTGGGGAAAATGTAAAATAAAACATTTTGTTAGATAGTTGCTCATCTGTACAGTCTAATCCATCGCGACTGTATTTTTTTTTTTGTTAACTTATCATTAGACCACGGCAGTAGTTGCAGTCTTCCTACCAACAAGGAACTATTTTTTTGTGGCGCAGTAATAAAATATAATAATAATTATTTATTTAAAATAAAACCCATTTTCTGTTTTTTTTCTCACCTCCACAAAAAAAGTTGACCATTGTATAATCGCAATAAGCCACTCGGAGATGTGGGTTATCGGGAGATTTACCACGGCTGGCATGGATTTACCCACTTGCTGCGCCTGGGCAAACCACCCAGCCGTGGTAAACCCCGATAACCCACACCCCCTCGTGGCTTATTGCTTAAATATCTCAGCAACCACACAACATAGAAAAAAAATTTAAATGTCACAAAAATCATTATTTTCCTCGCTACCGTTTTGTGGGCCATGTAACTCATGATGAAAAATCTGTATCTCGCACCTTTTCGAGATACGAGCCCCAAAAGGTGTGGCGTACACCACCATGTTAGTCTATGAGAAAAAGCATCAACTTCAGAGTACCATAACTTTGGAGCCATACAATATTTTTCACCAAACAACCAAAAAGCACATCTGTGACATGTTGGCTGCCTTCCTTCCAAATTTCAGGCCAAAAGACCTAACCATTCTTTTGCAGCAGGGTTGCAAAGAACTCCTGTCATTTTGGCCATAGTGTTGCAAAGTACTTTCGTGATTTGCAAAAGCTTTTGCACAGATTTGCGAAAGTGTCGTACGTTCGACAGTACTTTGTGAAAGTACTTTTTCCAGAAATTAAAAAAAAAACATATTTCTGGGGTGTTTAACCCCAAAATAAAGACATGGCTAGCATCCCCAGGCACCGACTAGGTGAACACAAAAAAAATTGTGTCCCTAGATGGTCCCAATTTTAAATGCCAAGATTTTTCTGATCGCTAACTGAAAACAAAATGGTGGATTTTCGAAAGTAGTAGGGGCATTTGCGACAGTAAAAAGTACATTTGTGAAAGTGTCGAACTTTTTAAATTTTCCCATTGACTTATAATGGGAACTTGTTTTTTGAATAACTTTTGAACCGCTCAATATTTGTTCATGAAATCTTCAAAAGACACATCGGGGATCCCGGCCACATGTTTCCTGAAGTTTTTGGACCACTCGCACAAAACGTGCGACCTGTGGGCACGAGCAAAGAATTCACCAAATAGCATAAGCGTGCATGTAGATCATGCTCAATAACTCTGCAGCTGTATATCCAACTGGTGCAAAACTTGGCAGATCCTATGGTGTATGGTTCTTGATCATGAATTCCAAATTTCAGGCTAATCTGTTAAATGGTACCAAAGTTATTAAGGTGCAAAATTTGACCCTTTAACCTTAAAAGGGCTCCTCTACCATTTTATATATATATATATATATATATATATATATATATATATATATATAGATATATATATATATATATATATATGTCGCAGAGGTTCTTTGTCTTTTAAATAGTTTTTTATTTTAATGGGTTCACCACAACATATCCAGGACACACTGTCTTAGGGTAGCTGGTCCATTCCACTGGGGTGTCAAACAGATGAGGCATACTGATGATTCCTGGTAGGACGAAACACGTGTCTATGTCATCTGTTAGCACCCTTTGCAAAATGTGTGAGAGGCCTTTCGGCACCATACAATTCTGCTTAAATTTGGACCAGCATAACATTCGGTGGTGATTTGCATATGCAGCCCATGATGCTTTGCATTGTGTGGGCATGTGTGATTTTGTATTATATGTGTGTATATATATATATATAATGTGATTTGTAATATATATATATATATATATATATATATATATATATATATGTATAAACTGTTCCTTCGACTCACTGATTTAGCATTTTGCAGTGAGTTGCTTAATTTGTGCGATTCTCACTGCAATGAATTAATAAAAGTTTCCTAATGGTTTGTTCCTAGCTGATATTCAGTTTCAGCTTACCTATCAATGCAGTACAACACATTAAGCAATCAATAAAAAAACAGAACCACGGAGTTGGAACCCAATTTCAATACTGCAGTGTTCAGTTTAACATGATTGACATGTCATTCTACCCAGTCCCATGAAGAAGCTCTAACCAAGTTCGAGCCAATAGCTATCCTGCATTTAGATTGAAAACCCCACCCGCTGCCATGTTGTTTTCCCCACTTGTGAGGACTCTACTCACTGCTGTTTATTTCATTCAGTTAAACATATTACATGTTATTTCTGCCCTTTTATTCATTTATTCCCCAAATGCCACTATTTCTGGTTCCACTGCCTGTTTGCAGTTGTTTAGCTGCTCCAAGATCATGCTGTGCAAAAGCTGTCCATTAGCACAATAGCACAATACATTATATTCAATGGCTATCATGCAAACGGTAACTTTTGCATGATTAGCACTGTACTGTATCAGCTGAAGTAAACTGCTGCCGTTTGCTGTATTCAGGACAAAAAGTAAAAAAAAAATAAGGAAAAAACATACAAGGCACAACATGGTATTGGAATTCATTAATTCCAATATAAAATGACAAGTACTCTATTGCTGGGAGATGTGGTTTACTGTTGCATTGGGGGCTTGTATAAGGGAGGTGAAAGTGCATTGCATGTGAGCTGAGTCTGAGCTGATGGATGGTTGAAACAGAGTTTATATTTTAAGCATTTAGAGTTGTCACTGCATTGTCAGCATATAAAAACAATGCCAGAGCAGTGAGCTGGAGGAACAGTTTAATGTGACTTGTACTGTATGTATATATATATATATATATATATATATATATATATCTTCATTGCAAAAAACTTTGTTAATGCATCAGTTAGGGTTGTTACTAAAGTGACAAAAGTAGGGAAATATAGCGTTAGGGTTTCCAATCCTAATGGCCCTCACCCTGCAGACATCGACAGACACGGGGGGTGCCTTGGGGTCATCAGCCTCAATGCTCACCCCATTCCATAAGTAAATAAGCTGAGATGGGTACAATATGGGAGAATGGGGTGAGTGTGGGACTGATGACCTGAATACCCCAGTGCCAGTCGGTGTCTGCAGGATGGGGTGGGGTTAGGTTAGAAACCCAACATCATATTTCCCTACTTTTGTTGCTTTGCTAACAACCCTAAATGATGCATTAACAATGTTTTTGTGGAATGAATTTCCTTACTTTTTCAGATAGTTTACTTGTATCCTTATTTTCAGGCCCTGCATTCCCACCCTCCATAACTGTCCTTATGTCACAGTTCGAGCACAGATCCCTTCGGGCCCTGCGCTCCCATGCTCTGTGATCTTCCTTATTTTATCGTGGAAGTGCAGGGTCCTTTGGACCCTGTGCATGCATCCCTCTGTAGATGCCTGACCAAATTATCGGCATAGCAATCTTATTACTGCAGCACATGTAACCAGCAGAGAACATTTTCATATCCCTGCCAAAACATAATTCTGTGCAGCTGCAATACCACTCGGCACCACATGTGCAAAAACACATTTTGGATAGGATTTGAAAAATGACAGCTGTAACATGCGTGAAGTTAGGTAATAAGAAAGCTATGCTGAAAATCTGGGTGAAAATATTTAAAATGTGCTAAATTATAAGTGGATGTACCAAAATTGCAATGAATGGTCATAACTTTGGCATTTTTTTCATATTTTGGCCCCAAAATTTGAACATAGTCTTCTTATGACCCCACCTCATAAATCCTGTAGGTGAAAATTTTGAAATCTGTGTCAAAATGCCATTCCCTGCTACAGGTGTAAAAACATGTTTTGTGCAGGATGTGAAAAATGGCAGCTGTACTCTTCATGGAGTGGTGTGAAAAAATGGCTGTGTTGAGAATTTGGAGTGAAAATATTAAAAATGACCAAAGTTACGCATGTGCATAGAAAATTTCAATGACCTTGCATAACTCAGCCATTTTTAGGAATTTTTCTCGCCAAATTTTCAACATCGGCTTTTTGGAACCCCACCTCATGAACACTGGTACTGTCATTTTAACCTTCCCTGTACACATCAGGCCACTTTCAAAAGCACGTTTTAAGGTGCTTAAAACATTTTAAGTCAGCCTCAGCATCTGGCCGTCCGCATTTGGGTTAACGGTTTCAAAGCGTGTTAAGAAACCGTGCTTAAACCCTGCTGCGAGCTAGTCTCAAGTCTGTTTTCAAAAACGTTTTAAAGGAGGAAAGCGTGTTACCTTGTGGTGTGGACGGGCTTGCAATTTTTCTGTCAATTAGGGTGCCAACATAACCGTGCCACAATCGCGGAGGATTACCGAGTTTAAAAACGTTACTGGTTGCTGATGGAGATGGAAGTTCACCATGTTACAATCGAGTTCAAACTCGGTGAACAATAATGTGGACGGGCTACTGTTGTGAGTTTTAAAATGTTTTGAAACCGTTATTTAAAATGGTACAAATCTTCACTTGTAATGTGTACAGGGCCTTTGTTAATCAGTACCAAAAGGTGACCATGAAATCACCTTCTGGGCCTGAGTAATGAAACAACAGTCACAGTGGTCATGAGGTGGGGTCCCAAAAAGCCCATGTTGAAAATGTTGGTGAACAAACATCTAAAAATGGCAAAGATATTAACATAAGTTCAAAACACCATTGAAAAACATTATATATCACTTACCTTAATTTCTCAGTTTGTAGTTTGGCTTTGAAGAGTGCAGGTGTGTCCATGTCCACAGAAGATGACAGTTGATGGCCTCTGGTGGTAAGTGTAGGGCAAAGGGGGTGTGGGGTTTGTGGGTGGTAAGTGAAAGGGTCGGGATGGGGGAGGGTGATGGTGGGGACAATGAGGGACAGTTTTCTATTTTCAGGCTAAAAATAAAAAAAGACATAGTGGGACTGTTTTCTTTTCCAACAGGTAGTAGTAAAATACGTATTTAGGGACACTGGGAATGGGCTCCACCTTGTGTCCCACACTACTGGGAGGGGGGTATAATACATCCCTTGGGACACTGGGAGTTAGCTTCCCAGTGTCCCACACTGCTGGAGGGTGGGGGAGATACAGGACTTGGGACACAGGAAGTGGGCTCCCCAGTATCCCACACTGTGGGAAGGAAGGGGGATATATGTCTGGGGACACTGGGAGTGGGCTCCTTAGTGTTCCACACTGCTGGAGGAGGGGATACATGCTTGGGACACTGCTCCCCAGTGTCCCACACTTCCAGACAAGAGGCAGGGGATTATATTGCTGATACAGGGATTGGGCACCCAGATGTTGGCAAGTTACAAAGGTCTTCAGGGCTGGGAATGATGTAGGTGTTTGCCCTCAAGTAGATAGCTAAAGTTCAAAAGTGCTTTATATGCAAAAACAGGCTATGCCTATTTTTTCACATACCATATTTTCGAACATTAATCATCCACTTGCGATCAAATATCCACAACATTGACAAGCAAAGAAACATCACTACAGCTGTTGTGCTTCTCCTGTGGAGCACAGGACAGGGCACAGGGCTGCAAACTCAAGGGTTCTGGATTCAAAGCAATTTTTTCCACATTTTTTTTTCTTCATTGCAGGTCGAAAAAAAATACACAGAGGCTAGCTTTGAACCCAGGACACTTGGGTATCCCACTCCTGTGTTTTGTCCTCTGCACCACAGGGGAACTATATGAACATGCAGTATTTTTCTTTACTGTCTCAATCATCATGATGTTCAGTAATGTACCATGTGCAAAAATAAGGTATACCTATTTTCGCACATAACACAGTTTGGAACATCAAAACATAATTTTTCTGGTCCAGAGAAGATGACAGCTCATGACCTCGGAAGACAAGTATATGGCAAGGGGGCATTGGGGTGTGGGGCAGTGGGTGCTCAATATGAGGGGAGGGATGAGGAGGCAGACAGTGGGGACAATGAGCGATCATTTTATTTATTTATTTCAGGGGAAAAAAGACATTGGGGATGGATTTCTTTTCCCAGGAACATATAAATTATTATTTTGGGATAATATACCCACACTGCTGGGGGGGGGGGTTTGTCATGCCGACATGGGGACTGGGCCCCCCGATGTTGACAAATAAACAGAAAGGGCTCTGAGGGGGGACATCTGACATTGGGGGTGGGCATCACAGTATCAGATAATATGTAATAAAGTAAAAGATAATAAACTATGGGAATCAGAGGGTGTGGGTACCATTAGATGTCAGGTAAGGATATGGGGGAGGAAATGCCAGTAAGGGCAGTGATCGGCTGGTGAGGGGTGCAACTAGACAAGAGGGAAACAGGGGTCACACATAACTGCACAGCTGGCAGCACAAGTTTCAGTTGCAGCTTCACAACTCAAGAAAATCCTGCTGTTCTCATACATAGAACATGGTGAAGTGCTACTTTCACTAAGCATGGTACCGGGGATTTCTGGTGCCCAGAAAAGGTGTTTCTCAGCACACTTTAAAGAAAGAAACATCAGAACCTAGCTAAACATCTACCGTTTAGCTAGATTCTGATGTTTCTTTTATCATTTTCATTAATTTTCATACATTTTCCTTACTTTCATTTTCTCGCTAACGGCAAAACAAGATGACGGACACAACAGAGCTCTGCAGAAGTACAACAGGCTCTGTGTGACCCTACATGCAAAAACACAGTAACTTTTGCAAAAACAATGGCTGCATGTGACTCTCCATGCAGAAATGTGTGAAAATATCAGCTGCTGCGATAAAAAAAAAATTATTTGCACAAATGATAGCTCCTGCCATCACAGAAAAAATTTCTGACATAAGTTTTCCCATAGGAAATAATGAGAAATTTAAAAATTGCAGAACTTTTGAATGGATGAATATTTTTTCACCAAACCTTCAAAGGGTACATCTGTGAGCCAAAGGCTTTCTACCTTGAAAATTTCAAACCAAAACGTACAGCTGTTTCTGAAATACAGGTAGACAAAGAAACCAAAAAACATATAAATTCAGGATTTTGATGCGCTGTATCTCAAAACTACAAAATGGATTCACACGAAATTTGGCACTTCAGGAGACCTACCCCTAGAAATTATGCATGCCACAATTTGTGCAAATCTGTTGAATGGTTCCAAAGTTATTAAGGTTCATAAATTCAGGTTTTTAAACAGCAAGAGGCCTTTTAGAAATAATGCCTCCTTAAGAATTTTAAAATGCAATGCCTCTGTCATTCTCTGCAAAAGCCATGGTAAATACAGTGCCAGACAATGTCTTAATTGAATTGACTGACTTGTATTCAGTAAACAGCAGCTACCAGCATACCTCGCAATCTTCTGCCTCATAATTCAGGGAGAAGGCTTTAAAAAAATTTGGGACAAAGGCCCCAAATCAGGAACGCATCTTAAACATTGGCAATATATGTTCAAAAACCTGACAGAATAAATGGGATTAGTGTAAAATGCATTTTCTGAAGAACAAATCTGTAGCTTTAATGTTTGACATTATTTTGTGCTTACAATCCCCACTGTTCAGTCACAAAAACACAAATTATATTAATTTTTATTTATTTATTTATTTGTACATCAGTTTACAACCTTTGAGCCAGATGCTCATTTCCAAAGGTACCTTGTCACATTGAGGACAAACAGAACAATTTTAGGTTACAGCATAAGAGTCACATACTTAGAGTAGCACATAGTGGTTTCATACATTTATACAATTAAGTAGCAATTACAATGATACAGCTGAGCACATGGTGGTAATAACAGAGGCAATGTGCAATGGGGAAGAGGTTGGGGGTGTAAGGTAGAGTGCCGCCCAGTGGGCGTTGTCAAGTGTGGAGAGATCTAGGCCACTTTTAGAGACAGGAGCAGCTGTGTGTGTTAAACACTTGGCTCCGAAGGGTGGTTTTGAAGTTGGAGATTGTGGGGGCATTGGAGATCAGAGTAGGGAGAGAGTTAAACCAGGATGGAGCTCTGTAGCAGAAGGACCTCTGTCCATGGGTGGTCCTAGATCTAGGGACCAGTAGAGTGGTCTTGCTGGAGGTTTGGGTTGCGATAGTGGGTAGGGTGTGGTGGATGGAGGCTGTCACCCCAGGAGGGGATAGCCCGAGTAGAGTTTTTTTCATGAGGAGGCAGGTTTGATAGTGTAGTCGTTCATCTAGGTTAAGCAGTTTTGCCTCGTCATAGAGTTGACAAGTATGGGTGAGCCTGGGGGCACCAGTAATCAGCCTGCAGGCCTTATTTAGGGTGAGGCAAATTTTATTGAAGGCGGTAGTGTCAGCAGCACCATAGACTGGCAAGCCATAATCAACAAGGGACAGTACTGAAGACGTAACCGCAAGTCAGAGGGCATCAGGGGGAAGGCAGTTTTTATAGCGGTAGAGGATGCCAAGCCGTGTGTTAGTGGCGGATGCAAGGGCATCAATGTGGGTGTGGTAGGTGAGGGCTAAATCGAAAGAAACACCAAGGTACTTGTAGAAGCATACTTGTTCAAGTGGTTGTTTGGTACTAGGGAGGATATGGAGTGAGAAGTTGCCAGCTTTGTTTTGGGGGTGGGCAAAAAGCATTGTCTTGGTTTTTTTGAGATTAACGATGAGTCTGTGCTGTTTAAACCAGGCTTCAGCATCATTGTAGGATTGTTGTAGGGTGTCCTGGAGGGAGATGGGATTGTGGTGGGCGGCAAAAATGACAGCATCATCTGCATACAGAAGAATTTTGCCCGAGCATGCATTGGGCAGGGTGTTTAGATAGAGTGAGAAGAGTAGGGGGCCCAGGATGGAGTCCTGAGGTACCCCTGAGTGGATGGGATGAGTTTCGGAAAGTGTCCCATTGATTTTTACACATTGGGAGTGAGCAGATAAATAGCTAGTGCACCAGGCGAGAGGGCCAGCAGAGAAACCAGTGTGGCAGAGGGCATCCAGCAGAAGAGGGTGGGACACAGTGTTGAAGGTCGTTGAGAGGTCAACGAACACTGCACCAGCTAGGGAGCTGGCATCCCAGGAGGAGTGTAGGAAATTGGAGAACTCAACTAGTGCAGTGCTGGTACTGTGACCAGCATGGAAGCCGTGCTGCTCTGGGCATAAGATGTTATGCTTAGTCAGATATTCGGTGATTTGAATGGCCACCAGTTTTTCTAGGGTTTTTCTAGGGCATTGGAGAGAGGAGGGAGGATGGAGATAGGTCGGTAGTTCCCGCGGAGGACCTGCCACCTCCTTTATGAATGGGTGCGACTATGGCTGTTTTCCATGTAGTGGGGAATTGCCCCAGGCAGAGGGATCAGTTTAGTAGGCTGGTGAGTGGGGCAAGGACTTCATACAACACCGGCGAATACTGGGGTCAGGTCGCTGCGGGACTATTGCTTTTAATGCTTTGATCAGGAGAGGTCTGGCTTCCTGGGCAGATGCCCTACATAGGTGGAAGCTGGGGTGTTGGAGGACCAGGAAGGTAGGGTGGGGGAGGTCAAAGAAATTACTGGGGAGGACAGAGCTAAGGTCAGTAAAGGAGGTGTTAAGGTAGTTAGCTATGCAGGCAGGGTCGGTGGAGGTAGAGCCATCAATGGTGAGCTGGGATGGGGAGGAGAGAGTGCTTTCCCATTTAGTTGTTTATCATTGTCCCAGAAAGTCCGGGCACACCCTCAGGAGGTGGTGAGGGTGTCCTGGTAATGGTCGGCCTTGGCTTTATGGATGGCCTATGTGCACCTGTTCTGTGCAGCATTGTAGGCCTGTCTATCAGCCATCTGGCCAGTTTCAGTGGCAAGGTGCCAGAGGTTATCCCTATTTCTGAGCAGGGGTAACCCAGGGTGCATTACGTTTTCTGGATTGAATTCCTGTGAGGGGTGTAAAGAGGTCACAGGCCTTGTTAAAGGTTTGGAAGAAAAAGGTGAGGGCAGTGTCTATGTCGGATGCATGATGAATGGAGGACCAATTAATCTGGGTGAGAAATTGTTTGAGTTTTATCAGCCCACCAGGTCGGAGGCATCTGCAGAGTGTGGTCCAGGCTGTAAGTTCGGGAGTGCGGGTCGCCCAAAGGAATAGGATAGGGGAGTGGTCACTTAGTGAGTCTGGGAGGACCTGGATGTTACGGATTTTTTTGGGGCGGTTGGTGATAATTACGTCCAGAAGGGTACTTGTTCCTCTCTTTGGGTTTACTCTAGTGGGCTGGGAAATGAGTTGTGTCAGGTCTAGGGCTATGAAAGAATCATGGGTAGTGGAAGAGGAGGCGCTGAGCCAGTTCACGTTTAGGTCCCCCACTAGGATTTGTTCCGCCTTGTGGTGGAGGGTGGCAAGATATTCTGTTAAAGATATCAGCGCTGGGTTCTGGTTCTTTGGGGGAACGTAGGCAGTGGTGAGATACAGAGGGCCCCTGGAGGGGTCAGGAGCAAGTTTGAGGGTAAGGGCCTGGGCCCCATTTACAAGAGCAGGGGCAGGGAGTGCTTGTCTGGTGATTGTGTCCCTGGTATAGATTTCACAGCCACCCCCACGTTTGCCTACTCGGTCCTCCCAGTATAGGGTATAGCCTGGGAGGGAGACAAAGGAGTCAGGGGTGGATTTGGACAGCCAGGTTTCAACCAGGGCTATGATGTCTGGTTGATGTAGCATGGCCCAGCACTGGAGGGCATCACATTTTTTTAGTAGGCTGCATATATTCATGGAAGCTATGCAGAGACCAGTGGACCCAGCTGGTGGGCTGGTGGGGACAGGACCTGGGTTAGAATGTATATTACCTGATAGGAGTAGTAGGAAGACCAAGGCTCTGACCAGGGGGTGGTAGTATGTAAACTTTTGGGGGGTACACTGGGATGGGGAGGAGGCCATAAGGGAACAAGGAATGGCCAGGGTTTGGCAGGTTGGGAGGGCGAGAACGAGTAGCAGCCATGGGGAGCCAGGGTAGGCAGTGGGGGGCATCCAGGAGGTGGGTGCCATGGGCCAGGGTACATGGTCAGTGTAGGGTGGGATCGGACTAAGTCAGGAAGAATTGTGGGTGCTGGTACAAGTGGGCCAGGGGAGATTTCTGGCTAATGGGATGTTGGTACTAGCATGTAAATGAGGGGGAGACATTTGAGGAGGAGGAGGTGTACAAACATAGTGCCTAAGGTAGCAGCAGGGGAGAAAGGTTCAAGTATCTTGGCTGCCCCTCAGAAAGTGCAGATACCACTTTGGAGTAGTGGTAGTGTCACGGACTCTGGTAGACAGGGTACAAGGTTCAAGACCCTGGCAGGGCAGCTGAAATAGGACCTGGGTGATAGTGGGGATCCAGGTTCTAGGGGACTCAAGCAGGCTGGGTTCGGGTCAAAATTCAGAGTGGAAATAGTGACTCCTAGTGGTCACTGGGGGTTAGTGGCAGGCTGGGTGTGGGTCTGGTGGTAGGGCAGGGGGTCAGTATGTAGGGCTAGGTGTGGGGGTGAGGTGTGGGCAGAGGCAGAGATGAGAGTAGGGGAGAGAAGTAGCGTAAGTGGGTAGAAGGGTTCCAGAAAGTAAGAGGAAAGTCAGGTAGAGAGCCAGAGATGAAAAGTCAGAGGGTCCCTCTAGTGGCTAGCAGGTATAACCTGTAAATGGAAAAGTGGAGATTTAGAAATTAGAGCAGGCAGGAAGTGATGTCATAGGAAAGGGCCCACACTATGAGGGACAGAGGAACATTTTAAGGCAAAATCAGGGACATCTCTCAAAATTAGGGACAGCTGAGAGGTATGGTGACAGGTAATGGCAAAGCACTACAGTACAGTCACATAGTTTTCTTCCAAAAGTGCTTGTGGCACATTGTCTGCATTGCATTAAAGTACTGCTTTTGGATTCTGGTTTACATTTAGCTGGGGTGGATGAGCCCTTCTGCAGCTCTTACCCCCCTTCCCCAGTGAAGCATGGCATGTGATTTTTTTTTTCTTTACAGACTCCCTGTTGGCAGTTTCCTAAATCCAACCACAGTTCAGAATTACTGCCCATGACCAGTCAGTCTGCATCCTCCCAGCACTGAGCTGTGTTATGAGTCAGAAGGAAGGAAATAGTGCAGTGTAGTGTGGGCATTGGTGGGGGGAGCAGACAAAGGAACATCACTATAATAAATGGGGAAGAGGCAGAGAGATGTGGTTCAACTCCAGTCAAAGCACTCAGTGGAAGAAGACAGTCTAGGAATCCAGTCACACGCTTCCGCTGATCTTTCTCTATCCTATGTCATAGTAGTATGTCAGCATGGCTCCACCCATGCAGCCATAAAAATTACAAAACAACTATTTGAAAAGAGTATTTATTCTACTTTTTATTCTTAATGGCTACTATGCACTAAGCGGGTGGGGGTATGAGGAAAAGTCACTACCCTGCCTGTGACCCTGTGCCCACAGACAGGTGCGCCCATACTGGAATCCACTATGAAGGGTGGCCAGGGGAGGAGTCATCATCCTGGGTGGGCATCCAATGGAATGCCCCCTGGGACCCTTAGTGGATCCCACAGTTTAGGGTGACATGGGTCCAGGGCTGTGCATACTGATTGCATGCACCTGGACACATGCAGCACCATCCCATCCCAGTGCCACTGCTCCCGAAGTCGACGGATGCTTGCTCTTCCACCTGCCTCTGCTGCCTCATGCTGCCAAGCAGTCAGGAGTAGCACGGTGGGCCCTGTCCCAGTCCCCCAGTGATTGAAGGCCTGTGTCAGTAGGGGTGTGCAGTGGGTTACAGCAGGGTCTACCTATGCCTGGCCAGCACTATGCAGGCTAGTGAATACTGCATAGTGCTGACACTCCCCCCGGAATGCCCCCAGCACGGAGCTGTCCATGGATGTGGGGGGTCTGGTGCAGTGGGTCTATGTGCCCCCCTTCAAGCATGCCATGTGGTGGGCACAGTGGGTGTGGAGTGGCTCCTTGCCCCAGATACATGCACATAGCCACTCTGCCCCAGTAGTGCATAGTGCCCAATGTATACAAGTTATTGTATAATAGCAATAATGCACTCTAGGGTGTGTCATGCTGGAATAAGATAATTTCTTTGGTGCTGAACACACTAAGCCTGTGGCCTTGTGCTTCAACCTCTCAAAGCGTGACATTACCCTAGCATGACACACAACCAGTCATGCATTACTGCTGAAATACATTATATAACGGTAATGTCTTAAATGCTTTAATTCACATTGGTTTCATAACAAACAGTAGAGGGTTCTTGTGTCAAAAACCTCTACAGAGCAAAACTGACAGTACATATGGTGCACTTGTTTATGTATATTGGCCACTGTGCATTAAGGAGTGGATTGCCTATGTGCTGCAGATCTGCAGTGCTTAGGCAACCCTAGGTCTGAATGGCAGGGTCCCATGGACCGCTGTGTGCATTCACAGAAGGGACACATATCCTTCTGCATAGGATCCCACTGCCAGTCATTCAGCACAGTCTGGGAGCATGCCAGCACTCCACACCATTCATAGAAGCACGGAGTGCTGGGCAGTGGGGGTGCAGGATATGGCAGCAGAGACCCTGCCATATATTTTGTGTGTTCCCTCAGTTTATGCCCACCAGCTGCAGCAGGATGAAGAATCCACCCAGAGTGCTGCCCCAGCCCTCTGGACTGACTGGGAGGGCTGGGGGCACTGACTGAGAGGGCTGGGGGCACTCACCCATCTTTTTAAAAACCAGATATCCCTCACCATGCCAGAATCCCCACTCAGCATGGAGCAAAGGATCCACTATGGAACCAGGTCAAGCATGAGGCTGGATGCCAGCCATTGTCCCCTAACCCAACCCCACACACACAACAGTGCACAGAGGGGGCAGGACTATTGACAGGCACCAGGTGGTGGCATGTGGTAGTGCATGCTGTGCCCCGCATGCCTGTCCATGGGTGTGGAGCTGTGCAGGTCAGGTGCTCGTCCATTGCACATACCCAGCTTACATTTGTGCATAGCGCCCATTCAATGCTATTTAACTGGTCTGTTCCTAACATAGAACCATAGAATTTTATGGTAGATCAGGCCTGCTTGGCCCACCTAGTCTGCCCATTTCCCTACCTGATGGATAAACTGCAGATCCTAGTTAACCAACAGCCTACTTCCTCCTACCCCCCCACTAGAATTGCCTTATGTCTGTCCCATGCATTCTTGAATCCCTCCACTGTTCTTGACTCCACAACCTCCTCAGGAAGGCTGTTCCATGCATCTACAACCCTGTCCATGAAAAAATACTTCCTCACATTACCTCTGAGCTGCCCCCACATCTTCAAATTGTGCCCCCTTATTCTTGCACATTTCTTTTTCTGAAAGATGCTACCCTCTTGGACTTTGTTTATTCCCTTGAGGTACTTGAAAGTTTCTATCATGTCCCCCTTTCCCTCCTTTCCTCGAGAGTATACATATTAAGCTCCTTTAGTCCCTCTTTGTATGTCTTCTGGTGCAAACCTTGCACCATTTTGGTTGCCCTCCTCTTGACAGCTTCCAGTTTGTCCATGTCTTTGTGGAGATGAGGTCTCCAGAACTGCACACAGTACTCCCAGATGGGTTCTCGCCAACTATCTGTCCAGAGGGATAATAATGTCCTGTTTTCTACTGGTGATGCCTCTCTGAATGCATCCCAGTATCCCTCCAGCACTCCTTATTGCCTTCTCACATTGCTTGCCCACCTTTAGGTCATCCGATATAACTACCCCCAGGTCCCTTTCCATTTTTGTTCCTGTTAGTATCTCACCCTCCATTGTGTACTCTTCCCCTGGGTTTTTGTTTCCCAGGTGCATTACTTTGCACTTCTTTGAATTGAATCTGGGCTGCCATACATTTGACCATTCCTCCAACTTTGCCAAGTCCCTTCTCATCTTTTCCACTCCACCTTGTGTATCAACATTGTTGCAGATCTTTGTGTCGTCTGCAAAGAGACATACTTTTCCTTCCAGACCCTCTGTAATGCCACTTATAAAGACATTAAAGAGGACAGGTCCCAGTACTGAACTCTGCAGTACCCCATTAGTAATCCTCCTTTCTTCAATGTGGACTCCATTTGCTATTACCCTCTGCATCCTGTTGTCCAGCACATTTTTTATCCAGACTACCACCTTTGGACCCACTCCAAGGCTGGCTAACTTGTATATTAATCTTTTGTGTGGGACTGTGTCAAATGCCTTGCTAAAATCTAGGTAGACCATGTCCACAGCCCCTCCCTGATCTACTACTTTGGTCACCCAGTCAAAGAAATCTATTAGATTCATCTGACATTACCTTCCCACTGTGAAACCATGCTGCCTTGGGTCCTGTGCTCTGCTGGCCTCTAGGTACTCAACAACTCTTTCCTTCAGAAGTGATTCCATCAGTTTCCCTACCACTGAGGTCAGACTAACTGGTCTGTAGTTTCTTGCCTCTGCCCTGCTCCCACTTTAGTGAAGTTTAAAGAAGCCTTCTTCCAGTCCTCAGATGCCACCCCATCCTCCCATGATTTGTTAAAGAGAGTAGTCAGTGGTGTCACTAGTTCTACCCTTAGTTCTTTTAGAATTCTGGAGTGAATCCCATCTGGCCCCATTGCTTTGTCCACCTTCAGTTTTAGAAGTTCTTTCAGAACCCTTTCTTCTGTGAATGGACTGGTATTGACCCTGCTATCCAGAGTGTTTCTCTTGTTTGGGTTAGGTACCTCCCCCTTCTCTTCCTTTGTGAATACTGAGCAGAAATATTCGTTCAGTATCCATGCTTTTTCATTGTCATCCTCTGCCCACATTCTCTCCCCTTTATTAAGCCTCAGTATCCCTCCCTTAGTCTTTCTTCACTCCCTAATGTACCTATAAAAGGTTGTATCCTCCTTCCTAACAGAGTTGGCTATCTTTTCCTGGTTTGGGCCTTTGCTGTTCTGACTGCCTTCCCTGCCTCCTTCTGCTTTAACTGATAAAGCTCTCTGTCCTGCTCCTTCTGTGTTTCCTTATATTCAAGGACACTGGTTTTCCGCATGTGCGGAAAAACGGAGCTTAAAATGGAATCCTGACTGGCCTGCGGTATTTCGGCGCGAAAACTGAACTAGTGTTTGTTCACAGAGCTTCCATGAACTGCTGCCTTTAAAAACCACAGCACTGCATGTCTTTTTTATTCTGTTGCTGCTTGCTGCGTTTTTGTGTTGCACTGTTTCCTGCCTTCGAGATCCTTCCTGCCTCAACGCCAGAGTCCTCATAATTCATCTGTCTTTACTGTAAGTTTTCAGCAAATGTTTTTGTTCACTAACGCACAAAATTTATTTAATTCAGCAACTGTGGATCAGCTGTGGAGCTTGAATTTAATGTGATGCAGCTGTGTATCTCTAAGTCTGACCTGTTCTCTCCACAGTTAGCCGTGTTTTCTTAAATTGTATCTCAACGTTTTTTATTATGTTTAAATGTATATTTTTTCCATCTTCTGTGTCCCCAGGTGAGCGCGGTGCTGATGTTTTCAGTCTGTTGCAGCTGTTTATTTGCTGTTAGGGAGTGGGGCACATGCGACTCCTTGCACAGAGTGTCTGATGATGTCTGACTGACTAAATCAATTTGGCATAAAGCTGCGGTAGTGTCGCAATGCTGATTATGACTCGGGGGTGTCTCAGTGGAGCAAGTTCTCTCTAACCTGCTGATTCAGCTAGCTAGTACTGTAAAATACATTAAACCTGAGTCTTCAGTCATTTCAGTTATTTTCCCCTTCATCATCTGAATTATTGTGTTTAATTTTGTTATTGTGATGCTCAGGGGGGGGGTGATGATGCGATGCCATGGCCATCCATTGATTTTCTGGAAATCCATTTAAAAGTTGTTTTCTTTTCTCCGTGATGTGTAATATATTCTGTGTAATTTTTTTAGTTGTGGGTTAGCGTGAGAAATCCAAGGGAGCGACTCCTTGCTGTCCTAATTCCATTTTGTATTGAGTGAAACGGTGGCAAAAAAGTGTAATTTTATTTTGTATGTAGTGGAGAAGGCAGGTCACGTTACAGAAGTAGATAAACAAGGGGCAAAATTCCTGGCTCTGGAGTGTTGGTGAATGTTTGATTTCTAGTGTTACAGAAGTAGCCAACTCGATTCCAAAGCTATGTGAAATTATTTTACTCCATGCTTCCTTGACTGCAAAGCAGCTATATCTTGAGTGTTAAATCCAGTTCCCAGTTCCTGTTTTGGACTCATTTTGATAAACATGCTATCCAATTGTGTATTTTAAATGTGGTTGTTGTGTGTGTGTTGGGAAGGGGACCCTGCTGGTGGGGTGGGGACATTGGAGTGTGTGTGGTGTGGATACTGGGGTGGGGACACTGGCTACTATGGACAGTGTGGGTTGAAGTGGAGGCACTGGCATTATCTGCTGGTCACTGGCATTACCTGCTGGTTGTGGTGGTGCAGGACTGGGATACTGGCCGTGGGGTCAGAGACACTAGCTGTAGGGGTGGGGAGAGTGGCTGTGCTGAATTACCTTCCCCCCTAACCTGCCCAACTCACTTCCTTGTGCTGCACCTGACCTGCCATGCCATCTGCTACCACCGGACTACTGCCTTTCTATGTGCCTGCCATAGTCTGGTAAGTTCTTTTTTTCAGATAACCCTGCTGTTTTTATTTGAATGGGAAAGCAAGGTACGGAAGATGGAGGGCTGGGGGGGTTGCTTGTGCTGCATGTGAAAAAGCAAATGAATAATGTTTGAAATATATGACACAGACATGTTGAAAGAAATGGTTCTTGCCTCTGGTGATATTGCTGAGGGGAGCGACATGCACAGAACCATTTTTCCCAACATGTATGCCAGTCTGCTGAGTCCATGCCATGCTCTGGCGGTTGTTCATTGATGGTCAGTTGAGGGACGGGCCTGGCAGACTGGTTCACATGCTGGAAAAAATGGTTCTGGCCTCTGAGGCAGGGGTGGATGGGCAGAGTGGCACAGAACCATTTTTCCCAACATGTATGGCAGTCTGCCGAGTCCGTGCCATGCTCTGGTGGTTGTTCCTTGATGATCAGTTGAGGGCGGGCCTGGCAGACTGGTTCATATGCTAGCAAAAATGGTTCTGGCCTCTTAGGGAGGGGTGGGCGGGTGGGCAGAGTGGCACAGAACCATTTCTTCCAACATGTATGCCAGTCTACCGAGTTCATGCCACGCTCCAGTGATTGATTGTTGATGGTCGGCTGAGGGACGGTCTGGGCGGACTGGTTCACATGCTGGCAAAAAATGGTTCTGGTCTCTGAGGGAGGGGTGGGCAGGCAGAGTGGCACAGAACTATTTTTTTCAAGCATATATGCCAGTCGGCCGGGTCCGTGCCACGCTTTGGTGCTCTTTTGTTGATGGTCAGCTGAGGGACGGGCTGGGTGGATTGGCACACATGCTGGAAAACATTGGTTCTGGCCTCAGCAGGAGGGGCAGGTGGGCAGAGTGGCACAGAACCATTTTTTCCAACATGTATGCCAGTCTACCGAGTCCATGCCATGCTCCAATGATTGTTTGTTGATGGTTGGCTGAGGGACGGTCTGAGCGGACTGGTTCACATGCTGTCAAAAATGGTTCTGGCCTCTGATGGAGGGGTGGGTGGGCATAGTGGCACAGAACCATTTTTTCCAGCATATATGCGAGTCGGCCGGGTCCGTGCCACGCTCTGGTGCTCTTTTTTTGATGGTCGACTGAGGGACGGGCTGGGCGGATTGGCACACATGCTGTTGATCCTGCCATCATTTTCAAATAAACAATAGCAAAAAAACTCTATCTGGTTCATCCTGCAGTTTCTCCTCATATTCCTGGAGCAGCTACACTTTCACTTTCTCATTTAAATCTGTAGCACGCTGCATGACCAAGCACTTTTAATAAAGTAAACCGAGGCACACCTGCATGTTTAAAATAAGCACTGTCCCAGTGGAGAATTGCACTAAGTGAGACATGTGGCATGTTGTGTTGCAAGAAAACAACATTGTGTGGGTTGTATTGGAGGGGCCCAAAACATACATTGTATAAACAGAACATGACATGGCCTGCCTGAAGATATCATATTTATCTTCACTCTCGCCACGAGTGAGATGTCATGTTATCATTTGCCTCTCATGAGGATAAATATATCTTCAGGCAGGCCATGTCATATCCCATGTAGATATTATATATATATATATATAATAATTTTTTAACATTACTGTGTGGTTCAACAAAATGTTACATGACCTGTCTTCATTTAGTATTGTGGATACCCAAGTGGGGACTGGCTGCGTGACAGGCCTGGGTCCCAGGCTTGTGATGCAGCTGTTCCACATATCTGCCCTCCTTCCCCCCCACCCCGGGTAGGGGGAAGGTGCATTTTTTGGTTTTGTGGTGATTTTTTTGGGTATGTCTTTACCGAAATGCGTATTTTTCATTTGTTTCATTTATCATTTCCTGTGTTGTGCTGCCTGGGACCTGCTGTCTCTATCCTGGCTATCCTGTATTTAAACATGGTGTAAAGTATTGTTGGGTGGTGTGCATATCTGTGTAGAATAATACAGACACACGCTCAGACAAAAATCTTTATTAAACATCATCAAACTGAATCAACCTTCATGTTTCATCTGAACCCAGAGGGCATCACCTGTGCAGTTGGAAATGTGGATTGTCCTTCTCGGTTCCCTTCATCAATTTTGGAGGATGCAGACATGGGATTACCTAGGGGATAAACAGACAAGTTAAAGTGTCGAACTGCATGTTAACAATTTTACCACTTTTATTAAATACATTTTCTATGTTGAACCTTTTGCTGGAATTTCTAATGGAATATGTTGGAGGCCTGTTGGTGGCCTGTCTTGATTTGTGCTTATAAAATTTAAAAGTTCCGAATAAAGAAGTTGTTGCGGGGGGGTGGCTGGGCCTTTTCGGCAACCTGGGCTACCATCCCCGGTGGCCAGGGAACAGAGGTTGTTGGATGTCTTTCAAGACGCCTTCCTAACTCAGCAGGTGGGGGAACCAACCAAGGAGGTGCAGGTATTGAACGTGGTTCTGGCAGACAGTGAACAGATTGGGGGCCTGGAGGTAAGGGACCCGTTGGCAGGGAGTGACCATGCCATGGTCTGGTTCTGCCTGGACCTAGGATGGGTAGAAGGCTGCACAAAGACAGAGATAACTGACTTCAGGGGGGCGGATTTTAAGGAAATGGGAAGGATCATTAAGGAGCATTTGGATGTGATTGGCTCAGACATGGACGCTGACAGTAGGTGGGAAATCATCAGGAGGGGGGTGAAGACGAAAATGTGGTAGGGCCCAAAAACCCTGCTGGTGGACCAGGGAGGTCCAGAAGGTGGTACAGGGAAAGAAGGCAGCCTATAGGCAATTCAAGTGCTCAAGGAGTGAAAGGGATTGATCGGAATACAAGCTGATGGCTAGAAGGGCCACTAGGGTGGTGAGGGCGGCTAAGGCAAGGAAGGAGCAGAACCTGGCCAGGGAAATTAGGAGAGAGAACAAGGGGTTCTTTAGATACATTGGGGAAAAACGAAGGGTGAAGGGGCAGATTAGCAGGATTAAAACAGGGGAGAGACGGGCACAAGACCCGGGGAGCAAGCTGAGGTACTAAATGAGTACTTCACCTCCATTTTCACCAAGGAAAATGGGGGTGCTGCATCACACATGGGAGGAGACAGTGATACTGAGGAGGGGGGAACCCTTACCGATTGGCAGGTCTGGGGAGAGGGGGAGGCATCACTGGCAGGAGTGGGGAAGACTAAGCAGGGAGAAGAGGTAGCAGAGGTGGAAATCACAGCAGAGAGAGTGAGAGAAGCCCTCAGGTCCCTTAAGATGGAGAAGACACCGGGCCCAGATAAATTACATCCCAGAGTGCTGAAGGAACTTGTGGATGTCCTGGCGAAACCCCTGGCATAGCTTTTTGCCATCTCGCTGAGGACAGGGTGGATGCCCCAGGACTGGAAGGTGGCACATATAGTGCCTATCCACAAGGGGGGATCAAGGAAGGTGGCAGGGAACTACAGGCCTGTCAGCCTGACATCGGTGGTGGGCAAGGTGATGGAGGGCATTGTCAAGGAGAGGATAGGGGGGACCTGGTAAAGTCAGGGTGCCTGGACGATAGACAGCATGGATTCATCCCAGGGAAATCGTGTCAGGCAAACCTTGTGGAGTTCTATGAGTGGGTGACGAGTGCCTTGGACCTGGGTAGACCAGTGGACATCCTCTTTCTAGACTTCAACAAGGCATTTGACTCTGTTCCTCACCAGGGTCTGTTGGATAAGCTGGGAGAAATCTGAATGGGGAACCAGAAGATCAGATGGATAGGCAATTGGCTCCAGGACCGTTGGCTGGATAGTCTCATCCCCAAGGAGGGTCATTAGTGGGGTCCCACAGGAATCAGTCCTTGGGCCCCTCCTGTTCAACGCCTATGTCTCTGACATAAGGACAGGTATCAGGAGTGAGATGAGTCTCTTTGTGGATGACTGAAAACTAGGGGCAGTGGTGGATGGGGAGGAGGGGAGGGTGGCCCTACAGGGGGACCTGGAGGCTCTGGAAAGATGGTCTAGAAAGTGGAAGCTGAGGTTCAATGCAGGGAAATGCAAGGTACTGCACCTGGGGGCCAGAAACCCAGGCCAAGTGTACACCCTGGGGGGAAATGCTACAAGTCTCGATGGCTGAGAGGGACCTGGGGGTGGTGGTGGATGTCAAGATGAACAACTCAGAGACTTGTAGGAGGGCTGCAGCCAAGGCCAACAGGATGCTGGGATGCATCGCTAGGGAGCTCACCTCCAGAGAGCGAAGTGATACTCCCTCTTTATAACTGCTTGGTGAGGCCAGACCTTGAGTACTGCGTGCAGTTTTGGAGGCCACACTTAAAGAGGGACATTAAACTCCTAGAGAGGGTCCAGAGTAGGGCAACCAAAATTATTTGGGGTCTGGGGGACAGGACCTATGGGGAGAGGCTTGAAGAGCTAAATATGTACACATTGAAGAGAGGGACCGGGGGGACATGATAGGGTCTTCAAGTACATGAAGGGGCAAATAGGGAGGAGCAGTCAGGGTGCTCCAGGAAGGAGGAGGGGCAACTAGGGCATGGGTGGAAGCTGGAGGGGAAGATTCAGGGGAGAAAGGAGGAGGTGCTACTTCACTGAGAAGGTGGTGGATCCATGGAATGCGCTGCCCAGGGGGCTGGTGGAGGCAGAGACAGTGGAGGGGTTCAAGAGGGGGTAGGACAGGTACAGGGGAAGGGTTCTGGAAGCAAAATCCAATGCAGTGAGAATATCTGGAACTGGGAAGGGAGAAGCCAGAGAAGGTGAGGGGGGCAGCAAGGTCAGCTCCCAGGGTGGGGGCTGACCAAATGAGCAGACGCGAAAGACTGTTATGCCTATTCTGCTGGCATTTTAGTATGTTAGTACCACAACCAGGCCCCCAACCCACTGTCTCATCATAGGTGATGCTAATAAAAAATACCACCCAAGTATTTGCCTTTCAGGGGGTACTGAGTGGCAGTGCATGGGTATCTGGAGTGGTCATTCATACAAACTTCTTGTGGTGGCTTTTCTCCTAGGTGGTGTGGTGTAACTGCCTTGGCATCAGGGCAGTCCATGTTTGCTAGGATGGGGATGGGGAACTAGAGATGGTGACTGGTGAGTTCTTAAAGGAGAACTACAGGCTGAGGTGAAGCCCTGACCACTGTACAGACTGGGGCTCGCTTCATCTATCTTGTCCCCGCCCGAAGGCACTATATTAAGTTAATAATCTTTGCACGTAATCACTCAAATTATTTAATTCTGTGGTGCATCCGGCTCATTCATTTAGGAGCTTGTGAACATCTTGCACTCTCGCTCATGAACAGATGATGCTACCTTGCCCTTTCTTCAAGTGCCCTTATGCTTGGACATTAAAGTTTTGTGCCCTTTTATTATAAGTGCGATGGTGTGTCTAGGCCATTATTACACTGCCAATTGAGAAAGGAGTGAGGCATTGTCATTAACTTGCAGTTTTAATAAGGAAAAGAGTGTCTTGTTCAGTAGCGCCATAATTAACATTCTGGGTGCTCCAGAGGACGTACCAATTGGTATAAGTGATCAGGTGCAAAGATTCATTGACCTATACTAACTGCAGGAGGGATAGGAGAGACAAAGCCCAAATCAGAACAGCTGTCATGGTTTCACCACTGCGGCAGAACTTCTTTCTTGAGTTTGAGTTCCGACATGAAAACTAAGAGGCTCCATTTTCATGAAGATAGCCAGAAAGTTCACAAATTACTATTTTTGTGATTCTGGATTGGTTTATTCTCTGGCAGAGATTGTGTTTGTGTATCTCTCCATTAGCATCCTCATTAATCACTTGAATTTTTTAAGTTGGATACACTTTGTTTACAAATAAACCAAATCAGGCATCTATATATTAGATAGGAACTGAACCAACGGAGTCCACCTTGGTGTCTGGTGGTTTGGCTTACTTCACGTCGGAGCTTGGACAGATTTGTATATGGCATTGGGCTGCAGTGCTGCACATGCTGCTGTCACATGGGATGGGTGGGGGCTGCAGTGCTGCACATGCTGCTGTCACATGGGATGGGTGGGGGCTGCAGTGCTGCACATGCTGCCATCACACGGGGATAGGTGGGGCTACTGTCAAATATTGAGGAAAGGCTGCGGTTTCCATTTTGCCTGGAGATGGAAGTTGAAGTGACTTCTCGGTGCTTTCAAGGCTGGGTGGAGGCTGCAGTGCTGCACATGCTGCCATCACATGGGCTGCACATGCTGTTGTCACACGGGACAGGTGGGGGCTGCAGTGCTGCACATGCTGCCATCACATGGGATGGGTGGGGGCTGCAGTGTTGCACATGCTGCCGTCACACGGGGATGGGTGGGAGCTACTGTCAAATATTGAGGAAAGGCTGCGGTTTCCATTTTTCCTGGAGATGGAAGTTGAAGTGACTTCTCGGTGCTTTCAAGGCTGTGCTCTGCTACAGACTGTACTGCTGTTCACCTCACACCCAACCCTGGCATGTTGACTGATGTGGATGCCTGAACTCCAGACTGTTAACAGCAACATATCCTGTCCACTGAAAAAGTAAGTTTATGTTGGATGTCTCATTGTTCACTTTTTTGGTGAAGACTGGTTCAGTTTCTTGGTATGGGGGCAACAGTAGCTATTAGAGGTAGTTTATTTTCAGGTGGTTAGTGACTGAATGGTTTGGAGTGTTGATGGCAAGTTGGGCTGCCATGTAACGTCCCCACCATCAACCACAATTAAAATAATTGAAAATGACTTGCAGAGATACTGACACCAACCTTGGTTGGACACTTTTTCAGTGATGGCCCTTGTGCCAGTCACTGAGAGTACCTCAACCCAGGCAGTGAGGAGTTGCCCATGATGAGTGACTTGAACGAATGGAGGGTGTCTGCATCAACATCCTCCCTGGAAGTGGGTTTTGTTAGTACAACCCACCTGATGTTGACCCAGAGCCCTTGTCCCCAAATGCAGACATTTGGGGATCTGCTACTTTAAGTTTTATACACCCTGGGTGGTTTGCACAAAGGTATTTCCTGTGGGTGGTGGTAGCTACGGACTGGGGAGTGTGGGTGGTAAGCTGAATCATTGCAATAAGACCCTAGCTATATGGCCCCTTGCTTGGCATTCAGGATAGGTGGCTGCAACCATGGCTATAATGGTAACACCTTAGTCCTGCTGGCTCACAGCCGGACTTTTAGGTTCTGTCTCCCAGCAGAGGAGGCAGATGGCATGTCTAACTAGGTGTCATTTACTTGTGCATGTGGGGGTGAGGTGTGTGTGTGTGTGTCCTTTATTTAGATAATAATTTTTATTTATTTTTTTAGAATTTTAGGCTTCAACATTCCTGCTTGGTGTGAATTTCTGCTGGAAATAATCATCATCTCTAAAAGGTATGGTGTGATCTTCATATTCATGTGTTTTTTCAAGTCTTAGTTTGTTTGAGCCGGGGAGACCGATAAGGTCTTAGTGCAATGCGGGAAGCAAGCCCGGGATCCTGTATGTCATCAGGATTTCTCATCAGCTGTGACCAGGGCTAAATTTGGATGTCAATATTGTACTTTTGTATTATATAGTCAAGCCTATGACAGCTTCTGAGGACAGCTTGATTTCTGTAGTTGCTCCTACCGACTGCCATCCATGGATTGAGCATGGTCCACATGGATTAGCAGTGAGATTCTGATTCTGGTATTGTTTTTTGTATGGATTGTGAGCAGCTGAGATCAGCGTGTTTTCTGTTGCTGTTCTCCAGACTCTCATCCATGGGCAGATATTATCTGTGATATTTCAATCCTTAATGTCGTTGTTTCGAAGCTTTAAGTAGTTCTAAGGCCTGTTTTAATACCTCTCCAACTTGTGTTCCACTTTTTAGTTCTTTGGAGTCATCTGTTCTACGCATCGTGATGGCAACACCAAGCAAAATGGCAAAACTTTCCAGTGTCACTGCTAAGGACCAAGTTGGAAGGCATGTATGAGGATGGAGGGAAAATGTTTTGTCACTTTTGTGATCACCCCATTGACTATGTGAGGAAGGATACAGTGGTGGATCACTGCAAAAGTAAAAAACATATGAAGAATACAAGCCAGAAGAATAGCAACAGACAGGTGACGCTTCACACCAGCTTTAATGCCACAACTTCTGCAGCTGCAGCACGGGAGAATTTACTGTATTGGGTGTATTAAGGGCTTGGTGCGGTGCAAATATACCCATCAAAAAGTTGGATCAACTATGCATAAGAGACTGGATGGGGGACAATGTTAAAGGAATTGGTGCTCTCCCAAAGGTATCCACCTTAAGGCAGAACTACTTGCCCAAACTGAGAAAGGAAATGGAGGATGAAATTTCACAGCTTGTGAAAGGGAAGACATTCTCTGTAATGTGCGATGAGATGACAGACGCAGATGCCTGCTGTATACTGGACATAATTTTTGTCATGCAGGGCGGACATTCTGTCATTGCAGAAACAACAGAGTTGACAGCAGTAAATCACACCACTGTCGCACAAAGTGTTATAAAGACATTGCAGAAATATGATGTGGAGATGGACCAAGTAGTCACCTTCATCAGTGACAATGCGTGGTACATGGTGAAGTGCTTCTAAGAGGTTTTATATGGCCTTATTGGTGCCCATGTGATCCATGTTGGTTGCTGGGCACATGTGTTATCCTTGGTGGGAGACACATGGATTGACCATTTTGAACTGGTCAATAAACTTGTGGCACTTGTGAAATACTCATTCCAGCAGTCGCCCAAACGTAAGAGAGAGTACTTGGCATTCCTGGAGGGGCGAGATGTAGAAAAGAAAATATTGCCTCCTGTTCCTGTCTTAACCCGTCGGAACATTTGGTTTGAAACCGTTAAGTACCATTCACTTTATCTTCAGCACTTAAGAGACTTCTTTCAGGAGGAAGCAAGTGATTGCAACTCCATGAATTCGTTGAGAAAACTTTTCCAAGACTGGTTTACAGAGCTGCAGATTCACACAACTTTCATCGCTGAAAACTGCAATGATCTCATCAGTACAATAGAACTTCTACAAAGGAAAGACAAACCCATGGCTGTTTCTGTATTCGATGCACTACATGGAATAAAACAGAGGTTTCAGATGGGTGTATCAAAAAAAAGCATTTGGAGAAAGGATAGATGAATACTTAACTACTCTTAGGCCACGGGGTAAGCAGGAGCAGATTGCAATTTTCCAAAAAGCATTTGGAGTAGCCCTAAACAAAATGGCAAAACTTATGGAAACAAACCCAGCCATAGGGTTCTTGAAAGCCTGCCGTATTCTGAACCCCTACAACCTTCCTAAATTGAGTAGGGACTTCACACACTACTCCAGTGACATTGGTGTATTTGAACTGCACAACAAAACTGCACTACAAAAGGACTGGGAGATGTATGTTGGGAAGGACATAGGAGAGCTCCCAGACATAATGGACTTTAATGTCCCCCCTTCCTTTCCCTACTAATTCCTCCTCCCCATCTCCCTCCCTTCTACTCCCACCAGCTCTCCCCCGACCATAAGTTTTGCACCTTTTGTTATCTTTTGCTTCATTGGAGATTGTATTCTATTGTAACAAAATTGTAATTGAACTGTAACTTTTTTGTTTGTAAGTACTGTGTCCCTTGTACTACTGTTCTGATGTCCTCTTTGTGATGAGGTACCTTTGTAAATGAGCCTCTGGCTCAAAGGTTTCTAAACTGATGTTTAACTAAATAAATAAATAAATAATGTTGGCCAGTACTGGATTTCAGTGCAGCCACAATTAACAGTACTAGCCAAAGCTGCTCTGCAAGCCATTTGGATTCCTGTGTTGAGTGCCAATGTGGAGAGATCTTTCTTTGTCTACGGACAGATTCACATAGACCAAAGACGTAACCTGCTAGTAGACAATATGAGATTGCTATCCCAGCTTATGTACAATAAGTCAAAGGATTAGATTGGTGAACATTTTCTACAGACGTTTTGCACATTTTTCAGTTATAGGGTGTAAACACTTTCAATAACTTTGTTAGCTTGTTTTCCATATTCCTTGTCATGTCACGTGTGTGCGTGTGTGTATGTTTATATTTTGTTTTAGTTCATGTGTTTTTCACTGTATATATTTTGTCATACTGTATTGCACATTTTGTACATTTTCATTTAGGTTTTGTTTATGCACAGTTTTCCACATTTCCTGTACCTTTGCACATTTGACACTTCGAGTATTTGTATTTAGGTTTTAGTTCACTTGTTTCAATATATATTCACTTTTCATTTAGATTTTGTTTTTGTTCACATTTTTCAACTGTTGTATATTGTTTTTAATTTGCAATATTTGCACTCTTTATAAACTACCTTTCTTGAAATAGTGTACTTGCTTTTATTGACTTCATTAACATTTCTTGGGATGAGAACTTACGAGAAAGGTCATGTGGGCGGTAACTTAGTCTGCATTGTGTGATGACTGGTGGCAGTCTCTAATGGCTAGTTCCTTTTAATTTATCCAAGTGTCCTGCAATCTAATATTCTGTATTGTCACACCTGAGGGTTGTGGGCTGCAGAGCTTTACCACCATGCTACTGACAGCACACCGGAAGGATGGAGGCCACAGTGCTGCCGCCATTGCACAGGAGGGAGGAGGGCTGCAGTGCTGCTGCTGCCATCACACTGGAGGGATGGGGCTGCAGGGCTGCTGCCAATCAGACCAGAGGGAGGGGTCCACAGTACTGCTGTCCCCATTGCATCAGAAGGATAGGGGGCATTAGTGGTCCTGTCATTATACAGGAGGGATAGGGGATGAAATGCACCTGTTGTTTACAAATTGTAGCTTCTAAAATAACTTGATAGCTACAAGTGCAGATATGCAACAGCAGATGAAGAAATGTGAAAATGCATGCAAGCAGAGTGAAAAAATGGTTAAATACAGGTTACAAAGCCAACACCGGTGAAAACCGATTTTGGACTTGCAGACACCGGTGACAATACCGGTTTTGTCAATTTGCAAAATGGAATTTGCCTTTTCTCAATCACGGTAAACCACTGTCCCTGCTTATATTTCCTGAATGCTATCCTTTTCTCCTTTACCTTCCCTGCCACCTCTTTTGAGAACCATAGTTTTTTTTTCCTTTGTTTTGTTTTGTTGATTTGCTTCACACAAAGACTTGTTGCCTCTGTGATGGCTGTTTTGAATATTCCCCATTGTTCCTCCACCCCTCCTTTTTGCCCGTTAACTAGTCCTTTTGTGTGGCTCTCTCTCATTTTCCCAAAGTCATCCCTCCTAAAGTCCAATGCTCTTGTTTTTGTATGGCTTGACTCTATGGCTGTGTTTATCGTGAACCACACTGTTTGGTGGTCGCTTATTCCCAGATGGCTACCCACTTCTAATTCCAAGATCCTTTCTCTGTCCCTGTTTGAGAGTATCAGGTCTAAGACTGCTCCCTCCCAAGTGGGTTCCAGTACTAGCTATCTGAGGCATGCTCCCTGTAGGGCATCGAGAATTACCCTGCTCTTGGATGTGCCTGCAGCAAAGGTGCTCAGTTAACATCTGGCATATTCAGGTCCCCCATCAGCAATATCTCCCCTTTTTCTGCCATTCTAATGATGCCTTCTATTATTTCCTTGTCCATTGCCTCCTCTGAGATGGGGGTCTGTAAGCAACCCCCATGTGGATTATGGTGCCATTTCCTGTCTCCAGGGTGACCCACAGTGCCTCATCTACTCCCTGTTTCCACTCTAGTTATGTTGCTTTGATCCTTTCTCTTACATAGAGAGCTACTCCTCCTCCTCTTTAACCCCCCCATCCCTCCTATAGACTGTGTATCCTGGTATGTTAACATCCCAGTCATGGTTCCATGTTTCTATGACCACCACAATATCCAGGCATCCCACTTCCATCAAAGCCACTAGTTCAGGAAGCTTGTTACACAGACTATGGGCATTGGTACTCATCACTCTCTTTTTTTTTTGATGGTCTTACCCCTTTTAGCCCCATCCCTGTCCTTACTACCTTTGCCTTTTTTGCATTTACCCCATCCTGCTCGCTAATGACTTCTCTACCTTGGTGTTTACATTGCTAACTACTGTGTTTTGTGGGGGGAGGCTGGGATTTCCCTGTTCCTTTTCAGTGCTTCCCCCCTCGGCTAGTTTAAATGGTTGGCAATGAAGCATTTAAACCTATCATCTAAGGTCCTGGTTCCCCCTGGACAGATGCAGACCATCACACCAGTATAGGCCTGTATCCCTCCAGGTGGCTCCCCAGTCCCCAATGAAGTCAAAACCCTGAGCTCCACACTAGTTTTTCAGCCATTCATTGAATTCCATGGTGTGGAGTACCCAAGCATCACCCATACCATAGACAGGCAGCACCTCTGAGAAGGTTACCTTATGTGCTACTTGTCTAAGGCCCTTCCCCAACTCTATAAACTCCTCTTGCACTGCTCTGATCCCATTCCCAGCCAGGTCATTTGTCCCAAGGTGGAAAATGACATCCAGCTCCCTCCCTGATGCAGCTGCACCTGCAATCCTGAGGATTTGCTTCTGTCCCTCCAAGCTGCAGTGCCAGGCAGGCATCTTGCCTCCATCTCCCCTTCCTCCCCCAGTTCTACCCCCCAATGATTGAGTCCCCCACCAGGAGTTGTTTCCTTCCCCTGTGGGGTCCTTTGCCACCCTCCAGTGGGTCTCCTTTGTGGAGGTTCCCAGCATCCTCCTTGGTCTCCACTGCAGGTGCCTCCACAGAGGAACCACTCTCTGCCAGAACAGCATATGAATTGTGCAGAGGTACAGCTGGAGGGATGTACCTCTGTTCCACCACCCTCTTCCTCCCTGAGCCCACCTTGGTCTAACTTCTCCTCTTTCTTGGCAACCTCTGAGGTAGCGGCGGTGGCCCTGGTGGTCCCTGGGTGGAGGAGGAGATTTCTCAAATCCTAGACAGGTCAGCCTGGAGATGGGCAACCTTCTCCCCCAGACCAGAGAGGTGCCTGCACATAGGGCATCATTGCAGCCTCCAGAATGTCTCCCGGAACACTGCCGCCCCACAGCCATTGCACTGCACCACTCCCATCATGTCTTATTTTGTGTCCCCTCTCCTGTTGCTTTGTATGCTTACTCTCACCTCCCTCTAGTTATTTTTCCTCCTACTTTCCTACTTCCTACATCTCACCCTTCCTATTCTGGGACAGAAACTTCCTGTATTCTTCAATAGTCTCCTTCTTCCTTGCTCAGAGTCAGACCTCCAGCAGCTGGGGGGGGGGAAGAGCTACTCTTTTCCTTCAAGGTTAACAAAACTAATGTGCCTCAGTGATCCTTCCCTTCCTACTGCCAAACAGGAAGTTCCTGTTGTCAGCCAAATCCAGTGGCTATAAAAGTAGAACTGTCTTAGGGTGGGAGGGTGGAGGGGATGGAGGGAGAGCAATTAGTAAGAAAAGTTCTAGCTTTTTTAGTCAGCTACTTCTTGCTCTGAATGTAAGATTCCTTTCTGCCAAAAGCTAGCAGCAGGAAGTTGTAATTGGAGACACCTGCTTTTCCACTGCCTAAGCCACACTCCCAATTAACTTCTCTTTTCTCCTCCTGATTTAGCAAAGTAAGTTGATACAGCCCCCTTCCCCGACACAGAAAAACACACTGACTTTCTTTTTTTTCACCCTAAATGAGACCCCCCCACTTCTAATAAAGTATCTGTTTGCTTAATCCCAACAGACACTGACTTCTGCTGAGATAGAAGTGTTCTATAAGTAAAAAAAGTACTAGCTTTTTTAATCAGCTGCTTCTTGCTCTGAAAGCAAGATTCCTTTCTGCCAAAAGCTAGCAGCAGCAAGGTTTGAGATGCCATTTAATCTGACACTAAACTTAGAAAAAGCTATATATTCATTTCAGCTTACAGACATGGTAGGCTTGCTTTTAGCAGAAATAGAACAGAGTTGAAATAGTTCTACTTCCAGGCCTATAACTCAAGTTTAAACTTAACCTGAATGTAAATGACTCTGTATTGCACACATATTGTATCCCCTGTCTTGGAACCGTTAAGATGATAAAACTGACTTAATGATTACAACCAGCTACAATCATTGCAAACTTGATATTCACCATATGTATTTATGAGAACAGTTAGAAGACAATTTTTTTTGATTGCAACATGTAACATCAATGGCACCCTAACCATCTTGAATTTTGTCTGTAGCACTCCTTTGACTGACCCATGAAAATAGATCACATGCAAGTTTCAGATTGGTTATAATAATGCAAGTGATACCTTACTAGGCCTATCACTGGTAATTTCATCTATGATAAAGCACAAAAGAATCCTTTCAGTATTTAATGTTAGCATAGTGGGGCAAGGCCCAAGGGCAGAAAACAAACTTAAAACAAAATCTGGGTACTCTGTGTACATGTTCTCTACCTTACTCAGAGTTTAATTAACTTAAACTATAACTAGTACCTTGGTTGAACCATTAACACAGAACTATACTAAAATGGTGGTTAATGTTACCTATGCCACTGAGTAACTACTTACCCACCTGGGGGTAAGTAGTCAACGTGTCTGAGCAAACCTTGACTGTGGCCTTTACAGCAGTGACCAGCTCACCAGCTCTGGACCTTAGTTCCAGGGCTGACCTTTGTTTAGCACTTAGTCAATTGTTGTAACACCTCTGCACTTGTCAATAACAGCCAGCAGTAGCTGCAGAATCCTAAAGTTATGCAACCAGTTGGTAGGAGTTCTGGGATTCAAGAAGGCCTAAACCAATACTCCCTTAAGGACTGAGGCCCTCTGGGCCTATCTAAAGGTGTGAGTAATTCCCCTCTCCCAGCAGCATGGACTTCCAATCAGAGGACAGCTGCACTTGCTCCATGTGGACTACTTTCACAGTCCAGATGTTATGGTAGACACCTATGGCTATGAAGTACCTTAGCTTCTGCTAGCTTGACCAGACTTTGATCAGTGCAGGCCGTGAGCCATTGGGATGGCAAAACTTGTTTATAGTCTATGGTTAATCTCCATTCACCCGTGTGTTCAATTGTCCTTCCCAGGAAAGCACATGTTTTCCTGAACCATTTGTGAGTATTAAGAAAAACATGAAGCTGCTGCATACAGACTGTCTTAGAAGGGAAGGTGTTAATCTTTTTCCTATTAATTCTTGGTTGCCACAGTTTAGTATATCCACATATGCCCTTTTCTGGCTATCTGACATTGCCTTTTAAACTGGGAAGAACTCGTGGTCTGCAGTTATTTTAAGTAAGCCCTTTTCATTTACTTTTCATCCAGAATGCACTGCAATTACTGACCCAGAAGGACTTATGAGTGGCCAGAATAAATTCATAGGTTATTATGAGCTAGGAGGACAAATTGTTCATAGATGCTTGAAACACTTCAACAGACATAGCCTTGGAAGTTGTTCTCAAGGCAGTAGTTGTCTAGTTTTATTTTGAACTAATATGCAACTGGTAGTACAGAAAGCTACATCAAACAAGAGGGAAACATTTTTTATTATCAGGGCAGCTAAGCTCTGGAATAAGCTTCCTAATTTTGTAATAGAACAACATTTTTTTTTCCTTCAAAAGGGAATTAGATGCTTTTCTGGTAAATGGAAGACACCCTCATTAACTCCACCTACTTGGAGTGGGAGGTAATCACAATGGACCTCCTGGCCTTCTTTTATTGTTTTTTACCAAGTAATACTGATCTACCACCTATTATTTCAAGGGTAAAGTATGGCTGTGCATGCCCCCATTGCCCAGTTGCCTCTAGATGTGTTCCAGATTGCAGACCCACCACTGGAACAGTGGAAGAGTGGTGAAGTGACAAAAATTAGAAAAGGTGACATCTGCCACCATACACAAGCTTAGTTTATGTACTATGTACCTTGTGCCAGGGTTATCCAAAGAGACAAAGGTGTCTGTTCATTGTAACACCTGTGAAATGACCTTATACATAGGACTAAGGAGTAATCCAGACTAAAAAACAAATTCACGGTGGAATAAAGGAGTGTCTTTTGGGGGGGAGGGGACCTCTCAATGCATTCAGCCCCTGGACAAGCCACACTGTATTTCCCAGAAACTACGTTTTATCCTTTCCTTTGGGTAAGCAATTGTAAGGTATCTGTGAAAGAAACCCTTTTTTCTTTTAGGCTGCAAATGCCTAGCAGTGGAAGAGATTTCATTCCTATTGTATCTGAACTCTGGACAGTCGCATGCCAGTTTTTTAGCTGGAGACGTGTACATGTGGGGAGTCTTGCAGTTTCTGAATAAAGTCAGTGTCACTTTAACAATTAACATCTGAACATTTATTGATTAAAATAATATGTCTCCCTCTCACTAACTGAAATAACTTTACTTTCAAAACATTCACAGTGTTTAAAGGTGATATTTCTGGCAACCTGTAACTCACTGCGGTTTTCAGCCTTGAAAGTAGCTGCTTGCCTTCTGTCCAGTGTCCTGAGTCGGAGGACACAACAGATTATTTTATTTGTGCTTCTTTGTTTTGGTTCCCTCTTTCTAGGTGGACAGGAAGCACAGGCTGCATATTGATACCGGCTGCATGTTTTCCATCAGGCTAGCACAGCCCAGGCAGCAATTGACTGGGGTGGGAGGAGGAGAGAGAGAGAGAGAGAGAGAGAGTGAATGGAGCAGCAGAAGGACACATTGTATCAGGAGAGCCTGACCAATTGGAGGACAGTGTTCTAAGGTGCCAACTTTCAATGCAATCCAGGCTGCCTTATATAGCCACTGCACAGCCTCTGCTTTAAACCACGACTTGCCTTCTGTCCAGTGTCCTGAGTTGGAGGACACAACTGATTGTTTTATTTGTGTTTTATTTGCATTGATTCACTCTCTCTAGGTGGGCAGGCAACACAGGGTGCATACTGATACTGACTGCAGGTTTCCAATTTGGCTAGTACAGCCCAGGCAGTGATCGGCTGGGGGAGAGAGTGAGTGAGTGGAGCAGCAGTGGGGACACATTGCATATTAGTACTTCCCACCCACCCAAGTCTTACTCTGCATTTATAGGCACTACATTGGATTGCCAGGAGGAACTTCCTATAGGGGAAGGTACCTCCAAATGAGCCCTCCCTTCCAACCACTCTATTGGGTGTTGCAGCTAAAAAATGTGTCCAATAGTGCACAATGGAGTTAGAGTGACATCAGAAACTTCCAGGGGAAGGGCTCCAGTTTCAAACCCTCTATACTAGGGGCAGCAGGGGACAGAGGAGGCTTCCAAGGCTCAAACTAAAATAAGAGAAACAGCACTACAAGGAAATTCAAATGGAGGTGGCTAGCTGCAACATTTGTGGAGCACTAGTCTTCAGGGGAGATTGGTGGAACATGGATCACTGCCACATGTGTAGAACACTGTATCAGCTCAGGGCTCAGTTGGATGCAGCATGGAAGGAAACAGCCCAACTGCAAACCAACTGTACTGGTGTTCTACCCCGCTACCACTACCTGAGAGGCCCACGTGCCAGGGGGTGGAAGATGGAAGGGAAGGGGAGAAGTAACACTACCAGGATGAACCCAGCTAACCTTGTTACACACAAGATGATAGCAACTGCAAACTGCTTTGTACCCCTGTCAAGGATAAAGGATCCTGACCTTGTGAAAAGGGACACTGTGTCCATTGAACAGTCAAGGCAAAGCAGAACAATAGCAGTTGAAGTCAGTGAGAAGAAAATCAGAAGAAGCAACCATAAGCAAATTCTCATCTTAGGAGAGTCAACGATAAGAGAAGTTGAGCCCCACCTGAGCAATTACACAAATACTGCAGTGATGGTTAAATGCCTCCCCAGAGCCTCTGTGAAATGTGATGTAGAATGCATTGGGAGATTCTCAGATAAAACAGGAAATGGACTTGGAGTACTGGTGCATCTTAGAACTAATGACCTGACAACCAGATGGTAGAGAAAGCCAAACGTACAGTAGCTTTGTTCAGCTTAGTGAATGACTGGCTGCTCATTCAACCTCTGTAACTTTCTCTGAGGTCCTCCCAGTCAGTATGGGGCAAAGGAGGAAGTGCTCACAAAATCAGAACAAAAGAGGTAAATGAATTCAATGCATGGTTGCAAAGATGGTGCCAGGAAAAAGGCTACCAGTTCATCGGTGTTTGACGAGACTTCTGGGAGAGATAGATGTTTAAATTCAATGGACATCACCTAACCTGAGATGGGGGAAGGGCACTCGGGCAAAAATTCAATGTAAACTAGGAAAGGTGGATTTTGAAGCTAAGGAACCCACCGGAGAGATCACAAACTATGGAAACCTAGCCATCACTCCCTTCCAGGCAACAAACTCTCGGCCTCAAATAGAAACATAGAAACATAGAATTTGACAGCAGATAAGGACCTCTTGGCCCACCTAGTCTGCCCATTTCCCTACCTGATGGATAAGCTGTAGATTTTAGTTAATCGACAGCTTAGTTCCTCCTACCCCCCTCTAGAATTGCCTTATGCCTGTCTCATGCATTCTTGAATTTTCCCACTGTTCCTGACTCCACAACCTCCTCAGGAAGTTTGTTCCATGCATCCACAACCCTCTCTGTGAAAAAATACTTTCTAACATTACCTCTGAGCCATCCTCCCTCTATCTTCAAATTGTGCCCCCTTGTTCTTGCACATCTTTTCTTCTGAAAGATGCTACCCTCTTGTACTTTGTTAATTTCCTTGAGATACTTGAAAGTTTCTATCATGTCCCCTCTCCCTCCTTTCCTCAAGGGTATACATATTAAGCTGCTTTAGTCTCTCCTCGTACATCTTCTGTTATAGACCCTGCACCATTTTGGTTGCCCTCCTCTGAACAGCTTCCACTCTGTCTATGTCTTTGCAGAGATGGGGTCTCCAGAATTGCACACAGTACTCCAGATGGGGTCTCACTAACTGTCTGTACAGAGGGAAAACAACTTCCTGTCTTCTACTGTTGATGCCATCCCAGTATCCCCCCATCCCTCCTTACTGCCTTCTCACATTGCTTGCCCACCTTTAGGTCATCTGATATAATTACTCCTAGGTCTCTTTCAATTTTTGTTGTGGGAACAAGTGAAGGGAACAAAAAGGAGTAAAAGGGTCCATAAAAGGGAGGAAACAATCAAAAGTGAATAGGTAAAACCCAAAACAGGTAGGAAGAATACTCCAGCAAATTCATGAAAAGGGGCATGCTTCAATCCCAGAAGCCTGGAGAACAAAATTAGTGATTTACAGACCACCGGGGCTGTCAGAGGAGAAGGATGTGGAACTCTTTGAGGAAATCAGAGGAGCATCACATAAAGGGGAAACCCTGATGCTTGGAGATCTCAACATGCCAGACATAGACTGGGGTAACTTAGTTGCAAGATCGTTGAAAAGTCAGACTGTGATAGATGCCTTACAGGACTGCCTACTCACCCAACTGGTTAGCACACCGACCAGATTGGACACCATCCTCTATGTGGTCCTCACTAATTCAGAGGTAGTTGAAGATGTTAAAGTTGGTTGAACCACTGTCAAAAAGCAACCACAACTCCATATTATTTGCATTGTCACCTGAGGAGATAAAATCTCTGTCCTGAGCAGAGGTCCTGAGCTTTAGGGGAGCCAACTTTAGAAGAATGAAAATAATCATCAAAGACAACATTACTGGAGTACACAAAAAATAGAGGTAGAAAACATCTAGGAGATAATTAAACAAGTCATACCTGAGGCCACAAAACCTTGTGTTAGAACAGTGTTGAAAAGAAGGAAACATTAAAGACTCACCTGGTTCACTAACCAGGTCAAGACAGCAATTAGAGCCAAATGGGAAGTGTATCACAAACCTAAAAAGGGTCAGAATGACATTGACTGGGACATCTACATTCAGAAAAGTAAAGAGGTCAAAAAGGCTGTAAGGCCAGCGAAGGCGTCAACTGAACTTCAAATTGCTACAGGTATAAAATCTGTCAATAAATGATTCTTTCAGTACATCTGGGAGAAAAGAAAGAAAGGGGGAGGGATAATTAAACTCTCCAAGGGGAGCAGGATCTTTGAAGACAGTGGACAAAAAGCCACCATCCTTAACAACTTCTTCTGCACAGTGTTGAGCAAGGAACACATTGGTCCATTGCCAGAAAGTGACATTAAAGCAACTGATACAGGAAACCCACAGATGGAGACTCCAAAGATGTTCACCAACTGAATAAAAGAGGCACTAATGTACCTAAGGACTGACAAAGCACCAGGTCCTGATGGAGTACATCCAAGGGTGCTAAAGGAGCTTGCTGAGGAACTAGCAGATCCATTGGCGCATTTGTTCAGCCACTCACATCTGACGGAAGTTGTGCCAGGGGACTGGAGAAGAGTGGAGGTGGTACCTCTCCACAAGGGAGGGAGCAGAGAGGAGGCTGGAAACTACTGGCTGGCCAGCTTCACATCAGTCATGGGGAAAGTAATGGAAACCTTAATTAAACAGGACATAGTGGAATACCTAGATAAGTACAACCTACAGGTTGACAAACAACATGAATTCATAGCTGGTAGGTCATGCCAAATGAACATTATCACATTCTTTGAATGGGTGATCAAGGAATTGTATGAGGGACACCCAGTGGACCTCCTCTACTTTGATTTCAGCAAGGCATTAGACTCAGTGCCACACAATCGCCTGCTAGAAAAGTTGGAAGACCTAGGTATTGCTGAATGCTTGATCAGGTGAGTGGGGAATTGGTTTAGGGATAGAAGTCAGAGGGTAGTCATCAATGGAGAGAGGTCAGAAGAAGGTAGAGTCACTAGTGATGTGCCCCAGGGTTTGGTCTTAGGGCCCGACCTCTTTAATATGTTCATTTATGACATAGGTATAGGCATTCAGGGTAAACTGGAACTATTTGAGGATGCTATCAAGCTGGGTGGTAGGGTTGACAGCATGGAGGTGATTAGGGAACTTCAGAATGACTTACAAAGAATAGAAAGATGGTCTAACGTATGGCAACTGAAGTTCACCACAAAAAAAGTGCAAGGTGTTGCAACTGAGTAAAGAGAATCCAAGGATGTATTACTGGCTCAATAGGGTAAAACTCAGCACCTCTCAGGAAGAAAAAGACCTAGAGATCATCATATGCAACTCCCTTAAACAATCGAGCCAATGCAGTAAAGCTTACAGCAAGGCAAATACAGTACAAGTCACATTAAACTGTTCCCTCAACTCACTGGTGTAGCATTGTTCAATGAGTTTCCTAATCTGTGCAGTGTTTAATTCAATGAATTATTAAAAGTTTAGTATTGGTTTGCAACTAGCTGTTAGGACTATAAGCTTTATTTTCAGCTGAGTGCTTATGAGTTTCATTTCAGAAGGCAGGCTAAACAACTCTTAAGTTTGCTGCGATATTTATAAACAATGCTCTTAAGGGATGCTGAGATATTTATAAACAATGCTCTTAAGGAATGCTGTGATATTTATAAACAATGCCATGAAAATGCATTGCATAAACATTGCAAAACAACTGCTGCCATATCACTGAACAGGTACAAGTGAGTTGAATAGGCGGTGAAGAATGATTGGAAAAGAATTAAAAGCCTCAACAATTCAAGCTGCCACTGCAGTAGAATCACAAAAAAAATGCTACACCAGTGAGTTGACGGAACAGTTTAATGTGACTTGTACTGTAGAAAGCTGGGGTGCAGAGGGAGAAGGTTTGACAGCAGTAGCAAGGAGGTGATCCTCCCACTTTACAGATCCCTGGTGAGGCCCCATCTGGAGTACTGCCTCAAGTTTTGGAATCTGCACCTTAAAAAGGATAGGGATAAGCTATATACTGTGCAGAGAAGAATGACCAAGATGATCCGGGGCCTCCATGATCTCTCATATAAGGAACGTCTGAAGGAGTTAAACCTAGTCTCACTAGAAACAAGGAAGGAAAGGGGGGGACATGATTGAGACTTTCAAGTTCTGGAAAGGCATAAATAAGGTGCCATACACAGAACTGTTTTAAAGGACCACCATCTCCACCACCAGGGGGCATGAATGGAAGCTACAGGGAGGGAGCTTCAGAAAAGATGTAAGAATGCATTTTTTCACAGAAAGAGTGGTGGAGCCTTGGAACATCCTGCTGGAAGAGGTGGTGAGTGTAAGAACCATGGCAGCTTTCAGACAAGGGTGGGATAGAGCAAGGGTCAAAGGGAAATGACAGGATTAGGAAAGGGTTAATACCAAAAAGGGGGGGTAGACCCCAGGACCTATAAGAGGTCTTAAAATATCTTGGGTAGACTAGATGAACCTTGATCTCCTTCTGCCATCACTCTTCTATGTTTCTATGTTTCTCACAGAGAGGAAAGAAAAAAGTCTCAGCTCAAATTCATCCAACATTCTACGGTATAGCATGGTTCAGATCATATCTTAAAATCAGGTTTTGTATCTAACTTGGCCTGCTTTAAGATGACATTTACATGAAACATCCTATGTCCACATTGGGTGCCATAATGTGAAAGTGAGACCAAATCTTAATCTCAGTGTAGTGGGTCTGACATAAATCCCACAATGTCATGAGTTTCACAGGAGAAGCAGATAACAGTACTATATCATTCAAAAGGTGTGATTTTTAGCAACACTCTTGTAAAGAAAAAGATGACATATAAGCAATTAACAAGTAATTAAGCAACAGTTTTTTTCAAATTTATTTGTACCAGTGCACTCTCGTTAGAAGAACATAACACTACTGTCAGTCCTTGGCATCCTCATGGAAAGGGGGAAGTACTGGGAAGGTAGGTTCTTTGAACAGTTGCTTTTTAGCTGATACCCTCAGTACAACAGTCCCAAGTTCAGCTTGGCATAAAACCAGTCCAGATGCCAACAGCTTATATAGTTCTTAACAAAATGTGCACACACATTAACCACTGGATAAACCAGCAGCTTTCCCAGGTGAAATCTCACTCCCAGCCCTTTTATTATCTTGCCAAAGATGAAACGTTAGCTAGGGAGTTTATTTGGTAGGGGCATACAGTCACTGACAAACACTTGCTTTTACTTGCTTCAGGAGGAGAACGGTGATTGTTGGCATTCTCTCCCCCAGTGGTCCAATCTGGTTTAGATGTTTGGACCTAGTGGGAGCCTTGTTCCTGAATGACTTGTCACATCATGATTTTGAGGTACGGTAAATGGCAGAGGATTTTGCATGTTGTTGTCTTTCTCCTGAGGTCCTGCAACTTTGAGTTGCTGCAGAAAGACCTGTTGCTGTAGCTGTCCTGTTGACGGCATCAGATGTTGAAAACATCTTGATGGTGCTGGATGTTCAAAACACTATAGTTGATAACATTGGATATAGGAATACCATCTTGATGGTATTGTTGTTCAGACATACCTTATTTCTTGATGGCATCAGATCTTCGGAACACCACTGCTGATCGCATAGTTGGATGTTAAGCAATACTGGAAATCTCTAAAGAAATTGTCTTGTTTTTAAACAGTACATTTTACAGAGCAAACTTTTTTTGTCTCACATCATCAGACACTAAGACGACTAAGCTAAATTTTGTTTACACTTCTGCTAGTAACATTTGATAAACATATTTTTGCCTTAGTCAACAAAATGGGGTTTGAACTCTGCCTTAGTTCAGTCAAACTCATACTTTTAGGCATTACTTGCCTACTTTAAGGCAAGTAGGCAGAATGATATATATATATATATATATATATATATATATATATATATATATATATATATATATATATATATATACCAACAGCATGAAACTACTATAGTTGGACAGAAGCTTGAACCGATCACACAGTGACAACAACAGCTTAGGTATTTAACAATATGAGAACTAAGAATACATTATATAAAAGTGATGTCTTCAACATTTTGACTCGCATTGGTTTCATAAGAAGCAGTACAGAGTACTTGTCTCAAAAACCTCCACTGAGCAACATTGCCAATACCTGTGATGCACCTGTTTACGCATATTCAGCACCACTTATCTGGTCTGTTCCTAAACAAGGTTCAAGAGGACATAGAATCTAACACTAGACTTAGAATAAAAATTTACACAGCCATTTCAACTTACAGAAATGGACATGGGGTCACAATATCTAAAACAAAAACAGCACTGTAATACATACCACAAGCAAAATGCCACACTCCGACATAACATTGGGCAAAACACTGACCCTACAACAACAGAGCACACCCAATTGCAAACAATGTCTCTCTTTGTTTTTGTGGGTAACTCTGCCCCCATAACTCCTGGACTAAAAATAACCAACTTTGATGGGGTGTGGACTTCTGGGATGGGGAGAAACAGGGAAAAAGGTTTTTTTTTTTGTAAAAGTTGCAAAATCAGGAGACCTGGGGGGAACCAAACCATGGTCCCAGGTCTCCAACACTGCCATTTGCTGGTGCCTTAGCCACTCCACCATGGGAGTGGCTCAACCAGGCACCACATACAAGGCAACTGGATCCCTTCCCAGTTACAGTGCATAGTGACAGGGATAGTGGTAATTCACTACTGCTATTATATCCCTGTTGCTCTAAATGTTTCCATGCTTTACACGGCATGGTTCTTGCCGTGCTGTTTTAGCAGCGACATATTGACCTGGTACCCAGAAATGACAGTCTTGCTTTTAGGAGAAAAAGAACAAAGTAGAAATATGCTTATTTCCAGGCTTATAATTCAGCCTCAATCTAGACCTGAAAATATGTGACCCTATACTGCCCGCGCAAAGGACACTTTCTTGGGTGGACAAGCTGCTAAGGCAAGTGGCTTGTGAGTTCAGCTGTCCTGCTAAATAAAATGTGAACAGAAACTGGACATTCTCTTTAGCCCAATGAAGGACATTGTAGGCCACAACCAGTGTCATATCACTTTTTTTCTGATGTCTTGTTTGTTATGTAGGTGATTAGGACAAACACAATGTGTGTGAGTTTATGCGTGTGTGTTTATGTGTGTGTTGTGGGGGGAGAAGAAGTGTGGCGCATTGAATTTTTAATATGAGTATTTGGGGGTGGGTGGTTATGTGGTTATAGCGGATGTGAATATTGTGGGGATATTGAGGTAAACTTATGTTCAGGTACATGACATTATGGTGTCATGGTAGCTAGGACTCTGGGCTCATATTATAGTGGATATTTACTTCCTTCTGCTAGTTCTGTAGTTTGAGTATATACTGTTATGCTTTTACATTCTGTACTTATTAGGACACATTGTCTCATTTACTTAGGAGCTCATGACAGGTGTAATTCCTTTTTGGGTAACTATTGTAGTGACTGGTGCAATTGATGGTGTATTAGCATTCATGCACATATATTTCCTTCTAAGTAGTTACTTTCTTGGGGGAGTATTTAATTCCTAGGAATTTTTTAGATTCCTTAGACTATTTCTGTAAATTTATTATTTCTGTTATACACTGACAATTTATTGAAATCTGTACATATCAGACTACATAGCCTCAATTTCTTGGGGGTCCTTGACCAGTACTTCTTTGTGTCTGGCACTTACACTGACAATATTATCATGTATAAAATCTTGTTACAGCACTGAAGGCCTTAAGGTTTCTGGAACAGAATAGCTGGTTGAGATTATACTGGGAATGTACCTCCAGCTAGTTGTACATTCATCAGAGTGATACACTTACTCACTTTTGGTAAACATCACTTTAATCCTTCTATATGCCATGTAAAGATAATTTCTGTTATAATTTTTGGGGCTTATTTTTTACTTGTTGATATGTTACATTTTGGCATGCAATTGTTTTATCCAGGGTCGTTTTCTTGTCTTTGGCCATATTCTCAAACTAACAGAGTTCTGAGCAGAGTTGAAGCTGACTTCTACTGGTGTGCTCTTACCTTACCTCACTCTTGAAGCACGTGTCTTTGGGAGTTTTTTTCACTTGACTTATAATTTGGTGAGTAGAGAATCCTAGTGTTTTGTTATTCATTAGACTGATACATGGTATAATATATGTGGGTTGAACTCTCTGCCTGCTGTTATCTCTGGACATCCTTTGACCTTTAAGTTTGGTTCAGCTGAAAGCACACTGAAGATATTCAAGCTCTCTGATATCACTTTAATTATGTTTTGAATGCCTGTTTTAAACCAGTGAGAATTATTTATGTTTTGTTCTGCATGTTCTAAGTGTTAATAATATGGGATTTTCTAAATAACTGTCATTAAGATTCCAAAGTAGAACCTGTTGGTTCGAAAGCTAAAGCTATTTGTTCTTTTTGTAACATTCTTTTTGGTCCAATAAAAGGTATCAAACGATATGTTCTGGATTTGTTCTTATCATGCTGATGGACTCTATCTTTAATTTGTCTGGTCTGTCAATTGTATTAAGATTAGTGACATCCAAGATTGGGGAAACTCCTCCTGACCTCTTGAGGGATACAAACTAAACTGAGTAGAATACTGTTTCCCTTCTTTGAGGAGGATTCAGAGCTAATGATTTTATGTTGAGCAGGTGCTGTAAGTTTAATTGACTGCCTGACAATAGCTGGGATTTCTTGATAACAGAGACTGGAAAACACACTCCTGGAAGGGCAACGTAGAGCCCTCTATTGAATAACCTTGATTTATGATCTCCAGTACACTGGCATCTGTAGTGGTATGTGTTCATTTGTCATAGAACCTGTGGAGATGTCCCCCAGAGGTTTGGGGCAAGCCTGCAAACCTTCATGTGGAGAAACAACCTTTGTGGTTACTTCCTCCAAAACATCTTATAGAATAGGTCCCACATTCTAGAACATTCTTTTTGAGAAAGCACTGTGTTGTGCTGCAATCCAAAGCTATGAAAGGTTCAAAAATCTCACAAAAAGAATAGTTTTGGTTAAAACCTCTTGTTACTAAAGTTCCTTCCTATTGAAACTATTGCTAACCATTAGCCCTGGCAGTGTGGATGTTTTATCTTTCTTGGCTATCAGTAGGATCCAAACAACAATCCCCCCTTCTAAAAGGATCATTAGGAAGGTGGACCTGGAAATCTGATCCTATGGTCAGGCTCTTAATCACAGGGCACTGATAGCTGCAACTGAAGCATCTGAACTTCATGCTGTGTAAGAAATCTGCTAGACAATCTCCGAGATAAGAGCCATACAATTGTGCCAAAGGAACCATAGATTGTAGTAGAGAGTCCTCTGGGAGGGCATCTGCTAACACACTGGACAAATCACACAAGGCACAAGTCATGCTAAAGTTACTGCCATGGTGGTTCCCAAAGCCAAAAAGGTCCACCAACAGCCTGCTTCTATGTGCTTGTCAATAGCACCATCCAAGTAGGAACCACCCTATATAGGTATAGGAGCTGGTATGACCACTGATGAGATAGCAACACCATCACCAGAAAGACTTGACATTATTTGAGGATTAGCTCCTTAAGCAACAGTGCACTGAAATTAAGCAAAACATTTGACCATACATTTTTTTCACTACAAAAAGGTTTCCAGGCATCTTTCAGCTTTATTTGGTGGAAAAATGTTCTAGTTCCATCAAAATGTAAGTAGTTTATAAATGTGTATATTTATTGTTTTCCCTTTCAAGAAAAAAATGTCACCACATATGGCTTAGAAATGGAACTGAAGACATGGAAAGGGTTAGGACTGAGAAAAAAACTCATGGTGCCCGGCACAGGAGGTACCTAGAAAAGTAGATTAGTCACATGTGCTAATATTTTTATTAACTGCAGCTGAATAGCTTTCTGGAAAAACATTTCTTATTGCACTGCTGCTAGAAATAGTTTTACCTGCAAAGCTCTGGCAACTGGCTTGTCTTATCCAACTCATTCATTCTTTCAAGATTATTTACACAAAAATTGCTCATATCCCAATAACAAAAAAATGTAGCCTAATTTTCTAAAGTTGTTAGTATTAGGTTCATCTACAGTGGAATAGTACACAGAATCACCATTAGCAGTAAAATCTTGCAAGTCTCTTGTATCAAATAGTCAGTTAGTTGAGTTGAGTGAAAAACAAAAACATAATTGAGGGCTCTGTCTGGTCCTTCAACTATTCACCTACTTTTTCTGATTCTAAACCTTTAGGTTTGTGAAGATTTTAATTTCCCTGTGGGTACTTTCTAGATGACTGAAAGGCATTTCCTAGCCCCTATAGATCTGAGATCTCATCACCTTAGGTGCATTGGCAATTATCTGATTAAGGAGCATTTCCTACCTCCAAGAGATGTGGGGAATATGGTGGTTCAGGAAGAGCATTGTTCTTATTCAAGTCTATTGAGTGATGCACCAGTACATCTGCATGTGCCTGTGCCAGCTCCCTGGAGGCAGGAGCCATTTTACTTGATTCAGGTGTTTCTCTGGCTAACTTTGTCCATAGCATCCCAGACAGAGATTCTACTAAGAGAAACATTTTGATTTGGGCCAGTAAAACTTATTGTTTACAACGCCAAAGCAAACCAAGATATGCATTTCTCCTTGGAATGCCAGCATGGTAGGTATAGAGGACCAATAAACTTCAGTAGCATTAATCCTGCCAATACTGAACAGGTAGAGCAGGTGCTATGGGACCTGCCTGGTGTTTTCATGGTAAACATTACATTTTTGGAAGGTAAATGGTCTGTAAAAAACCAGGATGTCTCAATGAAAATCAAAATTGGAAACAGTGATTGAAAATCCTTTTCCGATAGCCCTTATTCCCAAATACTCTGTCAGAACCTAAAGGATCTGCCTCAAATTGCATAGTAAGATTCCTGATGTAAGTAAATCAGTGAAATGGTATCAAAGTGCTGTGCTGTGAAAGACACTGTGTGTCAAAATTGCCTCACTTGTGACATACTTGTCTCACAATGCACTTTGCATTAAAACTGCCCAAACTGCATTACAATGCATTGCTCAATACATGTCTCATCAAAAGGAAATGAACTGCATCCATTTGCATCTTGTAATTAACTTTGCATTAGAAATCACTGCAACTACTTCAGTTTGCATTGTGCAAACTGCTTAGCATCAAAAAACTGCCACAAATGCATCAAAATGTGGTCATGGTTACAGTGTGGAAAAACTGGAGACAAAGGTGACAGTGGGGGAATTCAGGTGGGCATGGAAAAGGCATTGTGTGGGATACTCAAGTAGGCAGCTAAGTGGGGGGGGTAGGATAACAAGGGCACACTTGATGGATAATAAGGTCCCCATCTGCTGGCAGTTTCTGTGTTTCTATGTTTAAGGCAATGGACCAAAAAAGACAAATTAAACTCAAATTTTGCTGTTCTGGATCAATAAATACAGGTTTTCCCACACATCAGACTCAGGCAGACTGACTGAGATCCAAGAAAAAAATCTTAACAGAACATTAGAAAAATTAAAGCATACAATGCTAAGGGAGGGAAGCACTATGAAGAGAAAAAAAAACTTAGCTCAGAAGGCTAGAAGCAGACCACAAAATATATTTCTTCCAATACTTACCTGACATACTTAATCAGTTTTTGCAAGGTATACTGGCAGAATGCCCAAATCTCCTTGGAGTCTAGATTTTTACAGCCAGTGCCGATTAAATGTCATAAAGCAGACACAATTTAAATGTAAGGAATACATGGCTGTTGAAAAAAAAAAGATATTTCACTGCTAAGAGTAACTGAGGATAGAAAAGTACTGAAAGCTGTAAAGAAAAATCCACAATTGCTGGCGCCAAGGCAATCTGGGCTTGCACTCTAATAATACTCTTTAAAACAGAAGAGCTAACTGCCGGACGAAAGTTGAGTGAGGCATGGTTCTGGTATGATGACAAAGCTTTGAAAGAGTATCAACTCTCGAGCTGGATGAAGTAAATACTCAGCAGCTATGACCAATCCCAGTAACAACACAAAACAACACAGAAATATTAATTAGGAAATGTGAGGGTTCTACCAAAACATCTTCCCGCAAAATACTTTCCAGTACTGTATCCGCCTGTATCTAAACCAGGTAACTTAGGATTGGAACTTACAACCATCTGGCTCCCAACCTTGCCTGCTGCCTTACCCTATGGGAGACTGATCCCATTTGCTTTCAGAAGCTAAGCAGGATCAAACCTGCTCAGTAGTAGGATGGGAGACTTCCAATGAACACTGGGTACTGCAGGAAATGATGCTGGGAGCTCTTCAGGGCACTCGCTCCATGGTTAAAAGTAACCATAACATTGCACCAGCATGGTGTTTGGGGGACAAATTGCTGTCAGAGTTTTTGCCTTTCAGGTGAGATGTTAAACCAAGATCCTATCTGTCTGTTCTGGTGGTTTCTCGGGTGGACATTAAAGATCCCATGTTACTACTCTAAAAGAGTGGTGGAGTTTTCCCGGTGTCTTGGCCAAACTTCTTCCATTCACCAAAAACCCACCAACAGCTGAATTTAGTTCAATATCAGTTGGTTTGCTGTGTACTTTCCCCCAGGGACAATGCTGAAAACAGGAAGTACTGTGCTCCCTAGCCCTCCTTTTCTGGTCAATAAAAACTTATTACAAAAAAATAATACCAATAATCTACTAGAAGGACCAGCTTCTATAGCAAAGCTAGTAGGAGATGCTTACATACTTTGGTCTGGTTATTCATTTCACTCCCCTTATTGCATCACTCTGTTTTAGCAATGACATATTTTTAGCACAGATTTTTTAAGAAAGGAAAAGCTAAAAGAGCAGCTGATTTTTTGCAGAGGGGCATAAAAGAGTATCCACTGTCCAACTCGGGGTATTTGAATTAACTAAAACTTGGATGAAATTACATTACCAAATGAATTTACCTTGTTACAAATAACATACATGATTAACTCATATCAATGACTGGTTTTGCATTTGGATACTGTCATGGGGGGAATATTGTCTACTTCTGTTTTAGTGTTCTGTCTTCTTTTTGTGTCATATGAGTAATAGAGTATACTGTATGTAAACAACAAATCTGGCCCACCTCCTCTTGGCTCTCAGCCAATCCCCTTCATGCCCTACCAGTGCATTTAAACTTTATTTCTTTTTTAAAACAAAACTTCTGGTGGTCAGCACTTTGGTTATTGTGCTGCCACCAACTCACCGCCCTGGCTCACAGTGAAGAAGCTGCTTTCAGGAGGCTGGGAGGTATCAGACAGTGGGAAGGACTTGCAGGTGGGGAGAAGGAACCACAGGCAATGCAACGGATGACTGGGGGCCTTGAGAGGGCCAATGCTCGGTCACGCCACCCTACGGGGAACAATTTGTTTTTTTAAGTAAAAAACGAGGCAAAACAGAGCCCACACTGTAGAACAGGAACAGATTTCAGGACTGCTGCTCACTAGCCACCGGAACTCAACACCAGACAGTGGAACAGGAGGGCAGTCATCTTCAGCAGGGGAGGGGAGGAGAGGCACCGCAGCAGAGTCAATGAAACTGGCCTCACACCCAGGTAACCCCAGGTTCTCATCGCTTTCTCAGTCCTGCTCCTGCCTTTCTCACCAACAGCCAAAATCTCACTCAACAAACCACTACTCTTTTTTTAAAATCTCACTCAGGGTTCCAATTCTTGAACCCTGAGCCTGTGCCTGATAGTACTGGATGCATTTTAAAGACAAGCACCATGCACTGGGCAGGGACAGCAGTCCCAGCGTGTGGGTGCCCTAGCATGCACTGCCTACTCAAGAGTATTCTGCAGAATGGAGCAGGCAGCAGAGAGTAAAACTTTTATGTTTTTACACAGCCTGCTCTACCTGATGCAATGTGGAGGGGAAACACACTAACAGAGGGAACCCCCTCATTAGCCCTCCCCTGCCCACTCTGACCTGGGGCCCCAGGGTATTTTATTTATTTACAGCACTATCTGTGGTACCCTCAACTTTGGGGCACCACAATAGTTGTAGCTTTTTTTGGTTTGCTTTTTCTAAAATGTCCCATTGAGGTCTCTGTTGTTGTAGTTTTCTTGGTTTTATTTGGCCTGCTATTCTTAGAACTGATTTTGTTTGCTATGCAATTTTTTGGGGGGATGGGCTGTTCAGGCTGTTTGGGTCTGGTAATGTGCATGGGACTCAGAATCTGGGCTGCCACCAGTGACAGACCATTACAGCAGCAAGGGACAGTTGTGTCAGCCATGAAGAGGAGTATCTAACCTGTGCTGTTTTTCATTTTGTTTCTCTGTTTAAAGTATGCATCAAGCAGTTGTGGCTATTGAGGGTCAGGGCAACAGGGAGACATGGCTGGAGTGCATATGGAGAGTACAAAACTATCCTGTGCTCTTGTAAATGTTCCTTAGTAAAAAAAAAATACTGCTTTGCAATAAATGTCACTGCAAAGTATATGTGTGTGGGGATGACAGAGAAGAATCTGGACATGGAGATTCCTGAACCTGTGTGGGGATTGGGATTAGAAATTTAGTAAGACAAAAAATGATTACCAGATTGTTCTGAAAAATTCTGGTGTGACGTATTAATTTAGTTCCATAAAAGTGCACTTGTGTGACTGAAAATGTAATTATATGTGCAGCACCAGGCTGTATATTAGAAAAAGAGTGAGGTGCCTTGGGACATCCCCGTTTCCAATTGCCTTGGTGGCGCAGCTGATAGCACACTGAAATGCTCTGGATAACCTGGGTTCAAGTCCCAGCAAAGGCACTTCTTTCTTGCCCCCTTCTGTTTGTTTGGGTTCCATAAAGGTGCACACTGCACCCTTGTGACTGAAAACGTAATTGCAGCACCAGGTTGTACATTAGAGAAAGAGCACGGTGTCTCGCCATCACAGTTTCCAGTTGCCTTGGTGGTGCAGCTGGTAGCACAACTGGAACAGTATTCTGGGTGGCCAGGATTCAAGTCCCAGCTAAGGCACTTATTTCTTTCTCTCTTCTGTTTGGGTTCCATAAATGTGCATATCACACCCTCGTGACTGAAAATGTAATTATCTGTGCAGCACCAGATTGTGCATTCCAGAAAGAGTAAGGTGCCTCGGGATGTCTCAGTTTCCAGTTGTCTTGGTGATGCAGCTGGTAGTGTACATGGAAACATATTCCAGGTGGCCTGGGTTCAAATCCCAGCTAAGGCACATATTTCTTTCTCTCTCTTCTGTTTGTTTGGGTTCCATATTAATTTATGATAAAGTTAAGTACCAGGATGACAGTGCATTGTGCTATATTGTTGTGCAATCATTTTACTGCTTTTGACCTATAGTTGTCCTGTATTTTACTTATCCATTTTGTAATAGCTGTTGGTGCCTGTAGAATGCATTTGTTCCTGTGGAGCAGTCTGCCATATTTGATGTTTCCCATACAAATGACCTTATAAAACATCAAAGGCACTATGGGTCATTTGCATTCCATTATAGAAATATAGAAACATAAAAACATAGAATCTGACAGCAGATAAGGGCTGCTTGGACAACTGAGTTTGACCATTTTTCCCTACCTAGATCCTAACCACAGACTCTACTTGATCTGCAGCTCTTTCTCCCTCCCCCCCAACTTCCACCACAATTCCCTTGTACCTATCCTATGTATTCCTGAACCCCACCACTGTTTTTCCCCCACTACCTCTGCAGGAAGGCTGGAATCCAACACTTTTTCTGCGAAGAAGTATTTCCTCACATCTCTCTTGAATCTACCCCCCTTCCAGTTTTATAGCATGTCCCCCTGTTCTTGAGCTCCTTTTTTTCTGAAAAATACTTTTCCACTGTACCTTATTTAGCCCCTTAAGGTATTTAAAGGTCTCTGTCATATCCTTCCTGTCTTCCAGGGTGTACATAATGAGGTCCTTTAGTCATGCTATTCACAGGGCTTTTGATGCAAACCCTGCATCATTTTAGTTGTCCTCCTCTGGACAACCACCATTCTGTCTATGTATTTCAAGAGATGTGGGGCTCGATTCTCAAAGCCCTGGAAATGGTGCAAGATGCCTGCGCCCAGCATAAATGGGACATGTGGTACCTTGCACCAGAAAATGCCATCTGAGCTATTCTCAAAGGCAGCCTGCAACAACCACAGGCTGTCTGCACCAAACAGGGCTTGCACCTTCAATGCACCCAAGAATGGGCAATGACCTGGTGCTAGGGAGCATGTGGCAGATGCAAGCTGTTACATCCGCAAAACTGGATTCTCAAAACTAACCCAGAAGACATTTGTCTAAGTACCCTTAGACCAGCTCTGACTGGCCTAAGGGTACTTAGAGGAATGTCCTCTGGAGTGGTATAGCGCCCTGACAATGTACCACATCCCCCCATACACACACATAATTACCTGGTGGTCTAGCGGTCTCTACCCCTGCCATGATATGCCCAATATTCATATGTTATATTTTAAATTTACCTGGTGGTCTAACAGTCCCGTCCACCCCCAGAAGAAGATGTGCCCATCACCCCACACCTCCCCTATCTGAAGCTCAGCCGGGATCGCACAGCCCTCCTCATACCTCCTTGTCCAGCCCCAACAACTGTCACTGAGTGCAGAATACAATACAGTATGCGCTCACTGATAATCAGTGAGTGTATGCGGTGTGGTATTACATGTTCAGGGATAGTTCAGTCAGGAGCGGCTGAGGAGGTGTGAGGAGGCTGTGTTGTCCCAAGCCAGTTCAGGTTAGCAGGGGTGGTGGGTACATTCAAGGGTGTGGAGGGTTGTACTGCTAGACCACAGGTATATTCAAACATATAACATATAAATACTGGGCGTTTGGGGAGGGGAGTGACCGCTAGATCACCAGGTAAATGCATTAATGCAACATATGAATACCAGGCATATCGGGCCGGGGGAGGGACCACTAGACCACCAGGTATATTTAATGTTATAACATATAAATACCCGACATATCAGGGCGGGGAGTGGGACTGCTAGACCACTTTATTTACAGGTTACACTATTCATTACTGGGCATACGGCTGGGGAACTGGCCACTATAGGCCCTGCTGGACTGGCACACAGCCATTTCACAGCTTGTGGCAAGCCCTCCTGCTGTGCTGTGTGTTTGGTGCCCAGTCTGGCTTGCCACTAGCCTAGGGACTTTGCTGCCAGGACCCCGCCTATTAGAGAATAGGGTGCAGGGTCTCTGGTGCATTGGACATCGGTACAAGCTGCTGTTTGCCACAGCTTGCACTGATCCAAGCCCGCTTTGAGAATGGGGCTTGTGGTCTCCAGAACTGGAAGCAGTAATCAAGGTGGGGACTTTCTAGCAATCTATACAGGGGCAACACCACTTCCCATTTTCTGCTGGTGACACCCCTTCCTATGCACCCCAGCATCCCCCAAGACCTCCCAAGTGCCCTGTCACACTACCCGGCCACCTTTAGGTCATTCAATATGATTACCCCCAGGTTTCTTTCCCAGTTGGTAGTTGTCAATACCGCTCCACCCATTTTATACTTCACCCCTGGGTTTCCATGCCCCAAGTGTATTATTTTGCACTTTGTTTTCATTGAAACCCAGCTGCCATACCCTTGATCATGTCTCGAGTTTTCTCAGATCATGCTCATCCTTTCCACCCCACCCCCTGGAGTGTTCACTCTCTTGCAGATCTTGGTGTAATCTGTAAAGTGGCAGACCTTCCCTTCCAGCTCCTCTGGAGCATCATTAAAGAGGATTGGTCCCAGCACTGATCCCTGAGGTACCCTGCTGTTCACCCTCCCATCCTCGGAGTGAACCCCATTTATCACCACCCTCTGTCACCTATCCCCTAACCAATTTCTTACCCAGTTTACCACCTTTTTACCCACCCTTAAGCTACCCAACTTGTTTACTAGCTTTCTAGGTTTAATAGTATTGAAAGCTTTACTGAAATCTAGGTAGGTCATGTCCATTCTTCCTCTCTGATCTAATTTCTTGGTCATGTTGTCAAAGAAATCTGTCAGATTTGTTTGACATGACCTCCCCCCGTGAATCATGTTGCCTTGTATCTTGTAACCTGATGGATTCAAGATATTCTGCAATCCTTTCCTATAACAGTGGCTTCATTAAAAGGTGAGGAGCAAACTGCTGCTCATTGGAAAATGCCACACCCTGCGAGTAGCACCGATGCCGGGAAGTAACTAAACACACATGATGGAAGCCTTCCCATCCTCATGGCCGGTATTGTTTAGTTAACTTTCATTTTATGTTTAATTTTATATTGTCCTGTTTCTTAAATGGGATAACCTGGTAGTCTAGTTGGCCCCCAGTCCCCATGGCCAGTATTGTTTTTCTTTCACTTGTTTTATGCTTTAGGTTTTTTGCTTAGTATTGTTTTCTGATATGTCCTTATAGTCTATTGGACCCCCCACTCCCCTGATCCCCATGCCCATTTGAAGGTACCAACCCCTGGTCATGGCCCCAAGATGGTGGCTGGCACAATACCCACTACTCACCACCACTGGCAGTTAATGTCTGCTGTACACAGTCACTGAGATGCAAACTATGTCAGATATTGGACATGCTACACATGCATGTGGATTTAGGATGTAGCGTTGTTCAATTTAGTTATTGTAGTTTACCTTGTCTTCATTTGTATCAATACTTTCTAGGTTCTGGCATCCACCATATGGTGGCTGTCACACAGCCCCACCACTGACTCATCTGGTGGCCTTACAAGTTATCCAACCTGGAGAGTGGCCTGCCACCAGGGGTCATATGGTACCTGCAGGGGAAGTCAGGTGGTGAGTGGGGTGTTTTCCTCCATAGTTTTTGCCCCTGGGCCATTGACATGCAATGATGGAATGCATCTGCCAATGCTCCCCATTGTTCTGTTGCTCCCACTGGCACTGCCACCCAGCCTCCACCAGATGGCAGTCAGGTAGCAGGACACAGGCTTCCCCTACCCTGAGGGAGGAGAGCTGCTCTCCAGATGCTCAGTCCTCCATCATCTAGCTGACCTCCAGTGATTTGAGTCCATTCCTGAACCTGGGCCACTGGTGTCGCAACAGATATGGCATCCAGGACCTCAACCCTTGTGCCATTGGGCCAGGTTAGTTCACCTTTCTTTGAGCCTTTACTTTAATACAGTATGGAGGAATGGCACCAATCATGGGGGGAAGGGGCTATCTCAGATGTCACCCCCCCTCAATAAACACATAAGTGAGTCCCTTGAACACCCACCCAAAACATGGTCATATTTCGAGTGTGTGTTCAAGGGGTCCACTTATTGTATGTGCTCATCGGCAGGTGATATCTATGATACCTCCCTCCCAAAGATTAATGCCATTCCTTAATACAGTAATAACTTAATGGCTCATGCAAAGGTGAACTGCAATAAATCCTAAGTATGTACACATGCGTAGTATGTCCGATATCTGACTTAATTTGTATCTCATGGTCTGTGTGCAGCAGATAGTGGCTAGCAGTGGCAGTGATTGGTGGGTACATGGCAGCTGCTTTTTTAGAAAAGTGGCAAAGGAGGGGGTTTGGTACCTTTCAATTGGCATGGAATTGGGGTTGGGTGTCCACCAGACTACCAGGCCATATTTATTTATTTATTTGTATGCCCTATTTATTGTATTATTATTTTTTGTATGTTATATATGTTAAATCACGTGTATTCTTGTATTTTGTTTATTGTTGGATGCATTTGAAAAAGAGATATCTATCTCAGTATGTTATCCAATAAAACTTGATTTGATTTGATATTTGTTTTTGGTTACCGGGTAAGTGCACTAGACATAGAAAATGTCCATTTTCAGGCATGACCAGGGAGAGTACAAACAAAATACAGTTACAGTAAAATACAGACTAGTAAAAGTACATAGAATACAACATCAATGAGCAGTTCAATAAGAAACAAACAATCATCATAGTCTGTAAAGACACATCAGCAATGTACAAACGTCTTGGAACAGAGTATAGCAAACATATGGTACAATAATCAGTGACAGAAAGGCACACTAATCAGTGATTGTAAATACATAACTCAAATAAGAAAAGGCAATATATACGATGTCTTACATATTCACGTATTTTGTATTCTTTACATTTTTTATTTTATATATATTTTTATTTATGTATATTTTGTAATCTACTATGACAATGTATCAACTTTGTAAGTTATAGGATGTAATTCAAAATAAACATTTCTGCTCATATGACTGCGTCATTTTCAGTATTTATATTTTAATAAACACAATTTTAAACTGAACTTAAATTGAGTTAAATGAAACAGTAAACAATAATGGGCAATAAAACTTAGGATTAAAACAAATACAAGAAAACCGATACTGGACATAAAGATGGAGGGGTACTAAACAACAAGGGTATGCCATTGCACAATCCAGGGGACTGTAAAATAAAGTTTACAAAGAAAGAAAGCAAAATGAAACTGGGCATTTGGATTGGAAGGGGCCACTCGACTACCAGTGCATGCCATTTAACAACCCAGGACAATATCAATTAGATTAAAAAAGTAATCAAAACAATACTGGGCATGGTGATCAGGGAAGGGGGGCTTTTGTCCTGTGTGTTTAGTTACTCCCTGGCACTGATGCTGCCGGTGGGGGGCCATATGCATAGCTGTCCTTTTAGTTAACATTAGGTTTGGGGAGGCAATAACTAGCACAGCACTAAGAGCTGGTTAGCACCTCCACAAATCTTTGAAAATGCCATGCCTCATGTATGCAAAGTGCATTCATGTGATTTGCATAGGTGCTTGGCATGCTTTAGTGCTTACACACTAACAGGTTAGTGCCAGCTAACTGTGTCTTGCAATATGGAACTTGTAACTCATTGCCTCCACAGGCTCACTCTGAGATTACACCCCTTGCCTCCTGAATCTCCTGTATACTTTTAACAGTGAATCCTGGGCCTTTCTAAACAAAATCAAACCATAGTCAGCATGTCGCAAACAAATGCTAATAGCTCAATAACTGTACATGCTAGACACAAAGTATGAGCGGCAGAGTTATTCAGCACAAAATTGCCTTTCCAATGGTGGCATGCATGTAATAATAAGTAATTTTGTATTTTTTCTATGCTGGTTGAAAGAGCAAACTAAATATTTTTTTCACTAAAAAAGGGCAACATAAAGCCATTTTTTGTTGGAAAATATGTAAAATATCAACACCAAATTAAGCATACAGTCATTAGATGGTGTTTTAATATGATGTTTGTTAAAAAAATATATCTTTTTACTATAATATGTAATTTTTCCCCATTTTAGTCAAGGTGCTTTGATGAGATTTGAGGGCTAAATCTCAACCACACACACCATATCATAAACAAATGTGTATAACTCCAAAAGTATACATGATACACACAAAGTATCAGTATGAAAGTTGATGAGCACAAAAATGCCTTTGCAATGGTTCTATGCAACCAGTTGTAATCAATACAGTTTTTCTTTTATACCTGCTGAAGTGCCAAAAAAGTGAATTTTATTCAAGCTGCTTAGGTGAATCTTGGTGGAAAACATGTCAGCCATACACACCATACCATAAACAAATGCAAATAACTCCTAAAGTATACACAATATACACAAAATATCAGTGACAAAGTTGTTCAGCATAAAATTATCTTTCCAACGGTGCTATGCAGTCAAATATATATTATATTCTGTTACACTATATATTAAAATATATAAGTGACTTCTCCAGACGTTGCAAGGGCATACTGGGAGTCAGTAGCCAACTTCTGCAGATGTCTTCAGGACACACCAGTGTTTTTTTACTGATGACTACAGGCGTCTGCTAGGAGACAATGAGTTAAGAATTCCCCAGTTTTCCAGGTGCAAACCACAGTTAGTGAAGTGCCTAGCCCTTCTTCCCTGCTCAACAAAAACCAAATAAGCCCTGTTACCATGGTACTAATTGTTTGAATATACTGCCCAAGGAGGTAGTCAGCCAGTCTGTGGATTTTTTTTTCAGAAGTAATTTGAGTGGTTTGGATGAGTTCCATGATCCCCACACTGTAACCTGAGTGGTGCTGCATAGGCGTGCCCTGTATTCAGTGAGAGACATGCATGCAAACACATTCTGAGCAGTAACCCACCATGGTCCCCCGAAGAAAATGGAGGGTTCGCCACATCCGGAATGAAGTTACTTTCATCAAGGTATCTAGCAATAGCTCTAGTACTTTAACTCATTATACCCTGGGTGGCCATTTTGTATCAGGAGACTCAATGAATGGTTCGTACTTCATACGGAGCTATTGGGGACAATGAGCTAAGAGGGTAAAAATCCTATCTGATTTATATATTGTTTTGTGGGTGCCAAAACTGAGGGATACTTTTCTTGTTCCCCATTCCAATGACTCCTGGCATTGTTGCAACACAACACCTGGCCTCAGTTGCAAGGGAGCAGGAGACTGTCTCCTCTTTTGAGCTTCTGCAAGGTCTAATCCTTAACACTCCTGTAGGGAAAACTGGAGAAAGACAGAGGGAAGGAGGGAGAAAGAGAGAGATAGAGAAAGAGAGAGACAGAGAAGTGGTCTAGCCCACCCTTACCTACAGTGGCATCCCCCAGGATGAAACCCACTTTTAAAGCACTCTGCAGTATGCTGCAGCAGATCGACTGAATAAAGCAATGCAATTTCACAGGCAATTAGTCCCTTTTGTCATGCAGGAAACTGTGGCATTCACTTCATCCTGGCCGTGTCACATGTTCCTGAATGAAAAAAGGGACTAATTGCCATTAAAATTCTATTGCTTTATTCAGTAGGTCTGCTGAAGCATTCTGTAGAGTGCTGCAAAATGCTGCAGAATTGGGTATCATCCTGGGGGATGCCATTGTACTTCATAGGCTGGTAGACTGGTAACCCTTCTCATTTAAAAACAGAAATTTCTGATCATCACACTCTTATACACCACAAGGATGGGTATGCATGTTGGGCGGCGGGGGGTTCTAAATATGGGATCCCTTGCATTTGAATTGTAATTCTGATGATCTGAATGGTGATGTGCTGAATCCCTGTGGTTCTTCCCATAAGTTGGTCCCCACTCTCACATGTCACTGTCACAGATTTTTTTCCGCACAAGGTAAAAGACAGGAATATATCATAGCTCATCTCTATGTGCATGTGCCATTTATAAATAAACATGTCACTGTAACCCTTTCCCCAGCTAAGTATATCAACAATAACTTTCTCTACAGAAGAACCTGAAAACCTACAAAATATATGAAAAGCTCCAGGAGAGGTAAACATTGTAAATTCACAGTTAACAGCACTATCCCAAAGGATTACATTCCTTAATAGATGTCTCTCTCTAATGTTGGTAACATAACAAAAACAAATTGGGCCATAATCTCATAAGCAAAATGACATTTCTATGGGAATATCCTATCTAATGCATTGTAACAGATGATTCCATTTGTTGAAATTGAAAGAAATGAAATTCTAAAGTTGGCAGCAGCACAGCCTGCAAGGGACAGCCCCAGGTACTCATCTGAGTCAGGTGACAGACCTGTAGTATCAGGGGAAAGGCAAGGTGACTGGAAAAAGCCAGAAATAGAGAATTAATTAATGTAAAAGAAAAAAGTGAAAAATGCTGATGATGAAGCATCTCTCCTATTACTGTTATTTTGCTTCATGCACATTTTTTTCAAGTCTCCAAGTGCTTCCTTCTCTCACTTTTCTCGAAGCATCTGATACATAGCTCAAAACAGCAGACTGAAACAAAACAAATTCAGCGCTGAATGTGATGAATTACAATGCATTTTAATAAGCGAATCCTAATTTCATGCTCTGTTGAGTCACCTCCTGAACTGCGTGCTAATCACTGTGACTCTAAAATGAGTCAGAAGCAGAAGCATATATTAAAGCAGGGTAGAACTCATGAACCCCTACCACTGTAAATAGCCATTCAAGAATCTCAGCTGCCACTCAACCAGGCAAATGGGCTTCAGGTCTAGAGCAAATACAGTAGGCTGATGAGTCCCAATTTTTGTAATCATCAGTGAAATAGCACCAACCCAACTGAACGCCTGTTGGGACTACAGTATAGCATGATACCCAGAAGGTGCATGTGGTTTATCCTATACCTCATGATGCCTTATATTGTGTTTGAGGCCCTAATTAGTACATTTGCATAGGAGAGTATACAAATGCACAAAGAGAGCCAGGATGGCTGTCCCTTGGATCACAAGGGATAGGATAAAAGAGGAGAAGCAGTCAGGGATAAATGTAGGAGAAACGGGCATTCAGCAGCAACCAAGAATAAGAAGACCTGAGGGGACAGGAAAAGCTGATGCAGAGTTATGCACACAAACACTAGGAGCTTAGGGAATAATACGGGTACGCTACATGTAATTATGGCTACTGAGCAGCTAGACATAGTAGCAATAACAGAAACATGGAGTTTGCAGAATTACATCTGGGACCTAAATGCCCATGATATGCCCTATTTAGAAAATTTGGGGAAATGCCAAAGGAGGGGAAGTGGCAGTGTATGTTAAGGAGTCCATACGGATCTCAGAGAATGAATCATTCTCAGGCAGACAGGGAAAAGAGTTGCTATGGAGAAACAGCTTCGGATAGGAACAGTCTATAGGCAGCCTAACCGGACAGCTGACTCAGACAAGGTAATACAGTAGAACATGAAATTAGGATGGCAGTGAGCTGGATGAGAATTTTAATCATTGGAGATTTCAGCCTCTTGGAAACTGACTTGGACACACAGGAGGCAGGGAGTCGAAAAGGCTAGAAGTTTGTGGAGATTTTACATGACTGCTTTATCTCCCTTTGTGTGAGGGAACCAACGGGGAAGCACTCAGATCTTGTAATATCCAAGCAGGATATTAACAGAAATATCATGATAGAGAACCCAGTGGGACAGAATGACCACAATACTGTAAAGTTTAACACTGTGCTGGAAAATCTGCAATTAAATTCCAGCACTGTGATCCTTGATTTCAGGAGAATGGATTTTGAAAAAAATGAGATAATTAATCAAAAGTCAACAAGAGAACATGCATGAGCTGGAGGAGGATGAAAAAATAAGAAACAACAACAAGGGCGGTATTAGCAGAAACCTATGAGTGCATATTCAAGCCTCTTAGGGCCCTCTCCCCTGCTTCACCCATATCTCTACTCCACAGCTCACACCAGTCATATTTTCTTAGCGTCTCTCGTGCCTCCCTCCTCACCATTCCCAATGTTCCACCAAAATGGGGGAGCAGACCTTCTCCACCTTTGCCCCTAGGTTCTGGAGCTCCTCCGCTTCTTGGTCTGCAGCTCACCAATATATCTGTCTTTTAAAGAACACCTATCACAGTCGAGACAACTTTGAAAACAATGTAACATTTAGGCATCAGTGTACCTTATATTTCATGTTTTCATGTGTAATTCTTACTCTTATATCCTTTTTACTAAGGGTATTTGTATGAATACAGTATCTGCCTTTTTAGCTCTGGCTGCCTGCCAACACCTGATATCATAATTCTGTTTATGACATCAACATATGTTGCTGTGGAGATAAATATGACATAATAAACAGGGGATTGTGATGTCATGTGTAGAAAAGCAGCCAGAGCAGATATAGTCTAGGGGACAGGGGTTTTGTTTTTTTTTTCAACTGTTTTTAGTAATAAAGAAAATGGGGAATGAATCACTGAAAATATATGAAGTAATAAAGAAAATGGAATGGAGTTGAATGTACATCTTACTTTTTTCAGTGTTTTACTAATGCTGTCAGGACCTTTGTAAGGGTGTACTGAGGAAACACTTCCTTATATCCTCTGAGTGCAACTGCATTTAAATATTTTTCTTAACCCTTAGGCTCCCAACAGAATTAGAATGTATAGGAATTCTGGGCTGATATATCAGTCCTCAGCAAAGCAAGGGTTAACTAGTCATTACCTACACCTGCTCACTCTGCTGGACTGCAGGACCGCTGGTGGCTTCTGGGTTCACCAAGATTTTTCCACTGGTATCAGCCAAACATTTTTGACTCCAATTTTACCAATCGTTTAAATGTTGTTTGTATATTCGATTTTCAATTTGTACTTAATTTTTATTTGTGCTTTCAGGGTTCAACCTGCACTCAACTTTAAAGTATTCTAAACAATCTATATCCTTATTTATTCAATTACACAAGCATTTTGGCAGTTTGCAATTTATATGCCGTGAAATTTTATCCTTAATTCTTATTTTATCTGCCCTGCCTGCATGGTTTGTGCACTGTAATAAGAACTTACTTCTCCTTACCTTATGGCTTTGTAACAGGGCTTTCATTTATACTGTACCTGACTGCACCTGAAAAAAGACATTAAATTGTCTAGCATACTTACTTGGTTAACAAAAAACAAATAAATAAGCAACCAATGTAAGCCCCCCAACCCAGATCAGGCTTACCTTATGGGGCTATGGTCTTGAAGGATCCTAATTCTGACTCTAGTCCCCATTTCAGCTGCATTGGGACAGGAGGACTTATCCAGTGGCCCTGGGTGGGATTCGGGCCTGTAGCACCTGTTTAACTCTTCATGGCTACAGTCACTAGATCCACTCCTTGGCACCATAGTCAGAAGGGGGCCAAGGTTTGACTGCTGTTGTGTGCCTCCGGGCACTCAGGGGAGAGTGTCCGGTCTGAAGAGAGAGGCCAAGAAGTGGAGGACTGGCAAAAAGTAAATAGAAAATATGTGCCTTGTGCATGTGTGAGACCAGCGGGCACTAACATTTAAAGAAGCCATGTCTCCATTTAGCGGGGCAGCCTTTAAAGAGAGGGGTAAATGCATTAGGCACCCCGAATGGCATAAGGGGGCTCCCCTGAAGTAGGAGTGGTTCCGGCACTCTGCAGGCTAAGCAGAGTCAGGGCATATGGTTGTTAACCTCTGAAAGGGCTTTACATAAAGGTACTGGGGCTTTGTGTCTGGGGATCAAAAATGTAACTAGTAATGGTGGCCCCCATGGACTCTGGCATTAAAGTGGGCTGCTGGGAAAAGGTGAAGGGGTATCCACAGTGCCCAGGAATTGAGCAGCCAATCACAGGGAAGATGCAGGGAAACTATAAAAATGACTGGCAGCCCACCAAAAGGGAATTCCTCAGGGAGCCAGAAAGAGAGAGAGGAGAGCAGAAGTGACTGATGTGGGCTACCTAGCCCCAAGGCCTGTTGTTGCCCATAGGCCTTGCTGGCCCTAGGATTGAACAAGCTGCAGAGTGCCTTATGAAAGGTAGTAGCAACAAGAACCAAAATGTGTGAGTGGATCCCTGAGTGAGGTTTGAACCTTCTGCTGCAAGTTTGAGTTATTGATTCACTGCCTAAAGCTAGAGAAAGAGATTTTGTAGCACAGAGAAAGAAATTTTGCAAAAAGAAAATAGATTTGACAGCAGAGAATAAAGAGGCTGAGCCATTGTGTTTCCCCTCAGAGGGACAAGAAGTTGTAGACTGCTGCTTTGTTGCTAGCCAAAGTGACTGAGCAAGCTGAGGCTAGAGACTGACCCGCAGCCCAGCTACATTACTTTAGCAGAGAAAAGTATGTGCAAGCGACAAGTCTGGGGTATGACCATCCTGCAGTGCTCCTAGACCAATGCAGAGACCACCAGAGAGGAAGACTTGGGAGGCCAGTCAGGTCAATGCTGCATACAAAGATCTTAAAGGTGAAGATCTGAAAGGCCTGACAGGTGAAGACCAGCTGACATTTATCTGCAACCTGCTATCTTGGTGCACTACCGACAACTTCAGATACCAGTATGGCACCATGGAAACAAGTTTCTGTAAAATCCCCTTTGATTGTAAAAACTGTAAGTACCCCTGGACTGCAGCTCAGGGGAGGTCTTATTTAGCTAGCTACTAGCTAGCTAATCAGTTATGGGAGTTGTGTCCTGGGCAGGAGTGTACCAAGTTTAAAGCTGCACCCAAGCAGAAAAGTTACATTCTGCATCTGTTTAAAGTTTATTGGATCCCAACGAAAGTTTGTTCTGCTAGTTAAAGACTGTTTAATCCCACCTCATCCCAGCCTTTTTTGGAACCATTTCCCCAGTGTTGTACCCACCTCTATGAGCTGAACTGTATACTAAATGGACATGGGCGGGAAGCAGGGTGCACCCCCAGGTGTGCGGTGTGGGAGATAGCATGAGGTGTAGTTGTTTTTACCAATTATTATTGTTGTGGTATTTTCTCCCTATTCACCCCCTCCCTATAATAAAATGGAAAGTTGGTTTTTGGTACAATTTAGTATTACTGGTTATTGGAAAGTGTCTGCATGTACTGTGTGGGGAAGGTATTGCGGGGCAGTTACTGTATTTTCCTGGGGGGCAGTGATCAGGAATTTATCCCACAGGTATTCCCTATCACTACCCCATGTGAAGGCACCTCACCAGTCTGCTTTGATACAGCTTGGTCCACTTGTGAACCCAGGCCGGCCCCGTTGAAGGTGTACACAGTGATACCCAAGGGCCTCGGAACAGCCCAAGTGAGTCAGGGGGTTACAACAGTAATACATAAATAAATGAATGGTAAGCTTACAATATCCTTAAATTTGTACCTTTAAACTAAAAAGGGGGAAGGGCAACAATATTTTAATCACAGTATCACTGTGTTTAGATTGCCAATACAAAATGTTTCTTTTTGCTTGTTTGTTGTGTTTACAAAAAAAAACATAACAGTTCTACAGTATGCTACTGGTGCAGACTCCATGCTGGGAGCATACTCAGTAAAACTAAACAGGGCAGTGTATTTATATGGTGGGCTGAGCTATTGCTAGTAGTTAATCTGTTTCTCATCTCCTCCAGAGCAGGCTGAATCACCTGGACTGATCTCCAGCCCTGTCACCCAGCTCCTCAGGGGCTTAGCTCAGTCTCCAGCATCTTTCTTCATGGTTTAACCTGCCCACCCCACCAGGAGTCTTTGGGCTCCACTGCCACCTCTGACAAAACAGATCTGGTTTCAACAGAGAGCGGTCCCTGCCACCAGTGCAGAGCATGCAAGACTGCAAGGATCAGACCCCTCATAGTGCACTGCCTAGCTTTTCCCTGTTTTCCTTTTTGCTCCCTGTGAGACATTGACTCCATGATGATGCAGACTCATGCATGCAGGCCTGTGGAGCACATTGTCCTTGAGCGTCTCTCCCTCATGCTATGCTAGCCCAAGCACACTGCCACCTATAATTACGCAAATGGCAATATAGTGCTGGGACCAGCCATTGCCCCTTCCTGAATGAGATGAACATCCTTTGGGACACTCAGTCCCCCCCCCCCGAGCCACTGTAGATGATATGGGCTTGCTTCAGAACCCGAGTCTCTCTTGTGACAAGCAGTAGCGCTACCACAGTGCCAACAAGCTGCCAAGTCTGAGCTATTTTTTTTTATTTAAAAAGTAAAATGTTGTTTTTGTCATCTAAACAGAGACTTACCTTCCATTTCAAAATGCTGTTACCTCCCACCCCCTGTATTGGTTTACAAGGGTAAAAATGGTACATGGGAGGGTAAACTTAACAATGCCACTTTATCTTGAGAGGCACCTCAGCAGTACTCCTCTGCTATCTGCCACCACATTTGACAGACCACAGGACTCCATCCATGGACAACACCTACATGTGACTGGAAACAGGAAATGTAGGACCCTCAGAAGGAACAGGAGGATTTTCCTTGTCCCTTTCCACTACACCACAATGTTTTGTACACAAGAACTCAAGTGACATTATAGTTAAAGCATCCTTTATTTGTTATGCTGTAGCTCAAACACTGTGCTGCTGGTCGTACTGTGTGCTTTCCTTTTCAGTTGACAGAATGTCTCATATTCATAACCTGCCCTATTCAGAGGCTACAGTGTTTTATCTTGCTGAAATTGTGTGTGGCCATATGAAGAGCTATTTTCATACACTGTGCAATGTGATTGTGCAAGTGCTAAACTAAACAACTGCACCCCAGTACCAAAGCACACTCCCAGTGTAAACAGCACAGTAATGTGTAGAAGCAAGCACAAGCACCAACATGTATGAAGAGAGCTTTACACCCAGAGCACATCAATTAGCGCAAAAGCAAATGCACAGTGACACCAAAAGGCAAACATGAAGAACAACATGTGGACAAGATATACTGTATGCAGTGGGCCACACTGTAATATGGCTGTGACCATCACAAGTTAGTGAGTGAACAGTACAAAACACCTAGGTGAGGAACTAAAGATTGAGTTGGTGACATCCTACTATCACAAAAATTTATTTTTTGTTTTGTTTTCGGTAACCAGGTAAGTAGACTAGGCAAAAAAATTTCTATTTTCAGGACTACCTGAGAATTACAGAGCAAACCAACAGCTATTGCTGAAACAATTAATAGATGATATATTCAATACAGTAATAAAAAGTTGGTAGTCTCCATTAGGTGTGTGCCAATACCTTATTTTGAATATTCACCTAACATTCATATTTGAGGGTCCCAATTATTCATGCTTCTTTATTCAGTCACTGGAACTGGCTGTGAAACTACAGGATCTCCTGAGTCTTCCTGTCCAATCAGAAGACACTTTGGAAGCTCGCTGAAGGCAGGTCTTGTCACCCTGCATTAGCAGAAGCTTCAGGCAGGAGAGACAGATGAGAGCTGCTGCAGAGAAAGAATCTACTTCCATCCACTTGTTAAAACTAGACAAAAATCAGAAAATCCCTCTCTAAATCCCAAGCTATAGACGGTAACTTTCATCACACTTTTCAACATACCTCTACCAACCTTTCCTTTAACAATGTTTCCACTAATTTCCCCACCTCACTGGCCTATGGCTGCTTGCTTCTTCCCTGCTGCTGCCTTATGTAGGAGGCCATGTCTGCTCTTCTCCAGTCTTCTGGAATGATGTCTGATTCCAGTGAGCTGTTGTATAAGGCCACCACCAGGGCAGCCAGCACCTCTCTGAGTTCTGTCATTACCCCAGAGTTTATCTCCTCCAGTGTCCAGTACAACAGCCTTGTCCACTTTCAGAGTTGCAGGTCCCTTCAGGACTCTTTCCTGTGAAAATGGACTTCAGTCTGCCTCCCCTCCTGACAGCTATGAGGGGAGACAGCACCAGACTACAAAGCTGTCATACAAGTTACTTTGTACTTTGCAACTAAGATAATTGGAAATGCTTTCCCAAGAACTTTTAAAGGATTATTGGTGGTGTTCTTTATCTCCTGGCTAGGCTCACCGATGGATAAATGAAAAGTAGTGTCTGCCGTATAAGAACAACATTTTACTGAAACTAGTCTATGCATTTCACAGCACATATTCATTGCACTTCAGCATGGAGTTCAAATGAATACAGTGAGCACAATGTGAAAGTTATTAAACTGGTCTGTTTTAAGAAAACACTTTGGGAATAATCTGGGATACAGACATACTGCTAGTTGTGCGAATACTAGGGAGACTAATGAAATAAAATTATTTATATGTGAAAGGAACAGAAGCAGTACACCTGGTGCTGAATGTTTCTGTTTAAATTGTTTCAAAAAATTTGCAATGTTTAATAGCGCTTTACAAATGATTACTAAAAAACTTTTGTATATATCTTTCTGATATGAGGTCATTAAATTACTGAACATTATAGTAGAGATAGCATCTAAAGTACAGTACCAACTAAAGTAAGTGTAGGTTCTTGAACTGTATTCAGTTGTATACTATTTTTATGTTTGCCTGTGCATCCGCAAGAAACATGATGTGGCAACTTAGGAGAGAAGCAGGTTGTGGAGGTGCACCCCTGTGGCAGCCAACGCAGGCACTGCATTTGTGAGCTTGACACTGCTCATCCAGTGCAGGCCCAATGTCCTGATGACACTGGTTCTGCATAAGTGCCACCAAGCTGAAATGATTTGGCCACTGCAATGAGTGGCTGCCTCATCATTGCAGCATCAACCATCCCGCTGCAATGAGGGAGCGACCCGTCATTGCAGGGTGGTACCTTGCCTGATGTAACATTTTCGTAAACATGGTGGCAGAGGGAAGCTGACTAACTGGGGTGCCTAATCTTCATGTCGGCATGCCTCTGGTCCTGTTAATTTGCAGATGGGGAGCCCACTCCCCATCGGCATAATGCCCCCTCATTTGTTGTGTACTCAGGGGGGTGCCCAATCCCCCTCAGCATCGTGCCCCCCCAAACAGTCATTCTTTGCTGATGGAGGGCCCAGTCCCCATTGGCTTAAGTTCCACAACTCAAAAAATCAGGTGGCACACTGGGAGCCCACCCCAGTGTGCCAAAAAGAAGCCTGCAAAAAAAAACAACAACTTCCCGAGATGTCTTTTTTTGTTTTTCTGTTCCTGAAAGAAAGGAAATGGTCCCACGCCGGTTGGGTTCCTTCCCCCAACCCACACCCACCCATTGCACACCCTACCTTCCACACACACCCTTACCCCATACTTATCTCCGGATCCAGTGCGGCGATCTTCGGTGGATCAGGAACACGTCTGCACTCTTCAAAGCCGACTGCAAACTGAAGAAATGCTGGTAAGCTGTATAATGGCATAAATAGGGTTTTTTCAACTTTGGTGCATATCTCGGGCATTTTGGGGAATTTTGGCACCACAATTTCAACGTGGGGTTATTGGGAACCCCCCTTATGAATACAGTCACTGTCATGGTGTTATTCAGTCCCAAAAGGTGATTTAATGGCCACTGCGTGGAATCACCTTTCAGGACCAGTTAATGAAATGGCAGGGCTACTATTCAGGAGTTGGGCTCTCAAAAAGCCTATGTTGCAAATTTGGTGAAAAAAATTCAGAAAATGACTGTTTTATGAGCATGCATCGAGCAGTTTCCACACACGCTCGTAACTTCACGAATTATTAATATTTTCACTACAGATTTTCAACATTGGCATTTTTCCACACCTCATTATGAGCAGTACAGCTGTCATTTTTCATACCCTGGCTGATATGTGTTTTCGCACTTCCGGCGCAGAATAGCATGGTTGCTGTGGGAAATCAGTGTTTGGGACAGATTAGGAAAATCACAGTAACACTGTTCATGAGCAATGGTCCTAAAATGCCTATGTTGAAAATTTGGTGATTAAAGTCCATAAAATGACTGTGTTATGAGTGACCATTGTGCAGTTTCCATGCATGCTCATAACTTCGCAAATTTGTAATATTTTCACTCCAGATATTCAACATTGGCATTTTTCCACACCTCCTTATGAACAGTTCAGCTGTCATTTTTCACATCCTGGCCAAACTGTGTTTTTGCACTTCCAGCACACAATAGCGCAGTTGCTGTGGGAAGTCAGTGTTTGGGACAGATTAAATCAAACATTTGTCAATGCCAAATGTTTGCTTGCTGGCATTGGTAGTGTAGGAGTTACAGAGCAGCATAATAGGAATGGAAGTGAAGTATTGAACTGAAGCCATCCCCACCACCACCCTGCAGAGACTGACAGGCATTGGGGTGTGCCTTTGGGTTGTCAGGCATAACGGCCACGCCATTTCACCACACCCTACCCTGCAGACACCGACAAGTGTCACAGTGTGCCTTGGGGTCTTTGGCCCTTATGTTCACCCTATTCCATCAGGAAATATGGTGAGATGGGTGAGGTATAGGAGAATGGGGCAAACTTTGGGGCAGAAGAGTCCAAGGCACACCTCAATGCCTCTCTCTGTCTGCAGGATGTGGGTGGGGGTGGAATGGTATGAGCATTACAGATGACAATCCCAAGTCACACTCCTGATGCCTGTCAGTCTCTTCAGGGTGGGGCGTTATGGTCAGAAACACTAACACCTCAGGCGTTCATTGGTATTTTCACTCCAAATTTTCAACATGGGTTTTTTGTGACCCCCGCCTCATGAATAGTGGCAATATCAGTTTGTTAGCCGAAAGCTGATTTTGCACAGTGACTACGCCATTTGGCACAACAGGTGCGAAGACACATTTTGAACAGGATGTGAAAAATGACAGCTGTATTGTTCATGAGGAGGTGTAAAAAATGGCAATGTTGAAAATCTGCAGTGAAAATATTAAAAAAACTGGTGAAGTCACGAGCGTGTGTAGAAACTGTGCTACGCACACCCATAATGTAATTAGTTTGGGGATTTTTTACAGCAGATTGTCAACACAGGCATTTTGGGGCCTTCCCTCATGAACAGTGTCACTGTGATTTTCTTAATCTGTCCTGAACAGTGATTTCCCACAGCGACCACACATTTCTGCTCTGGAAGTACGAAAACACATTTTGGTCATGGTTTGAAAAATGACAGCTGTACTGTTCATAAGGAAGTGTGGGAAAATGCCAGTGGTGAAAATCTGGACTGAAAATATCACAAATTCATGAACTTACGAGGGTGCATGGAAACTGGGCAATGCTCGCTCATAACACAGTCATTTTATGAACTTTTATTGGCAAATTTTTAACATAGCCATTTTAAGACCTCTGCTCATGAATAGTGTCACTGTGATTTTCTTAATCTGTCCTGAACATTGATTTCACTCACAGACTGTGCCATTGTGCGCTACATGCACGGAAACACATTTTAGGCAAGATGTGAAAAATGACAGCCATACTGCTCATAAGGAGGTGTGGTAAAATGGCAATGTTGAAAATCTGGAGTGAAAATATAAAAAATTCACAAACTTACAAGAGTGCGTAGGAACTGCGCAATGCACGCTCGTAAATCAATAATCTTTGGGAATTTTTTCACCAAATTTTCAACATGTGGTTTTTGTGGGCCTACCTCATAAACTGTGACACTGTCATTTCTTAAATTGATCCCAAAAGGTGGTTCCGCGCAGTGACCACAAAATCACTTTTCGGGGCTGATTAATGCCATAGCAGTGCCAGAATTAACGAGGAGAGGTCCCAAATGCCCCATGTTGAAAATTTGGTGCCAAAATTCAAAAACAATGCCTGAGATATGCATCAAAGTTGAAAAAACCCTATTTATTCCATTATACAGCTTACCTGCTTTTCTTCAGTTCGTGGTCATCTTTGAAGAGTGCAGACGGTTTCCTGGTCCACCAAAGATCATCATGTTGGCCTCCGCAGGTAAGTATGGGGTGAGATAGGGGTGTGGGGAGGTGGATGCACAGAGGGTGGGAGTAGGTTGGGGGGCAAGACAATCAACAAGGGACTGTTTTTTTCTTTTTCAAGTGTTTGTTTTCTTTTTAGGAAGACAGCGCGAGAGTTGTGCCATGCTGGGGCGGGCTCCCCACATGGCAGCTGGAAGATTTTTTTGGGGGGGGGATCAGTGGAGCTGACAGGGGAATGGGCATCCCCATTGGCCATACAGATGTGTGCCATGCTGGGGTGGGCTCCCATCGTGGCAACTGGAAGTCTATTTCTTTTGGGGGGGTTTAATTGAGCCAATGGGGGATTGGGCACCCCATTGCCATTCTCACTTATGCCATGCTGGGGTGGGCTCCCAGTGTGGCACCTAGAACTCTGGGGGGGAGCGTGGAGCAGATGGGGATTGGGCATCCCTGTCAGCCATATCGTGTGTGGCAGGCGGGGCGAGCACTATTCAGAGACACTTAGAGGGTTGGGGAATATTATTACAATACTGATCAGGTGTGCCAAGAGAGGAAAACTGCGTTTACTTTTTTAGTCTCTTTGGGGTTCTGTTTTCCTGCTTTTGTCAATGCCGCTCCTACCCTGAACTCTGACTCAACATTCCAAGGATGGCAATTAGATCTTTTTTTGGAAACATTCCAAGGATGTCATTTTAGTCACTTACCTTCTCCTGGAAAGATAGTCCTAGGAAAAGTTCACTTCAAACTGAATTTATGTTCCAGGAAGAGAAAGCAGAGATGCATACAAGTAGGATTGCCGGCAATATGCTAATCAACACTATCATATCGTTGCTCACTGAAGTGGTCTCTCCCCCTTTCAACTGTACGCCACTGCATTTTCAACTACTGTCATAGACAGCTGCAGCATTCATTGGTGAACTGTGGCCATGCCTGCAAACACACTGACTGAACTGGAAGACAGGATGCCACACCTACAAAAAACTCGGATGATGGCACTATGTTTCTTGCACATGCGTGCAAGCAAACATAAAAATCAGTGACACTGTTCATAATAAAAAGTCGGTAGTTATTTTGAGTATTCACCGAGAATTCATATTCGAGGGTCCCAATTATTCATGCTTTGTTATTCAGTCACTGGAACTGGCTGTGAGACTACTGGATCTCCTGAGTCTTCCTGTCCAATCAGAAGACACTGTGGAAGCTCACTGAATAATAATAATAAAATTTATTTAATGAAGCACCTTTCAAAGTTTCAAGGCACTGTACAGCAAGAACAAACATAAAAGCATATTCAAATACATTCAATAAAATCAAATATAAACATATATTCAAGTACAACAGTATAAAATCAGAACAAAGAAAGTAACGCCTTTTCCCATAAGACGGTCTTTAGTGCCTACTTAAAACTCCCCACCGTCCTATACTCCTGGAGCTGACTGGGCAGAGCATTCCAGAGGGTAGGTGCAGCAAATCCAAATGCACGGGCACCAGATGACTTCAAATTTACCCTTGGAATCTCCAGCAACCTCTCGTCATCGGAGCAGAGCTGTCGCAGTGGGGTGTAAGGCACCAGGAGCTCTTTTAAGTAGTCGGGACCCAGACCGTGTAGGGCTTTGTAGGTCAAAAGACCCACTTTAAAGGTGATCCACCACTGTATTGGCAGTCAATGCAGAGCGCGCAGCATGGGGGTAATATGAGAACTTCTAGAAGCCCCAGTCATCAAACGTGCTGCCGTGTTCTGCACTAGCTGCAAGCAGTGGATATCAACCCCAGGAAGTACGAGGTAAAGGGAGTTACAGTAATCAAGGTGTGATGTCACAAAGGCATGGACCAAGACCGGCAGGTCAGTGGGTGGAACAAGATGTCTAATCCTGGCAATGTTCCTAAGATGGAAAAAGGCCAGCTTGACGACTGCAGACACCTGATGACGGAGGGTCAGACCAGCGTCAAGCTCCACTCCCAGGTTACGCACCCGTTCAGAGGTGAGGATCTGGTCCACCCCCAGGATTAATCTGGAGGGAAAACCAGTCCTCAGTCCCTCTACCCTGTGACCCGAGTCCACAACCATAACCTCAGTCTTTCCTGGGTTCAACTTTAAACCACTGAAATTCATCTAGTCTTGGATGTCTGTGAGGCAGTTGTACAGTACCAAGATAGCACTGACCTGCCAGGTGTGAAAGACAGGTAGAGCTGGGTATCATCAGCATAGCAATGAAACCTCAGCTCATACCATCTTACAATGTCTCCGAGGGATAGCATATATACTGCGAATGACATGGGGGAAAGCACCGGGCCCTGAGGCACCCCGCATGGCAGAGAGAAGACCCCGGATGAAAACAAACCTGAGACCACTCTCCGCATTCTCCCTTCGAGGAACAATGAAAACCATCTGAGGACTGTACTCAACAGCCCACAAATGGACCTCAAGCGTTCGACCAGAACCCCATGATCCACAGTATCAAAATGCTGATGATAGCTCAAGGAGAACCAAGATAGAACGGTGTCTCCGATCTCTCGCCATCAGGAGATCATTGAGCACCCGAACCAGAGCAGTCTTGGTACTATGCCTCTTGCGAAAACCAGACTGGAGAGGTTTGTATAAAATATAGATGGTCAAATGGTTATCCAATTGAGCCGCCACAACTTTCTCAATAACCTTCCCCACAAAAGGGAGGTTAGAGACTGGTCTGTAGTTTGCTAGGTCATCCGGGTCTAGACATGCTTTCTTCAGAAGGGGGGGTCACCACCCCCTCCTTCAGAGAGCTGGGAAAAACCCCCATATTTAAAGAACACCGGATAATCCGAGCTAAGACTGGGCCGATGATCTCGCTACAACCCAAAATCAGGGAGATAGGGCCAGGGTCTAAACTACAACATGTGGGATGCATCTCATAGACAATCCTCATAGTGTCTACGAGATCCGGCAGGTCAAAGGCACTCCAGGAAACTCCGGGCTCTGCGACAGGATGCCGATCAAATGCAACATCCTTAGAATGAGGTTGGAGGCACTCCCTGTTGATGTCTTCAACCTTATTCACAAAGAATTGAGTGATCTCCTAACAATCAATTTGAGTAAAAACTCGACAGATCTGCTGACAGACTGGGTTGCACAGTTTATCAACAGTTCTGAAGAGCTGAGCTAGTCAATTCTGTGTGACAGAAATTTCCCTGGACAGAAATTCTGCCTTCTTATGGGAAATTGCTGTTTGGTAGAGTTTATAATGCTCTAGCAAAATAAGGTGGTCAGCATCAGTGGTGGTCTTCCTCCAATGACGATCCAACCTACGCCCCATCCTCCGCAACCCGCTCAGAGCCCCATCAAACCATGGGGCAGCGGGATGATGTAGAAGGGGCAGACACGGACTGGCGCAATCTGATCGAGTGCTACCGATATGGCCCTAATATACGCCACTACCAGCTGCTCAGGATCAGTGCAAAACTCGTCCAACGGCGAGAGGTCAATAACCACCATCAGGTCTTCAGGGACCACGGCCCACAATGGGCGGTACCTGACCAACTCCACAGGGGCCGACCTACCCAGAGGGGCCTCAGAATTGAACCCAACTGAGCAGTGATCAGACCAACCAACTGGTTCCACCACCAAATCGGAAGCTTTGATCCCCAGGAGGAAGACCAGGTCAAGAGAGTGACCTCCCTTGTATGTAGCTGAGGAAACAACCTGTGTAAAGCCCAGAGATGTCATCTCCTGGAGGAAATGTTGATCAAAAAGCGAAGATTTGTCGTCGGCCCAAGCACTGAAGTCACCCAGAACCATCAGTCTGGGTGACTTCAAGGCCATGTCGGCAGCAAAATCTGCTATTTCCTGCAGAAAAATCTTCTCGTCACCTGGTGGACAATAAATGAGGGCAATTCTGCACCCTACACCAGCTACCACAATACACTCAAATGACCTGACCTTCTCAACTGGTACACCAGTCAGGCCCAATTCGGTCTTGAAACAGACCGCCACCCCCCCGATACAATCTCGGGCGATGTATAACCGAGTACCCGATGGGAACAGTGGCCTCTAAAAAAGGGGCCGCATTCCCATCCAACCAGGTCTCGGTAATGCAAGCCAGATCTGCCCTTGCAACAAAATCTGCAATAAGACCAGTCTTGTTGCAGACAGCTCTGGCATTGCATAACAACGCCTGAGTTGGACGAGGTTGGCGAGTTGTCCCAACCACTTGCTCTCCAAAACAGGCAGGTCTTGTGACTCTGCATTAGCAGAAGCTCAGGTAGGAGAGACAGACGACTTGCGCTGCTGCAAAGAAATAATCTACTTCCATCCACTTGTTAAAACTAGACAAAAATCAGAAAATCTCTTTCTAAATCCCAAGCAATAGAGGATAACTTTCATCACATTTTTCAACATACCTCTACCAACCTTTCCTTTAACAATGTTTCCACTAATTTCCCCACCTCACTGGCCTATGGTTGCTTGCTTCTTCCCTGCTGCTGCCTTATGTAGGAGGCCATGTCTGCTCTTCTCCAGTCTTCTGGAATGATGTCTGATTCCAGTGAGCTGTTGTATAAAGCCACCACCAGGGCAGCCAGCACCTCTCTGAGTTCTGTCATTACCCCTGGATGTATCTCCTCCTGTGTTTAGTCCTATAGCCTTGTCCACTTTCAGAGCTGCAGGTACCTTCAGGACTCTTTCCTGTGAAAATGGACTTCAGTCTGCTTCCCCTCCTGACAGCCATAAGGGGAGACAGCACCAGATACAAAGCCATCATACAAGTTACTTTGTACTTTGCAACTAAGACAAATGGAAATGCTTTCCCAGGAACTTTTAAGGGATTATTGGTGGTGTTCTTTATCTCCTGGCTAGGCTCGTCTATGAATAAATGAAAAGCAGTGTCTGCCGTGTAAGAAAAACATTTTACTGAAACTTGTCTAAGCATTTCTCAGCACGTATTCATTGCACTTCAGTGTGGAGTTCAAACAAACACAGTGAGCACAATGTGAATGGTATTAAACTGGTCTGTTTTAAGGAAACACTTTGGGAATAATCTGGGATACAGACATACTACTAGTTGTGTGAATACTAGGGAGACTAATGAAATAAAATGATTTGTATGTGAAAGGAACAGAAGCAGTACACCTGGTGCTGAATGTTTCTGTCTAAATTGTTTCATAAACTTAGCAATGTTGAATAGCGCTTTACAAATGATTACTAAAAAATGTTTGTATATATCTTTCTGATATTAGGGATCATCAAATTACTGAACATTATATTAGAGATAGCATGTAAAGTACAGTACGAACTAAAGTTAGTGTAGGTTCTTGAATTGTATTCAATTGTATACTATTTTTATGTTTGCTTGCGCATGTGCAAGAAGCATGATGTGGCAGCTTAGAAGAGAAGCAGGTTGTGGAGGTGTGGCACTGTGGCAGCTATCGCTGGCACTGCATTTGTGAGCTTGACACTGTTCACCCAATGCAGGCCCAGTGTCCTGATGACACTGGTTCTGCATAAGTGCCACCAAGTTGAAATGATTTGGCTGCTGCAATGAGGGGCCGCCTCGACATTGCAGCATCAACCATCCTGCTGCAATAAGGGAGCGACGCGTCATTGCAGGGTGGTACCTTGCCTGGTGTAACATGTTCATAAACATGGCGGTGAAGGGCAAGGTGACTGACTGGAGTGCCCAATCCCCCCTGTCGGAATGCCCCCGGCCCAATAAATTTGCCAACGGGGAGCCCACTTCCCATCGGCATAATGCCCCCCATTTGTTGTATGCCGAGGGGGGTTCCAATCCCCCTTGGCATCATGCTCCCCCAAACAGTCATTCTTTGCCGACAGGGGGCCCAATCCCCATCAGCTTAGGTACCCCCCAAAAAGGCAGGTGGCACACTGGGAGCCCACCCCAGTGTGCCGAAAAGAAGCCTGCAAAAAAAATCCCAATCCGGCAATGTCTTCTTTTTTTTTCTGTCCCTGAAAGAAAGGAAACGGTCCCATGCCGGTCGGGTCCCTTCCCCCAACCCGCACCCACCCACTGCGCACCCTACTTCCTCACACACACATCCTCACCCCATACTTACCTCCGGAGCCTGGCACGACAATCTTTGGTGGACCGGGAACACGTATGCACTCTTCAAAGCCGACCGTGAACTGAAGAAGTGCCGGTAAGCTGTGTAATGGCATTAATAGGGTTTTTTCAACTTTGGTGCATATCTTGGGTATTTTGGAGAATTCTGGCACCAAACTTTCAACATCGAGTTACTGGGACCCCTCCTCATGAATTCAGTCACTATTATGGAGTTATTCGGTCCCAAAAGGTGATTTCATGGTCACTGCACGGAATCACCTTTCAGGACTGGTTAACGAAATGACAGTGCCACTGTTCATGAGGTGGGCTGTCAAAAAGCCTATGTTGAAAATTTGGTGACACACATCTATAAAATGACTGTGTTATGAGCCTGCATTGTGAAGTTTCCATGCACCCTCGTAACTTTGCAAATTTGTAGTATTTTCACTCCAGATGTTCAACATTTGCAGTTTTTCAGACCTCCTTATGAACAGTACAGCTGTCATTTTCACATCCTGGCTGAAATGTGATTTTGCAATTCCAGCGCAGAATAGTGCTGTCGCTGTGGGAAGTCAGTGTTTGGGACAAATTAAAAAAATCACAGTGACACTGTTCATGAGCAGTGGTGCTAAAATGCCCATGTTGAAAATTTAGTGACAAAACTCCATAAAATGACTGTATTATGAGCGTACATTGCGCAATTTCCATGCACCCTCGTAATTTCACTCATTTGCAAAATTTTCACTCCAGATTTTCAACATTGGCATTTTTTAACACCTCCTTATGAACAGTACAGCTGTCATTTTTCAAACCCTGCCCGAAATATGCATTTATACATCTGGTGCAGGATAGCACGATCGCTGTGGGAAATCAATGTTCGGGACAGATTAAGAAAATCATAGTGACAGTGTTCATGAGCAGAGGTCACAAAATGCCTATGCTGAAAATTTTGTGAAATAATTCCATTAAATGACTGTGTTACTCACATGCATTCCGCAGTTTCCACATACTGTACAGAATGCTTGGAAGTGTGAGCATTTTTAATATTTCCACTACAGATTTTCAATATTGCCAACCCTTCACACCTCCCTATGGATGGTACAGCTATCATTCTTCCCATCCTGCCCAATCTGTGTTTTCATACATCTGGTGCAGAATGGCACGGTCGCTGTGAGAACTCAAAGTTTGGGACACATTAACAAAATCACACTGCCACTCTTCATGAGAAGGGGTCCCAAATGCTTTCATGAGGTGGGGTCACAAAAAGGACATATTGAAAATTTGTAGTGCAAATACCAACAAATGCCAGGGGCATTAGGGTTTCTAACCATAATGCCCCACCCTGTACAAACTGACAGGCATTAGGGGTGTGCCTTTGGATTGCCAACTGTAATGCTTATGCCATCCTACCTCCACCCCCCAGCCAATGACAGGCATTGAGGTGTGCCTTGGACTCTTTGGCCCCAGAGTTCACCCCATTCTCCTATACTGCACCCATTTCAGCTTATTTCCTTATTGAATGGAGTGACTGTAAAGCCGAACACCCCAAGGCACACCTCAACATGTGTCTGTAGGACAGGGTGAGGTGACATGGCATGAACGTCATAGGCGATGACCCAAACGCATACCCCAATGCCTGTCTGTCTCTGTAGGGTGGAGGTGGGGTTGGCGTGATGTGCAATACTTCACTGCCATTCCTATTCTGCATCTGTTTACTCCTGCATTTCCAATGCTATTACCAGCAAGCAAACATTCGGCATTGACAAATGCTTGTTAGTTACAGTTAATGTAAATATATATAAACATTTTTATGAAAATTTCATTTATAGATGAACAGTTTCCCTGATGAAGGGGGTAAACCCTGAACCACTTGTATTTACAAACTGGATGGTGATGGATATATTAGTAAAGTAAACTGATTTCCTTATATAAAAAATCTTTTGGTGAGTGAGCCTATTAATCCAGTCCTTCTAGTAATGTTTCTGTATTCACTGGATTTGGGTTCCTCCCACTAATAAGACCTTTTTATGCTTTAACCAAGGTGGGCTGAGTCAGAGAGTAGTTTCTTCAACCTCTTCTGCCCCTTTCTTCCTGCTGATCACTGGTGGTCTTTCCCCCTTCCACTGTGAAAACTCAGCAGAAATACCTGTTCAGGATGTCTGCTTTTTCTTGGTTCTCTTCTGAGCAGTCTCCCTCTGCTATCCTCCTTATTCTCACAATCCCTCCCCTTGCATTCCTCTTGTCACTTATGTGCCAGAAGAAAGTCTTATCCTCATTTGCTACTCCTTTGGCTAACCTTCCCTCTGTCTGTGCCTTTTTTATTTGCCTCACTGCCTTACCTGCTTTCCTCTGTTTTACTTGGTGCACCTCCCTGTCTTCTTCTGTCTTTCTTTTCTTATTAATTTTATTTACTTATTGAAATGTGTTGACCGGGTAAGCCCACCGAGACAATAGTGTCCCTTTTTCAGGAGTGACCAGGAGTTAATTACATTCATTGTGGACCAATAATTTACATACAGATAAAAAATAAGAGTACATCAAAACACTGTACAGAAACAAGTAAGTTACAATACATTAATAATCATTGAAGTCCAGTACATGAAATCGGGTATAGACAATAGCTAATATGTATACTATGAAGTTAACTTGACAGAGTAAAGGCCTAAGGAGAGGTTAGGTGGGGCAGGTTTAAGAGGAGGGAGAGGAGAAGTGCCACTGCTAGTTAACTGGGACATGTGGGTATATACCTCCTGAATGCCACCCTTTTTTCTTTTTTTTTTTTGAAATTTCTATTTTTCTCCCTCCACTGAGCCGAACCCCTCGGGAGCACACATGAAGCCCTGCCCCTGCCAGCACCCCTCATTCCCCCAGTCCCATCATTGCACCGCGGAATACCCCCGAGGGTCGGGTCCGGGGACCCCCGAATCTTGGGTACTTATCTGGTCCTGGGTTCGCGGGTGGGTGCTGGCACATTAGGGCCCTCGGCTCAGTGCTCCTTCATCTAGGCTCTGTGGAGGTACTTTTTCTACCCATATTCCCCCGTGGGACGTTTCGCGCCTAAGCGTCAGGGCATCCTCTGGCATCCACAACGTCACCCCACCCTCCTTCCGCGAAGGAGCAGCCTCTGGGGTTGATTGGCTGTCGGCTTCCGCCTGTGGCCAATTATACCCCCTGAGACTTGGCTTGCCGTCGCTCTCCCCAGTCTCCACCAGGGGTCACTGCTTGCCGGTATAGAGGTCCTTCCCTCCCCCCGGAGAAGGCGAACTGTCTCCGGATGCTCCAGCCTGTCTCCCCCCGGCCAACCCCCGACGACCAGCTTGCTCCCAAGCCGGGTGCCCGGCGTGGTCAGCGTGGTGTCCAGCGCCTCAACCCTCAGCACCACTGGGCCGGCTCCACTCTTTTTTCATTCATTACTATGGCCACTTCCCTAGAGTAACATAATGATCTCTTTTTTCTTTTGCATTTACTCACTTTCTTCATTTAGAGGCTGGTTGCCTTAGTTATGCCCTTTATTTTTCCCCACTGTTTCTCCACCCCTCCCTAACATTCCCCTCGACTAAGCAGTTTCTGAGGTAGTTTTCTATTTCATTAAAATCTACCCTCCATATATCCAAGACCATTGCCCTCCAACACACAATTAGCAAGAGCCCTGGCAGAGGTGGTGGATAACGCTTGGGAAGGACACCCTCGTGTGCCCAACCTCAGTTAAGGTCCCCCTGATAGTTGCCATCCAGTCACCACTGCACTGTCACAAATCCAGTGAGGCATAAATATCCATCCATTGAACCATAATCCACATACACTCACAAGGCCAGTGGCGCAGTCACTAGGTCCCAGCCTCCATGTATCCCCCAAAGAGAAATATTACTGCTCAGAATTTGTGTGTTGTCATGTGTCCCTACAAACACACACAGATGGCCATGGTGAGGGTTATTGCCTTTTGGGCAAGTACTGCACAAAGGATGACCAGTGGTTTAGTCTGCCTCAGATTACTTGCATGCTACAGCAAGCCATAGTTAATAGAGCTCTGTCCTTTGTCACATTAAAGCATCAGCACATCCATGATATGTACTGTCAATGTAATGTGCAACATTCACTACTGTTCCACATTCATCACTCCACGGATGTAAAAGACACTATTAGTGATGAGGAGAGGATCACATGCAGTACACAGGGGTATGAGGGAGGAGGAGGAAGTGTTAATATCCACAGCTGATATCAGGACACATACAAGACAGTGATCCCAAGATTCTGGTATTGTGCAGCAGAGAGGAGGATGCCATGCAGTAGCTGTCTGAATCTGTGCCAGCAACACGGGACAGTGAGGAGGAGGATGATGATGCAGAAGCACAGATCATGGGGATCTCTCCTGTGGCACCAACCACAAGTATCAGTGATATGTCTCACACAGCAGTGTTTCCCCCCCCAGCTTTGTGGCAGTGAAACGCTGCACCCATGATCATGTGTTCTGGAGCACAGGGCAGCCCGTAGGCACATATGGCTCCAGGTGTTGTGCCACTGTAATTCATACAAGAGGCAACAGTGCAAGAGGTTGTGCTTACACCATGTCAGGTATGTCCCATCCCAAGGGCACATCCACTACCCCTCACCCCATGCAGTCCTGATAGACATTAGGCTGAGGTGGACAGGCAACTGATGCAGGCTGCTGCAACTGCCTAGGAGGCATTCTTCCTTCAGATTCACAGTGTATGCATGCAGCTGCAGGTGCAGGACAAACAAGCTGATGCAAAGCATGCTAGCCTGTGGACTGCAATGACCACTAACCTGTCAGCTATTGTTCAAGCTGGGGCTGAAAACACAGTAGCAATTCATAACATTGCACAGGCATATCTTGCCATGGCATCGGAATGGCAGCGTGTGGTACATGCCACACCATGGAGGGCATTAACACCATGTGATGTGTGCACTCCCAGCACTGAGATCTTATGCACACTTGAAACACCCAGTGCACCAGGCTGGGACAGTTAGACCATTCATCTGCCACAACATCTTGGTCAGGGGCACAAGGTAGTGGTGTATAATGTGATGCTGTATCAACATCAAGAGGACATCACCACTACCCTCTAGAAGATTTTCTCACCCCTGCTAGGCCATTAAGCCAAACATCCATGTGACAGAAACATAGAAACAGTTTAATGTGCTTATGCAACTTTGTGTGATATGCTTGTACAACTTGCTGAATAAACTTTGATGTGGCTGCTCACCTCTCTGTGCCTCAGGAATACCACCCTGTGAGGATGCTGAAGGCAAGGAACCTTGGAACAGGGTTCCACCTCTAGAGGTGCCATGGGAAGGATTCCTTTAGTCTAACGTTACAGTCGTAGCCAAACACATGGTCAGATATTTTCTGAAATTTCTGTGATATTTCTCGAGAAATCTCCTTCTTTCTGTAGCTCTGCAGTAGGGGCAGCAAACAGAATCTCTTTAGAAATTTTGTGAAACACGGTGGCATCCCCCAGGATGAAATGCACTTTTAACGCATTCTGCAGTATGCTGCAGCAGACCTACTGAATAAAGCTATGTTATTTCAATGGCAATTAGTCCCCTTTGTCATGCAGGAAGCTGTGGCATTCACTTCATCCTGGCAGTGTCACATTTTCCTGAATGACAATGGGGACCAATTCCCACTGAAATTACATTGCTTTATTCAGTAGGTCTTCTGCAGCATTCTGCAGAGTGCTGCAAAATGCTGCAGAATTGCGTTTAATCCTGGGGGACACCACTGTATCTGGAAATATCTGATCAAGTCTTTGGCCACAACTGTAGCTTATGAAAAAGCCCCTGAGGAGAGAGGCTAGCTACTGAATTAGGAAAGGGAGGACAGTGGGGCAAAGAAAAATGGTTCTGAATGAAGCAGGAAGGAAGTGTTTAAATAGATCAGGCAGGGGGGCATGGCTGTTGCCTCAGCACCTTGAACCATGGCTTAAGCCTTTCAATTCAATGTGCTTTGTGATCGCAAATTCTCTCACTGTAAGTATTACCTGAGCAACCTCTCCCGTCGTCACGGGGCAAAAACCACACCACTGGGTTCTGTCTTAACGTCGCTTTATTTGATCAAACCTTACACATGCATGCGGGAGATTCTGCAAAGGAGAAAGCTCTCAGATTACAATTTACAGCAGCTTTTTATAAGCTAGATTCTGCACTTCTTATCTTGAAAAATACCAACATTTCAGTCCAAGCCAATCATAAAGCAGAATAACAAGTTGATACCAATGTAACAGAAAAACAAGTTGATACCAAGTACTTTTCCACTGCTTATTCCATTTCTTTCCCAATACTTCTTGATACATATGCCTGGGTCAATCTGACCTGAGTGAAACAATGAGTTTTCACTCACACCATAGCAACGTACAGCTTGCCTTCAATGCCTCAACGTGCTGTTATCTTATATTTTGTCCGAGCCTGTTATTCAGGCTGGTACAACCAGTTTTGCTCAGTTTTATCTTGCTTTCTGTTTTTTACAAATGTACCTCAAGTAACCTCAGTATCATTCTATAACCCTGTAAAAAACATGAACTCAGAAATTTCTACTACATTCATTATGACTTTGTTACAGCATGGCTTTCAAAGCAAGCATAGCTTCAAGGCATATAATAGCAAATATAGCTTTAGGATATATAAAAATTCCCTCACACTCTCCCCCCTTTTGATACTATGTATCAACTAACCGATTCCTTTTTTACTTTTTCTCACTTTATATTTTGGTCACAATTTGGCTCGTTTTGTAATGGAAACACCCCCTCCAGTTTAATGGGGTCCTTTTGTTTGGGTTGTAGCAAGGGGGCAGGTGGGTGGCGTCCCGTGACACCACTGTGTTGCACAGGCATTGTAGGAGAAGTTTGATTAGGACAGTCAGTAGCCAGAGTGCCAATATGACCACTTACAAGTACTGTCACCCAATGGAGAAGAGTAGCACCCCAGTCACCAACTACGCTTGTAACCCATGACTATGGGTCCCATATTTATTTGGTGCAAGCTTAGAAAAAAAATTCAAGGCTGGAATTTTTCAAGAAACTATGACAGCATAGCCTGGACACCTGTACATTAATACATTTTCATAATTAAAGTTTTTTATACATTTTGTAGCTACAATTTTTGAGACATTCTGTAATTAAATTTTTTGGTTACGAGATGTACCTGACATTTTGCCAAGACAGGGGAGTTATTCTCACACTTGGAGGGGAAAACAAATAATGACAGAATAGTATATTTATTTCAAATAACTTTTGTTTTGGGAGCCAGAAAGCATATGAGAAGTGACTAGCTTGCTACAAATGTCAAAGTAACCTTGTACCAGCAACTAAATGAGGTATCTCATTATTTTTTATTAGTTTTTTGTTAAATATACTTTTTTTAACATGAGAGAATTATATGATGAGAAACTTTTAACAGTCAAGGCTAAACACAGTTGTGTGCATATTTCGGCCACAGCCTCATCTTATGCTTTCAGCTATTTTTTTTTCATTGTATAGAATTTTACAATTAACCCTTTTAAAGTCTTACACGCACACATATTAAGTGACATGGTGGTATTTAGCCACTTGCAGCCTTTTGCTACTAGATATACTAATTTACATGTTGGCATCATTTAGTCATTTACTAACCATTTTTACCTTTTACTAGCCCTTTAGCAATCTACACTAGCCATTTTACACCTTTCTATTTTCTCAATTTTTTGGTTAGCTAACTACATATTGTTGATAAAAGTTTGGTCACTGATTACTAAAACCTTGGCCACTGACCACTTTTAATATTTTCCACCCTGAAGATAGGAGGCCTCTGAGGGACTTGAACATTCACAAAAATTGAACATAAATGTAAAGATATTAGTTAATAACTGAAGGTTAAAAAAAAAAACTAAGCATTTTTACTTTTAGACTGTTAGACTAGGTGAATTCTGGAGTTGGTACAGGGGTGGTTACAGACGGAACACAAATCGTGAGTTTGTAAAACATAATACAGAATTGAGGGATGTCAACACCACAATTGAAATATGTGAAAAAATGCTAACATGTGACACCACATATAACACAATATAACATAACAATTTTGTTGATGAAAAAGAGTTCATGGAATCCACTTTGAGAGTGAATAAGGTAGATGCTACCTTGTGTTGAGGTGTGGCACACCCTTGGAGCTTGATTGAAGAATCTGTTGATAATGTCTCTTGACAGATAAATCCTTATAAAACATAACAGTATATGAAATTAACAGTTCATAAGTTCATATAAGTATTCACAGGTTGATGTAGTTACAGTACAGATGAAATGTCATTTGCAGAATGGTGGTAACCCCACAAGGCACATGGGGCAATGCAGACAGTAATTTAAAAACAAAACACCAGCATAGTAGAAAAGTCAGTGTTCATTTTGCTGGCTGCTGGATGGCTGATTAGCAGACACACTGGCCAGAGGTGCATTGAGTCCTTTTAATGGAGTAGCCACACACACACACTGGCATGGCATTTGTTTTGTGGTAGTTGATTACACCCCAGCATAAAGATTAACAGTCCATAAAAAGGTAACAATTGACAATAAACCATTAAGAACACAGTCCATAACAGAGCAATAGGGTTGTAGAAAGTACCAGCCATGTTTGGAACAAGCAGCAGTGAAGAAAATGGATGTATTGCTTGAAGGTCAATTGAAGAAGAATCTTCTTGCCGAAGTTAGGGGATTGCCTCTAACCCAGACTTAACTTCATAGTAAGCAGAAACAATGAGCTTGATTGCAGAGTCTGAACTGACTGGACCTTCTTCAGTTGATTTAAAGTTCTACAAATAGGTGTAATTTTGCTGAAAACATTACACTTGCAGAGGTAATAATAACTGGATTCATGCAATAGTCCTTAATAAAGAACCAGTCAGGCACAAAGATGGTGATAACATTAAAACTGTGGCAGTTGTTTTTCTTTTTTAAGGAAAAAGATGAAGGTCTTGGCAACTTAGATGAAAGTATTACTGCTGTTGAACGTGGAGATCTTATGTGTGCCACACCGTGGAAACCTGCAAACTTGCAAAGTGTGTTAGACACTGAGTTAAAAACACATAAATAACAATTTTTTAAACCATTTACTTTTTGTTTTGTAAAGAGTGGTGTGACAGAGCCTAAATTCTGGCAATTGGAAAGAGAAAAAATAAAAATGGGACATCAACCACACACCTGGGGGTGCAGTCCGAGGTTCAATTATACCATTTGACCATCTGTAAATTATGACAATGTTATGGTTACCTCCTGCTTTTAAATCACAGAAGCAGTTATGACAGTGATGGACATTATTTTCCTGTATGTTGCAAGCAGTCCTGACTGAGACCTGAGTTATAAAATCTTGTAATGTTACAATAACACACTTCAAACATATAGTTCATAGCAATATGCCTGTTACACAATGCAATTAGTGGGACAAATACATATGTTGTTGGCCTATGCCAATTTAATAACAGTGCCTATTGCACCTGTGACAAGTGAAAAGGTCTACCTTCTTTACCCTGTATAGTGAAATACTCCAAAGTACTAAGTGGAGTAAGGCTTGAAGCATAGGTTTGGAGTACAATCTAAATTCTGCATATTATAATTGTTAAAATTTAAAATGACAAAACCTGCATAGAGTGCACTTATTTTTCAGGGGTACCTGTGAGTAATAAGACAAATGGAGCATTAATTTTACCTTTGGTTTTGCTTTGGAACATATTGTAGAGGTGGATCAGCAATGCTGGCCCCAGTATTTAGGTCTGGTTATGAGCATTAAAAACGTTATACATGTGGAGCACTTTTCTGAATACACACATGATACAGTGTAGCAAGATGCATATCAAAACATTATAACATAAACATGAAACATAAGCATGTTTGTAATAGAACAATTTCAGTATTGAGCATAATGCATAAAATACATTTTAAACAACACATATAGACTGTAAACTTAGCTTAGAGTCCAGAAATGTTAGAGTACTGTGAATTTACTGGTTGAAACAAAATGCATTCATTGCTGTAAGGCTATGACAAAAGTTTTTACATTTGTTTTGACAGGATAAGAAAGCTGAAAAGACAATCAAAAGAATGAATATGTGTGGACATACATACACAACTTCACCCTCCAGCGTAACTGATTGCTTGCTGAGGGCAGAAACCCTTGTACCAATAATAGGTGTGAGATTTAACTGTTTGCACTAGAAAAAGCAGAAGGGCTTGGGCTGGGTTATGCTGTTAAAATACCTTGGGTCTTTTTTAAAACCTGTAAATAAGAAACAATTATTGGCAAATATACATTTTCTTTATTTACCCTTTTGGGGGAACAGTGATGTACCTTGCAACCTTTGTGGGTATTACACTGGAAGGGAGGAAGGGTAGCTTACCCCTTCCCCCTGAGCTCCTACTGGTGGAAGAGACAGCTCGAATACTGTAGCAATAAAAAAGGTTAGCTGTGGATGGTGACATGATCCCCACCTACTACACTTTAAATTATAACAAGATAATATTACAATTGGTTTAGTAAGTTTCATACCTTACTATAAAGATGGGGAACTCCTTTTTCTCTAGAAGAAAGATAAGAAACACAGACAAACAACAAAATACTAAACCTACACAAGTTTAAAAATAAAACAAGATAATTTCCATAGGATAAAAGAAGCCAAGCGTCCCTGGGTTCCCTTATCCTAAGCATGACAAAATGTCAGCTGAGTTTATAAAAATCCGGATTGATGGTAATACCGTGACGATTTATCTCTTAGAATGCATTTTAAAAGAAAAAATGATTATACCATGGTCACACATAAAACAAAAGCCATTGTTTTTAACTGTAGATGGTAAACTCTCAAAACAGCTGCAAGTCAGAAGACATGAGAAGAGAAAAAGTTTGTTCCTTTTACTTAGAATACTAGTTTTGCAATAAAAATCAAATTAGATGGTTCACTCTTGGTGTGTTTCATGAAAACATACATTTTTGTGAAAAGTTGTGCTTTAGGTATGGAATACACATCAAGTTTGAACTGGTAGTACATAGAATGTTGAAACACAAGAAGGTCAAATAATGTGCAAAGGTCACAGTGTGCATGCAAGGGTCGCTTCAAACCCAGTTATTTTTTTTTTTTTTTAGTCTGAACACTACTGATATTAAATATCTTTAAATAATAATAGAGCACACAATAAAACTGTTGGCCAAGACAGTACACATACACAAAAAGAAATACTTAACACAAAATAAGACTGACATTATTTGACACCAATTTGCTGAGGTAAAGCCCATAGTTTCATTAGAAAACTGTACGTGTTTTAGATATATGTGCTGCCTCCTCGTCTTGTAACTCTGACAATTTTTTTTTCTCTTTTAAACCAACAAATTTATACATATCTCCATGCCAAATCTTTCCAGAACAAAACACTTTTTAAACACATTCTAACTCCTTTAAAATGCAGTACAACACACCATCTGTAAGTGAACACATCTAGTATAACATGGTTACACCTTTTGGCGCATAGCCAAAATATGGCACCCTGCCATTTTGCAAAAAGTTTCTGGTTTTAACTAGAAGTATGATAAAGCCATTTATCGCTGTTAACACATTACATTTTCACCTAGCAGTGGCTTGGCACGTTGCTTGCAAACTACAAATCTTTTTGCACATTGCAATATATGACGTCATAACTCTTCACCATCAACACTACCTGCTCCAACCAACAACTACAAACAAAAGTTCTTCACTGACCCTATCTAGGCAGCACAAATGTTCCATTAAAAATAAAACCAATTAAAACAGTCAGCTATGAGGCAAAGAAGCTTCTTCTTTTTTTTTTTTTACTGTAACATGTTGTGCACTGAAGGCAGTCAATCCTATCTCGCAACCTTGACAACAGAACATAATTACAGAACACAGATATAAGCTAGAAAATATGCACGAGAAAGACAGAGCATTACCTTGTTTAGTATATGTATTACAGAAATAAAACAGACAGACATAAAACAACTTTAAATAAAAAAAATTCAGACATGCCCCATGCCAAGGTATTTTTCTTCTTCTTTTCTGATACACTGATCCAATTTGAGAAAACAGACTGCAGGACCTTCATGATAATTTTCAAACGCTGCAGCTATTAACCCTTTCAAAGGTTTTAACCCTTTCAAAGGTTTTCTTTTGGCCATTTTAGTAACCTGCCAAACCAAGTCTTTTTCCAGAGCTCTGGTTTGTAGTTTAAAAACGAAACAAAAAAAATCTCTAACAGTACTAGGTTGAGATTCATCTGGTAGAGGTCCCCAGTACTTGGGTTTGGGATCAAATGTTTCAGTCTCTATAGGAGGCAAGGGAACTTGAAATTGATACAGAAAAACTTGAAACTACACAGATAGGCAACATGGGGGGGGATTTTCAAATCATCCTGTCTGTAGTCACCTACTGTGCGTACATCCACAGTAGTTTATTTTTCTTTCTTTAGATGTTGCTTATCTAACGTTACTTAATCAGCCGCTGCTTTTCTCCTAAAAGCAGCCTGAACTGTGAAAGCCATCATTGGCTCTAACAGTATATACTTGCAGCAAGCACAAATTACAAGGGCAAAGGGCAGTGCAGTTGCCCTTGTAATTTGTTTGGCCAAACTTGTCAAACATACATTTTGCCGGTCCAGATAATACTAACTCTGGACGCAGCTATTTTTTTTTCCCCTTGTTTCCTATATTATCTAGGCCTGTCCTTTACAGTGCACACTCGCTCCAAGGTATTCTTGTACTTACAGTGATGATGAGTTTCGCCGGCCCCTAGGCATCACGTCCTGATGGGGTTCCACAAAAATGTCCTTCTTTTTGTCCCAGGGAAACAACCCGATCATGAGGTGACACGGACCGAAGAACTCATCCTGCCGACTACGTCAAAACTGTGATCGCAAATTCTCTCACTGTAAGTATTACCTGAGCAACTGCTCCCGTCGTCACGGGCCAAAAACCACACCACTGGGTTCTGTCTTAACGTCGCTTTATTTGATCAAACCTTACACATGCATGCGGGAGATTCTGCAAAGGAGAAAGCTCTCCGATTACAATTTACAGCAGCTTTTTATAAGCTAGATTCTGCACTTCTTATCTTGAAAAATACCAACATTTCAGTCCAAGCCAATCATAAAGCAGAATAACAAGTTGATACCAATGTAACAGAAAAACAAGTTGATACCAAGTACTTTTCCACTGCTTATTCCATTTCTTTCCCAATACTTCTTGATACATATGCCTGAGTCAATCTGACCTGAGTGAAACAATGAGTTTTCACTCATACCATAGCAACGTACAGCTTGCCTTCAATGCCTCAACGTGCTGTTATCTTATATTTTGTCCGAGCCTGTTATTCAGGCTGGTACAACCAGTTTTGCTCAGTTTTATCTTGCTTTCTATTTTTACAAATGTACCTCAAGTAACCTCAGTATCATTCTATAACCCTGTAAAAAACATGAACTCAGAAATTTCTACTACATTCATTATGACTTTGTTACAGCATGGCTTTCAAAGCAAGCATAGCTTCAAGGCATATAATAGCAAATATAGCTTAAGGATATATAAAAATTCCCTCACAGCTTACACAACTTGGTGTGGTGTTCTGCTTGTGCAACTTGCTGAATAAACTTTGATGTGGCTGTTCACCTCTCTGTACCTCGGGAATACCACCCTGTAGAGATGCAGAAGGCAAGGAGCCCTGGAGGAGGGTTCCACCCCTAGAGGTGCTGTGGGAAGGATTCCCTTAGGCTAGAGGTAACTTATGAAAAGCCCAAAAAGGTATATCAGAAAGCATTGGAGAAGTAATGAGTTGGTATCGAGATTTGAACATACACATTGGTCAGCAGAGATAAGGGTAATGGTCAAAAATAACTGAAATGGGTAACAATTTTAACGTCAGTAGAAGAAATTATAATGAAAGGGCATGACTTCCTAAGGAGGGAGGGATCGGCAAGGATGGCCACCATCCGTCCGTCTCCTTCCAACAGTGGAAATCTACCTAAATAACTGTGGAAACCTACCTAGCTAACTTAGAGAATTACAACTAAGGTAACTAGATATTATGACCTTTGACACTGAGGAGAGGAAAAAAACCCTTTGATGAGGAAAATCTGGGGATCCAAGGTCTAGGTCTTCTTCCCTCTGGGCTAGGGATGTTTTATTTAGTGACAGCTCTACTGTTGCAATTTAGAAACCTGATCCAAGGGGAGGAAAATATATTCCAATCTGATGGAAAGCTCTCACAATCCATCTAATGGGAATGTTGTGAAGTGTTTCAAATCAAATCATCTTTATTTATAAAGCACCTTTTGAAACCAAGGCATTGTACAATGATTCACATAAATATGTAAGTTAAAATAATAAATTAAAAGCTATAATTAGGATAAGCTAGACCAAATAAATATGTCTTTAAATCATTTTTATATTTCTTGACAGTTGGACAATTTCTCAACCAACGAGGTAGAGAATTCCACAGGGTTGGTGCAGAAAAGGCAAAAGCACGAAATGCAGATGTTTTTAATCAAACCCTGGGAATCTCCAGCAATCCCTCATTGGCGGAGCGGAGAGGACGGACGGGGCAATAGGGTACCAGGAGATCTTTCAGGTAGCCAGGTCCCTGATCATGTAGGGCTTTAAAGGTTAGTAAACCAACCTTATAGGTAATCCGCCACCTCACAGGCAACCAGTGCAGTTCGAGGAGCACAGGCATAATATGACTGGATCTAGAGATCCCAGTCAAAAGCCTTGCCGCCACATTCTGCACCAACTGGAGGTGATGGATATCAAACCCAGATAGCCCTAGGTACAGGGAATTACAGTAGTCAAGATGGGTAGTGATAAAGGCATGGACCAACATTGACAGATCACCTGGTGGGACCAAGAGTTTAATCCAAACGATATTCCTCAGATGAAAAAAAGAGGATTTGACCTTGGCTGACACCTGAGATTTTAAGGTCAAGCCATCGTCAAGAATAATGCCCAGATTTCGCACCTGATCGGAGGTAGTGAGCGACATACCACCGAGCAATAAGCCCGGCGGTTGGCCAGCCCCCAAACCCATCACCGGGTGACTTGGATCCACTACCAACACCTCAGTCTTATCCAGATTCAGTCTCAACCAGCTAGAACTCATCCATAATCTGATCTCAGTAAGGCAATTGTCTAGCTTAGAGAGAGCACCATCTTGCCCGGGCAGAAAGGACAGATACAGCTGAGTATCATCCGTGTAACAGTGAAAACCCAAGCTGTATCGCCTGATGATATCTCCTAAAGGCAGCATATACACTGCAAACAACATGGGCACTAAAATGGAACCCTGCGGTACCCCACAAGGCAGGGAGTGAGCACCAGAGGAATAAATTCCAGTGGTAACCCTCTGAAACCTGTCTGTGAGGTAAGATTGAAACCATTTGAGGACTGTTCCAGACAGTCCACAATAAATCCACAGGTGCTCCAACAGCACACCATGGTCTACAGTGTCAAATGCCACAGAAAGATGGAGAAGAAACAGAATGGTACATGCCTTTCGATCGCTAGCCATTAGGAGGTCACTTAACACCCAGACAAGGGCAGTCTCCTTGGTATGCTTCTTCCTGAAACCAGATTGGAGACTATTATAGACATTGTGAGTTGTAAGATGATCATCCAGTTGTAACGCAACCCACCTTCTCAATAACCTTCCCAACAAAAGGAAGGTTAGAGATAGGCCGGTAGTTAGCTAGACAGTCTGGATCCAAGGAGGGTTTTTTTAGGAGTGGTTGAACTACCGCCTCCTTAAGGGGATCAGGAAAGACCCCCCTCTCCAAGGATTTCCAGACAATGTCAGCAAGGATCGGGCAGATAACATCTAAACATCCCACCAAGAGGGTTGTAGGACCCTGATCCAAACTACAACTGGTTGGCCGTAATGCTTGGATGATCTTCACAATGTCAGTGAACTCCAGCCAGCGAAAATCTGACCAGACAAACCGGGTGAATATCACTTCCCATCGACAACTGCAGTCCCTTAAAGAGCCCCTGACACCATTGTGACAACTTTGAGAAAATGTAACGTTTGGCACAAGTAAGCTTATATTTTAATATTGTTTCTGTATTCTTCAGCCTCTTTTTTTACTAAGGACATCTGCATGTAAACAGGATCACTGCCCTATCTGTTCTGGCTGCTTACCTACATATAACATCACAGTTCTGTTTATGACATCACAGTCTGTTGCTGTGGGAATAATGATGCCATAAACGGGGGGATTATTTATTTTATTTATTTATTTATTTATGTAGGACAGCAGAAAGAGCAGATAAAGTCTAAGGGACAGTAAGTCTCTTTCATACAGCTGTCCTCCGTAATAAAGAAAAAAGGTAAATAATTACAGAAAATGCATAAAATATAAATTGAACTGTCTAAATCTCACATTTTTTCCAAGTTTTTCTAATGGTGTCAGGGGCTCTTTAAAGGAGGAGTCGGACCGATACCGGACCTGATGCTAGCAACCTTATCCGCAAAGAACCGAGCGTAACCTTCGTGATCTTAGTTGAGAAAAGGCTTCTCTGGGCTGGAGACAGATTGGATTGCACAATCTGTCAACAGTTCAGAAAAGCTGAGCCAGTCGATTCTGTGCAGCAGAAATCTCCCTGGACAGGAATTCTGCCTTCTTACGGTTGATTTCTGATTGATAGCCGTAATTATGTGCCATCAACCTAAGCTTGTCAGCATCATTTCCGGACTTCTGCCAGGCTGTCTCCAACCTTTGGCCTGCTCTCCTTAACTCCTTCGAGGAGCCATCAAACCAAGGACTCCTTGAACGGAGGGTGAGAGGCTGAACATGAACAGGAGCAATCTTGTCCAGAGCATCTCCCACAGCCTTATTATAGGCCAATATGAGATCATCTGGACTCATGCATTCACCAGACAAACCTGATAGGTCCAGTACCACCATTAGGTCACTGGGACTAATGTCCCTTAAAGGGGCGGTACTGAACCATCTCCATAGGGGCAGACCTATTAGGGGGAGCCCTGAAGCTGAACCTTATGGTGTGATGGTCAGACCAACTGACTGGTTCCACCCCCAAGTCAGCAATCTCTACATCCAAAAGGAAGACCAGATCCAATGAATTACTTTTTATATGGGTTGAGGAGGTAACAACCTGTGTTAGGCCCAGTGAAATCATCAACTGGAGGAGATTTTGACCAAAATCAGAGAGTTCATCGTCGACCCAGGCAATGAAATCCCCCAGAATTAACAGTCTGGGGGGACCGCAATACCAGGTCGACGATGAAGTCTGCTCTCTCCTGCAGGAATTCTCCAACATCTCCTGGTGGACGGCAGATGAGGAGAATTCTGCAACCTACACCCTCACCCAGGAGTCCTCTGCAAAAATGGATACTTTGAAGAGAGAGAGCAGGGTTCCCAAGATGGGAGGAGGAGAGCAACAACCACTGAGGCACTCAGCCGGCCTACCAACTAAAAACAGACCAGGTGAACCAGAGATAGTCATGGGGAGAGTAGCATAGAAGGTGCCACTGAACCCAACTGGCTAGCTAAAGGAGCTGTCTTGGGCATGAGGGCCCCATCCCTTACAGCTGAAGTCTTTAGATTCTACATCAAGAGGTGCCATTGATCACCTACATGTCTAAAGCTCTGCTCGGAATGAGGATATTCCCAGTATGGGCCAGATGAGAAAGACCCTACCCCGAGGTTCACATGCTCAAGATGTGGACTTCGGTACAGAGCAAGACTGTCGGCTGCAGGGCTGGCCCCTGAGCCATGGAAAGTAATGGTCATAGCTGGCATTCATCCAATTTATAAATGAGAGCATAAAGTCAACTATGAAGTGCTAAATATGAGGAAGCCAGGCAAAGCCAGCACCGTCAGGTATTGGTATGCGATATGATTGACTGAGATGATTGAGATGACAGACTGACACAATAGACTGTTGAGATTGATGGATAGGAATGCTTAATATGATTGACTGATATGAGTAAAGCCAGAAAAAGAAAGCCAACCAATTCCATTAAGGAAGCCAAATTAATGGTGTCGTAGAAGGTAGGTGATTGAGTAGTGAGAGGTGGTGATGCCATTAAGCAGTGAGAGGCTGTGATGCCAGAAATTGATTCAATGAGGTTTAGTGTAATTGAATCAATGAGGTTTAGCAGTGACTGCTATGACTGCAGCATAAATAGAGAATTGATAAGAGTGGCATGGATACCTTAAATGCCATTAAGTTGGAGTTAGGTTATTCAAGCAAGGAACATTTTTAATGCAGTAATGGAATGGAATGAAGATCTTAAAGCCAAGAAGGCAGTGAGGTTAATGTATTTATGCATGAGTAGCTGAAAAGCCATGTTGGCAAAAGGAGCAAAGCAAAATCATATAGCATACATTAAAGCATGCTCCTATTGTTTGGAGCCATAATGTCCCACTGTGACATCACAGTCCCTCGCTGTTGTAATAACAGGGAAGTCACAAGCTGAGCACCATGAGACCAAATAGCAACTGTAATGTTGGTAGGCTAGAACTCACACCCCCACCCAAAAAAATAGAGTTAATTGAATGGCCAAAGTTTCAGTATGGCAGAAGTCAGAAATGGACTGCTGAGGTTTTGGTAAAAGTATGGTTTGGTAAAATTCTGAGGCAGTAGATTAAGTAGCTGGTTAGTGATGAGGAGGCTGGGTGAAGCCAGCAGCCTGGGAGTGTTAGGAGGCTATTCTGAAATAGCAACAAATTAGCCTAAATAACACAAACACAGGGAGTGGCAGCTAAATGAGCAGTAGGAGCCTGGACCAGGTGCAAACAATTAGGGTAGAAGCACAGGAGACAGCAGAGAAACAGCACTGTGAGCTGAAGCATTTGACAACAATTGCAGGAAAACTGAGGATTGCTAAGCAAGGAAGCAGGAGCTTGAGTTGAAGCATACAGATAACAATACAGTGAACTGAGGGATTGAATTGTCTGGTTGGTAAATGGGAGCATGAGAGCTCAGGTGCAGGATTAGCACAATACAAACAAATAGCAGCTGCCCCAAAAAGAAAACACAAAATGAAAAAGACAACCACAGGAGAACAGAAAAACACGCAATACAAGAAGCACGCAGCAGCTGGAGGCAGCAAATGCTAACCAAAAGCAGAAGAAACACAATGAACAGAGCCCAGTACAAACCAAGCAGAGTCCAGAGCATGAGCAACATTGGAAGGGGGAGGGTGAGCCCCTGCAGGCTCCAAGGGAGAGGACAGACCAACAGAGCCCCAGCCAGCAAAGAAAAATGCTTCTGAATGAATCAGGAAGGAAGTGTTTAAATAGGTCAGGCAGGGGTGTGTGGCTGTTGCTTTAGTCCCTTGAACCACAGGCTTAAGCCTTTCAAAAAATGTTGTCATAAAAAGACCACTGGCTATCCAGTCTGCCCTGTTTTAACCTGCCCTAACCTGGGGCCAAATGTCTAGTTTATGTTATTGTCCCCTGCTCTTCTGCTTTCCCCATGTGTAATTATTAAGCTTTTTACTTGGTCCCAGCTGTATTTGAAACCATTAAAAAGCTAGTGTACTGCCAAAAGCTAATATTAGTTTTATCTGAGGTACTTCTTTTCCCTTTGGTTAATTAGAAGATTGTTTACCCGATGTTAGTAGGTCTTATGTGTGGAGCAACACTCTGCCTGGCAGCTGACATATCTACTGTAGCTCTGTTCTCTCTATGACATATTAACATTGTGACCTCAGTGATTGTGACATCACTGCTGCTTAGGAACAGACACTCAGTAGCTGCCAGTTCAGTCACCTGTGATATCACTGTCAGTGAGATCACATTACTGATGATGCACTGCAGGGAATAGAGATAGATATGTCAGTTGCCAGGCTGAGAACTGTTTTACACATTCTTTCTAATTAGCAAAAGGAAAAAGAACAAGCATTTGTCAATGCTGAATGTTTGCTTTCTGGCATTGGCATTGGTAGCGTAGGAGTTAGAGAGCTGCATAACAGGAATGGCAGTGAAGTACTGAACTGAAGCCAACCCGACCACCACCCTGCAGAAACTGACAGGCATTGGGGTGTGCCTTTGGGTTGTCAGGCATAACGGCCATGCCATTTCACCACACCCTACCCTGCAGACACTGACAAGTGTCGCAGTGTGCCTTGGGGTCTTTGGCCCTTATGCTCACCCCACTCCATCAGGAAATATGGTGAGATGGGTCCAGTATAGGATAACGGGGTGAACTTTGGGGCCAAAGAGTCCAAGGCACACATCGATGCCTCTCACTGGCAGCAGGGTGTAGAATGGTATGAGCATTACAGGCAAGAATCCCAAATCACACCCCTGATGTCTGTCAGTCTCTACAGGGTGGGGCGTCATGGTCAGAAACCCTAACACCTTAGGTGTTCATTGGCATTTTCACTCCAAATTTTCAACATGGGTTTTTCATGACCCCCCCCCCTTATGAACAGTGGCAATATCAATTTGTTAGCCGGAAGCTGATTTTGCACAGCGAGTACACCATTTGGCACCACAGGTGTGAAAACACATTTTGAACAGGATGTGAAAAATGACAGCTGTACTGTTCATGAGGAGGTGTCAAAAATGGCAATGTTGAAAATCTGCAGTGAAAATACTAAAAAAACTGATGAAGTCACGAGCGTGTATAGAAAATGCTCAACGCACACCCATAATGCAGTTAGTTTGGGGATTTTTTTTACAGCAGATTGTCAAGAAAGGGATTTTGGAATCTCCTCTAATGAACAGTGTCACAGTGATTTTCTTAATCTGTCCCGAACAGTGATTTCCCACAGCGACCACGCATTTCTGCGCCGGAAGTACGAAAACACATTTTGGCCTTGGTATGAAAAATGACAGCTGTACTTTTCATAAGGAAGTGTGGAAAAATGCCAGTGGTGAAAATCTGGACTGAAAATATTAGAAATCCATGAACATAAGAGGGTACGTGGAAACTGCGCAATGGCCACTTGTAACACAGTCATTTTATGGGCTTTTTTCACCAAATTTTTAACATAGCCATTTTAACACCTCTGCTCATGAACAGTATCACTGTGATTTTCTTAATCTGTCCCAAACATTGATTTCGCACACTGACTGCGCCATTGTGCGCTACATGGGTGGAAACACATTTTGGGCAAGATGTGAAAAATAGCGGCTATACTGCTCATAAGGAGGTATGGTAAAATGGCAATGTTGAAAATCTGGCATGAAAGTATTGAAAATTCACAAATTTATGAGCGTGGGTAGGAACAGCACAACACATGCTCATAAAACAGTCATTTTGGGGAATTTTTTCACCAAATTTTCAACATAGGGTTTTTTGATTGCCTGCCTCATGAACTGTGACACTGTCATTTCATAAATCGGTCCCAAAAGGTGGTTCTGTGCAGTGACCGTGCAATCACCTTTCAGGCCAGATTAACAAAATGACAGTGACAGAATTCATGAGGTGAAAAAATTCCCCAAAATGCCTGACATATGCAGCAAAGTTGAAAAAAACCTATTTTTTCCTTTATACAGCTTACCGGCATTTCTTCAGTTTGCGGTCGGCTTTGAAGAGTGTAGACGTGTTCCCGGTCCACTGAAGATCACCACGTCGGACTCCAGAGGTAAGTATGGGGTGAGGTGGGGGTGTGGGGAGGTAGGGTGCACAAAGGGTGAGCACGGGTGGGGGAAGTGGGGTCAAGACAGTCAGCAAGGGAAGGTTTTTTCTTTCAGGTTTTTTTTTCCCTTAGATGACGGGGGACTTGTGCCATGCTGGGGTGGGCTCCCAGCATGGGAGGTGGAAGGTTGTTTGGGGGGGGAAGTGGAACCGACAGGGGACTGGGCACCTTCGTCGGCCATATGGACTGTTGCCAAGCTGGGCTGGGCTCCCAGCGTGGCACCCAGTAGTCTCTTGGGGGGAAAGAGTGGAGCCGATGGGGGACTAGGCACCCCTGTCGGCCATACAGACTGTTGTCACGATGAAGTGGGCTCCCAGCGTGGCACCTGGAACTCTGCTGGGGGTGAGGGGTAGCGCAGCACAGCCGAAGAGGAATTGGGCACCCCCATCAGCCATACAGTGTGTGCGTGGGAGGGAAGCATGAGCACGCAATATGCGTGTGTGTGTGTGTGTGTGTGTGCATGTGTGTGTGTGTGTGTGTGTGTGTGTGTGTGTGTGTGTGTGTGTGTGAGGAGCGCATGAGCACACGATATCGCTGCACACTGAAGCGTAGCTCTCCCTTTGAACTGTATGGCACTGCATTTTCAACTGCTGTCGTAGACAGTTGCAGCATTCATTGGTGAACTGTGGCCACACCTGAAAACACACTGAATGAACTGGAAGACAGGGTGCTACACCTCCAAAAACTCCGATGATGGCACTATGTTTCTTGTACATGCATGCAAGAAAACATAAAAGTACTTCAGAAATAAAAATGTTATAACTGATTACTTATTTAAAATGTGTATGATTTTCCTGTCTGTCTGTTTGGTTCTACTAGTTCTTCAATTGTTGTTGCACCCCCCCATATCTGCTAGTAGGTTGTTTCACTGCTCAACCTCTCTCTGGTAAATAAAACCTTTACATATCCCTCCTGAATCTCTCACCTGCCAGCTTACACTCATGCCTCCGTGTTCTTGATTCAGCAGTCCTGTAAATATTTCCTCAATCTACCTTGTTCACTCCTTTTAGTAACCTGAAGTTGTCTATCACATCTCCCCTCTCCCTTCATCTCCAGCAAGTATCCTGAATAATTTTTTTGTTTACCATACACTGTACCATGTGAAGCCTGTCTTTGTCTTTTCTTAGGTAGGAGCTCCAGAACTGGGCACAGTTTTCCAGATTTGACCTCACTAGTGATTTATAGAGAGGCAGTATCACCTTCCTCTTGCTGTCAATCCCCCTCCTGCTGCACCCCAATGTCCTGGTTTCCTTGCCTTGCTATAGGCCTTGTTACATTTGTTAGATTGTTTTAGGGATTTGCTTTTAATGACTGCCAGGTCCCTTTGCTCAATGGAAGTGTCCAGCTTAACTCCTCCCATCCAGTATTCCATCCTGGGGTTCTTGTTCTCTATGTGCATCACCTTGCACTTTCCCTCATTGAATTTCAACTGCCAAACTTTGGACCACCTCTTTAATCTTTTAAGGCCCTTCTGCAACTTTCTAATCCCATTCTTTCTGTCTACCTTGCCACAGAGCTTAGTGTCATCTGTGAAGAGACATATTTTGCCTTGTATTCCTTCTCCTATGTCACCGATGAACATATTGAATAGGACCAGCCTCAGGACTGAACCCTGTGGCTCCCCACTGATGACCTCCTGCTCCCCTGACCTGACACCATTTACCACCACCCTCTGCTGTCTACCTCCAGCCACTATCTCACCATCTAACTAGAGTCTTCACTGTTCCCAGATCTTCTAATGTCTTCAGCAAACTTCTGTGTGCCACAGAGTCAAATGCCTTGTGGAAGTCAAAGTAGAGCAATTCCCCTGCTTGTCCCTTGTCCACTGCAATAGTAACACAGTGAAAGAACACTGTCAGGTGGTCTAAAAAGACTTTTCTGCCACAAACTCATGCTGCTTAATATCTTGGAGCCCATTTCTCACCAGGTAGTACACTAGGTCCTCTTTGACTAGTGTTTCAATTAGTTTACCTTTCTGGGGCAGTCATGGTACAATCTGGGGTCACCAAGGGTACACACCCTAAGTCTTCCCTGTCACCCAGTGTACAACAGTATGCTGTTACTTCTCCCCTCCTCCCATGACTAAAAGAAGGCTCATGCACACCATGATGCTTGATTTGTTTTGCCCCCCCCATACACACCACAATGCTGAATTTGTTTTTGTTTGCCCCCCTCTTTACATCGGAATGGTGGAATTGTTTTTGCTTTTCCCCTCTTCACAGAAGGACGATAACTTTTTTAGCTGCCTCCTCATACACAGCAGAATGCTGGTACTATTTCTGTTTGCCCCTGCCCCCCCCACCGGGTGTTTTTTTTACAATTGTATATATGTGAACCTTATTTTGTGAACAATATCACCTGTGACACATTTTGTTTGTGTATAATTTTTTAATTTTTATGTTTGCTTGCAAGTGCAGTGCAAAGTGAATATTTTTTACAATGAGACCATTTCAGAGGTGTGTCACTGTCAGGTCCAATACAGCTCAAGCTGCAGTGGGCTCTGCAGTGGCAAGCCAATGATCAGCCTAGCCAAGTGTGACAGTTTTCTCTGCTTAAGTGAAAACTTCTCATACTTCAAAAGAGTGAGCCACTCCTATCACCACCCAGCAAGCAGAGAACATCCTATCACAGCACTGAGAACCGAAGCTGAACTGCAACGCCATGCACCACCAGCTGCCTCCTCTGGCTCTGCTTCCGCTCACCTCACTGTCTGGCTTTTAGTAAGGTGCTTCTCTGCAGATAGCATAACTGCAAGCCAAGGAGCTCCTCCAGACCCAGTCAAGCCTCCAAATAAGCTGTAGCCACAGATCATGTGTTAGGATTAGGCACCCACACATAACTCCATTTCAACAGAGGTTGGAACTGCTGCCACCTCCTCCCAATAATAAACCCAATTCTTCCTTCACTGCCAGGTGTGTCAATTCACTGATTCCTGTCCCATCAGCTGCTACATCTCCTCTGTCCTTTTCTGTACCCCTTCGCTGTCTCTACCCCCATCCCTATGTTACTGTGGATGACCAGCTGTACCAATGAAACCTACAGGAGTCTCCAGGGAGAGAACCATGGAGTGATGTACCTTCATTCCCTTTTCTCCCTCATGATTGTGTGTGACTCTGTTTATGTCACCCTGGCATCCCTGTTGAGTTTAATCGTCTCCATTTACCTGTCTCTCAAGATCCAATGGTCCTACTGCAACAGGACCTTTACCCCGATGTAGGCCCCTCTTCAATAGGACCATTTCCTGAGTCCTGTCTCCAGAGTGAAGGGGTAGGGACTACTCCCAGAAGTCAGGCAGACAAAAGGACCCAATGCTTTACATTTTCTTTGATACAATATTTGCCAGGCATGCACTAAACTATACTTAAACAAGCAAAAATCAAACCTTCCTACATATAACGGAGTGCACACATCTCTGATGTAAGTGACAGAGGATGGAGCCATGCATGTCATAGGCTATAGTTGTATCTCAGAAAGCTCTTCCTAAATTTGAAGTTCAAGCATGGAAAGGAAACTAGTTTTTGTAAATGTACTACTGCAATGTAAATAAGTTCCATGATTTATCACCTCATGATTAGGGGTGTGCTGGTTGGATTTTCTGGTTTTGCTCGGTTGGGTCAGGCAAATTAGAATCAGAACTAATACCAGAACCAGAACCAGAACCAGAACCAGAATCAAAGTGTAATACATAGCAATAATTAGTGGTGCAATCAGTGAAACAACATACGAGTAATGTTACTAGGGAGGTCTGGATCTGCTGCACTGAAAAGGCTGGTGTGAACCAGTGGCATCATTTATTCCTCCATCATTTCCAATAGACTCACCCTGCTCCACTGGTACAGACTCACACAGGTGTAATGTTCGACTTGTCAGTGCACCGGGTGTTTGTCCTGTAAGGGAGGAATATAATAGGTGCAGACGCAAGCAGTACTGTCACAGATTTTGCACTGGTGATGGTTGAGGCTGAGCTAAATCTTCCATCTGATTCCATGTCTGATTCCTCTGCTAATAATGCTGACTCCTCAAATGTGTCAAATGTGTCTGACAGAGACTATATGCCTTTTGATTTTGACTCTGCTCATGGTGATAATATGGAGGGTATGTCTAATAATGATTTAGTGTCACATGAAAAAAGTAATGCCACAGTCACAGTCACAACTAGTTGTGAGAAGAGTAAAACCCCTTCCTCTGCCTCCGTGTCCAGTGTCACAGTGATTACAGTGAGCAACCTACTATTACTTCCACATGTTCCCTTTCATTGTCTCCCTATCCCACCATCACTATGCCCCTGTCTGCTGCTACTGCCAGCCCCAGTTTGGTTTCTGTGTTTCCTGTTGCACCTCCATTAAGACTTAGAGCACAGTCATATTTCTTGGTTGGATTTCAAACAAAAAAAGTACCACATGGTATGGAATCACTTTTTGATACATTCAGCTGATGAACATAAAGCATTATGTGTGCACTGTAAAATAACCACCAGTAGGCAGAAGACATTCATTGACATGGGAACCACTGCCATGAGGAGACACCTAATGTGGCAGCACTGTCATGTACTTGCTCATCCTAGAGATCTCACTGAGCTATATAGATGCATTTCAGATGATGGTGATAATTTTTATGAGTCAGAGCTGGGTCATGGAAGTAGTAGCAGTCAGTCCCCCCTGGGCAATTATGGTGGCAGAAGGAGATTAGTTGCTCAGCTTCCAGCTTCATTACATACAAGAAGTAGGTCAACTTCAGTGTACTCAGCAGAGTCAGTTGGCACAGTACTCCTATTGCCAACACCCCCACTGCCATGGCAGAGTAGCAGCATCAGTTCCTTGACCAGTCCTTTTCCAAAAGCCAAACAATTAACTATTGCTTAGTCAATTGATCGCAAGATCAGCTTTGATTCCAAGCATCCAACTGCTTCCCAAGTTGCACAACTTATTGGTGAAATAATGGGGACAGATCCACAGCCCTTTTCCATTGTGGAAAATATTAGATTCTCAAGGCTGCTTGCATTTTTACAGCCACGATATGAAATACCATCCTGATTTCACTTACTGTACTAGCAGAGTAGTTCCAGAGATTTACCAGTCAAAACCTACATTTTGCATACACTCAAGGATGAGGAGGGTGGGGTTGTAAACTTCACAACAGATATTTGGACCAAGGAATCCTTCTAGGGGATGGGGCTATAAACTAAGCTTCTTTGCTGATGTAATCTTGCTAACAGTTACAAACCCCAACAAAGTCTCTTCACGAGGCCTGGAATAGTTTGGAACAGTTTGAATATTTGGCAGGTTTTTGTTGTAACATAACCAAAACAGAGGTATTAACTTTTAATTATACTCTACTCCAGACAATTAAACAACAGTTGAACATATGGTGGAACAGGAATTCTTTGAAATACCTTGGTGCCCTTTTAACAAAACCCCCCCGACCATTTGGAAATCCTTAATTATGAGCCTTTGACTACCTCAGTAGCAAAGGACTTGGATCATTGGTTCTCCCTCTGCCTTTTTTTCAGAATAGGCTTGCAGCCATTCAACAAAATATCCTATCCCACATTTTGTATTTCCTTCAAACTCCTCCACGTTTCCCAAACCAGGGTTATTTTCAGAAATGGTATAAACTCCTCTGACATTTTTTTTTTAGGGGGGGGCAGCAATCCTGGCTTCAACGTTCTGTTCTTCAGCTTTCAACAGTACAAGGTGGACTCAGTTTTCCTAACTTGTGGCTTTGTGCCTTATCTTGCCAGTTAATGCTTATCTGCCTCTGGTTGTCTGACAGTTACTGTATAATGCCCATTCAAAATATATTGAATTTTTTCTTAATGACTTGCATGGTACTGGCACAGTTCTTTTTTCATCCCCTCTGCAGCAACTCCCTCTCTCAAAATTTTTTACCTGTACAGCAACTGCCCTGCAAGCATGGCATGAACTTTTTTTACTGGAAACTTTCTAGTGGATCTAGGTCCTTTATAGGGCACCTTGTCTGGGAACCACTCTAATCATTTAAATAAAGTCAATCCCTTCATCCGATGATGATCCAGACAAGGGTTAATATACCTGCATCAGCTCCTGGATAGCAGAGATATACTTCCTTTTTCAGACTTCAGTACCAAGTATTCTCTACCAAAAACAGACCACTACTTACAACCCAGGGCTTATTTCAACACCCTACCTCCCCATCACAGAGTCCTTCCAGAGCACCCATCAGCATTTCTTACTCTACTCCAAAAACAGCAACAGGAAGGGGTGGAAAGTCATTTGATTGGCTGGCACTGTATATGCCATCCTCATTGACTAATCCAAAGATTCTTCAGTTTTGGTACTTAATCAGTGGAGTGCTGATATTCAAATCCATTGTGATATGCTGGCTCATCAGTGCAGTGGTTGGATTTCCACTTGCGACACTGGTGACCCAGGTTCGGGAACGGACTTGGATCACTGGAGAGCCGGCCGGGAGGAGAAGGCTTGAGCATCCTGCGACTGCTTACCTTCTCCGGGAGGAGGGAGGAGACGTGGCTCACTGTCTGCCGCCTTCTGACGGAGGCCGGGAGAGCAGCAGCTCCAGTGAGCCTCATTGAACACAGGGGTGTGGTGAACATCGGCATTTGCCTAGACATCTTCGGCACACCATACTCTGGGGTGAAAAGTGGAAACTCAGCCTCCTGGTCAACTGGATGATGGCTGCCAGCTCCTGCCGAGCAGTGCCCAGGGACTGATTGAGTAGCACTTGTTACCCCTCCTGGCACCTTCCCCCTTGGAGGAGAGGGAGCCATCTGGTGAAGGGATATGCTGGGCCACCCCTGGGATGACTACTATCTGAGGTGAGTGGAAGGGGGTCAGGGCAAGAGGGTCATGGGGTCCTTGAGCAGCCGGAAGGAGAGGCAGACCAGAGAGCAAGTAAGGAGCAAAAAATTAAAAAACATTGTGATGTACCACAGTGGTTAAAATACTCTCTTCTGAATTATAAACTTTCAATTGCCCCTTATCTAAAGAAGTTTGCCTGGAAGTACCATATGTGGTTCTTTAGCATTCCAGCTAAGTTGATGAAATGCATGGGAGAGCCTGAGAGCGAATGTTTGAGAGACTGTGGCAAGAAAAGGGCACACCAGGCCCATGAATTTTCATCCTGCTTTGTCCTGGCCACTTATTGGAAAGATATTGGAACCAATGTTTGGGTTTTCTGGCCGTTTGCTTTCCAAGCTGGTATTGCTGGGCATTTTGCTATCAGATGGAGGTCCTAGAGGTTAATAATTTAAATTATTATTAATCCTACTTGCAGAGGCCAAGAAAGTTGTTACTTAACAATGGTTAAAAGCACAGCATCCAACATTAAGACAGTGGGTTTCAAAGATAGTTCTATCTATCATCTTGAAAAATGTTCATATTATTATTTGAATCATATACCTGTGTTTGATGAGGTTTAGAGAAGATGCACTCTTTTCAAATTAGAAATGGATTCAGATTGTGTACCATGAATATTTCATATATATTCTGAGCTAAGGGTGGCACATAGATGTAGAACCTACTAATAACCATGCTCTATTTTTTCTTAGAAAATGGCCAGAATGGATTCTAGTTCCTGATTGGCTGAAATAGCCTCCTAGCTGGGCATGTATTTCTTAATAGATGCCCACCTAAAAGTAAGTACCAGTCCAAGTGCCAACTCACCACATACCCTTGTACAAGAGTGCTTAGCCTAATTTGTCATTGGCTGAAAGCACTTCATTAAATTACAAATCCCCACCATGTTTTCCTGTCGTGTAATGAGAGCTACTGGACAGCCCCCCCCCCCCAAACACTTGCTCCTTCAGGATCCGCTCGCTCCCTCTTCATAAAAAAACAAACATTGCACTTATTCTGTGGTCGGGAAGAGTAACAAAATGTTTTTTTTTTCCCACAGCTGCACTCTCCCGACTGCACTGTCGCAGTGCGGAGCTTAACCATAATTAAAATGAAGCTGTTGCTCCGAACAGCTTCTCGGTGAGAAGCAGGTTTTTTAAAGTACCATGCTACCTCCACATATGCCAGAAGTCCCTTAAAATGCAATGCTTCCTCAGTTATTTGACCCAGTTTAAAATAAAGACATAATTTACCTCACGTCTGTTCATCATCCACAGGTCGCGTGCTCAACAGACTCAACGTGCAACTGCAAACCGATTAAAAAAAATGTTACAAAAATACGACAAAACTTAAAAATGATGTCCACAAACTGCTATTGGATTTGTTCTTCAGGTGAATGTGTGTGTGTGCTTTGGGGAGGGGGGGTTCATAGCTGTGGGGAGCAGCATCAGGACCTGGAACAGCCTTAAAGAAACATGAACTACTTTTTCAATGCTTTTGTTTCTGCTAATGGTATTCATTTTTTTTACAATCATTTTCTCTCTTCTTTTGCCACTTGATTAAAACTTAAAAAGAAAGCCATTTTCTAAGCACAATAATACCCTCCAGGGTGGACATTATTGGGAAATACCAGACCATCTAGGGGCTATACGTCTGTGGCGTCGGGCCTCATAGCACCTCTGGGCAGTCTGGTATTTCCCAATAATGCCCACCCTGTTGGGTATTATTGTTTGCTTAATTATGGTATTGACAGTCCTACAGCCTACACCCACGATCTCTGTATTTATGTTTGAATTCATTGGTTGATATCATGTTTTACACTGTTAAATATTTAATGACATAAAACTATAAAAAGGAAGAAAAAAGATATTTAAACTTGCACATCATTCCACAGGCATGTTTCTCTGACAGCACACTGGCTTTCTTTCTCACAGTCACAAAAGCAGCCTAATCTGACACCAAAAGAGCAGTACAGGGGAAAGGCATTGCTCGGTGCCAGTGTTATGGATGGTGAACACACTGCAGTCAATATACCTAACACCCTAGAAAAACTGTAGGAGGAATGAATACTCACAAAAGGATGACTAGTAGGCATTAAAATGGCAGACAATGTGAAGTGGCTAACATGATATAGGCTTTCACAGTGACAGTGATGACAGGGAGGAGAGAATAAATGTAAACTGCTTTGTGCACACATTAAATTAGTTGTCTGCCAAGCTTTAGATAGGAGCACAAGAATCAGCAGTCTTATTGTAATGGCATGTAGAATATCTAGCCACTCCCACAGGTCTGTGACAGCAACTGCCACGCTAAAGGTATTTCACCAACTAGCAAAACTGACTCGACACTCTTTGATACTTCACATCATTCACTGCTAGATGGAATTCTACATATTACATGATAGAAAGGTTAGTGGGATAAAAAATGCCATACATGCAATGGCTATATCACGTGACATTGGCAGAAGTATTTACTGCTAGACAACCATGGAACAACTTTGTCACATCCTTGCCTCATTTGACAGTGCTGTCTGAGAACTCAGCAGCAGCAGCAGTGCCTGTATTAGTGAGGTCATCCCCATGGTGCATTCTTTGCTCAACTTCACCAATCAAACACTTGACAGTGCTGACTACTTCTCTAATTAATACAACCGGCACAGACATTGAATGACAAGCTCCATAGGTGGGTTAACAGCATATTGAAAGAGAAAAAATAAGTCATAGCTACAATATTAGATCCTTGTTTTAAAGATAACTTCCTTGTTCATGATTTCACCGCTTTACAGGAGTATAAATGGCATATAATCCAAGAGGTGCAAGTGGCCAAAGTACTCTTGAAAACTCCACCTATTCCAGTATAACAAAGAAACTGACCTCACACCTCAGGCTCAGGCAGAGGGTTCAAGTGCCAGTTTCCATACTGTAACTTCTGGGAGTATGCCTGTCTCTAGCATAGCTGCAGGGGATCAGTGTAACACACACTGTGCCAAAAACAAATGGCTTTAAGTTAGACTGAAAAAACAAGGTCACATTTAGAAATCTTGTCACAAGAAGACTTCACTGCTGAAATAATGCTTGCCGTATAAAATACCTTAATGAACCCAGAGACCCAGACCCTGCCTGAAGCAGATCCCTTGTACTGGAAGTGAAAGAGGTCCATTTGGCATCCTCTTGTTTAAATTGCTGCCTACTGTCTTACTTGTCCACCCACCAGTGTACCTTCAGAAATGATATTCAGCATCACTAGTGACACTGACCAAATTGTCCTTCATTTCGTTCTTAAGGAAAAGTAGCCAAGTGTTTAAACTGCAGCTAGCACTTTGGGCAACAGTGAGAGAGCAGTACAAAAGTGATCATGACAGTAGACAGATGGGCACACTAGGTGGCAGCAAGCAGAGGCATACTACACTGACCAACTTGTCTTACAATTTCTTATTTTATAAGAAAAAAAATAGCCAAGTGGTTAAACTGCAGCTAGTCCTTTGAACAATGTAGAGAGAGCAGTACAAAAGTAGATGTGACAGCAGATAGCCTGGTATGCTACTGTAGGTGGCAATAAGCAGAGGCACATTATACTGACTAGTCCTACAATTATTATTATTATTATTTTTTTTAGGGAAAAATAGTCAAGTGGTTAAACTGCAGTCAGTCTATTGGACAACTGTGAGAGAGCAGTACAAAAGTGGACATGACAGCCAGAAGGCAACAAGCAGAGGTGTACTAGACTGACCAACTTGTCCCATACTTATTTTTCTGTTTAGCAAAAATAACCAAAAAGTTAAGCTTCAGCTAACCATTTGGGCAACTGTAAGAAAGCAGTACAAAATTGGACGTGACAGCAGACAGCCAGGTAAGCTAGGTGGCAACAAGTAGAGTTATACTATACTGTCTGCCTGATCCTGCAATTTTTTTTAAGGAAAAATACTGTAGCTAGCCCCTTGGGTAACTGAGGAGTAGCAGTATAAAAAGTAAACTTGACAGTAGACAGCCAGGTAAGCTAGGTGGCAGCAAGCAGAGCATACTATACTGACTGCTTGATCCTGCTATTTTTTTTGTTAGGAAAAATAGTCAAATGGTTATACTGTAGCTAGTGCTTTGGGCAACTGTGAGAGAGAAGTACCAAAGTGGACAGGACAGCTAGGCAGCAACATGCAGATGCATACTACACTGACCAACTTGTCCTACATTTGTTAACAAAATGGTTACACATCAGCTAGCCTTTTGGGCAACTGTGAGACAGCAGTACAAAAGTGGATATGACAACAAACAGCCAGGTATGCTAGATGGCAACAAGCAGAGGTATACTATATTTACTGACTCGTCCTACATTTTTTTAATTATTATTATTATTATCATTTTGTTAGGAAAAATATAGCCAAATGGTTAAAGTTCAGCAAGCCCTTTGGGCAACTGTGAGAGAGCAGTACAAAGTGTATGTGACAGCAGTCAGCCAGGTACACTAGGTGGCAGTAAGCAGATGTGTACTATATTTACTGACTAGTCCTACAATTTTTTTTATTATAATTTTTTTGTTAGAAAAATATAGCCAAGTGCTGAAACTACAGCTAGCCCTTTGGGCAACTGTGAGAGAACAGTACAGAAGTGAACATAACAGCTAGGCAGCAACAAGCAGAGGCATACTACACTGACCAATTTGCCCTACAATTTCTTTTTGGGGGGGTTCTAGCCAAATAGTTACACTTTAGCTAGCCCTTTGAGCAACTGTAAGAGAGCAGTATAATAAAAGAGGATGTGACAGTGTACAACCAGGTATGCTAGGTAGCAACAAGCACAGGAGCACTATATTGATTAACTGGTCCTACTGTTTTTTTTTTTTAATTTGGAAAAATAGTCAAGTGGTTAAACTGCAGCTAGCCCTTTGTGCAATTGTGAGAGAGCAGTACAAAAGTGGACATATCAGCTAGGTGGTAAGACATAGAGGCATACTACACTAACCAACTTGTCCTAATTTTTTTTTTAAATAGCCAAATGGTTAAACTTCAGCTAGCCCTTTGGACAACTGTGAGAGAGCAGTGCAAAAATGGATGGGAGAGCTGGCAACCAGGCGCACTAGGTGGCAACAAGTAGAGGTATACTACACTAACCAACTGGTCCTACAATTTGTTTGTTAGGAAAAATAGCCAAATGGTTAAACAGCATGTAGCTCTTTCAGCAACTGTGAGAGAACAGTACAAAAGTGGATGGGACAACAGAGAGCCAAGCACACTACATGGCAACAACCAGAGGTGTACTACACTGACCGAATGGCCCTACCGTTGTTTTCTTTATTCTTTCTTTTTGTTAGGAAAAATATCCAAGTGCTTAAACTGCAACTAACCCCTTGGGAAACTGTCAAAGAGCAGTACACAGATGTACATGACAGCAGGTAGCTAGGCACGCTAAGTGACAACAAGCAGAGGCGTACTAGTCTGACAGACTAGTTCTATTTCTTTTTTTAAGAAAAAAATAACCAATTGTTTAAACTGCAGCTAGCCCTTTTGGCAACTGTGACAAAGCAGTACACAAGTGGATGTGACAGCAGGCAGCCAGGCTTGTGATGTGGCAACAAGCAGAGGTGTACTACATTGACTGAGTGGTCCTTCTACAATTTTTTTTTGTCAGAAAAATAGCCAAGTGCTTAAACTTCAACTAGCCTTTTGTGCAAGTGATAGAGCAGTACATGAGTAGATGTGACAGCCAGCAGTCAGACACAATATGTATAAACAAGTGGAAGTGTAGTGCACCAACTGATTTGGCAGAGTGCTCCAAATATATATTTTTTCATTTCTTATTTTCTGTCTCACTCCCACAAATATTTATTTAGCCCCTATCCCCTATGAGTGTTTCTTTATTGTTCTGAGGGTTTCATAATCTCAGTTTCCAATCTTAATCTTTGTCTCTCCACAAATTAATCGTTAACAAATGTTTATTGTATTCTGCTTTCTCTCTTCTTTCCTATCAGCACAAGGTCATAAAGTAACTATTATTTTAATTAATTTCTGATCCTAGATCTTACACCCAGATTGCATGAAGAAGCAGCACTAGTTCCCAGCCCCCGCACCCTCCTGGTTTCCCTTCCTTTAGTCTAAGTCTAGTCCTCTCACTCACTGCCTTTCTTGTGAGCTCGATGTTTGTTTTTTAAATCTAGTATTTTTTTCTTCATTAACTTTTATTTAGTGCAGCAGCAGCAGGCAAGAATAAGCATCATCTCTGCATGCTCTCCCTCTAGCTGAGCAACTGCCACACTGTCTCTTTCAAATACACTCATCCTCTGTTACATGACGTGCGTGCAGCACCATGATGTGCTACCTCCTGTCCCACCTGTCAGAGGAGGCAGCCTATTAGTCTCGCTCCCTCCGCCTGTCCCTTTAGCTGGCACACTATGCATCCATTTAGGCTGAAGCAAAAAGAAGGTGGTGAGTAATTGGGTTCATAGACCTCCTGTCTGCTGCCTCCCAGAATGAAAGCTAAGTCTCCTACCTCTGCCCTCCCCCTCCTCTGACAGGTACTGCTGCTGTCAGTATCAGTCTGTCAGCCACTGCCATCCTTTTGCCTGCCTCCTCTGGCTCTTCCATCATGCATGCTATCAATGTGCTACTGACCTACAACATGACAACTGGCATTTTATTTATTTATTTAGTTTTTGTTAACCAGGTAGGTGCACTAGCCATAAAATGACTATTTTCAGGCACGACCCGGGAGAGTACAACAAAAGGAGAACAGTTGAACAACAGCAACATGGGTACAATAGTACAAATAGAGGAACAGTACAGCAGTGCTACAAAAATACAATGGGTAGAAACAACAAAAAATAATGGCAAGCATTATACAGATAATGGCAGTAAGATATATAATAAGTGCAGAAACCATGGACCCGACCTGTGGAGTGAAAGGGTTAATAAGATAGTAAGGTTATATAGAGAGAAATGTGAAGAATGTTCAAATATAACAAGAAAGACTGACAGAAGGAAGGTCAGGGGTGGTAATTGGCTAAACAACAGTGGATGGTCAGCAACAAGGCTCAAGAAGGAGGAGAGCTAGTAGTCAAGAAGTTACTTACAAAGAGAAGGAAAAATATGGGGAGGGGAAGAGGAGACAGTCTTGGAGCTGGATTAGAGCAGGGGTGACATTACTGGTAAGTCTCAGAAGCTTCAGGTTGGGTCAAAGCATGTACAAGCATCAGCTAAGGACAGATAATGATGATATTCACTTTTAAATCCAAAGTGAGACTGAGACAGCTGGAGGTTGAGTGGAAGAGCATTCCATAGCCTGAGAGCAGAGAATTGGAAGGTCCCTGTGCCTTTAGCCATCCAACATCTCGGAACATAGAGCAAGGATTTGTCAGCTGATCGCAGGCCATGGGAGGATGGTTGAGGGACCAGAAACGCCGCCAGCTAGGACTTTTTTTCCCCGGATGATTGGGTCCATTAGTGATCCAAGGTAGTATTGTCTACTGGCAGAGGGTGAGAGCCAATTCAGATCTTTATAAAGAAGGCAGTGATGTTTCAGTCAAGGTGCCGAAGAGGCAAATCGGCATATATTGTTATAAGTTACGTCCCATTTTAGTAGGGAGGTTTTATGGGCAGAGGTAAGAATAGAGGCAGGTAAGGGTTGGGAGCAGAATACCTCGGACAATTACTAATCTGGCCGAGGGTGTAAGCATGTAGCTCGTTTTGTAAGCTACTCCTAGTTTCGAGTTTATAGCTTTGCACGAGGACTGAATGTGAAGATTAAAATCCAGGGACTGGTCCAGGAGGATCCCAAGGTACTTGAAGGAAGTAACATTTTCAAGTGGAAATCCTCCTGGGTGAAGAACCCCCAGCAAACTAGAACATGTCTTAATCTTTGGTGCAGAACCTAGGAGCATGGCTTTCATTTTCTTTTCATTTAGTACAAGCTTGCGGTCTAGTAGCCGGTCTAAGACCTTATTGAAGTCTGAAGTAAGTGATGTGTTTATGCAGGCAATACTAGAAGAACTAGTATAGATGATCAGGTCATCAGCGTAGAGAATAGCTGAGCAGGATTCCAGGACCTCAGCTGCATTGTTGATAAAAATTGAGAACAGAAGGGGCCCAAGGATAGAGCCCTGGAGGACCCCAAGGTTGATAGTAGATGTGTTGGACAGGGAGGAGTTAAATTTGACAGCTTGCAACCTGTTTGACAGGTAGCTACAAAACCAGTCCACAACAGAGGTAGAGAAATGGAATTTATGGACAGTGGAGAGAAGCAGGGGATGGTCAACAAGGTCGAAAGCCTTAGTGAGGTCAATGAAGATGGCACCTGTGAGTTTTCCAGAGTCCATGTTGGACAGAATATCAGTAGTTAGTTGAAGAAGAGCCGTGGTGGTGCTATGACCTTTTCTGAAACCATGCTGAGTGTCTGAGAGGAGATTGTAGCGTGTAAGGTAGTCAATGGTCTGTGATGCAACTATTTTCTCTAGGATCTTGTTAAGGACAGAGAGAATTGCTATAGGTCTGTAATTGGCCATGTCCTTTGGGTCACCTTTTTTAAAGACAGGCGTTACTCTTGCAGATTTCCATAGGTCTGGCACAGTGCTATGGATAAGGGATAAAGTGTAGATTCTGGCAATCGGACAGGCAATGAGTGGAGCAGCCAACTTAAGAAGACGAGGTTCCAGTGAGTCAGAACCAGAGCTGGTATTGGCAGATATGGATCTCAGTAATTTCAGAACTTCCACTCTTGATACAGCCTTGAAATTTATCTAGTACTTCATACCCTCAGGTCCCAACTCCTCCCCCCTCCAGATTCCATCCATCAGCTCAACTCGAGCTCTGTCAGTTGACTACTACCTGACTCCTCCAAGTCTAAGCTTTGACCTGACAGACATGGTGACATCATCATCAGCAAACTGGAGGATTGTTTTGGAGAGAAACTCACTCACTGTCTCACCCTCCACCCTTCCCCCACCTTCAGCCTGCAAAAAATGAAAATAACAAAAAAAAAGAAATAAAAACTCAAAAACAGGGTCTGTATCAGAAACTGGTTGAACTGGCCATGGTCTGATTTGGCCCAGTGGGATTGGGCTGGGCAGAGTCTAGCAGACTTGAATCTTTGACCAGGCTCTGTGCATACCCCTGCTCATGATTTCTTCATTTTCCACTAAATGAAGTTGAGACACATGTGGCAGCTGGTTAAATAAACATTTATGAAGGTGAAGGAGTGTGGAAGTTTGATGTACTGTTGAAACCAGTTAAGCTTATGGAATACACTGAAGAGATGACCAGATGAGGAGCAATGCAGTTTTGAACATACCTTTTGAATTTGCAGTTCCATAGTTTAAACCTAAAATCCTTACCAAGCAATTCTGTATCCTGTACTGGAATCCTGGATATTGTCAGGAGGTCTAAGCCTCACTCTCAGGTTCTTGGCAATTATGAACATGCAAGGAATCACAGACACATTGCATAAAAGTAATACAGCTTGTTTATTACTACCAAAAGGAATATCATAGTTGCCTTAAGCAGTTCTTACCAATAGGAACTGGGAGTCAATGCTAAGCATTCCCTATACCTTGAGGAATCTCCGTGTCTTCTGGGTTCTCCGAGGTAGAAGACGTAATGTCTTATATAATATACCTAAGATAATTACCATGGTTACTGTAAGATAGAAACATTTCTAGTTACAGAGATGAGCCCTATTGGCTAAATTAGAGGTGGCTTCACAGTCCAAGATAACATTGTACAATTTTATTATAATCATCACTTTGTAGAAACAAAGAGGTACAGTTTATACATAGCCATGTAATAATACAAATCATCAGAAGATGGCAATGACGACTAATATTTCATAATCATTACAAAGATATGGATGTCCTCACATCTTTTTAATCAAGAAATACATGTGTATATTGGAAAGTAAAATGTATAGCAATAATGTGCATACATATCCTGACATCTGCTCTTATACGGTAGATGCCCTTAGCCCTATATGTTAGTATAACATATGTCTAAATGCTAGCTGTCTGTGGTGTACCTCTGGGGGTACCAATTAGGGTGCAAGGACCTTGTGTAACATTCCCCCCTTGTTGCCTCAAAAGGGACAACTCAAGCAAAAATAAGGAAGTGGACAGAGAGCAGGGGTCATTTACAGACCCAATGCACTAGCTTTGTAAAGGAACTCCAGCTGCTCACGGTGTTGGCATAGTGTGTGCCATAGGCAGCAAAGCATAAGTATAAGAAAAAACATCAAAAATGCTTGTATGATAACAAAACCTTTAAAGGTAATTTCTAACCAAGTGTTAGTAAGTGAACTATTCAAATCACCATCATTAATGAGAGCAAGGTCTGCTTCATTAGCTTTGGAGATATTATTGCTGATGTGGATGAGGTGGTTTTCTTTTCTGTCTAAAAGTGATTTTGATGTTAAAGTTAAAGGATCAATGTGAACATTAAAATTAGGTAAGTACTCCAAAAGAGTAAGCAGATAATCAGGGTTACCATCAATGATATTAGGGTCCGTCATGGGGACAGGGGTAATAACTGTGTGCTCAATAACAGTAGTCTGGTGTGGGACGAAACAAAAATTTGACTCATCTATAGAACATGTCTTTTCTCCGTATGTAAAACTCTTGTAGTTTATTACCACACAATATTCACCATCTGAATTATATTGCATTTTCACAGAAGGCAGTCTCCATTTTTGCAGCTGTAATGGGCAAGTATAAGTCTGTTTGGAAATCTGTGTTGACAGGGGTTGAACCTCCTTCCAATAAGACTGGTACAACTTGGAATAGTCTGGAACAGATGTTGAATCTTGGTATTCTATGTCATAGTGGTGATGTCATCGTTCATGGAAAAGGACCAATCAATACTGTCTGGGGAATAGCCACATATAGGTTTAATAACATCAGATATGTCACATCAACACAAATAAATATACCCTTTCTTTGCACAACAGTCCATGTGTAGCGAAACCCACACGTCCAGAAGGGAATGAAAAACCAGTAGAGGAGGCAAGTCAACGTGTTCTCTGTAGATGTCTTCATCAAGGTGGACAACGAAGTGTACAGATGCAAGTTTATCAAATATAGCTGTAGTAGGATCAAAATGTGGTAAAGAAACAGTGAAAGACACAAATGTATCCTTAATTGAACATTTTTTAGAAGTAAAACAAGGACCAGTATTAGGGTGCCTGGTCACAAAACCTAAATTTCTAGCAATAGAAATAGGAATAATTAGAGACTGTAAGATACAAATGTCAACACAGTTGGGGGATTTGTAATGAGGACAATCCCATTTAGCGATATGTCTGTCATGTATGATATCAGGGGTTCTGCTGGATTCTAGATCATGGAAGAGATTGTTGATGGTAATGATAATGTAACAGCCATAGGCTGAGTAAATTATTTCACAGGCAATGTATTGCTTATCTGTTTCTTTATTGTTTTGTGCAATGAGTGCGTTAATCTAATCTTTAGAATCTGTAAATGTCTTAGCAATGTCATGCATATTGTATACAGTGCATCTTAGGCCATCCACATCATGCAGTAATGGGGGTATGATATCATTGACCATACCAGTTTGAAACTTTTGTGAATGTGTTTTGATAGTGGCAATGTCTGCTTTATTCTAGATAGACATTGCAGTACCAGTGACAGTGCCTGTGGCATCAGCGACATCAGATGTGTCACATGTATTTCTTTTATGACTCTGATCATCAGGTTTAAGTTTTCTCCTAAAATTGCCTCTATACTCTGTGGTGTGTACCCCAGCAATAGGGACTTGGTTACGAATCTGAAAAGTTGCTAAGCAGTCAAGTGGCAAAGTACTATAAAACAATGATGTATTAGTGGTATGACACATACCAAATTATTTCATATTCCAGTAAGTCAAGTTAAACAAAACAGGTGTATGCATATATTATAAGTTGTTAATAAGTGAGCCAGGTAAAGCAGTGGCTGTGAGACCACTACAAGGACCGGGGTTTGTTCTGGACATTCCAAAAGCTGTTTCTCAGTAGGGGATAACACAGATAAATACATGGCAGCTGAGGCCATATTGTGTACAGCACAAAATTTCCTGGCAGAATCTTTAGAGAAAAAAATCACAATATGAGGGGTCAGTTAAAGCAGTTATATTGTAAAAAACAGAATGTCTAAGAGAGGTTAGGAGCAAGAACAAAGTACCATTTGGAAATAATTTTACGTTGGGCCATCCATGTTAAGTTCCCTTGGAGAGCTTGGCCACTGGGAATATTTGTCCTTGAGATTTAGTTTGCCACTCAATTTTGTAGGGTAGCTTTATCAGGAGCAACAACCAGGGCAGTGAGGTAGGCATCTGAACCTTCCTGGACAATAATCAAATTGTCAGGAATATTGATGGAGACTCCTACTGGGGTAGTTGCAGATGGATCAAGGTGAGGAAGGAGGTGCTTTACCATGCCTTGGGTGCAGGGGGTAACTCCTAAGAAGAGGAGAAAATGGAACAAGATAGCTGTCTTGTCAGTGTATCTGAAAAGGAAAATCAAACATTAGCAAATTAGTACTATTCCACCCAATGGGGCAAGGAAAAGTAATCATACTCCTTTATACAGTTTCAACTGGTTTTCAAGTAACCATTTGTCAGTCAGTTTGTTGTTTTGCATGAGTCTAACCTGATAGACTGCTGGACTGAGCTTGCTGACAATAGGATGGGGTTCTTCCCACTTATTGGAGAAGGAATGTGTGGGATGTGCAAATCTGAGAACCATTACCTGATCCCCAACTTGCCAATCCACTTCTTGTGCATGTTTGTCAAAGTGGATTTTGGACTGTTGCTGGGCCTTGCCCGTGCAGTTAGCAGCATAAAAATGAGTGTGTATGAAGTCTTGTTTGAGTTCTTTTGCATATTGGTCCATTGAGACATGGTCTGCAGTGGTGGTGTGCAGGTCAAACAATAGGTGTTCAGGTAGTCTCATGTCTCATGTTTCTGCCAGTCATAACTTCAAAAGGGTGTCAACTGGGCGGTGGCTAAGGGTTTACCCCTAATTGCCATAAGGAGTAACGGCAGTAGGGAATCCCAGTTTTTGGGATTGTCCTCAAAGAATTTGGAAGGTATTTGCTTAATTTGTCTGTTGGCCCTCTCTACTTGACCTGATGATTGTGGGTGGTAAGGTTTGTGGAACATCTGAGGGTAGCAAAAAGGTTGTTGAGGTGTGGTTTGTATTAATGATGAGGGGGGGGGAGTACCCAATGTTATACAGAAAGTTTTTGACAGCCCAGTAGGTGACCAGAAGGTTCCTTTCACAAAGGCTGTACTTCTGTTTGACTGGGGTCAAGAGCTGGGATGCATATGCAGTGAGTCTCAGGGTGCCATGGACCTTCAGAGCCAGCATTGGAGACATAGCAATGTCAGAAGTGGCACATTCCAGATGGAATGGCAAAGCTGGATTGGGGTTACCCAAAGCTGGAGCTGAGGCCAAGGCCTGTTTCAGTGACATCACAACTTGGGTGTGAATGGGGCCCCAATTCCAGGGTACATCCTTTTTCAGTAGTTCATGCAGAGGGGTGGCCTTCTTTTTTTCTTTTTAGTTGTTTAACCAGGAGTAGCACACTAAGCAGAAAGCTTTTTTACAGGAGTGACCTTGGAGCACAGGGAAGTTAAGTGACTTGCTCAGGGTCAGACAGGATGCAAGTGGAAGCAGTGGGATTCAAATCCAGGTCTTGTCTGCCAGATGTCACCAGATTTGCAGCTCAGAGCCTTAAACCACTGCACTATACTGCCTTCTGAGCAAAATCACAAATAAAATTTCCAGAATAGTTTACTATACCTATATACCTTCTGAGGGTGGCCACGCTGGTGGACAGTGGCAGATCTTGCAATCCTTGTATCTTCTTCCAGGTAAGGCTTTGGCCCTGGTCTGCTATCCTCAGACCCAGAAAGAGTACCTCTTTCTGACATAGTTGCACTTTTGCAGGGTTACATTTGAGGCCTGCCCTCTGGATGAGAGCCAGTAGCTTGTCTAAGAGATCCAGATGTTGTTCCTGTGTGGCTGTGGCCAACAACAGGTTGTCCACATACTGCAAGAGACACTGGGGTGTAGAGAAATCTTCAAGAGCATCCATCATGTACAAATGGAACTGGGAGGGGCTGTTATGGAACCCCTGTGGTAAGCAGGTCCATGTGTACTGCCTGCCCTCAAATGTGAAGGCAAACTTATATTGACTCTTAGGAGCCAATGGCAATGACCAAAAACCATTGGAGATGTCCAGGGCACTAAACCATTGTTGGTCAGGGGTCAGCAGTCGAAGCACGTCTGGTGCTGATGCCACAGTTGGGGCACAACTGGCGGTGACCTGGTTTAGTCTCCTGTAGTCAATAGTAAGTCTCCAGGTGTCTGTGTTTTTTTTTCACAGGTCACACTGGGTAATTTGCAGCACAAACACATGTTCTGACCACACTTTGCTCGAAGAGTGATTTAATTGTTTTCCTAAGAGAAGGCAAGGCCTCAGGTGGAAAGGGGTATTGCCATTGCATCTCATGTGCTGGGCTTGCCACTTCAATGACAGTGTGCATCCTGCCACAATCATGCTTATTAGTGGCAAATGCCTCCAGATGTCTTTGTAGAATGGGGAGGAGCTTAGGGAAAACTAATCTATGATGTCATACTCTTCGTTGTTCGCAGAGATTGTTGCTACCACATACGAATCAGGGATCATGATGGTGTGATATTGTCCATGAATTTGTATCAGTAACATGTTGGCTAGGTCTACCACACAGCCATGTGGTGCCAAAAAGTAAATTCCAATTATACTAGGGTGATCATGCAGTACTATCAGCCGAAAGGTATGATATGCCTTCAGCTGTCCCAGTGTCACAGGTAGTGGCAGGGAACAGTATGCAAGTAATCTAGTTCCATCTACACCAGATATATTGGTCCTCCATCTGGTGGACCAAGGTTATGTGTCTGGGTTTTCATCCTGTAATACAGTCAGCCGCGCCTGTATCCAGTAGTACTGTCAGTAGGCAGCCCCGACCTCGGTCTCAGAACAGGGCCTTTCATTTGTATCAAAGACCAGCTTGTTTACAATACAGACTGGGGCCTGTAATTGTCAATCTGTACCAGTGGAAGCATGGGAGAGCTCTTGAAAGAGAGTCTGGGCCTGGTTCATTTGAACCATCTCACCATGCTGCACTGATGCTTTATAGGGAGCCGCTTCTGGGTTTAGGCCTGTAAGGGCCTGAGAGCCTGAACTTCCAGTATCTCCATGGCCTGTTGAGGCCTGCTCTCCCTGTTGTATTGCTGCAAGGGCCCAAATGGGGATGGCATCCGTTACGGAGCGTACTTGCCCGAGAAGATCTTGGAATTTCCAGTTTTCATCGGCTATTTCCCTATACAAGGGGCATGATCTTTGTTGTTTACTCTTGTTGTTTTCATGGTGTTTCTTATTTCTCTGGTAGTTCCGGTTCCCACCCCAGGATTGTTGCTGTTGTTGTTGGGCCTGCTGGGGGTGCTGGTTGTCTGAGGGGAGGGGCTGTTTCTTTTGGGCCTGCCCCTCTACCATGTTGTGTGTCATGGCCTCCAGAATGGCTTCCATGGCAGCTACTTTCTTGGAAATGGAGCCTGAATCACAGATGTAGCATTGATAAACACTCTCTGTTTTCTGAAGAATATTGGCAAACCTCTCTGTGATGGGATAGGTGGTTGTCTCTACCTTTTCTCTTACTGCAGGGATCATGTTCCTAAGGAACAGGGTCTTATACTCAATAAGGTCCACATCTGCTGCTTCTCCTGCAAGGTGCTTCCCTGCTCAGCAGGCCATCCAGAACCTCTGTTGGAAAGTCGCTGGACTTTCCTTTGCATTCTGTTTCACAGGGTACATGAGCATCATTCCCACCACACCTGGGTTGTGCACAGAGAAAAGCTTGGATGCTACTTCGTCAAAGGTGATGTGGCCGTCCTGGTGGATGACATCAGGGAATTTCACCCACAGGCCAAGATCAATGCTCTGGCATAGGATCTGGACCTGGTAGTCTGCAGTGAGACTAAGTATTTCACATTTGGCATGCACCTTTTCCAATTGGCAACTGAGGTTGTCGGACGGGCTCATCCAACCAATGCTGTCAGCTATTTGTTGAACAGAGTTGACCATTTGTAGGTGATTATTGGGATGATCAAGGGGTGGTAGATTACCTAGGGTGCCCTCCAAGGCTGCCTGAGCTGTGGCTTCAGCCACAGAATGAACCACGCCCTCCTGTGTACCAGCCTCATGTAGAAGCTGCCTAATCTGGGTCTTGAGAACCCGTTTGTTTTTCTCAGAGAGGGGCACAGTGCCTAAGGCACTTTCAATCATTTTCTCTATCTCCTGGCTGTCTTCTACATTAATAATGGCTATCAGTGGTGCTGTTGGGACTAGGCCTGGGCTTGCTCCCACCATCATGGGGGGTGCCATGTTGGCATCGCCCATGATGTGCATCATGCTGTCGATGATGTAGGGATGTGGGGTCATGTGATGGGTGTCTGCCATGTTGGGGATGGGCCTTAGTAGGGATGTGACTGGGAGTTGTACTGAGAGATGTCATCATCTGATTCCTCCCCTTCAGATGACATTGACAAGGCAGGGGCTATGCCTCCCTTTGCCTTGACATGACCAGCCAGCACCTCTCACTGATGGTGCAGTTTCACCATTTTAGATTCACATTCCCCATGACTCATTTTTGCAGCATCTTGATCCACATTATCTTGCATCTGCTTCTGTAGCACTCTATATGTGGCACTCAATTTCTGATTGTCCCTAGTAGCTAATCCTAAATCATTACATACCTGGTTTATCTCATCCTGTAACTCTTCCAACTCCTCACACATCTGCTCATTCATTCTACTTAACAAGACATTCATTTGCTAAGCCTGCCCCTTGTCTGTCTCAAACTTTCACAATCCTGCTTCTTGGATAGTTCTCAAGACTCTGATTCCCTTAAATTAAATCTCCAATATATTAAGAAATGGGTACTAGAAAATATAATGGAATTTAGCACTGATAAATGTGTGGTCATACATTGATAAATGTGTGGTCTTACACTTTGGGTCACATAACCCATAAAATCATTATTATATAAATAATAACTTAATTAAATCAACAAATAAAGAAAGGTATCTGGGCAGACTGGTAAATTCTAGACTGTCATCTACATATCATTGTTTAAAAATAGCTGATACAACAAATGGGTTACTTAGACAAATTCAATGCTCCTCTACAGGGCTTGCATCAGACCATTCATTTATTATGGGTCTCCCTTCTGGAGCCCTTATTTAAAAGGAAACATAAACTGGCTTGAGAGGATTCAAAGATGGGCAACCATGATGGCCCCAGGACTATGACACAGTCCCTAACATACCAGACTGCAGAGCACAGGGTTAAAGTCCTTACAACATAGAAGAATTAGAGGGGACCTACTCTTAGTCTACAAACTGATGGAAGATCAAGAACTCATGAACAAGTGCAGGCTCAACTTAACTGCAAGATGAGCTGTACCAAGATGCCATAACAAACAACTTACTGTTCCAAAAGCTAAAACCAATCAAAGATTAAATTTCTTTTAAGTCAGGGTACCGAGACATTGGAATAAACTCCCACAGGATATGGTCAATGCTCCTAGTGTAGATATCTTTAAAAAGGGTCTTGATAACCAGTTAACCTAGAATTGTATGAACTAATTTACCCACTTTGTGTGGGGGAAAATCTAAATGGGCCTCAGCCTTCTTTTTTCCTAAAAAACCTAGTAAACCTAGTAGCAAACATACACAGTTCCTGCTCGCCTGCCTGAGCAGAGTGATGCAAAAGGGAATCCTTTTCATTTCGCAGAGTTTGGAGCTCAGACTTCAAATGTTGCTCACATCTCACACATTCAGTTTCCTGCAATCCCATCTCATGCTTAAAAGATGAGGTTTGCAGTTCAAGGGATTGAAACCTCACTTCGGAGGCTTCCAGAGCAGCATAGAGAGCCATAACCAACAGCCCTTTAGCTTCTCACTTTCTGGCTGTTTGTCTCATTTCTGTGTACTGGGTTGAAACCCCCAGCACAGGGTTTTCAGACTGACTTGTGACCCATGTGAAGTCAGCCCATCCTTCATGGGAGGCAAGGAAGTATGAGACATCAAGTCTCAGTTCTATGCAGATATTTGATAGGTGGCCATTGTGTGGAGGGGAACAAAAAAATCAAACTAAGAAAAGGTGCCGTGCTGTGTATCAATCCACAAGTGCACTAGTTCACAGTCTGGCTACTGTGCACTTGTAAGTTTGCAATTCAAAACTGCTGTGGGGTGGGTTGGGTTAGCATTGACCACACCCAGTAAGCAGCCAGACTTTGCAAGTGATTACAAAGTGGGTGAAAACAGGAGAGGTGATGTGGGAATGCACACCTACAGTCCCCGTTGGGAAGGGAAAAGCTTAGCAACAAGTGAAACTTTGCAAACTCCCAACATTGCCTGCATACGGTCATCAATTGTCAGGAGGTCTAAAATTTAACACTCTCAGGTTCTTGGCAACAATGGGCATGCAAGGAATCACAGACACATTGCATAAGAGTAATGAAGTTTGTTTATTACTACCAAAAGGATAATTACAGTTGCCCTAGGTAGTTTTTACCAATAGGAACTGGGAGTCAATGCGAATCATTCCCTATACCTTGAGGAATCTCCGTGTCTCCTGAGGTCTCCGAGATAGAAGACGTAATGTCTTACATTATATACCTAAGATAATTACCATGGTTGCCGTAAGATAGAAACATTTATAGTTACAGAGATGAGCCCTATTGGCTAAATTAGAGATGACTTCACAGTCCAAGACAACATTATACAATTTTGTTATAGTCATCACTTTGTAGAAACAAAGAGGTACAGTTTGTACATAGCCTTGTAGTAATACAAATCATCAGAAGTTGGCAATGCCAACTTATATATCATAATCATTACAAGGACATGGATGTCCTAACATCTTGTAAGCAAGAAATACATGTGAATATTGGAAAGTAAAGTGTATAGCAATAATGTGCATACATATCCTGATATCGACTCTTATACAGTTGATGCCCTTAGCCCTATATGTTAGTATAAAATATGCCTAAAGGCTAGCTGTCTGCGGTGTACCTCTGGGGGTACCAATTAGGATGCAGGGACCTTGTGTAACAATATGCAATTCCATAATAACCAGAAGTGCCGAATGTGCTATCATGAACCTGTAAATGACATTTTCAGGATTGCAATTTCAGGTTCAGAATTTGGAATAATAATAATAATGTGTATTTATAGAGTGCCTTATCAATAACCAAGGCGTCTTACAGTTAAAACAAAACAGACATCAATAACATCAACATTAAAATGACAGTACATCAAAGAAGAAAAGGAAAATCAATTACCGAAAGCCTGGTGCCACAAGTACATTTTTAAAGATTGCTTAGATCCCTCCACAGTCGTGCGCTTCCGCAGCTGACAGGGTAGAGAATTCCAAAGAGTAGGTGCTGCATACATATAACATCTTGCCCCAGATGTTTTTAAGCATACCCTTGGAATCTCTAGCAGCCCCTCATCGGCCAGTGAAGAGATTATCCAGGTCAGTAAGGAACAAGGAGCTCTTTCAGGTAATCCAAGCCCAGTCCATGTAAGGCTGTAAAAGTCAGCAAGCCGACTTTAAAGGTGATCCACCACTGTACAGGCAGCCAGTGCAGTTTGTGCAGGACCGGCGAAATATGACAGGATTGATCAGATCCTGCCAAGAGCTGGGCCGCCGCATTCTGCACTAGCTGCAGGTGGCAGATTTCTACCCCAGGTTGCCCTAAGTAAATGGAGTTGCAATAATCTAAGCACGAGGACACAAAGGCATGGACCAGAATAGGGTGCTCACCAGATGGAACCAGATGCTTAATCCTGGCGATATTCTTAAAATGATAAAAGGAAGATTTGACGATGGCCGACACCTGGGAATGCAGGGTCAGCCCTTCATCAAATATTACCCCCAGGTTACGCACTTGTTCAGAGGTCGGGAGTGACACACCATTAAGAAAAATTCCCGAGGGAGAACCAACCCCCAATCCCCCTATCTGGCAACCAGGGTCCACAACCAACACCTCAGTCTTTGTGGAGTTCAACTTCAGCCAGCTGGAATCCATCCATTCCTGGATTTCCTTCAGACAGTTATTAAAGACCAAGACAGCTCCAACCTGGTCAGGTGCAAAAGACAAGTAGAGCTGGGTATCATCAGCATAGCAGTGAAACCTCAGCCCATACCTTCTTACAATGTCTCCGAGGAATAGCATGTACACCGCAAACAACATGGGTGAGAGCACAGAGCCCTGAGGAACCCCAAACAACAGAGAGGTAGGATCTGAAGAATAAACCCCAGATACCGCTCTCTGTTTTCTATCCATGAGAAATGATGAAAACCACCTGAGGACCATACCAGACAATCCACAGATGTGCCTCAGATGACCCTGCAATACCCCATGGTCCATGGTGTCAAATGCAGAAGAGAGAGATCCAGAAGAACCAAGATGGCTCTTCCAATCTCTAGCCATCAGGAGATCATTGAGCACCTGAACCAATGCTGTCTCGGTACTATGTCTCTTTCAAAAACTGGACTGGAGCAGTTCATAGATGTCATGGATGGTCAAATGGTCCTCCGGTTGTGCTGCCACTACTTTCTCAATCACCATCCTTAAAAAAGGAAGGTTCAAGATGGGTCTGTAGTTTGCAATGCAGTCTGTGTCCAAGGTAGCTTTCTTCAAGAGAGGTGTCACCACCGCCTCTTTTAGGGAGCTAGAAAACTCTCCAGATTCCAAGGAGCACCAGACTATCTGCACGTGAACCGGACCAATGGTGTCAATACAACCCCAAATTAGGGATATTGGTCCAGGGTCCAAACTACAGCATGTAGGGCGCACATCCTGGATAATCCGCATGACATACATGAATTCCGGTCAGCTGAAAGTACTCCACGAGAATCGAGGTGTAGTGACTTCGAACTGATCAAAAACAATGCCCATACAGTGTGTCTGCTGAAGTACAGCTCTGATGTCAGCCACTTTATTAGCAAAGAATCAAGCAAGTTCATCACACTCGAATTGTGAAAAGGCTTTCTGGACCTGTAGACAGGCTGTGTTGCACAGTCTGTCCACAGTACGGAAAAGCTGAGCTGGTCAATTCTGAGCGGCTGCCATCTCCCTGGACAGGAACTCTGCCTTCTTACAAGTGATTGCTGATTGATAGGCTTGATAATGGTCCATCAATCTAAGATGGTTGGTATCAAGAGCGGACTTCACCAGCAACCCTCTAACCTTCGTCCTAGTCTCCGCATCTCCCTCAAAGTCCCATCAAACCAAGGGGATCAAGGGTGAAGGGATAGAGGGCGAACATGGACAGGAGCAATGGAATCCAGAGCCGTTGAGATGGCCAAATTATATTCCGTCACGAGGGTCTCTGAGTCACTGCTTGCAAACGAAAGGGATGAGAGGTCAAGCACCTCCAGTAGGCTATGAGAACTTATATCTCATAAAGGGCGGTACTTGACCATCTCCAAAGGGGTAGGCCTATGAAGGGGGTGCTAAAACTGAACCCCATGGTATAATGATCAGACTACCTAAATGGTTCCACCCCCAAGTCAGATGTTTCGATCCCTAGGAGGAAGACTAAGTCAAGGAAGTGTCCGTGTTTATGAGTAGCAATGGTAACCACCTGTACAAAGCCCAGAGAGGTCATCAACTGGAAGAAGTGCTGACCAAATTGCGAGCGTTTGTTGTCGATCAAGGCATTAAAGTCACCCAGAACCATCAGTCTGGGCGACTTGAATGCCATGTCGACGATGAAGTCTGCCACTTCCTGAAGGAATCGCTTCTCATCACCGGGTGGATGATAAATGATGCCGATGTGATAACCTACACCTGCTACTACGACACACTCGACTGACTCATGTTCAAGATACAAGGTTACTTGCTATTTTCTGTGCACAGATCCTAGCACAACAGTATTTAGGTTTTGTTGAGTTTACCATACATATCATATTGCTGCATTAGCATAGAGCTCAGTGGAGATTTGTTATCCTAAAGTTCAGAAAAATATTGCATTCTCCCAATGCAATTGTTATGTTTGTGGAATTTCTCTGGGAGCAGTTGTGTGATAGTGTACCAGAATATCAGGGTGCAACTCACATGACCCCCCCAACATGATTCCCCCCCGAGCCCTTGCTTTTCTTGCACAGCGTGCCCAGGTGATCTGTCAGTCAGTCTGACAGTCAGGTATTATTTGTTACATAGAAACATAAAAATTGTCAGCAGATAAGGACCACAAGACCCTTCCAGTCTGCCCATAGGCCCTATACATGTATGCATCCACTCACCCTAAGTGGTCAATGGCTTTTCATCACTCCCTTCCTGACCAAGGTTCCATTGTACTTGTCCTAGGCAAGTTTAAACCCCTCCACTGTGCTTGCCCACCACCTCTTGTGGCAGACTATTCCAAGCATTCACCACCCTCTCTGTGTAGAAGAACGTCCTAACATTACCTCATAATCTACCCCCCCAATTTCAAATCGTGCCCCCCTAGTTCTGGTATCTTTTCTACATTGGAAGAAATCCCTCATCTGCACCTTGTTTATGCCCTTGAGATACTTGAAAGTTGCATGTTCAGCCTCAATAGGGGTGGGCAGGCTTAGCACCAAATAAGAGAGGAAGAGGGCCCATGGAAACAAAACACTCAAGTACTGAATTTCATGTGCATTTGATCAGCGTACAACCGATGCCCCATTACTTACCTGTTTCAGTGCACACTCAGGTAGTCTGTCAGTCTAACAGATTGCCCGGGTATGCACTGCAACAGGAAGGAGGTGGGGGTCAGTTGTGCCCTGATCAGATGCATACAGAAATCAAACACTTAAATGTTTCATTTGCAGGAGTGCTTTCCCTCTCTTATTTAGCAGCTGGCAAGTGTTCTCTGCACAGTTGTACAGTACACAAGGTCTGGTTTAAATAAGGTAGATGACACTGTAGCATTTTCCACAAGACAGTGAAGCTTGAGCATTTGATTGTAAACTGCACTATGATGGACTCATTGGTCAGTGCTTTACACCATACCAAAAAACATTCATAGAAACATAGACGTTTATGGCAGATAAGGGCCGCAGCACCCATCCAGTCTGCTCATTTTTTCTACCTTATGTATGTGCCATAGGCCTGTACTCTGTCAGTGGCCTGTCTATTCATACTTATCCTTATTGCTCCCTTGTGCCTGTCCCATGCCTGTCTGAAGCCCTGCACTGTATTCATATCCACCACTTCCTGAGGTAGGCCGTTCCATACATCCACCACCCTTTCTATGAAAAAGAACTTCCTCACATTACCCCTTAATCCAGGGGGATCTGGATACCCTGGAGGGGTTGTTACGGAAGTGGGGATTGAAGTTCAATGCAGGGAAATGTAGGGTGTTGCATCTGGAGGTCAGAAACCCAGGCCATGCATACACCCTGGGGGGGTCACACTGTAAGCCACATCAGGCGAGAGGGACCTGGGGTAGTGGTAGACAGCAAAATGAATAACACTGAGAATTGTCAAAGAGCTGCAGCAAAAGCAAACAGGATACTGGGCTGCATAACTAGGGGAATTACCTCCAGGAAGAGGGAGGTGATTCTCCATCTGTATAATGCCCTGGCTAGGCCACATCTTGAGTACTGTGTGTAGTTATGGAGACCTCACCTTAAGAAAGACACAGCACTGCTGGAGAGGGTCCAGAGGAGGGTGACCAGGATGATTCGGGGCATGGAGGGTAGGCCCTATGAGGAGAGACTGGAAGAACTCAAGCTGTACACATTGGAAGAGCGGAGGGATGGGGGGACATGATAGAAGTCTTCATGTATGTAAAGGGGATAAATAAGGGCAGAGCCAAAGAGGTGTTGAGGCTTAAGAAGGGGGGACTACCAGGGGGCACGAGTGGAAGCTGGGTGGGAGTACAGGGGGAAGTGCAGGAGAAACTACTTCACTGAGAGGGTGGTGGAATCATGGAATGCACTGCCCAGAAGCCTGGTGGAAAAGAACACAGTGGAAGGATTCAGGAAGGTTTGAGCCAGGTACAGGGGGATATTGAAGCCAGGGAAGACACCTCTGGGTTTGGGGGGTGGAGGAGGGAGCTCCCAGTAGGGGGATGGCTTTGAAGCAGCGGCGATAGACCATGAGGCCTATTCTTCTGGCTTTCACCATGTTACTATGTTACTGTGTTAATCAGCCTCCCTCTAATCTCATACTGTGTCCTCTTGTCCTGCTATTTTTCTTATATTAAAACATATTAGACTCTTTCACCATGTTAATTTCCCTTAAGATGTTTGAATGTTTCGATCATATCACCTCTCTCCCTCCTTTGATGTAGAGTATGCATATTGAGCTCCTTTAATCTGTCCTCATATGTTTTTTGATGCTATCCCTGCACCATTTTGGTTGCTCTTCTCTGAACTGCCTCCATTTTGTTAATGCCCTTGTGCAGGTGTGGCCTCCAGTACTGTACGCAGTACTCCAGATGGGGCCTAACCAGTGTCTTGCAAAGAGGGATTATTACCTCCCTCTTATGACTTGCGATACCCCTACTAATACACCCCAACATCCCTCTAGCCTTACCTACTGCTTTAGTGGTCTGCTTGGACGATTTCAGATCAATTTACATTTTTATTCACTTAATGCAAAAAAATAGATGAAAAGAATGTTTGGCAGAAAGAGTTTTGAACTACAAAATGTTTCTGTCTTTTTATTATATCCTGTCATTTCATCTCATACCCTCTTATGAGAAGTGGTCTCATGTTGTTCTATGTAGTGGACATGTAGTGCTAATTTAGCACTATATGGCCACTGTACAGAAAAACAATATACTACTATGTTTGCAGTCATTTTCATGTTCATCCTTGGGCTTGCACAAAGTGAACATATTGGTATGATAATGGGTTTTGAGAGGTGTGTCACTGTCAGTCGAATGCAGAGCAGTCTGCAAGGGACACAACAATGTCAGACAAATCATGAGCAAGGCTGATCATGACACTGTTCTGGTCTTGCTGCATGAAAACTTCATGTAGTTGAAAAAAAAGCTGCCCGAATCAAGAAGCAAGAAGAGCTGATCAGCATCACAATCATGCTGTGGTCCTCCCCCAGTGTAAAAACAAACCCTCTCACCCTCTGCCAAGCATCCTTCCCATCTCCTATTGAGCTTCCCCCTTCTTAATTTTCTGACACCGGCATGCCAGATCTTCAATACCAGCTAGTATCCCCCACCCCATCCGTTTTTACTGTGTGACATTGGGAGCCCACCCCTGGTGTTGCCAAACATATCACGAACACTGGGGTGCTTAATCCCCAGTGTAAATACTTAAAATAAAGAAAATCTATCCTCACAGTCTTTTTTTTTTGTTTTGATACTCCCTGTAAAAAAGCAAATGATCTAACAATGCCTGTTACCACTGCTGGCACTCTGCTGCTGTTACCCTCCCCTCCACTCAGCACTCACCACCCCACAGCACCTCCCCTTACTTTCAATTTCTGGACACTGCGGTGCCCAATACCCTTTGCTGGCTAGTACTCCCTGCCCTTTTTCACTGTGCAATACTAGGGGGGGCCCATGCCCGTGCTGGCAAACATCACATCCATACTTGGGTAACCATTCCCCTGTGTGGGTATCTAAAATAAAGAAAACTGCCCCTTATAGCCTTTTTTTATTTTTATATATCCTGTAAGAAAAAAATCCATCAATTTCTGTTGCCACTGCCAGCACACCACCACTGTTACCCTCTCCCCAACCAGACTCTCCCACTCAGCACCCACCACCCCACACCCCACTGCCCCTTACTTATCTACCAGGGCTCCAATGCCATAATCCTCTCTGGACCAGAAATATGTCTTCACTCATCAGTGTAAGACTGGGAACTGAAGAAATCAGGTGTGTGGTTCAATGTATTTCAAAGGATTTTGAACTTCTCCCCATAACTTGGTCATCATTTAATATTTGTTTCCCAAATTTTCAACATGGTCTTTAAGGGACCCCACTTCATGAACAAGGGTGGTGAAATTATCCAAATCCATCCCAAAACATGATTTTGCAGTCACTAAGTGAAATTACCTGGTGGGCAGAATTTGAATAGTTCCTCCACCATTGTTCATGAGGTGGGGTCATAAGAAAGTTATGTTGAAAATTTTGGTTAGAAATATTAAAACAACAACAAAGTTATGAGTGAACATTAACATTTTTCAATGCACACTTGTACTTTTGGTAATTTTCAATATTTTGTCCTCAAATTTTCAACATAGCCATTTTTTGCACACCACCTCATGAATGTGATAGCTGTCATTTTTCAAATTCTGGCCATAACGTGTTTTCACACTTGTGGAATGAAATTATTTTCTCCAAACTTGTTCATGAGCTGGGGTCATAAGATGCTAATGTTGAAAATTTGGGTTAAAAATATAAAAAAATGACAAAGTTATGAGTATACGTTAAAAATTCTCAGTGCACACTCGTAATGTAAGTAATTTTTAATATTTCAGCCCAAAATTTTCAGTATAGCCATTTTCTCACACCACCGCATGAATGTGACAGCTGTAAGTTTTCAAATCCTGGCCAAAATGTGTTTTCACTCTTGTGGCGGGAAATGACAATTTGGACACATATTTTATTTAGATTTTATTGACCGGGTATGTGCGCTAGACAAATTATGCCTATTGTCAGGCACAACCCGGGGGAGGGAGATACAGATGAATGGCTACTGACTTTGAACTAGATTAAGCTGTTAGTGGTATTTTAGTGAATTAATTTTATAAATGACACCTGGCATGTTCCTCAGAAGTGGCCATAAAAAGGCTATGATGAAACTCTGGGGTCAAAATGTGAAAAAAAAAAATAAAGTTAAGAAGAAACATTGAATTGGTTGGTAACCTTTCTTGAAGTGAATGGTCTCCAGGATGACAGGCAGCATGGGTTTTTCTCTGGCAGATCCTGTCAGGCCAACCTGGTAGGCTTTTATGACTGGGTGACTAGTGCATGTGACAGGGGCAAAGCAGTGGATGTCCTGTATCAGGACTTCAGCAAGGTCTTTGATTCAGTGTCACATGGGAGGCTAACTAACAGGTTGATATACCATGAAGTAGGGGAGAAAATGATGGATTGGGTAAGGAACTGGCTGCAGGACAGGTGCCAGAGGGTAGCTATGGGGGGGGGAGGAATCTCATCTCCAAGGGCTGTAACCAGCAGTGCCAAAAGGCTCAGTACTGGGCCCAGTGTTGTTTAGCATTTTTATACTCGCTAACACTATGTGCAAGAGAACGATGAGAGTAGCACACGGAGGTGTGCTCTCCCACCCAATGCACTGCTCAGTTGAGCAGGCATGGCGCTGCACCAATGGGTGCAGCAGCTCAATGGGACAGCGGTGGTCTTTGCTTCAAGAAACCACTGCTGCCATACTGTGCCGCCCCCGAGTCATCCTTCCTCCCCCCGCCCGTCCGTCACGCGCCCCCAAAGCTTTCATGCCACGGTGGGAGCCCACCCCAGTGTGGCAAACATTGTTTGCCGACAGGGTGCCCAATCCCCATTGTCTCACGACCCCCAAAGCCATACTGCTGCCACGCTGGGAGCCAACCCCAGCGTGGCAGACCCTTTTGGGATTATCGACAGGGTGCCCAATCCCCGTCGGCTCCTCTGCCCCCACACATCTTCTGCCACGCTGGGCCCACCCCAGTGTGGCAAATATCCTCATAGTCTTTTTTCTTTTTAACCTGCAAAACAAAAACAGTCCTGTGGCACATCTCCCAGTCCCCCTCCCACAACCCACCACCCACTCTTTCCAGCCTCCCACACCCCACCCCATGCTTCCTCTGGACTCCGGCACAACAATCTTTGGTGGACCGGGAACACGTCTGCACTCTTCAAAGCCGACGCGAACTGAGGAAATGCGGTAAGCTCTATAATGGGCTAGATGGGGGTTCTTTATTACATATCTCAGTTATTTTGGAATTTTTGCACCAAATTTTCAACATGGGGTTTTTGGGACCCCTTCTCATGAATGATGTCACTGTCATGGTGTTATTCAGGCCCGAAGGCTGATTTTAAAGGCACTGCGTAGTCACTGTGTGAAATCACCCTTCGGCCTTGGATAACACTATGACAGTGAATCATTCATGAGAAGGTCCCTAAACCCATGTTGAGAATTTGCGCAAAATTCAAATGTCGTTTTACGAGCGTGCATTATGCAAGTCTCACGCAGGCTCGTAAGTTCTTGAATTTTCAATATTTTCACTCCAGATTTTCAACATTGCCATTTTATCACACCTTCTTATGAGTTGTATAGCTGTCATTTTTCACATCTCACCCAAAATGTGCTTCCGCCTATGTAGCACACAATGGTGCAGTCGGTGTGCGAATCAATGTATGGAACACATTAAGAAAATCACAGTGACACTGTTCATAAGCACATGTCTTAAAATGGCTGTGCTGAAAATTTGGTGAAAAAATTCCTAAAAATGACTGTTTTATGAGTCTGCGTTGCGCAGTTCCTATGCACGCTTGTAAGTTTGCGAATTTGCAATATTTTCATTCCAGATTTTCAACATTGCCATTTTACCATACCTCCTTATGAGCAGTACAGCTGTCATTTTTCACATCCTGCCCAAAATGTCTTCCCCCCCCCCTTGTAGTGCACAATGGCGCAGTCTATGTGCGAAATCAATGTATGGGACACAGTAAGAAAATTACAGTGACACTGTTCATTAGCACAGGTTTTAAAATGGCATTGTTGAAAATTTGGTGAAACAATTCCTAAAAATGACTGTTTTATGAGCATGCACTGCACAGTTGCCACACACGCTCGTAGGTTTGCCAATTTTCAATATTTCCACTCCAGATTTTCAACATTGGCATTTTACCACACTTCCTTATGAGCAGTACAGCTGTCATTTTTCACATCCTGCCCAAAACGTGTTTCCACTTATGTAGCGCACAATGGGGGGTAACAAACAGGTCATTCTGACAATTTATTGTGCAAATACCAGCAATCACACAGCGCATTAGGGTAAAGCACCATACATGCCAAACACCACTGCAAATACCTGCAAGCGAATGTTCGGCATTGACAAATGCTTGTTATTTACAACATCTTACATGGGACCAAGAATAAGATCAGCCTTTTTGTGGATAACACAAAGATTGGGGCAGTAGTAGATGATACAGAGGGGTGGCAGGGGCTACAGAGTGATTTTGTTAAACTTGAACATTGGCCAGACGCATGGCAGCTGAGGGTTCAACGCGAAGAAGTGCAAAGTCATGCATTTGGGAGCAAGAAACCCAAGGAATTGCTATCAGCTGGGAGGTTGCAGTTAACCACTACAGAGGAGGAAAAGGATCTTGAGGTGCTAATAGCAGGACAAATGAACCACTCAGCACAGTGCAGGAGAGCTGCAGATAAAGCACATAAGATGCTAGGATGTATTGCCAAAGGAATCACCTCAAGGAGAGGGAAGGTCATCCTACCACTGAACAGGTCATTGGTGAGGCCTCACCTGGAGTACTGTGTTCAGTTCTGGCACCCCTACTTAAAGAAAGATGTCAAATTGCTGGAAGGAGGCCAGCGTAGAGTGACCAAGATGATTCTCGGACTGTAGGACAAACCCTACAAGGACAGACTGAGGGAGCTCCACATGTACTCTCTGTAGGAATGGAGGGATACAGGTGAGATGATTGAAACATTCAAATTTGTGAAGGGCTTAAATAAGGCTGGTACAGAAGGCATTTTTAGACTGTAGGGAGGGAGAGACAGTCTGACATTGGAGGGTGGTAGATTCAAGAAAGAAATTAATGAGGCATTACTTTACAGAAAGCATGATGTCAAGGTGGAATGCACTGCCAGAGGAGGTGGTTTCTTTAACGTTGGTGAGCAGTTTTAACAGGGGGTGGGTCAACGTCAGGGTAAGGTCACCAATGGGACACTGAGGGGAAGGGTGTCAGAAAACTCAGGCATGAACTCAGATATGGGGCAAGGGGGGAGGGGGCAACGGCAGTGTAGTGGACTGCTGGCTGCACACTCAAGCAGACTAGCTAGACCATATGGCCTGTGTCTGCTGGCAGTTTTCGTATGTTCATAATTTTATTCCAAAGTTTACACATAACTTTATTTTTTTTTTGAATTCAGTCTTTATTCATTTTTTTAAAATAATACAATACTTTTAACACACAGTTCAGGTTGGTATTGATTTGATTACATATAGATCATGTGTCCTGTTTCGACAACAACTTTTCCACATTATATGAACTTCATTTTAACATTACAAGTTAGTGCTTCAGGTCCTCTAGTATATCAAAATCTATTATAATGTAGCTATCATTTATTTCCTTATCCAACAGAACACCATTCAATTTATTATAACCAGACAGTAGGACTTTTTCTGTTCTATAGGGATCAATTTATTTCTGTATTTCACTTTCTTTTCCAGCCCTTCCACATGTTACCTTTCTTATGCTACAAAATAAGGGTAATTATCTAATTGATGTTGAACCCTTTTCTACCATGTGGTGGTAAAACTCTTCAGGCGATTAGTCATTCTGGCCTTTATATGCTCTAAAGCATAGACGTCTCTAACCTGTGTGTTCCAGCATTCTTTTGTGGGAATTTTTTTAGTTTCCCATAGGCATGTGATTGCCTTAAGAGCTGCAAGTGTCAGGAGTGTGACTTGTTTATATGTGGCTTTGTTAACCATTACACCTTCCTGGAGTGTAAATGTTAAGATGTAGGTTGGGTAAAGCCACTGTGCACTCTCATAGATCTCATTAATGGTTTGTGTCACATCCTTCGAATATTGTGAAGGAAGGGCGCAGCTCCACAAGATGTGTGTTTGTGCTGCCTGCTGTGTCCCACAGTCTCTCCAACATTTACCAGTTTTATCTCCCCCACATTGTGCTACTATTTTTGGGGTATGGAAGAAACAACTCTGTAATTTCCAAATTAATTTCTTTCAATATGTAGAACTGGAGATCTTATAGGTTGAGAAGGCAGATTCCAGCCATCCTTCTGTTGGGATTTCCGTCTGTAGCTGTTTCCCATTTTTGCTTAATTTGTTCAGTCGAGTCCTGCGGTGGATGTCTAAGTGCTTCATAGGTTTGGCTGTTTATATATTCTATAGGGGTTCCACCTATGGCTGTGATTACTAATGTTATGAGTTTAGGAGGGCTTTCTACTGTCTCTGCTAGTTGTACTTCAAAGGACTGGAGAAACTTTTTAATTTGAAGATAACTATAAAAGAGGTTTATGGCAAGTTCGGTGCTTCTTGTATGGTCACAAAGAGATATAGGCCTGCTGTTCCTACTAGTTGTGAGACAAACCAATTTCCACTTTGAGCCCACTTGTTTAAGATCATAGATCCCATTTTATTTGGTGGCATTTCCAGTTCCGCTGTGAGGGCTGTTATGCAGAGCCTCTGAGTTTTATTCATATATTGGCTTTTCATTGTATCCCATCCTATCAGGTTTTCCCTAGTGTGCTGTGAGAGGGCTTGTAGCAGGCTCTCCTCTATAGGTCTCCCTAAGGCCAGCTCATTTAGATTGTATTGCTGGTTTGTCTAATTCAATTTGTTTCCAGTGTATCTGGTACACCAGGTTCAGCCAATTAAGGACAGTTCTTATCTGGGAGTCTAGAACATATTGCTCATAATTTGGAAGGGCTACCCCATAACTTAATTTTTACAGATTTTGGCTCCTAGTGTTCAACTTATCCCTTGTGCTAAACCTCCTCCTGAACATGGCAGGTGTCATTTTTCAAATCTTGTCCAAAACTTGTTTTCACAGTCAAAATCATCTTTTGGATGGGATTTAAAAAAATTCCACCTGTCTTGATTATAACGTCAGGTCATAAAAAGACAAGGCCACAGGCTGAGTGCCTACAGCCACCCAAGTGTGGAATAATTCTCCAGTTAAGCCATGCTCTGTCGTGTGTTAATTCACTTGTAACATGGCTGTCTGTCAGTGTCTTACCTGCAGTTTGTGATGTGGTGGATGGCAGCACAGAGTGCTGCTCTGGCCGATGGGCTATGTCCCTCACAGCCATGGGTTAATTCACTTGTAAGAAGGCTGAACAAGGGCATGATAGAACAGCATGTCAGTGTCACTGCCTCGCTCTCTTGGTTGTGCAGCAGCCTGCACTTGGCATTTTTGTGTCACCATGTGCACCTCTGTGTCTCTGAGTTTGTCTCTTGATGAGTTGAGTGGGGGAGAGTGTGTGTTGTGTTGCAGTGACTGAGAGGGGCAAACTGCTCACTGTGTGTTTCCGTCTTGGTTGCTTTCTCTCTCTCTTGCTGAGCTGAGCAGGAGAATGTATGTTGGGTTTCTGTAGCTGTGTGCCAACTTTCAGTATTTGTGAGGAGCACACTGCTCACTGTGTGTCTATCTCTGTCTCAGTCTCTCTCTGTTGCTGATTTGAGTGGAGGAATGTGTGTTGGATTTCTTTAGCTGCGTGCCCCTTTACCTGCTGAGCTGCAGCTCTCTAGTCACACTCTTTCCCACCTGTGGCTGTTGACCTCAGTGGTTGCAGTGTTCCCAATGATGTGTCAATGGGGCCAGTTGCAATGCCCACCTGATTTGCGGGCCAACACACAAACCAACTGTTCAAAATAAGAATGTTGACAGTGACAGAGAGAGAGAGAGAGAGATAAAGAGAGACTGTCAGTGAGACACACAGTGGGACACTGTCCTCTCTCTCTCTGTCAGCAATTTGCAGGCATGCAGTGAGTGACAGCGAGTTTGCTTTATTTTCTCGTCTGTGTGTAACAGTGAACCAGGGGTGTAGCCAGGGATTTCAGATCTGTACACCAAGTGGACTCACTGCTATCCCCCCCTTGTTAGGATGAGCTACCCCTCCCCTCCCCCCCGGTATAGCCAAACAATATACAAATGTACACCAGGACCGTGTTTGTTGCCTCATTTGGCACAATAAATACAACTGTTGTATCTCATGACAATGGTTGTTGCCATGCATGGGTAAATACAAATGCCATGCATTGTTCCCTAAGACACCCACATACCAGCCCAGAGCCAGTAAAGTTGTATTGTTCTTGGGATGCAAAGAGAGTATTAGTGACCAGTCCTTCTAGTTTCGACTCCTATGAATAAAATTACGGAAAGGTTCAGTATTTTCTTTTAGTTTTCATGGAAAAAGGAAGCAGTTCAGAGCCTATTTGCTACCCCCTTACATAAAATTGCACACCATGGAGTGCTTGAAGTATGCCTGCCTACACCCATGCAGTGAACAGCAGTGATTTTGTATTTTCTCCAAGCGTGTTCTCACCATGCCACTCCTCAGCCCCCAAGCAACATGGATTAATTATCATAACTGTGGATTGCTTGAGAATTAATCCATGGTCAGGTGATGTGTTTTAACCAAAAGGAGATAAGGCTTTTTGATAGCCATGTTACAGTGTGTCTTAGCTGGCCTATCCTGGGTAAATACTATCTAAAAATGTGTAAAATCATTCAGCACTGAAAATAATATATTACATTTCATCTGCTCTGTCTTGGATAAATACATAGTAAAAATGTGTACAAGCAAGACCCCGTACAACAGCAATACAAGCAGTGAACATTCAGCACTGTCAAATGTTTATTTTGAGTAGGCTTTAGTTTGTAATGCTGAGTCACCCAGGATACTGAGGTTGAAGCTGAACTCAGTGCCACAGTTAAACAAGTTCTGGTCAGATCCAGCAGGGCTACATAATGAAGTTAGTGAAGTTGTGTGGAATTGTTAAGCAGGTATGGAGAAACAACACAATGATCTGTAAGTAGTAAGATGTGTTTTAGTTTCTGTTCTAATGAAGGCATACACATTATTAGGAAAAGATATGGAGGTGTACATTTTAATGGAAGGAACAGGAAGCAATATAGGTTTACAAAAGAACCCCAGAGCACATGCTACTGATGTATGTGTTATCTCAGATGATACTGGCTGGACAGCCATTTTATAAAGAAAACACAATTGCACATATCCCAATAATGCAAAGCATCATAGGAAACATATTCAAATCCCCACGATGGTACAGAAGATGGCAGTACATGAAAAAGTAATGGATGGCATATGTTCAGCCTTGGGATTATTTATACAGTTGCTTTTTTTAGAGAAACAGGGAAACAGGATTTTTGTCCATGAAGTGATATAAGTTATAGTTAATCAATGTGTTGATGTCAGGAAGTCTGGTTAATGATGGACTGTTGGCAGAGAAAATGTGTTAGTAACTTTCAGAGGTGGTCACTTTTGATAAGGGCAAGGCAGTTATGCTTGTGATAATGGGAATATTAGCAAAGTATGAGGTCTATGCAGAAGTGGAGTACAAATATGCACAGTTTCATAAGTATGTGCTCAGAGTGCAGGCAAATGTGATATGCAGGTTTGTTTTAGAACTAGGTAAACATAGCGATACATACAATTGATAGAAAGATAGATAATTACATAGATATATAGATAAAGAGAGAGACACACACACACACACACACACACACACACACACAAACACACAGATAGACAAGCAGAATAGGAATGACAGTGAAGTATTGAAGTGACGCCAACCCAACCCCACCCCGCAGACAAAGACAGGCATTGGGGTGTGCCTTTGGGTCATTGCCCATAATGCTCATGCCATTTGTGACAAGTGTCAAGGTGTGCCTTGGGGTGTTCAGACTTTATACTCACCCCATTCTATAAGGAAATACACTGAAATGGGTACAGTATAGAGAATGGAGTGAACTTTGGGGCTGAAGAGTCAAAGGCACACCTCGATACCTGTCACTGGCTGCAGGGTGGGGATGGGGGTGGAATGGCGTGAGCATTATTGCTTAGAATCCTAAGTCACACCTCTGATGCCTGTCAGTCCCTACAAGGCAGGATGTTATGGTCAGAAACTCAAATGCCCTGGGCGTTTCTTGGTATTTTCACTCGAAGTTTTCAGCATGGTCTTTTTGTGACCCCACCACATGAACAGTGACACTATCAGTACATTAGCCAAAAGGAGATTTAGCACAGCAACTGTGCCATTTGGCACCACAGGTGCAAAAACACATTTTGAACAGGATGTAAAAAATGGCAGCTGTACTGTTTATGAGGAGGTGTAAAAAAATGGTAACACTGAAAATCTAGAGTGAAACTATAAAAAATTGGTGAAGTCATGACACTGCTCCTGCTAATCTATACTTTTTTCAAATTACTATGCATCCCATTATTTTCATCTCTATTGCTGTTATGTGACTTCTTAACCTAGCAACAACATTTAATGCATTACATTATAACAAGTAAATGTTTTTAATACATTTACAGACAGGTACATGAACTTAATTTCCTTCATAGAATAATTTAAATTTAGTAACAGTGGTAGTACAAAGCAATTACTCAGCAACTTGAAAACTATAACTACTTTATATTGTACATTGACACCCCATAAGGACCTCCTTGAAACTGAGATGCAAATATCACACATTTATCAGGAATATGTTACTATTCTAAATACATTTCTTGCTTCAGTAACTGCTCAGCACATCTGTTGCATGACCTGCTTATTGACATTTTACAGCAGCTATGCAATGTATTGCCGCTTACTACACCAACATCAAGAACCTTAAAACAGATGACTGCCATAACTAGCGAGGCAGTATAGCACAGTGGTTTAAGGTTCTGATCTACAAATCTGGAGATCTGGGTTTGAATCCCACAGCCCCCACTTGCATACTGAGTGACCCTGAGCAAGTCACTTAACTTCCATGTGCTCCCAGGTTTCCCATGTAAACAAGCTTTCAGCTTAGTGTGCCACACCTGGTTTAACAATTGAAAAAAAAACACAATATACTATTTGTCTTGCTTTATTTTGCTACTACAAGCTTTGACTAATACATCCATCCTTAAATGTAATTTTTATAGCTTATATGTCTGTGACCTAGGCAGAACTACACTTAAAATTGCACACATAAATAAATAAATCATCAGAATAGCATTTATTTTAGTAGCATCTCCTTCCTTTTCAGGTGCCCATGACACTGTGTATATATATTTATATCTTTTAACTTCAGAGCAGTAAACCTATTCAAAAGCACAAAACACAAGACTTTATTCTCTTCACACACTACTGTTAAACTTCAGATCTCAGAATGGCCAAGAAACAATTTAGAGTTCACTCTTGCATGCCACTGTCATGCCCACTTCTTATGCAAATAACAATCAATTAGAGAAACCCTTTCATTTCTGTGCTATGCGCTCTTATATCAGAGAGACATAAATCTTACAGAACTGTTAAAAAAACAAATTTATCAAGACTGTATTTCTGAATTAAAATCTGTCGTTTACAGTACCAATGTAAATAATAGTTTACTGGCTACAAATGATGCTACAGACATGACATTAGCAAAATTTATGTTTTACATGGAAAACATCCATATAATGAACTTGTCATACAGGATTTGTGACCTTTTCTCTGCATGTATCTGACAAAGGAAAAGGCATCTGCTTGATCCTTTTTTGTTCTATTTTATTTGTTATGCCCAACTTACTCATACTGTTACAGCCAAATATTGACATGGTTAAAGTAAAAAAAAAATCATGATGTCTATGTGTGTGTGTGAGGGGGGAATATGCCTAGATGTAGTTTCAGGCTTTCCTTCATTACTTCCCCAGGCAACTCTGATAGTCAGTTGTTCCAACATGATAGATCCACCTCATGCCCTTCCCGCATGAACCAAAAGAAATGTGGGGTGGATCTTTAGAAGCTTCTCAGTTGGTGGTGGAGGGTGGATCTTACTGACCCCCAAAACACTAATGCTGCCTCCCACTATTCAGGTTCCAGTTCTTGTGCCTCCCATTTAAGAAAGAAAATAGTGCCCTGCAACTATTGACTAACATGAAAGCATATTTATTTTAGGGCGGAAAACATTTCTTGGAGGAGGGTGAGGCGGAGGAGTCTATTTACACCTTCAGTCAGTTGCATGGACAGAAACTATGACATCACTCCTTCTGTACATGCAAAACATTTACAGGCTCCGCCCACTGCAGCCGTAAAAAGACAACTTAATGGGGCATTGCAGTCGATGAGTTAACCCTTTGTGTATCTGATGGGATTCAAACATGGTATTCCCTGACTTGGGGGGGTACCATGTTTTGAATCCTGTCAGAGAAACCTACATACTGATTGTCAACATGAAATACAGTGTACAAAATAATAAAGAGAATGCATTAAGCACATTTCAACCAAAGGAAGAAGAAATGGTGCAGAGAGGAGTACTAAATTGGCACAGTTTAGTACTCCTCTGTAGTGAGAAGCCTTTTTCTGTTCACTGTAATCGATTTCAAAGTTATTACCTTGCAACTTTTGGAAAGCTTTGCACAGCCCCTGTTGCATGGAATACACCCTCGACTGCATGTGGGGACTGGGAGACAGACAGTTCCTCCATTTTTAGATCCACTGCTTTGGACATGGAAGAGCTAGAGAACTTGGTAAAAGTTGTATTTTCCTAGGAGAGGGATGCTTGTGGTGAGCTCTGTTTTTTTGGGGATAGGTGGTTATTGATCAGCTCAGCAGTCCATGACAAATTGGCTGCCCGCAGTGTCTGTGTAAGGATTATGGCTAGACGTGACATATCCTCTTACTATAGTGCAGCCATCACTTTTTACGTGCTGCTCTGGATGCAACGTAGGATATGTCCTGAGATAATATTTAATGACAGATTTCAAGCAATGGCTTGGTGCTAGGAGTGTAGCCAGAAATTTCCATTTTGTACACAATCTCCAACAGTTACACCCCCCCAATTAAAACATTTATACATCCTTTCCAAATGGCACCCCTTCCAAACAAGTCAGATTGTTGTCAGATGACTCCTCTACTCTCTAAAGAGGTTATACATATATTGGACACTCCTCAGTGGCCTACACTAACACAAATACTACATATTAGAATGATAATATTAACATAGTGGCTTATGGTTTGTGACAGGCACTCAAAACTGTACACAAATGTGTACACTGAGTATGCCTGTCTACACCCTTGCGTGGGTGCTTCCTGATCTCAGGGAAATCTCTTTCTGTGCTGTGTTCTGGACTGAATTTTCCACCCCTCCTCCACCTCCTCACAGTATTAAATAGACCCTTTTGACTCCAGAAAGCTCCTGTAGTCTGGCTCCATTTTAGGTCCCACCAGTACTAATTGTTCCAATTCGCAGTCTAGAACCAAGATAGTGGAGATAAACAAAACAGCCGTTGCTGCAAAGAAGGCAGGTTAGACAAACTACATTATGATTATCACTCTAAATGACGTACAGCAAATAGTTACACCTTACAACAGAACTTCCTCTCAGATTACTTATGATTGCAATCCAGGCAGCTCTTAAAGAGACTGCACACAGAGGCTATGCAGGCACTCTCTGGCAATCACATTTAAACTGCTAAAATGCAGGACATCAGCCTGGCAGTGAACATTTAGGCAAGCTCGAGGAAGACTTTTTGGGAACTCCCATTTGAAGGGGGGTTACACTCTTCCCTGCCTGAAGAAGACTTGGCATCTGCATCAAGTCTGTACCATCATGCATCAGTTAACTTAAATGTATTACTTTACTATACATATTCATTACACTTCATGATGCTACTTCATGATCACCCACCCCTTCCCCCACCTCCTCACAGTATTAAATAGACCCTTACTCTGCCCCTTTCCTCAGCCTAGCAGCTGATTAGTCACTCCACTGCTGCACATTTTCATGCTGTTGGCCTCCCTATCTTCAATACCTGACTTGACCCACTTTCTCAATGCCCCTTTTTAAAGCAGTCCCAGCCACAGGATCACACACATGCTCTCAACTTTTTCTCCAGCCACTCCATCTAACTCCTCTCAATTACTGCTCTACCTGCCATATTGTTAGGGACCTCACCCTAATTCAACTATATACCCTTTCAGCTATAAACCAGCTAGCAGTAAAGCAGGCCAGCAACACCAAACAAACTACCATGCTGGAAGAAAAGCATACACATGGCCACTACTACTTCCTGTAATGATAGGCTCTTTATCCTCCCACACCTCTGATACACAGTTATCACCAAGATAACCTTGCAAACCATAACCTTAAAGGTTAGCTTTTCCCCTAATTTAACACAGGCATATAGACACCTCCAACACCTGAAGTGCAGGCAACAGAAGACACGAGGGAAGATAAACATCACCCTATCTGCCAGAAAGGTTATCTTTCTGCCACTGCTACTCTCTGGCAATGTTCACCTAAACCCTGGACCAACAACCCTGAGGAGCAGGGGGGTCCATACAGTGAATGACCTAAAGATAGCATAGCCAAACATCTGCAGCCTAACTGCTAAATTCGACCAGCTCCAGACTTAGATGACCATCCATGCCCCTGACATAATCTGCCTAACTGAAACCTGACTGTCAGGTAGGATCAAAGATGGTGAGGTGGCCATTGAAGGATTCCAAGCATTTTTACTTGATAGAATAGGCAAGAAAGATGGCGGCTGCCTCCTACATGCCAGAAACTCACTGAGTTGCTCCGTCCTCCACATCTCCAAAGTTGTGGAGGAGTAAGAGCTACTAGTGGTAACAATACAAGTCAGCCTAAAAGGCAAGACCCTTACCATTACCACAACCTACCTGCCCCCCAAGAAAGCCAAGCAAGGCCTTCCTCTTGTTATGTAAGAAATTAGTGCACTCAGAAAGGGCTCGGAACTCATCTTGACTGGTGACTTTAATATTAACTGATTATGTAAGGAGGCAACACCCTCCAGAGACCTAATCACCTCCCACAATCTCACACAACTCTTAACTCACCCCACCAGGCAGAACTACAAGGCTGATACCAGCAATCTCATTGACTGGGTCTTAGCTAGCTCACCGACTCAATTCTCCGAACTCAGGGTTCTCCCGGATGTGCTAAGTGAACACTCCCCAATCTGCTTTATATGGACCACTAAACTTGCCAAAAGCCCACCCCACCTCATTGAGAGCAGGGTTCTGCAGAAAGGCAAACTTGGATTCCTTAAATTGGCCCTGTCTGCCTACAACTGGTCCCCCATCAGCAAGGCACCTACGTTGGACCTGACCCGTAGTTTTTTCACTGAGGGCTTCAATTCCATCTGTGATATCTATGCACCATGCACAAAACAGAAAATTTGGGGGGAGGTTAATGGTTGGATTGATGGCAAGCTCCTCTCCTTCCTAAAGGAGAGGGACTGACTCTGGGAAAAAGTCTTAAACTCAGGCAGCAAGTGTGACCTACAGTGCTACAAAATGGCTAGAAATCAGTGCACCAAACTTATCAGGCTCGCAAAAGCCAATTTCCATAAGACACAGCGTAACAATGCATTGGGAGATGGAAAGAGGTTTTGGGGCAACATCAAGAACATACTTAGTAAAGATCAAAAGCAGCACCCTAAGATGCTCAACAATAATAACTCATCGTCCTCAGATCCGCTAGCCATTGCTGATGCCTTTAACCAGGCCTTTACAGGCCTGTCCTCAGTGCTGCCTCCAGATGACCTTCTGTCTGTGGAGAACCAAGGTTGCACCAACCCGCTCATAACTAACCACTCAGCCTTCTACTTTAAGAAGGTGATGGTGAAGGAGGCCCTAACGATGGTCAGGAAAGTCCTAGGCAAAACCAGATTGGAGAGCAATGGGCTAGACATGAAGTTACTATCTCTCACCCTTAATATTCTTATTATACTCATAACAATGCTATTTAATAAATCATTGGCCCTAGCTCAATTTCCAGAGGTATGGAAGCAAGCCCCGGTAACTCCAGTGCATAAGAATGGTTACAAGGTGCTGGTGTAAAACTGCAGACCAATATCTATCCTCACCCTACTATCCAAATCTTTGGAAAAAATCACAGCAAGTCAACTCACAGAATACCTCAATAAGTACAATCTGCTCTGCCCAAACCAACTTGGCTTCAGGCAAAAACACAGTACCACCACGGCACTGCTGGAATACACTGACTATGTGCACAAGGCACTGGCTGAAGGCAAATTGGTGGGCTCCATCTTCATTGACCTCACCAAAGCCTTCAACACCATCAACCACTCTCTACTAGTACTCCAGCTCCAAAGACTGGGTGTGGCACCAAACGCTGTCAATTGGTTCAATGACTACCTAACACACAGGAACAAGCAAGTCAAAATTGGTCAGACATTATCTAGCTCCAGAGATGTACTCCTAGGAGTCCCTCAAGGATCAATTCTAGGGCCCCTGTTTTTCAGCCTCTTTGTAAATGACCTACCCATAGCCTGTAATACCAAACTTATTCTGTATGCGGATGATGCTGTGCTGCTGAGCAGCAACACTTCTCAGGTTGCCCTACAAACAGAACTACAGAACTCTTTCAATAAACTCAAGGACAGGTTCAGTAGGCAAAAGCTGCTACTAAATTACAAGAAAACCAAGGCCATGTTACAATCCAGCCCCTTCAACAAACACAAGCATGCTTCTCTCATAATCACCAACAAGGTAGGTGAGAAGATTGAGCAGGTGCACTGGTTCAAGTACCTTGGAGTCACCATTGATGACTCTCTCATTTATACGCACCATGTAGACTCCCTTGTCAAAGTGGTAAACAGAAAGATTGGGGTCCTCTATAGGCATAAGAAATCCCTAACCCCGGAAGCACTCCAAATCTCAGTCTCCAGCTCCTTACTCTCCACGATAGACTAAGGGCTGGTGGTCTATGGAGCTGCTACTGATACAGTGCTCAAAAGGGTCCAAATTGCACTCAGTAAGGCATGCCACCTCACCCTGTGTCCTTATCACTACACTCAAACTTGCAACCTGTATGAGTGTACAAACTGGCTTAACCTAAAAGACAGGATCCAATACCAAACTTGCCCCAGCAATACTAGACCTGGTACTCTCAAATGGAGAGAGGATCACAAATTTAGAAGTCAGTAGACATCTGAGAACAAGCGACCACTGCACAGTGTGCTTCACAATAAGCACAACCATGGAGACAAGCCGTACAAAAACAAACATACTGGACTTTAGAAGGGCTGACTTTGGCAAAATGGGTGAATACCTGAGGAATACACTAGCAAATGGCCAAAAAGGAGGGGTGGAAGAACAATGGAGAAAAATCAAAACTGCCATCATAGAGGCAACAAGCCTTTGTGTGAAACAGATAAAGAAAACAAAGTGGAGTAAAAAACACTATGGTTCTCAAAAGAGGTGGCAGGGAAGGTTAAGAAGAAAAGGCTGCATTCAAAAAGTATGAGCGTCACAGAAGGAGCACGACAGGAAACTGTATCAATTAAAGCAGAAAGAAGTGGGGAAGCCAGTCAGAATAGCAAAAGCCCAAACTGAGGAAAAAATAGCCAAGTCAGTTAAGAAGGGGGGTAAAACCTTTTATAGGTACATTAGGGAGCATAGAAAGGTTAAGATAGGAATAGTGAAGATTAATAAGGGAGAGGGGAGGTGGGCAGAAGCAGAAAGAAGTGGGGAAGCCAGTCAGAATAGCAAAAGCCCAAACTGAGGAAAAAATAGCCAAGTCAGTTAAGAAGGGGAATAAAAGCTTTTATAGGTACATTAGGGAGCATAGAAAGGTTAAGAGAGGAATAGTGAAGATTAATAAGGGAGAGGGGAGGTGGGCAGAGGGAGACAGTGAAAAGGCAGAGGTACTGAATAAATACTTTTGCTCAGTATTCACAAAAGAAGATGAGGAGGAGTTACCTAAACCAGACAATAGAAGCACTCTGGGTAGGGGGGTTGACACCAGTCCATTTACAGAAGAAAGAGTCCTGAAAGAACTCCCAAAACTCAAGGTGGACAAAGCAATGGGGCCTGATGGGATTCATCCCAGAATCGTAAAAGAACTAAGGGAGGACCTAGTGACACCACTGACCACACTTTTTGACAAATCATGGGAGGTTGGGGTGGTACCTGAGGACTGGAGGAGGGCAGATGTGATTCCCCTTCACAAAAGTGGGAGCAAGGCAGAAGCAGGAAACTATAGACCTGTAAGTTTGACCTCAGTGGTAGGGAAAATGATGGAATCACTTCTGAAAGAAAGAATTGTTGAATACCTAGAGGCCAGCAGGGCACAGGACCCAAAGCAGCATGGACTTAAAGCAGAAAGGTCATGTCAGATGAATCTAATAGATTTCTTTGACTGGGTGACCAAAGTTATAGACCAGGGAGAGGCTGTGGATATGGCCTACCTAAGCTTTAGCAGGGCATTTGACACAGTCCCACACAAGAGATTAATAATCAAGTTAGCCAGCCTGGCAGTGGGTCCCAGGGTGGTAGCCTGGGTTGCAAACTGGCTGCACAACAGGACACAGAAGGTAATAGTGAGTGGAACACATTCCGAAGAAAAGGGAGTCACTAGTGGAGTACCTCAGTGCTCAGTACTGGTTCCAGTCCTCTTTAACATCTTTATAAATGACATTGCAGAGGGTCTGGAGGGAAAGGTATGCCTCTTTGCAGATGATATAAAGCTCTGTAACAAAGTTGATACACAAGGTGGGTTAGAAAGGATGAGAAGGGACTTGGCAAGGTTGGAGGAATGGTCAGACATATGGCAACTTAGATTCAATGCAAAGAAGTGCAAAGTAATGCACCTGGGAAACAAAAACCCAGGAGAAGAGTACACAATAGCAGGGGAGGTACTAACAACAACAACAATGGAACGGGACCAGGGGGTAGTCATATCAGATGATCTAAACGTGGGTAAGCAATGTGAGAAGTCAGTAAGGAGAGCCAGGGGGATACTGGGATGCATTGGAAGGGGCATCACAAGTAGAAAAAGGGAAGTGGTTATCCCTCTGTACAGACAGTTGGTGAGACCCCATCTGGAGTACTGTGTCCAGTTCTGGAGACCCCATCTCCACAAGGACATAGACAGGATAGAGGTAGTCCAGAGGAGGGCAACTAAAATGGTGTAGGGTCTGCATCAGAAATCATATGAAGAGAGACTGAGAGAGCATAATATGTATACCCTTGATGAAAGGAGGGATGGGGGGGCATGATAGAAATTTTAAAGTACCTCAAGGGAATCAACAAAGTTCAGAAGGGTAGCATCTTTCAGAAAGAGAGATGTGTAAGAACAAGTGGACACAATTTAAAGATAGAGGGTGGGCGGCTCAAGGGTAATGTGAGGAAATCTTTTTTCATGGAGAGAGTGGTGGATGCGTTAAACTGCCTTCCTGGGGAGGTTGTTGGGGCTAAAACAGTGGAGGAATTTAAACATGCATGGGACAGACACAAGGCAATTGTAGTGGGGGGTGGCAGGAAGTAGGCTGTTGGTTAACTAGAATCTGCAGCTTATCCAGTAGGTAGGAAAATGGACAGACTGGGTGGGCCAAGTGGTCCTTATCTGCCGTCAAAGTCTATGTTTCTATGCCTCTTGGGAAAGAAGGCACTCCTTGGAAAAACCCCACCCTGTTTAGGAAACCTGTTCAAGGCTTCTCTCTCAACACACATCACCAGACAGAGGACGAATGGAGCACTGTCCATACCATTCCGTCGAACCTCACTAGGGCAGCGTGCTTTCTCCAGTCGGGCCCCCCTCTGGATAAATGAACTCCCAATGAAATTACAAATGAAAAACAGCCTGTCTCAATTCAAAGTAGGCCTCAGACAACACCTAATGTCTAACTCAAAATGCACCTGCTTCTCAGGCCACACTTGATAGATAGGCCTACCCCCAAAGTAACAGCTAGAAGGGCTACCTTGAGAACCCTGCCTCCATTCCAGCCTAGCCAAGGGCTTAAGTAAGCTATCAGTCCTCTTTAAATGCACTTGGTACTGCCCTCCCAACCCCCCACACACACACATATCATACTTGACAAGTCCTCTGGAGCTGTTCCCCATCACAGCTCCCCCCGTTTCACTATCCCCCCACCTCTCACTCACTGCAGTTGGTTTCAAACAGAATCCCCCTTGTTTCACTGTCACCCAGCCTCTCGTTAAACCCTATGCAGTTACTCTGCCATAGTCTATCAATGGAGTTGGAGGTTTCCAGGGGTGTGCTACTAGGGCAACCGATTAGAAATAGCTTAGTGTTCAATTACAACTGCTCAGTTTTTTTTCTCCTATTTGTCAAATTGTCATGTAATCACTCCTTACTGCCTAATGATGAGGCCTCTGTAACCACTGAATATGTGTATTGTCTTATTGTCTACCCTGATGTTGAACCTTTGTAAAAGAGCTCACGCTCAAAGGTGTTTCTGAAATACTAATTAAACAATTAAACAATTAATTAAAGCACATACCATCATACTTTATTTCTTTCAGTTATATATTGTATACACAGGTGATGTAAAATACATATATATCAGTGGCATCCCAGCAACGGTCAATTTACAATCAAAGTTCTTAAAGGGGCTATAAGTAAATCGTTGACAAATAAACCCTCACAGAAGACAAAGGCAGCTGTACCAGCATTTTTGTTATTGTCTGAAACACTATCATGCTTGTGTGGATGAGAAATGTTTAAAATGAAGGTGAATAGCAAGCAGCACGTAACATGAGAGTACAGCATGTAAAATACTGTTACGCTAACCCATAGTCAAGGCCCCCTGTTTTCTGCGGTTCTGTAGCACATGGTGATTGCCGCAGAATTTGGGGTTGACCACAGAAATTGCATAGAAATTGCTCCAGTAAGATAGACAGAGACTGACACCACTTCTTTCAAGCAATTCCTCTACCTGTTTGTATCTTTATAAATAAGAACTAAAATTCACCCCCAACCCCTCAAACCATCCCCACCAAGCCCTGAGAGCCCCTAGAGTCACCCTATTTTTATTTTTTTTGTATCGGCACCCCATTTTTGGTCCAAGGTTGCATGATAATCCTTTGCCTTTTCCTATCACTACTAATGATCCAGAATGCTTTTTTCTTGTCCCAGTAGTGCTTTGTGGGGCCCACACGAAGTTGTACTGGGGCATAAATCCAGCATTTGGATTCAGCAGTAATAGGAAGAGGTGGAAGATTGTACTACACTATTGAACCAAAAAGGGGTACATAGTGACTCAATGAGGCTCTGGGTGGAATGACTCTTGGGACATAGATAAGCTGGGTTAGTATTTATTGTATTATGAGGGGGCAGAGTAATGACTAAGAGGAGATTTTACAATATTTTTTGAGGCAGGAAGAGGCAGAGGATCACTGTACAGTGTTGGGCTGGACAATGACATGCATTAAAATCTACAAGACCACTCAATGGCATTCTCAAGGCTTGTTAGGAAAGTGGTGGGGTTGAGATGGGCAGTGGTGGGGTTTACCTGTTCTAAAACATTGAGAGGGTAAAGTGCTCTCGAGGGGGTATAATTTGCTAGCCTTATGGGGTTTAGAGCACAAGTGGTTGCTGTGGACGGGGCTGTGAGGTTGCTAACCTGATGGGTAAACTCTGGTGCCTAGGGAAGAAAAATGTAAATTATAAAAAATGCAAGCAAAGGACAGCTAAGTAAATAAAAATTTGTTGGGACAGGAAAAGAATGAGAGAATGCTGGATAGACTGAAGAATTTAAAAAGATGAATCCAAGGTAAGAAAAGTGAAAAGCTAAAGATTATATATGTAAAATGTGGAAACTAAATAAGGGAAGAGAAAAAAAAGAGAAACTAGAGAAAGTCATAATGACATTGCAGAATAAAAATGTTTTTAATGTTTAAACATTTATATGTTGCTCCAGGACAATATGCAAGGGTAGGCAAGACAGATTTCAAGCTTGCTGCACTACAATTAAAAATGCCACTGAAGGACAAGTAGATTTACTCAGAGCATCAGTGCAACTTCTAAGTTTTTTTTAAAGCACAAATAGCTTGACCATTCAATACAGTAGTCATGTTTTTCTATTCTTTGGTAACCAGGTGATTACAATAGAATAAATGCAGAGTAGTCCACCCCCAATTTGAATAAAACAAATTGTAGCTCTGTTTAACTGGCAGCCCTGTCTCTTCCACTTCCTTAGTCTGACAGCCAGCCACCAGTGTGTTAACATTCTGTTATAAAATTGTTTGGAGAGCATTGCAGATACCATCCTTTTCCTTCCTGGGTGGGTAGTGGTGCTGAGATGGGTGGAGGTGGGCTACACTGGATTTTAAAAACTGGGATCAGGCATGGCTTTTGGGGGCAGTATCATGTTAGGTAAAGGAGAAAATATCTTGCTGCCATTAGGTCTAGGGTGGATGAGGGGAGGTTGCAAAAAGGATTATTACCATTAAGGGGAAGAAGGAAGAAAGAAAGCATTGCTGCGATTAGGTCTGGGGAAGAGAGGAGAAGAAAGGACAGATTATTGCTGCCATTATATAGACTAGGGGAGGAGACAGCATTTCTGCCATTAGGTAGCTGGGAGTTGGGGAAGGAGAAAGCTTTTCTTTTACAAGGTTTTGGCGTGGGAAGAAGAAGAAAGTAGAGGGCATTGCAGCATTTTGGTCTGGTCTGGAGTAGAGGTGGGAGCACTGCTGCCATTTTTTTCTCTGAGGAAGGGAAACTTTGCGTGACTTAGAAACACAGATAATGAGACTAGAGAGGCAGAAGGAAAAAAATGGAAAATACAAAAAGCTAGCCGAGCCACCCTATTAGGCTAGTAGTAGTGCATCGAGGTTCCATGAGGCAACCCATGATTAGATGCATTCCTGAGATTACCTGCTCCAGGACAGCCCATGGTCAGAGGGTCTTGCAGATGCCAGGGCTTTCAGGCTAGGGAAATGAGGTGCACATGGGAAACAAATGTTAAAAAATGAAGCCAATGTAAGAAAGATGACAACAAAGCTAAAGATTATTAATTTGAAATGTGACAACTAAACAAGGAAAGAGTGAAACAGAGAAAAAGATAGAAATAATGATGCTGGCAGTGCTGATGTTTAATATTTTATATGTTTAATATATGGCCGTTTTCATGGTGGCAGTATGGGGAAGTCTTTGTATGCACCAATGGCCTGCCACCCCCAACTTCAACTGTGTATCAGTCCACTGATAGGTGTTCACAGAGGAGGGGAGTCTTGGGTACTCCGTGGCTAGTCTACTTCAAGCTGCCCCTTGGAGAACATCTACTCAACTATTTGCTTTGTTGCCAATACCTTGAGGTGGTACCTGCCAGTAGCCATTAATGTTGCATGCCATAGCACCAAACCCTAAATAGATTTAGATAATTATGGAGAGCCAAGACAGCTTCTGAAAAGCAAAAGAATAAAACTGCAGGTTTAAGGTAAATTATATATCTTACATTTCTGTGGTGAAAGTTGGAGATCCTCCTTACAGGCCATCCTTGCTGGGGTCCCTCAAACTGTAAAGCTGGCTCTGTATTATTTATATATAAATGTGCCGCAGAACTTTAAACCATACTGCAGAATTTGACCTAACAGTGCCGCAGAAGTTCAGAGTCCCTGCCACAGAATTTACATCAGTTTGCCGCAGAGAACAGGGGTCCTTGACCATAGTCTGGATCTTTGTAACAGCAACGCAAACTCCAGAAGGCAGCTGCTGTGGTACCTACAACAACAAGGTGGTCATCAGGAGGTAGACGACATTGCAAAAGTAACTTTGATGAGACAGACCCCCCCAGATTATTATCAGCAGTAACTTCAAAAAGGGAAAACAAAAGATCACTCCCAGCACCTAATACAGCAGCACATCGACTACGCCAACATGTTATCCTGAACCTGGATATGACATTATCAGGATTACAATTTCAGATTCAGAATTTGGAATCAAGATTAAGATACCAGATTAGTTGTTATCTTCAGCACACAGACTTCAGGACAACAGTCTTTAGATTTTGTTGTGTTTACCATGCATGCCATATTAGTGCATTAGCACAGAGTTCAGTGGAGATGGATTACAGAAATATGGAAACATAGACAATGATGGCAGAAAAATACCAAAAGTCCATCCAGTCCATCCATTTTGCCCAAGTTCCCTATTTAGCCTGGGGACCTACTGTTCCTCCTGGGTCCTAGCCCTTCCCATCCCTCTATTCTCCTCCTCAATTCTGACACCCAGAGCAACCACTATAGCTTTATTCTGTCCCAGCCATGCTCAAACCCACGAACAGTTTTTGCACCCACCACCTCAACTGGCAGTTCCATTGCTCCACTACCCTTTCTGTAAAATAGTATTTCCTCATGTTCCTCCTGAACCTCTCTCTATTAGTTTCTACTCATGACCACTTGACCGCTGCTGGTATTCAAGTTAAATTGTTCCATACATTTCACCCTGTTAATTCCTTTTAGGAATTTTAATCTCTCTATCATATCTCCCTTCTCCCTTCTGGTCTCCAGTGAGTACATGTTCAGTACCTTGAGGCACTCCTCATAGGATATGTCCTACTGGCTCTGAATCATTTTTATTTCCCTACACTGTACCATCATGAGCCTATCCCTAGCCTTCCTGAGGTGAATACCCCAGAACTGGGCACAGTACTCCAGCTGTGGCCTCATCAAGGATCTATAAAGGGGAAGTATTACCTCCCTTTTTATGCTATCAATACCCCTCCTGATATATCCAGCCATCCTATTTGCCTTGCTATAAACCTTGTTGCAGTGACTCAAATGCTTTAGGGAGTCACTGATGATAACTCAAAGGTCTTGTTCTTTAGCTGTGGTACTGAGTCTCACCATTCCCATCCAGTACTCTGGGATTCTTGTTCCCTAGGTGCATCACCTTCCACATTCTGGCATTGATTTTCAACTTCCAAACCCTTGACCACCCCTCCAGCTTTTGCAAGACTCTCTGCATTTCCTTTATTCCTTTCTCACTGTCCACCCTCCCACAGATCTTAGTGTCATATGATACATTAACATAAAAAAGCAAAAGCTATACTGTTTGTTTGTATATCTGAAAGGTGCTTTTGATAAAGTAAGAAGGGATAAATTATGGATAACATTAGAGAATATGGGCTGGAACAAGCCCTCATCAATATAATAATAACACTATACACGAGTGTAAGACATAATAAGGTAGGTGACAAAACTGAAAAAAATTGACACTAACATGGGTTTATGACATGGGTGTGTACTCTTACTTATTTGTTCAATCTATACTTAAATACAATGCTGCTAGGACTTTATGACCAGGAACTTCACATGCTGAAAATAGGAGTGAGGCATTGCCCCTACTTGGTGTTTGTTGATGACGTGGTATTGATCTCAACAAGCTATCTGGGAATACAGAGAAGTATAAAAAGATTTGCGTTGGGATGTCATAAAGCGGCACTCGAAATAAACTATGAAAAAACTAAATACATGTTTTTTAGTAGAACACGAATATCAAGAGGGAAAGACTTAAAGCTTAGATATGAAGTTAACAACATTGAAAATGTACTGAGTTTTTGTTACTTGGGAATTATTTTCTCTTCTAACTTAAAATTGAATGATCATAGGAAATATATAATCAATAAGGATAAAAGATTTATACCCTCATTAGAAAGATTTGCCTATCAGTATGGGGGGACAGTCTATAAAGGTTTTATTTGGGAGGTACCTAAACCAATCAAGAGAAATTCTCTGAAAACGGGGGTCGATACCAGTCCATTTACAGAAGAAAGGGTTCTGAAAGAACTAATAAAATTGAAGGTGGACAAAGCAATGGAGCCTGATGGGATTCACCCTAGAATTCTAAAAGAACTAAGGGTAGAACTAGTGACACCGCTGACTACTCTCTTTAACAAATCATGAGAGGATGGGGTGGTACCTGAGGACTGGAGGAGGCTGGATGTGATTCCTCTTCACAAAAGTGGGAGCAGGACAGAGGCAGGAAACTACAGACCAGTTAGTTTGACCTCAGTGGTAGGGAAAATGATGGAATCACTTCTGAAGGAAAGAATTGTTGAGTACCTAGAGGCCAGTGGGGCACAGGACCCAAGGCAGTATGTATTCATGATGGGAAGGTCATGTCAGAAGAATCTAATAGATTTCTGTGACTGGGTGACCAAAGTAGTAGACCAGGGAGGGGGCTGTGGACATGGCCTACCTTGATTTTAGCAAGGCATTTGATATAGTCCCACACAAAAGATTAATACACAAGTTAGCCAGCCTTGGAGTGGATACCAAGGTGGCAGCCTGGATAAAAAATTGGCTAGACAACAGGACACAAGGGGTAGTAGTAAACGGAGTCCACAGTGAAGAAAGGAGGATTACTAGCAGGGTACTGCAGGGTTCAGTACTGAGACCAGTCCTTTTTAATGTCTTTATAAGTGACATTGCAGAGGAACTGGAAGGAAAAGTATGTCTCTTTGCAGACAACACAAAGATCTGCAACAGGGTTGATACACAAGAAGGAGTGGAAAGGATGTGAAGGGACTTGGCAAGGTTGGAGGAATGGTCAAATGTATGGCAGCTTGGATTCAATGCAAAGAAGTGTATGCACCTGGGAAACAAAAACCCAGGGAAAGAGTACACAATGGGGGTTGAGATACTGACAATAGTAAAATTGGAAAGGCACCTGGGGGTAATTATATCAGATGACCTAAAGGTGGACAAGCAATGTGAGAAGGCAGTAAGGAAGGCTGGGGGGATACTGGGATGCATAGGGAGAGGCATCAATAGTAGAAAACAAGAAGTTGTTATCCCTCTGTACAGACAGTTGCTGAGACCTCATCTGGAGTACTGTGTGCAGTTCTGGAGATCCCATCTCCTCAAAGACATAGACAGAGTGGAGGTTGTCCAGATGAGGGCAACCAAAATGGTGCAGAGTCTACACCAGAAGACATACGAAGAAAGACTAAAGGAGCTTAATATGTATACCCTTGAGGAAAGAAGGGAGAGAAGGGACATGATAGAAACTTTTAAGTACCTCAAGGGAATCAACAAAGTCCAAGAGGGTATCATTTTTCAGAAAAAGAGATGTGCAAGAACAAGGGGGCACAACTTGAAGATAGAGGGGGATGGCTCAGAGGTAATATGAGGAAGCATTTTTTCATGGAGAGGGTTATGGATGCATGGAACAGCCTCACTGAGGAGGTCGTGGAGTCAAGTACAGTGGAGGAATTCAAGAATGCATGGAACAGACATAAGGCAGTCCTAGTGGGGGGTAGGAGGAAGTAAGCTGTTGGTTAACTTGGATCTGCATCTTATCTGTTAGGTAGGAAAATGGGAAGACTAGGTGGGCCATGCGGTCCTTAACTGCTGTCAGATTCTATGTTTCTATGTCCTGAATGCTAAATTAAGAAGTCAAATATTGTAATGGGGTGGAAATTTGGGGAGGAAATGAAACTGAGGGATTGGAGGCAAAAATGAATAATTTCTATAAACAAATTTTGGGTTTATCATCAGGGGCTTCATCATCATTAACCAGGCTGGAGTTGGGACAGCTTCCAGTAAGGTGTTACATTGAACAGAGGCTAGAAGTATATTGATTAAATGTTTTTGGGATGAATGAAACAAGATTGCCTCTAATGTGCCTAGAAGAAACTGTAACATATATGCATAATGGGTTTATTTGTCCTGGATTGTACATTTTAGAAAACATTATTAGAACATATGGCCTTCTGGATAGCTTGGCTGACAGTCTAATTACACCATTTAGAGAGATACAGACTTACATAAAAAGTAGAATTCTAGATATTTTTATCCGATCAGAAATGGAGATAAGCTGAAAGGCAAAAATTAGTAATTGGCTGGGTATGAATAAAAAAAGAAATTTGGCATTGGGAACATGTTTAAAGGTGCTAAAAGACCCCTCCCAAAAAGGAAATGTGTAACTAGATTGCAGTTAGAATATTTTGATTCACAGAATTTAAGAGGAATTTATGCCAAGCAGAAGGAATGTATATGTGGTTGCAAAATGGGAGTGGATGATCTACTTCACATTCTGATGCTGTGCCCATTGTATAAATATGAAAAAAATATGTATCTAGGGAACATTTTAGCAAAGTTGGACATGGATCCCAGATACCAAATGAATAGTATACTTAATAATACAGAGGGAAATCAATTGAATAAATCAGCACAATTTCTCTATATTATCAGAAAGAAAAGAAAACACATTGTAAGAGTACAAGAAGTAAATAAATGATTTGGTATTAATCAACTAATTAATGTAAGTATCTTGGTACTAGTAAAAGGAAGCTCTGACAAGGTAGATTAGTATAAATCGATTCAAGGAAATTAATGTTAAGAAAAAAAAGGGTATGTGCAATATGGTAAACCAAATTACTAAATAAATGATAAATATGATGTGCAATAGGAGTAAGGAGTGAAAGAATATTAAATGAATTGTCAAGTATTATAATAAGATGTATACTTTTAGTGATCATTTTTAAATATGTTTTTATTTGTGTGTGAATTGACCTGTATTTTGTCTAAATTGTAATGACAATATTGTTTGTCACACAGTAAAATATTTGAACTCTATTGTTGTCTGTTAAGAGACACAGCCTGCCCTGGATCCCCTCACCAATGTCACTGATGAACATGTTGAAGAGGACCAGACCCAGGACAGATCCCTGTAGAACCCCCACTTGTGACATCCTTCTCTGCTGATTTAACCTCATTGACGACCACCATCTGCTGCCTCTGCTTTAGCCTGTTACTTACCCACTTTACTATGACCTTAGGCACACCCAGATCCTCCAACCTCTTCAGCAGGCATCAGTGGGATACTGAGTCAAACACCTTGCTGAAGTCAATACAGCAAATACACAACATGGTCCCTATCCAACTCACTCATCACCCAGTCAAAGAAAACTATCAGGTTAGTCTAACAAGACATCTGTGTCATGAATCCATACTGATTACTATCCTAGAGACTGTTGCTCTCCAAGTAGTCCACGAGATCCTCTTTGACTAGTGGCTCCATCAGTTTCCTACAATAGAGGTAAGACTGACAGATTGACAGATCTGTAGTTCCAAGCTTGTTCCTTGCCCCCCCCCTCCACAGAGCAGAACAACATCTGCCACCCTCTAATCCTTTGGACCCCCCCCCATCCTTTAGAGAGCTGTTGAAAAGACTTATGAGAGGCTAAGCTGATAACCAAGCAGGGTCACCAGCCACCAATACAGGTAAGGAAAAAGGGCAAACTGGATGGGCCTTGTGGCCCTTATGTGCCAGCAACTTCCTATGTTTCTGTGTTTCTAGCAGGGGATCAGCCAGTTCCACAGCTAGTGCCCTGAATATCCTGGGATGCAGCCCATTTGGTCCTGGGGTTTTACCAATCTTTAGGACTCTCAGCCCTTGCAAGACCCTTTTGCTAGGAATGCTGGCTGCTTCATCTCTGGGACCTCCTCAATGGCCACTTTGGTACCACTATCTGGCAGGCCCCACTGTCCTCCCTAGAAAAACTGAGCAAAAGTAATCATTAAGAATGGCAGCCTTTTGCCTGTCCACCTCAGTCACCATATCCTCCTCTGTTAGTTTCACAATTCTATCCTAAAGGAAATGGTCAGAAAAGTATTACAGTCTCCTAATGCAATTTTTATGTTTGTGAATTTGTCCGAAAAAAGTTGTGTGATTGTGTATCAGAATATCAAGGTACAATTGACACGCCCCCCCCCACCCGATCCCTTCCTCTTTTTTTGCAGTGTGCACCAAGATGATCTATGTCTGACAAGTGTTATTTGTTGTCTGTTCAGTCTCAATATAAGTGGGAAGGTTTAGCACTAAATAAGAGAGGGAGAGAGCCCCTGGAAGCAAAAAACTCAAGTGTTTAAATTTTGTATACAACTGACAAGGGCACAGCTGAGCCCCCATTCCTTACCTGTTGCAGTCCACACCCAGGTAATCTATCAGGCTAACATATCACCCGGGGCTTGCACTCAACAGGTAAGGGATGGGAAGGGGGTGCCAGTCATACCTTGACCAAATGCATATGAAATTCAGACACTTGAGTGTTTCATTTTCAAGGGATCTCTCCCTTTTATTTAGTGGCTAGCAAATGTTCCCACCTAGATGTACACAAAATCTGATTTAATTAAGATGGACAACACTGCAGCATTTTCCATGAGAGAGTAAAGTTTGGGCATTTAATTTTAAATTACACTATGATGAACTCATTGGTCATTGTTTTACACCATACCAAAAAAACATGAATTTCTTAATTTACATTTTTTTTACTTTTAATACAGAAAAAAAGATGAATGTTTGGCAGCAACAGTTTTGAACAATGGCCATTTGTTGGTGTCATTTTATTAAGTTATATTATTTCATTTCATACTGTCTTATCAGAAGTGGTCTCTTATTGTTGTATACGGTGGTGCTATAGTAGTACTTTAGCGCTATATTGCCATCATATACAACAACAATATAGCGCTATATCTGCAGTCCTTTTTTATGGCTGCATGGGTGGAGCCATACTGTCATATCGCTATAAAGTAGGAGAGAGAAGGGAATGTGGCAGCACATGACCAAAAACCTTCCTGGCATGCTTCCACAGTGCTGTGGCCATGTCCACAGCATTGGTCTTCTGCCACCCATTTCCTCTGCAGACCGCACTCCCCACCCCCCCTGCAGAGGCACTATTTTGTTTCTGCTCATCACTTCCATAGTTGAAGGTGAAGCAAAAGAGGCTTCCGTGCCCAAGATGGCCACTATCGTGTATGTGCACTTATGTCACAGTGGCCATCTTGGGCATGGTGTAAGTACAGCATCAGAGAGACAGGAGCTCCAACTACTTTTCATTCAGATACGCTGCTCTAAAGCAGCAGTCTTGGCTCTCACCAGAGTTTATTTGAGCAGGCTTTAGCTTGCAATGCAGAATTACCCAGAGCAATAAGGTTGAACTGAGCACCACAGTCAAAAAAAGATAGCTTTATGGGGCATTGCAGCCAATGAGTTAACCCTCTATAAGTGTCTCTGATGGGATTTGAACCATGGTACCTCCTGCCTTAGGGGGTACCATGATTAGAATCTAGTTAGAGACACTTACATACTGAGTGACATCATGAAATACAGTGTACAAAATAATAAAAGGAAGCTATTAAGAAACATTTAAAACAAAGGGAGAAGGAATGGAGGCATAGATGAGTAGTAAGTTGACTCAGTTTAATACTCCTCTGCAGTGAGAGTCCCTTTACTGTTCACTGTAATCGCTCGCAAAGTTATTACGTTGCAACTTTTGGAAAGCATTGTACAGCCCCTGTTGCATAACATGCACCCCTGACTGCACCAGGGTGACAGAGAGCTCCTCAATTTTTAGATCCATTGCTTTGAACTTTGAGGAGGTAGAGAACTTGGAAGAAGTTGTATTACCCCAGGAGGGAGCTGCTTGTGGAGAGCTCTGTTTTCTTGGGGATGGTGGTTACTGATCAGCAAAGTAGCCCATTACAAATTGACTGGCTGCAGCATTTGTTTAAGGATTAAGGCTGGACACAACACATCCCCTCACTATAACACAGCCAGTGCTTTTTATATGCTGTTCTGGATGCAAGGTACTGTAGGACAATCCCTGAGATAATATGTTATGATATACTTTTACACATGTGCCATCATATTTTATTTTTTTGTATACACGGGGAACATAAAACACACTCACACACATATATATATGTGTGTATATATATATATATATCTATATGTATATATATATATCATGGGCATCCTGCCAACAATCAGGTTATAATCCAAGTTCTTAAAGGGGCTAAATAATAAAGTAAAAACTTTGACAAATTAGCCCTCACAAAAGACAAAGGCAGCTGTACCAGCATCTTTATTATTGTCCCAAACACTGTCATGCTTGAATGGATGAGAAATATTTAAAAAGAGGTGAATAATGACCATTATACAATGGCAAGAAAGAATCTTGGCTCCTGATTGGTCAGTTGGCCATCACAGCAGGGGTGTTATCCTGGCATAACATCCCTGCTGATGATCTGGCTGACCAGCACATTGATTGTTTGCAATTTTAAACACTAAATAAAATTCTTTAAAACTCTTTTTTTCTGTATAAAACAATGAGCCATTGTATAATAGAAATAATGCCCTCCAGAGTGGGTGTTATGCTAGGATAACATCCCTTCTCAGGTGTTGGACGCCCTCAGTCGGTGGCCTCGGGCCCAACCGCCCAAGGTGGGATGTTATCCCAGCATAGCACCCACCCTGTCAGGCATTATTCCTTTAGCAAGTGACATGAAGGTACAGTATGTGAAATACTGTAATGCTAACCCATGGTGCAACACTTTGTAACAGTGATGCAAACTCCAGAATGCTGCTGATGCAGTTTCTGCAACTACAAGGTGGGCATACAGAGGCAGGCAACATTACAAATGTAACTTGAATGAGTTGGCCCCCTCCCCAAATATTATCGGCAGTAACTTCAAAAAGGGAAGATGAAAGGTGACTCCCGAGATCCAATATAGCAGCATCAACTCTTTCAAATTGTCCAGTACAATACTGCTACTGTATAATATACAGTAGGAACCTGTCTGTTCCATACATCATAAGGAATAGTCTTTTTTAAAAGGTGTTCTCGAGGACTTTTGTGTTCCCAGAACCATAGCTCTGACTTCCAGTTCCAGTTTAGATCAACTAAATCTCAAATTGTTGCAGAAATCCCTGGTGTGTTGAATTATGGAGCCCACTTTGCTGTCTCTTTAAATCCTCCAGATACAAATCAAACCGAAGAAGTCAACACTTTGTAGCCGTAATCACAGCTCTGATGTAGGTATTGAAATCAGAGGTGATCAGGCCCACCCCACCTGACCACCCACTCAGCATCCATCACTACACAACCCCTCACTCACCTAAAAAAGTCCAGCACAGAAAATCAGCTCTGAGAGGAGAAGACATCCTTCTTCAGTGCTGACAGGGAACTTAACAAGGTATGTGCCATCAATGTATTTTCTATGCGGCCTGAACTTGTACTCATAACTGTCATTTATTAATATTTTTCACCAAATTTTCAAAATGGTATTTTTTGGTCACCACCTCATAAACAAGGTAGGGGACATTTTTCAAATCCAGCCCAAAAGATGATTTCGCAGTCACACTGTGACATCCACATTTTGGGCAGCGTTTGAAATTTTTCAGCTATCAGGTTCATGAGGTGGGGTAATAAGAAGACTATGCTGAAAATTTTGTGAAAAACCTATAGTGAAATAACCAAGGTATGAGTGGATGTTGAAATATTTCAATATTCATGCATACCTTCGCTATTTTGCAATATTTTTGCACAAAACTTCAACATGGCTTTTCTGGAACCTAAACTCCTGAACAAGGTAGGTGAAAATGTTCAAATGCGGCCTAAAAGGTGATTTTGCAGTGGCTCTGTGAAGTTACCTTTCAGCCAGGATTTGAAAAATTTCACCTACCAGGTTCATGATGTGGCATCACAAAAAGACTAGATTGAAAATTTGGGGTCAAAATCTTAAGAAGAAAACAAAGCTATGAAGGTACATTGAAATTTGGCAATGTTTACTTACAGCTTTAGTCATTTTCAATATTTTGACCCCCACATTTTCAACATAGCTATTTTTCACACCACCTTATGAACATTACAGGTGATTTTCAAATCTGTCTGAAACGTGATTTCACAGTTGTGGTGTTTAATGACATTTCTGTCATTATTTTATAAAGGACAGCTATAATGTTCAGAAGGAGGGGGGTCATAAAATGATTAGGTTAAAAATGTGGGGTCAAAATGTTAAAAAAAAAAGGTTCTGTAGAAACGTGTGTAGGCCCAGCCATTAGCCCAGTGGGTAGCATGTTGTGTTCTTGTGCTGGTGATTGGAGTTCAGGGACTAGCTTGAGAAGCCAGCTGCACAGCACCAGGATGGGTGCCAGCACTGTCACACGCCACCACTCCAAGCCTAGGAAGGTATTGTGCAATCCTCTGTCACACAGATGATACCTCCTGATGGGCCAGTGAGCCTTCCCTAGCAAAAGGGTGGCCGTACGTGTTATGGCCTACTTTTGCAATTAATTAGTGGTGTCATTAAACATGACCACCACTTCCAATTTCTGAAAATCTCTCCACTTGAGCTTACCTGTTCAATGTACATGCTAGATTCATACTCTGGATGTGGTAGGATGTTATCACATATTTGTAATGGTAAATTGCACAGCGCTATACCAATATATTTCATTTTTACATTGCGCCCATGACATGAGTGTGGGAGCTTTTAAAACCTTCGCAATCCTGTATCTTTGCTTCAGAAGTGAAAATACATAAGACAAACATTACTACTCACTGACTCTGTTGCAAACTCTCTCTTATGACAATACTACTCTGCCTTCATCATTCTCTACTACACAGCCAAAAACTACCTGACACAACAAGCAACCAAACATTCAGCATTGACAAACACTTGTTTTGTTGTTACTATTATATGGTTTAAAACACAGTCATGTCTCCTTTGTGGTTTCTATTCATTATTGATGTCCAAAGTTTTCAGCAGTGAGCCATGCCTGAATGTCTCGTAGTTGTCTTCGTAGACTGTAGTCCAACCTGTTAAGTTCCTGTTGTACCCCCAGGTCTGGCACATAAGCACCAAGCACATTACTGCTGTCAGGCCACTGCAAGTGTATTGTGTGGCTCAGTGCATTGTTATGGATGGTGTGCTCTGCAATGAATATCTTGCAGATCCTTCAGATCCTTATTAGGCTGTATTGTAGGGCATCACTAGACCTGTCAAGCCTCTGAACCACATTTTGAGCATGTAAAATGCACACTTAATTATGTTACAGGTTGCTATGTGGGCCTCATTATACCTCTCCTTGCCAACAGATGCAGGACACAGAAGAAGGGTGTCATCATCCACAGACACTGTGGATCACTGACAGTTATGTATTAGTAACACTTAACTGACATGGTTATTGTAGCAGTGTGGTAGAGGTACAGCCTGGGTATTGACCTTTAAACATCTTGCACAGGATGGAATTGTGCCTGATACAGGCATCATGGGACCTCATGGATACAATGACAGGACACTTATGATGTGCCCTGTGGCATCATATACCACCTGCATACTGAGGAAGTGGAGACCCTTTCTATTTTTTTTTTACCGTACTTGTTTTGGTCATGGTTACCCCAGTTGGCTCTCCCTTCACTCCTCCTCCGGTCGCCGTCCACTCGCACTGACCTCAGGCCACCACCTTGTATTTCCCTCATGGTGGGGAGGTGAGGGACCCTCTAATCCCCTGCCAGGCATGGATCCAGAACAGGTGGTGGACCCCAAGGAGTGGCACGCACTGGCGGATGGCCATCAAGCTGCACAACCTAGAGCCACCTTGTGGGAGCATGGTGTGCAAGGATGCGAGTGACGGTATTCACGCATGCTCCTGTGTGTGCCCACATCAGGCATCTGCTGCATCCCCGGCCCCCCCATTCATGTTATGCTGTGCTGTTGAGCCCCAGCCTCCACTAGGGGACAGGTGTGCACTGGCCACTGCACTCCCCCCTCCCTGTAGATGGAAAGCAGTCCATTGGATGCTCAATCCATCTCCTCCCTGCTGACCCATGGTGACCTGTGCTTGTTCCTGAAGTGCATCCAATGCCTCAACCTTCAGCAATAGCTGAAACCCTTCCTATTAATACAAGCATCACACCCTCCCCCTAGGAGTTCACAGATGGTCACATGCATACAATCAGTGGCATCTAACACCACTGGCATGTGTGCAACTCAATAGAATTGCTACATATGGGCACCTCTCTCTGCATGAATGCTGGGAAAGGTGATGTAATCCCTAGCCCTGTGCAACAATCCATTCAGAAACTGTGAGAGAAGGAGGGATGGGAGACTGTGTAATCCCATTGGTGGTTTCTGTTGGCATCTGAAATGTTCCTGTGGCCAGGAGGCTCATGATCATAGTCACTTTGGGCTCCACAGATATGGCCTGGCTTGAATGAGTGGCAACGGCTACACTGTCATGTAATAATTCACATGGCTCCACAGACATAGCACAGTTCAGTCTGTACCAGGCCACAGTCTGACCATCATTTCATTCAGTGAATGTATCTCATGCTCTGTACATTCTCTGGGCTGCATATCACCTTTGGCAGGGCCACTGTGCTGTAACTGGCTATGGTCACTGCTGAGCTGCATGAGCTAAATGATGTGGGTCATTCTGGCAGTGTTCTCACCTGCTTCTCTGCTGCTGTGCTGTGGAGTAGTCTTTGGTGTCTTTGCAGTTGATTAAAACATGCCTTTCGCATTCCTTGTAATTGTGGAGTGTTAATTGTCTGTAAGCACTTTGGCAGGCATTCCCAATATCAGGATATGCACTGTATGCAGGTCTACAGCACTTGTTTGCATGCCACATATATTACTGTAGCACGTACACACTTTTGTGTTTGAGCAGCACACTTCCCCTGGCTGAATACTGCGACAGACTGGATCTCAGTGCTGTTTCATGATTTGGGTGGTGCATTTTCTTTTTGAGATACTTAAGCTTCTTTTTTTGCTTGTATTACCTGAGGTAAATAATTGTTAACTTAGATGATTGCTGGTGGGTTACAAACTATACGCTGTTATTACTAGCAACAAGCATCATATTTACAGTACTAGTACTGCTCTAGTACATTTTATTTAGGCAGTAATATCCTGCATGAATGGCTCAGTGGCTAACAGGGACCCTTGGTGAAGTTTGCAAGGTTGCATAATGAGTAAATAAATAAATAAAACAGTGGTTATTATCTAACAGCAATTCTCAATGATGAGAACTGTAAGCAATTTTTCACAAATTCAACTTATAGTACAGTAAAAGTGAAAATAAAACATGACACATATCATGGTATGACTATTTTTTTTTAATCTAGTTGAGCTTGAGGAACAAACTTTCTGATGCATAGGACTCACTGTCTGGTACCTATTGCTGTTTATGCTAATGTGTGGTATTTCATTATAATTAAAATGCAATGTGATAGCAAGCAATATATTAGTGCTTCACATTATCATCAGAATGTGACGGGATAACAAGCAGTCATTTCTTTTAATATGATGTGGTACATAATTTATCACATTCTGGTATAATGGATTCCCACATGTTATTTGTCACATCAGATTACAGTGTCATGCCTTGTTATAAGAAATAGACAAAAAGGAATTGAGAAACATAAGACAGACTGGAAAAACTCTAGTCTCAACAAGAAGGGAACTGGATAGTTAGACTAAACATGCTACCAACAAAAATCATAAGCAGTCAAAGCGCTAACATGGCATAATAATGTTATCACTTTCCTTGACTGCTTACTTTAGGAGCAAGTCACAAAGTTAGCATTGTTTTATAAGGGTTGTTATATTTTTTTGGTCAACTTTATTTCTCATACTCGGCACTTTTTATCAGTAGTGGGAAAAAGTTCTGAGCCGTGCTGTTTAGCCGAACATTCTAGGTCCCTCATTGAGCATGATTTGACTCATGGCAAGAACCTGCTCAGAGTGGCACTAGAAAAAAGATAAGAAGTGGCAATTAAAAATCCAGAAACCTTATTGGCCAAGAAGTGTTACCTGACAGAACGTTAAAATGCTAGTGATGCATGGTCCTATGCCTGACTTTTTTTCTGCCCCAAATGTCTGTTTACCATAACAAAATCAATACAATAACAAAGGAAAAATCTCAGACACCCCAGTCACCATCTTGAAAATATTATGTTCTACTACCCTCATATTTAAAATATGTAATTCCTTATATATTTCTCTCCTTTTTGTGCAGAACACCTCATTATGCAGTCTCCAACTGCACTGTGTAGTATTACACAGAGATTTATAAAATAAATTGTCCTTCTCCAAATCTTCCCCAGACCAAACCAAATATAACTGAACATCAAAGAGCTACAAACATAACTCTCAGTGAGCACAGCAGAATAGTCTGGGTTCAAATCCCAGGTAAGGCACATATTTCTTTCTTCCTTCTGTTTGTTTGGGTTCTATATACTGTATATGCACACTGCACCCATGTGAATAAAATATTTAATTTTCTGTGCAGTACCTGAGGTTGTGCATTAGGGAAACGTAAGGTCCTTCTAGGAGTCCCAGGTTTTCAGTTGCCCTAGTGCCATAGCTGGTAGCAAAACAGATCAGTATCTTGGACAGCCTGGGTTCAAATCCCAGCTAAGGTGTTTACATTTTTCTCTCTCTCTCTCTCTTCAGTTTGCTTGGGTTCCATGTTTAAATAAGGTTGGATTTGCTTTAGGGTCTGTGGTGCACACAGTGCTAATACACAAAATAAATCATAGATCAAAAGTTAAGGGTCCCATCAAAATAACAGAAGTGACTACAACATTGCATGCATCAGGTATGTGGTACATTTCAGACTGTGCACTGTGGATATAAATTATGAGGCACATGCAATGCTTTCTGCATAAAACTTCCACAAAAATAGACAACTGCCTTCATGTCCATCCATTCAGTGCTCTAGGCTCATTATTGACAATTCAGTGAGCAGAATGTATAAAACCTAGAGCAGGGGATGATCAGTATTGCAAAAAGTCTTACTTTCAACTCTCGCAGATACTTTTCATCCTGTTTATATAAGAGTACACTGGTAAATAATTTCCTTACTAAGATTATTGCAAAACCTCAATTTTATGCAGTAGCTATGCCTGAATGACAATGTCAAAAGCACGCTGGGGCACTAGATTAACATTTGCTGCAATCACAAAAAAACAGAATGTTAGGGAGACCACGTAATGCAAGCTACCGGATAGTCACTCCTCTGTATAGCTCCAGCCTCCTGTCTCTTTAAAAGAGTTATCTGGTGTATTTATTCTGCTTTAAACCCTACTAGCTCGAGTTATTCTGCTTTCCTATTACTCGGTGCTCTTGCTGGATGACTTTGTGTGAGAATGGAGGTGTACATGAAGAAACAGCAGCAAAAACACACCCCGCCAGTTACCCCGGAGAAGGCCCTGAAGAAATCCCAGGCCTCGAGTGGAGCTGAGAAAGCAGAGGCTTTGAACCAAGGTGCAGATCAGGAGCCACTCATATTATGTAGATTCCTAGAAGAGTTCAAACCATTTCGGGAAGAGATTAAAGAAATGGTATCAGAAATCAAATCACTTATGAGAAAGCTGGAAGAGGTTACACTCTCTACAACAGATAACTCAGCCAGGATCTCCTCTCTAGAGAAGCAAGTTGAAAGGTTTGATCCTGGGATGGCAGCTATGCGCCAGAGAATGGCATGGTTTGAAGCTAAACTCGAAGACCTCGAAGGTCATAGCCGGAGAAATAATGTGGTGATCCTCAGGCTACTGGAGGGAGAAGAGGGTCAGAATATTATTGCTTTTGTCCAGAAGTTGGCAGAGAAGATTGCTGGCCCCTCTCCCTTTGGGGACAAATACATAATCGAGAGAGCCCACAGATCTCTAAGGCCGAAGCCCCCTCCTGGAGCAATGCCCTGTCCTATAATATGTCGATTTTTAAATTTTTTGGAGTGGCAACACTTTTTCTGTAAAGTAAGAGAACTCCAGGAAGTCCGACCGGAGAAAGCCAAGCTCAGGATAGCGCAAGATATATCGGGCTCGGTCTGCCTGAAATGCTCTGCATTTCACCCATTAGTTTCAAAGATCATCGCTGCTGGTCTTAAATTTCATATGGGATACCCAGCCAGGCTACAGGTACAGGTGGCTGGTTCCTGGGCCACTTATGAGGATCCCGAGGCGGCACTTGCTGGTTTAAAAATGTCCCTGCCTGATCTTTTTAGGGATACATGAGAGGCCTTTTGAGTACCTAACAAGAAGAACTCCAGTGCAAAAAGTGTGGGTAGCTACTTGAAGGAATCTCTGTGGATGAGCACTGTTAAATGAAGTTGGACTCTTACCTAAGCCCGATTAGAGGGCAGAAGGGGACTCAACCTTTTTTAGAGTAACCCAAATGTGAATGGATGCAGATGTTTGTTTTGTCTGGGACTAGCATTTTATTTAATCAATGCGTTTAATTATTAGGTTTCTGTTTTTGGGGAGAGTAATTCCAGCATCAGCTCTACCTAATCCCCCCCCCCCAGCGGATGTGCGACAAGGCAGGGCTTAGTAAAGGCCTACGGTTATACCTCGCAGGGTATTAACACCTATAACTTGGGGGAATTTTAATGTATGTGCATTGATGTCCTTCTCTCACAAAGCATTGGCATGCATTTCTGCACCAGTAACACTGGGGGAGTTTGTGTTTTCTGCAACAAGGGCTAGCGGTCTTAAGGATCTGAGATAGGGGGGTTTTCCTGGTGCAGGGGCATCATAATGAAAAGAGGAGTGGCGAGACCTGTCTCTATGGGGCAAACGAGTCCTATGGAGAGAGCGGCCTGCATGGTAGATCATATACATCGCTTTGGCCTGGTCTCATGACCACCTGCCGTGCAGTGCCTCCTTTTTAACAAGAAAGGCACGAGAGTTAGGAAACTCCAGATGTTTCTAGCATTTATACCCTGCTAATATAGGGTCACTCCCAACGATTTTCAGGGGTGGATAGGCTGGTGACGTTATGGACCGTTACTGCAATATAGAACACTCTTTACCCCCCTTTTGTTATTAAATAGGGGGCTTATATAAACCTTACCAGGGTTTGGGGACAGATGGTCAGGGGTCTGGGGGGGAGTAGGAAACTGTGTGTTGCTGAATGTCATTAGCGACAATAGGGGGTTAGGGAGGGTGGGTTTAAGAATAATTTTCTGGGTTTGCTAATGTTTTGTCTTGTTTGGGTGTTACTTGGGGAAGGGGGTACAGTCTGGATAGAGGTGGGAGTGTTGGGGGTGGAAGAATGGCACAGCAGTCTCAGAGGCACATGATTATCTGGTTTACAGCTGTAGTAACTGCATTATGTTTTTTCTGAATTCATACTTGATATTATAGATGGCTCACAATATTAATCTTGCTACATGGAATGTGAAGGGGATTAGGAAAAAATCCAAACAATATCAGGTACTTAAGCACTTGAGTTTGCTGCGTGCCCAGATATCGTTTCTACAAGAATCTCACTTGGTAGATTCTGAAGCACTACAACTCAGGAGGCAACAGGTTGGACAGGTCTTCAATGCCTCAGGGATGACCAACAGTTGCGGGGTCATGATACTGGTTAATAGAGATATTCCATTTATTCATTCCCAGGTTTTCAAGGATGCTGAGGACAGGTACGTCTTAGTTCAGGGTACTATTAGGGCCATGCCATTATTGCTTGGCAGCATTTACGGACCAAATGTGGATGATCCCACTTTTTTTATGAAGCTGATCACCACAATTCTTCCCATACTCCCTATTCCCATTATTCTAGGGGGGACTTTAATTTAGTTTCTGACCCTAACATTGACAGGTTGGGCAACGGGTCAAGGGGACTGTCCCCTGGGCAAAGGGCCTTTAAGGAATTGATGGACCAATCTGGGCTGTGTGACGTCTGGCGAGTCCTACATCCCAACGCCAGGGAATATACTTTCAGTTTGCCAGTTCACGGCACACAGTCTTGCATTGACTATCTTTTAGTCTCTCATGCGCTCTTGCCGGGAGTACTGTCTGCCTTGATCCAGCCAGGTCCAATATCGGATCACTCTCTAGTGTTGTGTAACCTGGCTTTCCTTAACATTCCCAAGAAAGAGACCAGATGGAAATTAAATGAACAATTATTAGAAGATGAAAAGTATCGTGGATTGGTGAAGGACCAGATAGACTTCTTTTTTTCTACTAACCCAATAGATAGTACAAAGCTGGACATTTTATGGGGAGCCTTTAAGGCCTATATAAGGGGTATTCTCATTAGCTTAGCTACAAAGAGGACGAGGGTGCAGGAAGTGGAGTTACTGTCATTATTGTCTCAAATACGGGAATTAGAAACTATACAGCCAAATAAAATCTCTCAGGAGGAGAGACAGAAATTATTAGTAATTAAGGATAGATATTTGGGATTGTTAAGGGAGAAAGCAGAGTTGGCTATTATCCATACTAAAGCCAGTTTTACAGATCAGGGAGAAAAATTAGGGCGCTTACTGGCTCTACGCCTAAAGCAACAAGAGTCGGCAAGATTTATACCCCCAATTAGGGCTCAGTCTGATGGGACTCTGAGGGTATCCCCCTCAGAGATAGTGCAGGAATTTGCTATATTTTACGAGCAATTATACAGGGACATGGATAGTCCTCCGTCTATAGATGAGCTAGAGGAGTATCTCAGGGATGCTCATCTTCCTTCATTATCAATCTCCCAAAAGATGTTCGTATTTTTCCCTTTATTGCAGAAAGAAATTGTGGCCGTTATAATGGATCTGCCTTCGGATAAAGTTCTCGGACCGGATGGGTTTTCCGCTCTATTTTAGAAAGCTTTCATAGAACAATTACTACCATTGTTGTATTGTCTCTACCTCCACATTCTATCAGGGGAGGTGGTACAGACACATTTGTTTGAAGCCCTGATAGTTCTATTACCCAAACCAGATAAGGACCCAGATTTGGTTCAGAGCTATAGGCCAATATCTCTGTTGAATCAACATGTCAACATTCTTTCGAAGATATTGGTGGATAGACTAACCCTGGTCCTCCCAGACCTGATTGGTATGTCTCAGGTTGGGTTTATGAGGGGGCATTCATCCTCAGATCACTTGCGTACCCTCTCACACGTCTTCTCGGAGTCCAGGGATGCTACTTTTCCTGCGGGACTGGTCTCCCTGGATTCCGAGAAGGCATTTGATCGGGTAAATTGGAATTTTTTATTTCAAGCTCTTAAGGCATTTGGATTCCCTTCCATGTTCATAGATTGGATCAGGTCAATATATTGGTCTCCCTCTGTGAGGATCTCAGGGAATGGGGCCTTTTCCAAACCCTTCACGTTGCAGTCAGGTACGAGACAGGGATGCTGCCTTTCTCCATTACTTTTCAATCTTTACTTGGAACCCCTTATTCAATATATTCTCAACAATACGGGAATACAAGGTATTCCCATCAGGAATAAGGTAGTGAAAATAACAGCGTATACTGATGATCTCCTTTTACATTTGGCCAACCCGGTAACATCTATTCTGAACATGCTAAGGGAGGTCACTAAATTTAGTAATTTTTTGAATTATAAGTTAAATACCAATAAGACATCCTTTTTTCCTTTTAATCATAAGGTTTTCAAGACAGATATTATCCCTCTGGGATTATGCTGGTCACCCTGGGTTATTAAATATCTAGGCATAACATTAACGCGTAACACTTCCCTATGGTTTAAAGAAAATCTAGAGCCTCTTTCTCAGGCGATTACACAAGACCTAGAGAGATGGGACAAGCTTTCGATATCTCTATGGGGTTGCAGTAATATAATTAAGATGAATGTATTCCCCCATCTATTTTATCCCCTGTCTCATCTTAACTCATTTGTCCCTTTATCCTGGTTTCAGAAAATGCATAAACTCTTTACCAAGTTCATTTGGTCTAATAAGACCTCCAGGTTGGCGTACCATACGTTAGCTGCCCCCAAAAATGAGGGTGGACTGCAGATGCCTTATTTGGCAATTTATTACTGGGCTAGTCATCTGGCTAAGTACCTGAGATGGGTAGGCCGGGCCCATAAAACTTGAGTACGGCTTGGCTTAACATCGAACTAGACTTTATCCAATCTATGAACATGGACCCCTTGACTATGCTTTATCTTAAAGTTTCTCATTTGCAGAATGTTAATAAATGTCCCACTATCATGACCTCAGTAAGAGTTCATTCTCAACTGTGCTCTTTCCTGAGATATAATCAAAGTAAAGACTTTGCTCAATCTATCTGGAATTCCCCGGCCTTTACCATAAGCAAGCACAAAATTTCTCGTACATGGTAGCCTCAGTTAGGAGATGGGATAGTCTCCTCATTTTTGGATGAGACTGGGGCTTGGCTCCCATTTACCGAGTTTATCAATAAGTTTAATATTCCAGTTTCTCAAGTCTTTAGGGTGATTCAACTGAGGCACTTGCTAGCTACGGTATTTGGTACCATTCCTAGCCGCCCAGCGGCCTTTGCACTGGTATCTGAACTTTCCTGTCTTCTTGACTCCTCAGGTATGATCTCTAAGATATATCAAGTGCTGTACCAATGGCAGTTCGGGTGCGGTAATGGCCCTACTAGCTTTTGGATTTCATTTTTTCCCAATATACTTTTAATTGGCCAGCTCTCTGGATGTATTGTCATAAATATGTGTCCCAAGACAGATTACATCTTATGCAAATTCATATTTTACATAATTTGTATTATACTCCAATCAAACTGGCGAAATGGGGCCTTCAGAACACAGACAGGTGCACTAGGTATTCCCAGGAAGCAGGATCGCTCTTTCATTTATTCTGGCCATGTCCCAGGATAGCTTCATTATGGGAGCTAATTAAAGCTAACCTGGATCCTTTATTGGGATTACAGGACTATTTTACACCTAATATCTGCCTTCTGGGAGACTTGTCTTCCATCAAGGTTATAATCCAGAGATTTCATATAACTATGGTGTCACTTTGGGTTAAAAAAATTATTCTTAGGCATTGGAAAGAAGGGATTTGTCCAACATACCAGGAGTGGACCCACGAGATCCTAGCAAATCTTCGTACAGAGAAGGCTATTACAAGCCTCCAGAATAGGTTAAACAGATAAGAATATTTGGGACCCCCTTCACACTCTAATTGTGTTGGTTAGGGAATAATGTGTAGTTGATTTTGTTACTTTAGCTTATCCTTGGTTAACACAGATAGCTTGTTACTACAGTATATGAATGAACTGCTGTGCCGGGGGAGGTGGGAGGGTTGGGGGGCAGTACTGTATTGTATTGTAAACCTGTTGTTCAAAAGATTATTACTGCCTCCTGTATTGTGGAAAATGTGGTGAAAAAAACAGAATGTTAGAAAAGCAATAATCAGAGTGCAAAAAGAACAAAAGCCAAATAGCTAAGTGAAAAAAACAGTTTATTGTGGCAAACAAAGAGAAGCAGACTACAAATGTGCCCCAGCACTTTCAACTCCTGTGAGTTCTTCCTCTGGGGAAGGGTGCTGGCAGGTAGAGATGTGTGCAATCCACAAATTTCATTTTGCAAAATATTCTGCAAAATTTGCACATTTCTGGAAATATTTAGTGGGTGCAAAATGCAAAATTCTGCCCACAAGATGCAGTATTTTAACAGTAAATGGTGGAATTTTGCCACTCACAGGTGAAATTCAACCAATCAAGGGTGAAATTCTGCCATTCGCAGGCAAAATTCCACATTTCACAACCATGAAATATTTCGCGAAATGCGTGAATTTCATGAAATGTTTCACACAGCGAAATTCAATTTCGATACATTTCTACTGGCAGCATCTTAAGTAGTCAATGCTCTCAAATAATAGATGCAGTCAGTAACTTGAGCCCAATACTCTGCAAGTCCACAGGAAAACAAAACGGTTTAGTGTCTTGAAGTAAAAACAAATATACAATACTACAAAAGTTGCAAACAAGACAGTAAAAAGTGTATGTAAAATAAAGCAAAAGAAAAATCAAGAAAGACAGTGTGGGGGAGGAAAGCTGAACTTAGGGGACCAAAAGCAGGCTTGAATGAATGCAGACACAGGGCATAATAAACAGAGGAAGAAGATGTTATTCCAAGGATACATTCATCTCAAAAGATAATGGAGCATCTCCTGTAAAAGAAATACAAGCAATTGTCAATGCTGAATGTTCACCGCTTGCATTGCTGTTGTACTGTGTCTTGCTTGTACACATTTTTACTATATATTTACCCAGGACAGACCAGACAAGATGTAATATCTCATTTTCAGTGGTGTCCTTCTACACATTTTCACATTGTATTTACCCAGGATTAGCCAGATGAGAGACAATATCAAATTTTCAGTAGACATCCACATTTTAACCCCAAATTGTGACCCCCAGCCTTGAGCCTACACCCCTCCTATGAGTTACTAACAGTTCCACCCCTAGTAGTCCTTCACCTCTCCCGTTATTTCTCCTGTTCCCCTATTTATCTTCCCCACATTTTTTGTCCTTGCCCTGCAGTCTCTACCTCCCCTACCCCCTTCTTGCTTTCTGCCCTTCTTACCTTTGCATCTTCACACTCCCCTTCTATCAACAAGGCCAGAATTGGCTTTAGCTGCTCATGATTCTCTATTATTTTATATGGAAATGCCATTGTACTAACTACATCCCCTACTACTGTCACTTTATCTGATTGTTACAATTATTGTGATTATGTTGTGTATTCTGCATTTGATTATGTTGTGCATATTTGTTTGTAGTTTATGTTGTGTATATTGTTCAATGTTGTGTATATTGTTCATTCACTGATGTGGAACCTTTGTAAAAGAGCTTCTGTTTCAAAGGTTTTGCAATCTGAGAAATAAAATAAATAAATAAAAATAAATAAAAAACATTTGAACAGTCTTTTTATGACCCTAACATTATAGCAAAGACAGGTGGAATGTTTAAAGTCCCACATGAAAGGTGATTTTGCAGTGATACTGTGAAAACAAGTTTCAGAAAGGATTTGAAAAATGACATGATGTTATGTGTAAATGTTGGAACAATTCAATGTTTCTTTATAAGTTAGTTATTTTTTTACATTTTAACTGCAAATTTTAAATGTAGTCTTTTTATGACTACTTCTTCTGAACATGACTGGTGTCATTCATAAAACAGTGATCAAAACATAATTTCAAGCCACAAGTGTGAAAACATATTTTGGCCAGGATTTGCAAAATGACAGCTGTCACGTTCACGAGGTGGTGTGGAAAAATGGATATTTTGAAAATTTGGGGTCAAAATATTAAAAATTACTAGTTTATGACTGTGCATTGAAAATGTCAATGTATACTCATAACTTCACTGTTTTTAAATATTTTTATCCTAAACTTTCAACATAGCTTTCTTATGACCCTGTCCCATAAACAAGAGAAGAGACAATTTTCAAATCCTGCTGGAAAGTTGAGTTCACACCACAAGTGAAAATACACATTTTGGCTAGGATTTGCAAAATGACAGTTGTCACACTCATGAGGCAGTGTGAAAAAATGGCCATGATGAAAATTTCAGGTTAAAATGTTGAAAATTACTGAAGTTATGAGTGTGTATTGAGATGCACGCTCATAACTTTGTTGTTTTTTCAATATTTTTACCCCAAATGTTTGACATGACCTTTGTATGACCCCACCTCAAGAACAAGGGTGGAGAAAGTTTTCAACTCCTGCTTGAAAGGTGCTTTTGCATAGCGACTGCAAAATCACCTTTTCAGATGGATTTGCATAATTTTGTTGCCATTGTTCATGAAATAGGGTCCCACAAAGGCCATGTTGAAAATCTAGGGAAAAAATATTTAAAAATGACTAAGTTATAAAGACAAGTTCAAAACACATTGAAATACATAGAACTGCATACCTAATTTCCTAAGTTTCCAGTCTGGCATTTAAGAGTGAAGATGCATCTCTGGTCCTGAGAGGATTACAGTGTTGAACCCCTGGTAGGTAATTAAGGGGTGGGGGGCAGTGGGTGCAGAGTGGGAGAGTTGAGTGGGGGGATAATGGTGGTGGTGTGCTGGCAGAGGTAACAGACATTGATGAATGGTTTTCTTTTCAGTGAGTGAATAAAAATAAAAAAAGACTACAATGGACAGTTTTCTTTATTTCATGTACCGACACTGGGGCTTGGGCAGCCCAGTAATTCTGTTACATTTGGTGGCAGCAGGTGTGAGCTCCCCAGTTTTGCACAGATAAAATGCATGGGGGATACTAGACCACACCAGGAATTGGGCACCATCATGTTGGAAAACTAAAACTAAGGGGTGGGGTGGAGTATGGGGTGGGGATCCATGACACCGATTCCACAAATTTGTTGATGAACAATGTTACAGCAACGACTTTATGTTGACTGCAATTGTGGTCAGCATAAAGCTGTTCCTTGAGGACTTTGTTTTCTTTGGGGGGCTTCACCCCATGAACCCCCATGTGGGGAGCTCTGCCCCTCACTCTGTAACTTAAATAATCAACTCCAAGTTGGAGCTGATTCAGATGCAAGACCCCCAGAAATCAGGATCCCATGCCGACATTACAGCAACCTATCGCTGTTGTCGCTGTAATGTTGGTCACAGTAAAATTGTCCAACAGGCATCGGCATATGATGGGGTGGTGGGTGCTGAGTAGGAGAGTCAGGTGGGGGAGGGTAATAGCAGCAGTATACTGGAAGCTGCATTAGATATCAATGGATGTTTTCTTTTTTACAAGGTGTATAAAATTAAAAAAAAAGAATGTGAAGGTTGTTTTTATTTCAGGTACTGACACAGGTCACTCTGCACCCCAGTGTCCATATTACATTTGACAGTACCGGGGATGGGCTCATTAGTGTTGCACAGTGAAAACAGATGGGGTGGTGGGGTACTAGCAGGCCCTGAGGTCTGGGTACCCCACTGTCAGAAAATTCAGAAGGAGGAAGCAATGGGAGGTAGGAGGTAGAAGGTATACTTGGCAGAGGGTGGGAGGGATTGTTTTTGCATTGGAAAGAGGACTACAGCAGACTGATCATAATGCTGATCAACTCTGCTTGCTAGGCAGCTTATGCAGATCAAAGGAAAGAGCCAACCTGCGATTCTTTGAACTACATAAAGTTTCTGCCCAGCAAGACCAGAAGTGTGTCATGATCAGCCTGGTTGATGATTGGTCAGACACTGTCGAGCCCCTTGCAGACTGCTCTGCAGTGGACCGATGGTGAAGCAGATCTCAAAACCAACTATCATACCAGTATGTCACCCTTGCACAAGCACAACGGCAAACATAAAAAGACAAAATAACAATAAATAAACAGTTAAATGACACGTACAGCAAGTCAAGAAATCCAAGTAACAAAAAGTGTGTAATATTGTCCATTATGAACTGGTTGCCAAAAATTGAGAAAACTGATTGGCCGAGAGGTTTTTGAGGCCGTGATGATATTGGAATACATGCTCACAGCTTCACAAAACCTCCAGCCACCAGCTTCCTCACCTTAAATGAACTCCTCTGACCAAAATGTTCCTATTGATCCTCAGTACTTCAGACTGCCTAGAGTGAGGAGTGGTGAGTCAGATCTCAATACTACGGCTATTAGAAAAAGAAGGCACAGACCTGCTTACAGAAAATGAATTGCTGCTGACTGCAGCATACACAAAAGCCACTCCCCCCCCAAATAGGGGGAAAAAAAGTGAGTGGGCAGGAGAGAAAAAGGAAGGGAAGGGAAATAGAGTGGGACATGGAATGCACTGCTGGGAAAATAGGACACAAAACAAGGAAAAGGGGGTGCTTAGAGGAATAGGATAATATTCCATTAATCATTCAACCCTTTAGGCTGATGTGACCACAGACTACAAACTAATCTGCTTTCATGCTGCAAGAGGGTCTTGAGTCTATTTCCTTTTCACGGGTTCTGTGCAGTATGATCAACACCCATAAAATGGATGATCCAAATGATGCACCTAGCTCCAGTGTGTGCTAACTGAGATCTTACAGTTGCCACAGGTTATAGACCTCACAGGTTCTTGGATCCTCTACTTCATGGGATGAATGGTTCATCCAGTGTACAAGTAGGGAGAGCCATACCACAAGGCATACACTACAAATGTGCTCCCAGGTCACACCTATAAACAGGCTTTCAGCTTAGTGTGCCACTCCTGGTTAAACAATTGAAAAACCAAAAACAAACAAATGGTGTTCTGCAGGTGACCAACTGGCAAACTTCATAGGAAGTGCCATTAATAGGGCTGGTGAACTTAGTGCCAAGATTGGAATATATGCATATATTGCAAGAATACAATGTGAAAAAGTGAAAAAACCATGGGGCAGGAATACCAACTCTAATATGGTCAACTCTGGAAATGAAATGAATTTGACAGACTTGATCCTTTACACTTTTACCTTTGCAGTAACCCACTAGAGATATGTCACCTATGTTCTCCTTAAGGTCAGGGTCAGCCAAGAGGACATACCAGCGGTGTTTCATAGCCCCTGCCACTTTAGGGCTGATAGAATTAAACTCTGTCATAAGTTGATGCTAGGTTCAGACGTGGAAGTGAAATTTGGGGGAATAAGCAAATCACTTCTGTTTCAATGGGCTGCCTCACGTCTGGCTTTCACAAGGAGGTTCTGATCATAACCCCTGGTGATGAAGCCATTATGCATATCATCCACCTGTTTGTTGAAGGAATTAAGATTTGAACAGTTGTGTCTAAGTCACAAAAACTGTCTTTTAGAGATATCCGTAAGAATGGAGTTTAGGGTGGGAACTATCACACCACAGAAGGGTATTACCTGCTATAGGTTTACCAAAGTTTTCTTTTTATTTGTAGAAACTGTGCCCATCGATCTATCATCAGTTTAAAATCCAAGAAAGTAATAGTTTTGGTATCCAAACAAGAAGTGAATTTTAAGTTCCAAGAATTTGCATTCATCAGTTTCTATAATTCGTCCATGTCAAGTGCAGTCCCACCCCGGATATATAAGATACCATCTATCTAGCAGTCCCAGTACCTGATACTCTCCAAAAATGGATTACTGTTGGTGGCACGAATGCTGACCTCTTCTCACTAACCCCCCAAAAAGTTGGTGCAGTAGGGTACCTTGAGCAACCCCATAGCAGTACTACAAGTACTACAAGTCTGCAGGTAAAATTTGTTGTTAAGGTCAGTTTAATTAGTGGCCAAGATCAGGTCTAGGGCCTTCAGCACAAACACAGAGGGAAGAACATCTTCAGTATGAAAGGTGTTGAGGAAAAATCTTACTGTACTGAGACCCAAAAGATGTCTGATGCTGGTGTGTAGCTTGATGACATCAATAGAGAGCCACATGGCACCATCATCAATTATGAGGTGCTCCATCATTTCCAGCACTGCCATTGTGACTTTAAAGTAAGATGGAAGGTAGACCACCATAGCTTGAAGAAAAGAAGGTTGATAAATGTTTAAAGAGCCAATGCTGGAAACTATGGTTCACCCAGGTGGTCTAATGGGATATTATACACCTTCAAAAAGAGTTAAAATGTAGGGACCTGTGGACAATCTTGTCTAAGATACTGGAATTCAGTTTCAGAAGTTACACCTGAGAAAAGTTAATTACGTTGTTAATACAACATTTAAAAGTTCCAATAAGGTCTGCATTCAGAAGGTGGTAGTTCTCAGAGTGATTGAGTTGGGAAAGGGCTTCCTCCAGGTCAAAGCTGTGGTCCATAACTACCACCTCTCCACCCTTATCCACCTTTTTAATTATGATGGATTCCATTTCATATAATTCTTCTACAGCAATAACCTCTGAAGGACTATGGTTTCTTGATCCTCTATAGGGTGTGTTTTTAAGTATCTAGTCAACTTCCAATTACACTAGTTTTTCAAACAAGTAAATGGATGAAGTAAAAGCTTTAGTAGGGCTGAAGATTGATTTAGGTTTGTAAGTTTTTCTTTTAGTACTGAAATCCAAATCGGTACTAATATTTAAGTTCAAATTCATTTTAAGCTGCTCAAAATGTTTGTGTGCCCAATCACGGTCCCAGTCTTCCAGTAGTGTGGTTGGAATTGAGGCAGACTTGCCTTCCTAACATTATCCAGGAAGCAGACATAGTGGCAGATCTTCATTATCATAAAGTCCTTTTAACTCTATGGCCTGGGCCACCACACAATAGTTAGTAGAGGTGAGGATGAGTGCCTGATTTGGAACTCTCTGACTCAGGGAGGGAAGAGAGTCTCCTGCTAAAACATAATGCTCTCAAGTTTTGAGGTGAGCCAAGGTGAAGAAGATGACCACTGTTCTGGGCTGGGCTGGTCTCAGCTTCATTCTTTAAGCTCTTCAAATGTTTTAAAAAACCCTGGTTGGGATTTTAGTGGAACAGAAATTGCACCATTTTAAATAATGTTATTTAGTTGTTAGTTGTAGGTCTGTTAGTATTGTTAATTATTAGTATCAGTGTAGTGGCTCAGCTGGTTGCACACTTGCCTCTGAGCCAGAACATCAGAAGTTTTGCATTCTAGCTCCACACTGGGAACTTTGGATAAAACCCATTACTAACACAGCAGTGTAGCTTGAGGGGTACTGCACCTTCTGAGGTGCCATCTTTCAGATGAGACATTAAATTGAGGTTCAGTCTGTCTGTTCGGGTGGTCGTTCAGGTGGACGTTAAAGATCCCATGGCATTTCTCTAAAAGAGTAGGAGAATTTTTACTAAAATATAAAATCATACAAACAATACAATACATAGAATACATGGGGAAGGACATGACAAGAATTGAATGCACACCCGAGGTGTGGGATGCTACATAAACCCTGAGGGCGAAGCCCGAGGGGTTTATCAAAGAATCCCACACCAAGTTTTGCCCTCCCCCCATGTTTTGGTTTATATAATTATTGGGTATATTGGGTAGTTAAGCTCATCTTGAAAATATTACGCAGTGATTACACAAAACAGTATGGCCAGCAGATGGTGCTGCAATTTAAAGCACTACATCAGGATAGGTGCTATAGTTAAAAGCCCCCCAGCCAAGTTTTACTGTGTGCTCATTCTGATTGCTGCCCCCCCCTGTGTATCTTTGTCTGCTTTCTTGTCTTGTTTTTTTGAGGACTCTGTGTACAGATTTACTTGAGGAAGACTGTTCCCATAACAGGACGTGGTCGCGCCAACTGCCGTTTTCAGTTTCATTTTGTTTTTTCTTTTTAGTAATGCGGAACCCCGGTAAAGATTTATTTCAGCCTATGGGGTTGCTAAATTTTAAAATTTGGCGTTTAAAAGCTGCAGAGTTTAAAGAGGAGTCCTGAAAGGAGTCCCGGTGATGACAGATGAGAAACCGTGTGTGCCGACGGTAAGGGTATACGCATGTGCAGAAAGGAGACATGGCATGTGTTCACCATTATAACCCATGGGTCCAGGTACAGTTTTGTCCTGCCATTGAGCAAACCTCTCCTTAAAGGTCATTTGCAAAGGTTTTTAAAACTAAAAGAGGCAGCACCATTCAATAAACACTGCTATAAAACCTATAGTATATGTGTTCCAGGTTTTGCAACCTAAGTCAACAAATGAATGCATTTTAGTGTCTTTTTTTTGTGGTCCATTTCCCCAAAGTTGCTGGACGCTGAGTCAGCATGCGTCCAGGCGGCTGCTGTTGTCATTTTGGGTGTGCCTGTTCAGAAGTTGAACTGCTGCTAGTAATAAAATGCTGGCAACTTCATTCCTGTTGGTCAGTGCCTGCTTTACAATAATTTAGATTTAATAGGGACCTTATCTGCACTAATTCCTACTATGGATGGATGTGCTAGCTTTGCTAAAAAGATCATTTTTAAATGATTTATTAAGGTTTGCCATAAAAAATGGGTGAAGTAACCTGTAGGAGTGTACTCTGCTGCATCCACAATGCCTCACTATGTGAATTAATATACAAGCTATTATTTTTTTGTGCTCACAACAGAAATAGGAGATTGCATCTCTCAGTAAAGATGACATATGGCTAGATACAGTATGCACAATGCCTTGTTTTGAAAACAAACATACAAGAGCTTATATTGTTGATGTCACTATAGAAATATAAGACTGCACCGCACAGTAGTGAATTTGGGAATCAGCTTCTTACTGTACCCACAATGCTTGCTGTGGACATTTACATATTAGGTGCTCACCACTACCAACACATGAGACTGTACTTCTGAGTAAGGCACATTTAAGTTAGCATTATAAATTACCCAGAATTCCTTGTTGTTGTTTGTAAAACATTGACAGCTCCCTTGTATGACATCATTTTGGGGGAGTGGTCACACTGAGAAACTGGAAGGCAGCCAGAAACAAACCGCTGATGAAACATAACAATAAAATGACTATGACAGCTTTTTGTACAAAACAAATTGCAGCTTCAACATCTGAAGCATGGCTGGCAATGGCATACTATGTGAAAAAGACATTTGGGGAACCCTCTGTTATCACTTTAACATCAATGTGCTACTCTTCCTGACTTCTGCATAGGCTAAAAATTAAATTTAAACTGTTACTGTATTGTGCATTACTGGTATTGAGCATGACAGACCCACAAACAAACAACTTTGAGTTCCTTGCAATAAGCACAGTGAAAGGAATAAGAAGTCTTTACAGAACTCAGCAATGTGACAGTCTCCCTAGCTTATGTGCTGAAGAAAGAGAATAGCACCCCAAATGACATCATCAGGGTGGTGACATGTTGATTACCACAGGGAACAGAAAGTCTCATCATCTAGCAGTGTTGCTGAAGCAGACCACACAATAAATATCTATAAACGGTATTAAATGGTAAATTTTCATATAAAACACTAGGCAGACACTGTTGTTATGACAATATTTAATGAATGGTGCTGGCAGTTTAATTTCTGCAAATTTCATTGCACATGATCTTTAAATAATGAGCAAGCTGCTGAATGGGCTCAGTGGTTATAACGACGAATTATAATGGCAAGATTATAGCCGTGGGTTATAATGGCTAAATCATAACTGGGTTACCCTATGGGAGTTATGATATATACTTTATAACCAATCCATGCATAATATTAACACTCAATAACATTAAGAGAGAAAAAAAAAAAAAAAAAACAACTCCCCAAATCCTCTCCCATGAACTACGTAGTATATACCGTGTTGCCCCTTCCACTCATGTGCTCCTTCACCTTTGGTCTCCTCACTGTTCTTAGCATCCTCTGGTTTACTGGTGTTGGTGCTCCTCCTGTGGAAGAACCCTAGGGCACTTGTACCCAGCCTGAGGAGTCAGACTTCACATTCTCCAACCTTATTGCTGGAGGCAGACACCCCCCCGGGTTCCCTGCAGTCTTGACCTTAGGTGCTTCCTGTGCCCTGACCTTGTGGTCAGGCGATATGGCTGCAAGCTGCCTGCCAGGGATGGCTCCCGTCCCTTAAGGCATCTTCTGTGGCTCCTATTGGTGACCCTAGTGCCCACAGGTGACATTGAGCTTAACCCTGGTCCGCCTTGCCAAGTCTCCCCCTCAGCTGTGGGCTGGTCGGCTGTCAAAGGGCTGAAAAAAGCTCATCTCAATATTCGTAGCCTCCTGCCCAACTTGGCAGAACTTCTTGCTTGGGTCACCTACCATAGACCTGACATCCTTGGCATAACTGAAACTTGACTTAAACCCTCCACTCCAAATTCTGCATGTACCCTTCCTGACTATGACCTCGTCAGGCTTGATCATCCAGGAAAAAAGAGGGAGGGTGGCATCTTGGTCTATTACAGGAGCCACCTCAACCTGTCAGTTTTACCCTGTCAACAGCCATTACAGTCCTCCTGTGAGTTACTATACACGGTACTGTTGTTTGGGATGACCAAAAAGATACATATTATATTTACCTACAATCCTCCCATGGGGGACCTAGAAGGGTTGTCCATCCTTCTTGACACAGTTGGTGCTGTGACCTGGCATAATGAGTTAATGATCGTGGGTGAGTTAACCTTAACTGACTTAGTAGTAACACTAAAGCATTTGAGCCACTGCCTGCTGGTCTCTCCTTGTCGCAACTCATCAAGGATCCTACCAGGTGCTCTCCCTAAAAAGATAGGAGTGAGCTGTCTTTTGGACTGGGTCCTGACAAACAGACCGGAGAAGATCAGCTCATCAGGCATCCTTCCTGACTCCATCTCTGACCACTCCCCGTGCACAGTGTGTGGAAGATGCCCTCCCTGAAAATTCCACATAAGATCATTCAGGTCAGAGACTACTCCGGGTTTGATCTTGGCTCCTTCCAAGATGATCTCCAGCACACTGACTGATCTGCAGTATGGAATGCCCAGGACTCCTCATCTGCTGTCAGTCACAGTCAGCACTTTCAGGGCCCTGCAGGATAAGCATGCCCCCCTCATCAGATGGAGGGTCAGGGGGTCAGCTACAAAGTGGTTACATGGGAGCCTTTTAGCCATAATGAAGTCTAGAGATAAGTGCTGGGCAAAATTTAGGGCCACGGTGGATCAGACTGTATTTCAGCAGTACAGGAGAATCAGAAATGAGTGCAAGAAAGCAATTAGGGCTGCTAAAACTGAGTTTTGTAAAACTGTACTGCTGAACTCAGCTAGGGACCCCAGGAGATTCTGCAGGAAAATTAAAAACATAGTTAGTGGCTCTGAGTGGTGAGACCTCTGATATGCTTATTGATGGTGCTAGCTGCAACAACTCACTAACCATCGCAAATGCATTTAACCTGTATTTCTCTGACCTATCTGCTTTCACCTCATAATTCTCCCCGGTGGAGGTGGTAATGAAGAACAGGTCCCTGCCCCTCCACCACCCTGCCTGCCCTTTCATTTTAAGCCTGTAATGGTGCAAGAGGTGCAGAGATTGCTCTCAAGCCTCTCCCCCTTCTTGAGTGCTGCCATGATGGGTTGGAACCGAAGCTCCTCTGTCTTGGTGCTTATAGTATTGTCCCCCTGAGTGGCCCATATTTTCAGTCTGTCCCTGTCATCTGGGGTTATCCCGGACATATGGAAGTTCTCCAGGGTGGTCCCTATCCTTAAAAAGGGGAACCCCAAACTGATTGAAAATTACCATCAGATAGCCATTTTGTCAGTGGTCAGCAAACTTCTTGAGAAAGTTGGAGCAGGGCAACTCTCAGAGTATTTGCAGTCACATGACCTATTGTTACCTGTGCAGCATACTTTCCGGAAAGGGCACAGCACATCCTCTGCCCTTGTCAGTGTCTCATCCTGGATCAGGGCGGCTATGGAACAGAGCAAACTCTCTGGCGCTATTTTTATAGATCTCTCCAAGGCCTTTTATCTTGTTGATCATGCCATGCTCTACACTCAGCTTAGGTCCTATGGTCTATCACCTGGTGTGTTCTGTTGGTTCTCCAACTATCTACACAGCAGAAAGCAGCTTGTCAAATATGGCAAAGAGCTCTTAGGCTCTACTTCTGTAACCATGGGTGCCCCCCAAGACTCTGTCCTGGGGCCCCTGCTCTTCTCCATCTTTGTAAATAATTTCCCCACCACCTCTGTCCACTGTAAGCCAATCCTCTATGCGGATGACCTGGTCATCCTCACTCATTCCCCGGACAGAGGGGTCATTAATCACCACCTGAGTGAGGACTTAGGGAACATTCAGTCCTGGATCTCGTCCCATAAGTTGGTTCTCAATCTTAAAAAAATCCGGGCCATGCTCTTTGGGTGCCAGGCCAAGATTAAGGCCTCTCCTGCTCTGTTATGCGTTACTGGTACCGACGGTGTTCCGATCCCTATTACTGACAAATTTAAATACCTTGGGGTGACACTTGACCTGCAGCTTGACCTTGGCAGCCGTATTCAGAATGTATGTAAGACTGTCAACTGCAAACTGGGTCTGGCCTACAGAGCTAAGAGCAACCTTACTCCTGCTGCCTGTCTTGCTCTTGCCAGAGGTGTGTTCCTCCTTTCGCTTTGTTACGGGCTCCTTTTGTTTGCCCACTCCTCTAAAGCTCATCTTTCTAAGTGGTCTACTGCCTACAATAATGTCTACCACTTTGCACTGGCTTCCCCTTGTCTCACCCATCATTGTGACCTTATAGAAAGCTGAACTGGCTCTCCCCCTCAAATCACATAGATTTTGTCCTGGGGTGTTTCACGGGCAAGGTCCTTGGCACTGGCACCCCTCCGGGACTGTCAAAATTCCTAGTCCCGGCAGCCTCCTCATCCTATTCCCTCAAGTCTCTGGATCCCGCCATCCTTAAGATACCTGCTACCCGGACTCTAATGGGGGATAGAGATTTTGCTGCATGTGCTTCCAGACTATGAAACTCATTCCCTGCCCAGGTTCGCTCCTCCCACTCACAGGTGTGCCTTCGATCCTGCCTATGGAACCACCTCAAACTCTCTTCAGCCTGTGGTTGTCCCAAACCCCCGTGATCTATCCTGATCCTTCACGGCACTCCTTTCCCTTGGTTGTGTTCTGGACAAGTATGGGTTGTTTGTTGGGTATATAATGTACCATAAAGGAGTGTTGGTCTAACTGAGACTCCACTTCCTGGGGCCTTTTAGTTGTAAATAATGTATCTGCTGCATCTCAACTTGCACCTATTGTACTGCTCTTAATTTTTTACAGTACATACGCAACAGAATAACACATGTAGAAACTATGTCTGACCTGACAGTAAGCTGTTTTAATCTGTATCATGTTGTCCTATGTACTTAAATCTTTAATTCCTGTACTGTCCCGGGTCGTACCTGAAAATAGGCAATTGTCTTGGCTAGTGTACTTACCTGGTCAACAAAAGCTAAATAAATAAATAAATATACTAAATCCTATTACATTTTACATCAACTACAACAGTATTCAGCTGGCCTGGTGGCATGGAGGGCTGAGGCATCCTGTCTTACCTTCTGCTACGCTGGCAACCTATGTTTGCTGTGCCAGCGGGTTGCCGTCGGACAGCCGGGGAGGAGGATGATTGAGCGTCTCAAGGACAGCTCTCCTTCTCCAGGGAGGTGGTAATCAGTGGCTAGTGCTTGCCTGGCCCCTAGTGGAGGCTGGTGGCTGCTGCACTGACATTGTCCACAGTGGGTGGAGGTGGGGAAGATGCCTGATGGGATGCACATGGGAGCATGCGTGGCACCGTCATTGGCGCCACTGTACACCCCACCTTCAGACAAGAAAAACAGGAAAAAGATCTCTGCTGGCTGGATAATGGAGGGGCTCACAGGTCCCACTCCTCAACCAGCCATGATGCTTACCCAAACTAGATCTGGTCTTTGGCAGGGACCTGGGGTACTCCCTACTGACCCCACCAGGAGGGAGGTAAACCCTCAGGGAAGGAGATCAGCATCGGCCAGTAGAAATCAGGGGGCTGGGGCTGCGGCTCCCTTCCAATCCTGGGACACCAAAGGGAGGGATAAAGAGAGAAGCAAAAAAAAAAAAAATGCAACAGTAGTCATACTGTCAATTACATCCAGGAACATAAAGTCCAATATTACTGAAACACTATGTGATCACATGCTTTAGCCTCAGCTCGATAAACCTTTTGAGGAGCTTTAAACACTATTGCTACTACAGTATCTGGAGAATAGAATTGTTGCTGCATTTGCAAAGAACAATGAGCCTGCTATAAATAGTATTTATAGCATACAAAAATTAGTTGCGTGGTAGAAGGGTGAAACTTCCTCCACTGTCCCTGATACAATCCTAAAACTGAAATTACATAAGTCACATTCTGAAAAAGTGGTTCTTTCCATGTATTACGCAGGGTCCTCCAAAAAGACAGTATAAAAGGGCACTCAAACAGAAGATGACATTGGGTTTCTGGAATATCCATGCATGTTTCTCTAGGACGATATCTTTCATTAATAGATGTATGCTTTAATGAGTATTTTACAGCCATCTTGCTATGCAGGCATAGCCAAGCAACAGCCCATATCTGTCTCGGGATTCTTTTATTATACAACTGACCCATAGCTTCTTTTTCTCTACCCTCTGGGCAAAATTTTAAAGTTGCATTGATGTAGTAACTAGTATAATACTAGTATATGTGCATATAATTGTATTCTAGACCATGATGCATTTTAGTGAAAAGTCAAATTCCATCCCTTGATTTTTCCAATATAATAACCAAATATTGTGGAACTGAATGTCTATTAGCATTCTACTTACCCACTTTCTTCTCTGTCATTTAATCAGAAAAGGAGTCAGCCAGTCCACTATCAAAGGACACCAAACTTTCCCTGCGTTTCCTAATGCTACTGTAAAATTACAATGAATACAGTAAATAACAAGATGAAGACAATGGAATTAATCATACCCACTCCTCCTTCTTTGTAACTTTTATATGTACAGTAATCTCATGTTTTATGGGGTTCAGTCTACTTCCTCTGAGTCCTTGAAAAAAATAAACAGTTTCACCGCTAAGCATTTAGATGGTGGAGGCAGTGCCAGAGACATTACTAGAGGTGGGTCGAGCCTACTACAAAGGCACAGCCATGCCAGCTTAAAGTCAGCTGTACCAGCAGCTGAAAACATCTAGTCTGCAGAATTGTTGTGTGCTGTGTCTGCTGCCACTAGTTGAAACATCTTTGTTGCCAAACTCCCTTTTCAGCATCAACACCAGGACCGCTGCTGTTTTCTTGTTCCCTCCGAGTCACAGTAAGTGGGGGGCTACAAGGGTAGAGGCGGTATCAAAGGCATTACTGGGGGTAGGCAGAACCAACTACAGAGGTGCAGTCATGCAAGTGGCTGCCTGTGGAGTGGCTGCATGTGTGAGTGGCTCACACAGGAGTGGCATGAGTCACCCAGCATGAGTCCACAAGTGGGAGAACACCTGGTAGGACATAACATTTATGTTTGTTTGTTTATCTTTGTTTCTGAATTGGATGTCTAACTGAATATATTTAACTGCAGGTATTCCTTAATTTCAGTTTTAATATTAACTATTACAGAACTGTGTTTAAATACATTATAGAATGACCTTGTTATTTATGAGGAATCTGCTATTATCTGTCATTTGCAAATAGGACTTAGCAGGTACTATTGTTTAAAAGTTAGTTTAATTTTATTTTATTTTAAGTGTTATGAAGTCAAGACATTTTTATTTATTCTTTTTGTCTTAGATTGATTTTAAAAGGTTTCTTTTTCCCATAATAATATGGCTGTAAGGGGACTGTTGTGGGTGGGACTGATTATTGCAACCTGGGGTCTGATTGAAGTGTTATGGGTTAGCAATCTAACACATGTAGATCCACTTGAGGAGGGGTTTGCTCAATGGTAGGACACAACTGCACCTGGATTACTAGCAAACATAGTGGGTAGAGATTAAATGAAACTGGCTGCAGATGTGCACTACTCCCTTAATGGACTAGATAAACAATTGTGTTTTTAGGCACTTAACTGAATTGGTGCTGAGATTGTTGGGTGGGTTTAAATTTAAAAACAAATTGAGAGGTATCCTCTGGGAAATTTTTATTTTGTTTTTGATGCTATGTGGAGAGGTCCAGTTGAGGTAATGCCTATAAATGCTGAAATCTTGAAAGGAGGGAATATCAGTATTATTCATTTCAATGCAAGAAGCATTGTTGGTAAAACTGACCATGTTAGGGAATGGATAATGGAATACAAGCCATATATTGCTGTGATTAATGAATCATGGCTTAGTAGTAAACTATTAGATTCCCAAATTGCAATAGAAATGTATACATTTTTTTTAAGAAAGATAGAAACAAAAAGGAAGGTGTGGCCTTGATTTACATTAAGTTGGAATGAGTAATAACTAGAATTGAGGACAGCATAAAACCTGAGGACCTAGAAGTATTGTTTGTAGAGGCTGCAGTACCACACCATAAGTCAATTTTATTGATGGGAGTATATCACCCAACTAAAGCAAACCTCCAAGGCTCTGAGAGTTTACAACATTTTTGTTTTAGCTTTAGAGAGAAATATGAAATATTATTGATAGGTGATTTTAATGTAGACTGGCATGCTACAGCCAGAGGGCATAACTTAAAAGAACTGCAGAAACATTTAGGCTTATCTCAGTTTTTCAAGATTCAACCAGAATTAATTCAAGAAACCCCAAAGCTTCAATTGCTCTGAATCTGATTTTTACTAGTTCTCCCCACTCCTACGTAACAGCAGAAGTTCTCCCAGATGCATTCTCTGATCATCAGGTCGTTTTTGCTTCAAAAGAAAAAATTCAGAAGCAAAATAAGGGAAGAATTATAAAGTGTAGACGTTTTAAAAATTGTGACTATATTGTGTTTATGTTGGACCTTGAGGGGATAGCATGGAACAGAATTGTTTTAATCCCAACAGTTGAAGATGCATGGGACCTTCTTAATCCAGGAGTTTATGTAAGTCTGTGATAGACATTTGCCAATCAAGAGCAAAAAAAATGAAAGAGTAATAATGCTAACTGGTATAGTAGTGCTTTAGAAAATTTAAGCTAAATAGAGATAAGATGTGGATTACACCTAAAATATTAATTACAAAGAGACTGAGATAATTACAGACAAGCACGTAATAAATATACCTACAAAATAAAGTTAGCAAAGTAAAAATACTATAAACAAATTTCTGATGGCAGTTTCAAATATGATCACAAAGATTTATGAAAAACAATGACAGGCCTCATAAAAACAAAGGACAATAATATAACAAATACTTTTTTAACTGATGGACAAGTCACACCCCTGGTATATATGTGATTGAAAAATGGAATAACTAATTTGCAAGCATGGGTTTGGATGCCTTGGGAAACAATATTACTGCTTCCTGTAGTGGAACACATTATTAACCACCTCCTAAAATTTAAATTTCAACCCAGTCACAGTTTGAATTTACTAATTAGAGGCAGACAAATTTAGGGATGTGTTACTGTGTAACTGAAATTGGATACTTCTAAAGCCTGGGATAGGATAACTCTCCCAGGTGGCTTTTAAAATATGCAACTCCTAGGATTGCTTTCCCATTAACATAAATATTTAATTTGTCTCTTAAAATGGGAGATTTCCCAGAAGCCTGGAAAAGTGCGACAATTATATACCAGTTTACAAATCTGGTTCTAAATCTGAAATTGAAAATCACAGACCTATATCGTTGCTCCTACAGGTGTCCAGAATCCTTGAAAAGCTAGTTAATAAACAACTGATAGCATGTTTGGACATTCACAACAAACTACATAAATTTCAGTCTGGTTTCTGATCCAACCACAGTATGATCTCAGCATTGATAAAGGAGGTCAATGATGTTTAGTTCAGCCTGGATGGGAGGACATCGGTAGGGGCCATTTTTGTTGATTTGTCAAAAGCTTTCAACACCCTCAACCATGATGTCCCCCTGTCCAGGCTAATCTCCATAGGACTAAAAGATTTCAATCTGAAGTGGTTTAATTCCTACCTAAAAGGACAACAACAGAAGGTAGTATTAGATAATTTTGAATCATGGCAAACTCCAATAACTACTGGTGTCCCACAGGGTTCAATTCTGGGACCGCTTTTGTTGAAATTTTATATAAATGATGTCGGTTTTAGTGATTCAACAATCAAATACCATCTTTATGCAGATGATGCCATTATATATGTAGGTGGTAATACAGCTGAACAGGTACAGTCCAAACTTCTGAAAGCATTTGATCAGCTTCAGTATTTTTTAAGGAACATAAATCAGTACTTAATTCAAAAACAAACAAAAAACCCTCAAGTTCTCCTTTTTAGTAGGAGCCTAAAAACTGGTGCAAATGAAACTTTGAAAATTGTCACACTGGAGGGAATAGTCTTGTAACAAGTTAATTCATACAATATTTAGGAATGTGGTTGGATGAAAAATTAAAATGGAATGTGCATATTGATAACATTGTGAGTAATATCAGATGGTGGTTGTGCATGTTATACAGATTGAAATATTGTTTATCTAGAAAGATAAGGAGATATAATAAATGGCGAGCAATTTTTTCAATACACTCAGTCAGTTGATGTTCGCTGTAATAACCGGTTGGTTATTACGGCGAACACATGCATTGTCACTCTAACAAGAGTGTTCCACTATTGGCTCAGCTCCTGTGTGTGGGTGGGCTGACTAGTTCTGAAATCATGGTGTCTCTAAATCTGCTTTAGCTAGGAGCTGCCACACTGTCCCACAACAGTAGAAATATCTATCTGGTCGATCCTACCTTTGCATTCTTTTAAATAAACAAAGACAAAAATGTTTTATCTGTTTGAACCAGCTGTTGGTTGCCTTTGGCGACACTGAGAGTAGAGACGGCACCATTTGGCAGTGCTACTGAAACAGTTTTCCAAAGACAGTACAAGCGTGTGTGTGTGTGTGTGAAACAGGGTCACAGCACTAGGCATAGAAAAAATTGCTTTTCAATGTATTATATAAAATAAAAGATGGGGAAGTGTGTGCATATGAGAATTTAATGCACACCCTCAGTGTGGAATGTGTGGATATACCCTTTGGGCTTCGCCCTTGGGGTTTGTGTGGCATCCCACACTTTGGGTGTGCATTAAATTCTCATATCACGCACTTCCCCATCCTTTATTCTATATATATTGCAAATGTAATGGTACTACCAGTTTTGGATCACAGTGACATGCTGTATGCTGGGGCACTGGGGAGGGAGCTGGCAAGGTTGGATGTTATAGGTACCAGACTTGTCTGCTTTATTCTTGATGCACCTTGTGATATGCACCACTTTAATTTACATGCAGACCTGAGCTGGTTAAGACTGAATGATAATATAACTATCCATATTCAGACATTTATGTTTAGGTGCCAAAACAGGAAATTCCCATAATATATTCTGGAAAACATTGTAAAAAGGTCATGGAAGGATAATCTAAGGGCTTGGAATCTATGGTGCCTATAAGAAACTTAGAAGTGGGAAGGGATTCCTTGTACAATTTGGGAATAAGTTTAGGAATACTATTCCTTATACCTTAAGACTGGAGGATGGGAACCCCCATTTAGGGGAAATAAGAAATTGGTTTACGCATGTCAGTGAAACTCTGTCTTGTTGTCAATAGCTAGATATCGGTCACTAGCTAGAGCATCTACAATAGATTTATAGCATTTTTTGTGTCACATACAAGTATAGCTATGGTGTATTACTTGTTTGTGAATGTATTTATTGTTATAAATGTTACTTTATTTGTGGATACTTGGGGGGCCGATTCCAAGATGAATGTTGCAACTCGCAGGCGTATGCAAGTTGCAACATTCACCACTTTGCTGGGGACCCTGCACCATATTCCAAGAGCGGCAGGGTCCTCGCACCTATAACCTGTGACTTGTGGCAGGTGTAGGCAAGTGCCACAGGCATGGTATAATAGCCTTGCATGCTGCAAGTCGCAGCCCACTGCAAATTGCCCACCCAAGCCTCCTCACCCTGGAACACCACCACATGCACCAGGGGGCATTGTGGGGGCTGGCAAGGTGGCATTGGGGTTTGTGGGGCACAATGAATATCGTACCCCGGGGGTCCCACATCATTCAGTTGGTGGGGGGCATGGATGTGTTTAGGGGGCAAGGGGAGCACAGTGGCATGCCTTCCGCAGTGCTGCAGAGTGGGCATCCATCAAATGGCACTGACGGATGCCCCTTAGAGCATCTCTGGGATGTTCTAACTTCACTGCAGCATTGCGGCTCCTAGAATAGTGTAAGTGGGTTACAGCAGCCACCCTTTTGGAATAGTCCTTTTAGGAAAACCCACCCTTACGCCATGTCATTCTGGGTTGCGGCATAGTGGGTGGCATATCCCACATTTGGTGCAACCCACATACAGCATGGCACAAGGCACCTTTGGGAATCCCACCCTTTGTAAGGCATGGTGCAGGTTGCAATTTACACCATAGGGTTTGGTGTAAATCAGCTTGCACCAGTGTAAGCCATCTTGGAATAGGGCTCTTTGAAGCTAATTGGCCAGCATAAAGTTAACATCATGCTGCAAATATACTAAGGGATCTCATTGTAAATGAGCCTATGGCTCAACTGAGTGCACACATCCCAGTTCATTATGAAATGAATAAAACTATTTTACTGCTACCACTTAATACTAGAAGAAGGACAAATGGACTAAAAAGTAAGGAAGCAACAGAGTTTTTTATCAAATGCACTCTCTTCCTTTTTGATAAAATCCCATTTTTCCAGTTTACTAATTGTTTTCCCTTTTGAAATGCAGTCTACCCAATTTACCATACACATATTCCCTCTTCAGATTTAACCCCTAATATTTGACTGCTCCTTCACTTATCTGAACCCCTGCCACATACTATGTCATTTCTAGATCGTTTGTATTACTGATTCTAATTCCTGTACATTTACTCTAATTTAACTCCTGCCACTTGAAAAAAATGCAGCAATTGTGTCCTGAGTAATGTGTCCTGCATCATTCCTATCCATGCCAATACATAAATCATCAGTGTAACCTAAACTCTTAATTGCCAGAGTATCTTCCATAAACCATATGCCACTAATAGCACTATTTTGCTGAATAAGGTGCAAGAGTGGAGCTAGAGTAAAAATATACAATAAAAGGCTTAAAGGGGAGCCTTGTCTGACCCTTCTTTTAATCAGTATGTTATATCCAAAATTAGCATTAATGAAAGGTACAAAAACAAACCCTTTATATAATGTTATTGTACAATTTACAAATTGTTCTGGTATCCCATATTTTAACAAAATGTGCTGTAAGTATGTATGTGAGACTTTATTAAATACACTCTCCTGATCCATGGCTAAAAGAAACCCCTCATCCCCTCCCAATTGCCTTGTTCTGCTAGATCTCCTAATATAAGTAAATTATTATCAGTAACATTCCTATGAGCTATTGCACATGTTTGTTCTGGGAAGTCAACACTGAATTATTATTTTTTGCAATTTTTGAGCTAAGAATTTTGACATAATTTTTCAATTTGAATTTAACAAGTTTAAAAGCCTCCAGTTACTAATAACAACTTAACTACTCTTATATATATATATATATATATATATATATATATATATATATATATATATATATATATGTGTGTGTGTGTATATATATATATATATATATATATACACACACACATACATACATATATATATATCTATATACTGTATATATGTAATAGATAACCCACTCTTAGGTGTGCGGTCACGCTTTGATATACGCACGCCTTGGTGTGCGTTGTATGCACAAGGCTGCAGGCCGAGTCCGTCAACCAACCAAAGCATGAGTATATCAGAGCACGACCACACATCCTAGAGTGGGTTATCTATCTTATAAAATGGCAAAATTGTTTTTTTGGTGGGGGTAAAAGTGCAGGTGTGCGGTCACACTCTGATATATGCATAGTCATGTGATGATGATTGTCCACTAGATGAGCCACTTTTGTTCTACCAATTATATATATACATGCATACATATATGGATCAAGATGGCTCTATGCATGGAAGGGGGTACATTACCTGTTTCCAAGGTTTCATTGCGCAAAACTTGTAAAACTGGAGCTAAAGCGTGTCTAAAGTCTTACAAAATTCTGTACGGAGATCATACGCCCCTGGAGCAATGTTATTAACAAAGTTGTGATATAGTCCACCCTACTTTAGATAAAAGAATCAGACTATTATCCTGTTGCAAAATGTGAGGAGGAATCAGAGGGGTATTCAAATTATCTGTCAACTATGTATCATTGATAACCTCAGCCTGTTCCCCAAAGAGGTCATTAAAATGTACCTGCACTGCTTACAAAATTTCAGTAGAATCTGAAACCATTGCTTCATCTCATGCCTGCTTAATTCCAGTCATGAATCTATTGTCCACACATTTTTGACACCCAGTGAATGCATCTAATGCCTGTGTTTTTGCTTGTGTCCCAAACATTAATTCTTTTTCTAGGGAAGATGATCTATCATATTGAAATCTTTATATTTCCTCTTTTATGTTACTGATTTATTCAAACAAGTCTGAACCAAATTTCTGAGCATAAGAAATCAGACAGGTAATTTAGCCTGAAGTTTCAAGTATCGCAGATATTGGTTATTATTTTTTCTACTCCCTTATTTCTGAAAATAGATCTGAAATTATGTTTTGGACTCCTCCCAGCATTGCTCAACAGTGTCATACACAGTAATAATGAGTATCTCGCCATGAACAGGTTCCCTCATCCTACATGTATTTCATCTTGCTCTAACATAGCGACATTAAGGGTTCAGTTTTCAGAGAGCCCTTAAATCACCACAATTTGTGGCAATCTAGGGCTGCGGGGAACTCTAGGAGCATCTGGGACTATACGTCCAATCTTGTAACATTAGGGGTCCCTGCACCAAAGACCTGCAGTGGCTGCACCAAATATTGGGCTCACCTGCGGTGTTTGATGGAAGGATCAGTCAACCATCCCACCCTGTACAAGCCCACATAACCTGCAGAGGTGTGGGGGGGGGGAACCCTGGATGGAAGGTGGGAAATGGGGGCTGCAGGGGCACTGATGGTGTCATTGAGCATGAGAAGGGTACAACAACAAGTATATGAAGCAAAGGAGGCACCTGGCAGAGGTGCCATAGGGCTTGTAACACAGCCAAGGTGAGCAGGTGGGGGTTGGCATCACAAGCCTATTATGACATGACCCCAGGTGGAAGCAGTCCTGGCACCTGCCCCATAGGACTGTGGGTTATATGGGGCAGGTGCCAGGGCTGCTTCCACCTGAGGCCATGTCATAATAGGCTTATAATGCCAAACCCCTAACTCAGTCCCCTCGGTTGTGTTATAAGCCCTATAGCACCTCTGCCAGTTTCCTCTTCTGCTTCATATACTTGCCACTGTACCTCCCCTCATTCCCCAAGGCACCCTTAGTGCCCCTGCTGCCCCCACTCCCCACCTTCTTGGCCCCACCGCTCACTGGCTGCCCTGCCAAGCAGTTGCACAGGGCACTGAGACCACCTCCTGACTGGTCTATCATAAGCCCCTTGATGCATCCATGGTGGAGTTTGCAAATTCCCAAAAAAGGGAATGGTGTAGTCCCACAGTGGCACAAGCCCCCTTGTGACCCAGCATAGAAGCGCTTTTGCTGCAAGGGTGGCGCAGGGTGGGTTGGGCCTACAGCATCCCAATTTTGCCGAAGTTGGCATTTCAAAATTGGGATCACTGCAAACTATAATGCAAGGTGTCACTTGCATCATACCCGTTTGGTGCACGCACCTTGCGTCATAGTTTCACATTTGAAAATCGAGCCCTTAATCTCCAAGGGGTTTGTCTTGCAGAAGTATGATGTCTTACAGAACAGGAACAGGAAATGGCAAGGTGATCTGAACTCTCTACTGCTATGGTGTTGGCTAAATGAACAGGCAAAGCTACTGATGAAAAGAAAAAAATTATCAATCCTAGCAAACAATGAACCTTTATGAAATGTATTTGTTGGGCCTCTTTTATCATAGGCCATAACATCTTCCAACCCTGCACCCATAATCATCTCATGCTAATAATGCATATCATTGTACATTTTCCATGTATTACCACCTCTATCAGTCAGTGAGATCCCACAATTAAAATACCCCAAAAAATGACTATTCTGCTGGTATGCAAATATGGACAAATGTTTTTAAATAAAGTAATTCTGCCAGCATTTGTCTGTGGAGCATAAATATTGATAAGCCTCCATTGCTTTCCTGCTTGTTCCACATCAAGTAACGGAGCCCTTCCAGCTTCAAGTTCTACCAGTCTTTGCATTGACGATGTAGTACCTCTAAATAGTATGCCCACACCAATTTTCTACACCCTGAGACCAAAAAGAAGCCCCATGAGGCCACAGTTTCTTAGTGGCTGAAATCTCATTCAAGGTTTTTAGCCTTGTATCTGCTAAGAAAAGGATATTTCCTGGGATGGAATCTAAGATGGACATTGTGGTCAGCCTTTTCCTATATGTTTTAACACTGTTAAGAGTCATAGAAACTGGAGAAACAGTAATTCCTCTACACATGGTAATTTATCAAAGTGTCTGGGGGGGGGGGACCTCTGCTGGTATACAGGCCTGAGATCTGGTTCTCCATCTGCTCTTTTTGGCCATACATGTTTCCTGAGTGGATTCATCGAACTCTGAGGAATGCCCCAAAGCCGAAGACACTATTGAAGAATTTCCAGAATCTGCCTCTTCCTCATCCATCTCCCTATTGCTTGACATTAGCTAAAGCAACATATTTATTATGCATTGGAATCCCAACAGGTTTCTGAACTACAGAATTCCTGCTTTTCTGTCTTCCTCTTTTTCTGGAGGAGACTACACTCATGTCAGCCTCCTCAGGAGGTCAAGGAGGAGGCATTACTGTCTACAAAGGTGCAGCTATAGCAGTGTCCACCCTAAGGGTATCACCTGAAGTATCCCTTTCACTCTCCATATTTCTGCCTTGTACAGTATTACTATTTATAACATTATTTAGGGAACTGACTACTTCCATTTCCTTTCCCAAATCATTGTCCCTAATATTCTGTTCTGAGGTACTCCTTGAAGGCCCGGGGATTCCACCAAGGTGTTATGGTCACACATCCCTGCTTCTTCCCTATCTGGCCTTTCAGCAGTAGAGAATCTCTGAACATAAGCTGCTGCTGCATCTTTTACTTGCTCCTTCCCTATGGGGTCATTTTGGTTCAGGCCACCAGTCCCGTTGTGTGAGGCCCAGGGGCACTACCTATATGAATGTCCCTTCTCATCCCACAAATTACACCAAAAAGGACTGGGACATCTCATACCAATGTGCTATAATTGAAAAATAAACTACTCCTTTCAGCCCCACATGCTGCACTCAGATATCCCCCAGACCCACACATTTGACTGGACAAGGCTGCCCAGGGTAAAAGCAGACTCCTCTTCCAGTCCCAGGTAAAAGCTAAATGGAACGTGGCAAATACCTATCTTAGTTTGCCTTAAGGAAACTCAAAATATCCAGTCCCCTGTCCATACTTGCTCTGTATCAATTATACGAATGGGATTTTCCAAAACATCACAGCGTTGCTTAAGCCAGTAGATAATATCAGAAACATTAACACTTTCATTTCTAAACATTACAGTAATTGTCTTAATGACAGATTTAGACAGAGGGATAGCTGTAAAGGGACTCCACAAACCAGAGCTCTTCAACTGCTCATATTTCAACCAAAATCTATTTAAAGATTTAAGAGCTTAAAAGCAAATGTCGAATATGTTGTCACCAAAAATATATATTACTGCATACAATTCAGTTGAAAAAAAAAAAACATTGAATTCTTTAATAAATTCCAAATAACACAGATATGGTCTGGGGAAAACTCTAGGCCACCCCTATATTTCGGCCTGATGGCATTATGCCACTGTACTGGTTCCCCCTGAGCAGCAAAAAGGTCTGCAAGTCTAACAGTTCTTGGGAGTGCCATAGACCTAGTTCATGACTGGGGAGCTGACTCAGAGTCAGACACTTCAGAAAGATCTGCATTAGTCTCATTCTGAGAGGGAAAATCCTCCTTCTGTATATGTTCCTGCAGAAGTACTCTCAATATTCACAGTACTAGAGGGATTCACTGTTATCCTGCCTATCAGGTGCTGGGCTATCGGCGTCGGCCACAAATTGGTTCAGAGCCTATCTACAAAATAGAACCCAATCTACAAAAATGGCTGAATGCATCCCCCCCTCTGCTCTCTACTATCACTGGTGTTCCCCAGGGCTCAGTCCTTGGCCCCATTCTCTTCTCCATCCTACTAAATGATCTGCCAAAGGCTTGCTCCACTTCTTCAATTCACATGTACGCTGATGACACTGTCCTCTTTACTTCCTGCTGTACCTATGAACAAGTCATCTCTAATCTCCAGACCGACTTCAACAAAGTACAACGCTGGTTTAACTCCAACCAACTCTCCCTAAATGCCAAGAAAACAGTCTCTATGACTTTCGGCACTAGACAGAGGCTATCCAGACTTACATCCCCTCCAATCTTCCGTACCCTAAATAACACCGTCCTTGAAGACATGCCCTCCTTTAGGTACCTGGGGGTTTGGCTTGATCACCACCTCTCCTTTTCCACACATGCGGACGTCATCCTGTCAAAACTGCGCCCTAAGCTTGGCACCCTCTATAGAAGCCGCACTAGTCTCCCGCTTCCTGTGAGATGTGAATTACTTCAGAAAATGATTCTACCTTCCTTCGACTACTGCGATGTTGTCTACAGCTCTACCTCCAAGTACACCTTATCCAGACTGGACCCCCCTCTTCAATGCTTTCTGCCACTTCTCCCTTGATGCCCCACTCTGTACCCATCACTGCGAGCTCTTCCATTCTCTGGCCCTTCCATCCCTGAGCAACCAGCACCTACTTCACAGTGCTAAATTTGTTTCTAATTTCTGAATCAGATCCCTTCTGCCCTACCTCATCTCCTCCCTATCTCCCCCGACAATCCCCGCCCATGACCTCCGGTCTACTGACTCCAGACTATTAGTAATCCCCTCACCGAAGGACCTCTGCAGGCCAATCGGCTTTCTCTTACCTCCTCCCTATGCTCTGGAATGACCTGCTGGCCCAAATCCACCATTCCTCCTCCAAACACTCTCTATCCTCTGCCTTCATTAACTTCTTTGCACCCAATTGTACATGCCTCTGACCTCTCCCACTTGCCTGATTCTCTCCCCCCCCCGATCCCCTCCTCACCTTATGCGCCTGACCGGCGGCTTGGCCTTAGCCCAAATGACTGGCTTATAAATTGCCCTAAACAACCCATGAACTAACCCTCTCATGACACTTCTACTATCTCCCTTCTTGTTCCCCATCAACGTCTTCCCTAGGTCAACCCTCTCATCTTTCCCTGTGTATACTACCCAGACCTGTCACCTCTCTCCGGCCCCAAGCTCAGACTTCCATCTCTCTCTGCCAACTTGGTGCATTATACTTCAAATTAATCTCTAGATAATAGGCACTTATGTAAGTATGTATAGTTTTAGATTTGTAATCAAATTTGTTATGCCACCCTCCTTGTGGCACATGTATGTAGTGTCTCCTCATGTAACAAGTTTGTACAGCCACACTTAACTATGTAACAATTGTTTGAATTGCTTGACTCAACATAAGTTCAACATATTGATTATTTTATGTATACCCTCCCCCCTTGTACACCCACCCCCTCAGGTCGCACTGTGAGACGAGCATCTTGTTGCTCAGCGTGCCTCTCCTGGTGAAACATTTTCAATAAATAAATAAATATAGTGTTATCTTTTTTTTTATATTCTGTTTATGTTCCTTGCCATGGAGACCCACCCTCTTCCACCCAGCCCCTACACCCCGGTGACTACCAGGACTTACCTAGTTGGCACAGAGGTGCCTAGCTGGCCAGGTGTGGAGCCCCCAGTGGACTGGTGTCATCCCACCAGTTGCCACCTTTTTCTTATTTTTCTTCTTTCCCCATTGCTGGGATGCAACATGTCAGTGACATACATGGAAGGTTACACACACTGTGGAGTCCCACAGCACCCACCCTTTCTTGGCATCCCTGGCCCATTCTTCCCTCAGGCCTCCATCTTTGGGCAGTCATTTGGTGGGACTGCCAGACTGCCCCCCTCTGGAAAGAAGAGCTGTCCTACAGATGCTCAATCTTCTCCATTCCCAGATGACCCCCGGTGACTGGCTTGCACCGCGAACATGGGTCGGTAGCATGGCGGGGGTGAAGCATCAGTGCCTCAACCCTCCATGCCAGTGGGCCGGTGTCTATAGTTTTATCTTGACTTTCTTCCCCATTCCCACTTTTCTCAGGTTCTGCAGTCAGTCCTTCTCTGTTTTCTAAAATAGCAGCATCAGTAATACTGTCCTCCATAGCCCCCTCAGTTTCAATGGGAGGGTTAAACACAAATAAAGAGGCTATAGTATTTTGCACATGCTCTTGTGTGTCCCCTAGAATCCAGGATTTACCTTCCGGTGCCATCTTCCATCGAACATTTAGCAAAGCTTATTCTGCTGATCAGCATTCAGCTTGCTTTTGTTCTACAATTGCCTCTCTGACCCCCTGCAGAATGACCCAATTCCCTCCCACCAGGTATTTTGCTGCCTTTCCCACTCCATGAGGAGCAAACCTCTTACCAGAAACTGCAGCAGGCACCTCTGAAGAAAAACACCCTGTCTATTTTCTGACAGGTGCCTTTCCCAAACTTGTTTTCTTTTAGCTTTTTTTGTTTCATTCACTTGCTCAACTCCTTGTATAGCATCCTCTGGAAGTGGCTGTAAAGCTTTAGAACAACCAGCACCCTCAAAAGTAGAACTCACAGGCATTTCAGGAAAAGTAAAATTTTCAGGCTGTCTTTGTTTTTCTATGTGCAGTTTTACAACCACATCTTGTGACAGCTCACTCTGGTGGCTGTCAATCGAGCCCTTTGATGTTTGGGCATCATTCTCAGCTGCTGTCAGCAACTCCTCTGAAAACTGCAACAGTGTGTCAAACTGCAACCCCTCAGTCTCTGACTATAAATGGGTGAAACCAACTTTTCGTTCTCCTTCCGGTAGTGAACCTCCTTTTCAGGTTGCAACCCTTCAGTCTTTGTAAATGGACTGAAAAAAACCTTCTCTTTCTCTTTATGGAAGTGTGGGGGTGCCCAATTTGCCACAGGCTGAGGAAACTGGAGGCTGAAGTGCAGTGGCTTGGAAGGGAGATAGTGAGACTTAGGGGAGGGAGGGAGGTAGCTGGAACAGGATGGACACCTCCAAGGAGTACCAAGAGTACATAATCTGTGCAAAAGAAGAGGATGTGGTACAGGGACAAAAGAGTACAGGAGTCCCAGCAGCAAGGGGGAGTCCCACCACAGAAGGAAGGAAGCAATCTATAGCAGAACATTGGAGTCTGGCAATAGGTTCACTGCACTGGCTTCAATGGTGGAGGAGAAGGTGGGGATCTTGAAGAGGGAGCAGTAGGATAAGGGAGAAGTGAAAGCATAGGGGGCAATAGTTGGTCAGAGGAGAGGGACAGGGAGGCAGTGAGTAGGGGGAAGATGGCATGGGGTAAATGGGAGGGCAAGGGGGATATATCAGAGGAGGGAGAGGGGAAGAAGGGGCCAAGTGCAGAGGGGAAAGAGGGTGATGTTGATGGGAGAGTTTTGGGGGGATGGGTGGGCAGGTGAAATACGGGGGCATCAGGGAAGGGGACAGGACTAGGGTAGAGTCTGAGGGCGTAGCAGAGGGGTCAGATAAAGTCACAAAACTGCAGGATTGGGTGGATGTTCTATGTGGGTGTGAGGAAAATAGGATGGTGGGAGGGCAGAATAGTGACAAAGGAGTGGGGTATTAGTGCTGGGGGACTCCATACTAAAAAGGATCAGATGGAGAAGTAATGGAGAGTGGCATAGCTGCATATGTGTGTAATCAGTACCTGGGTTGATGGCAGGTAGGGTGGGACAATCTATTCTTAAGTACGCAAGGAGGTGATGGGAGAAACAGCATGTTGTGGTGCACTTGGGTATGCACGACTTGGGGGGTAACATGGTCGAAGTGGTAAGAGAGAGGGTGGAGGAACTGTGAAGGTTGTGTGAGGAGGTTGGGAGTTCAGTGGCATTCTCTGAAGTACTCCCAGTATCCAGAGCAAGTATGGTAAGGAAAAGGAGGATAGAGGAGTTTAACACTTGGCTGGGAGCGTGGTGTCGATCCAAAGGGAACGGGATAGTGGGAGGCTGGGGCTGGATATTGGACAATAGTAATTTGTTTTGGGGGGACAGGTTACATTTGAGTTGGGAGGGGCAGGGGTGTTAAAGCAGAGGTTGGGGGAATACATAGCAACAAAGGTTGAAGCAAATGGGCAGCAGGAATGTGGGGTCTTCAGAGAGGGGTGCCAAACGAGCTTACCCCCCATACAAATAGGGATGGAATCAGGGAATGGTCACATGGGGGGGTTAAAGTTGGAGGGAAATAGGTTAAGGAATGGAAAGGAACAACTTGGAGGGTTTTCTACTTGAATGCAAGAAGCCTGGGGAACAAAACTGCCAAACTACAGCCTCTCTGGGAAGAGGGGGTGGTGGACATAGCGGCCATCACTGAAACATGAGCCATCCAATACCAAGACTGAAATCTGATGGTCCCGGGGTACAGGATTTACAAAAGGGATGGGGCAAAGAGAAAAGGGAAGGGGTGCTGATTTATGTGAGGGAGGGGATAAAGTGTTTAAGGGAAGAGGGGAAGGAGGGTAGAACAGAGACATTGTGGATGCAATTCCATGATTCAGAAAATAGGACTCTCAGGATGGGAGTGGTATACAGGCCACTGGTTCAGGTGGAGGACTTCAACAGGGAACTCGCAGAGCAGAATAGGAAGGTTTGTGGGAAAGGTAACACAGTGATCGTAAGGGACTTCAATCTGCCAAGAGTGGATTGGAGTACCCCAACCACCTCGAATGCTAAGGAGCAGGTCCTCCTGGAAGCCTTCCAGGACAGCTTCCTGTCACAGCTGGTTAACAAGCTGACTAGGTTGGGAAAAATGCTGGATCTAGTACTGGCTAACAGTGAGGCTGTAAGAGAGCTGGGAGTGGAGAACCCCCTGGCAGGTTGTGACCCCACTTGGTGTGGTTCACACTCAACATGGGCAAGGAAGCTGAAGGAACAGGAACCAGGGTGGCTGACTTCAGATGGGCTGACTTTGGAAGGATAGGGGAAATTTTAGGAAGGCAGCTAGCAAGAATTCATTCATACTTAGATGCGAGCCAGAAAAGGGAAATGATTAAATTGGGGATTGTGGGGGCAACCGAGTCCTGTACCAAAACACAGGGCAAGAAGGGAAGGGCTAAGAAACCAAACTCGTTGAGCAGGGAGGTCTTGGAAAAAGTGAGGGTAAAAAAAGGAAGTATTCAGGAGGTTCAGGAAATCCAGGAGAGGGGAGGACAGAGAGAAGTATGAGAAGTCCAAAGAAGTAACCAGAATAGTCAGGGCAGCCAAGGTTCCAGAGACCTGAAGCTGGCACAGGGCATCATGGATAAGGAAAAGGACTTCTTCAGGTAACATAGAAACATAGAAACATAGAATTTGATGGCAGATAAGGACCGCTTGGCCCACCCAGTCTGCCCATTTCCCTGCCTACTGGATAAGTTGCAGATCCTAGTTAACCAGCAGCCTACTTCTTCATACCCCCACCCCCTAGAATTGCCTTATGACTGTCCCATGCATGCTTGAATTCCACCACTGTTTTTGTCTCCACGACTCCTCCAGAAGGCCGCTCCATACATCCACAACCCTCTCTGTGAAAAAATACTTCCTTAAATTACCTCTGAGCCACCCCCTATCTTCAAATTTGCCCCTTGTTCTTGCACACCTCTTTTTGAAAGATGTTACCTCTCTTGGACTTTGTTGATTCCTTGAGGTACTTGAAAGTTTCTATCATGTCCCCCCACCTCCTTTCCTCAAGGCTACATATTAAGCTCCTTTAGTCTCTCTTCATATGTCTTCTGGTGCAGACCCTGCACCATTTTAGTTGCCCTCATCTGGACAGCTTCCATCCTGTCTATGTTTTGTGAAGACTGGGTCTCCAGAACTGCACGCAGTACTCCAGATGGGGTCTGACCAGCTGTCTGTACAGAGGGATAATAACTTCCTGTTTTCTACTGGTGATACCTCTCCCTATTCATCCCAATATCCCCCCAGCCCTCCTTGCTGCTCTCTCACATTGCTTGCCCACCTTTAGGTCATCTGATATGACTACCCCCAGGTCCCTTTCCATTTTTGTTGTTGTTAGTGTCTCACCCCCCATTGTATACTCTTCCCCTGGGTTTTTGTTTCCCAGGTGCATTACCTTGCACTTAGCATTGAATCTAAGCTGCCATATATTTGACCATTCCTCTAACCTTGCCAAGTCCCTTCTCATTCTTTCCACCCCACCTTGTGCATCAGTTCTGTTGCAGATCTTTGTGTCATCTGCAAAGAGACATATTTTTCTTCCAGTCCTCTGCAATGTCGCTTATAAAGACATTGAAGAGGACTGGTCCTAATACTGAACCCTGCGGTACCCCACTAGTAACCCACCTTTCATCAGAGTGGACTCCATTTACTATTACTTTCTGTGTCCTATTTTCCAGCCAATTTTTTACCCAGGCTGTTATCTTGGGACCCACTCCCAGGCTAGCTAACTTGTATATTAATCTTTTGTGTGGGACTGTGTCAAATGCTTTGCTAAAGTCTAGGTAGGCCATGTCCACAGCCCCTCCCTGATCTACTGCTTTGGTCACCCAGGTCAAAGAAATCTATCAGATTTGTCTGGCATGACCTTCCCACTGTGAATCCATGCTGTCTTGGGTCCTGTGCCCCTCTGGCCTCTAGATACTTGACAATTCTTTCCTTCAGAAGTGATTCCATCATTTTTCCTACCACTGAGGTTAAACTAACAGGTCTATAGTTTCCTGCTTCTGCCTTGCTCCCACTTTTGTGAAGGGAAATCACATCTGCCCTCCTCCAGTCCTCGGGTACCACCCCATCCTCCCATGATTTGTTAAACAGGGTAGTCAGTGGTGTCACTAATTCTACCCTTAGTTCTTTTAGAATTCTGGGATGAATCCCATCAGGTCCCATTGCTTTGTCCACCTTCAGTTTTAAGAGTTCTTTCAGAACCCTTTCTTCTGTAAATGGGCTGGTATCAACTTCTGTATCCAGTGTGTTTCTACTATTTGTCCTAGGTACCCCCCCCCTTCCTTTGTAAATACTGAGCAAAAATATTTGTTTAGTATCTCTGCCTTTTCACAGACTCCCTCTGCCCCCTTCCCCCCCTTTATTAAGCCTCACTAACCCTCCCTTAGTCTTCCTTCGCTCCCTGATGTACCTATAAAAGGTTTTATCCCCCTTCTTAACTGAGTTGACTATCCTTTCCTCGGTTTGAGCCTTTGCTGTTCTGACTGCCTTGCCAGCTTCCTTTTGCTTTAACTGATACAGTTCTCTGTCCTGTTCCTTCTGTGATTCCTTGTACTTCCTGAAAGCTTTCTTTTTCTCTTGAACCTTCACTGCCACTTCCTTTGAGAACCATAGTGGTTTCTTACATCATTTAGTTTTGTTTATTTGCTTCACACAAAGGATTGTTGCCTCTGTGATGGCAGTTTTTATCATTCCCCATTGTTCTTCCACCCCTCCTTCCTTAGGCACTTACCCATTTTGGCAAAGTCAGCCCTCCTAAAGTCCAGTACCTTTGCCTTTGTATGGCTTGACTCTATTGCTGTGTTTATTGTGAACCATACTGTTCGATGGTCGCTAGTTCCCAGATGGCTACAGGTACAGTACATAAGGGAGAGAAGGAGCTGCAAAGACCAGATAATAAAGATTAGGAAGGACGGGGGTGGACAAAGAAGGGGGTCAGGCAGAAGTACTAAATGAGTACTTCTTTTCTGTACTCATGAGGGAGAAGGTTGGGCAACTACCTCAGGGAATGGGGAAGGTCAGCAAGGGGAAGGGGGTGACAGATTTGGTAATCAGAGAGAGCAGGGTATTAGAAGGTCTGAATGGCTTTGAGAGTGGATAAGGCACCAGGACCGGATGGCATACACCTCAGGATGTGGAAAGAACTGGTGGAGGTCCTGGCTGGGCCACTGGTAGACCTATTCAGCACCTCCTAGAACACAGGATGTATACCACAAGACTGGTGGATGGCCCACTTGGTGCTCCTCCATAAAAGTAGCCCAAAGGATGAACTGGGCAATCAAAGACCAGCAAGCCTCACATCCATTGTGGGGAAGCTAATGGATGCAATCCTGAAAGAGAGGCTGGTGACCTTCCTGGAAGTTAAAGGGCTGCAGGATGGTCATCAACATGGGTTTGTCTCAGGAATACCTTGCCAGAACAACCTAGTTGAATATTATAACAGGGTAACAAGGGAACTGGACAAGGGCCATGCAATGGATGTCCTGTATTTGGACTTTAGCAAGGCTTTTGATTCAGTGAAGTATGGGAGGTTGGCAGGAAAGTTGAAATACGTGGGAGCGGGGACTAAGATGGTGAACTGGATTGAGAACTGGCTGCAAGGGAGACAGTAGAGGGTTGTGGTGGTGGGGAACTCTTATCTCCAAGGGCTGTAATGAGCGGGGTACCACAGGGCTCAGTACTGGCCCCAGTGCTGTTTGGGATACTCATAGCTGACATCTCACATGGCATCAGGAATAAGATCAGTCTGCTCGCTGATGATACCAAGATAGGGGCGGTGATGGATGACATACTAGGGTGGCAGGAGCTGCAGGATGACCCGATCAAGCTGGAGAAGTGGTCAGAAACATGGCAGTTGGAGTTCAATGCTAAAAACTGCAAAGTACTGCACTTTGGAGCAGGGAAACCAGGGAGGAGCTACCATTTGGGAGGGGTTCAACTAGGTACCACCAAGGAGGAAAAGGATCTTGGGGTGGTTATAATGGGGAATATTAACAACTCAGATCAGAACAGGGAGGCAGAAGCAAAGGCCAACAGGATGTTGGGGTGTACTGTGAGAGGACTCTCCTCCAGGAGCAGGGAGGTGATACTGCCTCTGTACAGGTTACTGGTCCAGCCACGCCTGGAGTACTGTGTGCAGTACTGGCACCCATATCTGAAGAAAGATATCAGATTACTGGAAGGGGTACAGCACAGAGCAATAAAGGTGATCCAAGGATTGGAGGACAAACTCTACGAGAAAAGGCTGAGAGAGTTAAACATGTACTCCCTGGAGGAGAGGAGGGACCAAAGGGATATGTTAGAGACCTTTAAGTACTTAAAGGGGATAAACAACACAGGTACTGAAGGGTATTTAAGTTAAGGAGGGGGAGGGACATGAGAGGGCATGGACTCAGACTGGAGGGGGGAAATATAGGAGAGAAATGAGGTGACACTTTTTCATGGCAAGGGTTGTGGCTAAATAGAACACTCTGCCTGAGGAGGTGGTATCCTGTAAGACAGTGGGTAGTTTTAAAAGGGGTTGGGATAGGGTGAGGGAGCTTATTGTGAGGAGGGGGGGCACCAGCAAGGTTAGCTGCATATTCAAGCAGACTTGATAGACCATGTGGACTGTTTCTGCTGTCAGTTTCATATGTTTGTACGTTCTTTTTCTGGTAGTGAACCTCTTCTTCAGCTACCATACTGAGGAGAAGCTTTTTTCTGTCCTCCATGGACTGTTTCAATTTTTGTTATCCTGCTAATAATGCTTGCTGTTGTTGCTGAGCAGGACTAGTACTTTCCTGCGTATTCTGATCCAGTTCAGCATCTTGAACCTGTATTTTCAGTAAATCAGTTTCCATATCATACACAGTAGCCACTTCAGCGTTGACCTCTGGAGAGAAGGTAATGGGGGAGGAGGTCGACTTCCCCACACCTGCACCAACCACACATCCACCTACCAGGGCTGCCATCTTGGCACTCAGCCCAACAGCCAGAGGGTCCCCCAACGGTAGATTAGAGGACTTTCCCTGGTGTTGTAACCAAATTTTCCCCATTCACTAAAGTGCCACCAACAACTTAATGGTTCAGTATGTCAGTTTGCATCTTTATCACCCACTTCCCCCAGAACATGGCTGAAAATAGGCAGAATTGCATATTCTTCCTTTCCCAGTCATCAAAAACTACATAAATACATACATACTGTACATCCATGCATCAGTCAATCAATCAATCAACCAATAAACAGTGTAGTGAGCAATTTAGTGAGATAGTGATAGCAAGTAATGTTTTTTGTTTTTGCGAGGGCAACTGTGCTATGAGCAGCTGTAGTTCAATCAGTCTTCAGCAACTGCTAAATCACTGAACTGCAACTGACTTTTGCACTCAGTTCCAGTAGTGTGTGGTGTGAATAGCCTTGCACTCCTCTGCTGTTGTGAACTGTGTGGAACAACTTCACAAGAGTTACCTGCTGCACCATGGAGGGGTAGAGTAATGAAGGTCTGCCCCAGGAATTGATATGTGGGGGGGGGAGGGGAAAGGAGAACTGGCAGTGTTTCTTGGGTGCTTTGCAGTGAATGCACGGAGAGTGACATTCAGGACTGGAGTTTGGAGTGAATGCTAAAGAGTACTTGGTCCTGAATTTGAAATGCCAAGTATATTCCTGTTAAGAGTGTGCTGTGACTTGTGGACTGTGGCTGGTCAGAGAGTCTGGGTTGGTTTGCAGGGGTCGGGGACACCAGGAAAGAGGCTACCCTGTATTGGGAGCAGACTGGAAGGAATTCAAGTGAGTTTAGCTGCAAAAAGACTGGAGGTGAGCAGGGGATTCCATGACTTTGCTTTTTTGTACCAGTTTTCTTTTTAGCGCTCCATTGATAACACATGCAGACATTATTCTTGTGAAGTTGCAGATTCTACCCACTGGCAGTTGGTAGGATCAGAAAGACTTGTTAGGAGTAATGTCCTGGCTGAGAGCTGGGAGACTAAACAAATTGCATTTAAGATAAAATCTATCAAAAACTGTTTTGAGAACTGGGTGCTACTTTGAGTGAGATTCAAGGGAAGCACCTATTATTTGATCACTTACTTGTGTAGACTTTAGCCTGGAGCTTGCTATGGATTAGGACATGAAAGCTAATTTACAAAATTTCTGCTCAACACCTCAATTTTTCTTTTGTGATATCTATTGAATTTTTGTTAATTGTTTTTCTGTGTTATTAAGTTTGTTGTTTATAATTTTGGAGTGAATTGAGGAGTGAATGGTAGGTAAGACTGAAGTGCAAAGGGTGTTATTGGTGTGTGGCAGGTAGAGGTGGGCGAAGTGGCCAAAAGTTGCTCCATTGAGTGATTTGTGGAGTAACGTGGAATTCGAGAAGTGTTCCGCAACGTGAAGCGGAGTACTTTGCGTCATAATGGGAAATGAGAAGTCCATTGAAACCAATGACTGTGCATTATTACACCTTCCTGAAACCACTTCTCCACCAATTTTAAGATGAAGTACATTTAAATCAATGTACTTCACGTCACTTCGCCTTGTTATTGAGCTCCAAGGAGAATTTGCAGTGCTTCATGGGATTGCAGGTCACATGGGCTCTAGATTGTTCTGCACAGCTTCAGTTCTGTGTAGTGGAAGATGGAGATAGTTTCCTCTCAGAGCTCTGCAATTCAAATTCTCTAAAAGTTGTTAAAAAAGCATTTGGAGCCATTTTTTTTGGCTCAAAATTTAGTGCATCAATTGCAGAAAACCCTCCCGTACTCATATCATCGAGTGTTTATTGTTTGCGTGTGGATTCTGAATGGTAATTTGGAAAAGTCTGTCTGTGTACTGTGACGTGTGCTTTGGGGGAGGGGCATATCTGTGGTGTAGGTAGATTGTCTTTTTCTCCCAGTTAGTCTTTCTGTTTTGGTTATATTTTTCTTGTATAACTGTGTTAATGTACACAGTAATATTTTCAGTAATTCTTGAAATTTGTTTGCTGATTGCAGTGGTGCAGCACTGTATAATTTCAGTTTGTTTAAAACATTTGGTTATATTGCTAAAGGTTTTCAGTTTGCTATGCAATACTTGTAGTGTGTGTGTGTGTGTGTGTGTGTGTGTGTGTGTGTGTGCAGTGTACCATTAAATCAGACAACTTTTGTTGTGCCTGAGTAATTGCAGCATTGTGAACCTGCTATCCACTGCACTTGCATGAATTTTTTATACTGCTTTGTGGTATCTTTACTGGTGGTGGACTGTTACTGCCGTGCACTACCCCCAACAACCAGCAAAAGGTATTATTTTCCGGATTTGGATTTGTGACTTACGAGCACTGGTTAGGTGATGTTGTGCCTTTGTGTCTGACTCTGCATCTCGTGAGTGTGCAGCACAATCGTATTCTATCTGTGTATTTGCAGTACACCATTAATGCTGGGAGACTTTGCATTTCTTGTTATGCTCTCATTTCACTTTGTCAGCACTGGGGAATTTTCTAGACACAAGACAGTAGCATTTTGGGGATGCACATTAATTCTGGTGACTATGTGTGACCACTGCGCACATGACTGAGTGTACGATTAATTCTGGGAGACTGCATTTCTTGTTATGCTCTCATTTCACCTTGTCAACACTGGGGAATTTTCTGGACACAAGACAGTAGTATTTTGGGTATGCACAGTAATTCTGGTGTCTGCTTGTGATGTGACAACAACCACTACATTCATGACTGAGTGTGCCATTAATTCTGGGAGACTTTGTATTTCTTGTTGTGCTCTCATTTCACTTCGTCAACACACTGGTGAGTTTTCTGGATATAGGACAGCAGCATTTTGAGGATGCACATTAATTCTGGTGACTGTGTGTGTGTCGGGCACTGGGGGTCTGTCAATATTGTTGCCACTCCACCTTACTTCACATTAAGGCAGAATGACAATGCAAACTAATAATTACAAGGCAAAGTGAGCCTTTCCTATTGGCCACTCTGCATAGTAGAGTGACAGTGCAAAGTGGCCACTTCGCATTCACTTTGTCAGCGGAATTTAATTTCGTTACATCTCTAGTGGTGGGCTGTATGTGTTTACAACTGGGGTAGAAGGTTGTTTGTTATTGAAGGGGGGAAGGTCTGTTGGGGTGGCATGCAAAATGTGTAGAAGGGTTTTTTAGAGATAGAGTGAGGTGTGTTGGGGATGTGCAGTCCTTTGCAGACCCCTAGGCTCAGTTACCCCCAGTCTCTGCTCTGTGATCTGCACCCCTTATAAACCCCCCTCTGCCTAGTGTGGCATATCACCTCTGCAGGGAGGCAGATATTAGTAAGAGGCATGGGGGGGAGCAAGAGAGTGGGGGAGTACTGATGGAGTTGTAATTAGAACTGTAAGGACCAGGAGACACCCTGGGAGGAAATGTGAATTTGGGAGAGGCCAGATGTTTTTAATCTCCATAACCAGAGATCTCACCAGACCGAGTGGACAGGTAATTGATGGGTCAGCTACCACCGCACATCCTCTATAGGCAGTGCTTTACAATGTCAGATAGATGAGGAATAAGATTGATGCTGCTACTGGATTTTATAGCTCATTTCTCTGTAGATCTGGCTTGTTTCATGGAGACCTGGCTTGGTGATGACGCTGGTTCAGTAGTGGAGGCAGCTGTCCAGCCACATTCTTTGTGGTGCGCTGACCAAGGAAGGACTGCAGGGGAGGAATCTGTTTTACATCTGAATTGAACCTGGTGGTGTGGCTAGTGGGGGAATACCTCATTGTTTTAATATGTGGCTTTGTGTGGGGGCCCAAGTGCAGGTTGCAGGATCCTCCTTGTCTACTGGCCTCCAGGACATGAGGAAGACTTTCTGTGGGAAATCACAGATTTCATCAATGAGAGGGTGCTGGAGTTGCCTAGATGGTATATTCTGGGCAACTTCAATGCCTGGTTTGATGATGAACTTTTGCATTTGGGACAGGATTTCCTCCAGGAAATGGAATCCCTGGGTCTCGCACAAGCTATTGCTTCTGTGACCCATCAACAAAGTCATGCCTTGGACATGGAATTCTATTTGGGTCTTGAAGTGAAAAACCTTAGGAATGATCTGAATAGTCTGATGGATCATTGTACCATCAGGTTCAATTTCGGGGCCCCCTTAGTAGTCCACCCCTTGTTAAGTTAGTCCAATTCCACTCTTTGCAAGGGCTTCAGCCAGAGGGACTTTTGGCGATGGTGGACACCTCGGATATGCTGCTGGCATGTGCCAGGGGTTCAGAGGAGGCAGTGGCAGTGTATGATAGTGCCATTGGTGCTGCCTTCATCCTCATGGCACTAGTTAGTGTCCGTCTGCTGGCTTCTCATCTTGGCTCACTGTGGTAAGACGTCAAGCTGAGAGAGATGAAAGCAAAGGGGTGTAGATTGGAGCATTGTTGGAGGAGATTGAGGTTCCAGGAGGACAGACTGGCTTTGAATACTCACTACAGTGAGTATCAAGGTACCCGGTCAGATAAGCACTACAGGAATAGCACCAAGCAAGAGAATGCTAGTCCCTATAGCGCTACCATGGGCAGCGAGCAGGGATGTACAGGGCTCGTGATAAGCGCCCCCCTGGTCACTGTCCATGGTGTTGCCAAAGGACAAGAGAAGCAAAATACCAGAGGCTGGCTGAGCTGCTCCAGTAGTGTGGAGGACTGGGGCATGGAGCAGCTCAGCTGGGAGGCAATGGAGATCTGGGTTCTAATCCTGGTCTCCAACCATTTTGCAGGAATCTGGACTTTTTTTTTAATTTTTTTTACAAGGGGCAGTGGAAACAGTATTCCACTGCCCCACAAATGTTAACTTTCCCCATGATCCACTCCCCCTGGAATGGGGAATCTTTTATGTAGGGTGTGTGCAGGGGGCGGGAGCCCCACGTGACAGGGGGCTTAATAAAAACAACGCATTTTGCCGTGCTGTTGTTGCTGATGGCATTTTTGTTGGTTATATTCTGACCCAGTGCCAAGTATCAAAGGACAATCCCTAATAAGAAGCAACATTCCTCTCCAAGAAGATTGTTGCCTGAAGCAGCTGACCAGCTCAGCTGTTCTGGACAGTGGACAGGTTTCTCCACTCGGCCTGTCTGGAGTCCATGCAGGCTGCTTCGGTTGCTAAGTGTGAGTTTGCTTGGTTCATTTCAGACAGGATATTTAGCATGGAATTTCACCAAGTGGGCCACAGTCCATCAGTGTCAAGCCTGTGAGACTCAGTAGCATTCAGTGGTCATGGGGATAGTTTAGGGCCATGACACTAGATAAGGTGGGTGAGGTAATCTCGGAGTTGCAGCCAACATTTTGCAATCTGGATCCAGGTATGACCCAGCTACTAGTGAGCTGTGTCAGGCAGCTGGGCCCACTGTTCACTGAGACTGTCTAGTGTTCCTTGTCAGAGGAGATTTTCCCAGCTGCACTGAAAATGCATTGGTGAAGCTTCTTTTGAAGAAGCCGTCTCTGAACCTGGACATCCTGGCAAATTATCAACTCTCTCTAACCTGCCATTTTTAGACAGGGTTATTGAGAAGGTGGTTGTGCTGCAGCTTGAAGCACACCTCACTGCCTTTGATATCTATGAGCCTCTTCAGTTTGGTTTTAGGTCGAGGCACAGCACAGAGACTGCATTGGTCAGGGTGCATAATGACCTGTTCATGGTGACAGATAGAGAAGAGCATTCAGTTCTTGTTCTCCTTAAAATCTTCTTGGCATTTTAAACCATGGACCATGAGTTGTTATTAGATTGTCCCAGGGAGTAGGTAGGGATGACAGGCAAATACATCTGCTAGACTGAGTCCTACCTCATTGTAAGGACATAGAGGGTAATTATGGGAAGCTTTTCCTTGATCCCAATGGACCTGCAGTGTGGGGTATCCCAATGCTCAGTCCTTTCACCCATGTTATTCATGGTGTACATGCTGTCCCTGGGCAGGATCATTAGAGAGTAAGGAGTTGGGTTTCATTACGATGCAGATGATACCCAGCTCAATCTGTCTTTGCACCTGAGATGCCTGGCATGGTGGATGTGCTGATCTGGTGCCTGGCCAAGATCCAGGACTGCATGTCACTGATCTGGCTGATACTTAAACTGGATAACGTTGAAGTACTGGTGATTGAGCCTGATCGGAAGGGTGTATAGCAGCTGCTGAGAGGGAGACAGAACTTTGGCTCTGTTTCTCTAAGTTGGGGCTGCTATAAAGGTGAGAAATATGGGAGTCATTCAGGATGAGGGACTGACATTTGATGCTCAGGTGTCAGCAGTAGTTCACAATCATTTTTACCATATCAGGAACATCTGCCAGGTTAAATCCATCATCCCCCCACATGACCTGCCCTCAGTGGCGCACACTTTTGTAACATCACAGCTGGACTACTGTAATGCTCTGTACCTTTGGGTCAGTGGAGGTACGCTGCATCACCTGCAGCTGGTGCAGAACACAGCTGCTAGGTTGTTGACTGACCTTTTGAGGTCAAGTCATAGCTCCCTTGCACTTCGTGAGTTACACTGGCTGCCCATTAAATGGCATATCTCATTTAAAGTTTGATCACTAACTTATAAGGCCCTACATAGGCTTGGCCTGAGTTACTGGAGTGATCTCCTGCACTCTTCCAGATCCTCACACGCTTCGCTCCACTGAGGGCCTCCTGATCATTCCCAGAGCCAACTTTAAAACCTCAGGTAACAGTACCTTTGAGTTTGCAGATTCAGTCCTTTGGAATTTGCTCCCAAGGGCCCTGAAGAAGGCCACCAAGTGGAGGCATTTAAAATGGGTCTAAAAACCTATTTGTTCACACAGACTTATGGAGAGTAAGAGTCCCATTTTGCCATCCTCAGAGAGATTTTTATATAGCTGTTGATACTTGTTTATATTTATATCTGTATTTTAATATAGTTGAGACTGTTATTTAATTTACTTATTTGGGATTTATTTATTTTATGATATGTTTACTATCATTGTCTGTTGTAATGGCACCCTGAGAAAGAAATAAAATCTACTGCTACTACTACTACTGCTACTTCTACTAGCATTGATGTGAAAATCATTAATATCAGTGTGCAAGGATCGTTAATCTACACTGTCCCCTGCAGTGTACACTGATCTCATGGTAGAGTGGGTCAATATGTTCACAGTTCAAGTCTCTGGCATCAAAGACCCCAGAGTGAAAACATTCATCACCTGAGTTTCCTGATTTCCTGAGTTAGCATAGCCAAAGTTTCTTTTGCTGCTGAAAAATGTATTTAATCTAATCTTCCTGAAGATTTTTTGTATATCTACTTACAATCAAAAGACAATGTCAATAAATCAATCAATCAAGTCTTTATTTAACCCGGCGTTCATCGTTGAGCAGAAGCTCATTTGCAAGATGGACCTGGGTGGAGCATGAACAAATATATATATATATATATATATATATATACAGGTCAACACAGATATTTACAAGGCAATACAGATAGACACTGTTTACAGAGAGGAGAAAAGAAGCTCATATGTACATAGAATTATACAGACATTGTACAGATTACAGGGTATTTACATACATCTAAGTATCTATAGGAAGAGAAAGCAGGATATCTAAGGATGCTGGAGGAAGTAATGAAGGAAAAATAGGTGAAAAAATACACACCCGGTAGAGGCGGCAGTAGGAGGGAAGAGAGGGAGGTAGGGGTAGAAGGCTAGGAGGGACAGTGCACAGAGAGGAGTTGGTGGAACAGAAAGTGGAGGGGTAGATGGAGGAAGAAGTATGTGAGGGCCCCAGCATCAGCTTCTATGAAGTACAGGCATCGAGGATGTCACAACCCAGGGGTAGTGAGCTCTTGTCCGAGGTTGGGGGGGGGGAGGATTAGGGGATGGACTGGCCTAGTGTTGATGAAACGGGGGGCATAATGTATGGCTCAGGAACAAGAATTCCCAGGCTAGAAGGTTGTTCTGTACTGATGTGAGCTGTGTACTAGTAATATTCAGGACCTGTTCTTGTCCTTGTATCATAGAGTGTGTTGCCTTGCTTGTGGTTGCTGTTGTATGGTGTTTCCTTTTATTACTTCTATGGCCTTGTCTTGTTTTGATTTTTACCGCTGTGGGTGGTGTTGCTTCTCTTTTTGAGACCTGTCCCTGTACGGTTCACTTCCTCATGCAAGGTGGTCAGTTCTTCCTGATCTAAAAAAATACCTTTAAAGAGCTCCTGACAAGATGTGCGTGTATGCCATTTTTCCATGTCCTTGTATGTCCCTGTCAGTGATTTTGTGTTGGCCAGGCACAGAATTCTTGGTGTAATTTTTGTTTTCTTCTTTTTTCCTTCACACCAGTTTAGCCCTTTTTTCCCTGCATGCGGGTAGCGATTGCCAAGTTGTTTAGCAAGCGACATCATAGGTAGGGTAGTCTGTGCCACAGAGCGGGCATCTGTTGGTGTCTGTCACTTTCACTTTGTGAACCCTGTAAGGACTGCAATGCTGTGTGAGCTGTGATTGTGCGACAGAGCCTCTGTGTGATGAAAAGTGGTATTAACCTGAAAAGGTGCTGTTCAGTTGTGCTGTACTTATGATGTCTGGAGGAAAGTGGGGATTGTAAATATTTTTTTTTGTTTTGTCTGGCTTTGTGACACTGACGTTCTGTGTTTTAGTATGTGTAGTGTGGAGTATTACCTTCTGTTCTGTGTGTTTACAAGGTTGTGGAAGGGCATCCCTTTGTATTTTACGGTGTTTGTTGTGATGGTAATATTTTATTTGTAATTTTTCAATGGTTTCTGTTACCATAGTTGAGGTGCTGCCATGTATGGTACAGTATATGAGGTCAGTCAGATACGAGAGGCATATAATGCGTTGGGCACAGTCATTGAATGTTTAGTGTGTTGTGTAAAGATATACAGCTTCTATTGTACTATAATGCCTTCAATATGTCAGTATCTGACGTGTTTGTTTCTCTGTAAAGTATGCTTCATGCCAGTTCTATATGGCTGTAATGCATTCAGTCTGTCAGGGCTCATCAGGGTTATTGTGTTATCTGCTGTGGAATGAGTGCAGTTTGCCTGTATATGTCCCAAATAATAGCGAGTTGTCAGTGTGCTAGGCCAGTGTTGCATGAACATGCAAGGGTGTGGTGTGTAAAAAGGTGCCCTGTGGAGTTCCATCTCTACGGACTTGGTATGGAATCATTCGTCAGTGCATAGCTATATCATTTCTGTGGTTGCCAACATGCAGCTGCACGTAGTTCCCATCCGTGTATGGTGTGGTACCTCTGCATGTCATGGCACCGTACTGTAATTCAAAGCTGCAGTAAATGCAGAGTGTACAGCTGCATTGTAGTAGATGTGAAGGAACTGCTTTCTCAGATGCATCCAGAATGGTGCACAGCAGGCGCAGTGCAGAATCGATGTTTGGGTCTCCTGGGGTTGTGGTGAGCTGTGCAAGTTGCTGTAGCATCTTGCGCTTTCTGGATGGAGTGTAGGTTGCATCATACATGCTTACTGGGGTGGGGAGAGTGGGGTGGTGCATAGAATAATGAGATGTGATGTGAATGTGTGTTGTTTTTTAAATTCTAGGACATCGGAATGGGTAGGCGTGTGTCCTACAGTGGCATATTTGAGTTCATGAAAAGGGGATCGTATATTAACATGCATAGGGGGGTGTGTGGGAATGGAGAGGTTTTACACACTGTGCCACAGTGGCATTCATCCAGATGTTGTGTCTTGGGGGGAGGGTGTTATATTCTTACTTCAGTCCATGCTGCATGGCTGATATTTTGTTGAAGGGGCCACAGACCTGCAGTGACATTGCCGTCGTATGATACTTTGGCTGCAGTGTGCCCATGCAGCAGGAATATTTGTCATGTGTTGCCTCTATATGCAGTTTTCGTTTGTGCAAACTCTCATCGTCAGTCCTCGATTTGTCTCTTATACCTTTGTCGTTGTCACTGTGTGTCACAGAAGTTTGTCCCTGTGTCTGCTATCATTCTCCAGTTTCTGGTGGTCATTTGCTCTGAAGGCATAGACTGGTGTTGTTAGGCTGTTGATGTGTTTCTTACTGTGATTACATTAATGACATTCACATCTTTTAAAAGAACAGTTTTATTATGGTGTCTTTATGTCACTTGTGCAACTGCAATGATATGTGTTGCGAGTAATATTGTCTGTAAAGTGAGATAGTTTGCTGCTATGATGGTGTCCTAAATAGAAGTGGTCTAGAAATGTATGGCAGTTTCTTTTTCTGGTAGAGGACTGGCAGCTGCCTGTGATGTGTGGTTATTTGTTACTCTTTGTCTGGTACGCCCCGTGAAATGGAAGTAAGCATTCTCACCTCCTGTTTGCAAGCTTGCCTCCAAAAAAAACAAGGATCCAGTGAAAGAAAGCAAATGTGATGTTTTTGGCATTCATTCCCCACCCCCCGCCACCCAATATATGCTGTCATATGTCTTGGGGGAAAAAACTGTTGTTTCAAGAAATGCAAGGTATGCTTACTGCTCATGAGTATGTGTACTTTTATTTTTGTGGGGGGGCATCTCCATGACCCCCCCCATTCCCATATATCCCAACGTACAGTACTCTGCCTGAAAAGGCATTGTGACCTGACAGTTTTACTTGGTAGTGGTGACCGGTATATTTGAGTTGTAATTTTTTGTTATCTATGTGGTCTAACTCTTTTGAAGTTTGTAGCTGTCAAAATGTCAGTAATGAAGTCAGGAATGTGTTGAGATCCTCATTAGTGTTCTGAAGTTATTCTTTTAAGTGTTAACATGATGGCTGCATGCAGTGTATATTGTTTTTTTGTTGTGCACAATTGATAAAACATCTGCCATGTTAACCTTTGAGGTAGTAATTGTGGTGAATTCAGGGAACGTAATGGGTGGCATGGTGGAGTGTGGCCAAGGCCAAGGCCCGCTGCATGACACACCTCAGTGGTGTATGGTCTTTATGCAGTCAGACAATTGGAAGACTCCGCCTATGGTTCAATGGACAAGCAGCCAGCAACTCCCACTTCCTGAGCTATATAAGCAGTTCCCCTCATACTTCTTCTGAAGCACTTTTCCTTTGCCGGACGGAGACTCTGTCCATTTGCTATCTGCAGCTGGCTGGGGCCTGCCCTGACCCCCCACCCACCCTTGCTGCTTCTTCTACTGGACTCTGCATTTTGTTCCTCTGCTTCTGGTTTGTATCTTGCCTCCAGCTGTCAGCTTCCTTTTCTTCCTCTTCTGTTTCTTCCGTGTTTGTATTTTGTTTTCTTTTTGGGGGGAATTGGTTTCTCAGCTCCTGCCATTTGTCAACTCCTACCATTTGGCTTTTTTTGCAGCTCCTGCTACTGCTTTTACTTACTCCATTGCTATTGTAACCAGTACTTGTGTTTTTACACAACCCAAAGCTGTTTCCCATGCTACAGGCCTAATTGCTCCCCATGAGATCAAGCCTAATTGTTTTCACTTGATTCAAGCTCCCTCTGAACCTTGCTATGCAGTTCAATCATGTTTTCCCTGCTCAATCTACCTTCCTTGGTCATAGCTATTTTCACAGCATTGTGCTTTTCTCCTTCCATGCTTATAGAATACAACCACTCATATCTGATGCTATTCCCTGTTTGTACACTGCTGTTCTACTCTGAGATCAGCTAAAGCTACAGCTGATGCTGTTAACTAGTTGTAATATCTGCATGTGGTTCTTGACCCTTCCATCACTTTCCTGTTTTGCCTATGGCAGGGACTGGGAAGTGTTTGGAGATTTGTGACCCCCTGTGGCTAATTATTTCTGTTCTAAATCCTGCCTTCATTACCCAAAATCCTCAGAGTATTTATCACCTTAATTTGGCTTTTGAATGCCTGGCTGGCTTGCCCTACTATCATACTGCTGCCTCATTTAAGTTCATGTCCCATCATTGCTACTATGTTTTTCAGACCTATGTGTCGGTCTGACTATTCTTATTGCTTACTAAGCGACATGCAGGTCTGATTATTGTTATGCTTTCCTGAACAACTACCTTGCTGAACTACATACAGATCAATCCTTGATTACGCCATCATTTGCTCACTGCTCCCTGCCATCTGCCCTCTGCAAGGTCTCAGCACTCAGTGCTCATTCAGCTCATCAGTCTCTGGGGCTAGTCTGGTGCAGGGCTTCCTACAGCCAATAGCTTTGCTCTGCACCTAGACTCTGCAGCTTGGGCATGCGAAGCTTGGGGTGGGGTCCTTCTCGCTTGGCCCATAGCTGGGAATGTCCTTGCTCTGGGTGGACCTTCACTCATTAACCGTACTGACGGCACCCCAAGTTGTGGAAGTTAAGACTCAGCTTAAAGGGGTGCGGCTCTCACGGGGGCCCCTTTAGTTGCCCAAGTGGGTTTGGAGGCACCCTTCAATGCTATTCTCCCCATGACTGCCTCTGGTTCACCTGGTTTGTATTTAGGATGAGTAGGCCAGGTGAGTACCTTGGTTGTTATTGCTCTCCTCCTCCCACCTTGGGGGTCATTGGTTACAGAGTGCAGCAACTCACAACCCTCCATGGTGTTCCTGTTAGGATAGAGTGAGAGCTTTCCTCAAAATTGAAATATTTTCTACTTCCCTTTAATTGGGTTTCCAAATTTCAGCAGCAGAGCTGTCACTAAATAAAATATCCCAAGACTGGAGGGAAGGCAACCTAGCCTTGGATCCCCAGAGAATTCCTCCTCAAAGGGTTTTTTTTCTCTCCTCTGTGTCTCAGGTCAAAACTGTTAGCATAGTGTTCCCTAGTTCTATCGGCAGGATCCATTGTTGGATGGAGGGGGATGGTGTCCCTACTGCCGTTCCCTCTCCTTAGGAAGTTCCCTATCCCCTTTTGCAACCTATCAAACTCATGCCAAGGCTACCCTGCTATCCCAATATGTTATCAAGCTGCCTCAAGCTTATCTATTACCATGGCTCACAATTTCTGATTGCTTACAAGCTTCATATTACTTTTTGGGGATCCTTCCTAAGGTACCTTTAGCCAAGGGAAGCATCCCGTGGCACCTCTAGGGGTACCCCCTAGAGGGTGGTAATCCCTCTGGAATAGAGTACAAATGATCAAAACCTAAGTAACACAGTTGCACAAGCATAACACTTACTGACTGCATAGGCCATTGAATTGGAAGGCTCCACCTATGGTTTGATGGACAAGCAACCAGCCACTCCAACTTCATGAGCTATATAAGCAGTTCTCTTCAGCCTCCTTCTGAAACACTTTTTCTTTTCCCCACCATCCTCCTCTCCTCCAGTGGCAGCGCCTCTCTCCTGGGGATCCTTCCTATGGTACCTTTAACCAAGGGAAGCGTCCCGCGGCACCTCTAGGAGTGGAACCCTCTAGCGGGTTCCTTGCCTTTAGTACCCCTACAGGGTTGTAGTTCCTCTGGAATAGAGAGTGTGAATGGACAAAACCTAAGTAACACAGCTGCACAAGCATAACACTTACTGGCTGCATAGGCCATTGAACTGTTTTCAATGTTAGTCAGTATAGTGAATATTATTCATCTTAATATAAGAGTAAGCTGCAGGAGGGCAGCCTCCTACTGTGACAGAATTGCACTTGTCATAGGGTGGCCGAGGTGATAGTGATGGGGGTAGAGTGCAATCTCACAGTACTGTAGTTTTTTGGGGGTGGGTGACGGGGTTATGGATCAGCTTGGCAGTGGAATGCTCATGGAAAGCAATGAATGTGGCTGTCCTGTATGATTCTGATATGCAGTAGAGAGCTGTCCAGATTGGTAAGGTTGGCTGAGTCATGATATGGAGTTTGTTTGTAAAAGGAGGTAGCAGGAGGCATGGGACTAGTGTTTATTTATTTATTGTTAACCAGGTAAGCACACTAGACAACGAGTGCCTATTTTCAGGTGAGACCCGGGAGGTTACAGTACAGAGAAACATGGTACATATACAGGGTAGCATACAGGCCCGCAACTACAAGTGGGCCAAGTGGAATTCAATACACAGGACATTGAATAGACAAGGAACAATCTCACCCACACACAGTTGGGGCCAGAGTAAACAGCATGTAGACACTAGTACATGGTCAGAGCAACAAACAAGAATACAACTACAGGCTCATTAAGAAATAAGTTCACATTGTGGCAGAGGTGAGGAGAACAACAAGTACAGGGGGCCTAGAAGGAGGGGAGGGTCTGAATCCGCTGACACCCCAGCTGGCAGTCGGGAAAACGGGCAGGGGGTGGCAAGATTTTTCAGTGGTCAGCATTGAGCTAGAGGGTGAGGAACCCAACCTGGAGGACCACCACGGCAAGGCAAGTACGAGCTGCAGGGGAGTACTTCCCAGTCCAGTGACAGGCCCCAGTAGACAGGTCTGGGGATAGCGGAGGGACCTTCAGGAGCCCCAAGGGAGGGAGCTAGAAGAGGAGGGGATCCCAGACAGTGTGGGGGGGAAGGTGCTGACCAGAGGGGACGGTGGGGGCCAGGAACTACTTGAGGGTGGGGAGTAGGGAGGCCACGAGAGCAAATAAGTGCAGGGGAGGAGAAGTGGTTAGGGCTGAAACCTACGAGGTGGAAGAGGTGACAGGCAGCCAGTGGTGGAAGCTACACATTTCCACAAGGACAGGTGGAGGCCCCTTTGAGGAATTTCCAGAGGGACATTTTGAAGCCGGAGTGGGAAGGGGTGGCTCGAACAGGAGCAGGGAGAGAGGGAGTTCCAGAATCTGGGGGCATAGATGGAGAAGGCTCGATCCCCAGTGAGGGAGCAGGTCCTGGGGACCTTGCAGGCAAGAGTCGAGCTGGGCATAAACAGGTAGGCCGGGGTGCAGTATTGGAAGGGAAGGGCAAGTGCCGGGACGCAAGCCGTATGGACTATGTTGTCTACCAAGCTACCAAAGACAAAGGCTCGGTGTTTATCAGGGGGAAGCCACTCCAGCCGGGCAAAAGGGCACACTGATGCATAAGGTGATGGACAGAGAGGGCAAAACGACAGACATTGTTATATGCCGTGTCCCATTTTGCTAGGGAGGCATTCGGGACCGGCGCGAAGCCAACAAGCCCAAAGTAGAGCGTAGGTAGGAGGATCCCCCTGGCTATGGTGAGCCGAGCAGCCAGGGTGAGGCAGTCCTTGGCCCTGTAGGCTAGGCCAAGTTTACAGTTTGACGCTTTGCAAATGTTCTGGAGATGCTCAGTGAAATCAAGTTGGAGGTCTAGGGTCACTCCTAGGTACCTAGCGGAGTTCAGGACAGGCAGGAGAGAGCCGTTCCCCCATTTATGGTGAGGGGGGAGGGGCAAGAGGCAATTTTGGCCGCTGACCCAAATAACATGGCGTGGTTTTGTCAAAATTTACAGTAAGCTTGCGTCCCACGAGCCAGTTTTGGATATGCCCAAAATCGGAATTGAGTTGGGAGTTGATGGTAACAGGGTTCAGGGCGCTAGATAGTAATACCAGATCATCCGCATATAGAGTAGTAGACCCAAAGGTTGTGACTAAGGGGAGTTCGTTTACATAGAGGGAGAACAGAATGGGACCAAGAACAGACCCTTGGGGTACACCACATCTAACTAGGGAGAGGCCCTAAAGGGCACGGTTAAAACAGGTGTATTGTTGTTTCCCCTCAAGATAGCTGGTGAACCAGTCAAGAGCTCAGGGGGAGAAGCCTTGCCTAAGTAGGGTGAAGATAAGGAGATTATGGTCAACTTAGTCAAAGGCCTTAGAGAGGTCGACAAAGATGGCCCCAGTCAGTTTACCAGCATCTGTGGCAGCTCTGACTTGGGAGGTGACCACGGCGAGAGCGGTGGATGTGCTATGCCTCTTCCTGAAGCCGTGCTGGGAAGGGGAGAGAACTGCATACTACTGGAGGTAATGGGAGATTTGTCCAGCCACAGCTTTTCCAAGTAGCTTGCTGGTAGCAGGGAGTATGGCAATGGGGTGGTAGTTATTCAACTCCCTGGAGTCGCCATGCTTAAACACAGGGACAACCTTGGCAACCTTCCATATATCAGGTATGATTCTGGAGGTGAGGGAAGAGTTAAAAATGTGGGTAATCGGCCGAGCAAGGTAGGGCGTCCCTAGACTCAGAAGCTTAGGTTCTAGGTGATCATAACCCGCCCCAGAGTGTTGTGAGAGCCCGGCTAGGAGAGTTTGAGTTTCTCTGGCAGAGACTTGCCTCAGGTAAAAATGAGGCCAGGAGGAGGGGGGGTGGCCCTGAGGCTCCGTGGAGGGGGAAGGGAGGTGATGGGTGGTGGGCAGTTCTGAGAACAGATGGTTGAACGCCGAGGCGATGATCAGGGGGTTGTTGCAGTTGGCCCCTTCTAAGTTCATGTCAACGACTGAGTGCATTGCAGACACACCCACCATACTTTTGATGTTTTTCCAGAAACTCCGGGGGTTGTAAGCCAATTTGAGCAAAGCTGATTTACAGAACTCACTCTTGGCGGTGTGTATAGCGGCCTTACAAGAGTTCCTGAGTCGTCGATATTCAAGGTGATCAAGTGGGTCACCGGAAATTTTGTACTTGAGCCAGCACTTGTCTCTCTGCTTCATGAGAGTGAGTAGTCCACCATGCAGCCACTTGGAGACAGTGCCCCTCACCCTTCTTTTAGTGGGGGGAGCATGCTTATCCTGCAGGGGGGATGAGAATCAGTTACTGGTACTAAGTACCCTGGCCCAGTCAGTACGACGTAGGTCATTCAGGTAGTCGTTTAGGATAAGTTTGGAATAATCCCTGACCTGAATCACTCTACTGGGAATTTTTGGGGCAGAGGATTCCCATACACAGTAGACGGGTGAGTGATCGTATATCACATCCAGGAGAATACCAGATTGTAGGATTTTATCTGGATGGTTGCTAAGTAACCAGTCGATAAGCGAGCCCTTGTTCCCCCGGGTGGAGATACGAGTGGGTCCAGAGATGGTCTGACAAAGGGCTAGGCCAGACAGAAGCGGCTCAATGAGCTTGATTTTGGGCCCCAACCAGTTGAGGTTGAGATCCCCCAGGATAAGGAACTCATTTGACCCCACAGTGCCTTTTAAGTGATCAAGCAGAAAGGAGAGTCCGGGAAAGCCACCCTTGGGGGGATTGTAGGCACAGACCAGGTGCACCTTTTTGGAGTTCCCGAGTAGCAACAGGGAGTGAATGAATTCACAATCTGTGGGGTAGGGCAGAGATAGGGATACCATGGATACATTTAGGTGCCCCCTGAAGTATAGGAGTACTCCCCCCCCCCTCAACATTTGTTACCGGTCCTGTCCCACCTGATGAGGCTGTAACCTCTAGATGGCACATGCAGTGTCAGGAATACCAGGCTTCAACCAGGTTTCTGTGAGTCCCAGAATGTCAGACTCATACAGGTTCACCCAAGCAGTCAGTTCAGCCAGGTTATGGAGGATACTGCTGATATTTAGATGAGCTATTTTTATCCCTTTTTTCAGCAGCCAGGCAGGGGACTGCTTGGGTGAGAGTGGGGGGGGCTGGGTGCCCAGGGTAGAAGGGTGTGGAGACTGGCAGCATGGGAGGAGCCATGGTCTAGTACAAATAGGCTGCAGGGTAACCCTGGCTTGAGAGCAGTCCAGAGAAACCAATGAACAGAGTCCTTAGTAAAGGTGCAATTTCCAGCAAACCAGTGTATGGGAAGAGGAATTCTGACAGGGTCCAAGTGAACTCCCGAGGAAGAGGGAGTCTGGGAATGGCTAAGTACAAGGACAGGGATAGTAGGTAGGAGAGAAGACAGGGGACAGCTCAGGGCCAGAGGTGAGGAGCCTTATGTAGGCACACAGAGAGCCAAAGTTCTCATATGGCATATATCACAAACAGAGAGGGAGAGCCTGGTTCACAATATATCAAAAGGATATGAGAGTAGAGAGTGCCTAGGAGTCACTCTGTGGCAGGCTAGCAGGCACAATGTTTAGAGGGAGAGACAGAAAGAGAGAGAGAGGGGGAGGGAGAGAGAGAAATAGCCCTCTAGTGGCAGGCAGCTATATCCTGCAGATGGTAAAGAGGGCTGATAGGATAAATCTGTGCACGTGATAGCAGCTATATATACCATGCACCACAGACGGTGGTGGTGGGGGCTGTAGGGCAGCCGGTGAAGCTGGCGGGGCTAGCACTAAGTCACTGTCCTTGCAGACTGTCCTTGCTAGCGCTCACACTTATTAAAGGAGAGGGCTGCGTGGTCCGTGGAGGACAAAACGGCGTGGCATTTCACGGCGGCGACCCAGCCAAAGGACCTCCGGAGCACAGCCACTTCCAAGTAGACATTTTGTTGGCTAAATAGACCAGAACGGTAGTTGCCTACTGCCGCCAATGGGGAGAGAACTGCCTCAGGGGTGGGGGACAGCAGCAGCGATCTGGAGTGGATTCCTAGGGGACCTGTGGAGAGAAGAAACAGAGCAGGGTGAGCTACCTTAAATACCAAGGGAAGCCGGGTTGGGTTGCTACCCACAGACTGCACTTTAGATGGGTGCAGCGGTGGGGGGGGGGAGGCCTGCTGAGAAACAGACTGCTCGGACGGGGCTGAGGGGGTGGGGCTGAGGGAGAAAAATCAAAGTGGCTGACACTGAGACTGCACGCACAACTAAAATCAGGCTGTATAATACTTTCAAAGCCAAGCTAGATAAATAACCCTCAGCCTGTACAGGCAACCTAAGTTAGAACTGAGCAATTTCTAGGTGCACAATACAGATTCACAGTGGTGGGAAAAAAACAACAAAATGCTGGTAAAAGCAGGCAGATGAAATGCAGACACAATAACCTATCAGTACATGTGTGCCGGTATTTAAAGTCCTTAATTTAAAGTCACTGTCCTTGCAGACTGTCATTGCTAGCACTCACACTCATTAAAGGAAAGGGCTGCATGGTCCGCGGAGGACAAAGTGGCGTGGCGTTTCATGGCAGTGACCCAGCCAAAGGACCTCTGGAGCACAGCCACTTTCAAGACATTTTGTTGGCAAAATAGACCAGAATGGTAGTTACCTGCTGCCGCCAATGGGGAGAGAACCACCTCGGGGTATCGGGGGAGCAGCAACGGCGATCTGGAGCTGATTCCTCAGGGCCTTGCTGCCACCAACAGGGAGAGAACTGCCTCGGGGGTTGGGGGGAGCAACAGCGGCAATCTGGAGTGGATTCCTTGGGGCCCTGCTGCTGCCAACGGGGAGAGAACTACCTCGGGGGGTGGAGGGAGCAGCAGTGGCGATCTGGAGCAGATTCCTCGGGGCCCTGCTGCTGCTAATGGGGAGAGAACCACCTCGGGGGGTGGAGAGAGCAGCAGCGGTGATCTGGAGCGGATTCCTCGGGGCCCTGCTGCCGCCAATGGGGAGAGAACTGCCTCAGGGGGTGGGGGGAGCAGCAGCGGCAATCTGTAGTGGATTCCTCGGGGCCCTATGGAGAGTGTGATAGAGTGTCATGTAAGTGGCGAGCAGCTTCACATAGTGCATGTTCCTGCAATGCTGAAAGGCACCTTGCAACTACAAGACACTCTTTGCACCAATGTGTCTATGCAGCAGGGTTGTTTATAACAGACCAGTGCGATGGAGCCCACGATGAATTGCAACAAGGTGTCCATGTCATTTTTCATTTTTGGAAATGTAGTGTTCACACTGTGGAAGATGGTGGGCTAGTTACTTAGTGGTGCATTGATCGTGGTGTGAGTGACTGGGTGACAGATTGGGCTTTGGTAAAGTCCTCCAGTGGAGGAGCTGCACAATCATAGGGACCATTATTGTGACGTGGGAAAACGGGTGCAATGGCACCATAAACTTGTTGGGGGGGGTGCTTTTTGCAACATTGGTTAGCATGATGCTGCTGTTTGGTCAACATTGTGTGAAGGGGATGGAATGCTTGCTGTGCTCAGCTACTGTCAACCCTCAATGCTATGTCAGTACTTTCCACCATACAGTGCAATCTGCCCTGACTCCTGGAGCTCAATGCATGGTAAGCATCTTGGATGCAGTTCTTCATCTCCCCAGCCATGTAGCCTGAAATTTTAATTTTACTTGTACTCAAAACTGATGCACCCCCCCACCATGTGAACATAAATCAAAATCTGAACCGCCACAGCTCACCAGCCCTCTCCCCCACTAAGTGCAAGTAGTACGTCTCTTCCTGTCGTCCTCCTTCCTTTGTTTTTGTTTGTGTATTGGGCTGGTGGATGAGTACAGTGCATATGACTGCTGGTACTCTGGGCCCTTCCCCCTTGCCCAAATTCATATTGAATCTTGATGCATGCTGCTTACTGTGACAGAATGAACCTGGACCAGGTCATTGCGTAGATATGTAGATACATAGAAGTGAGATGGCAGGAAAGGACCAACAGGCCCACCTAGTCTATCCATTTGTCTAACTATCTGTTAGGATATGAACACCCCCTACCAAACAATCCCCTGTGTGTGTTCCATGCCCTTTTGAAGTTTTCCACTGTTGCTTATCCAACCAACTCCTCTGGGAGCCTATTCCTTTTACCCACCACCCTCTCTGTGAAAAAGTACTTCCTAATGTTATCCTTGAACTGTCCCCCCTCAATTTTTAATCCATGCCAGCTTGTCCTCTGATTTCCTTTTAGCTGGAAGATACTTACCACTATCACCCGACGTATACTCTTAAGGTATTTGAAAGTCCCAATCATGTCCCTCCTCTGTTCCAGGGAGTACATGGTCAAATCTCCCAACCTTTCCTCATAGGACAGGTGGCTGAGACCCTTAACCCACTTCATTGCCCTCCTCTGAACTTGTTCCAGCCTTCCCACATCCCTCCTTGGGTATGGCCTACAGAACTGGACCCCATACTCCAAATGCAGTATGACTAGATGGGTGTACAAGGGTACTATGACCTACCTTTTTCTACTGGTAATCCCCCTTCCAATACAGCTCAGCATTCTACTGGCCCTAGCCACTGCTCCCTTGCAGTGCCTTTTCACCTTCAGGCCCCTTGATACAGTGATGCCTAGGTCCCTTTCCTGTCCTGCTACTTCCAGGTCTCAGCCTCCCCCATACAGTACCCTGCCCTCTGGTTCCTGCATTCAAGATCCCCTCTGTCTTTCCACCTCCCCCATACACCACCCTTGGGGCAGTTGGATTTGCACTTCCATCTGCTCAGCATACTGGCCTGCCGCAACATGTGGTTTCTTAACTGTGTGTGTCCTGGGAGTTATACAGTTGGCATTCTATGTGGCTGACTGTATTGGTGGGAGGAGGGATGTGCCACTCTAAAACTGTGTCACCAATGTGGGATGGTGCCAGAGGCTGTTACCCTGTCTGTTAAAGTGGGTAGCCTGGTTGTGATGGGACCACTATAAACTCTGACTAGGGTAGAGTTTGTTGTGAGATGGGAAATTGCTTAGGGGGAGACCAAAGCACCACCTGATGTGTCATGCCGTGGATCCATTGGGTTGTCAGGTGCCTAGCATGTCATTGGAAAGAGTGTGTCATAGGGGTGTGATCATGTATTGATGTTGAAACCTTTGCTGACAATATTGCCTGTGGTACAGCGTATGGAAAGTGACTGTTATGTCATTGTGGTCTGTGTGGTTTGTCATACTGTTAATTATGCCAGCCTATGTCACCTCACCCAGTGACGTGACTTTACCTGGTGCCATTGTCTCCGACTGTGACCGTCTCCTGCTATGTGGTGATGTTTTTTGGGCCTATTTTTGAATATTTGGGTAAAGTCTCAAAGTGTCTATAATTCCTCATGGTGATTCTCACAATGGCATGACATGCATCCCCCATTAGTGACACAGGAGGCATCATACTCTGGTCGTTTTCAGAGATGGCTATATTGTGTCACAGTGAGGGATTAGGCTGCAGAGCAACTGTTTAGAGTATATTAAAAGTAATGCCGTACAAAAGTGATTGTTATACAGTAATACTAATTATAGTTGTTCCTAATTAGAAACTATGTTTTTGATCTTTGCAATCAGTTAATGGGCAATAGTAACTGTTTTTTTTATCAGTGGCGCATATCAAGTGGTACAGTATGATAACATATCTCAGTATTTGTCCACACGATGTTATAATAGGTCATGCATTACTTTTCAGATAAGGGATGGTGAGAGGTGTGAACCATAGTGGAGAATGAAGAAAGGTCAATGCACTGCAAAGGTGTTACATTGCAGTGGATCACTTGTTTGTTCATTACAACCAGCAAGTCATAGATAGGCCAAGGGATGGCATGTAGTTGCACAGATGATGATGAAACACAAAAATATATTCTGGTGTATGTTGTCCTGGTAGTGGAGGAGGGGTGACTGAAGAAGATATGAAGAGGGAGAAGATGCACCTTTACAATTGAAGTGTCTTGAGAAAGTAAGTTTCATAACCAGACTTGTTCACATACAGAGCATTTTGACAAATTATCTGTTTGGGACAAATGTTATGGCAAAGGAAACAGAGGTTTGGGGTTGGGGGCAGATAGAGCATTACATAGCTATCTATACTAGCATTAAACAGTGGTAAAGTGACATACCTTGTCATGCATCATGTGTAATACCACCTCCATAAAGCAGTGTTTCTTGTATGACATAAACTGTAGGACTGCCATAAAAAGGAGAAGGTTCATGAACAGGCTTCCAAGCTGGCCCAGTACTGCAGAGGGTAGAGGAACTAGAAGCCTTACCTCATGTCACACCAGCAACCCATGTTCGGGAACAAGCAGGGGTTACAAGGGGTCATCAGGGAAGGAGATGGATCAAGAGTCCAAGGGACTGCTTTCCTTCTCTGAGGAAGGGAGGCTTCAAGTATTTGTTACAGCACTGGCCTCAGGCGGTGGCTGGTGAGCAGGGTTGCCAATACTGTAGATAAGGGGGCAGATGCTTTCAGTAGCAGGTGCGGACATGTGAGTGTTCCCTCTGCTGGTGACCTGCACGATTCTTCTCCACAAGGAGAGAAACAATGAAAAACAAGGCCTAAGCTGTGTAGCTTGATGGCTGTTTGTGGATTACGCAGCTCTGAGGACATCACTGTAATACTGGATCCGGACTTGGCTGTAAAGATGGGGGGCTCCCCACAACCCCACAAAGGGGGGGTGTAAGTCGTGGGGGTGAGCAGCGGAGGTCTGTAATGGAGAGGTGCAGGCACAAACAGTGGCTGGAGACAAGGATGCCTGGAAAGAATTGCCAACCAGAGGCCAGAAGAACAAAAGAGTAACAAAATGAAAGGGCTTCCCACACCTTCTCACTGGGGTTTTCCATATGCAATGCCCCCACTTCATATGCTGGTCCCACTTCCATCTCCCCTTGTTGTGCTGCCTCCTCATCCACCAGGCAACGTGAGGGTGGAGCTGAGATTGGCACAGGGGATTACAAGGAGGGAAAATGGTTCTTCGGGTATATCAGCAGAAGAAGAAAAGGGAAGGGGCAGAGTAGTAGGCTGAGGATGGGGAGGGAGTGAGTGGAGGAGGTGGGGAGAAGACAGAATGTGGGGAAAACAAGGAGCCGGTATAGCGAGGCTGACTGCTACAGTTACTGTTAAATCCTGATAGTACTTGTGCATGGTTTAGAATAACTGAAAATCAGGGTGTTTCATCAGTGTACAACAGTTTACAATACTGCCATGGAAGAGTATCTATACTGTCACTGTCAATGTGACTGTTGCACATATGTCAGAATGAGAATCTGACTGTTTAACTATACAGTTGTATGACCTTGCTGTGCCAACCATTTTGCTATTAGTGGATACTCTGACTACAAGTGAAGTCCATGGAAAAGGCATGTAATGTTCATTTTTCTGTTGGTAGATTGTGTAATGTCATGTTGCTAACAGTGTTTATTTTTCATTCGTACAGATACCATGGTGACCACATGCATTGCTGCTAGGTGCTCCAATCTTCAGGAAAGGGCATTAGTCTTCATAAGTTTCCAGTTAAAACAGTGATGTGTAGTAAGTGGGACCAGGCAGTGAGACAGTATCATAAGGATTGGACAACAGCTACTAAAAATAGTAGGATCTGCTGTGAACATTTTATCCATGACAGCTTTGAGACTGAATACAATCTGAAGGTGTCATTTGGACTGTCTGTTTCCCGTTGCCGTAAGAAATTATGATGTGATGCTGTGCCTTCTATCTTTAAGATGATGTCTAGAAGTACATCACCCTCCAGGAAATGTACTGCAAGGGCAACCACATGCAGTTCTGACACACAAAGTCATGACCAGTGTGAAGTACTAATAATTATGTATGCGTTTTTGTGATTTTTTTCAAATGTGTACAACTCACCAGCAGATTTGCATTGATATAATTGAAATACTATTTGCCTAGTAGTCTGATGAGCATCAACTGTAATATGGTGAGCTCAGGGCCTGACAATGGAATAGGTTCCACAGACCACAACTTCTTCCATCCTGTCCATTGGTGGTGGTAGACTGAACTGGGAAATGGTTACACTCCACCATTACTATGGTCTTTGAAGGCTTAGGTGTAGTAACTGCACTCCTTGACAGCAGACTGGACTAGAAGCTTTACTACACCAGTCGTGGTCAATACGCATGCCACTTTGGCTTAAGGATCAGCCTCCCTCACAATAATAATGGTGCAATTGTCAGTTGACAAGGATATTGCTATGAATATGTAGGCAGGAGTCTCCTACTACCGTGGTGTATAAAATGGACCTCTAAATCCTAGAACTCTGATTGGGTGGCAGAGGTATAATACCTTACAGTGAGAGCACTGTAGCTAAAAAGTTTCAGCCATGCCAACCCTGTAAAAAATGCTAGTGTCCATCCTGCTTTTGAAGTGGCTGAAATATCATACTTCTATTTGAAACTGCTGTTTTTTTTACCTTCACTTAGCGAGACAGATAAGTAGCAAGTGCTCTCCCCCCCATTCATTCCATAACTCAAAAACCATATGCACCCAGAAATGTAACTACATATAAATCACAGCATCATCCCAAACAACAGTACCTAATGTTTTGTGTCCAGTGGTAGAACAGTTCCCATTTGTATCTCATCCTGTTCTGGCAAAATTGAACCACCAAACGCCACTCTTCCTCTAAGTCTCGGTCACCAGGGCAGGCAGTGAAGAGGGAGAAAATGAAAAAAGATTTCAATGTGAAGCAAATCATCAAATTAAAACTCAAATAAATGCACATTACCGCACAAGATGTAGGGTATTATTGCTGGCTTGGAAACTCTCCTTACTTTATTTCTAATTTCATGCCAATTCAAAACCCCTTATGGCATGTAGTGGCCTGATTTATGGAGTGACCTCAGTCAGTAGTCTCCGAGCCCTAGTGGCCTACCAACAAGTGTGGGTGGCCCCTAGGTGTTGTCAACATTGCTTTTCATTCACTAAATAAGTCTGGCATCCATTGGTTGTATACTTTATGGTGGTGCTCTGGGTGGGGAGGGGTGGGGCAGTAGAGTGCGTGTTACCTGAGTCTGGGGAGTTTAATGTGGTCTCTGTGCTGCTAAGTGTGTATAATTAGGGTAATATTTTGCAGTGTATTTGTCGGTGACTTGCTTAAATGTAGTTGATCTAGTATGAATTTTGAAAGCTTAATAAAGCATAACAAATTTAAAATAAAAGGAAATGGCTGCACAATTTCCAAGAGAAACACAGTACAACCTGGCAGCTCTGCCACAATACCCTGCATGGGTCGTTCCCTTGTCTTGCAGTGTTGAATGTAACACAGTATTTGGTCTTCACCATGATGCAGTCTATCAGACCACGTCTATTATGGTCTACCTGGAGCTCTTTGCAGCGTCCTTCACTGTCCTGGTAAGTTATAATGATAGTGGATGGTTTGTCTCTCTAAGGAGACAAGCCTATTTGTGACATGCAACACTGGGCTACTAAGCCAAAGCCTGTGGCAAGGGGGCTGAGGCATAGTAAATGCAGACGGTGTCACAGAATTATGACCGTGGCTACTTTGGATGCCGACCACTACTTGTGTTAAAGTATTGAGATGTGTGCCTTGTGCATCAGTTTTATTTGACTATAAGTAGGTGTGACACGTTAATTGTGGGCTTCTCCCAATAAGCCTATGTGCGTGTCTCATGCTATCTTGAAACCAGACACAGTCCTGGCCCCCACTACCTCCTCTGGCAGCCTGTTCCTGGATTCCACCACTCTCTCATTGAAGAACCATCCTCTCACATTACTGGTCTGCTTTCTTCTGAACCACCTGCTGTGTCTAACCTATTGCAGATTTGCAAGTCATCTGCAAAGTGGGCCACATGTCCCCTAAGGTTGTCCGCTATGTCCATTATGTAGATATTGAACAGGAGTGGTCCCAGCACCAACCTCTAATGGACCCCACTCATCATATCCCTTGTTCCTGTGTGCATCTCATTCTCCAGTGGTGTAAATGTACAGTAACAGTGACAGAATAGTTACATATAACTATGTGGCACAAACATGGAGCAGGGATGTTTTAGAAGGCATGACAGATACTAACGGGGTCAAGTAAATATCTAATTTTGTTTACCCCAAGGGAATAAATATCATTGAGCAAATACTTCAGTAGAAGATGGAAGGTTTGATACCTTTTATTGGACCAACAAGTGTCTTGTACAAGGATAGAATTATACACAAGCTTTCGGGGCCACACAGTTCCTTCTTCAGGTGAATAGCAAAACTGAGCAACAAGCAGTGTTTATATCTACTGTGGAGCAATTAAAAATCAGGAAGTGAAGTAGGAAGGTGATAAAGGGGACTAGAGATGAAAGTCTAAGATGCAAAAAATAAAAACATGAGAAGAAATGGGGAAGGGGCATTGTAGGAACAGGTCAGTAGGAGGTGAAAGGAAGCTAAAGAGAAGACAAAAGCATTCAGATAGGATCTGAGATCAGAACTGGCTGAAAGGGTAGAATGGGCAGGAGATACCTAATAGATGCAAGGAAATCAAGAAATTAGGAGAAACAAAAAAGCAAAGGTTTAGATAAACAGAGGTGTGAAAAAAGGGAGGGAGTAGGTGGGACTGAGCTCACTGGTTAATAGGAGAGGCAGGGAGGATGTGCGGTATAGTTAAAAAAAAACAGAACAGGCAGAACTCAGAGAAAAAAATATAATAGTAAGAGAGATATAGAACCAAAGTGTGATAAATGGAAGCAATATTTAGTACACAATAAAAAAGAATTACAGTTTACCATAGTGGGTCATGAAACCGATGTCCCGATTCAGTCCAGAAATGTTAGGTTTAAATTGTTTTATATATTTCAATTCCCATGTCCTTCTGTCCTGTGTGTTTCTGAAGTTGTCTCTAAGTAGCAAGACAGATAAATCCAAGAGAGAGTGATCTGTTTGTGAAAAATGGTTTCCTACTGGAGTGCTGATAATCTGGTTTACTATAGTGTGACGGTGGTGATTCATCCTGGTTTTCAGTGGTTGGCTAGTTTCCCCCAATATAGCAACCATTTGAGCACTTCTTGCATTGAATTAGGTAAACCACATTGCTGGATTGACATGTGAAGGATCCATTAATCTGTGTTATGTTGTTGTTATGTTACAGTGTTAACAGTGCCAAATGTTTACCGTATACAGTAATGGAGATGGAAACTGGCACTATTATTGATATGCAACTAGTACAGGTAAGCATGCTTCATCATAACTCATCATTCCAACCATTCACCACATCCTGGCTGTTTTGCAGTGTTTCAGTCTTTCTTACCTACTGGTATCAACACTGGTGTTTCAGACATCTTACCACACAATTCCACAATTCGCTCCCACAATGTATGTATATTTTATGCATAGGCATGAAATGCAGGTCAGTTTGGAAGTACCATGTAAAATGGAGTTACACACTGGTTCCTATATATTGCTTGCTAAGGCAGCTGAAACCCACACATGGTAGATGAAAAGATTGAGATATCAACAAACACAGTGAAGTAGAAAAGCACCTGGCCTCTTGGAAATGGACAGTAGCCGCTGTGTGTGTGTGTGTGTGTGTGTGTGTGTGTGTGTGTGTGTGTGTGTGTGTGTGTGTAGCTGAACTGTTTCCCTGCCACCTATCTATGCAGATTTTATTAGATGATATGGCTGTCATGGCAAGTTGTCTGACTTGCAAACAGCAGATGTTAGTAATGCCACAACACTTGCAATGAAATGGGAATTCAGAATGTGAAGTACTCCGTCCACAGATGGTTGACATCAATCTGTCTGTGGTCTGTCTTCTCAAGTGAAAATTTTGAGTAATGTATTTTAAAATGTTGAAAACCATAGTCATATATACATGTCTATACTAATGGTTAGCTGCATTCTGACATGTGACTTAACTGCATTAGCTACTAAGATGTGTACTTATCCAGTCATATTAATGTTATGCTGCTACATTTGGATCTGTTTCCACATGACATGAGCATGATGTTTTTGGCAGGTCCTAGCAATTTTGAAATACCTAAGATCCAATGCTGCAGCATGTCCAGCATGCCAAACTAATCAGTTTAATATGTTACTTGATTCTTCCCAACATCATGCAGGACTCTATTGGCAGTCATGCATTACAATGAAAACAAAGGAAGACTGCAAGCTTCCACTGAAGACGGAGTTGGCAGATTCTCAGTTCATTTTCCAAAATACAAGAAGGGAGGTCATGCTGTTAAGAATGTGTTGGAGAAATTGACTTTCAGTATGTTTCAATTGAAATGTGGCATTATGTCTTACTCCATATGCTTTATAAGCAATATTACAGACATACACATGATTCACATAATGTTAAACTGTTTGATTTCACCATCATTGCATGATCCATTGGCATGGAAGGGACATGCGTTGCTGCCTTGCCGAATGTCACACATGCAAGTTATGCGCACTTTGTGAACTGGCTAACAGGGGTCACAAGGAGAAGGAGGTGTTTGTGTGTCTGGTGGACTGAACAACTCAGTAATGGGTTTGTGGCTTATGAAGCTCTATGTGCCTGTGGTGAAGCAAAGTTATAAAAACCAAACAATGACCTTTGGAAAAAAAACATATTGAAGCAGTCACAGAGCTGCTGTCACATGACAGCTACAACACCTCACAGAGTTCTGTCACACTGTGGCACTTACAGAGACAATGCAGAGTTCCACAGTCATTTGAAACCCTGTAAGAGTAGAGCCTGTATTAACCCTAAAGCTACTGACAGAATTAGAATGTATAGAAATGTTGGACTAATATATCAGTCTGCAGCCCTGCAAGGGTTACTTCACTGAAACCTTAACGTAACGCACTGTGAGAGGTCCAGTATTACATATGAATAGACATACAGTGCAGCTTGCCAGGATTAAAGCTAAAGACACTAAACTTTGCATCACTATCCAATATGTTGCAGCACAGTTACTGGAAAAAGCTATGTAAAATCAAAGCAGAATGTACTACCTTAGTCTTGCACAACACTGTCATATTTACATTATACTGTAAGAGTCCTGTTGACCTGCATGAACAACTGGAACCATTCTCCTTGCCTTTAAATGATGTACTACAAAAAGTACAATGCAACATATTGTGTAATGATCATGACTTGGGCTTAATCATGCCTACCTACACTGTGTTGGCCTCTTAGGAATCAGTGGGTAAAAACACAAATCCACAATCTCATCAGAAGGAAAGATGAATTCATATACCAAGTACATCGTACTACAGAGTACAATGTACATGTGCTTGGGCATATACGTATGACTGGAGAGGTTGATAGACATGTGACGACCTGTCTACCAATATCACCAAGCATGCTTATAGTGCGAAATGGGAAATCATGCTGACTACTACTCCACTCATTTCCGATTTCTGAACAGTGTTGCATGCACCTTCCATTTCTTTTTATTATTCTATATCTGAAAAATGCACAGTGCAATATTTTCCTGTAGAAAGCTGTTATCAAAATAATGATGATTTGGAGTTGCAGTACTTCTTTGCTGACTGGATTGCTCAACCTACAGTACTATCTATTTTGAGGGATCATTGTGGTACAATTTTATGTGGGAGAGCAACATTTGCATCCACATGTTCAAAGCAACTTCCATAACTGGCGTCGTATGATTGTAGAACTTGGTCCAGCAGTGAGTAGAGCAGTTACTGCAAACACAGTATCAGTCATTTTTTTCTAACAAGCCTTCTAACAACATATATTATGAAGAGAGCCTGAGAAATGCTGCAATCTCATTGGCTGTTAGGATTCCAACAGCTTTACATTAATCCATGTTATACTGTTGTGTACAGCCTGCTCCCCATGGAATATGGATTTCTCCTGTGAGCATTCCATCCTCTAGAACTGCTGCATGACTGGAATGCTGCATTCTGATTTTGAACCCGCATTCTTAAACTGTTGGTGGAAAAACTATGTTATTAAAAAGCTCCCTCTGAATGAGGAAAACATTAAAAATATATGTTTAACACTTTTCTAATGGAATATTTTTTAATAATAGCAAGAAGGCACTCTCAGGAGTTATATTTACAGTCAATTAATCACCCCCTGGGGCAACATGGCACTCGGCTGTGCCTCTTGCCACATTACATCCCTAGAGGGTGATTAACAGACTGTTATTCTAACCCCTGGTCATGCCATACTGCTTAAATACTATCTCTGCAAAAATATGGCCTGAGCACAATTTGATTGACAGGATGTGTACGTTGCTTCATTATACCATGTGCAGAAACTGCCATATAGTGCAGATGTGAAGCAGGACCATTCAGTACTTGGCAAGTCATTTAGTACATACTGGTATGCAGATTGGATGGTCTGTTTAAAATTTGTGGTGCTCTACTTCAGAAATATAAAATCTAGTCTACTTCAAAGAAATACAAAATCTACTACACTCTCATGAGCCTCTGACGGGCCACATTGTGTTCTAGTAACTACATACTACTAGTAATTGTTGTTTGCACTATTACCTCTACAGGGTATGTGCGAGACTTTCTTCAAGAGGCTCAGAATATATGCAAGAATCAAGGACTGGTTATAGCAAGTAATATGAAATTGGAATTATGTGGAAGCATTCCTCCACCACTATGCGCCTCATTTATTCACCCAGACAAAGCATCAGCTGTTCAGCAGCATACAAGCCGTTTCAAACACAGATGAGTACAGAACAGAATGTCAAATGATGTGAACAGACGTGTCCGCTGCCACAATGGTAGTGCAACACATCAGTACAGTAAATGCTCTGGACATGTTGAAAAAAGTGACAGTCTTGAGTACTAGCATTCATTGGGAATTGCGATGTTTGAATGTTTATTGTTTTGGACATTAGACGCAACAACTGAGTTATCACACTCAGTGTATAAAAAGAGTAGCATGGAACAAGAATGTGCACCATATGTAATATAATCAAACTGCCTCATAGCCACAGTGCCTTCCAATGAGGTATCTGGACTCCTTCAGCACCCTGATTTTGACATACATCAGAAGAAACGATTCAGTGAGGAGTTCCTTGAATATGCCATTTTTTGTTTCATGCTGTTAGTACACCAACGTATTCATTGTAATACTGTTGTTTTGCTTTACTATTACTGTAGTAGTGCTCATTTTCACAGTTGTTGTTTGAAGCACCAAAGATTATGTATCATCAAAATGTTTGCTACACAACAGCTTTTCCATTTGTGGATTCTAGTGTTATTTTGTGAGGCTTCAGAGGTTATACTGCCTGTGCATCTTACCATTGGTTACAGAGTGTTTCAGTCACTATGCAGTACATATTTGCAATAGAGAGCTACCTACACACTACCTAGAGGTGTTGTTGGAACATGCATCATTGTGTACACTGTCAAAGATATAGGAGTAGCAGTCATCTCATTAGACATCATCAGTGATGCCACCAGAGGGGAGGGGGCTCAGAAGAACAACCCCATGGTCTGCTAGCTCAGGTGGGACAACATTTACACACTGATATGATAATAGGATGGAAGGGGACCCAGACACGAAGCAATGTTCCGGTTCTGGAAATTTATATCTCTAGGTCAGGTTAACCAGTATTCTTCACCACTTCCTTGATAAATGTATGTTAACTGTTTTTCTGGGTAGTCTTGCATCACCCCTCTGACACACTCAGCCATTTTAGCATTGAAATTATACCTAATGCTACTGTGCACATAGATGACCTCTGAAAAATGACCCCGTCTTGAAAAGCAAGGCCTCAAGAAACGACAAAGAAAAGCAGTGTCATTGTTAATCCCTGGCACTGGTCATTCTGTTATACAAATGCATTAGCACATGGTCACTGACATGGCTCAACAATGACTGCAATGTACAACTTGAATGGGACACAGTGGAAAAGACACAGACTTTCCTCAGACATTACATAAACTCTCAATTTGTGATTTAGACAGTAACAAAATGTTTTATACTTTAACACAGCTAGCCACAACTGCCACTTTCAGTTGCCGGCAGCCACCATACATTGAGTAACACTAATGTTCATGATGCTAATATGTCTGTTTCATCTCTGCTATTGGTTGGCAGGACCTGTTAGCATTAAGTGATCTCAGGAAGCTCTCTGCTGCTCATAAGATGGTAGCTGACAGCAATACAAAGTGAAAGTTGATGACCACTGTTTAAATCAGAAAAAAAACAATTATAGTACATTTTTTTGATATGCTACTGTCACAATGAATTGACCAGGCAGTATTCTAGTGCCAAGTTAAATCTAACTCGTGCCTTTTCCAGTGCTTCCCTTTAAGAACTTGTTTTTGCAAACAGGATAACTTGCCCCAGTTCACCTGCATGTACAATACCCAAACAAATATTTAGCAGAACTCAGAATGGACTAGATATTCCATACTCACAATGTCACTGCAAGTAAGATGTGCACACACCAATTGGTGAAAAATAGAACACATTTAGTCAGTGATAAAGAACTATTTATTACATAGCACAGTGCAGGCCAGAGACTTTATAAATTAGATTGCTGGCATACATAATCAGTTTTGACCATGAAGTACAATCAGCTGATGTGTATATGCCTTAGAAGTTTAGATGTTTACCAAATTATTACACAAAACCATTTTTATGACTAGACAAAAAATTGATCTACAGTTAAAAGAGACGTACTGATTATTTTACAGTATCAAATGCTTTGCAATCTTCAGTACTAGTAACATTTATGACATACTGTAAGTAAATGGTTCTCTTGATCTGTACAACATAACTATCAAGCACAAATGAGATACTTCTTTTTCTACTGTTTTAATAAACAGTTTGAAATGCACTAGACAACTAACTTTAACTTGTAATAAAACAACTTTGAAAAACAGTCAAGGCATCATGAGTGTATCATTATGTTTGCTTGCACGCATGTGCAAGAAACATAGTGCCATCATCCGAGATTTCGGAGGTGTGTCACCCCCTCTTCCTATTCAGTCAGTGTGTTGGCAGGCGCGGCCCCTGTCTGCCAATGCTTGCTGGAGCTGTATATGACAAGCTCCAAAAAGTAGTGGCGTATAGTTGAAAGGGGGAGCTACGCTTCAGTGAGCAATGATAAGATATCGCCTGCTCATGCGCAGCTCCCCCTACACACACACACACAGACACACAGAAATGCACACATACTGCATGCTGCCCTCCCCACTGCACACACACGTGAGCCGACGGGTGCCCAATCTGTCGGCTCCATGGCCCTCTGAGATCGTCTCTTGTGCCACACTGGGAGTGACCCAGCGTGGCAAACGTCCCACGCCGCCTTTTAAAAATCCCAAAGAAAAACGGTCCCATGCAGTCTTCCCGCCCTCCCACAACCCACACCCACCCACTGTGCACCCAACCTCCCCACACCCCCATACTTACCTCCGGAGCTCGGGCGTGACGATCTGCGGTGGACCAGGAACACGTCTGCACTCTTCAAAGCCGACCACGAACTGATGAAATGCCAGTAAGCTGTATAATGGGCTAGATAGGGTTTTTTCAACTTTGTTGCATATCTCAGGTATTTTTTTGAATTTTTGCACCAAATTTTCAACATGGGGTTTTTGGGACGCCTTCTCATGAATGATATCACTGTCATGGCATTATTTGGGCCTGAAGGGTGATTTCACAGTCACTGCGCGAAATCACCTTTGAGGCCTGAATAACACCATAACAGTGACATAATTCATGAGAAGAGTTCAAAACCATATTAGTAATACAAAATCCAAAAACTTTCTGTTTCTGAGCATGCATTGTGCAGTTCCTCACTTAGGCTCGTAAGTTCGCGAATTTTCAATATTTTCACTCCAGATTTTCAACATTGCCATTTTACCACACCTTCTTATGAGTAGTACAGCTGTCATTTTTCACAGCTCACTCAAAACATGTTTCTGCCCATGTAGTTCACAATGGTGCAGTCGATGTGCAAAATCAATGTATGGGACACATTAAGAAAATCACAGTGACACTTTTCATGAGCAGAGGTCTTAAAATGGCTATGTTGAAAATTTGGTGAAAAAAATTCTTAAAAATGACTGTTTTTCGAGCGTGCGTTGCGCAGTTCCTATGCATGCTCGTAAGTTTGCGAATTTAATATTTTCACTCCAGATTTTCAATATTGCCATTTTATTACACTTCCTTATGAACAGTACAGCTGCCATTTTTCATATGTCGCCCAAAATGTGTTTTCACACATGTAGCGCACAATGGTGCTGTTGGTGTGCGAAAGCAATGCTTAGGACAGATTAAGAAAAACACAGTTACACTGTTCATGAGCAGAGGTCTTACAATGGTTATGTTGAAAATTTGGTGACAAAAGTCCATAAAATGACTGTGTTACGAGTGAGCATTGCACAGTTTCCACACACCCTCATAAGTTCATGACTTTGTAATATTTTCAGTCCAGATTTTCACCAATGGCATTTTTACACACTTCCTTATGAACAGTACAGCTGTCATTTTTCACAACATGGCTGAAGTGTGTTTTCACACTTTCAGTGCAGAGATGCGTGGTCGCTGTGGGAAATCATTGTTCAGCACAGATAAAGAAAATCACAGTGACACTGTTCATGATCGGAGGCACCAAAATGCCTGAGTTGACAATCTGCTGTAAAAAATCCCCAACCTAATTATATTACGGGTGTGCATTGCACAGTTTCTATGTACGCTCGTGACTTCACCATTTTTTAAATATTTTTACTGCAGATTTGCAACATTGCCATTTTTTACACCTCCCCATGAACAGTACAGCTGTCATTTTTTACATCCTGTTCGGAATGTTTTGCACCTGTGGTGCTAAATGCCATAGTCACTGTGCATAAGCAGCTTTCGGCTAACAAACTGATATTCCCCCTGTTCATGAGGTGGGGCCACAAAAAAACATGTTGAAAATTTTGAGTGAAAATACCAATGAATGCCTAAGGTATTTGGGTTTCCAACCATAACGCCCAACCCTGTAGAGAATGACAGGCATCAGGGGTGTGACTTGGGATTCTTGCCTGTAATGCTCATACCATTCCACACCCTGAAGCCAGTGAGAGGCATCAAGGTATGCCGTGGACTCTTCGGCCCCAAAGTTCACCCCATTCTCCTATATCGCACCCATCTCACCGTATTTCCTAATGAAATGGGGTGCTCATAAGGGCCAAAGACCCCAAGGAACACCGTGACACTAGTCAGTGTCTGCAGGGTGGGGTGTGGTGAAATGGCGTGGCCGTTATGCCTGACGACCCAAACACACACCCCAATGCCTGTCACTCTCTGCTGGGTGGTGGTGGGATTGGCTTCAGTTCAATACTTCACTGCCATTCCTATTACGCAGCTCTGTAACTTCTACACTACCACTGCCAATGCCAGCAAGCAAACATTCGGCATTGACAAATGCTTGTTTTACTTGTGATGGAACTTCTAAATTGGAGCAACACTAAAAGCCATGATACTCTTCACTTGAAAAATGACTGCAGATGGAAACAACAGCACAGGATGATATAACAACATGCACATGCCGTCCTAGGTATCCCCAACACCACCTTACGAACCAACAGTAAGCAGTGTATCTGTACCTCCTATGCAAGTGAAGAAAACAATAAAATAGTTACATGTGAGTAAACAAAACACCAACTGAAATGCAATATATGAGCAATCACACATGTAACAATATATTGTTAATACATAAGTTGTATTACAGACTATTGTGCTGCACTTCTGGTCTGCATCACTGATTATCTTACAGTGGTGATATAGTTAAACAAGCCAGTTGACACATGTAGCAGGGAGGAGGCATTCCTAGGGAACGGGACAACTGGCAGAGGGAGTGAGGTGCTGAAGCCACCGTACAATTCCATGACTAGGCCACACCAGGACTGTGAGATACATTGCTGGAGGGCCAATGTACAAACAGCCATCAATGACATAAACAGATTGCCAAAAAAAGGGCCTCAAAAGTGCTGCAAGGGCTAAATGCAAAGACATATGAGTAGACAATGAAGCAGCTGGATGTAGAGAGGATTAACTGAAGTAATTCAAGACAAGACTATGTATTTTTATTCTTTAAGGCACCCAATCCCAGAGTCACTGGCCACCATATACTAGTACGGTATTTATACAATGGTCAAGAAAATGCTGGTTCCTGATTGGCTAGCTGGCACAATATATAATGTGTACCTCGTGCCATCACCCCATGGTAGAAATGCCAGCCAATCAGGATACCAGACTTCAAAGACACTGGCAGCCATACTTTTTTTTGGTGCTAACCGTGAAACCACAAAAATCAAAAGACAAAATGTAAACTTCTCTCGTGTTTATTCCTACATTGTATAGTAGTACTATACCAGGATACGGTGTGAGTCATGGCAAAATTTATCCACTTTCACTGTGTTTTCATCACTCAACTGCACCTCATGAGCAAACCACAACACCTGTGGGTAAATCCTGCCATCACCCTCACCATATCGTGTCATATTGCTTCAATACAGGACATAGATAAAGAAAGTAAAAAATTAGTTGTTGTGGGCATTACGGTCAGTAAAGGCATATAAGTAGGTCAAACTACTGCAAAGTATTACGAAGGGGCAAAAGGCCTTCTACCGGTCCATCAAAGAGAAAAAAAATCGGTAACATTCATACAGTAAGGAATCTGAAGAAGGGAGGGAAGAGTTGTTGGCAGAACCTGGAGGTGAAACAGCCCATGTGCAAGCAGCATACTTCAGAATGTTTCTTACAAAGGAGAAGGGCAGAACTAAAGCAATAGGGCAGGCATAGGCAGAAAGGGTTGGAACGGATGGAGACATTTTCCCTGGGTACTGAAGGAAGTGGCAAGGGTGTTATCATGGCCCCTGACAGACTTATACCATGCCTCAGTACACTTAAGGTGTATATCTCAGAACTGCATAATGTCTCATGTGGTTCCCCTCATCAACATTGGACCTAAATATGAACAATAAAACTACTGACCAGAGAGCCTTACTTCCATTGTGTGTAAGCTGGTAGAGAGTATCCTGAAGTAAAGGCAGGGGGCACCTCTGGACAACTGCCAGCTACAGGACAGCAGACAACATGGCTTTGTCAGTGGAACATGCTGCCAAACCAACCATGTGAATAACTGAGTCAAGGTAAGTAGACAAAGTAGACCACTGGAGGAGGACAAGCAGTAGATGTCCTGTGCATATACTACAACAAAACTTTCTACTCAGTGCCGCATAAGAGATTGCAAAGCAAGTTATAAGACACAGTAGCAGGTGCCAAGTTGGTGATAGTGGTTTGTCAATGAGATGAGGGGGGAGGGGGAATCGTAGAGGGGGTATAAGGAGAGGTGGTATGATGACAGCTGAGCTTGTGCTGGATCAGGGTAGGAGCTGAGAGTGAGTAGACTGTGCACTACATGCCATTGTGGGCAACACCAGAACCACTACACTATCTGTGTAAAGTACATTCTAAATACCCATCGCCACCCATAACAGGGAGGGAAGCATCAAGCAATCATACTCTCCAGGGTGGATGGTATTGGGCAATACCGGACTGACCAGGGGAGTAATGAGGCCCAATGCCACAGCCCCTTGTGTCCACCGGAAGGTCCAGTATTGCCCATACCACCCACCTGGGAGGGTATTATTGCATATAGAAAATGGGCCGTAAGTAACATTTTTACTGATTTTACAGAAAGGATTCAAAACAACTCTAATAAATACAAAAACGTATAAAAATACAGGTTCTTCTACAGTGTTAATGCTGTATTTGTCAGTAGAGGGCACTGCTGTTTACTTTTCTGATACTGAGGGATCACTTGAGCTTAGTTGTACATCCAGTTCAACCCTACTAGCTCTGTTACTAAATCCCATTATCACGTAGCGTATGTAAATACTGCAACAGACAACCACTTACGATCATGCTGATCAAATGTCTGCTTCTTTTGAACCTATTCATCTTTCTTTCTCCCTTTTTAATACAAATTTATTCTATAACTTCAATACTACACTTCATGACATGTATAGCTGTGAGAGTTCCACACTTCTTGTCTGGTTACAGTCACTCGGCTGCACCTCTTGACACACCACACAAAGTGTATGTAAATCACACATTATATAATGGGATAAATGCATATCCCTAATCCCTAATCCCTGCAATCTGATTGGTTGGCTCCCACATTTTCAATGTGACAACCACTCCAGTGTAACCACAGCAGAAGTTCTCAGCCAACAGTCAGCTATGTCAGAAACCGCATCAGAAACCCCTACAGGAAACACTTCAACTGCCAAAATCGCTTACACACCACTGGTCCTTTCTTCTCTAAAACCGTCCTATATTACCTTCCCTACATCATACCAGAATTCAAGAAAACAGTGCCGAAAGCCATACAAAGACCCTAAACAGTCTCTTTTTGAAGAACTTTCCATATAACCTATTCCTCATAGCATACCGTTTCCACTTTCCACTGTTTGCTCTTCTCCGTTCACACAGTCCCCAAATCATCATGACTCACAAAGTCACTGACCGGTCCTGCAGAGTAAACCAATCTGTTGATGTCCCGCATTGAAAAACAACTCCTTCAAGTCAGAATACTTTTTAAACAATAGCACTTCAACAATGAAGGCACCTGGAAACAAACTGTTACGAATGGCAGCCAGCACTCCGTTCAGATGTAGCCCACATGCTACACTACCACTCCTCACTACACACTGTTAACTACAGCCTGCTTATCAACAGAGAACTATTTTTTCCCCTGCACAACAATACATAAAAAAGGATTTACATTAATAAAACAAATAAATACACATTTATTTGTCTTTTCTCCAAAAACAAAAACATGACATTCTATAATATATGTACTGAAACTACTCAATAACATCTCCGACCTCTCTGCAGCTGGTTCTGACAATTTAGAACCTAAATTACTAAAGGTTGCTGCCCCCTACATAGCTGCTCCTCTTGCCAGGATTTTTACTCTCTTCCTGTGTCACAGCTATGTTCCTGACCTCTGGAAGACTGCCAGGATTACCCCAGTCTTCAAAAAGGGTGACTGCAAAAACCCTTCCAACTATAGGCCGATTGCCATACTATCGGTCCTCAGCAAAATCCTTGAGAAGATCGTAGTCTCCCAAACCATCGACTTTCTTGAGAAACATGACCTTCTCATGACTATGCAGCATGGTTTCTGCAAAGGCCATAGCACTACCACTGCATCACTCAAATTTACATCTGATACCCTCTCTGCCATGGATTCTGGTCTCCTAACTGCTGCTATTTTCATAGACATGACTAAAGCTTTTGACTTGGTTGACCATCCTATCCTCCTTGCTGCTGTTAGATCCTTAGATTTCTCACCTAACACCACCACTTGGTTTGATAGCTGCCTATCAGATTGGACCCAACAAGTTAAATTCAACTCCATCTTGTCTGGCTTTGCAACCATAAACATTGGTGTGCCACAAGGTTCTGTTCTTGATCCTCTGCTTTTTTCCATTTTTATAAACAATATTACTTCCTACTCTATCCAGTCTGTCTCCTTGCTATATGCTGATGATATTGTCCTTTATACTAGTGCGAAAAGGCATTTAGGCTATCAATCTACGTCTTTCCGCCGACTTTCAACGTATTCAGTAGTGGCTTTTCAGCCATAAACTTGTTTTGAATGTATCTAAGACTCAAGCCATGCTATTTGGCTCTAAAGCCAAACTCAAACTCTCCCAACCCATCTTCTGTGTCACCACCCTAACAGGGTACCTGGTGGAAGTGGTACCCCTCTTTCAAATACCTTGGTCTTATATTTGACCCAACTCTTTCCTTTGATCTCTGCATCCAACAATCCTGTAAGATGGCTAACATTAAACTGGGTATGGCCTATCAATCTAGCTATATTCTTTACTCCTTCAGCTAGGCTTGCCATTGCTCTTGGCATACTCCTTCCATCACTTAACTATGGGGTTGTAGTGTTTGCCTCAGCAGGTAAAATCAATCTTCATAATTGGGATGTCACTTACAACAATATATGTAGATATGCGCGTCCTCTTCACATCAGTTGAAACACCACTACCTCCTATATGCTGAACGTGGATGGCTTTCTCCAAATGCCTCAAGAGACTTTACATATGGCGCTGTCATAGATAACATCATCCGTAACCTAACTCCGAAGCCCTTGTTGGAACTCTTTCTCATCCAGCCATCTATATACGGTCTTCACTAGACTGCCAGTGCCCCTGTTCTCATCCCTCGACACCACTCCACCAAAGGGGGCTAGTGCCTTCTCCTGTCATTCCCCATTACTGGAAATCTCTCCCATTATCAATAAGGCTAGCACCATCCCAACCTCTTTCAAGAAATTGCTTCATGATCATCTTGCTGTTTTCTGCTCATGCTCCTGTTTCAAACCCCCCTAGCTCTCTTCTGATCTATGCACCCACTCACCTCAACAGGTAAGCACTCTCTCACCTTCACTGGCACACACTGTACTTCCTTTCAGTTGCCTCCTTGTTTTCTAACCCAGTATACCACGTCCCCTTCCCCTCTGCCTTTCTCTTCTCTCTCTCTCTCTCTCTCTCTCTCTCCCCTATCCTATCTCTTCTTCCCCTTTATTGCTTCCCTACAAAATCATTTTCCCTGCTTTACTTAATATCCTCTTAACACAATTGTAATATTTTATCTGTTCTCCTAATATCTGACCCCAGCTTCTCTTCCTGAACTACTGCTAATTGATTTTTATTTTTGTACTTGGTCTTTTATTTCATTCTATGTTATACGTTATTGTTTTCAATTTGTACTACTTACTTTTGGTCCACATTACATTATTACTATCTATGATATTACCATATATTATTTGTTCTGCTTCTGTTAATCAAATGTTTTGTCTCTGTAAACTCTCGGGTCGTGCCTGAAAATAGTCATTGCTATGGCTAGTGCACCTTACCTGGTCAACAAAAGCTAAATAAAAATAAATAAATAAATAAATAATAGCAATATACCCCTCCAGGAACTGGGTATATGGGTGGATTTACCACTTCTGGTGTAGTTAATTCACTAGGTGGGACCTCCTGACCAAACAACACCATGCATGGTAAATCCACCCATATACCCACTCCCTGGAAGGGTTTTTTTGCTTACACAACACATGCCCTGTTGTGCACTATTGCTTAATTATACAATGGGCACAAGACAACCTGCCATCTGATTGCTTGAGTGGCACTTTTTCTCCCTTACTTATCATACAATAAATCAGCAATAAAAGGTGACAGCCACTAGTCACTCACATGACCACCCCAACACACAAAACAGGAGAACCCAAGACTGTCACACATGGCAATCCTAGCTACACATCCATTTCGCAGTCATGATATAAGCAGCTGGCATACACAGAAAAATCAGAAGTAAATATAAGTGAGGACCACAGCCCAAACATTGAAAGCACACAGGACACACACATTAACAGAAGTGTGCAGACAGCAATACCTGTCATTTTGCACTCTCTGACCCAGCTACTATAAAGGATTCCCAACCCACATCAGGCCATTAATTATGTCCCATGTCTGCAATTCATGTATGTCGTACTCATAACCAGAGAAATACCTATCCATAACACCAAGAAAACCCTAAAGATGATGGACTAAATGTGTACCTTTAAACAAACACTGCCAAGATACCATGAAAAAATAGGAGGTAGCAGTGTTGTGGAGGCAAGCAGAAGCAACTGAAAATGGGGTGAGATTTGTGGTGTGTCGGGTTCATAAAGTTGATTGGAAGACCCATAGTTTGGTAGTTTATCATTTTGAGGTGTCAGACTGATTCATAATGGGTCCCTGAAGCAGCTGGCTGGCAATTGGCACTACTTCCTGTGAGATACTATCAGGATTTATACATTCAAAATCCTGATAGCCAACCAATGAGATGGCAGCTTTTTACTGCCCATTGTAGAATCAGTCATTTACATCTGGTAAACCATAGTAACAGGCAAAGTCAAAGCAGATGACATTTTTGCCCCAATACACCACCGTGGGAGCGTTTATCATCATGCCCTGCTATGACCACCAAAGGTCAGACAAGTGCAACAGTATAATAACAAAATTTACATACTCATGTCATTGGGGTTCCTCCAGTTCACCATACTGGTGTCTAAATGCATTGTATGCAGTTTGAAGAACGCATACATCAAAGCACACTGTCATAAAGCTGGGATGTGCCACAATGCATTAAGCATTACCCTCTTTCATGGCTTGCAGTAATACATCAACTTCTTTGCAGCAGATACATTCCACAGCTGTGGGCATTACTTCACAATTACTACTATAACACCTACAAAATAGAAGCAACATGCTAACAGACATTCTTATCAAAACTATCCAACTGACTATATGTGCAATGAAAGATAACCAAAGGCACACAGACTTTGTGCTCTTTATTTGTTTTTGGTAACTGGGTTGGGTGGACTATACATACAAATGCTTATTTCCAGACACAACCCGGTAGGGTACACACAGAGTTATGCCACTATAAGGATGAAACACAGTCCCACATTTAGCAACTCTAAGGGTACAATGCAGATGATATTATAGTCTGTAGAACTTTTAGTTAACAACAAGAGCAAAAGGCAACCAGAGTAACCAAGCCAAAAATAAAAACCAGAAATAAATAAGTGCCATCACCTATAAGAAATCATCATTGGAGAAAGTTGAACAATATAGAACAGAGCCATATAGCAAGACTATAAAATAGGGAGACAAAGACAGAGTATAAGGTAGAGGAGTGATCAGAGTAAGAGCAGGGGAAAAGTGGAGACAGGCGGTAGAGGTGGGGATGATTAGGGAGAAGGGGGAGAAATGCAACACAGCAATAGGTAAAGGGGCCTAAGGTGGATGGAATCAAGTGCCTTAGGCCTGCATGGAAGGGTGATCATAGAGTTTATTTCCAAACAGGGCATGACTAGGAGCTAAATGTACATCTAAGGGTATGGAGTTCCAGAAACGAGGGGAAGTATGGGAGAAAGCATGGACCCCCCTGGCTGTTTTACTCCTTGGAATATGAAGGAGAGTTTGGTTGGCACGGCTATGTACATGCATGGCAGTTTGCCAATACAGCAGTACAGTTAAGCATGATGGAGTTCCAGATCTCATAATGCTATCATCCCAAGATCCAAGGGAGACAAGATGATCATTTAGGACAGCATAGAGCTAAGAGAGATGTTTGCGATGATAGGAGGCAGAGGCATAGTGGTAGATGTTGTTATACATTGTGTCACACCTTTGAAGAGATGTTTTAGACAAACCTAAGTATGTGACAACACTGTAAGTAAGGGCTGGGAGCAGAATGTCACAGGCAACAGCCAATCCCACAGATGAGGGTACGAGCATAGCTAGTTTTGTAGGCCACCCCAATTTTGAGATTAAGAGATTTACATATCGAGGAGATGTGTTGGTCAAAATACAAGAAACCATCAAGCAACTTGGACAGATATAGGAAAGAGGTAGCTGTGTCCAACACAGAGCCATTTGCAAAGTGGATATTAAGTTTGACTTTGTTGCTTCTAACCTTTAGATTGGAGGCAAAAAGTATAGGTTGCATTTTGTGAGATTGTACATAGTGATCAGCACATGTGTATGCTACTGCCTGCTACCATGACACTTGTTTAGCAACAAACTGCAACCTCCATTCACAAACCATACTTAGATAAGCACACACTACAAAACAGAACAGCATGCAAATAAACCACTACACCAGACGCTGTACACCCATAAGACTGTCGAGCAGAGTCCCTTCCACAAACTTCCAGAGTGGAATGTGCATTTCAGTCAAATGCCAAGAAGTTTATGAGCAGCACAGGATGAGGCATAAGCACCACAGAGAGTTTGCAAACACTGGTGGAAACTAAAATCAGCCATACAACACATAACTGAACAATGTATTACAGTACTGCGCACATGTTAACACGAGATAGGTTCTGTAAGAAGGTTGCAAAATAAGGTGCCCCAAAGGAGGGTGAATAAGAAAGGTTACACTGAATGTGTAATGGAAGCAGGGAAAGTTATTAGGAGACCCAAGGGCCAGACAGACGACCATTTAGGATGGACTACTGTATGAGCAAATGGGTGGCAGACATTCCACAGGTACATCAGAAAAATAAGATAAAGCACGGCAGAACTGGGAGTCTGAAATGGAAGGAGGGAGGAAAAACTATACGAAAGGGAATGTACATAAAACATAAATTGAACAAATACTTTCAGTCAGAATCCACAACAGAGGGAGAGAAAAAAAGACCTCAGCTGGGGAGCAGAGTCAGTGATGCCTGACCAACAGAAAGTTGACACCAATCAAATAACAGTGAAGAGAGTTCCACAGCAAATCACAAAGCTGAGGGTGGACAAAGCCATGGGGCCATACAACATACACACCAGGATTTGAAAGGAGATGCAAAGAACAGTAGCGGCACCCATGGTCACCCTAGTCACAGAGCCAAGTCAACGCAGGCATGGATCCATGGGAGTGTAAGACGTCGCATGTGGTCCCACTGCACAAAAGTGACAGTAGGCAGGAAGCAGGAAAGAATGGGCCCCATCAGCCTCACCTCATCTTTCAGGACCATCATGAAGAGACAGCTGACAGAAAAGACAGTCAAGCTCCGGGCATCCAGCGATGCCCAATGTCTGAGGCACCTCAGAATTATCGCAGGAGATTCGTATCAAAGGTATCAAGTAGATATGTTACAGTTGGTCACTAAGGAAATGCATTAGAAAAGTACACTATACATCACCAACATACATTTCATCAAATGCTTCAATACCATGCCACACAGAAGGATGGTCAGTATGACAAGTCGTCTGGACATGGGGCATAAGGTGATGCATTCAGTTTCAAACTGACTGATGGACCAAAAGCAAATTGTGGCGGTAAGTAGGATCCCATTCAATCAGACATAGCTGAACAACAGAGAACCACAGGGAGCAGTACTAAGACCACTCCACATCAATGTCTCCATTACTGACACTGCAGAGGGGAAAGAAAGAAATGCCTGCCTAGATGCAGATGCCACCCAGATCTGCAACATGGAGGCTACTCCAGAAAGAGAGCAGAGAATTACAAGGTACTAGGAGAACCATGATATATACTCTGAGGTGTGCCAAGTAAGGTACAATGTGCATCAGTATAAGACAAAACACCTGGGAAGGGGAACTCATGTGTGGAGCTACAGAAAGTGGGGGCCAAAAAACACAGACTGTCGGCAAAGAGGACAGGTAACATGGCATTATCATATCAGAAAATCTTAGGGTATCGAACCAGAGATCCAAGATTAGTGAAAAGGACGGAGGCATTCTGAAGTGCACTGGCATCGGTATCAATAGCAGGACACGGGAGGCAGTGATTCCATTGTATACCACTTTGGCTAGGCCTCACCTGGAGTACTGTGTGCAGTACAGGCCACATCAGACATGCATTACAATGTAGATAAACTGGATGCTACCCAGCAAACAAACTACAAAGATGGTGCATGACTTGCATTGCAAAACATATGAGAATAACCTAACAACAAACCAATAGAGACCTCACTGAGGAAACCACAACAAACAAAGCCACACATAGCATAGACTAGAAATTTTTAACATATAGCCCACCAGGACACACTGATTATACACTCACCTCATTATTTCTCCTCAATTTGTTGACTACTATTTGCCCATATGCATCTAGCACCAGACTAATAGGCGACTTGCTGACCAGCTGACATATTTAAGCAATAAGGCATGACAAGTTGTGTGTTATCGTGTAATAACGTCACTCCTGGGGTGGGTTGAAGCACGAGGTGGCTTGAGTGCTTCCCTACCAGGAGTGACATTATTACATGATAACATACACCTTGGAGTGCCTTATTGCAATTATGCAATGGCTCGATGTTATAGAAAACAAAAAATAAAAATAAAAATGCTTTTAGTAGATTTTTAGTGAGGCAGTGTATCTTTGTTTCTAAAAAAAAAAAAAAGTGGCTCATAAGCATCATCAGGATCATCCAAAAAATCAATACAGTGATGTTATTGTGTAATAACATCACTGTCTCAGGCACACATTGACCAATCAGAGTCCAGGAAATGTTCTTGCCATTGTATAATTACAATTAACATAATCAAAAACTGACTCACACCTCTATATACTCTTGTATAACAACTACACAGAGCGGAGAGGAAACAATTGCAGTACTATTCTCCAGTAGCACACTTACAGTCTGAAATGAATCCCAGCACATACAGTGCTCTACGTTCCTTTTTCCAAATCACACCTGATTTCCTCTTTAGAAATACATGCTGTCTATGAATATGAATACACACACCTGTCAATTACCACCATATCTCCAATGCTGTCTCATTGAACCCATACCCACAAGTCACACACAACATAAGGTGAATACATAACTGTGCAACAGTTCATTTCCATACATAACTAACATAACACACGCAGAAACCTACATACATAGAACACACCCATACCTTTCCAGAGTTCCTCACTTTCAAAGACCCACCAGATTTTGACTCAGCATTTTCATCACTTTGTCATACAATTTGCGTTTTTATGACTCAACAGTGAGGAACATACAGACAAACAAATGACTCACATTTCAGTAGTAGACTTGCTTTTCTTCAGACAATGCATAACACATTACTCCACTTACTCTGTCTAAGGATGTGCCCCCAACTTGCATTCATTGTCATTGTATTTTAAAGCGCTATCCCATATTCATGAGAAAAAACAAATTAAGAAGTACAAGCATGACTCTAAATCCTTACCGTGCACCACATCCACACATGAACAACATGTACAAGAACATAGTACAGGAGTCACACATATCACATACAGCTGCACAGCACTGTAAAAGAAAAGAAAGAAAATAAAATTACATTCCAGTCCTACGTTACAAACTCCCTCTCAAAAAAAGTAAGGGAGTAACACTACCCACCATCCAAAAAGAACAGAAAAACAACATAGTTCTTAATACTACTTCTACACAAGTGGCAGTGACACACCTTCCATTTCCCTAACATGAGCCATGAAGGAAGAACAACTAATACAGCTCACAACAAAAACGAAAACAACTCCAACTTTCAAAAGACAAATCATTTCCACCACAACTTAAAGTAATCAGACACCCACACTTCCAATTCAGACAGAGAAGGTGTCCTACAGTTAGTGTTGTGCGAAATTGGAATATTTCGCTCAGCGAAATATTTCACGTAATTAACGCATTATGTGAAATATTTTGCTGTGCGAAAAGCAAAATTTTGCCAGTGGCAGTGAGTGAAATTTCGCCCCTAAGCCAGCAGAATTTCACTTGTGGGTGAAATTTCACCACCGTGGGCAAAATTCCTTCACTTCTGGTGAAATTTCACCAACTGGTGGTGGACTGGTGAGCTGGCGAAATTGCGGGCAAAATTCCGCCGCATTTTTGCAAAACATTTCGCACGGTGAAATTGCCAATTTTGGCAGTGAAATTCAATTCCGCTGCATCTCAACCTACAGTTACAGGGACAAAGTTAGGATTATGGCCGTGGTGTCCTTCATGATCCTCACCCCCCCACACACACACACACACAATAAAACATTTCAGCCTACCTTATAACAACTCAATAATGAAACTACAGCTGGGGCAACACAGTGACACAGTGACACACGATCAGAAACAGTACAGTAGAAATAAACATATACTGAAAGCAATGGCGTCCATCTCCTACACTGAAATTATAACATGAACTGCATACAGTGCAGGACACCATACATATTTTCAGAGTTTCTGCTGCTAGGGACAACAAGAAAATTGAATGACTTAAAAAAAAAATAAGTAATTGCCTAGCATAATTCAGGGATATAGAGGATGGTTTCCCTTTGTGGAGTACAGTCGAGGATTTTGTACATAACAGATGGTGTTTTCCAGAACAAGCTGTCCATAGCGCTGATCAAAACAAAAATTCTGTGCTTCAAATACATTATAAAAAAAATTAACAAGAAACACACTGGACTCAGGACTAAATGCAGCAACACAAAAACCCACCTGTCATTGCTAGCCCCACTCAGGAGTGCCACACACACACCAAAACAGTAATTCTACAAAAGGCAAAGGCTCACAGTGCCACCCATATACTACTAGCCCAATAAATACAAATTTACATAATCACAGCTACATAATGAGGTAACCCTGCTTTCACGCAACATCACACTATCAGCAATGCATGGGCTCAGACCATGCAAACCAGTCGAAGCATACCAGTGAAGTGGCAGCGCTTCCACATTCTACAATATAAGTGTGCTCCTTTCTCACTTACCTTGCAATGCCATTTAGCAGCTCTTGTATCCATCAAAGAAATGGGAAATAAAACTGCAGTGAGGACAATCTATGACATTCTAAAGAGTAAACAACCAAAATAAAAAATAAAAAACTTCTGACACAAGTGACATACCACAGCAGTGCATCCTTACAGAAATATAGGTGTGCTGTGTGTAACCCCCAGGTGGTGCTATCCCAAGGGCTACTACCCCTGCCTGCTTGACTACTGACAGGTTGAGGGGTCTAGGTTCTATGTCGGGTGCCTCCACTCAGAGGTCAGGGTTTGTAGTGGTTAGACTAGCTTGGTCACAGCCCTCTGGGACACTGAGACCTCCTTTTATTCCCTCTAGTGGCTCACACAATGCACAGAAGTGACAGTCCCAATACCCCACATGTACACACTGTTCATTCCTAAAGTACCATTTACCCTCGAGACCGATTCTGAGGTTCGTCTCTGGGAACCCTCTGTAAAATAAGGTTAATCAACATACACAAACCAATACAATGCTTGATATGTAGGTACTGACACTTCAGACAGTTTAAAGTTTAACAACATCAAATCTGGTTTATTTAGGGGGAATAAAACATGGGAGGGGGAGATCAGATTAATTGACAGAATTAAATCACAGTACTGTGCACACATACAGGGTCTGAAAAGTCACACTCTGGGTACCCAGGTTGGGGGGGGGGCTAGCCAGGTCCATTGCCCAGGGTTGGCCGGCAGGTGCAGATAGACAGGGCCCTGTAGAAGGAAATATATGCACAACACCCAATTGTAATCCGGAGCTGGATGGCTCAGTCCATGAAGAAGTGAAACAACAATAATTAGATGACACACTTGTAATTGAAAACAGGCTGCAGGGGAATACCCTGATTTGTACTCACAATACCCAAGCTGAGAACTGGATGGTGGATGTTCTTCTGGGTTGCCAGAACAACAGGGCATGGAGAAAAAGGTCCTTGTGACTGGACCCCACTGCAGTAGATAGCAAACGGATTTAGTCCGAGACAAGCTGGGGTTTGCTTCCAACTTCAACACACAGCACACAGCACAGGGGATTGGAAATAGCGATTCCCCACAAGCACTATGCACGTTCATATGTAAAAGGAAAGTACTATACCAGGCAGGCTGCTCCTAGATCCCAATCGCAATTACTGCAAAATACCCGGGGAGCACACACAGCAGCTTCAGTTCCTGACAGACCGAGCTCAATTCAGCAATTTCTCCAGTCTTCTACAGGGTTAGCCTGGTTTCTATCTTTCAGACTTCCTTCTTTCTCCTCACAAGTCGGATTCAGTCCGAACTAACGCTTACAATGGCTGCAGGCCGAACTTCAGGGCCTCACACGTGCTTCCCAAGCGAAACTATACACCGCAGAAGCACAGAGCTCCTTCTCTCTTCACTGTCACAACTGATCTAATCTTTCCAGTCACAGAGCAGGGCATTTCCTTTAGTTCCACACCATTCTGTTGGCTGGTTCAGCTGTCACTCACAATAAGACTCCCTCTGTTGGTGGAAAAAAGGCACCAAGGTCAAACTACATTTCCCAGAGTCACTGCCCATACAATCCCCTTGTGGCTGGCTCAAAATTGAGAGTCCAAGTTCCGATTCATCCACAGGCTCCATTTTAAGGCCTCCCTATCATCCTGATTGGTCCAAGTCAGCAATTCAGGACCAAAATGAAAGCTACACTGAAACAGTTCGTGCTGAAATAAAGACAGATTAGACAAACTACATTTTCTCAGTCACTCTAAAAGATTTTTGGCAAATAGTTATATCTTCCAACAAAGCTCCCTCTGCACATGTAGTGATGGCAGAAATGGAGCGAATTGGCCACAGCTCAGGCGGGATTCGAGCATTAAATACACAGTCCCCCAATACAAACTAATTAAGTCTGCAAGCAGACAGCTCTTAAAGAGACAGTATGTGAAGGCTCAAATAGCACTCACTTGGAACCACATTTAAACAGCTCAGACACTGAACACCGCCCAGACTTGAAGCATTCAGACAACCTCCTGGAAGACTTTTGGGAACCCCCATTTGCAGGGAGGTTACATGTGTTCGGGCAGAATGCATGCCACATGCTTAATTGTGCAATGCTTGCATGCGGTTAGCATACACTAAGTGAACATATGCGAACCAGGTCTAAAAAGCAAATCAGGTTTGCATGCTGCAAGCTTGACATGTGCACAGCAAGTAAGCTGGTGTGAATATCTTCTAAAATTACATCAGGCTTTCGTGTTGCACGCTTGCCATGTGTGCAGCAGCTAAGCTAGTGCAAATCTCATCTACAAAAAAAACACACAGCAGTTTCTATTTCTTATACTAGCAATTAATCATTAAAATACATTTTATTCGAATTCCCATAAAAATTAGGTAAACTCATTAATTCTGATCCTTTTGCAAGTTGTTTAATAGCTTTTGATTTTTGTCATTAAATCGCCATTAATTTGTAAATTATTGTTTGCTTACTGCATTAAGTGCCTAGGATATAGTCAGTCAACATTCCACATTCCAGATGTACGAAGAGGGGCCTCTGTGTTGGGAAGTCTATCCTTTTTGTTTTGGACCATGCAAATCCCTTATGCATATTTAGTGCTACAAATGTGTTCTCCATGACTGTTTCATCTCACTCACTTTCCCTTTGTCATTCTGTACTGAGCATATACACTGTGGCCATGCTCAGCACTCTTTGTGCTGAGCAGGGTCTTGGAAGCATGCACCATACCTCACATTTTGTTACTGAAATGAGTGACATGGACACTCAAAATGAGGGACAATGAGGGACACTAACCCACATGATGATCACGACACATCATGAAACATAGAGATACGATACCTCAGAATACAGTGGAAACCATTGTATTAGCATCTGAGAAAGAATGTCTATCATTAGGCAGGGGTGCCATTTAGGTAGGGCAGAGGGGTGCAGTTGCCCCCCCTCCCCATATTTGTACCTAGGTTGTTCTTATGGTGTGGCAGTAATGGCTTACATATGGATTTAATCTTTTGCACAAGTGCCCGCCTGGCCTGTGTACACTCACGCTGCAGGTACTCTCCAGACTTGACTGTGTCTGTAGTGTGTTGTTCACTCTCTCCACCTATTAGCGGCAGCACAATCACATGTGACGTGGATGAGCTCCAGCCAGGAAAGAGTGCATGAGCCTTGCAAGTGTGACACTGTCTTTCCAGCCACAGAGTAGACAGGATGAACAGCACAGTTTGGAGGAATCAATGAGCACTGAACTCTTAATAGCAGTTTTGTGGTAGCATATTTTTGTTGTTCTACTCTTAGTGAGTCTCTGTCTCCCCTCGTGGCTGAAGGAGTAGACGGAGAGCTAGAAGCTAACTGAAGACTAGGCTACCTACTTACTCTACTAGGCTCACCTTGCAAAAAAAACAGCACATACCCCCACAACAGCAAACCAGGCATAGCAGCAGTGGTGACAATGGTGTGTGTGGCCTTCATAGGCCTTGATCAGTGTAGTATGGCAGAAGCCACAGCAGCAACCAAGCAAGAAGGAAAAAACCCAGGTTGGGTGGATTCGTATGGTGAGGTGACTTGGTCATGGATTGCATTGGGGACCTGTGATGGTCGGTTCTAGCATCCAGCTTCTAGTGAAGGAGAGAGGGGGAGCAGACTAAAAACTGGGCAGGTGGCACACTATACCAGGCTGCAGAAACATAGAAACATGGAAGTTGATGGCAGAGAAGGACCACAAGGCCCATCTAGTCTGCCCATTTATTTTTCTACCTTATGAATGTGCTCTCGGCCTTTGCTCTGTCAATGGCCTATCTATTCAAACTCATCTGTATTGCTCCCTTATGCCTATCCCTTGCCTGTTTGAAGCTCTGAACAGTAGTCACATCCACCACTTCCTGAGGTAGGACGTTCCATGCATCCACCACCCTTTCTATGAAAAAGAACTTCCTCACATTACCCCTTAATCTGCCTCCCTCTAGTCTCATGCTGTGTCCTCGTGTCCTGCTATTTTTCTTATACTGAAATATGTTAGACTCTTTCACCTTGTTAATGCCCTTAAGGTGTTTGAATGTTTCAATCATATCAACTCTCTCCCTCCTTTGCCCTAGGATATACATATTGAGTCCGTTAATCTGTCCTCATATGTTTTCTGATGCAGTCCCTGCACCATTTTGGTTGCCCTTCTCTGGACTGCCTCAGTTTGGTTAATGTCCTTGTGAAGGTGTGGCCTCCAGTACTGCATGCAGTACTCCAGATGGGGCCTAACCAGTGTCTTGTAAAAAGGGTTTATTACCTTCCTCTTATGACTTGTGATACCCTTACTAATACACCCCAACATCCCCCTAGCCTTACCTACTGCTTTAGTGGTCTGCTTGGATGATTTCAGGTCATCTGTGATGATGATGCCCAAGTCTCTTTCTTCCCTTGTGCCTGCCAGCAACTCCCTTCCCAGCCTATAAGTGGCTTCAGGGTTTCTCTTCCCTATATGCATGATCTTGCACTTCTTTGCATTAAACCCCAGTTGCCACTCTTCCGACCATTTTGCAAGTTTATCTAGCTCTCTTTTCATTCTGCCCACCCCATCTGGATCATCTACTCTGTTGCAGATCTTGGTGTCATCTGCAAATAGACAAACTTTACCCTCCAGTCCTTCTGCAATGTCACTGATGAAGATATTGAAGAGGAGTGGCCCCAGGACTGATCCCTGAGGTACCCCACTTGTCTTGTGACTTGCATCTCTTCTGACTGTATACCACTTACCACCACTCTCTGTTTCCTTTTTTTCTGAAATTCAAGATTTTTATTAATTTTGGAAAAAGGAAAGAAAATTCAGTTGTACATGGATGAATGTACACCATATACAGCAGTAGTAAACCAATACTAACCCTACAAAGAAACCAACAAAGATAAATCCCCCTCCCCCCACCAAAATCCCTCTAGCCCTCCCTCTCCCCCCCAACCCCAGGAGTGTGCCTTAAATTGTTATTAGAAAGAGGAGAAGAGACTACATCATCCCTTAGACAAAATACCTGAGACCAAAGCACCAAAAATAAATATTGGATACAGGTAAGTTATAACATGCTTACTTTAAATATAACGCATATTAACTCGCTTCTAGTTTGCTCTAAGGTTTCTGGAATGTTGTTTTTCAGTTCTCCCTCCTTCTACTTTTCTCTATCCAAGACGTCTTTTAAAATATTGTCAACATTCCTGTTATATTTTAATAATGTTGTGATTCTATTAAGTAATAAAACATATTAAATAAAAGAAAAAAAACAAATAAATATAACGCATACAACTTACCCCATTTTTTGTCAAAACCTGTCATGTTATTACGAAAACCTGCAATCATTCGTTCAGTTTGGAAAAAAACAGATATGTCCTTTAACCATTCACTATAGGAAACAGTTAACTGGTCCATCCAATGCTTAAGAACAATCTTCTTGACAATAATGGCTATCAGGGCCATGTGGAATCTACGCTCCTTGACTTGAATACCAGAGTATAGGCCTAGAAGACAAACATCTATCGTGAAAAGGTCTTCCAACCCTAACCAGGGGTCCAAGTTAGATCGAATTTCTTGCTAGACAGGGGATACTTTTTCACAGTACCAAAATATGTGCACCATGTTCCCTTCTGCTTTGCCACATCTAGTGCAAGTAGGATCCGGCAGCCTACCCAATTTGGCTAATCTCATAGGCGTATAGTACATATTGTTCAGTATGTGATATTGGGTGAGTCTAAATCTATCTTGGGACTGGTATATATAGAGGTCCTTCCAGATCTGAGCCCAGTCAAGGTTCAGGTCCAGAAGTAAGGCACTCCAGATTGAAGAGCCAGGAAGGGGGTTGGAACAGGTAGTAGTCAGAAGGGCATATATTGTGGATACACAGTGTGGATTTAAGGCATATTCAGTTACTTGAGACAATAGGGGCCTGACCAATGATATGCGAGACTTGACACCAAAGAAAGTTCCTATACAATGTCTTAGTTGGAACACCTTAAAAATCTGGTTTCTCGGGATGCCAAATTTGGAGAGTATTTCAGGAAAAGAGAGAAGGTTGTCCTGAGAAAATAGGTCTTCCACTCGTGCCTTCTGCAGTTGTGGGCGCCATTGTCGGGGAAGGCAGGAGCCACCTATTCTGATATTAGGATTTAATAGAATTGGTAGACCCATGTCATATTTAAGGGGTATCTTAAAGTATGAACAGCATTGTGAAAGCACTTTGAGGGAGGTATTGATTACCGAGTCTTGCAGTGCCACCGGCAGTGACAGTCTTGTCAAATAGAAAACAGTTGAAGAATTTATGTCATTAGACCTTAATAGGTCATTCTCTATCTGGAGCCAAATGGGAATGTATTCCATATCCCTTTGAGAAAGCCATCTCCCCAACTTGGTTAAGTGACTCGCCCATAATAAAAAAGGAAGTTAGGAAGACAAAGACCCCCCAGAGCCTTGGGCACGCTGAGTTTATAAAAGGCACGATGGGGATGTTTGCCTAACCAGATGAATTTTGAAATCATGGAGTGTAATCTTTTGAAAATGATATCGGGACAGATTTAAGAGATAAAAGAGACGGGGAAGAACATTCATCTTAATTACACTTATCCGAGCCCATAATGATAGGGCTAGGTTCTGCCATCTGTGGAGATCCTGTTGGATGGTCACCACTAGATCATCCAGGTTAAGTTTCTTGGTGGTAATAGGATCCCTAGTTAAGTATATACCTAGGTACCTAATTGCCTGAGAGGTCCATTTAATACCCAGTTGAAAAAACTCCGACTTCAAAGTATAGCTATTCAGTGGAAAAATTTTGGTTTTGGAGATATTCAATTTATAGTTAGATAACCTGCATTATTGACTAATGACTTCTAAAGCATGTTCCAAAGAGGATGCCGGCTGTACCAGATGAAGGAGAATGTAATCTGCATATACCGAGAGCTTAAGAGTCTGATTATGAATTGGGATACCTTTAATTTGAGGAGACCGTTTAATATGGTGAAGAAATGGTTCTAAATAAAGATTAAAAAGGAAAGGTGAAAGAGGGCAACCTTGCCTGGTACCTTTACATAAGGGGAACCTAACAGAGAAAACCCCATTGCAATAAATCTTGACCAAAGGAGAGGAATAGACTGACTGTATCGTTGCAATAAATTGAGAAGGGAAGCCCAATTTCTTCAAAGTTATCCTTAAAAATTCCCAGTATACCCTATCGAAAGCTTTTTTGGTGTCTAGAGAGATTAAGGCCATTGGGGACTGGGAGGATTGGGCTGCTTGGAATACATGTGTAAGTGTCCTAAGGTGGTCAACTGAGGAGCGTCCGGACATGAATCCAACTTGTTCAGGGCTTAAAAGCTGGGTCCAAAGAGCTTTTAACTGAAGTGAGAGTACTTTAGCCAAAATCTTAATGTCGCAATTTAAGAGAGAAATCGGCCGATAACTAGCTGGATCTTTTTTTTTTTTTTAGTTGTTTAACCAGGTATAGCACACTAAGCTGGAAGCTTTTTTACAGGAGCGACCTGGAAGCACAAGGAGGTTAAGTGACTTGCACAGGATCTAAATGGGGCTTATCTGGTTTAAGTAAAAGAATAATTGTTGCTTCCAAGAGAGTTGGAGCTAATTTATTGGCCTTGAACATGTAACTATATAAATTAGACAGAAGGGGGACTAGCTCTTTAGAAAATGTTTTTAAAAATTAGAGGGGAATCGGTCAGGTCCCGGCGCTTTGTCTAAAGCAAGACTATTAATGGCCATCTCAATTTCAGTAGTAGATATTGGTGAAACTAGGGAAGACTGGCATATATCATCTAGCACAGGAAGGTCCAGACAGTAAAAGTATGTTTCTATGTCTTGGAGTGGTATTTGGGGAGGACATTTCCCATAAAGTGTCTTGTAGAAGGCTTCGAAGACCTGAGCGATCTCTCGAGGTTCAGTTTTAATGGAGCCATCAGAGGCCTGTATGGAGGGGAATAAACGGGAGCTCTCCAATTGACGTAGATGTAAGGCAAGTAGCTTCCCTGCTTTTTTGCCCTGATCTACATATTTAGCTTTGGTCCTTAAAAGGATGTATTCCGTTTTTTCTCTTATCAGGTCTGCGTATTCATTGCGCAGCACTAACAACTCTTCTAGGGTGGTCGAGGATGTAGTGGAAGATAAAGCATTTTCTTTTTCTTTAATCTGGGTTAGTAAAGATAAAGCTTTGCTTTCCCTAAGCCTTTTCCTTCTAGAAGCTATCTTAATAAATTCTCCTCGAAGGTAACATTTCAGGGTACACATTAAAAGGTCACCTCTTGATACAGAATCCCTATTGTTCTCCATAAAGGTAGAGATAACAGCTTTAATGTGGGAAACCGTGGAGTTGTCTTTTAACAGCTGTGTATTCAGTCTCCAGATTGTATCTCTCCAGGTATGGGAGTCCAGTGAGAGAACTAACCAGGAAACTGAGTGGTCAGATATAACTATGGGCTCTAAACCAGATTGGCAAAGACCGGGCATGAGGGAGCAACTAATTAAAATGTAGTCTAACCTTGACCAGGACTAATGGATATTTGAGTAAAATGTATATAACTGATGTGAGGGATTTAAGGTATGCCATGGATCACACAGCTCCAACAAAGCTATGAAGTCCCTCAATGCATTCTGCGATGGCGAAGGTGGTTTCAGTGGCCTATATGTCCTATCTAGGTCTTGGGTGGTGGGATGTTCCAATCCCCCCCTAAAATCAAGAGGGAGGGTAGGAACATTGCTATTTTGTTAGCCAAGTCCATTAAGAAATCTGGATTCCCTCCCACCGGGCCATATATCGATCCCAAAACCACCAGATTATTATTCAAAATACCCCTAATTAAAACATATCTCCCCAGGGGATCAGTGATGGTCATATCCACTTGAAAGGAGATATTCCTTTTAACTAGTATGGCTACTGCTCGACACGAGGATGAATCCCCGGCTGCAAAAACTTGAAATATTCCTTGTTTACGTAACCAGAGCGATTCCGCACCTACCAGGTGTGTTCCTTGAAGTAGGATAATACCTGCGTTCAGAAGGGCACAATGCTTGAGAATCTGATACCTTTTCGAAGCATCTCTTGCTCCTCTGACATTTTTGTCAACTCCAGATATCAACCATAAAATTCCCAACATCCCATAAACCAATCCCATAAGGCACACTCCATCACCACCACCCCAGCCGTCCCTTCTTAATAACATCACAGTTAGAAGCTGATAAGTCCAATATAGAAATATAAAGTACGATATCCAATACATTATTTGCCTCTAAATCTTCTATTTGAGGAGTAACTAAGGTGTTTGGCAAGAGTGTCGAGACCCTGGAGATCAATAAAGCCCTTCCTTCCCCCCTTTAATAAAACCCCATAACTATTTACATTAGGCCTCTTGTACCTGTATAACCTCTTAGTAACAGGCCAAACCCAGATGGTGATAAATAAACCTATGATGTATAAAAGGACCAAATATTGGACCGCTAACCCTTGCGGCTTAGAAGACATTATTGCTAACCTCTGACCCAGTGGGCATCTAGTACAAAAAAAATAAGGTAAAGAAACACCAAAACACCATCACTCCCCCAAACTGGTACGCTATGCAGCTTTTCCTGAGCCTGCTCTAACCCGGAGGCCAGCACCCCGCTCCCCCCAACTCCATGTATCGACACACTATAAAAGTAAGGGACCTCACTTGAAATTAGGAAGACCTGACGATCCAGAGCCACTCTATAACTATCTCCTGGCTGAAACTAAATGAGGTACATCTAAAGAGGTCAGAGGTACAAACAAATACAGCCTCTTATTAAGTCTACTCTGACCCTGTAAGGGCATCGTCTTCCCCCCCCCAAAAAAATGCCTCTAAAACAGAAGGGAATATAACCCCTAATGGGAGTTACTCGAACATAGGTAGCAGGCCGCCTCGGGGTCAACATAGCCGATTAGGGCACATGTTCGCCTGCCAAAATTACATCTATTCCTAGTGAAGCTGCCTATAATGCTGCCCAATACATAAATATTAGTATCCCAGACATCAAAACCCTGGAATTACAGCCAAGAGTAACTGACCTGAATCCTGCGACTGCCATTGCTCAAGAACTAACTGGGGGAAAGAAAAGGAGGGTACCCAAGTTGGTCCTTGCCTATTTCCCCGTTAGGAAACCACCCCTCTTTAAATAAAGGTTCCTACTATGGAACAAAAATTTTCTGGAGCCCCCTTGACCTAGGATGCTGCACTGAAAAAAGCCTAGTAGGTCAAAACTTGCTAGGAGCCTCCCATACGGACCTGACAGGGCAAATCTTCTATCCCATTCAACAGGTACTGTAGACTAATCACAACCATATCATTGACTACAGGGACAAACAGAGTTCCATTTTAAATGTTCAGCCTTCTTTAAAGAGATTAGGCAATCTTGTAGATAGGTCTGAAGCTGCTTGCTCGGGTGTGTCATAAACAAACCAGGATCCCTGTACCGACACGTGGAGTTTAGCTGGGTACAACATCCTAAAGGGGATTCCAGCGGCGATTAACTTATTAACAGTGGAGTGGAAGGCAGCCTGCTTCTGACGTGTTTCCAAGGGCAAGTCCTGCCTTATCCTGAGGGTAGCACTCTCCCACGCAATTTTCTGAAGCTCTTTTACTTTGGTAAGAACATGCTGCTTTTCCACAAAACTTAAGAATTTCACGATGACTGGCCTGGGGGGGGCTCCTGGAGGGGGTCGTGGCCTGAGGAAGCGATGTGCTCTTTCAATTTCATAGCTGGAACTAAGAGGGGAAGGGCCTACTACTTTCTGTAGGAACTTCTGCAGAAAAAGAATGATATTGGCCTCCTCCTCCGATTCCGGTAGACTGAGGATCAATATTTTATTCCATCGGCTCCTGCCCTCCAAATCCTCAGTTTTAAGCTGCAACTTGTGAATTTGGTGGCGTAGATGTGCTATCTCAGGCTCTGTTTTCTCTTTCCACTTCTCCAAGGAAACCGAATGGGCCTCTGTATCTCCCCACCCTCCTTGTAAGGCCATTCAGATCACTACGAAGGGATTTAAGCTCTGTCGAGATGTCGGAGAGGGTTTCTTTATAGGGCAGCATTTCTTGTAGGAAATAATCCTCTGTTAGTGGAGTTGCGGCAGAGGTTGAAGGATTCAACTTTCCAGCAGCAGCCCCTTGAGCCCGTTGTTTCTTGGGCATTTTTTCTGGTGTGGCCAGTGGTGTATGCCTAGGCAAGGCCTGTTTCATGTCGGCCTCCATCGCAAGAATTGCAGCATATCCTTTGGTTATTGCCTTAGAAATTAAGCTGAAGAGAAGCGAGGTGTCGGAGCTCCGTTCCAGTGCCACTACCAGGAGCCCTGCATCACGTGATCCCTATTCTCTGTTTTTTGCCTGTCAATCAGTTTGCCACCCAATTGACCAACCTCTGACCCACCCTGAGCCTACCCAGCTGTATGGCAGCTTAGATTCAATGCAAAGACGTGAAAAGTAATGAACCTGGGAAACAAAAACACAGGGCAAGAGCACATAATGGGGGGTCGAGATACTAACAACAACAAAATTGGGAAGGGACCTGGGGGTAGTCATATCAGATGACTTAAAAGGGCCAGCAATGTGAGAAGGCAGTAAGGAGGGTTGGGGGATACTGGGATGCATAGGGAGAGGCATCATCAGTAGAAAACAGAAAGTTGTTGGCCCTCTGTACAGACAGTTGGTAAGACCACATCAGGAGTACTGTGTACAGTTCTGGAGACCCCATCTCTGCAAAGACATAGACAGGGTGGAGGCTGTCCAGAGAAGGGCACAAAATGGTGCAGGATCTGCACCAGAAGACATGAAGAAAGACTAAAGGAGCTTAAGATGTATAACCTGAGGAAAGGAGGGAGAGGGGGACACGATAGAAACTTTCAAATACCTCAAGGGAATCAACAAAGTCCAAGAGGGTAGCATCTTTCAAAAAAAGAGATGTGCAAGAACAAGGGGGCACAATTTGAAGACAGAGGGGGGGATGGCTCAGAGGTAATGTGAGGAAGTATTTCTTCACACAGAGAGTTGCAGATGCATGGAACAGCCTTCCTGAGGAGGTCATAGAGTCAAAAACAGTGAGGGAATTCAAGAATGCATGGGACAGACATAAGGCAATTCTAGTGGGGGGTAGGAGGAAGTAGGCTGGTGGTTAACTAGGATCTGCAACTTATTCATTAGGTAAGGAAATTGGGCAGACTAGGTGGGCCAAGCAGTCCTTATCTGCCATCAAATTCTATGTTTCTATGTTTCTATTAATCAATCTTCTATGTGGAACAGTATCGAAAGATTTGTTGAAGTCAAGGTAGATGACATCAATTGCTCCCCCTTGGTCCACCACTCTGGTTACCCAGTCAAAGAAATCTATGAGATTAGCTTGACTGGACTGTCCTGTTGTAAACCCATGCTGTCTTGGATCCTGTGCTCCTATGGATTCCAGGTGTTGCACTATCCTTTCCTTAAGGAGTGTCTTCACAATCTTGCCCACTACTGAGGTAAGACTGACTGGTCTATAGTTCCCTACCTCCTCCTTGCTACTACTCTCATGGAGCGGGATCACATGAGCCCTTCTCCAGTCTTCTGGGACCTCTCCTGTGCTCAGAGACTCACTAAACAGTTCTGATAATGGCTCTGCTAGTTCCACCCTTAGCTCCTTTAGTACCCTGGGATGTATGCCATCAGGTCCCATTGCCTTGTCCACTCTGAGCTTATCGAGCTCTTGTAGGATCTTTTCTTTGTGAAGGGACTAGTGACACCCTCCCTGTGTCCATGGTGCTGAGCTGTGGTCCTGCCCTACCTTTTCTTTAGTAAATACTGAGCAGGAGTAGCTATTTAGGATAAATGCTTTACATGGTCCTCCTCCTCACACACACCTTATCCCTTTGATCTTAGTAATGCCCTCTGGACTTTCTTCTTTCACTAATGTATCTATAGAAAGTCTTGTCACCTTCTTTACAATTTGTGCTAGTGTTTCCTCAGTTTGGGCCTTTGCCTGCCTTACTACCTTCCTGCTTCCCTTAGGGAAGTTTGGTATCTTCCATATCTTCATCCTCTCACGTTCTCTTATATTTCCTGAAGGCCAGTCTTTTGGCTCTGACCTTTTCTGCTACTGTTTTTGAGAACCAGAGTGGTTTTCTCTTCTTCTTTTGCACTTCCTTTTCTCTCGAACACATAGGATGTTGCTTCAAGTATTGCATCCTTAATTCTTGCCCACTTTCCTGTACCCCCTCACCTGTATTTCTTTTTGCCAGAGCTAGCTTAACTCTGTTGGCCATCTTATCAAAGTCAGTTCCTCTGAAGTCCCATATTTTTGCCTTGGAATGGGATGATTTACTGTAGTTCTAGTGGACAAATTGAACCCTACCATGTGATGGTCACTGGCCTCCAGGTGACCCACTCCCTGGAGATCTGTAATCCTTTCCCTGTTAGTCAGTACAGTGCAGGTTCTGGCCATATGGCTGTGTAAGTAAAATAAATAATTATTTTTACAGGAGGATTGGGGAAGGAGGAAGGACTGAAATATTGATGTGTTTTTCATGTTTCTTCACCTTTGGGTGGCTTCATGACCCATAGGAGATGGGTATTGAATGGAATGGAATGGAATCAGGGTGAAAAATCAGGACAAAGTTCTTTTTTTTTTGGGGGGGGGGGCTGAACTTCAACCAGGAAAAAAAGTAGTTAGTGACTGGATGGGTTTAAGCCAAAATATGTTGCACTGCTCTGGGGTATGTACAGACGAATCATACATTTGAATGTTTCCTGATTTGCATATCACATTTCAGTCAAACCAAATAAGCTGTATCTTTTAGAGATGTTACAGACATTCTAGAGCTGTCCCTTGCATTCACGGATAGTTAAGCAGTATGGTATGCACAGACTATTGCAGCCCCACTATAGTCAGGCATATGTCCCTCCCCCTCTTTGAAGCTGACCTCCACATCCCCATGCTCAGGCACATTATGACAAAGGGCAAGGGAGACTGCAGGGGTGTGCACCATTGAAATGAATGGGGGTATTTTTTAATTACTATTTTATACATTATTGATGGAGAGTTGTAGATTAATGAAGGCCACCACTTGACTAACAGGGCCTTGTTAGTAGAACAGTGGCCTTCATTATTCTCCTATTCACTGTCATAATATATAAAATAGTAATAGAAAATAACTCCATTCATTTTAAGAAGGCACACCCAAGCACTCTGACCCATGGACATCATCTCTTAAAGACTCCTTCCTCTGGCTCCCTAGTACTCAGGTAAGAGACTTTTAGCATGGCCATACCCACTACAGTGTGTGTGCATTGGGGGTGGGGACTGCCATGTGGGTGAGTGTGTGTGTGTAGGTGTCATGTTATTACTACGCTTGTGTTTGCACCTTAAAGTCTGTTTGTGTGTAGCATTCAAAACTATGGAGAAAAATAGTAGGAGTACAGGCCAGACAGAAGTAATGAAGTGGTTTTGTGGGTAAGTTTGTGTATTGGGATGAGGAAAACATGTGTTTCCATTGGTATGTGTGCTACAGTTCAACTGTGAAAATGAGATGAGAGAAGAAAATTGAAAAGCATACACTGCTACAAGCATGCTGCATGTGTGCAGATGTATTCAGATACAGTATGTATTGTAGTACAAGTGAACCATATGTGTGCAGACAGTATGGCTTAGTGGTTAAAGGCACTGAACTACAAGCCAGGAGACTTGGATTCATGAAGACCTGGGTTTGAATCTCATCAACTCCCACTTGTGTATGGTGTGATCCTGAGTGAACCACTTAACTTTTACGTGTGCAGTTATCAGTGACCACTTGCTTTTCCGCACGCATGCCACAAGCAGGCCATCTTTCCCAACTGAACATAAAAATCATGGTTTCTACACTTGCTTCTGCATGCATGCCATATGTATGCAATTGGTTCCAATTTAACATTTAAATCATACTTGCAGCATGCATATCACTTGGGTAGTTTTATGTGTGCAGCATGAAAACATTTCATACATTCATTTCTGTAAGGGCAGAAGCACTTATGACACAGGATGGGTAAAAATGCAACAGGCTTTGACATGCTACTGCTAAAAAATTTTTTTTACATAAATACAAAAAAACAAAAGGGGGAAGAGTGAAGGAAAGGAGGCAACAACCAATAAGAAACAAACCTTTTTCTCCCTTCCCTGCTCAAAATACAACAAGCCACGTATCTAGAACCGACAGAGTGCACAGTACCTGACCTGCCACATGTCGGACAGCAATTCACTTCAAGGTGACAAGAGTTACACACATACCCAAAGTACATTATCACTGGTCATCCACCACAGAGTGAACCTTTCCCATGACAAGTAACACTTTACATGTATTTACAGAGTGGCAGTTGTGATTCATAAAATACATATGTCTGGGAACACAGCGATTGTGGCATTCCATCTAAAACAAGTATTGCACTTAAAAAAACCTTTCCATCTCTATATGATGCTAAGATCTTTCACAATAAGACAGCTACAAAAGCACCCTATAAGCCACATAGTCAGTCATACGTGCCACACCTTGCTGTTACAGCTCCACCTCGGTTGCTATCTGTCCGGCCTACTGTTGCCTTCTCGCGGGTCACTTACTCTCTCTCTCTCTCTCTCTCTCTCTCCCTCCCTGAAAAAGGCTCCCCAGTATGCCTAACCACGTCCATTGACAACAAATATAATATTACCCTACTTGCCATGGCAGCTAACAAAATGAAAAAGCTACACAATTTAGTCTAAAAGTACTTCTACTCTGATCATGGTAGGGAGGGATGGGGAGGTGGGACTCTGAGCATTTCACCTTACATAGACTTACAAGTCCCACAATAAAACAAAAACCCACAGTACAGTACAACAAATAACACAACAATATAACACAAATGATGTTAGCATCTTTCAGGATAATGACATAGCCGGTCATCCATACCGCACCCTGCTGTCACAGCTCCAACTCGGTCACTATCACTCCAGTGCACTGTTGCCTTCTCACATTTCACTGACTATGTCTCTCTCACTGTCCCAGTCAAAGGCTCCCGATCTTGTTGAACCACACCAGTAGACAATACATGCCTACCAGAAAAAAACCAAAGTTTAAGCGACTTGCCATGACAGCTGACAAACTAAAACTGCTGCACTGTTTACATTAAAAGAATTTCTGTACTGGGAATGTGGTGGTGGAGTTGTGGGGAAGCACCTCGCACATTGCACATTACACATGAATTTCCAAGCCCCACAATAAACAAAAAAAAAACCCTCCAATACACAATAACAAATTAAATAAATACCACTCGGTGTTCAACAGTCTGCCATCATTCAGACCTTCTAATTCTGCACTACTGTCAGACACTTTGATATAATTTTCCTCAGTTGAGTCTGATTGTTCAGGCTCAAATTGATGTGGTAAAATAACATTATGAGGCAAAACAACTTGCTCCGCCCCAAACATGTCATCAGTACGAACATAATCCTGATCATGGATTTCAGAATCAGAGTTATCAGTATCATGGTATTGTGCTGCCATGATACCATGTGTATACACTGTATGTATGCAGCCCATCCGCCATGTCAATAGACCTTAGTCGTCACTGTCCGCAGAGCATGTGGGTGACATTCCTCCCCTTGCCATAGAATCCTGGCATGCCCATTCTGTATCAGTAGCTGCGGTGCTGCTGACCTCTCTGTCCTCGCTGGTCCATGCATGTTGTCCTGGGGCATGCTGGCACAACGGGCTGCCGTAACCTCCTTTCACCACCCCAAACAGCTCCTGTATCCCTCATCCAGGACCACCAGTGTGCTCTTCTGGTCCATCTCGGACTCTTGCTGTGTCTCTGTCTCCAGCTCAGTACCTGTGGGGGACATGGTGTTGTTAGTCTGGCTATGGTTGTCCCTTGCTGTTGCCTGTTGCTGGGGTGAATGTGCACTGGGGACCCACCTGTGACTTCTTCCTCCTACCTGGCATCAACACATCCCACCTGATGTGCTGATGTGTCCTGTCTGTGCGACATAGCCCTGGCTGTCATCGGTGCCTGTTTCTGTAGGTTGAAACACATGGCTGTTAGTACATGCATGCTGGGATTTCCCTGGGGTACCTGTTCCCTGCCAGTGCATGCATATCTTCTAGGGTGTCTACACCTTCCACCTCCCCATGGACACTGACATCTGTGAGGGTGTCCGCCACCAACCTTTTCAGTGGTGTTAGTTGCGTATCACTGCTGGTGGGCTGCCTTTGGTGCCCTGGCATGCCAGTGTGCCAGCAGTGAGTTTCTTTTTCATCACTGCACACAGGTCCCACCACTTGTGCTTTATGGCTGACAGTGTCCGACTTCGGGACCAGTGGCGTGCATGTCAGCCTGGATGTCCAGCCATGGTCATGCCTTTACCTCTGGGGCAGTGGACAGGGGTTGTGCCCTGTACAGTTTGGTATAGTGCATTCAGATGTCACTGACCATGGACACCACCTGACCACTGGTGAAGTTCAGTGCACAGGGACATGCTCTGCCTCATGTCCAGACATCGCTGCACCATCCATCTCGTGGCTGCCACTTCAGGTTGCACCAGTAGCTGGTTCTGTCTCTTTCCACCATTGTCTCTGCATTCTCCTCCTGCATGGTATTCACTTCTGTGCTGTGTGTGGGGCAGTGACCATGCCCTTATATGGTGGAGTCAAGGGGAGGGTCCGTATATCCTTGGCCCACCTGTGTGTGTTGCATGGACCGCTATGCATCCCCTGTCATCCTGCCCCACGGGTCCATATGTACTGCATGGTCATTCATGTGTACTGCATATCAGGAGTGCATTGTATGCCACGTCACTGCGTGACACAGTTCTGATGGTTTTGCATACACTTTACACACTTTCGTAAATAGGCACCATTAATGTTATTTGTGCAACAGAACAAGAGGGCATGCAATGAAGTCGATAGGGTGTAAATTTAAGAAGGATATGAAAATACTAATTCCCTGAAAGAATGGTGGATACCTAGAACTGCCTGCTATCAGAGGTAGTGGGACAACGTGTGGGGGGTTTCAAACATGCATGGGATATCATAGGGGCATACTAGAAAATAAAAAGGGGAGAAGGGTCACTGCAGACCAGTTACGGTCTACTGGGACAGAATAGGCAGATGGGCAGACTGGATGGACCAAGTAGTCCCTTTCTGCCAACAAATTCTATATTTCTATTTTTCCATGCTTTTATTGCATACCAATATTTATGATAGTTAGGAACTGGTAATTGGGGCATGCATATCCTCTAGAACTGACTTGCAACAATAAGGGTAAGAGACTCATATGTATTCTCAGTATATGAAATCTGTTACAGTTAATAAAGTTATTTCAAGTTAAATTAGGCTGTTTTATCTGTGGAATATACTGTACTGTTAACTGCTGCACATAAAGTTATCGAAAATGGCTTCAGGTACTAACTCCCACCTTTCAGCAGTTGATTGATATAGTGCAAGAAATCCTTTATATGGAGGAACTCATTTATAAGGTGAACCTTTGCCCCATATATTTACATGAAGGTGGGCTCGATGGATCCTATATCTAGATTCTGTAACACCTACTCCTTCCTAACTGAATAGTCTAATTTGTAGCCCTTTGCTAAACTCATGATTTTGCTGGGCTGCTCGATGGTACCGGGTGAATATAGCGAACAAGAACAACCACGCTGTGTAAAGCACAAATCCTTTCAGAGTGACAGGGTATAATAACAGTAGGAAATATCTGCTACCTCTGTCACTGCACAGAGGAATGGGTAAGGGGTGAAGAGGCTGCAGGTCTGGGCCTGGTTGAGCTACTCCTAAGGCTGAGTGGCTAAAGCACTAGATTGTGCAGTGGGGATGAACAGAGAGATCGAGTTTGTTGTCTTCCGACGCTTTATTTTCTCTTCGCCAAGAAACAAAGTTTTCCTCCTGAGTTGCAACATACCCCAAGGCTCACACCCCTTGAAGTTCATTGTAATCAGTCTGGGGTGTGTGGGGAGAAGCCCCCACAAAACAAGACAGCTGTTCCGGCTACCCTTATTGTTTCAATGGGCGCATGGCATTTCTGTGATAGTCGATGTTTTGAAGGACGTTTTTGTGCAGGTGGCATTTTGCCTGTGAGGTTATGGTGATCTGGTGTGCATCATGGAGACCTGGATTGGTGACAATGTCAGCCCCATTCTAGAGGCTGCCATCCTGCCTGAGTATATTCTGGTGCACTGCCCCAGAGCGGAATGCAGGGGCAGGGGTAGCCATCTGTTTTAGATCTGAACTAGGCTTCACCCTGCAGCCAGTGAGCGTATCAGGTTAATTTCAGTGTGTGACTGTTGCGGGGTCTGGGGCATAGGTTACCAGATTCTCCTGATTTACTACCCCGGGGCAGCGAGAGAATTCCTGCAGGAGGTAGCCAACTTCATTAGTAGAAACATTGAAGGCCCCCAGATGTTTAGTACTGGGGACTTCAATGTTTGGGCTGACGACAAATCTTCTCGGCTTAGTTACAACTTCCTCCAGACAATGTCATCTCTGAGCCTGATGCAAGAAGTTTTCTTGTGATCCACCAGGGTGGTAACTTGTTGGACTTGGTCTTCTCACTGGGGCTGGAGATAAATAATCTCAGGATTGATCGGGTCATTTGGTCCGATCATTGCATGGTGGAGTTCTCATTTGGGCCCCGAGAGCCCCCTGCTGAGATGGTTAGCTACTGCCTTTAGGGTTTGACCCCGAAGGTTTTTGAAGGTATGGATCTATCTAGTGTGGACAGTGCATGCTAGTGTGTGTGTAGCAGTTGCTGCATATAACAAGGCAATGTCTGGTGTGCTTGACTCTCGTGACTGGTTCATGTTCAACCTAATCCTCTCACTTGAGGTCCCCTTGGTTTGATGGGGAGCTCAAGGTGATGAAGATTATGGGTCGGAGATTGGAGTGCTGCTGGTGGAAGACCGGGCTGGAGGCAGACAAACTGGCCCTGCGTGTACACTATGGTGTGTACCAGGGGGCAATCAACCATAAGAAGGCAGTGTTCCTGTTCAGGGAGATTGCTGCCAGGAGGAACTGACCAACTGTGCTCCTTTGGACTGTGGGCAGACTTCTCCATTCTTCCTGTCTGCAGCTGAAAAAAGCTTTTTCGAACACTTTATGTGAGGAGTTTTCTCAGTTCTTCTTGGACAGGGTGTCAGCCATCCAACAGGGAATTCCGCCAGTGAGCCAAATTTTGGCCAACGGCGGTCACCATGGGCATCCGTAGAGCACTCCACCTAGCTGGGGTGAGTTTAGACCACTGGAGGTGGTGGAGGTCATTGAGGTTGCTTCTAAACTGTGGCACACCTTTTGTGAACTAGACCCGTGCCAATATGTATCTTAATGGGATGTGATGACTCTGTAGGCCTGGTGTTTGCCTTGATTGTCCATATTCCTTGTCAGAGGGGGTCTTTCCTGATGTCTTGAAGAAGGCATTGGTGAGACCCCTTCAGAAGAAACCATCTTTGAACCCTGACATCAAGGCAAATTACAGTCCCATCTCTAATCTTCCATTCTTGGGTAAGATTGTGGAGAAGGTGGTGGTGCTTCAGCTTGAGGAGCACCTCATGGCTCACGATCTATACGAGCCTATCCAGTCTGGGTTTCATGCAAGGCATAGCACAGAAACTGCATTAGTTCAGGTGCACAATGACCTCCTTAGGGTGAGTGATTGAGGGAAGGGGGCAATTTTCGTTCCTCTTGATCTCTCATCAGTATTTGGCACGGTAGACCATCATGTGTTACTTGACCACCTGAGGAAATTCTGTGGACTCACCAGCACTGTCATCTGTTGGTTCAAGTCTTTTCTCACCAACAGGGGGCAAATGGTAGCGATGGGGAATTTCTCCTTCTCCCCCAGCCTCCTGTCATTTGGAGTACCTCAGGGTTCAGTCTTGTCACCGATGTTGTTTGCCATGTACATGCTGCCCCTGGGAGAGCTCATTAGGAAATATGGCTTGGGTTTTCATGGCTATGCTGATGATACCCAGCTGTATCTTTCCTTTGCTCCTGGAACATCCAGCGCAGTAGATGTGCTAAATACCTGCCTTGCTGAGATCATTGACTGGATGGCCTCCAGCTGGTTGTGACTGAACCCCGATAAGATGGAAGTACTGATTGTGGAGTTGAGCAGAGGGCATGATAGGCTGGCCTCTGGCACATAAACTGGGCTTTTCTTGTGGTTTGTACCACTGAAGTCCTCCTCTGGGGTGTGTGATCTTGGCATTATTTTTGACAGTGGACTGATGCTTGAGTCCCAGGTGTCATCCATTGTTCATACCAGTTTTTACCATCTGAGGAATATCGCCAGGATAAAGCCCTTAGTTCCCCCCAGACCTCCCCACCTTGGTGCATGCCTTCGTGACATCTAGGCCTGACTACTGTAATGCGCTCTGTCTCAGGGTCTCTGGAAGTACCCTCCGTCGTGCAGTTGGTGCAGAACATAGCTGCTAGGTTGCTAACGGGCAGTCAAAATACTGTCACATCACCCTGGTATTGTGTGAACTGCACTGGCTGCCAGTCAGGTGGAGGGTCCTCTTTAAGGTGGGCTTGCTCACCTTTAAGGCCCTACATGGCCTGGGTCCTGGTTACATGAAGGACCTTCTTATGCCCACTGTCTCGGTCCACTCCCTCCGCTCCTCCTTCAGGGGCATCTTTGCGATTCCTAGGACCAGCTTAAAAACTGCCAGCAACAGAGCTTTTAGTGTTACTGGCCCCATCCTTTGGAATTCGCTACCTTCAGTGGGAAGATAGGCCTCTACAGTTGAGGTTTTAAAGCCCGCCTCAAGGCCTTCCTGTATAATCAGACCTTCCCGGACTTTGTTTTATAATTCTATCCTGTGTCTAAACTCTGTGCTTGAATTCTGTCCCTGGTTATACTGTATAATTAGATTTAAGTATTTATTTTGAGTTTAATTATTTATAAAATGAGTTGTAGTGTAGTATATTTATTATTAGGCTTTTATATTATTTATTTCACTTTACATGTAATTTAAATTTGTTTGGTGCCCAGAGCCTCTGGGGTGGGTGTCTTTTAAATAAAATTTGCACGTGCCTTATGTGCTGCGCTGTTATTGTGAGCAACATAACGACTCCGTGCCCTGCTCGACCATGCATAACTGTTTATCTCTTACTGAAGTTAAATATCCTTTTCTGTCAGATTGTTTTAAATATAGCTGACCTGAACAGGTTGAAATTGTGATGTATGCAATGTACCCATTATGTTAAATAAAGATGAATTTAAAAAAAAAAAAAACTAGCCTCTATTTCTGCATGCTTGCATAGAAATGTACTGTAGGAACATAACATTTTACAGGCAGAAAAAGACCCTTGCTCTGCCAGATCTGCCTAGTTCCTAATTTAGACCCCACCAGTCTAGCACTTACAAGGCCTATGCAGTACTCCCAGCTTATAGCTCCACTTTATTAGCTGAGTGACCCCCGCTCAACCCTTCTCGCCCTTCCACAGTTTTCACCATACCCATGCGTTTATTCCACTCTCTTTAAACCTGTAACTGATTCAGTGATAACAACCTCCCTGGGTACATAATACCATCTGTCCACCACCCTCTCTATGAAGAAGTATTTCATGACATTCCTCAGGAATTCCTCCAGCTTATAATTATACATTCTTGTTGCAGATCCTCACGTAGCATGAACCACTTTTGCTGTATGTCCTGTTTATCTCCTTCAGATATTTGAAAGTTTCAATCATATCCTCCTTTTCCCTTCTGATCTCCAGGGAGGACATATTCTGGTCAGCCAATCTTTCCTCATAGGTCTTCCCTTTTTGCCCATGTATCATTTGGGTTGCTCTCCTCTGTACTGATTCTACATGGTCCTTCTTATTTTGAAGGTGAGGGTTACTGAACTGTTCACAGTACTCCAGATGCAGCCTCAATAAGGACCTATACAGGAGCAGGATCACTTCTCTACTTCTACTAGAAAAGGCCCTGCCTGGGTACCCTAGCATCTTGGTGGCAGGGTTCGTGAAGGTTAGTTATAGTCATCTCCAAGTCCCTTTCCTCTGAGGTCTGGTCTAACCTGACTTCTCCATCCAATACTGTGTTTCTAAGTTCCATTTTCCCATGTCAATGACCTGCCCTTTCTGGCATTATATTTGTTTTGACAAATCTTCTTTCAATTTCTATAGGTCCTCTTTCATGTCTGTAACCCCATTCTTACTGTCCATCCTATAACATATCTTAGCGTTGTTCACAGAGAGGTACATTTTGCCCTGGACCACTTCTCCAAAGTCACATATAAACAGATTGAAGAGCACAGGACCTAGAACCACCCCAAAGGCACCTCAAATGTCACACTCATCACTTCAGAGTGCCTTTCATTTAGCCCTACTTTTCATGTTCTTCCCCCTATCCAGTTCTCTGTCTACCTTGTTACATCTTTCTCTGCCCCCAAGTCATCCAACTGCTTCACAAGATGTCTATGGGGCACTAAGTGAAAGGCCATGCTGAAGTCCACATACAGGATACTTACTACCTAGCCTTTGTCCATCACCGGAGACACAGCATTGAAAAATTCTATGAGGTTCACATGGCAGGACCTTCCTTTTATGAAGCCATGCTGGGAGGAAGGTCTCCTTGTCCAGGAGTCTTTAAAGGCCACAACAAGTAGCCATATATGTCTACCCTTTGTGCTTGGTAAAGTCAATTGGGAGGCCATCGTAACCTAGAGACTTATGGGGTTCATAGATTTGCTAGCCATTGTAATCTCAGTTTCAGTCAGGGTTCCTCTAAGAAGTCATCAAATGAGATGGGATATGAGGTAGGGGAAGTGACACTAAGAAGGTCTCTATAGTGGGGATATCTGGTGGGCATGGGGAGGAGTATAATTGTTTGTAAAACTGTGCCATAATATTGTTCATTCCTTCCTGCGAACTGGGTAGAGACCTGCTCGTTTCCCTCAGTACTTTGATTGTTCTGTTGGCCTGCTTGCTTTTAAGCTGACAGGCCAGAAGCTTGCTAGCTTTTTCACCCTCTTTCCAGTATGAGTGTTTAAGTCATCTGAGGTACAACTCCACCTGCCTGGTGAGGTGAGCATTGAGTTGAATTCTAGTGCTGTTTAGCTGAGCCAAGAGAGAGAGTGAGGTGGGGTGCCGGAGCTACTGCTTTTGTATTGGGCCTTCAATTCGGCAAGCTTCTTCTACAGAGAGGCCTGAGCAGATGCTCTTTGCTTCCATCTAGCTGAGGCATAAGCAATGATTCTGCTCCAAATGTAGCCTTAAATGCTTCCCATAGCATCGAGTCTGCTGGTTAACTAGAATCTGCAGCTTTTCCATTAGGTAGGGAAATGGGCAGACTGGGTGGGCCAAGCGGTCCTTATCTGCCGTCAAATTCTATGTTTCTATGTTTCTACATCAGTGATCTTTATGTTGCTATCTATTTATTGTTTTTAATCAATAAATGTAATGATTTTCACTTAACTTGACATTACTCATGTCTGGGCAACAGGACTCCTAGTAGCTGCCTAACTCTGCTTTCTGAGTGCATACACCAGCCCGAGGTCTGCACAGGCCCTTCTGGCAGATGTAAAGGAGCGATAACTTTCTGAGAGCTCCTCCAAATAATCTGCAAAGATTTGAATTTTTATGACCATTCTAGCTGAGCTGTTGTTTAGCTCTGGCAGCCAGAATAATGTTTTCTCGATCACGGAATCCCAAAAATTAGGCCAGTATTGGATGAACTCATGCACCTGTTGCTGGTTTTGGTCCAGTGAGTGATGGGCCCAATCTATCTACAGGGGGGCTTTCCTTAGGGTGGCCCAGAATATCGGGAAGCACTGACTGTAAGAAAATGATGGTATTATGTCCTTCACAGCCTTCCGGAAACCCAACGAAACATAGGCTATTCCAGCAACTGTGATTTTCAAGGTCCTCCGCATGTTGCCACAATAGCCTGATGTTTTGGTCCTGTTCCCATATATGGGTATCCATTCAGTGGGTCACATCCTCAGTATCCGCTGTTTGTTGCTCCATTATATTGGTACGGTGTAAAAGCTGCATGATGTCTGCTGTTCTATTTTGTTCTGCCAGTTCTAGATTCCCAATCTGCGTAAAAAGTTGTAAAAACATGCTCTAATCTCTTGCAGGCTTTGGCCAGCCATGAACAGATATGGGCTCCATCTTGGGGATGTGGAAGAGGGTAAGCCAAGAATTCATGGCCATAGACTCCAGGAAGAAAATTTCAGTTCCTCAAATGCTGCAGCTTCCGTTGGATTGCCAGACTCAGTAAGTGAACTGCAGTTTGTAAATGTCTGGCAGCTACTGTAAAAGCAGGGATAACCAGGATAAAGGTGGATGAATGTAGAGTAAGGTAGCTGCAGCTAAGCAATTAGTCATCAATTCCTCTCAGTGGCAAGTCACACCCTTTTTGTCAGACTATTGTTTTAGAAAGCCACTTATATCTGTAACCCTTCAGACAAGTAGGGATTTAACAGTTTTGCACAACCAGGTCTCCTCTCAAAGAGGATTGTTAATTACAGGTTTTACAAAACACGTAAACAGGGTCCCCACCAGGAAATGGGTCACCAAGATGTAGCCAGGGTCACTCATTGGTCAGTAAGGGTATAAATAGATGATGTTGGGAAATATTCAGTGGGTCTTAGAGAGTTCCAAGTTGAGAGGACACATCATTTTGAAGTCCTTGGGGTTCTTCCTTGTCAATGGCTCCAACTGGCCGGGGTGGGGGAGCTTACTATGCTGTGGGAGTGGACATTGGTCCTGAGTCTAGAATGTGGCATAAGTCTTCTGTTGGGTCTCATTCCCATACAGCCATCCTGCATATTAAGGAGATGACACTGGTAGGATGCCTGTAAGAGGTTCCCTTCAAGGGTCATCTGTATAGTGTCTGCTGTGTCCCCTCCTGACTTACAGATATCAGCGTGCCAGTGGGTACAGTGACTGTGATTTTTGTTTTTGTTAATTTCTACCAGGAGGTGGTCTGGGTAAATACTCTTTTCAGCCATGCCTGACAATCAATTGCAGTGCATTACAACAAATAAACATAGAGATGTATAAGCACTCTCCTCTAGCACAGGAGTCTGGATTCTGGATATAAATGAGCCAACCAAGGTTACAGGAGGGAACTTGGAAGTGAGTTAAGCCTGGCATACAGGTTTGCTTGTCCAGTAGACTGTCAGTATAACGTGCCAAATATAAAGACTGTTGTCAGGTGGTAATCATCTATGGGGCCTACAAACCTGTAAGTTTGACCTCAGTGGTAGGAAAATGATAGAATCACTCTGAAAGAAAGAATTGTTGAGTACCTAGAGGCCAGCGGGCACAGGACCCAAAGCAGCATGGATTTACAGCAGAAAGGTCATGTCAGACAAACCTAATTGATTTCTTTGACTGAGAGACCAAGTAATAGACCAAGGAGGGGCTGTGGATATGGCTACCTAGACTTTAGCAAGGCATTTGACACAGTCCCACACAAAGATTAATAATCAAGTTGGCCAGCCTGGGAGTGGGTTACAGGGTGGTAGCCTGTGTAGCAAACTGGCTGCACAACAGGACACAGAAGGTAATAGTGAATGGAACACATTCCGAAGAAAGGGTGGTTACTAGTGGAGTACCTCAGGGCTCAGTACTGGGTCCAGTCCTCTTTAACATCTTTATAGGTGACATTGCAGAGGGTCTGGAGGGAAAGGTATGCCTCTTTGCAGATGACACAAAGATCTATAACAGAGTTGATACACAAGGAGGGGTAGAAAGGATGAGAAGGGACTTGGCAAAGTTGGAGGAATGGCCAGATATATGGCAACTTAGATTTAAAGCAAAGAAGTGCAAAGTAATGCACCTGGGAACCAAAAACCCAGGAGAAGAGTACACAATAGCAGGGGAGGTACTAACAACAACAAAAATGGAAAGGGACTTGGGGGTAGTCATATCAGATGACCTAAAGGTGGGTAAGCAATGTAAGAAGTCAGTAAGGAGAGCCAGGGGGATACTGGGATGCATAGGAAGGGGCATCACAAGTAGAACAAGCATTTGTCAATGCCGAATGTTTGCTTGCTGGCATTGGCAGTGTAGTGTAGAAGCTACAGAGCTGCGAATAGGAATGACAGTGAAGTATTGAACTGAAGCTAACCCCACCACCACCCTGCAGAGAGTGACAGGCATTGGGGTGTGCCTTTGGGTTGTCAGGCATAATGGCCACGCCATTTCACCACACCCCACCCTGCAGACACTGACAAGTGTCACGGTGTTCCTTGGGGTCTTTGGCCCTTATGCGCACCCCATTCCATTAGGAAATACGGTGAGATGGGTGTGATATAGGAGAATGGGGTGAACTTTGGGGTCGAAGAGTCCACGGCATACCTCGATGCCTCTCACTGGCTGCAGGATGTGGAATGGTATGAACATTACAGGCAAGAATCCCAAGTCACACCCCTGATGCTTGTCATTCTCTACAGGGTTGGGCGTTATGGTTGGAAACCCTAATACCGCAGGCATTCGTTTGTATTTTCGCTCCAAATGTTCAACATGTTTTTTTTGTGACCCCACTTCATGAACAGGGGAATATCAGTTTGTTAGCCGAAGCTGCTTATGCACAGCGACTACGGCATTTAGCACCACAGGTGCAAAAACATTCGAATAGGATGTAAAATTGACAGCTGTACTGTTCATGGGGAGGTAAAAATGGCAATGTTGCAAATCTGCAGTAAAATATTTAAAAAAGGTGAAGTCATGAGCTGCACATAGAAACTGTGCAACCTAATACCTGTAATATAATTAAGTTGGGATTTTACAGCAGATTGTCAACTCAGGCATTTTGGTGCCCTATCATGAACAGTGTCACTGTGATTTTCTTTATCTGTCCCGAACAATGATATCCCACACGACCTCATTATCTTCATGCTGAAAGTGAAAACACACTTCAACCATGATGTGAAAAATGACAGCTGTACTGTAAATAAGGAAGTGTGGATAAATGCCACTGGTGAAAATCTGGTCTTAAAATATTACAAAGTCATGAACTTAAGAGGGTGCGTGGAAACTGCTCAATGCTCACTCGTAACACAGTCATTTTATGGACTTTTGTCACCAAATTTTCAACATCGCCATTTTAAGACCTCTGCTCACGAACAGTGTAACTGTGATTTTCTTAATCTGTCCCAAACATTGCTTTCACGACCAACAACACCATTGTGCGCTACATGTGCGAAAACACATTTTGGGCAGCACATGAAAAATGGCAGCCATACTGTTCATAAGGAAGTTTAACAAATGACAATGTTGAAAATCTGGAGTGAAAATATTAAATTCTCAAACTTATGAGCATGCATAGGAACTGTGCAACGCACACTCGTAAAACAGTCATTTTTAGGAATTTTTTCACCAAATTTTCAACATAGCCATTTTAAGACCTCTGCTCATGAACAGTGTCACTGTGATTTTCTTAATGTGTCCCATACATTGATTTCGCACATCGACTGCGCCATTGTGCGCTACATGGGTGGAAACACATTTTGGGCAAGATGTGAAAAATGACAGCTGTACTGCTCATAAGGAGGTGTGGTAAAATGGCAATGTTGAAAATCTGGAGTGTAAATATTGAAAATTTGCAAACGTACGAGCTTCTTAGGCTTCTTGAGAGCCCACCTTATGAACATTGGCAGAGTCTTCTTAATCGGTCCCGAAAGGTGATTTCGCGCAGTGACTGAGAAATCACCCTTCAGGCACAAATAACGCCATGACAGTGACAGCATTCATGAGAAGGGATCCCAAAAACCCCATGTTGAAAATTTGATGTAAAAATTCCAAAACATGCCTGAGATATGCAACAAAGTTGAAAAAACCCTATCTATCCCATTATACAGCTTACCGGCATTCCTCAGTTCGCGGTCGGCTTTGAAGAGTGCAGACGTGTTCCCGGTCCACCGAAGATCGCCGCCCCAGCTCTGGAGGTAAGTATGGGGTGAAGGAGGGTGTGGAGAGGCAGGGGCAGTGGGTGGGTGCGGATTGTGGGGGTGCACGGAGACTGCAGGGACAGTTTTTCTTTACAGGGTTTGTTTTTTAAAAAAAGACGACGCGGGACGCTTGCCACGCTGGGGTGGGCTCCCAGCATGGCAGAGGATGGCTGGGGGCGTGGAGCTGACCGGGGATTGGGCACCGTCGGCCATGGCATTTGTTGCCACGCTGGGGTGGGCTCCCCTGCTTCACCCTGTACTGGGACAGGGAAGCCGGTGGTGATTGAGCACCTCCATCGGCTATACTATTGAGTTGCCATGCTGGGGTGACACCCAGCGTGGCATTTGAAGATTTTGGGGGAGAAGAGAGCCAGCCGACGGGGATTGGGAACCCCGTCGGCTATAGAGTGTGTGCATGGGGGGCAGCAATGCATGCATGCGCTTGTGTGTGTGTGTGTGTGTGTGTGTGTGTGTGTGTAGGGAGTTGCACATGAGCAAGCGATATCTTATCGCTGCTCACTGAAGCGTAGCTCCCTTTCAACTGTATGCCACTGCATTTTGGAGCTTGTCATAGACACCCAGGTGGACCCCTGTCCCAATGAAGCCAAATCCCTGAGCTCTGCACCAGTTTTTCAACCACTGATTGAATCCATGGTGTGGAACACCTAGCCTCTTCTACGCTATAGATGGGCAGCACCTCCGAGAAGGTTACCGTGCATGTTACTTGTCTAAGGCTCCTCCCCAATTCCACACTCTTCCTGCACTGCTCTAATCCCTTTCTTAGCCAGGTCATTTGTCCCTAGGTGGACAGTGATATCCAGCTCCCTCCTCGGCAGCTGCTCCGCAATCCTGAGGATTTCGCCTCTGTCCCTCCAAGCCATGGCACCCAGGCACCTTACCTCCCTCTCTCCTTCCTCCCCCAGTTCTACCTTCCTAATGATGGAGTCCCCCACCAGGAGTTGTTTCCTTCCCCTGTGGGGTCCCATGCCACCCTCCTGTGGGTCTCCTTTGTGGAGGTTCCCAGCATCCTCCTTGGTCTCCACTGCAGGTGCCTCCATAGAGGAACCACACTTTGCCAGAATGGCATAGGAATTGTGGAGAGGTACAACTGGAGGGATGTGCCTCTGTTCCACCACTCTCACCCTCCCTGAGCCCACTGTGCTCCAACCGCCCATCTTTCTTGGCAACCCCTGAGACAACGGCAGTGGCACTGGTGGTCCCTGGATGGAAGAAGAGGTCCCACAAATCCTGGCCAACTCAGCCTGGAGATGAGCAACCTCCCTCAGCCCAGAGAGGTATCTACAGATGGGACAACACCGCATCCTCCAGAATGTCTCCGGAAGACTGCTACTCCACAGCCACTGCACTGCACCACTCCCCATCATGTCTTATTTCTGGCCCCTTAACTGTCTGGAATCCTTACTGCTCCTCTGGGTTTTTTTTTTCTTTCTTCTCTACTTACTTTCTGCCTCTGTGCCCTGTTCTGAGACAAGAATATCCTGTATTTCTCAGTAGACCCCTTACCTGCTCAGAGGCAGGCCTCCAGCAGCTAGAGGGGCCAGAGAGCTACTCTTGCCCTTCTAGGCTGGTGGGTCTTTGGTGGCTCTGTGATCACTCACTTCCTGCTCCCAAACAGGAAGTTCCTGTTGTCAGTCAAATCCTGTGCCTATAAAAGTAGAACTAGCTTTGGGGGAGGGATGGAGGGCAGTATAGTCCCAGTGGAGAAGTCCAGTCACACAGCACTCCTTCCCCCTGGTGTCTTCTGCCAAGCTACTAACAGAATCTTTCTAAGGCAGTCTTTAAATTTAGCTTCCTTCTAGCTAAGCCACTCCCCCTACTTATTAGATCTTTCTACAAGTAATTTAAACTGCACAGCTATCAAGCCTTTTCAATCACCTGAGATTTACACCTAGCTAACTGTTCAGATAACCATTCAGTTCAGTTAACTCAGAAAAACACACAAATTTTTTTTTTGTTTTGTTTGTTAGTTTGTTTTTACCCTAAATTAAAGGTCCAAGTTCAAGAGTTCTGCTTCTTTAGTCCCAGTAGAGAAATCCAGTCATGCAGCACTCTTCCTCCTGGTGTCTTCTGCCAAGTGACTGCAAAACAAGGCTGCTTTCGATAAGCCTGCTTCCACCTAGAGATAGATGGGATCTCTACTGAACTCCAGTGCATTAACAATAGTCTCTTGGCTTCCAATGCAGCCACAAAAAGAAACCCTTTGTGAACCTTTACTAATTGATCTAACATAGAAGAATCACCAATAATCCAAAAAAGAGGGTAGTTAGGGATAGGTAACTGTAGAGTGTGCATCAGGCAGAAAATTATATCATCCCACAAACCTCTTACTAAAGAGCAATCTCAGAGGATATGAAATATTGTCCCAGAAATGTGAAGGCAACGCCAACACAAATCTGCGCTCAGAACCTCCAGCCATACCAACTGCACTGTAGTATGATGCTATCTTCCAAGCACATTTTTCTGAATCAGTTGGAGCCTGGGATCTGGAGAAGCTCAACGTGCCTCCGTCCAACAGCGTAGCCACATCTTAAAGTCCAGAACAATACCCAGATCCCCAGGACTAAGAAATGGTTATAGTCGGTACAATCAAAAAAGTAAAAATAAAGAGGTGCCGTCAGTAGGATGACTTTATCATAACAAGGTAGCAGGTTGTAATATCAGCAGATGTGCACATAGCATCATTTGAAGATAAAATTGAGAGAAAAAATATATAGGTTTACAGGCAGGTAACATAATTTAATCAGGATACCAATGCAGTCAGAAATTGACTTAGTCTGTATTAGAGTGGGAGATAGAAGGGGAGTATGTCTATGCCTGTTTAAGAACAAGCATTTGTCAATGCCGAATGTTGTCGCGCTGGCATTGGCAGTGGGAGTGGTGTAGCTAGAGACGCATAGTGCTGTGATTTTGTGAAGGTGTCTGAAAAGGTGATTTCACATAGCAAGCATGCCATTTTGCGTCACAGCTGCAGAAATACGTTTTGGGCAGGCTGTGAAAAATGGCAGCTGGACTGTTGATAAGGAGACATGCACAAATGCCAGTGGTGAAAATGTGGCATGAAAATATTTCAGATTGACGAAGTTACAAGGCTGCATGGAAACTGCGAAATGCACACTTGCAACACAGTCATTGTATGGAGTTTCGGCACCAAATGTTCAACATAGGCATTTTAGGACCTCTGCTCATGAATAGTGTCACTGTCATTTCCTCAAACTGTCCCAAAAACTGATTTCACACAGCGGCCATGCAATTCTGTGCCGGATGTGCGAAAACACATTTCAGGCAGCTGAAGTGTTCATAAGGAGGTATGGAAAATGGCAATGATGAACAGCTGGAGTGAAACTATTACAAATTCAGAAAGTCAGAACGTGCGGCAAACTGTGCAATGCACGCTCAGAAAACACTCATTTTATTGACTTTCGTTCCCAAATGTTCAACACAGGTATTTTAGGGCATCTGCTAATGAACAGTGTCACTGTCATTTTCATCATGTGTGTCGAACATGGACTTTCCACAGCGACCATGCTATTCTGCGCCGGAACATCGAAAACAGATTTTGGCAAAAATGACAGCTGTACTGTTCATTAGGAGGTGCAGAACAATGACACTGTAGAAAATCTGGAGTGAGAATATTAGAAGTTTGCGAACGTACAAGCGTGCCTGCAAACTGCACAACGCACGCTCGTAACACAGGCATTTTATGGAGTATTGTCACCAAATTTTCAACACAGGCATTTTAGGACCTCTGCTCATGAACAGTGTCACTGTCATTTTCATAATGTGTCCTGAACCCTGATTTTGTACAGCAAACACGCTATTGTGCGCCGAGAGTGCAGAAACACATTTCGGCAAGGATGTAAAAAGGACAGCTGCACAATTCACAAGAAGGTGTAGTAAAATGCCAAAATTTGAGAATGTGGCATGAAAATATTCAGAAGGCGCTTGTCATTTAAAGCAGTAGTTATACGCGATACCATACAACAGGCGCTTTACAGAGTATTATCACCAAATTTTCAACACAGGCATTTTAGGACCTCTGCTCATGAACAGTGTCTCTGTCATTTTCATAATGTGTCCTGAACACTGATTTCGCACTGCAACGCGCTTATTCTGCACCGGAAGTGCGAAACACATTTTGGGCTGAATGTGAAAATGACAGCTGCACGGTTCACAAGAAGGTGGTAAAATGCCAATGTTTAGAATCTGGCATAAAAATAGTGCGATCATCGCTAACTTATGTGAGCGCAGGTTATGAATATACGCACGCCGGAAAACAGTCAATTTTGGATTTTCCCACCAAATCTTGTAACATAGGCTTTTTGAGAGCCCCTCTCATGAACAGTTGCACTATCATTTTGTTACTCAGTCCGAAAGGTGATTCCGCGCAGTGACTGTGAAAGCACCTTTCAGGACCGAATAACGCCATGACAGTGCAAGAATTTACAAGAAGGATCCCAAAACCCTGTGTTGAAAATTCAGGGCCAAAATTTCAAAATGCCCAAGATATGCATCAAAGTTGAAACTCCTATTCATTCCATTATACAGCTTACTGGCATTTCCTCAGTTTGTGGTCGGCTTTGAAGTGTGCAGACGTGTTCCCGTCCACAGAAGATCATCGCGCTGGACTCGGAGGTAGTATGGGGTGGGGGTGTGAAGGAGGCAGGATGCACAGTGGTGGTGTGGGTGGGGAGGGGCATCGAGACTATGAGGGACCGTTTTTGTTTTACAGGGGAAAAATGGAAAAACATTGCGGACAGTTTTCCTTTGCAGGACATTTGGCCACCTAACTGGTTTGGGGGTGTCAGTAGCCGACGGGGATTGGGCATCCTCATCAGCACACAACACGGGGGAGGAGAAAGTATGCGATGGGGATTGGGCACCCTGTCGGCACAGAAAGAAAGCAGGTGGGAGCGAGGGGTTTGAACACCTCCTCGCATTCAACAATTGGGTTTATGCTGATGGAGAGGAGCTCCTCCATCAGCACACAAAGACAGACAGGCGGGAGTTAACTGACACTGAAGTCGGCAGACGTTAGCGCTGCCCGCCACCAACCATGCACATAATGGCGGGTGAAGACTGCAAGAGGACCTGCATCTGACGAGCTTTGCTCGGATTGCAGAGGACTTTTTCAGATGTGCTCGCCCATTATGTATGCATGGTGTGGCGCTGGCATGCAGGCTGATTGGGCAATGCAGGACACACCTACTGGTGCGTATGCCCTGATTCGCCGAATCATGCATCGCGCTTCCAACTCCCCACACTGTAGGAAGACGTTAGCTACGCAAGCACGGCAACAAATAAAAGGATTACATTGTGAAGATCACCAACAGATTGATAAATAAATGTGCAGGGGTGTAATATTAAGTGATAGGTGGGAGAGGGTCATGGAATGTATAAACAGTAATGGAGCATAGATGTAATCAGTAGTGCTGGAAAGGAGGTAGCATTAGAATGTTTCTTGTTTGTTGTGTTCTTCAAACTTCTGGTTTGGCTGCTGTTGCTGCAGTTAATAGTCCCTGACAGGAGTAGAGTTTCCAAGCCTATTACTGGGCCATACCATTATCAGAAAGCATGTTCCTGTAGGGACAGAGGGTACCCTTAAATACCACCTGTGAGGACTATTTGTTAGGTACCATCTGATAAGTGATCACATCTGAAGGTCTGTGTACACAAACTATAAACAGACTTGTTCTTGTTTAATTGCAAGTGGAAATCTGTGTGACCAGCTGTCTGACTTAGCCTAATGCTGCTGAGTGAGTTTTGATAGTGCTAAAGGGATGCAACAAAGGTTTAAAAGGACTTGGAGAACTGTTGAATAAAGTATTAAGTATTATAGTTTAATATGGTATTATGCCAGTCACCATACAGTAAAGATTGTGCCCAGTATTAAAAGCAGTTGTAAAATAAATAGAAAGATTATTGAAACACATCACATGACCATGTGCTATTTATGATTTTGTCTGCATGATCATCCTGGTACATAGCCCTTCACAAAGCAATATGCCAGCAGAGCATTTACAAAAAATATTTGCCAACCATTTGTTTCTTGCAAAAACAAAACAGACTCAGCAAAACACCAAGATACAACAGATCCTGTGCACCTATGTATGTGCTCCACCCCTTTCCTCCAGAGCTACGACTACCCCAACATCACAGTACTCAGATGCTTAGAGTTACAGAACTTGCTGTCATTTTTCTTGGTTTTTCGTTTAATATAGTTAGTTAACTTCATTTACTTACTGCCATATGCATATTAAAAATGTTGCATTCATGCTTATTGCCAGCATTCTTCATGACCATGTCACCACAAAAATCAAAAAAAGGAGAAATAGCTGCTCCTAACACCAACAACATTCTCTGGGTCCCTTGCCAGAGACTCACTGCCGCTAACGTCTGTGCTGCAAAACATTTCAGTGTGCTCCATGGCATATAAAGTAAAACAACCTCACCCAAAAGAAAAGGCAGCTAAACATAAAAACATCTGCCATCTCATTAATCCCACCCATCCTTATCTACCTTTTCTTATTAAAAACAATCAATGGGCTCTATGCACTATTGGGTCTATTACGCACCGTGGTGCTGCATAAAGTCCATGTGCAGCTATGTGGCCCAGGCACATGTAACAGACCAAGGCATGTACCTAGATGCAGGTGTCAGCCACTGGGGCAAACTCCTGGCCATGTAGGTTCATGCAGGGCAGACCACACAGAATTGGGAACACCTTGTGACCTTTCCATACTGTACATGGGCATGCATGGCCCACAGCACACACTTGCTGCGCATAGCATGGATCATACTGTGCATGTAACAGGGTGTCACAAACACCACACAGCATCCATAGATGTAGTCATCATTGTGTTTCAGAAGACAATGGTCCATAGGTGTGTCAGGGTGTGGTTTCAGTCACGTACCTCTGCTATGTGCACACCATGCCTTGATGCCTGACACTGTGACTCATAGCAGCATTACATCAGGACCAGAGATAGCTTCAGAGATACTGCCCTACATCCTTGAGTGGGTCACTGCACTTCTCTATGAAGATGGGGATACCCACTTCTGGGGTATTTCCAAGCTTGCTAAGGTATGTATGGCTAGTGCCCACCTGCACTGGGGGTGACTCACATGGCCACAACTAACACATGTGTTCTTGTCATTGCAGCCATTCCAGAGATGCCCGGTGGAGATCCTGCTGCTACTGGGCCCACAGAAGCCATCTGTTCCATGGATGAGGCAACAGACCAGTCTGGTAGGGGCCATGCCATTTCCCAAGGACCTGGAATACACTGGAGAGTACAACTGCAATAAATTTGGTATGGCATGGTTCATCATCAAACCCACCATGGTGTGTCTATCCACTGGCTAGGGCAGTGGGACATGGGGGGAGGGAGATGCATAGGGGCATGGTAGCTGGCTGGCAGGGGTGTGCTGTCTGGGATGTGGATGCATCCATCTCACACCTTCCTTTCCCCTGCAGGACACTGTGCCACTGTTGGCAGCAATACATCTGTAAACAGAGGGTGCCAACAACATGGAGACCCTCAGCCACAGAGACAACTTCTGGAGGAGGGAGAAGGCAGTGCATGCTGTTTATTGTGGTGTGATGATTGTGCAGACCTGCAAAGCTTACTATCCAGGGACCATGGACATTTAAAGCAGTGGCACCTTTGATGGTGGGTGCCTGGTCACCAGCCACATTTATTTATTTTATTTATTTATTTCAGTTTTGGATTAATACCTTTGAGCTGGGAAGTTCTTTTACAAAGGTTCCAAGTCGTATTACATAGGACAAGGCAATTGTTACAGGAGAGCACAAACAGGATCAATACAGTACAAAGTTTTGATTGAGGCAATAACACAGGTTAATACAGTAAAACATATCGTGCAAAAATTTTGATTGAGATTATTAAACAAGTGCAGTCACAGTCACTGAGGCAATTTGTAGGAGGGAAGGGATAGAGTGGGGAAGGAAAAGGGCAGAAGGATTAGAGTGAAGGGAGGGAGAAGTCGGGAGGTATAGTTACTGTGTCAGGAGGGAAGGGGTAGAGTAGGTGAGAAGGAAGCATTGGGGGAGTGAAAGGGTGAAATGGGGTGACAATACCAAGTAAGGTGATAGAAAAACAAATTAGGGTTATGTAAGTGTGAGGTATTTAGATGGTAGCAGCCAGATTGGGCTTTGTCTGAGGGATGTAGTTTAGGAAGGGGAGTATGATAGGAATCGTAGATGGGGAGCCAATGGTTGGTCTTGGACAGCGGTGACTAAGTGGGACAAACACAGCAACTTGTTCATGATAGCAGAATACAGAGCTCCCATTTGAAGTGCCCAGTTTTCCCACAATCATTGATGGAGGCCGGGAGGTCATTAAAAATCTGAGGCCCTCAGTAGGACAGTGCCTACTGGGCAAATGAGGTTCATCTGAACGGGACATGGAGAAACCCTTTGCAGTGCTATGCATAGTTTTACTGGCAGTGGGGAGTTGAAAATGTCTGCCAAAGAGGCAGGGGATTGACCAAGCAGGGCCTTTTTCCCAATTAAGCAGGCCTGGTATTTTACCCTTTCCTGTAGTGGGAGCCACCCTGTCTCAGAGTAAAGTCTGCAGGTATGTGTCATATATTCAGCCCCCAGGACCAGTCTGCAGGCCTTGATTTTTTTGCTCTTAGTTTATACTCCTGTTGCTGTGGCCTCACCTTTGAGGGAGCCCCAGTCCTGTCCCCAAAATCCACCAGCTGGCACCAACCAGTACCCTCAGGGCTCCTCCCAACCCCCACTGAGGACTGGATCCAGTGTGGTCAGCACTGTGGCTATTCAGGGGTGTGCTCTGCTAGGAACCCTCCGTCATCTGCTGCAGCAACATTTTCTCATCCGTTTTTCTCCCCTCAGAGATGGAGCGTGCAATGATGCCACTAGCAGCAGTGCGCACGCTGCCTTGCATGCTCCTCCAGATATCTGCCCCATCTCCATCCACAGACAGCATCGGCGTGCTGCTCCCAGCCTCTGCTAGGGCCAGACATTCACCTACCACTTGCACCCCTCCTGGAGAAGGACAGCAGTCCCTGGGATGCTCAATCCTTCTCCTCCCTGGTAACCCCCAGTGACCCATGCTCATTCCTGAACACGGGTCGCTGATGTGGCATGAGTTGTGGTGTCCAGCACCTCAACCATCATTGCCACCAGGCTGGCAAGAGTCTGCAGGCCTTGTTAAGGAGTGTTTTGATTCTTTTCAAGGCAGTGTTAGTCCCTGCGCTATAGATTACTAGCCCGTAGTCGATGATTGATAGTACTGTGCTCCTGGTGATGAGGGTCAAAGCCTCCAGGGAGGAAAGCTTGCCTGTGGCAATAGAGTATTTTGAATTTGACATATGCTGTTTTCACAACATGGTCGATGTGGTGAGAGAAAGATAGGGTGTCATCCAAGGAAACTCCTAGGTATTTGAAGGAGTTAAAATGCTTGAGTGGGCCCCCTTTTTGGCTACAAATGGTCAGTGGGCTGATTCTTTTCTTGCTGTGTGGCATGGAGAAAAGCATGACTTTTATCTTTTTATGATTAAGGAGGAGCTTATTGTGTGTGAACCAAGCTTCAAGTCTATGGAAGCTGTCTTGTAGGGCCGAGGTGATGTCAGGTAGCTGTTTTCCCGGGACAGAGATTACTGCGTCATCTGCATACAGTAACATTTTGGTGGGGCAGGCTGAAGGAAGAGATTTTATGAAAGGCTGAAAAGTAGGGTTCCAAGTATTGATTCTTGTGGGACACCCATGGACACCTCCCCAGAGTTGTATATTGCTCCATTTAAGTAAACACACTGTGTTCTGTTAGATAAGTAGGTTCTGAACCAAGATATTGTTTCAAGAGATAGGCCAAGGAACAGAAGGTTAGTGAGTAGGATCTGATGGTTCACAGCGCCAAAAGCTTTTCTGAGGTCGATGAAATACCTGTGAAGCCATTGTCAAGGGCATCGTACAGGTGCATGGTGAAGTCAATAAGTGCAGTCATGGTACTATGTTTTTTTCAGAATACGTGCTGTTCAGGACAGAGTAGGCTGTATTTGTTCAGGTAAGCAGTTAACTGATTGGATACAATGTGTTCAAGAGCCTTAGACAATGGAGGTAGTATAGAAATAGGCCTGTAGTTGGCTAGATTGGTTCTGTTACCACTTTTGAATACTGGCTCAACAAGTGCAGTCTTCCACTTACCTGGGAAAACTCCTGTTTGTAAGGATAGGTTAAATATTTTGGTGAGAGGCTTGGCCAGGTGTCAGGTAAGAGCCATGAGCTTCATATCAATTCGAGTCAGCACCTGTCCTGGTTTTACCAAGGATCCTCTTGATGTACTTTATGGTTTGCATTCTAATGATTTATTTTAAGTAAAATAGGGGAATACCAGTGTATCGAGGGGCAGTAGGTTTCTCCGTAGATGGTTTGTGGAACTACTGAGCTTTTAGATACTCTGAGGGAAGGACGGAACTTAGATCCAAGAAAGCAGTGCTGAAAGCATTCACCAATTCCATGGGTTCCTGAAGTGTGCCATTCTTGGTAACCATTAGGTCTGGTGGATCTTTGGAGTCTCTTCCAGTGAAGGTTTTTAAGGTGGTCCAGAATTCTCACCCCCTTCTCCAACTACTGGTGAGCCTTTCTTTGTAGTAGTTTGCTTTAGCAAGCCTTATCAACTTGGTGCACTTGTTCCTGGAAGCTTTATAGGCTGTGTAGTCTGAATGCTTGCCGGTTGCCCTAGCTTTATACCAGAGATTGTCACGGATGTTCATTTGCTCCAAAAGGGATCCTGAGAGCCAGAGGTTGATGGACCCTTTGATCTTCGTGGATTTGAAGCGGGTAAATATGTTGCAGACTTCAGTGAAGGTAGTTGCAAAGTAGTCAAAAGCCTGATTAACATCTAGAAGTCTGTCAAGTACACTCCAGTCAGTCATGAATAAGGTACTGTTTGAGGTTCTTAACTGTCCTTTCCTTAGTGATCAGTTATGTGTGACGTGGGAGATGATTTTGGGCTCTTGTTTAACCAAAAGCACAGTACTGGACAGTGGTTACTTAGGAGTCAGGTAGGATGGATATGTCTAAGATATCTTCAGGACAGTTGGTGAGTAATCAGTCAATTAGCATGCTAGTGGCGGTCTTGTAGTGCCTCCTAGTAGCTTGAGTAACTATTTGAGTGAGGTACAGGCTAGAAAATTTGATCCTTGATAGTAGTGGTGCCTTGAGCTAAACAGTTTGTATTAAAGTCACCAACAATGACCTGTTCCCATTGCTGTTTAACCTGCTTGATGGGGATAAGGAACTGTTCAAAGTCTAGTGCCTAATTGCCGGGGGGGGGGGGTATACAGACTGCAGAGAGAAACACAGTCTTGTTCAGGCAGCCCATGGTGAGTTTGATGGATAGGAGTTGTGCCTCTTTTGAGATAAAACTGTTTGACAGCAACTGACCTTTAATGTCATTACTCGGGTACACTAAGCTTCCACCACCACGCTTGGAGAGTCGGTCTTGCCGAAAGATGGAGTAGCCGACCAGGGAAACCAAGGCATCTAGGATCTTAGAGGAGAGCTTTGTTTCGGTAAGAGAGATAATATGTGTCTTATGCTGCACTACTCAGATCTGAAGCAAGGGGAGCTTGGGAAGCAGACTACTAATGTTGATGGCGGCTATTTTGATGGTGCCATGGGCCATAGACTTCCGATCACCACATGGTCCTGGGTTAGGGTGGATGTTCCTGGATAAGAGGAGGATGAGGATGATTTGCCTTTTTAGATGTTGCTTCCAGTAGGTTATCTGCCTGCTAGTGTGATTTCTTCTGACGTGCCCTGCACTCACTGTACACGAATGCCTAGAGTGTATAGGGATCAGTACAGCTTCAGATGTTGGCAAGGGAGGGAACATCCAGTGTGGTAGGGGATGGTGTAAATTCAGCCCTTTGTTAGCAGCGTACACATCAAAACTAAGTGTAGAGCCTGAGGGTGGTAGGTATGGGCTGAAGAGAGTTATATGATCTATAGGATGTATCGCAAGCAGTTTCCCATCATTGACACTGCTATGTGTGGCTAACAGTATGAGGGTTACAAGCACGGGATGTGGCAGATTGTCTGTACCACTGTAGGATCCCTGTGAGCTAGTTTAAGTTGCTAGTGTACATGATGAAAATTGGCAGTGCACTGGCCCTTTAATGGTATGAAGAGGTTTGGTTCACTGGCACAGTTAGCTGGAGAAGAGGTGGAGTCAGAGGAGCCGATTTAAAAAGAGTGTCAGGGAGGGTGGAAAAAAATCAAGCGTTAAAATCAAGTGTAGTAAGATGAGATTCGAGCAGAACAGCATACCTTAATGAGTAAGCAGGCTGGTACAGAGAGGTGGGCAGCTGCAGCAGCTTGAAGGGCTGTGTCAGTCAGCTCCAGTTACACCTGGTCAGGTACTGTAAGGCTGTGCAGAGAGAAGGGGAGAGAATGAAGATTAATCCACAGCCTGGCAATAAGTTAAGCGGGTGGGGGAGCTCAGATAGGAGGTTGAGACAAAAGAGAAGGAGAGGTGCTGGCCTCTTAATCAAAGGGGCAGGGATCCTCACAAATGGCAGTGAAACAGGAGAGGGATAATAAGATGGGGGGTAAGAGGCAGGGAAGACTAGGAGCAGAGGAGATGAGCGTAATGAAGGTTTAGGCTGAAGAAATTGCCTGGAAAATGTAAGAGAGAGGCATTTGGAGCATGAGGGTTGAGAGAGAAGAGAGTTAATGCAAAGACAGCAAGGCAGAGAGGAGCCGATGATAGTGCTTCAGGTATTGAGGAAGGAAAGCAGGGAGCAAGAGGAAAGCAGTGCAGAACAGAGAGAAGGATGGAGCTAGCGCCTTACAGAATAGAACTGGCAAAATACATTTTCTTCTAGTAGTTCTAACAAAACAGTGTAAAGGCAGCAGTAAAATCAACAAAAATCACTGAGCAGTTGTTAGGCAAAGTAAAATACATAGGTTACACTGATTTTGCTCGAGGACCAATGGCTACGTTTCACTCTAGAGCACTGACAAATCAGAGAGGAGGCAGAAGGCAACAGAAAATCAAGCGTAGTAAGATGAGATCTGAGCTGGAGGCGTCCTTAATGAGTAAGGCAGGCAGAGTGAGGAGGGTGGCGTGCAGCTTGAAGAGCCATGCCACTCAGCTGCAGATTCACCCAGTCAGGGGCTGTAAGGCTTAATGAGTAAGCAGGCACCATGCTGCATGATGCAGGCACAGGTATGGCACAGCAACGGACTCCTAACGAGGATGTGTGACATGGACCTATGGGACACCAACATGTGCCATATGTATGAGCTGTACGCTGTACAGTATCTGTACAGCACTATACTGTATTGTGTCCTCAGGTACAGTATACAGTATATTATAATTGTACCACCTGTGCAATTAATAGAGTGAAAACTGCCCATCCTGTTTCCCATGTCATTCTTTGTGGGAATCTGCTAGCGCGCCAGTACCAATGTGACATTTCCTGCCAGGGCACATGTCCTCTGTGTCCATGTAGCTGTCAGTATGTCCTATGGTAGACACATATCTCTGGCATCCTATATATAGAATTCTGGATGGGGTACCCCTGTTAGGATGCCCGCTGGGACATGGCATAATGACACATGTGTTGTCACAGAAGAATATGTAACCCCAGTCAATGCATCTGAACTCTTTCCACTACATAAACCAACCCCAGCAATAGGCCACACCTCTCAACCTTCGAGGACAGGGCATAAATACATCAGGGATGGATGTCAAACATCAGGGTCTAATCATACCAAATGTTAATACCAAATCAGCAGGCCACCTTCAGTATGTGTTTATATATGAAGCCCTTACAGACGGGAAGTTATACTCTAATACTACTGTTTGATAGTATTGCATGCTTTATATCACTATGTTTCAATGACAAACATGCAGATGTTAGGAGGGAAGAGGGTATTTGCGAGGCAGGATCGAGAAGTCTCTGGACATCAGGGACAGATGAGATATGCTGACAGTGTGTATTTGTGAAGGTTTTCACATGTCTTGACATGTCAGGCTATTCTTGAGGCAGTGTGGTGTAGTATAGTGTGGTGGTTAAGGGCACTCAGATGCCTGCAAACCTGGAGATGTGGGTTTGAATTCCATCAGCCCCACTGCATACTGTGTGACCCTGAGTAAGTCACTTAACTTCCTTGTGCTCCCAGGTTGCACCTGGAAACAAGCTCCGGCTTAAGGTATGCCATTCCTGGTTAAACAATTTCTTCTTGGTATGGCATCATAGAATTCACTCACATCTACTGTATGCTGGTATTAGATCCACATTAGGATCAAGACATTTCCATTTTGTATACTTTTGCCAGGCTACAGACACCCCACCAGGGCAGTCCGAACAGAATGGGGATGTGGGTAGCCCTAATGCAGGTCATTGTGATAATCTACCCTGTTGATGGCTCCATTGTCCCATACAGTGTAGGATTCACTGCAGTTATGGGAGCCATGATCTGTGTAGCGGCCTTATGGCTGTCCTTCAGACTCATTGTGCCTGAGGTGTTCTGCATCAAGCCACACATCCACAGCCAGCTGTCTGCATGTTTGTGCCTATGCGTAGCTGGCCGGCATGCACTGAAATGCTCACCTTCGTTGCTGACTGCCCCCCCCCATGCTGGTACACATCTGGGCTCTGCGAGCATGTGGGGGTAGTGCATGTGGCATAATGGCTGCAGCATGCCACACCTGTTTTTCAGGACTCTGCATCTATGCACATACTGCCCATGTAGCATTGGTGCATAGGGCCCAGTATGAGCAGAATGGGTTGATGCACTCCACCAGAATTACACAAATGAAAATTCTACAACTACAGGCCACATTAGGACAAATGTCCGACAGCAAAATAAAATGCTATCCAGTGCCAGCATATTTTAACATGTTTATTTTAATTCCCCCCCCCCAAAAAAAAATTTCAAGCACAAAAACACATTACAGGACATACGCAGAAAAATTTTTATTTACTTCTGGGTAATTGAAGGAAATTGACCTGGGGCATTGTACCTTGAAACACACCCAAGCATGCATTAAAAAGGCTTGCCCTATTGTGAGTTATTTCTTACTGTTGCAGCCACTGAGCTTGCACCATGGACCCCAGCTCCCCGAGGGAATAGTTAATGCTAAGAACCACTGTACCAACCATACAGTTTCCCAAGGGACAGCACTACTAGTTTCATCCTAAGAAAAGCACCACGTGCCAAACAAAGCAGCTGCTTTACCATCATCAACCCAGGTCCTGCTGCCCATAGGACAAATGCACTATGTTCTTTATAATGCATATCTCGCCAGGGCAAAAAACAGCATTTTAGTAGGTGAAGCTTACATACTGTATAATATGGCTAATAGTATCACAGTGGCATATTTATTGTGGCAATACTGAATTATTTGCATTCAACAGCATTCTAAATTCAGCTCTGCAGTTTAATTCATTGTAGCTCATTCATTAGAGCATCAATCCATCATAAAAAGAGCCATTGTGCCAAGTAACAATAAGCCATTGTTATTATAACTCAAAAGGGAAATGTGATAATTTGATGATGCTTGTTACAATATTGAGTGCCAACCAATATCATGCTAATCAAGAGAGCACAGCATCCTTATGTCTGCATGTACTATGTATCAACAGTTTACATGTTATTCTGTGGAGTAGGAGGAATTGAGGTTGACTGTGTGACACAAACATTGCACTGCTGTCAGCGCTGTTTATTTTGAGACAACCTACATTTATTCTTGAAATCTATTACAAGTACAGAATGTAAATGTCAAAGCAACAAAGGCTAGAATGACTACAGGGTTACACTATATTCTTAGCTCCCTCCTTGCAGTAGGACAGGGGAGTCAGAACATTGGAATAAGTATGTGTTGCTTCTGCTAGCTATTCCGGCACCGCTCTCTTGGTGCATGTGTTCCTTTTTCTTCAATCTGTGTATGCCGTGCATGCTGAGTTTGTTGTGTTGTGGATGGGCGAGTCTTTCAATAGAATGAGTTACCTTGGCAACTAAGAAGGCAACAAAGTGCAGTGTACTGCAGTGCTGTGTTATAGCAAATGCCTGGTCTTCAACTGGAAATGGAGTAAACTACCACTGCCATCTCAACTAGTCATCTTGTCTGCTGCCACAGGATGAGGAGAAGGAAGGAAATGACTTGTGATTCTGTATGACTGTGATGCGTGCTACTACTGGAGGATGATGATGAGGATGGATGCATCAACTTGATGTGGCAATGCTGCGTTGACTTCTACATCTCTTTGAAGTGTGCTGCTGCTGAGCTGACAAACAATGCTGGAGGTGAGAGCAGAGCAGTTCCAGGAACAAAAGACTGCAATCCACTAGAGCTGGATGAAGGCATGGCCTTGGTGTGGCAATGCCTTCTGGACTTACAAAGACTTTAATGCATACTGCTACTGAATGATAAAGAGGAGCAGGAAGAGGATGAAGATATTAATGTGGGCTTTTAGTTGACTGCAATGTGTGCTTCTGCTGGAGGATGAATGCATCTAACTGATACCTCAACTTCAGCAAGGCCTTCGACTCAGTGCCTCACAGAAAGCCACTGAAAAATGATAGATGACTTAAGGCTGGGAGTGGACTGACTACTTGGGTGGGAAACTGGTTGGAGATGAGACAACAAAGGGTACAAGTACAGTCCATGACCACCATAAAATGTCATCTTGCAAAGAAATGATACTCCTTTATTCCTTTTCAGTCAATCTTTTTATTGAACTTTCATAACAAGCACAACTGCAGATAGCCAGGAAGAGCATGCAACTACGTGAAGCGGATTCATAAAATCCAATGGGCAGTTGTCCTAAAATACCATGATGTACTGTAGGAAGAACAGAGTTCATAACAGAGAACTCATAAATACAACTAGGCAAGAAACTAAAACTTACAACAGTAACAATAACAGAACACTAGGGTCATAGGGAATTATACAAGCATGACTACTGAATAGAGGTACATCTGGGTATGGGGAATTCATTACAGTTCCTGAAGATATGTGTGATCTTTGGAAGGGCAGCCAAAGACGCAGATCCCCAAAACATATTTTGTTGATCCTACATTACTGAGCAGGTTTGCTGGTGTTGTGACAATATTTAGAACCTTGGCATGCTTTCCATACTGCCTGGTAAGTGTGCAGGGTACCCACATTTGCATGCAATAATTGCTCCAGTGTAACCAGCTGTCTCACAGCACTGAGCTATTCCAGAGTGGGGGGGGGGGGAATCTTTGCAGATTTCCACTTGTACAGTAGAAGTCTCTTAGCTGAGGCATTAACAGCCACCTGCCATTGCAGAACATGTGAGTGTTTGGAGAATCCTGTTATGGGGATGCCTAGGAGGAGCAGTAGAGCATTCAAAGGGACATGGAGGCTCACTATGGAAGGACAAATTTGCTGGATCCCCTGCCAATAATTCTTTAAACTTGGGCATTCCCATAACAAACATGTCAGGTGTGCTCCTGCTTGTTGGCATCTCCAGCACTTGTCCTCAGGTAACACGCCTAACCTTTTAAGGATAGATGGTGTTCTGTACCATCTGAGGAGGCCTTTGTTTTGTATGAGATGGTTATGGCCATTTCTGCAAGCCCTGTGTGCATGACATAAAGCAATGGACAATGACCCCTCTGAGATTTACTCATTTAGTTCAGCCTCCCAGCCCTCCCTTGAGGATTTTGACTGGTCTGGTAAAGCATCTCTAATGTGTTGATAGCTAAAACTAACTCTGTTTTCCAGGAGCTTGCTACCTAAGGACATGAACTAGGTATGCATAGCGTCAAGTAGAGATTGCCCACAAGGCTCTCCACAGTTGGAGGATCTCAAGAATCTTGTTTGACCAGGTCATATTTATTTTGCAGAGAGGAGAATGAGTTAATATGATTGCCATCAGTGGTTAGAAGATCCTTCACTGTGGTCACCCCTCTGAATGGGGGTGTGTGGGCAAAGCCCCCACAAAAAGACATTGTTACCTGATGGCTCTCTGCTGTCGGCATAACAGCCATCACTATGCTTGCAGTCGACAAACTTTCTGTCAAACTGCTGACATGGAACCAATCGGGGTCCAGTTAGCTGCAACACTGGAATCCCAACAGTCTCAGACTGTAAGGGCTAAACAGTGCAGGCTTGTAGTGTTGTATTTAAACTTTTGCTTTCCTTAAACCATGTGTGTCCTTTTAAGGTCATGGCAAAAGTTAGTTAAAAGCTATGCAAGCTTAAAAAGAACTTTTGTACTAGCGAGGGAACCTGAACCAAGCCAAACTACTTCCGGCTCCACGCTATAAAACAAGCACACTAAACTTTTTTCCCTTATTCAGCCAGAGCAGTGAGCTGAATAGCGTTGCTCCTTGTGTGGTTTGGGTGACTGGAAGCTGGCACTTTAAATATTTTAATTGGAAAACCTCAGATGCACTGAGGGGAAACGCCAGGGCTCTGGTTAGCTGGAACACAGGAAATACCAGCAGTCTCTGTGAGGGCTAAACAGTGCAGACTTTGTGGTGTAGTTTTTAACTTTTGTTGTCCTTAAACCATTTGTGTGTCCCTTTATGGGCACAGTAAAGGTTAGTTAAAAGCTTTGCAAACTTAAAAGGACTTTGTATTAGCGAGGAACCGGAACCGAGCTGAACTCACTTCAGTCCCTATTATTTTAAACCATAGAAGTATAAGGACTAGAAAGGAAATCCACCCACACAATGTAATCACCAGTAGGATTCGGGTCTGCATAGGCATGCTGACTCTGTTTTGCAGCATGCCTATATAATCCTCGCGACTAGCCTGCTTTTCCTGATCGCTTTGGGTTCTGCTAATACAGTTTAATTAAACAATAGAGAGGGCTGGAAAAGCAAAATAAATACATTTCAAGGATATTGCAAGTTTTGTCTTTTGTTCCCACTGCTAAAAGTGATGTGCAGAAGGTTTAAAGAAATGTGCATTTGCTTGAGCCAACAGAGGAAAAAAAGGAATACATGTATTGCCCCACTCAGATGTTATGTCAGTCTGTCAAAGTGATGTTGCCCCTGCACATCAATGTGTTATTAAATTGCTATCAGGAGTTTCATGAGCTGAATTGCCTGAGATAGGATATAAATAATAGAGGAGTTACTTGAGTTGGCAGGCGGTCAGCAACACTACAGAGAAAGCAGCATTATGTTGTACATAGTGACATTATTATAGCACTATTTTTATTATCTCTTAAAAATATTGTTGAGAGCTGAGGGTGATCATCTAGGGGTAAAGTAACTGTCAGGTATGGCTATATGAAAAAACTAATTATAAAAGCAAATCATAATGTAGAAAATGCCTTTAATGTTAAGTGCTGTGAATAAATGAGTAAGCCTTGCTGCTGAGAGATTTGAGATTTGGAGAGGTTGAGGGCACTGAACATGTACTCCCTGGAAGACAGGAGAGACAGAGAGATGGGACATGTTTGGGACTTTCAAGTACTTGAAAGGGATAAATAAGGTGGGTAAGGAGAATCTCTTTAAGCTGAGTGCAACCATAACAGAGAGGGTGGTGGACACTTGGAATGCGCTGCCAGAAGAGGTAATCTCATTGAAGACAGTGGGCAGCTTTACGAGAAGCTGGGAAAGGTACAGGGGGAAGGTAAGGGTCATGGGTAGGCAGGATGGGAGGAGTGGTGAGAGGGGGCAGGGACAGTAGCTCAAGCTGTAGACCCTGCAACATGAGCAGAATTGATAGACCAAATGGCCATCTTCTGCTGGCTTCTTGCTATGTATGTAACTGTTACAATCAATCTATGGGCAGACTGGATGGGCCTTGCGGTCCTTATCTGCCGTCAACTTATGTTTCTATGTTTCTATTCTCTTTGCTAAGTGGTAGCTATACCAGTTGCAATGATGTGGGTCAGGGACTCTGATGGAGAATGGTAAGCCAATGATTAGTAGGGCTGGGCAGACTGTTCTGCCCAAAGTCCAGACCCCAGATTAAACCCAGAATCCATGGATGTGCATAAATACAGACTTTGCCGCAGAGGTCTGGCTACAGGTCTGTGGAAAGCTGCACAGTGTGGCACAGTGTGTCACTGTTGACTGTTGCCATGGGATGCTGTTGGCACACTCATGGCACATAGAGGTGGCCAGCGGCATCCAATCAGGCATCAGTCACATGATGCTGACAGTGGATAGTCACGTGACACACAGTCATGGTTATAACTGTGGTGAGTGTACAAGGTAGCTCTCGAGCAGCAGCAGGCACAGTACAGAGCAGACTAGGTCAGAGAGGGAGACTGGAGGAGAACCTGTGGCTGCAGCGTGATTTGTGAGGATGGAAGCTGGAGGGAGGAGAAAGGGTTGGGAGTCAGGAGCAGAGGAGAGAAGAGGAATCAGAGGAGAAAGAGGAGATTTTAGTTGCACTTTGTAGGGCAAGGGCAGACTGGCAATTGGCAAAATAAATCATTGACTTGTGCAATCCAGAGGAGAAAGAGTGAGACTTCTGTGTGCAAAAGAGAAAGTTTAGTCACAGAAATCACAAATAAAGGTAATCTTGGCCTCAGTGTGGCTGTGTGCATACACAGGACAGGCTGGCAAAATAAACCCTTGACCTGCGCCATCGGGGGCGGGGAAAACTACTGGGAACCAAAAAGGCATTTTACAGTCACAGAAATCACAAAGTTTATTCCTAACCTCAGTGTGGCTGTGTGTGTACAGGCAAGGCAGGCTGGCAAAATAAACCTTTCACTTGTGCCATCCAGAGGGGAGAGAGACTACTGGGGGCCACAGAGACATTTTACAGTCACAGAAATCACAAAGGAAGTTAATCCTGCCCTCAGTGTGGATGTGGATGTGTGTGTGAGTGATATGTGTGTGTGGCTTCCCAGTCTTATAGTGGGCAGCGATCCTTGAAGGTGTTCATTTTGTCTGACCTCATTGTTGGCATTTTGGCACACAGTGTGAGCTTTTAGGCACAGAGGTGGGCCTATGCAAACCCTATGGTGGGCTTGGAAATTTAGAGGTGTGACATTAAAACAACAGGGGGGGTGGGCATGCTGCACAAACTGTAGGCGTTGTGCCACAGAATTTAGTCAGTCATGCCACTACTGTGTGAACCAAATCACAGAAAGTGGGAACTCCAGCCAAGCAGTGAGCACTGTGGCACTTATATAGTTTATAGTCTGGCACTGTGAGAGGGCATTCTGGCTCCAGGGTGGTCACTGATGCATACAAGGTGGTCACTCCATCCATGTTGGTGGGCACTTATACACAAAGGGTAGGAATTTCAGCACTGCATTAAGCCCTGAGGCATAGATGGTGGGCATTCTGGCCTCTGTTTGGATATTGGAAACCTAGGGTGGGCACTGTGGGCATGTGAGTTGGTGTTCTGGTACTTGGATGGGTCAGCTGAGGCACTGTGTGTGGTCATTTCATCCCTAAGGTATGCACTGATGCACATAGGTTGGGTACTCTGACCCTAGGTTGCACATCCTTGCCCCAGGATGAGAATTACAGCAATCAGGGTGAATACCATAGCCGATGGTGGTCATGCCATACACTATAGAGGGCATTCTCCATGGGGTTCAAGTATGCCCAGAGGGTGGTTATTCTGGCCCTAGGGTGGTCATTCAAGCACAAAGGCTGTGCATTGGGTTCCTGGAATGGGTGGCAAGTGGGTGGGTGTTCCTGATCCAAGCAGAACATTCCATACCTAGATTGGGCATTACGGCCCCAAAATGACTACTGAGAGACAGAGGGTGGTCATTCCAGTCTTAGGGTGGCAAAGCCCAGAGGATGGACATGCAAAACTAGGTGTAGCATGTCATACATAGGGTGGCTCAAGAACTATGGGGCGAAGCCTCCCAGTGGTTCTGAGGGTTGAGGCGCTGGACGCCACACCTTGCGCTGCCCATGACCCTGGTTCAAGAACTAGCCAGGGTCATCTGGGATTTTCAAGGGGGAGGGAGGAGCTGCATTGAGCTGTCATCAGGCAGCTTTCCTCTCTGGGGGAGGGTTGGGCACTGATCCGCTCATCAGACGGTGTCAGGAGAGGAGGGTGCTATTAGGTGCTTCGCAAAAGCCATGTCTCCACACAGCTTCTCTCCTGTACCTTGGTCCATCACGTCAGTGCCCTTGAGGGGGTAGAGCTTCCTGTAGCTACCTCTGTAACCACGGAAACAACTTACACCCCCTGCTGTGCCCTGTGATTCCTGTTCGAGGGGACAGAGTGGATGGTCGGTGCACCAGGCCTTGCCAGCAGTAAAGGAAATATGTCCTCATATAAAAACAAAGAAAAAAGAATTAGGGTGAGTATTCTGGTAGCAGGGGTGGGTGGGCACAGTGGCAAGTGGGTGGCCATTACTGAGATATGGTGGGCATTGAGAACCTAGGGTGACAACTATGGCCCACAGGGCAGGTGTTCCAGCACCAGCTTGGGCTACGAGGCACAGAGCATGGTAATTCTAGAAACCAGTGTGGGCTGTGAGCCAGAGAGGGCTGTCATTCAACCACAGAGGGTGGCCATTCCACATGCCAGTCAGTACAACCTCCATTGTAGAGGAGCTGATTGAATCATTAATCAAAGAAGACCTTGTGGACTACCTAGAGGGCAATGGGCCCCAGGACGGTAAAAAACACAGTTACGTGGCAGGAAGGTATTGCCATTGTAACCTGTGTTCTTTTTCTTTGACTGGGTGCTAAGGCAGTACAAAAAGTGCCATGCTGTGAATCTGCTGTACTGTGACTTCAGCAAGGCTTTGGATTTGGTAACGCACAAAAGTTTGCTTTAAAAACAAAAAGACCTGGCTGTGGCTGGAACTGTAGTGAACTGGGTGGGTACTTGGTCAGGAGGGAGGTAGCAGAGGATGGTGGTGAATGGGGTTAAATCACAGGAAAGGGAGGTTACAAGTGGGGTTCCACAGGGATTTGTTCAGAGACTGTTCCTTGTCAAGTTGTTCATTAGTGAACTGTCTCTCTTCACAGATGACACACAACTGTGGGAGAGTGGATAGTGATGGGGGAATAAGGGATATGATTATGCAGAGGGAAGTACAAAAAAATGGAGGGTTGGTCAAAGGCTTGGCATTTAAAATTCAATGGTAAAAAGTGCAAGATATTGCACTTATAGAAATGGAACCCCAGGACAGAGTATTGCATGGGTGGGGCAACACATAGCACTACAGAAGAGGAATGGTATCTAACAATCATTAGTAACTCCCGTAAATCACAAGGAAAGAAAGAGACTTGGGCATCATCATAACAGATGGCCTGAAATCATCCAAGCAGACCACTAAAGCATTAGGTAAGGCTAGGGGGATGTTAGGGTGTATTAGTAGGGGTATCACAAGTAGTAAGAGGGAGGTAATGATCCCTTTTTACAAGACACTTGTTAGGCCCCATCGGGAGTACTGCGTGCAGTACTGGAGGCCGCACCTGCACAAGGACATTAATGAAATGGAGGCAGTCCAGAAAAGGGCAACCAAAATGGTGCAGGGACTGCATCAGAAAACATATGAGGACAGATTAATGGAGCTCAATATGTATACCCTAGAGCAAAGGAGGGAGAGAGGTGATATTATCGAAATATTCAAACACCTTAAGGGCATTAACAAGGTGAAAGCGTCTAACATGTATCGATATAAGAAACATAGCAGAACAAGAGGACACAGCATGAGATTAGAGGGAGGCCAATTAAGGGGTAATGTGAGGAATTTATTTTTCACAGAAAGGGTGGTGGATGCATAGAACAGCCTACCTCAGGAAGTAGTGGATATGAATACGGTGTAGGGCTTCAGACAGGCATTGGATAGGCATAAGGGAGCAATACAGATGAGTATGAATAGATAGAACATTGACAGAGTAAAGGCCTACCAGTATGGCACATTCATAAGGTGGAAAAAAATGGTCAGACTGGATGGGCCTTGCTGTTCTTATCTGCCATCAGCTTCAATGTTTCTATGTAAACAAAGGAGGCAGTGCAACAAGGTATATAGCAAGGCTAACAGGATGCGGGATGTACCGAGGGCACTGATAGTAGTGAAAAGAGGTAATACCACCCCATACGCATCCCTGGTGAGGCCTCGATGGAATACTGCATCCAGTCCTGGTGTCCTGCCTCAGACAGGACAGTGATAGTTTGAAACAGTGTCATGCAGACTAACAACAAACATTTTCAATGCCTATTGTTGTCTTGCTGACATTGGTAGTGCAGGAGTTAGAGATGCATAATAGGAATGGCAGTGAGGTATTGAACTGATGCCAACCTCACCCCCACCCTGAAGAGACACATTTTCAACATAGACATTTTGAGACCTCCCCTCATGAACAGTGGCAGTGTGATTGTGTTAATCTGTCCCAAAAGTTGATTTCTCACAGTGACCACGCCATTCTGTGCCACAGGTGTGAAAACACATTTTGGGCAGTATGTGAAAAATGACAGCTGTACTGTTCATAAGAAGATGTGAAAAAATGCCAGTGTTGAAAATCTGGCATGAAAATATTATAAATTTGCAAAGTTACAAGGGTGCGTGGAAACTGTGCAACTCAAGCTTGTAACACAGTCATTTTATGGACTTTCGTCACCAAATTTTCAACATAGGCATTTAAGGACCTCTGCTCATGAACAGTGTCACTGTCATTGTCTCAAACTGTCCTGAAAACTGATTTTGTACAGCGACCATGCTATTCTGTGCCGGATGTGCGAAAACACATTTCAGCCAGGATATGTAAAATGACAGCTATACTGTTCATAAGGAGGTGGGGAAAAATGCCAATGTTGAAAATCTGGAGTGCAAATATTACAAATTCATGAAGTTAAGAGCGTGCATGGAAACTGCACAACGCACACTCATAAAACAGCCATTTTTTGGATTTCTTTCATCAAATTTGCAACATAGGCTTTTTGAGAGCCCACCTCATGAACAGTTGCACTGTCATTTTGTTAATCGGTCCCAAAAAGTGATTCCACGCAGTGACCACAAAATCACCTTTCAGGACAGAATAACTCCATGACAGTGACTGAGTTAATGAGGAGGGGTCCCAATAACCCCATGAAGAAAGTTTGGTGCCAAAATTCCCAAAAATGCCCGAGATATGCACCAGAGTTGAAAAAACCCTATTTATGCCATTATACAGCTTACCGGCATTTCTTCAGTTCGCGGTCGGCTTTGAAGAGTGCAGACATGTTCCCGGTCCACCGAAGATCGTTACGCCATGCTCTGGAGGTAATGGGGTGAGAGGGGGGTGTGAGGAAGCAGGGTGTGCAGAGGGTGGGTGTGGGCTACGGGAGGTCCATCGGAGTTGACGAGGGACAGTTTTCTGCTTTGCAGGTTTTAAAAAAAATAAATAAAAATCGCGGAACGGTTTTTCTTTTGCAGAGGCATTTGGCATGCTGGGGTGGGCTCCCACATGCCACCTGAGTGTTTGTTTTTTGGGGGGGTTCTGTAGCCAATGGGGGATTGGGCACCCCAGTCGGCACACAACAAATGGGGGGGACATTATGCTGACAGGGAGTGGGCTCCCCATCGGCAAATTAAACTGGGAAAGTGGGACATGATGCCGAGAGGGATTGGGCACCCCCTCAGTGCACACACGTTAATGGGAGGGGGGTTGCATTATGCCGATGGGAGTGGGATCCCTGTCAGCAAATGAAGTGGGTCGGGGCACTCTGCGGTGTCATGCCACCATGTTTTGTAAACTGGTTACCAGGAAAGGCATGCCACTGCGTGAGAGGCTTGACTCTCGTTGCAGCGGACCTTTCCTTAGATCTGCTGGCCAGTTTACGTGTTGAGGGAGTTTGCGCCCGCAGCTGCCTTATTGGGGAATGAGGGACGCACCTACTGATGCATGTCCTGCATTCACCCACAGTGACCGCACCTCCAAATCCTCATATTGCATGTATGTTGGCTGCAAGCACAAGCCAACATAAAATGATTCAGGTTTAGCATGGTACATCATATGAGGAGCGCCTAAGGCACAAAATATGTATTCTCTAAAAACCAGAAAGCAGAGGGGATATATGATAGAAGCCTTCAAGTTCCATAAAATAATTAATAAAGTAAACTGTGGTGAGTTACTGCCTTGAATACCAACCTTGGGTCATGTGGTCATGAGTGGCTATTAACAGGAGGAAGGTTCAAGAGGGACTTGGGAAAGTACTTCTGTATGGAAAGGGTAGTTGAACCTTGGAACAGTGTCGGCTGAGGTGGTGGGAGCAAATTCTGTCAGGGGAGGGAGGCAGGCATGACATAGAATGAAGGGAACAGTGGTGTCTTGGGTGACAAGAGCAGCATGGAGAATGGGGTTGGGATGGGGAGTGTTACTATGCTGGAGGTACAGTAGTTTCCAAGGAAGGTCTCAGGGATTATAGGAACTATGGTTACCACTATATGGACCTGTGGGCTTTTTCTGCCATTATGGTCTGTTTCTATGTGTCATTTTAGCCTTATGGTGGATGTTTCTGCTCTTATGGTGGGCATTGACCCTTTTGGTGGGTACCCTTGGCCTTTCGGTTGGCACTTGCACTATCGTGGGCTCATTACAGCAGGTGGAAGAAACTGTGGCTGGGGTGAGTAGCTGCTCCAGCAGGTGAAGGGTGTCATCTGTGAATCAGCATGACTGTTCCAAATCACTGACAGATGTTGCCCCAACCTTAACAACTGGTAAAATACATAACTGTTGCAAGTACCAGAATATGAAAATATGCATGCTGTGGTTATGGCAGTTTTGGATTATTACAGTCGAACTTGTTTTGGGTACTGGATTTGACCCTACCTATAGGACAGGGGCAATAACTGAACGTAAGCAAACATTTTGTAATAGTTGAAGGCCAAAAGTGTAGCAAAATGACATAACCATGTGTGCATATTGATTGGGATATTATTGTTTTGGGAAGTGTTTTTTCTTCCTGACTAGCAATCAGAATTTCACGACTTGGATTTCAAGGGGGGGGGGGGGATCAAAGAATCAGAACATAAAATGGATCTTGGGATCATAGTGTCCTCAAACCTTAAGGTAGGTTTCCAATGTAGCAGGGCAGCAGGAAGGGCTAATGGAATTCTGACATGCATAGGCAGGGGAATTACTAGCAGAAGGAAGGAGGTTATAATGACCCTCTACAAAGCCATGGTGAGGCCGCAGTTAGAGTACGGGGTTCAGTTCTGGTGACCACACCTCTACAAGGATATAGGTGCACTGGAGAGGGTTCAGAGAAGGGCAACAGGGGGCATAACTTGGACCCAACAAAGATGGCAGCATAGTTCTCTCACTTAGCCCCAGCCTGGCACCAAATCGCATACAATCCACTGAAATGCCAGACCCAACTGTATTGTTTAGCAACTGGAAACCTCCCCCTACCTCTGTCACTGTCAGCCTGATGTTTTGGTTAAGAAAAGCCACACTCTTTCTGTTGCAGCCATAATGTGCATATTTCTGAGCCGATTTGCAGAGTTAGGCCATGTAGGCCCGACAGCAGGGGTGCGGACTTGCCTACGAGTACATTTACTGGTGTGTTAGCACCTAGTGCATAATTTAACAGGTCGCGATTGCCCGCTAATTGAGGAGGTAGGGGGAAAAGGCTACAAGTGGCAGCACAATAATATTGCCTCTTAAACATGCAAGGTTAAAAGGGGTGATGGCTGCCTCAGGGGACAAAGTGCCAGGATCTTGCATAATACCTCCTCTGCCACCTCAAGAGCAGACTCAGCTAGGGGACGCCTTATCCAATATCACAAAGATGCTGGATGCACTATTAATCAGAGTGGACAACAGTGGAACATCCTTAGCGGGGAATGTGGCCATTACGCGTAGACTGGAGGACAAACAAAATGCTATAGAACAGAGAATGGAGGAGTTGGAAGACAGCACATTGCTGTACTGCAATGTATCAGGCACCATGAAGCTAAGTTATCTAGGCTGTGGTACAGGGCTGAGGACCAGGAAAACAGGAGCTGGAGGAACAATATATGAATCTTAGGGGTCCTAGAGGGACTAAAGGCCTGAATATGGAACATTTTCTTAATGATTGGCTGCCACACCTGTTGGGGAAAGGTGAGAGAGCCATCGGTGTGGAATGGGCACAGGGTGTTTGGTAGGTTGGACAGTTCTAATGCTCCCAAAACAATCATAGCATATCTCTTAAGATACTCAGTCAAAGACAAACTGCTTTGTATTACAAGGGACATGGGAGAAATCACATGGAAAGGCCATACAATATCCCTTTACCGTGACTACACTCAGGAAGTAGCCACCAAGTGCAGAGCATATGGCCCAATAAAGAAGATTCTAATGGCCAACTCCTTCCAATATCACTTTAAAAGCTTACCGCGTTACACCTCCAAAGATGGAAAGTTTTCCTGCAGAATCACCAAGAGATGCTGAAGCCTGGATTTGTAATCACTGGCCAGGCCTGATCCGTGGACTACATCCCCAGACGCCTCTGGGCCCTGTCGTTTCATATGGGAAAAGGGGCAGATAAGAGAAATGCTTTCAGGGGACGACAAATATGGTAGGACTGGTACTGACACAAAATGCCCCTCTTGCACTCTTCACCGCTCTGCTACAACCTAAGGACACTGGGCACCGCCAAGTAGAGAGCCCACCATCCGGATCTGGGCACCCTATTGCTGAGCTGGAAATGACAGAACAACAAAACCGGACCAAACAAATACACTCCAGCAGACAACACCAATGGGCTAGAAGCCCTAATCACTTCACTGCTGGAAAACCATCAGCACCCCCCCACCAAGCACCTTCGGGCAGAAGCAGCATCGCCTCCCAGAGCAATAACTGAGATATCCCTTGATCCTGAAAGCGTAGAACCCATGGAGGATGTTTCCCCACTGGACTGCGCCACTACCATGGAGGAGAATGAAGAAGAGCTTGCTCTAGTGGCCAGATTACTTAAACCAGGGACTAAATCCTTTGCGGAAGCCTTGATCTCTCCCTCAACCTGCCAGGACTGAAAAGACTAGACCGAAGAACCGCTAACCGGGAAGGATGGATGAACCGCAACACTGATGAACTATGGCAAAAAATAGTTTCCCCCTGATGTCACCTTCTTAGCGTCATGGTTTGGAAATGCTACCTTAATATTTTGCTCTGTCTAATCCCTCTCCCTTGTCTGGTGCTTTTCCTGGCTGAACATGGGTAGCACACATAGTGGTACACCTCTGCTGCTGCACCCCACCCCCATGTTTATCCCTTAGCTCCACCTGCTTGGCGAAACTCACTAGACAAATACAAAAATATACTGCAGGTGTGTAAGAGGATGTATCGCCATCATACCCCCCCCCCCTTTTACTTTTATTCTTGACAGGGCTTTAGTACCCATATAACTCTGCATTAATACCTGTTTGCATATGTGATTTGGGCTCAAAATGCCCATCGAGAACCCGATGGTGAAACTGCCAGTCTGCCAGACCATTGGGACTCCTTGACCCTCATATTCACCCCCACCTTAGTCTATCAGTTAGTATTGTTATCAAACGGCTGATGGAGGTACTTCCAACTTCTCTCACCCATATACCACACTACCCACCTCCCCGCTATGTTGCCCGCCATGTTCCTCCTTTCCAGTTGCCAGTATCATTTCTGTATCCTTTCGGCAGGCTGCTGTTAGGCATTCCTGGATCCTCCGGACAGAGTCTAAATGGTTCTAAGAGGCAAGGTTGGGACAGTTCACCCATGTTTGGTGTGACCTCCCTGTTTTCCCGATTGATGCTTGAAGCAGTGTGGCGTGGAGCGCATCGATGCCTTTTCACACATTTACCTCAGCATCATTAAAATATATACTGTTTAGTGTGTTTATATTTGTTATACTATTTCTGTTTTTGGCATATTGATTATTGTTAACTTTGTTACAATACAGTGTTTACTCTCTCTCTATTTGACTAGGCATTCCATACTTGGTGATAAGTGTTGCAGCTGCCCATTCATTCTTCTCCATACCTTGCTCTGTCTCTTCACATACCAGGTTTGAAGCCCCTAAGTATGAGCTAATAACCAGGTAACTTTCTAACTGTCTGCTGTCCAGTCTCTTTTACTTCCTACTGTGTGAGTACTCCTTTTCCTTTGTCTCATCAGCTAGCCACCTAGAAGATAACAATGCTACTACCCACCATTCGGATCATGTTGGAAGTGAGTCTCCTGGAATGTTAAAGGGCTTAATCATCCAGAAAAACACACTAAAGTATTACAATTTTTGAATTCTATGAGAACTGATATAGCCCTCATCCAGGAGATACACCTCACCAATCGCACGGTGCAATGGCTTAGGAAGTTATGGGGGGGGGGTACAGTTGTTGCTAGCTGTGCAACTACCAAATCCAGGGGGATTGCCATTTTATTATGAAAATCTGGTCCTAGGGTGGTAGAGGATATCCTCAGGGACTCCCAGGGACGATGAGTAGCAATCAGGCTCTCCTACCGGGGTAGTAGTGGTGGCCAACGATAATGTACACAACACTGATTCGGGAGATATTCCTGACTTAAGCCAAGCATTTACAGACCATACAGAGGGCCTCTCAGATGTTTCTGATATTATTAGAGGAGACCATAATCTTTCTTGACAAATCTCTCCTACTCCGTAAACCCATTCCAAGGTTCTGGAGGGTCTTACAGATCTGATGGCAGAGTGGAACCTCTGTGACCCCTGGAGAAGGAATCACCTGCAAGGGCGTGACTATTCCCTTTATTCGACAGTGCACCACACTCATAGTAGGATTGATTTCTGGCTGGTAAACTACATGGCTCCACCAGGGATCACAGACACGTCAATTGGCAGCATTGTGATCTCTGATCATGCCTCCGTATCGATGTCATTTTCCCCACTGGGCCAGGGAGCCCCAGCTACAAGATGGAGGTGCAACCCCCTGTTGTTGCAGGATAAAACTTTTCAAACCTATATTAAAGGTGAAGCATATACAGTACCTATTTCTCTCTTAATACATTTGATGAAGTCTAGGCCTCTACAATATGGGAAGCCTTCAAAGCTGTTATCAGGGGTAGGATCATTTCTTTCACAGCAGCTAAAAATAAGGCTCATGCAGAATCCCTTTGCACTATGCAAGCCAAACTTGCAATCCTGGAGAAGCAGTTTAAAGCCTCAGCCCAAAACCCACTCAATTCTCCACTCTTATCCAATATCACAGGCCTCAAATATCAAATAAACACTCTGTTAAATCAAAAAGTGGAATGGCAACATTTACGTTCTAAACATAAGTCGTGGGAGGGAGGGGACAAGGGAGGTAAGCTGTTAGCTTATCTCCGTAAACAACAAGCCTCCTCCAGGATTCTAGCATTAAAAAATAAGCAGGGTAAAATAGTCTCGATGCCCAAAGCTATTAATGAAACCATGCACCTTTTTTATCAAGAACTTTACCAGACCCAGTCCAAACTTTCAGCTGTGGAAATTTCCACATGCATATCAGAGCTATGTAGAGGGATTCCCCTTCCCAAACTGGATTGTAATACCCTGGACTCCCCTGTCACCCCTGAGGAGCTTCAGTCTGCCCTGTTCCAAATGGCTAAGGGGAAGGCTCTAGGACCAGACGAGATGACAGTAAAACTTTACCAACTTCTTAAGGCAGAGATCACCACCCCTCTACTACAAGCCCTACAGGAAGCACAGAATACCACTGCTCTCCCTCCCACCATGCGAGAAGCCCTAATAACTTTAATTCCCAAGAAATCCTCAGATGCAGTGAACTGTGCCAATTTTAGGCCTATTTCACTGCTCCCATGGACACAAACTGTTAGCCAAAGTTTTGGCCAATAGGCTGGTTCAGGTTCTCCCCACTCTAATACACCCCTCACAATTGAGCTTTTCTAAGGGTAAGTTGGGAGCAGACAACCTACGCCTTGTCCTTAACTTGAAATGGCTAGCACTCCACTCCCAGATTCCTCATGGGAGCCTTGGCAATTGACTTTGCCAAGGTATTTGACTCCTTGGAATGGGGGAATCTTCATAACGCCCTCAGCCTTTATGGTTTGGCCTTTTTGCTCCTGGGTCTCTATGTTATATCACCTGCAACAGCCAGAATCATCACTACCCAGACATTTCCTTTCCTTTCCTCTCCAAATGGTACCAGGCAAGGATGTCCCCTCACCCCCTTCTTTTAATTATTGCTCTGGATCCTTTGATCAGGAAACTCTTGGGCACTCCAGACATTATTGGGATTCCCGTTAACAAACTGTCCTTTCTGGTCAATGCATATGCTGATGATATGCTCCTTACATTATCCAATCCTGAATGTTCACTACCTACAGTCCTCTCAGTGCTAAATGAGTTTGCCTCCCTCTCCACCCTAGTTATTAATCAAAAGAAAGCCATTCTTTCCCCTCTTAACACAGAGTGTGGTAGACACTGCCTAACAGGCACTGACTTCATCGGGGCACCTCAAGGTTTCTCCTAACTTGGGATTTATATTCCCTCTGCATGGAATGACCTGGAACAAGCCACCTTCTCTCCCCTCTTAGCATCCCTTTCAGTTGAGGTTCCAAAATGGAGGAAGATGCAGCTAACTCTGAAAGCCAAAATAGAAGCGGTATGGATGTTCATATTCTCAAGGGTCTCATACCCCCTAAATAGTCTTCCAATTCCCATATCCCCAAAGCCTTTCTCCGCCTTGGATAAACTCATCTCCTCTTTCTTATGGGATGGCAAAACGTCATGCTGGGGACGCAGAAAACTGAGAGCACATTGGTCAAAAGGTGGGCTAGGGCTCCCGTGGTTCGTAAGCTACCATTTGGCTTTTCGCATGGCTCAAGCCACTGCATGGTTTGTCCCTAATAAGACCTCCCCCCTCAATGGGTACTTTTAAAAGCCACCCTTATACCAGATAATTCTCTCTTCTCATTGTTAACTAACAGGAAACTCCCCAAAGGTCAGGTCACTCCCATTATGAGGGAAGACTTGTAAATCCTGGTATCTGGCCATGACCCTCACCGGGGTCCCAAGCAAGGCCTCCTGTCCCCCAGTTTCCTATGCCCCTGTATGGAACAACAAGCTTATCATGATAGATTGCAGACCTCTGAATTGGTCTCACTGGGCATCAAAGGGTGTCCGAACCGTGGGGTATCTTTCTTCTACCTGATGGCAAAACTCTGATGTCCTTTGAGCAAATGCAGGGCTGCTTTGACCTGAAAACACAAGATTTCTGGAGATATCTTCAGATATGAAGCGCTCTCGCCCCTCTCCTAACCACACACCTAGAGGTGGACGGATGGAGCTGCTTGAATTCTCTCCACAAGCCACGAAAAGGCCATGGGCTGGTGGGAGTTTTCTATAGTGTGCGGGACTCTCAGCCATACACTACATCTGCATGTCGAATAACATGGGAGAAGGAACTAAATCTCCCCATCTCTTTGCAGCTATGGTCTGTCTGCCTGAGGATGGCTCATACTGCATATGAGGATGCTAAGAGTCAGCTGATTCACTTAAAAATTCTTCTGAGATGGTACAGGACACCTGCCATGCTTTACAAACTCAAAATACTGAAACATGACAGGTATTGGAGGTGCCAGTCCTCCTCGGCTTATCTGCTCCATATGCTATGGACATGACCAACTCTCCAAAGTTTCTGGAATCAGGTGCTAGACGACTGCTCAAAGATTGTTGGTAAAAGGCTGTCCTATTCCCAAGACTCCTTACTGTTATGAGACGTCTCCATTCTGGATCCTCTGCCTCCCCTATTGAAAGTTTGGACCCTTGCAGCAGTAATGGAGGCAAAAAGGGCCATTCTGATGAAATGGAGGCAGCCCACAACCCCATCGGCCAATGCATGGCGGGAAGCTATGGCTCGACTAGCTATATTTGAGAGGTTCACAGCAGTGGGAAAAGGCCATCTCCCTAAATACCATAAAAAGTGGGATGCCTACTTACACTCCCACATCTGTGCAGTTCCACCCCCCTCACCGCAAAACCCCCTAATATGCTGAGATTAGCTGCGTAACCCTTCCCCCTTCCACACCATGGCCAGTGTGGAAGATAAAGGAGTCTTCACCTCACTAGCAACATTCTGACATCTTACCTGTCTTTATTCCTTCACTTCGGTTCTCACTGCCTTAAGGAACCTGAATTAATATGTATACTATGAGCTATATAAGGAGAATGATGCTCATGACCAGTAAGGATATTAAGACTGATAGACAGCTGTTAATACACAAAGGCATATTTAGATATCAAGTAGAACTTACACATATCGTTCTGGGACGGTCATGCACTGAAGCAATTGGGATGTCTTTTTTCAGTGTTCATAATTGCCATAGAACACTTTAGATATAATTTACAGTAGTACTTGCAGTGTATGATTCCTTTTGGTCTTATGACACTTATTACTGTTTTATTTATGGGACGTCAAATCTGTATGTCTAGTCCATGTTACTATAAACATGATGGATACGTAAATGGTAAAACTCAATAAAATCTTATATGATTAAAAAGAAGGGCAACAAAGATGGTGCAGGGTATGCAGGGAAGACATACGGGCACAGGGGTGTAGCTTCAAAGGGTGCAGGGTTGCAGCAGAAAATCCGGACCCATGAGGTTTGAGGGCCCAAATCATAATTTTGATGTCTATTCAAAACCAGGGGCCCTCTAAAATACCCTTGCAGTCAGGCCCTCTGGGAATTTGCTACGCTACTGGGGCAGAGGTGTAAGGAGCTGACTCTGTACATGCTGGAAACAAGGAGGGAAGGGGGGGGACATGATTGAAACCTTTAAATATGTAAAGGGGATCAATAAAGTAGGTGAAGGGGGGCTGCTGAGAAGGAAGGAGGGAGCCAGAAATAGAGGGCACAGCCTCATATTGCAAGGAAATAGGTTCAGGGGCAATGTGAGAGGGTGCTTCTTCACAGAGAGGGTAGTGGAGGCCTGTAGCACTGCCTGATGGAGTGATGGGGCTAAGACAGTGGAGGAATGTAAGTGGCATGGGCCAGGCATATGGGACTGAGTACTGGGGGACGGTGGGGGGGGCAGGTGGGGAGGGTTATATGAAGGGGAGGTTGGGCAGACTAGATGGGCCAGAAAGGTCTTTTCTGCAGTCAGTTTGCTATGATTCTATGTGTTAAGGTGACCGTCGCTCATGTTGATGACTGTTATTGTGGCAGGTGTTGCACAATGACAGGTCTCCCTGTATTGTTTTTGTGTCTTATAAACGGAGCTTCTTAACTCCTGGGGGTGTAACAAGGTATGAGGTAATGCTTACTGTTGTGAAACCCCGTGCAAGTGACATTACATAAGGCTGGGGAGCAGGACCTAACTGGTGATAGCATCTGTCTCCAGCCACCCTAATGAAGTCATATTTGTCTCAATTGCCACACACACACGCCCTTCCCATGAGTGAGCCTGCATACAACACCTTCTGGATGGAGGTGAGACATCTGCATCAGAGACCATGTTTCTATTCCTCCTTATTGTGTGCACCATCGTCTGTGGTCATCCAGGTGGCAGAATAGCAACAAAGTGTAACTCTGTTTCACAATGGAAAATCCTTTCTGCCGCTCCATCTTCCTCCTACAGATGACCCCTCTTCCGTCATCACCATCAGCAGAGTTGGTAGAAACAGCCTATCAGGCCTGACATATTCACACACTCATTCACCTGGAGATGCCTTTTGGCTGACACATTGACACACTATCGAACTACAGGGCATCTTTTGTGCTGACATGCCATTTGAACAGTCAGGCTTATGATACTCTTGCCAGCACAGTTGTGTGTGGTGCTGGGGGAATAATAATTAGACACGCTGAGCAATATGTGGCCACATGTCTACCTGGAAGCAGGGTTGGGTGGACCCAAAATGGTCCTGACCTTTATTATCAGGATCAGGATCCAATTCAAAGTCCTGATAAGTTCTGATTAGTCCTGATTCAAATCAGAACCTTTTATAAAATAAGATAAAAACTGCAATTCTGCTATATAATTGCATAAAACGCCACTGAGATCTGTGACACATATGTAGAATTGTAATCAGCATTTCAGGATATGAAAACTGTGAGTTTATAGCACTGATGTGCTGGTCAGTTGAATATGGCAGTCATGCAGTTGACCTCTGTCTGTTTCCTATCTCAGAGTCAGTAGTACTGGTGCTACAATTATAAACTGACCTGTCTGAACTCAGAGAGCAATCCATTCCCATTTAGTAGTATACACTATACATTGTACAATGGACATATCATAGAAACACAGAAACATAAATTTGAATTTGATGGCAGATAAGGACCACTTGGCCCACCAGTCTGCTCATTCCCTACTTATTCGATAAGCAGCAGATTTTAGTTATCCATTAGGAAGAAGTAGTCTACTGGTTATCAGTTTATTATTATTAAGCCAGTTCCTTCTCTGCTCCACTGAGAGTCATGCAGTTATTTTTTATGGCATAGGGTCCCTCCACCCAAATTGATGACAAATTGGGACCCCTACAAAAAAAAATAACTGCATGTCCTTAGGAGTCCAGAGACCTAGCTACTGTGGTGGAAGGGGGAGTGTGGCTGTGAGGCCGAGCCTGTACTGAGTGGGCAGAGACCTATATTCAGGCAATCCAAAAATGCAAAAATTAGACAAGTTATTCGTGCATGCTGAAAAAAGGTGTGGCAGCATGTTCAGGCAATCCAAAAATTAGGACATACTGAAAACATTGTGCCATCAGTCCCAACTTCAGGCAGTCCAAAAATTAGAGAAGTCTATTAGTACATGCTGCAAAAAGTGTGCCATCAGGTTCAGGCAGTCCAAAAAATACACAAATCCATTAAGACATGCTGCAAAAAGTGTGCCATCAGGTTCAAGCAGTCCAAAAATTAAATTTCACAAGTCCATTAGGACATGCCACAAAAAGTGTGCCATCAGGTTTAGGCAATCCAAAAATTAGCAGTCTGTCAGAACATGCTGAAAACATTGTGCCATCAGGTACAAAATTGTATAGGCCACATATGGGCTTACACAAGTACTACTGATTTATTGTTCTGAAAAAATGTGATCTTTCTACTTTTCCAAGTAGTCATCTTTGAGGTCACTGAAATGTATTTGCTCCCTCCTGGTCATAGGCGTAATCAGTCAATGGAAGGTTTACTGTTAAGAATGTTAACTTTTAAACATTTTCTGGTAGTACCCTAGAGCTTGTATCTGTTACCACATTTCCTGCACAGCTAAAAAGTCGCTCTGAAAATACACTGATTGGGGACAGACCATGTACTTCAAGGCTACCTGCACAAGTGCAGGCCATACAGGCTCCTTGCTTTGCCAGTTTTTAATGGGCTCTTCATTCCATTCGATACCTTTTCTGCTGAATAGCAGTCAACCATGGCCTGGGCAGAAGCAGTGACATACGGAGAAGGAAGGGTTGATTTTTCAAGGACAACAGCATCCAAGTGACCCCAAAGATGACTGCTGGGTGTAGAATGGATGGCAGCAGCTGACTGTTTTGTAGCCTGACTGAGAAGAGATAGAGAGCTGTGAAGGTGCAGGAGGAATGGATGAGCAGACTGCATCTGTTGTCATGGTTTTTTCAAAAGCAAATCTACTTCTTGAATGATTTTATGTCTGCAGTTTTGAAACACGTTTGAGTCAATCTGTGAGAGGTGTTTCATCTTGTACCATGGGTCTAGTACTATTGCAATAATGTATTGTTCTGCCATGAGCATTTCACAGAGTTTCTCACCATCTCTGTGTAACCCCCCTGCAAATGGGGGTTCCCAAAAGACTTCCAGGAGCTTGCTTGAATGCTCCAAGCCTGAATGGTGTTTGGCATTTAAGCCATTTATCAGTGAGTGTTTTTGGAGCCTCTGGTACTGTCTCTTTAAGAGCTGTCTGCTTGCAGACATAATTAGTTTGTATGGGGGACTGTGTGCTTCTCTGAGTACCACTCGAGCTGCTGCCAATTCACTTGATTTTTGCAGTCACTAGGAGTGCAAAGGGAACCTATCTGAAAGATGTAACTGTTTACCAGAAATTATTTAGAGTAATAATGAAATTACAGTTTGTCTAACCTGCTTTCTTTGCAGTCAGAACTGTGTCTGCTAGTTCCCCATTCTAGTTTTGAACTGCTGAACTGGACCAATCAGTGTGGGGTAAGCTAGCTCTAAAATGGTGCCTTGGACGAATCAGAACTTGGACTCATAATCTGAGCCAGCCACAAGAGGATTGTATGGGCAGTGACTCTGGGAGATGTAGTTTAGACTTCAGTGCCTTTTGGACCAACAGCAGCAGTCTGATTGTGGTGACAGCCAATCCAGTCAAGAACTGGGAAGAACTCAAAGGAAGTGCCAGGTTTTGTCGGTTGGAGTTGAGTTGAGCTTTGGCAGTGAGAGAAGGAAGGAGCCCTGTACTTTTCAGTGTGCAGTTTTAGTCAAAAACGTGTGTAAGGCCCAGAGTTCCAGTCTGCAGCTTGTTAGGACTGAATCCGTCCTGTGAAAAGAATCAAAGGATCTCTGAAGAGTAGAAACCAGGCTCACCCTGTAGAAGACTGGAGGAATTGCTGAAAATTACACTCGGTCTGTCAGGAACTGGATCTGCTGTGTGTTCTCCTGGGTATTGTGCAGTAATGCGATCGGGATACAGATGCAGCCTGCCTGGTATAGTGCTTTCTTTTATATGGATGTGTGAAGAGGTTTGTATACCTCAAGTGAGCCCTGCTGACATTGAAGGACCCTATCTCATTTTGAGGTCGTGAGTACTAATTCAGGTCGGCTCCTGTTGAATTGCCACATTAAATCCAAATGGAATTACTGTACTGCTGACTGTTTAATTCTCCTTTTCTCTGTGTGAAAGGGCCCTACCAGCTGCCACGGTTTGGACTAGCACTAGGGCTTGGGTACCCAGGGACAGTAACTGATAGGGATAGGCCTGTGCACAGAGCCATAGGTAGATTATTAGAGTGATAAGCTAATTAACCTGATTTCCCCTGTCCTTGTTATATCCCCTAAATAAATCAGAGCTGCTTGTTTCAGCAAAGTTATACTGCCTGAGGTATTTGTCTATGTTAAAGTACTGTACTGTGATTGTTGCACTGTATCTCATTTCACAGGAGGTCCCAGTGCGGAACCAGACCTGGGGGTAAGTGTATACTGTGAAGGTAATTCTGATATATTGTGTGGCCACTAGTGGGAAGAAAAGGGGTTGCAGTGTCCCAGGGCTGTGACCAAGTTAGTTTAACTATTGCAAACCCTGACCTCTGGGTGGAGGCACCCGCCATTGGATCCAGGCCCCTCAGCCTGTTAGTGGCAAATCAGGCAGGGGTAGTAGCCCCTGGGATAGCGCCATCTAGGGGTTACATCTGACTTTTTTAATCGTTCTGTGTACTATGTATTTCTTTATTCAGTGTGGCAAGTCCCTTTCAGTTGCACTCCCATCTGAAACTAGCTCATTGTACCTTCCAACTCATCCCTGATTGCATTCAGCTGAAATCTACGAATCTTGATCAATGGGATTATTTGGCTGCGTGGCACTGTTGGAACTTGCTTCCCTAGTAATTTCCTCAAAGGGTCGCAGTAGCTTGAAAAAAGTTCTAAAACAGCCCACTGCTGAGGAGTAATGTACACATCAGTATTCACTATGTTGTTCTCTAGTGTATACTGTCTTACGGACTTTTGTTTGCTCCAGCAGTCTTTGGAACATGTAAAAAGTAGTTTCACCTCATTGTAACATCCTGGATGAGTGTATTAGGAGGCAGTCCATGTTCTTCTTGTATGGCCCGAAGACGTTGACATGCTTTGCAGAAGTGGCAGAAATGTGTGCATTTTCTTTTTGCCACATATGTGAGAGCCTTTATATATCTGTCCTCTTCCATAAATGCATGCACAATCAATTTAGGTAGCATGCAAAACATTGAATGTCGACAAAGCCCCCATCAGATAATGCTTTCTTTATGTTTAAACCATTGTCAGCCACAATAAAACCTACAGAAAGCCCTTGTGATGTAAGTCAGTACGATCTCTCTCTCTCTCTCTCTATTGAGCTCACCCAGGATGTTGGGAGATGTGTGATCCTGCAGGATATACTGGATGCAAAGGGAAGCCAGTTTCAGAGGGGAATTGTCAGTGTCACTACAGGGAGTAAACGATAGCCAATGCGCAGTCAGTGACATAAATGGTTCTGGCTGGCAGCTTGTCCATATGTCAGTAGTCAGATGGACAACCCCGGCAACTGAATTTTTAAAGCATTTTTCAGTTTAGCACTTACTATATCATACATCTGCGGTATTGCAACAGTCAAGAAATATTTCCTGGATGGAATATTGTATCGTGGTGACAGGTGATTCAAAAGCCTTTTGAATCCTACATGCTCCACAATTCTGTAAGGCTGTAAGTCCAGTGCTATCATCTCTGAAATTAGTTTTGTTATAGCAATTGCCTCAGGATGAGTATGCTGGTACTTAGCTTTATGTTCAGTTGTCTCTGAAATTATGAGCTGTCTTCTAGCAGTTGAAGTTTTCAGATGGCCAACATTAGGAGTGCTGGATGATGAGAAGGGCAAAAGGGGCTGTTTGCAGTACTTATTCTAGAAGAAGACTGACAAGGAGTTGACAATACAACTGAAGCAGCAGGGCTGCTGCTGCTGCTATCACTTGCTATAACCGGTGCAGCAGGTGTAGTCTGACTTAACTTGGCCTGCATGTTGTTGTCTTCTTTCTCTCTCTGACCAAATAATCACGCCTGAGACGTAATGGGTGACATCTCTCTAAATCTCTTTTTAATGCTGAGGTACCCAAAGCACCTTTTTCGCTCACTCTGCTGATGGTCTTTTTACATATAAAGAAACCTACTTGTAACTCATTATTGGCAGCCAGAGAAAAGTAAGACCACACATAAGATGTCATCTTCTTTGTTTTATTACTAGGCATACTATACCATCCTCCATTGTCACTTCCATTATGTTGTTGTTTCTTAACACTGGGATGCTGCTTATCAAGGTCTTTTTCTGTTTCACCATTATCATCATCCAACGGCTCCTCCAGGCCACTAACAGAACCTAAATCTGAATGCACTGCCCCCTCATCTGGTTTCTCCTGCACCTGCACCACACTGTTCAGGCCCAAACTGCCCATCTCGTCATCCAAGTCTAAATCATCACATTCATCCTGCGTCTGTGGAGCTGCCACCTCTACCGCATTCTGGCTTTCTGTTTGTTTCTGCTTTTCTCCCTCCTTGTCTACATCCTCCATTTCATAATCATTACTCTCATCAGAGCTAGATCCACCCCCCCACCCAGTTTCATTTAAATCTGCACTGATACTACGGTACAAATAGGTACCATATTTTGGCTTGCTACTCCTTGTGGTGCTGACTACTCCTTTAGTTTTAATTAAGGTAGTTTTGGTCTTTCCTGTCTGCTTGGACAAATTGTGGAAGAACCACTACTGCTACAAGATGAAGTTCCAGCAACTGGTCTTTTACCAGTTAGGCTGTGCAGTGTTGTTTGTGCCATACGTTTCCCCATACCTTTACCCATATCTGCCTCTGCCTCACTCTGTCTGGTGCACATTTCCAGTTTTTTTTTAATTACACACAAACATGATTATTCAGTATGTGTTTTCTTTTTATTTAGTCCTCTCAGTTGTTCCCAAGTTCTTCAGACCACTTGTACAGGCTTGGCATCACAGCCAGTGCCCCCCTTTCCACCACAATATCCAGGTTTATTTTTTTTAAATGCCAATGATACAAAAACATTTTTTTTGCTGTATATATTTTCTTCCTATTAAGTCCGCTCAGTTGTTCTTAATTTCCTCTGCCCACTCAGTGCAGGAGTGTTCTCACAGCCACACTCCCCAATCCATCACATTACCTATTTTTTTTAAATTACACTCCAGGAAATATTTCTCGACTGTTGCAATACTGCAGATGTATGTAGTCCTTTCAGATGTTCCCAAGTTCCAATGCTCATTCAGTACAGGTTTGCCCTCACAGCCACACTCCCTCTTTCACCACAGTACCTATGTTTTTTTTAATGCACACAAGGAAATATTTCCGAATATTGCAATACGATAGACATATGTACAGTAATCTTCTCAGTAGTTTCCAATTTCCTCTGCCCATTCAGTACAGGTTCGCCTCACAGCCACACCCCCCCTTCTAACACAGTACCTAGGTTTTTTTTATTACACAAGGAAATATTTCACAACTGTTTCTTGCAATAACGCAGATGTATGTAGCCCTCTCCGTTGTTCCAAATTTCCTCTGCACACTCAGTACAGGTTCGCCCTCTAAGCCACACCCCCGCTTCCACCACAGTACCTAGGTTTTTTTATTACACACAAGGAAATCTTTCTCAGTTGTTGCAATACGCAGATGTATGTAGTCCCCTCAGTTGTTCCCAAGTTCCAATGCCCACTCAGTACAGGTTCGCCCTCACAGCCACTCTCCCCCTTCCAAGATAGTACCTATGTTTTTTTTAATACACACAAGGAAGTATTTCCAAATATTACAGTACCACAGATATATGTACAGTAATCTTATCAGTTGTTTCCAATTTCCTCTGCCCACTCAGTATAGGTTCACCTTCACAGCCACACTCCCCCTTCCATCACAGTACCTAGTTGTTGTTTTTATTACACGCAATTAAATATTTCTCGACTGTTGCAATACTGCAGATGTATGTAGTCCTCTCAGTTGTTCCCAAGTTCCAATGCCCACTCAGTACAGGTTCTCCCTCACAGCCGCACTCCCCCTTCCACCACAGTACCTAGGTTTTGTTTTTATTACACACAAGGAAATATTTTTCAACTGTTGCAATACCGCAGATGTATGTACTCCTCTCAGTTGTTCCCAATGTCCTCTGCCCATTTAGTACAGGATCGCCCTCACAGCCACAGTCCCTCTTCCACCACAGTACCTATGTTTTTTTTTAATACACACAAGGAAGAATTTCACAACTGTATCTTACAATACCGCAGATGTATGTAGCCCTCTCAGTTGTTCCAAATTATCTCTGCCCACACAGACCAGGCTCGCCATCACAGTCACACTCCACTTCTACCACAATACTGAGGTTTATTTTATTACACAAGGAAATATTTCTGACTGTTGCAATACCACATATGTATGTACAGTAATCCTCTCAGCTGTTTCTAATTTACTCTGCCCACTCAGTATAGGTTCACCTTCACAGCCACACCTCCTTCCACCACAGTACTGAGCTTTTTCATTACACAGAGAAATATTTCACAACTGTTTCTTGCAATACCACAGATATATGTAGCCCTCTCAGTTGTTATAAATTTCCTCTGCCCACTCAGAAGAGGCTCGACATCACAGCCATACTCCCCCTTCTACCACAGTACTTAGGTTTATTTTATTACCCACAAGGAAATATTTCTCTACTTTTGCAATACCGCAGATGTATGTAGTCCTCTTAGTTGTTCCCAAGTTCCAGTGCCCACTCAGTAAGGTTCGCCTCACAGCCACACTCCCCCTTCCACAGCAGAACCTAGGTTTTTTTATTACACAACAAGGAAATATTTCTCTACTTTTGCAGTACTGCAGATTTATGTAGTCCTCTCAGTTGTTCCCAAGTTCCAATGCCCACTCAGTATAGGATCGCCCTCACAGCTACACTCCCCCTTAAACCACAGTACCTAGGTTTTGTTTTTATTACACACAAGGAAATATTTCTCAACTGTTGCTTGCAATACCATCAATGTATGTATGTAGTCCTCTCAGTTGTTCCCAAGTACCAATGCCCACTCAGTACAGGTACGCCCTCACAGCCACACTCCCCCATCCACCGCAGTACCTAGGTTTTTTTTTATTACATACAAGGAAATATTTCTCAACTGTTGCAATACTGCAGATGTATGTTGTCCTCTCAGTTGTTCCCAAGTTCCAATGCCCACTCAGTACAGGTTCGCCCTCACAGCCACACTCCCCCTTCCACCACAGTATCTAATTTTTTTTTATTACACAAGAAAATATGTCTGACTGTTGCAATACCACAGATGTATGTACAGTATTCATCTCAGTTGTTTCTAATTTCCTCTGCCCACTCAGTATAGGTTCACCTTCACAGTTACGCGTTCCCCCTTCCACCTTAGTATCTAGGTTTTTATATTACACACAAGGAAATATTTCTCAATTGTTGCCGTACGCAGATGTATGTAGTCCACTCAGTTGTTCCCAGTTTCCTTGGCCCACTCAGTACAGGTTTGTCCTCACAGCCACACTCCCCCTTCCACCACAGTACCCATGTTTTTTTAATACACACAAGGAAATGTTTCTGAATATTGCAATACCACAGATATATGTACAGTAATCCTCTCAGTTGTTTCCAATTTCCTCTGCCCACTCAGTACAGGTTCACCTTCACAGCCACACTCCCCCTTCCACCACAGTACCTAGGTTTTCTTTTTTTTATTACACACAAGGAAATATTTCTCAACTGCTGCTTGCAATACCACAGATGTATGTATGTATGTAGCCCTCTAGTTGTTCCAAATATCGTCTGCCCACTCAGTACAGGTTTGACCTCACAGCCACACTCGCCCTTCCACCACAGTACCTAGGTTTTTTATTAGACACAAGGAATTATTTCTCAATTGTTGCAATACACAGATGTATATAGTCCTCTCAGTTGTTCCCAATTTCTTCTGCCCATTCAGTACAGGTTTGTCCTCACAGCCACACTCCTCCTTCCACCACAGTACCTATGTTTTTTAATACACACAAGAAAATATTTCTGAATATTGCAATGCCACAGATATATATATATATATATACAGAAATCTTCTCAGTTGTTTCCAGTTTCCTCTGCCCACTCATTATAGGTTCACCTTCTCAGCCACACTCCCCCTTCCACCACAGTACCTAGTTGTTTTTCTTTATTACATGAAAGGAAATATTTCGACTTTTGCAATACCGCAGATGTATGTAGTCTTCTCAGTTGTTCCAAGTTCCATTGCCCACTCAGTATAGACTTGCCCTCCCAGCCACACTCCTCCTTCCACCGCAGTACCTAGGTTTTTTTTTATTACACACTAGAAAATATTTCACAACTGGTTCTTGCAATACAACAGATGTATGCATGTATGTAGTTCTCTCAGTTGTTCCCAAGTTCCAGTGCCCACTCAATACAGGTTCGCCCTCACAGCCACACTCCCTCTTCCACCACAGTACCTAGGTTTTCTTTTATTACACAAAAGGAAATATTTCTCAACTGTTGCTTGCAATACAACAGATGTATGTATGTATGTAGTCCTCTCAGATGTTCACAAGTTCCAATGCGACTCAGTACAGGTTCGCCCTCACAGCTACACCCCCACTCCACTGCAGTACCTAGATATTTTTTATTACACACAAGGAAATATTTCTCAATTGTTGCATTAACACAGATGTATGTAGTCATCTCAGTTGTTCCCAATTTCCTCTACCCACTCAGCACAGGTTTGTCCTCTCAGCTACACTACCCCTTCCACCACAGTACCTATCTTTTTTTTAATACAGAGAAGGAAAGATTTTTGAATATTGCAATACTACAGATATATGTACAGTTATCCTCTCAGTTGTTTCCAATTTCCTCTGCCCACTCAGTATAGGTTCACCTTCACAGCCACACTCCCCCTTCCTCCACAGTACCATTTTTGTGTTTATTAAACACAAGGAAATATTTCTCAACTGTTGCAATACTGCAGATGTATGTTGTCCTTTCAGTTGTTCTGAAGTTCCAGTGCAACTCAGTACAGGTTCGCCCTCACAGCCTCACTCCCCCTTCCACCACAGTATCTAGTTTTTTTTTTATTACACAAGAAAATATGTCTGACTGTTGCAATACCACAGATATATGTACAGTAATCCTCTCAGTTGTTTCCAATCTTCTCTGCCCACTCAGTATAGGTTCACCTTCACAGCCACGCTCCCCCTTCCTCCATAGTATCTAGGTTTTTTACACAGAAATATTTCTCAATTGTTGCCTACTGCAGATGTATGTAGTCCTCTCAGTTGTTCCCAATTTCCTCGGCCCACTCAGTACAGGTTTGTCCTCACAGCCAAACTCCCCCTTCCACCACAGTACCTAGGTTTTTTTTATTACACACATGGAAATATTTCTCAACTGTTGCAATACTGCAGATGTATGTAGTCCTCTCAGTTGTTCCCAATTTCCTCTGCCCATTCAGTACATGTTCGACATCACAGCCACACTTCCTCTTCCACCACAGTACATAGGTTTTTTTTATTACACACATGGAAATATTTCTCAACTGTTGCAATACTGCAGATGTATGTAGTTCTCTCAGTTGTTCCCAAGTTCCAATGCGACTAAGTAGAGGTTCGCCCTCACAGCCACACTCCACCTTCCATTACAGTACTTAAGTTATTTTTTATTACACACAAGGAATAATTTCACAACTATTTCTTGCAATACCGCACATGAATGTAGCCCTCTCAGTTGTTCCAAATTACCTCTGCCCACTCCTTACAGGTTCGTTCTCACAGCCACACACACCCTTCCACCACAGTACCTAGGTTTTATTACAAACAAGGAACTATTTCTTAATTGTTGCAATACACAGATATATGTAGTCCTCTCAGTTGTTCCCACTTTCCTCTGCCCGCTCAGTACAGGTTTGTCCTCACAGCCATACTTCCCCTTCCACCACAGTATCAAGTTTTCTTTCTTATTACACCAAAGGAAATGTTTCTCAACTGTTGCAAAACCGCAGATTTATGTAGTCCTCTCAGTTGTTTCCAATTTTTTCTGCCCACTCAGTACAGGTTCGCCCTCACAGCCACACTCCCCCTTCCACCGCAGTACCTAGGTCTTTTTCATTACACACAATTAACTATTTCTCAACTGTTGCAGTACCGCAGATGTATGTTGTCCTCTCAGTTGTTCCCAAGTTCCAGTGCAACTCAGTACAGGTTCACCCTCACAGCCATACTCCACCTTACACCACAGTACCTAGGTTTTTCTTATTTCACACATGGAAATATTTCTCAACTGTTGCAATACTGCAGATATATGTAGTCCTCTCAGTTGTTCCCAGTTTCCTCTCTCCATTCAGTACAGGTTCGCCCTCACAGAAACACTTCCTCTTCCACCACAGTACCTATGTTTTTTTTAATACACTCAAGGAAATATTTCTTCAACTGTTGCAATACCGCAGATGTATGCAGTTCTCTCAGTTGTTCCCAAGTTCCAATGTCACTCAGTAGAGGTTCGCCCTCACAGCCACACCCCCTTCCACCTCAGTACCTTTGTTTTCTTAGTACACACAAGAAAATATTTCCGAATATTGCAATACCACAGATATATGTACAGTAATCCTCTCAGTTGTTTCAAGTTCCTCTTCCCTCAGTATATATTCACCCTCACAGCCACCTCCCCTTCCACCACAGTAGTTATGTTTTTTTTAATACACTTAAGGAAATGTTTCTCAACTGTTGCAATATCGCAGGTGTAAGTAGTTCTCTTAGTTGTTTCCAATCAATGCCCAATCACAACAGGTTCGCCTTCACAGCCACAGTCCCCCTTCCACCACAGTATGTAGTTTTTTTTATTACACACAAGGAAATATTTTTCAACTGTTGCTTGCAATACCACAAATGTATGTATGTATGTAGCCCTCTCAGTTGTTCCAGATTTCGTCTGCCCACTCAGTACATGTTTGACATCACAGCCACACTCCCCCTTCCACCACAGTACCTAGGTTTTTTATTACACAAAAGGAATTATTTCTCAATTGTTGCAATACGCAGATGTATGTAGTCCTCTCAGTTGTTTCCTATTTCCTCTGCCCACTAAGAACATGTTTGTCCTCACAGCCACACTCCCCCTTCCACCACAGTACCTATGTTTTTTTTAATACACACAAGGAAATATTTCCGAATATTGCAATATCACAGATTTATGTACAGTAATCCTCTGAGTTGTTTCCAATTTCCTCTGCTCACTCAGTATAGGTTCACCTTCACAGCCACACTCACCCTTCCACCACAATACCTAGGTTGTTTTTTTTCTTTATTACACACAAGGAAATATTTCTCAACTGTTGCTCACAATACCACAGATGTATGTATGTATGTAGCCCTCTCAGTTGTTCCAAATTTCGTCTGCCCACTCAGTACAGGTTCGACCTCACTGCCACACTCCCCCTTCCACCACAGTACCTAGGTTTTTTATTAGACACAAGGAATTATTTCTCAATTTTTGCACTACACAGATGTATGTAGTCTTCTCAGTTGTTACCAATTTCCTCTGCCCACTCTGTACAGGTTTTTCCTTACAGCCACACTCCCCCTTCCACCACAGTACCTATGTATTTTTAATACAAACAAGGAAATATTTCCGAATATTGCAATACCACAGATATATATATACATACACAGTAATCCTCTCAGTTGTTTAGAATTTCCTCTTCCCACTCAGTAAAGGTTCACCTTCACAGCCACACACCCCCTTCCACCACAGTACCTAGTTGTTTTTTTTATTACATGCAAGGAAATATTTCTCGACTTTTGCAATACTGCAGATGTATGTAGTCTTCTCAGTTGTTCCAAGTTCCATTGCCCACTCAGTATATGCTTGCCCTCCGAGCCACATTCCCCCTTCCACCACAGTACCTAGGTTTTTTTTTATTACACACTAGGAAATATTTCTCAACTGTTGCTTGCAATACCACTGATGTATGTATGTATGTATGTAGTTCTCTCACTTGTTCACAAGTTCCAATGCGACTCAGTACAGGTTCGCCCTCACAGCCACACCCCCACTTTCACGGCAGTACCTAGGTATTTTTTATTACACACAAGGAAATATTTCTCGATTGTTGCATTAACACAGATGTATGTAGTCCTCTCAGTTGTTCCCAATTCACTCTGCCCATTCAGTACATGTTTGCCCTCTCAGCCACACTACCCCTACTACCAGAGTACCTATCTTTTTTTTTAATACAGACAAGGAAAAATTTTAGAATATTGCAATACTACAGATATATGTACAGTAATCCTCTCAGATGTTTCCAATTTCCTCTGCCCACTCAGTATAGGTTCACCTTCACAGCCACACTCCCCCTTCCTCCACAGTACCATTTTTGTGTTTATTAAACACAAGGAAATATTTCTCGACTGTTGCAATACCGCAGATGAATATAGTCCTCTCAGTGTTCCCAAGTTCCAATGCCCACTCGGTACAGGTAGGCCCTCACAACCACACTCCCGTTTCCACCTCAGTACCTAGGTTTTTTTTATTATACACAAGGACATATTTCTCAACTGTTGCAGTACTGCAGATGTATGTTGTCCTCTCAGTTGTTCCCAAGTTCCAGTGCAACTCAGTAGAGGTTCGCCTTCACAGCCACACTCCCCATTCCACAACAGTATCTAGTTTTTTTTTTATTACACAAGAAAATATGTCTGACTGTTGCAATACCACAGATGTATGTACAGTAATCCTCTCAGTTGTTTCCAATTTCCTCTGCCCAATCAGTATAGGTTTACCTTCACAGCCACACTCCCCCTTCCACCATAGTATCTAGGTTTTTTATTACATACAAGGAAATATTTCTCAATTGTTGCCATACGCAGATGTATGTAGTCCTCTCAGTTGTTCCCAATTTCCTCGGCCAACTCAGTACAGGTTTGTCCTCACAGCCACACTCCCCCTTCCACAACAGTACCCATGTTTTTTGTAATACACACAAGGAAATGTTTCTGAATATTGCAACACCACAGATATACGTACAGTAATCCTCTCAGTTGTTTCCAATTTCCTCTGACCACACAATATAGGTTCACCTACAGAGCCACACTCCCCATTCCACCACGGTACCTATTTTTTTTTTTATTACACACAAGGAAATATTTCTCCACTGTTGCAATACGGCAGATGTATTTAGTCCTCGCAGTTGTTCCCAAGTTCCAATACCGACTCAGTACGAGTTTGCCCCTACAGCCACACTCCCCCTTCCACCACAGTAGCTATGTTTTTTTTAATACACTCAAGGAAATATTTCTCGACTGTTGCAATACCGCAGATGTATGTTGTCCTCTCAGTTGTTCCCAAGTTCCAGTGCAACTCAGTACAAGTTCACCCTCACAGCCACACTCCCCCTTCCACCACAGTACCTAGTTTTTTTTTATTACACACATGGAAATATTTCTCAACTGTTGCAATACTGCAGATGTATGTAGTTCTCTCAGTTCTTCCCAATTTCCTCAGCCCATTCAGTACAGGTTCGCCTTCACAGCCACACTTCCTCTTCCACCACAGTACCAATGTTTTATTTTTAATACACTCAAGGAAATATTTCTCAACTGTTGCAATACCGCAGATGTAAGTAGTTCTCTCAGTTGTTCACAAGTTCCAATACGACTCAGTAGAGGTTCGCCCTCACAGCCACGCTCCGCAATCCACTACAGTACCTTGGTTATTTTTTATTACACACAAGGAATAATTTCACAACTGTTTCTTGCAATACCGCACATGTATGTAGCCCTCTCCGTTGTTCCAAATTTCCTCTGCCCACTCCGCACAGGTTCGTCCTCACAGCCACACTCCCCCCTCCACCACAGTACCTAGGTTTTTATTACACACAAGGAATTATTTCTCAATTGTTGCAATACGCAGATATATGTAGTCCTCTCAGTTGTTCCCAATTTCCTCTGCCCACTCAGTACAGTTTTGTCCTCCCAGCCATACTCCCCCTTCCACCACAGAATCTAGTTTTTTTCTTATTAGACCAAAGGAAATATTTCTCAACTGTTGCAATACCGCAGATTTATGTAGTATTCTCAGTTGTTCCCAAGTTCCAATGCCCACTCAGTACAGGTCGGCCCTCACAGCCACAGTCCCCCCTTCCACCGCAGTACTTAGGTTTTTTTCATTACACACAATGACAAATTTCTTAACTGTTGCAGTACCACAGATGTATGTTGTCTTCTCAGTTGTTCACAAGTTCCAGTGCGACTCAGTACAAGTTCACCCTCACAGCCACACTCCCCCTTATACCACAGTACCTAGGTTTTTTTTATTACACACACAGAAATATTTCTCAACTGTTGCAATACTGCAGATATATGAAGTCCTCTCAGTTGTTCCCAGTTTCCTCTGCCCATTCAGTGCAGGTTCGCCCTCGCAGCCACACTTCCTCTTCCACTCAGTACCTACCTTTTTTTTAATACAGACAAGAAAATATTTTTGAATATTGCAGTACACAGATATATGTACAGTGATCCTGTCAGTTGTTTCCAATTTCCTCTGCCCACTCAGTATAGGTTCGACCTCACAACCACACTTCCTCTTCCACCACAGTACCTATGTTTTATTTTAATACACTCAAGGAAATATTTTTTCAACTTTTGCAATACCGCAGATGTATGTAGTTCTCTCAGTTGTTCCCAAGTTCCAATGCGACTCAGAAGGGGCTCGCCCTCACAGCCACACTCCGCCTTCCAACACAGTACCTAGTTTTTTTTTTTATTACACCCAAGAAAAAAATCAAAACTGTTTCTTTCAATGCAGCATATGTATGTAGCTCTCTCAGCTGCTCCAAATTTCCTCAGCCCACTCCGTAGAGGTTCGCCCTCACAGCTACACTAACCCTTCCACCACTGTACCTAGGTTTTTTTATTACACTCAAGGAATTATTTCTCAATTGTTGCAATACACAGATGTATGTAGTCCTCTCAGCTGTTCCCAAGTTCCAATGCCCACTCAGTTCAGGTTCCCCTCACAGCCACAGTCCCCCATCCACCGCAGTACCTAGGTTTTTTTTTTATTTCACAAAAGGAAATGTTTCTCAACTGCTGCATGCAATAGCACAGATGTATGTATGTATGCAGCCTCCTCAGTTGCTCCCAAGTTCCAATGCCCACTCAGTATAGGTTCGCCCTCACAGCCACACTCCCCCCCTTCCACCACATTACTTAGGTATTTTTTTTATTACACAAAAGGAAATATTTCTCATCTGTTGCAATTCAACAGATGTATGTAGTCCTCTCAATTGTTCCCAAGTTCCAATGCCCACTCAGTAGAGGCATGCCCTCACTGCCACACTCCCCCTTCCACCACAGTACCTAGGTTTTTTTATTACACAAAAGGAAATATTTCTGAATAGTTGCAATACCGCACATGTATGTTGTCCTCTCAGTGGTTCCCAAGTTCCAATGTGACTCAGTAGAGTTTCGCCCCTCACAGCCACATTCCCCCTTCCACCACAGTACCTAGGTTTTTTTTATTACACATGGAAATATTTCTCAACTGTTGCAATACGGCAGATGTATTTAGTCCTCTCAGTTGTTCCCAAGTTCCAATGCCCACTCAGTAAAGGTTCACCCTTAAAGCCACACTCCCCCTTCCACTGCAGTACCTAGGATTTTGTCATTACACACAATGAAATATTTCTCAACTGTTGCAATACTGCAGATGTATGTTGTCCTCTCAGTTGTCCCCAAGTTCCAGTACGACTCAGTACAAGTTCGCCCTCACGGCCACAGTCCACCTTCCACCGCAGTACTTAGGATTTTTTTCATTACACACAGTGAAATATTTCTCAACAGTTGCAATACCGCAGATGTATGTTGCCCTCTCAGTTGTTCCCAAGGTGCAGTGCAACTCAGAACAAGTTCACCCTCACAGCCACACTCCCCCTTCCACCACAGTAACTAGGTTTTTTTATACATACACACATGGAAATATTTCTCAACTGTTGCAATTCTGCAGATGTATGTAGTCCTCTCAGTTGTTCCCAATTTCCTCTCCCATTCAGTGCAGGTTGGCCATCACAGCCACACTTCCTCTTCCACCACAGTAGCTATGTTTTTTTTAATACCCACAAGGAAATGTTTCTGAATATTGCAATACCACAAATATATGAACAGTAATCCTCTCAGTTGTTCCCAATTTCCTCTGCCCTTTCAGTACATGTTGGCCATCACAGCCAGACTTCCTCTTCCACTTCAGTACCTATGTTTTTTTTTTAATACACTCAAGGAAATACATCTCAACTGTTGCAATACTGCAGATGTGTGTAGTTCTCTCAATTGTTCCCAAGTTCCAATGCGACTCAGTAGAGGTTCGCCCTCACAGCCACATTCCGCCTTCAACCACAGTACCTATTTTTTTTTTTATTACACACAAGGAAAAATTTCACAACTGTTTCTTGCAATACCGCACATGTATGTAGCCCACTTAGCTGTTCCAAATTTCCTCTGCCCACTCCGTACTGGTTCGCCCTCACAGCCACACTCCCTCTTCTACCATGATACCTAGGTTTTTTCTAATACACAAGGAATTATTTCTCAATTGTTGCACTACGCAGATATGTGTACTCCTCTCAGTTGTTCCCAATTTCCTCTGCCCACCCAGTAAAGGTTTGTCCTCACAGCCATACTCCCGCTTCCACCACAGTGTCTAGGTTTTTTTTTTAATTACACCAAAGGAAACATTTCTCGACTGTTGCAATACCGCAGATTTATGTAGTCCTCTCAATTGTTCCCAAGTTCCAATGCTCACTCAGTACAGGTTCGCACTCACAGCCACACTCCCCCTTCCACCACAGAAAATACGTTTTTTTCATTACACACAATGTAATATTTCTCAACTGTTGCAATAATGCAGATGTATGTTGTCCTCTCAGTTGAACCCAAGTTCTAGTGCGACTCAGTACAAGCTCACCCTCATAGCCACATTCCCTCTTCCACCACAGTACCTTTTTTTTTTTTATTACACAGACTTGGAAATATTTCTCAACTGTTGCAATACTGCAGATGTATGTAGTCCCCTCAGCTGTTCCCAATTTCCACTGCCCTTTCAGTACAGGTTCGCCATCACATCCACATTTCCTCTTCCACCACAGTACCTATGTTTTTTTTAATACACTCAAGCAAATATTTCTCAACTGTTGCAATACCGCAGATATATGTAGTTCTCTCAGTTGTTCCCAAGTTCCAATGCATCTCAGCAGAGGTTTGCCTCTCAGCCACATTCCCCCTTCCACCACAGTAGCTAGGTTTTTTTTATTACAAAAAAGGAAATATTTATCAACTGTTGCTTGCAATACCACAGATATATGTATGTATGCAGTCCCCTCAGTTGTTCCCAAGTTCCAATGCCCACTCAGAATAGGTTCGCCCTCACACCCACATTCCCCCTTCCACCACAGTACCTAGGTTTTTTTTTTAATGCACAAAAGGAAATATTTCTCGACTGTTGCAATACCACAAATGTATGTTTTCCTCTCAGTGTTTCCCAAGTTCCAATGTGACTCAGTAGAGGTTCGCCCTCACAGCCACATTCCCCATTCCACCACAGTAGCTAGTTTTTTTTTATAGCACACGAGGAAATATATCACAACTGGTTCTTGCTATACCGCAAAATGTATGTAGCACCTCTCAGTTGTTCTAAATTTCCTCTGCCACTCAGAACAGGTTTGTCCTCACAGCCACACTCCACCTTCCACCACAGTACCATTGTTTTTTTAATACTCTCAAGGAAATATTTCCGAATATTGCAATATCACAGATATATGTACAGTAATCTTCTCAGTTGTTTCCAATTTCCTCTGCCCACTCAGTATTGGTTCACCTTCACAGCAACACTCCCCCTTCCACCACAGTACTTAGTTTTTTTTATTACACACAAGGAAATATTTCTCGACTGTTGCAATACTGCAGATGTATGTAGTTCTCTCAGTTGTTCCCAAGTTCCAATGCAACTCTGTACAGGTTCGCCCTCACAGCCACACTCCCCCTTCCACCACAGTAAATAGTTTTTTTTATTATACACAAGAAAAAATTTCACAACTGTTTCTTGCAATACCGCACATGTATGTAGCCCTCTCAGTTGTTCTCAAGTTCCTCTGCCACTCAATACAGGTTCACCCTCACAGCCACACTCCCCCTTCCACCTCAGTACCCAGGTTTTTCATTACACACAAGGAATTTATTCTTAATTGTTGCAATACTGCAGATGTATGTTGTCCTTTCAGTTGCTCCCAAGTTCCAGTGCAACTCAGTACAGGTTCACCCTCACAACCACACTCCCCCTTCCACCACAGTATCTAGTTTTTTTATTACACAAGAAAATATGTCTGACTGTTGCAATACCACAGATATATGTACAGTAATCCTCTCAGTTGTTTCCAATTTTCTCTGCCCACTCAGTATAGGTTCACCTTCACAGCCACGCTCCCCCTTCCACCATAGTATCTAGGTTTTTTTATTACACACAAGGAAATATTTCTCAATTGTTGCCGTACGCAGATGTATGTAGTCCTCTCAGTTGTTCCCAATTTCCTCGGCCCACTCAGTACAGGTTTGTCCTCACAGCCACTCTCCCCTTTCCACCATAGTACCTAGGTTTTTTTTAATACACACATGGAAATTTTTCCGAATATTGCAATACCACAGATATATGTACAGTAATCTTATCAGTTGTTTCCAATTTCCTCTGCCCACTCAGTATAGGTTCACCTTCACAGCCACACGCCCCCTTCCATCACAGTACCTAGTTGTTTTTTTTATTACACGCAATTAAATATTTCTCTACTGTTGCAATACTGCAGATGTATGTAGTCCTCTCAGTTGTTCCCAAGTTCCAATGCCCACTCAGTACAGGTTCTCCCTCACAGCCGCACTCCCCCTTCCACCACAGTACCTAGGTTTTGTTTTTACTACACCCAAGGAAATATTTCTCAACTGTTGCAATACCGCAGATGTACGTACTCCTCTCAGTTGTTCCCAATTTCCGATGCCCATTTAGTACAGGATCGCCCTCACAGCCACAGTCCCTCTTCCACCACAGTACCTATGTTTTTTTTTAATACACACAAGGAAGAATTTCACAACTGTATCTTACAATACCGCAGATGTATGTAGCCCTCTCAGTTGTTCCAAATTATCTCTGCCCACACAGACCAGGTTCGCCATCACAGTCACACTCCCACTTCTACCACAATACTGAGGTTTATTTTATTACACACAAGGAAATATTTCTGACTGTTGCAATACCACATATGTATGTACAGTAATCCTCTCAGCTGTTTCTAATTTACTCTGCCCACTCAGTATAGGTTCACCTTCACAGCCACACCCCTTCCACCACAGTACTGAGCTTTTTTTCATTACACACAAGGAAATATTTCACAACTGTTTCTTGCAATACCACAGATATATGTAGCCCTCTCAGTTGTTATAAATTTCCTCTGCCCACTCAGAAGAGGCTCGACATCACAGCCACACTCCCCCTTCTACCACAGTACTTAGGTTTATTTTATTACCCACAAGGAAATATTTCTCTACTTTTGCAATACCGCAGATGTATGTAGTCCTCTTAGTTGTTCCCAAGTTCCAGTGCCCACTCAGTAGGTTCGCCCTCACAGCCACACTCCCCTTCCACAGCAGAACCTAGGTTTTTTTATTACACACAAGGAAATATTTCTCTTCTTTTGCAGTACTGCAGATTTATGTAGTCCTCTCAGTTGTTCCCAAGTTCCAATGCCCACTCAGTATAGGATCGCCCTCACAGCTACACTCCCCCTTAAACCACAGTACCTAGGTTTTGTTTTTATTACACACAAGGAAATATTTCTCAACTGTTGCTTGCAATACCATCAATGTATGTATGTAGTCCTCTCAGTTGTTCCCAAGTACCAATGCCCACTCAGTACAGGTATGCCCTCACAGCCACACTCCCCCTTCCACCGCAGTACCTAGGTTTTTTTTATTACACACAAGGAAATATTTCTCAACTGTTGCAATACTGCAGATGTATGTTGTCCTCTCAGTTGTTCCCAAATTCCAGTGCGATTCAGTACAGGTTCGCCCTCACAGCCACACACCCCCTTCCACCACAGTATCTAATTTTTTTTTATTACACAAGAAAATGTGTCTGACTGTTGCAATAAAACAGATGTATGTACAGTAATCATCTCAGTTGTTTCCAATTTCCTCTGCCCACTCAGTATAGGTTCACCTTCACAGTCACGTTCCCGCTTCCACCTTAGTATCTAGGTTTTTATATTACACACAAGGAAATATTTCTCAATTGTTGCCGTATGCAGATGTATGTAGTCTTCTCAGTTGTTCCCAATTTCCTTGGCCCACTCAGTATAGGTTTGTCCTCACAGCCACACTCCCCCTTCCACCACAGTATCTAATTTTTTTTATTACACAAGAAAATATGTCTGACTGTTGCAATAAAACAGATGTATGTACAGTAATCATCTCAGTTGTTTCCAATTTCCTCTGCCCACTCAGTATAGGTTCACCTTCACAGTAACGTTACCGCTTCCACCTTAGTATCTAGGTTTTTATATTACACACAAGGAAATATTTCTCAATTCTTGCTGTACGCATATGTATGTAGTCCTCTCAGTTGTTCCCAATTTCCTTGGCCCACTCAGTATAGGTTTGTCCTCACAGCCACACTACCCCTTCCACCACAGTACCCATGTTTTTTTAATACACACAAGGAAATGTTTCTGAATATTGCAATACCACATATATATGTAAAGTAATCATCTCAGTTGTTTCCAATTTCCTCTGCCCACTCAGTACAGGTTCACCTTTACAGCCACACTCCCCCTTCCACCACAGTACCTAGGTTTTCTTTTTTTATTACACAGAAATATTTCTCAACTGCTGCTTGCAATACCACAGATGTATGTATGTATGTAGCCCTCTCAGTTGTTCCAAATTTGTCTGCCCACTCAGTACAGGTTTGACCTCACAGCCACACTCGCCCTTCCACCACAGTACCTAGTTTTTATTAGACACAAGAATTATTTCTCAACTGTTGCACACACAGATGTATGTAGTCCTCTCAGTTGTTCCCAATTTCTTGTGCCCATTCAGTACAGGTGTGTCCTCACATCCACACTCCTCCTTCCACCACAGTACCTATGTTTTTAATACACACAGAAATATTTCGAATATTGCAATACCACAGAGATATATATATATACACATACAGAATTTTTCTCAGTGGATTCCAGTTTCCTCTGCCCACTCATTATAGGTTCACCTTCACAGCCACACTCCCCCTTCCACCACAGTACCTAGTTGTTTTTCTTTATTACACGCAAGGAAATATTTCTCGACTTTTGCAATACCGCAGATGTATGTAGTCTTCTCAGTTGTTCCAAGTTTCATTGCCCACTCAGTATAGACTTACCCTCCCAGCCACACTCCCCTTCCACCACAGTACCTAGGTTTTTTTATATTACACACTAGAAAATATTTCACAACTGGTTCTTGCAATACAACAGATGTATGCATGTATGTAGTTATCTCAGTTGTTCCCAAGTTCCAGTGCCCACTCAATACAGGTTCGCCCTCACAGCCACTCCCTCTTCCACCACAGTACCTAGGTTATTTTTTATTACACAAAGAAGAAATATTTCTCAACTGTTGCTTGCAATACAACAGATGTATGTATGTATTCTCTCAGTTGTTCAAGTTCCAATGCGACTCAGTACAGGTTAGCCCTCACAGCTACACCCCCACTTCCACTGCAGTACCTAGGTATTTTTTATTACACACAAGGAAATATTTCTCAATTGTTGCATTAACGCAGAAGTATGTAGTCATCTCAGTTCTTCCCAATTTCCTCTACCCACTCAGTACAGGTTTGCCCTCTCATCCACACTACCCCTTCCACCACAGTACCTATCTTTTTTTTAATACAGAGAAGGAAATATTTTTGAATATTGCAATACTACAGATATATGTACAGTTATCCTCTCAGTTGTTTCCAATTTCCTCTGCCCACTCAGTATAGGTTCCCTTTACAGCCACACTCCCCTCCTCCACTAGTACCATTTTGTGTTTATTAAACACAAGAAATATTCTCGACTGTTGCAATACCGCAGATGAATATAGTCCTCTCAGTTGTTCCCTAGTTCCAATGCCCACTCAGTACAGGTTCGCCTCACAAACACACTCCATCATCCACATCAGTACCTAGTTTTTTTATTATACACAAGGAAATATTTCTCAACTGTTGCAATACTACAGATGTATGTTGTCCTTTCAGTTGTTCCATTTCCAGTGCAACTCATTACAGGTTCACCATAGCCACACTCCCCTTCCACCACAGTATCTAGTTTATTTTATTACACAAGAAAATATGTATGAGTGTTGCAATACCACAGATACATGTACAGTAATCCTCCCAGTTGTTTCCAATCTTTCTGCCCACTCAGTATAGGTTCACCTTCACAGCCACGCTCCCCTCTCCATAGTATCTAGGTTTTTATTACACACAAGGAAATATTTCTCAATTGTTGCCATACGAGATGTATGTAGTCCTCTCAGTTGTTCCCAATTCCCTGGCCCACTCAGTACAGGTTTGTCCTCACAGCCAAACTCCCCTTCCACCACAGTACCTAGGTTTTTTTATTACACACATGGAAATATTTCTCAACTGTTGCAATACTGCAGATGTATGTAGTCCTCTCAGTTGTTCCCAATTTCCTCTGCCCATTCAGTACATGTTTCGACATCACAGCCACACTTCCTCTTCCACCACAGTACATAGGTTTTTTTTATTACACACATGGAAATATTTCTCAACTGTTGCAATACTGCAGATGTATGTAGTTCTCTCAGTTGTTCCCAAGTTCCAATGCGACTAAGTAGAGGTTCGCCCTCACAGCCACACTCCACCTTCCATTACAGTACCTAAGTAATTTTTTATTACACACAAGGAATAATTTCACAACTATTTCTTGCAATACCCACATGAATGTTGCCCTCTCAGTTATTCCAAATTACCTCTGGCCAATCCGTACAGGTTCATTCTCACAGCCACACTTCCCCTTCCACCACAGTACCTAGGTTTTATTACAAACAAGGAACTATTTCTCAATTGTTGCAATACACAGATATATGTAATCCTCTCAGTTGTTCCCACTTTCCTCTGCCGACTTAGTACAGGTTTTTCCTCACAGCCATACTCCCCCTTCCACCACAGTATCTAGTTTTTTTTCTTATTACACCAAAGGAAATATTTCTCAACTGTTGCAAAACCGCAGATTTATGTAGTCCTCTCAGTTGTTGACAAGTTCCAATGCCCACTCAGTACAGGTTCACCCTCACAGCCACACTCCCCCTTCCACCACAGTACCTAGGTTTTTTTCGTTACACACAATTAAATATTTCTCAACTGTTGCAGTACCACAGATGTATGTTGTCCTCTCAGTTGTTCCCAAGTTCCAGTGTAACTCAGTACAGGTTCACCCTCACAGCTATACTCTCCCTTACACCACAGTACCTAGGTTTTTCTATTTACACACATGGAAATATTTCTCAACTGTTGCAATACTGCAGATATGTGTAGTCCTCTCAGTTGTTCCCAGTTTCCTCTGCCCATTCAGTACAGGTTCGCCCTCACAGAAGCAATTCCTCTTCCACCACAGTACCTATGTTTTTTTTAATACACTCAAGGAAATATTTCTCAACTGTTGCAATACCGCAGATGCATGTAGTTCTCTCAGTTGTTCCCAAGTTCCAATGTCACTCAGTAGAGGTTCGCCCTCACAGCCAGACCCCCCTTCCACCTCAGTACCATTGTTTTTTTAGTACACACTAGAAAATATTTCCGAATATTGCAATACCACAGATATATGTACAGTAATCCTCTCAGTTGTTTCCAAGTTCCTCTTCCCACTCAGTATATGTTCACCCTCACAGCCACACTCCCCTTCCACCACAGTAGTTATGTTTTTTTAATACACTTAAGGAAATATTTCTCAACTGTTGCAATATCGCAGGTGTAAGTAGTTCTCTCAGTTGTTTCCAAGTCTCAATGCCCAATCACAACAGGATCGCCTTCACAGCCACACTCCCCCTTCCACCACAGTATGATGTTTTTTTAATACACTCAAGCAAATAATTCTCAACTGTTGCAATACCGCAGATATATGTAGTTCTCTCAGTTGTTCCCAAGTTCCAATGCAACTCAGTAGTGGTTCGCCCTCACAGCCACATTCCCCCTTCCACCACAGTAGCTAGATTTTTTTTATTACAAAAAAGGAAATATTTCTCAGCTGTTGCTTGCAATACCACAGATGTATGTATGTATACAGTCCCCTCAGTTGTTCCCAAGTTCCAATGCCCACTCAGTATAGGTTCGCCTTCACAGCCACACTCCCCCTTCCACCACAGTACCTAGTTTTTTTTAATACACAAGGAAATATTTCACTGTTGCAATATCACAAATGTATGTTGTCCTCTCAGTGTTTCCCAAGTTCCAATGTGACTCAGTAGAGGTTCGCCCTCACAGCCACATTCCCCATTCCACCACAGTAGCTAGGTTTTTTTTATTACACACGAGGAAATATATCACAACTGGTTCTTGCTATACCGCAAAATGTATGTAGCCCTCTCAGTTGTTCCAAATTTCCTCTGCCACTCAGAACAGGTTTGTCCTCACAGCCACACTCCCCCTTCCACCACAGTACCATTGTTTTTTTTAATACTCTCAAGAAAATATTTCCGAATATTGCAATATCACAGATATATGTACAGTAATCTTCTCAGTTGTTTCCAATTCCTCTGCCCCTCAGTATTGGTTCACCTTCACAACAACACTCCCCCTTCCACCACATTACTTAGTTTTTTTATTACACACAAGGAAATATTTCTCGACTGTTGCAATACTACAGATGTATGTAGTTCTCTCAGTTGTTCCCAAGTTCCAATGCAACTCAGTACAGGTTCGCCCTCACAGCCACACTCCCCCTTCCACCACAGTACCTAGTTTTTTTTATTATACACAAGAAAAAATTTCACAACTGTTTCTTGCAATACCGCACATGTATGTAGCCCTCTCAGTTGTTCCCAAGTTCCTCTGCAACTCAGTACAGGTTCACCCTCTAGCCACACTCCCCCTTCCACCTCAGTACGTAGGTTTTTTATTACACACAAGGAATTTATTCTCAATTGTTGCACTACGCAGCTATATGTAGTCCACTCAGTTGTTCCCAATTTCCTCTGCCCACTCAGTACAGGTTTGTCCTCACAGCCATACTCCCCCTTCCACCTCAGTACCTAGGATGTTATTAAACACAAGGAATTTATTCTCAATTGTTGCAATACGCAGCTATATGTAGTCCTCTCAGTTGTTCCCAATTTTCTCTGCCCACTCAGTATAGGTTTGTCCTCACAGCCACACTACCCCTTCCACCACAGTACCCATATTTTTTTAATACACACAAGGAAATGTTTCTGAATATTGCAATACCACATATATATGTAAAGTAATCATCTCAGTTGTTTCCAATTTCCTCTGCCCACTCAGTACAGGTTCACCTTTACAGCCACACTCCCCCTTCCACCACAGTACCTAGGTTTTCTTTTTTTATTACACACAAGGAAATATTTCTCAACTGCTGCTTGCAATACCACAGATGTATGTATGTATGTAGCCCTCTCAGTTGTTCCAAATTTCGTCTCCCCACTCAGTACAGGTTTGACCTCACAGCCACACTCGCCCTTCCACCACAGTACCTAGTTTTTTTATTAGACACAAGGAATTATTTCTCAACTGTTGCAATACACAGATGTATGTAGTCCTCTCAGTTGTTCCCAATTTCTTGTGCCCATTCAGTACAGGTGTGTCCTCACATCCACACTCCTCCTTCCACCACAGTACCTATGTTTTTTAATACACACAAGGAAATATTTCCGAATATTGCAATACCACAGAGATATATATATATATACACATACAGAATTTTTCTCAGTGGATTCCAGTTTCCTCTGCCCACTCATTATAGGTTCACCTTCACAGCCACACTCCCCCTTCCACCACAGTACCTAGTTGTTTTTCTTTATTACACGCAAGGAAATATTTCTGACTTTTGCAATACCAAGAGATGTATGTAGTCTTCTCAGTTGTTCCAAGTTTCATTGCCCACCAGTATAGACTTACCCTCCCAGCCACACTCCCCTTCCACCACAGTACCTAGGTTTTTTTATATTACACACTAGAAAATATTTCACAACTGGTTCTTGCAATACAACAGATGTATGCATGTATGTAGTTATCTCAGTTGTTCCCAAGTTCCAGTGCCCACTCAATACAGGTTCGCCCTCACAGCCACACTCCCTCTTCCACCACAGTACCTAGGTTATTTTTTTATTACACAAAAGGAAATATTTCTCAACTGTTGCTTGCAATACAACAGATGTATGTATGTATTCTCTCAGTTGTTCACAAGTTCCAATGCGACTCAGTACAGGTCCCCTCACAGCCACAATCTCACTTCCACTGCAGTACCTAGGTATTTTTATTACACACAAGGAAATATTCTCAATTGTTGCATTAACGCAGAAGTATGTAGTCATCTCAGTTCTTCCCAATTTCCTCTACCCACTCAGTACAGGTTTGCCCTCTCATCCACACTACCCCTTCCACCACAGTACCTATCTTTTTTTTAATACAGAGAAGGAAATATTTTTGAATATTGCAATACTACAGATATATGTACAGTTATCCTCTCAGTTGTTTCCAATTTCCTCTGCCCACTCAGTATAGGTTCCCCTTTACAGCCACACTCCCCCTTCCTCCACAGTACCATTTTTGTGTTTATTAAACACAAGGAAATATTTCTCGACTGTTGCAATACCGCAGATGAATATAGTCCTCTCAGTTGTTCCCTAGTTCCAATGCCCACTCAGTACAGGTTCGCCCTCACAAACACACTCCATCATCCACATCAGTACCTAGTTTTTTTTTATTATACACAAGGAAATATTTCTCAACTGTTGCAATACTACAGATGTATGTTGTCCTTTCAGTTGTTCCTAATTTCCAGTGCAACTCATTACAGGTTCGCCCTCATAGCCACACTCCCCCTTCCACCACAGTATCTAGTTTATTTTTATTACACAAGAAAATATGTATGAGTGTTGCAATACCACAGATACATGTACAGTAATCCTCTCAGTTGTTTCCAATCTTCTCTGCCCACTCAGTATAGGTTCACCTTCACAGCCACGCTCCCCCTTCCTCCATAGTATCTAGGTTTTTTTATTACACACAAGGAAATATTTCTCAATTGTTGCCATACGCAGATGTATGTAGTCCTCTCAGTTGTTCCCAATTTCCTCGGCCCACTCAGTACAGGTTTGTCCTCACAGCCAAACTCCCCCTTCCACCACAGTACCTAGGTTTTTTTTATTACACACATGGAAATATTTCTCAACTGTTGCAATACTGCAGATGTATGTAGTCCTCTCAGTTGTTCCCAATTTCCTCTGCCCATTCAGTACATGTTCGACATCACAGCCACACTTCCTCTTCCACCACAGTACATAGGTTTTTTTTATTACACACATGGAAATATTTCTCAACTGTTGCAATACTGCAGATGTATGTAGTTCTCTCAGTTGTTCCCAAGTTCCAATGCGACTAAGTAGAGGTTCGCCCTCACAGCCACACTCCACCTTCCATTACAGTACCTAAGTAATTTTTTATTACACACAAGGAATAATTTCACAACTATTTCTTGCAATACCCCACATGAATGTTGCCCTCTCAGTTATTCCAAATTACCTCTGGCCAATCCGTACAGGTTCATTCTCACAGCCACACTTCCCCTTCCACCACAGTACCTAGGTTTTATTACAAACAAGGAACTATTTCTCAATTGTTGCAATACACAGATATATGTAATCCTCTCAGTTGTTCCCACTTTCCTCTGCCGACTTAGTACAGGTTTTTCCTCACAGCCATACTCCCCCTTCCACCACAGTATCTAGTTTTTTTCCTTATTACACCAAAGGAAATATTTCTCAACTGTTGCAAAACCGCAGATTTATGTAGTCCTCTCAGTTGTTGACAAGTTCCAATGCCCACTCAGTACAGGTTCACCCTCACAGCCACACTCCCCCTTCCACCACAGTACCTAGGTTTTTTTCGTTACACACAATTAAATATTTCTCAACTGTTGCAGTACCACAGATGTATGTTGTCCTCTCAGTTGTTCCCAAGTTCCAGTGTAACTCAGTACAGGTTCACCCTCACAGCTATACTCTCCCTTACACCACAGTACCTAGGTTTTTCTATTTACACACATGGAAATATTTCTCAACTGTTGCAATACTGCAGATATGTGTAGTCCTCTCAGTTGTTCCCAGTTTCCTCTGCCCATTCAGTACAGGTTCGCCCTCACAGAAGCAATTCCTCTTCCACCACAGTACCTATGTTTTTTTTAATACACTCAAGGAAATATTTCTCAACTGTTGCAATACCGCAGATGCATGTAGTTCTCTCAGTTGTTCCCAAGTTCCAATGTCACTCAGTAGAGGTTCGCCCTCACAGCCAGACCCCCCTTCCACCTCAGTACCATTGTTTTTTTAGTACACACTAGAAAATATTTCCGAATATTGCAATACCACAGATATATGTACAGTAATCCTCTCAGTTGTTTCCAAGTTCCTCTTCCCACTCAGTATATGTTCACCCTCACAGCCACACTCCCCTTCCACCACAGTAGTTATGTTTTTTTAATACACTTAAGGAAATATTTCTCAACTGTTGCAATATCGCAGGTGTAAGTAGTTCTCTCAGTTGTTTCAAGTCTCAATGCCCAATCACAACAGGATCGCCTTCACAGCCACACTCCCTTCCACCACAGTATGATGTTTTTAATACACTAGCAAATAATTCTCAACTGTTGCAAACCGCAGATATATGTAGTTCTCTCAGTTGTTCCCAAGTTCAATGCAACTCAGTAGTGGTTCCTCACAGCCACATTCCCCTTCCACCACAGTAGCTAGATTTTTTATTACAAAAGGAAATATTTCTCAGCTGTTGCTTGCAATACCACAGATGTATGTATGTATACAGTCCCCTCAGTTGTTCCCAAGTTCCAATGCCCACTCAGTATAGGTTCGCCTTCACAGCCACACTCCCCCTTCCACCACAGTACCTAGGTTTTTTTTAATACACAAAAGGAAATATTTCTCGACTGTTGCAATATCACAAATGTATGTTGTCCTCTCAGTGTTTCCCAAGTTCCAATGTGACTCAGTAGAGGTTCTCCCTCACAGCCACATTTCCCATTCCACCACAGTAGCTAGGTTTTTTTATTACACACGAGGAAATATATCACAACTGGTTCTTGCTATACCGCAAATGTATGTAGCCCTCTCAGTTGTTCCAAATTTCCTCTGCCACTCAGAACAGGTTTGTCCTCACAGCCACACTCCCCCTTCCACCACAGTAACATTGTTTTTTTAATACTCTCAGAAAATATTTCCGAATATTGCAATATCACAGAATATATATACAATAATCTTCTCAGTTGTTTCCAATTTCCTCTGCCCCTCAGTATTGGTTCACCTTCACAACAACACTCCTTCCACCACATTACTTAGTTTTTTTATTACACACAAGGAAATATTTCTCGACTGTTGCAATACTACAGATGTATGTAGTTCTCTCAGTTGTTCCCAAGTTCCAATGCAACTCAGTACAGGTTCGCCCTCACAGCCCCCCTTCCACCACAGTACCTAGTTTTTTATTATACACAAGAAAAATTTCACAACTGTTTCTTGCAATACCGCATATGTATGTAGCCCTCTAGTTGTTCCCATTCCTCTGCAACTCAGTACAGGTTCACCCTCTAGCCACACTCCTTCCACCTCAGTACGTAGGTTTTTATTACACAAGGAATTTATTCTCAATTGTTGCAATACGCAGCTATATGTAGTCCACTCAGTTGTTCCCAATTTCCTCTGCCCACTCAGTACAGGTTTGTCCTCACAGCCATACTCCCCTTCCACCTCAGTACCTAGGATGTTATTAAACACAAGGAATTTATTCTCAATTGTTGCAATACGCAGTATATGTAGTCCTCTCAGTTGTTCCCAATTTTCTCTCCCTCAGTATAGGTTTGTCCTCACAGCCACACTACCCTTCCACCACAGTACCCATATTTTTTAACACAAGGAAATGTTTCTGAATATTGCAATACCACATATATATGTAAAGTAATCATCTCAGTTGTTTCCAATTTCCTCTGCCCACTCAGTACAGGTTCACCTTTACAGCCACACCCCTTCCACCACAGTACCTAGGTTTTCTTTTTTATTACACAAGGAAATTTCTCAACTGCTGCTTGCAATACCACAGATGTATGTATGTATGTAGCCCTCTCAGTTGTTCCAAATTTCGTCTCCCACTCAGTACAGGTTTGACCTCACAGCCACACTGCCCTTTCCACCACAGTACCTAGTTTTTATTAGACACAAGGAATTATTTCTCAACTGTTGCAATACACAGATGTATGTAGTCCTAGTTGTTCCCAATTCTTGTGCCATTCAGTACAGGTGTGTCCTCACATCCACACTCCTCCTTCCACCACAGTACCTATGTTTTTTAATACACACAAGGAAATATTTCCGAATATTGCAATACCACAGAGATATATATATATATACACATACAGAATTTTTCTCAGTGGATTCCAGTTTCCTCTGCCCACTCATTATAGGTTCACCTTCACAGCCACACTCCCCCTTCCACCACAGTACCTAGTTGTTTTTCTTTATTACACGCAAGGAAATATTTCTCGACTTTTGCAATACCGCAGATGTATGTAGTCTTCTCAGTTGTTCCAAGTTTCATTGCCCACTCAGTATAGACTTACCCTCCCAGCCACACTCCCCTTCCACCACAGTACCTAGGTTTTTTTATATTACACACTAGAAAATATTTCACAACTGGTTCTTGCAATACAACAGATGTATGCATGTATGTAGTTATCTCAGTTGTTCCCAAGTTCCAGTGCCCACTCAATACAGGTTCGCCCTCACAGCCACACTCCCTCTTCCACCACAGTACCTAGGTTATTTTTTTATTACACAAAAGGAAATATTTCTCAACTGTTGCTTGCAATACAACAGATGTATGTATGTATTCCTCTCAGTTGTTCACAAGTTCCAATGCGACTCAGTACAGGTTCGCCCTCACAGCTACACCCCCACTTCCACTGCAGTACCTAGGTATTTTTTATTACACACAAGGAAATATTTCTCAATTGTTGCATTAACGCAGAAGTATGTAGTCATCTCAGTTCTTCCCAATTTCCTCTACCCACTCAGTACAGGTTTGCCCTCTCATCCACACTACCCCTTCCACCACAGTACCTATCTTTTTTTTAATACAGAGAAGGAAATATTTTTGAATATTGCAATACTACAGATATATGTACAGTTATCCTCTCAGTTGTTTCCAATTTCCTCTGCCCACTCAGTATAGGTTCCCCTTTACAGCCACACTCCCCCTTCCTCCACAGTACCATTTTTGTGTTTATTAAACACAAGGAAATATTTCTCGACTGTTGCAATACCGCAGATGAATATAGTCCTCTCAGTTGTTCCCTAGTTCCAATGCCCACTCAGTACAGGTTCGCCCTCACAAACACACTCCATCATCCACATCAGTACCTAGTTTTTTTTTATTATACACAAGGAAATATTTCTCAACTGTTGCAATACTACAGATGTATGTTGTCCTTTCAGTTGTTCCTAATTTCCAGTGCAACTCATTACAGGTTCGCCCTCATAGCCACACTCCCCCTTCCACCACAGTATCTAGTTTATTTTTATTACACAAGAAAATATGTATGAGTGTTGCAATACCACAGATACATGTACAGTAATCCTCTCAGTTGTTTCCAATCTTCTCTGCCCACTCAGTATAGGTTCACCTTCACAGCCACGCTCCCCCTTCCTCCATAGTATCTAGGTTTTTATTACACACAGAAATATTTCTCAATTGTTGCCATAGCAGATGTATGTAGTCCTCTCAGTTGTTCCCAATTTTCCTCGGCCCACTCAGTACAGGTTTGTCCTCACAGCCAAACTCCCCTTCCACCACAGTACCTAGGTTTTTTATTACACACATGGAAATATTTCTCAACTGTTGCAATACTGCAGATGTATGTAGTCCTCTCAGTTGTTCCCAATTTCCTCTGCCCATTCAGTACATGTTCGACATCACAGCCACACTTCCTCTTCCACCACAGTACATAGGTTTTTTTTATTACACACATGGAAATATTTCTCAACTGTTGCAATACTGCAGATGTATGTAGTTCTCTCAGTTGTTCCCAAGTTCCAATGCGACTAAGTAGAGGTTCGCCCTCACAGCCACACTCCACCTTCCATTACAGTACCTAAGTAATTTTTTATTACACACAAGGAATAATTTCACAACTATTTCTTGCAATACCCCACATGAATGTTGCCCTCTCAGTTATTCCAAATTACCTCTGGCCAATCCGGTACAGGTTCATTCTCACAGCCACACTTCCCCTTCCACCACAGTACCTAGGTTTTATTACAAACAAGGAACTATTTCTCAATTGTTGCAATACACAGATATATGTAATCCTCTCAGTTGTTCCCACTTTCCTCTGCCGACTTAGTACAGGTTTTTCCTCACAGCCATACTCCCCCTTCCACCACAGTATCTAGTTTTTTTTCTTATTACACCAAAGGAAATATTTCTCAACTGTTGCAAAACCGCAGATTTATGTAGTCCTCTCAGTTGTTGACAAGTTCCAATGCCCACTCAGTACAGGTTCACCCTCACAGCCACACTCCCCCTTCCACCACAGTACCTAGGTTTTTTTCGTTACACACAATTAAATATTTCTCAACTGTTGCAGTACCACAGATGTATGTTGTCCTCTCAGTTGTTCCCAAGTTCCAGTGTAACTCAGTACAGGTTCACCCTCACAGCTATACTCTCCCTTACACCACAGTACCTAGGTTTTTCTATTTACACACATGGAAATATTTCTCAACTGTTGCAATACTGCAGATATATGTAGTCCTCTCAGTTGTTCCCAGTTTCCTCTGCCCATTCAGTACAGGTTCGCCCTCACAGAAGCAATTCCTCTTCCACCACAGTACCTATGTTTTTTTTAATACACTCAAGGAAATATTTCTCAACTGTTGCAATACCGCAGATGCATGTAGTTCTCTCAGTTGTTCCCAAGTTCCAATGTCACTCAGTAGAGGTTCGCCCTCACAGCCAGACCCCCCTTCCACCTCAGTACCATTGTTTTTTTAGTACACACTAGAAAATATTTCCGAATATTGCAATACCACAGATATATGTACAGTAATCCTCTCAGTTGTTTCCAAGTTCCTCTTCCCACTCAGTATATGTTCACCCTCACAGCCACACTCCCCTTCCACCACAGTAGTTATGTTTTTTTAATACACTTAAGGAAATATTTCTCAACTGTTGCAATATCGCAGGTGTAAGTAGTTCTCTCAGTTGTTTCCAAGTCTCAATGCCCAATCACAACAGGATCGCCTTCACAGCCACACTCCCCCTTCCACCACAGTATGATGTTTTTTTAATACACTCAAGCAAATAATTCTCAACTGTTGCAATACCGCAGATATATGTAGTTCTCTCAGTTGTTCCCAAGTTCCAATGCAACTCAGTAGTGGTTCGCCCTCACAGCCACATTCCCCCTTCCACCACAGTAGCTAGATTTTTTTTATTACAAAAAAGGAAATATTTCTCAGCTGTTGCTTGCAATACCACAGATGTATGTATGTATACAGTCCCCTCAGTTGTTCCCAAGTTCCAATGCCCACTCAGTATAGGTTCGCCTTCACAGCCACACTCCCCCTTCCACCACAGTACCTAGGTTTTTTTTTTAATACACAAAAGGAAATATTTCTCGACTGTTGCAATATCACAAATGTATGTTGTCCTCTCAGTGTTTCCCAAGTTCCAATGTGACTCAGTAGAGGTTCTCCCTCACAGCCACATTTCCCATTCCACCACAGTAGCTAGGTTTTTTTTATTACACACGAGGAAATATATCACAACTGGTTCTTGCTATACCGCAAATGTATGTAGCCCTCTCAGTTGTTCCAAATTTCCTCTGCCACTCAGAACAGGTTTGTCCTCACAGCCACACTCCCCCTTCCACCACAGTAACATTGTTTTTTTTAATACTCTCAAGAAAATATTTCCGAATATTGCAATATCACAGATATATGTACAGTAATCTTCTCAGTTGTTTCCAATTTCCTCTGCCCACTCAGTATTGGTTCACCTTCACAACAACACTCCCCCTTCCACCACATTACTTAGTTTTTTTATTACACACAAGGAAATATTTCTCGACTGTTGCAATACTACAGATGTATGTAGTTCTCTCAGTTGTTCCCAAGTTCCAATGCAACTCAGTACAGGTTTGCCCTCACAGCCACACTCCCCCTTCCACCACAGTACCTAGTTTTTTTTATTATACACAAGAAAAAATTTCACAACTGTTTCTTGCAATACCGCACATGTATGTAGCCCTCTCAGTTGCAATCACATAGATGTATGATATAGTAAGTGCTAAACTGAAAATGCTTTCAAAAATTCGAGTTGCAGGGGTTGTCCATCTGACTACTGACATATGGGACAAGCTGCCAGCCAGAACCATTTATGTCACTGATCAGCATTTGGCTATCGCTACTCCTGTAGTGACACTGACAATTCCCTCTGAAATCATTGGCTTCCCTTTTGCATCCAGTATATCCTGCAGGATCACACATCTCCCAACATCCTGGGTGAGCTCAATAGAGAGAGAGAGAGAGAGATCGTACTGACTTACATCACAAAAGAAGGCTTTCTGTAGGTTTTATTATGGCTGACAATGGTTTAAAACATAAAGAAAGCATTATCTGATGGGGGGCTTTAATACGACATTCAATGTTTTGTATGCTACCTAAATTGATTGTGCATGCATTTATGGAAGAGGACAGATATATAAAGGCTCTCACATATGTGGCAAAAAGAAATGCACACATTTCTGCCACTTCTGCAAAGCATGTCAACGCCTTCGGGCCATACAAGAAGAACATGGACTGCCTCTAATACCTCATCCAGGATGTTACAATGAGGTGAAACTACTTTTTACATGTTCCAAAGACTGCTGGAGCAAACAAAGATCCGTAAGACAGTATACACTAGAGAACAACATAGTGAATACTGATGTGTACATTACTCCTCAGCAGTGGGCTGTTTTAGAACTTTTTCAAGCTACTACGACCCTTTGAGAGAAATTACTAGGGAAGCAAGTTCCAACAATGATACGCAGCCAAATAATCCCATTGATCAAGATTCTAGATTTCAGCTGAATGCAATCAGGGATGAGTTGAAGGTACAATGAGCTAGTTTCAGATGGGAGTGCAACTGAAAGGACTTGCCACACTGAATAAAGAAACATAGTACACAGAACGATTAAAAGTCAGATGTAACCCCTAGATGGCTATCCCAGGGGCTACTACCCTGCCTGATTTGCCACTAACAGGCTGAGGGCCTGGATCCAATGGGGTACCTCCACCCAGAGGTCAGGGTTTGCAATAGTTAAACTAACTTCGTCACAGCCCTCTGGGACACTGCAACCCCCTTCTTCCCACTCAGTGGCCCACACAATATATCAGAATTACCTTCACAGTATACACTTACCCCCTGGTCTGTTCCGCACTGGGACCTCCTGTGAAATGAGAGATACAGTGCAACAATCACAGTACAGTACTTTAACATAGACAAATACCTCAGGCAGTATAACTTTGCTGAAACAAGCAGCTCTGATTTATTTAGGGGGATATAACAAGGACAGGGGAAATCAGGTTAATTAGCTTATCACTCTACATAATTCTACCTATGGCTCTCAGTGCACAGGCCTATCCCTATCAGTTACTGTCCCTGGGTACCCAAGCCCTAGTGGCTAGTCCAAACCGTGGCAGCTGGTAGGGGCCCTTTCACACAGAGAAAAGGAGAATTAAACAGTCAGCAGTACAGTAATTCCATTTGGATTTAATGTGGTAATTCAACAGGGAGCTTAATTCTTGAATTAGTACTCACGACCTCCAAATAAGAATAGGTCCTTCAATGTCAGCAGGGCTCACTTGAGGTATACAAACCCTTCACACATCCATATAAAAGAAAGCACTATACCAGGCAGGCTGCATCTGTATCCCGATCGCAATTCTGCACAATACCCAGGAGAACACACAGCAGATTCAGTTCCGACAGACCTGAGTGAATTTTCAGCAATTCCTCCAGTCTCTGCAGGGTGAGCCTGGTTTCTACTCTTCAGAGAGATCCTTTGATTCTTTTCACAGGACGGATTCAGTCCTAACAAGCTGCAGACTGGAACTCTTGGGCCTTACATATTGTTTTTGACTAAAACTGCACACTGAAAAAGTACAGGGCTCCTTCCTTCTTCACTGCCAAAGCTCAACTCAACTCCAACCGACAAAAACGGGCACTTCCTTTGAGTTCCTCCCAGTTCTTGACTGGATTGGCTGTCACTCACAATAGACTGCTGCTGTTGGTCCAAAAGGCACTGAAGTTCAAACTACATCTCCAGAGTCACTGCCCATACAATTCTCTTGTAGCTTGGCTCAGATTATGAGTCCAAGTTCTGATTCGTCCAAGGCACCATTTTAGAGCTAGCTTACCCCACACTGATTGGTCCAGTTCAGCAGTTCAAAACTAGAATGGGGAACTAGCAGACACAGTTCTGACTGCAAAGAAAGCAGGTTAGACAAACTGTAATTTAATTATTACTCTAAATAATTTCTGTAAACAGTTACATCTTTCAGATAGGTTCCCTTTGCACCCTAGTGACTCGAAAAACAAGTGAATTGGCAGCAGCTCGAGTGGTACTTGAAGCACACAGTCCCCCATAAAACTAATTATGTCTGTAAGCAGACAGCTCTTAAAAGAGACAGTACCAGAGGCTCCAAAAACACTCACTGATAAATGGCTTAAATGCCAAACACCATTCAGGCTTGGAGCATTCAAGCAAGCTCCTTGAAGTCTTTTGGGAACCCCCATTTGCAGGGGTTACACCTTCCTGGTCTGGGAAAGCTTGACGTCCAATCAAGGCAGTCCCCATAAGTTTCAACTGCAACCATATATACATTTGCATTAGGTCAAGCATATGTAATCATCAGTCAATATATCATTTTACCAAGAACACATTTCTGAAACATTGCAGTACGCCACTTTACACAGTATTACATACACATTGTGCCATAACTCTGCTATTACCTCTTGTACATGAAACCTGAAGAGAGAGGGGCCCTTCCCTATCAGTTACCTTGGGGCTGGATGGGGCAAGGCTACCATACTTAGAGGGCAACATAAGTAACTTGGAGTTAGCACTGATGCTCAGTTTGGGCAGTGAGCTGGAGACATACACCCTTTATGGACAACATTGAGAGGGTGAACCACAGGCTTCCAATGAATCATAACTGAGGTGCACCACAGGCTTTTACAGCTCGACCAGTCTTTCTAGGGGGAACTGTTATAGTCTCTGCACTCTGAGCCTCATTTTCAGCATTGTCTCTCACTTGTCAGGGAGTTCCATGGGGTAGAGAGGCTAGAACTTGGGGCACTTTCAGCTCCAGGAGTTACAGTTTCTGAGTCCACAACATTTGGCTCGTGCATGGAGAGCTTTCGACACTGGCAGTGGACTGTCAGGGCACTCAAAAATACTCTTCTTGTTCAGTGTGTGTATCACCAGTCTGCCCTAATCTATCATTTTCCTCCCTGAAGCTCAAACAGTTCAACCATGCACAATGATTCATTTCATCTGATCTGATGCTTGCACTTCTACTTTCTGGGAGCATTGGTTCAAGGATGAAGTTGGGGCTAGACAGTCCAGAAGGCCCAGCTTTGTCTCCAGTATTGACTAGGGATTGCCCAAATGAATCATTGACCCAGTCTTTAAGAAGGATAGTAGTATCTGTGTCACTTCCACTTTCTTCCGATATGGACTGACAGTCATGCTCAACTGGGACTTGTGGAGGGAACACTTTAACTTTGTTTTGTAGGTGCAGACTTTCTGATCTTTTCTTAGCAGCAGCTCTAGTCACTGGTCCAGAGGGGTATCTTCTAGGGGCTGGACTCAATTAAGATTTGTCCATTGTAAGTGCATGATTTCTATGTATTGTTTTTACATCTTTTGAATTATTCTCAGGCCTTACTGTACACTGGCAGATCATCTTAGTTTGCCCACTCACAATGGGAGGGAGATGGTGCCATCGGTCAGCAATTTGTGCTTGCCATGCAGTCCCAGATTTCTTAGCACACCCGATCTCCCTCCTGGAGTTCTTGAAGCTTTCACCTTTTATCATGCCTTTCTTTGTTGGCCAGATTTCTTTGGCAGTCATGGTTTGAGCCAGTTGGTACCATTGAGTTAGTTGGCCTTTAACTTTGCACATACTGTAAATAGCTGTCAGCTTGAACCCCATCAGGAGAGACCCCAAAACACACATCTACTGGTAGTCGAGCTTTCCAAACATCAGGCGGTAGGGGAGAATCCAGGCATCACTTTGGTGCAGTTATAAGCATGTACCAGGGTGCTAATTTGTTGGTTCTATCTAGGCTTTGTCCTTTGGTGCAGGGATGCCTAGCATATCTAGCAAAGTGCTGTTGAAAACGCTCAGGCTGTGGTCTCCTCTGGGGTGGTAAGGAGGGTTCTGGACTTTCGGGACTCCCCACAGAGAAAGCATCTCTTGATCAGACGACTCTCAAAGTCTCTCCTTGATCAGAATGGATTCTTTGTGAGCCCCATAGTGAACAAAAAGTTTTCTACAAGTACTTTGGCCACAGTGGATGCTTTCTGGTCTTCGTGGGGAAAGTTTGGGCATATCTCGTGAAATGGTCAAGACCACCAGCACATTATTGATATTTCTTTGATCTGACTTCAAACTCAGAAAATCAATACAGACCAGCTCCATGGGTGCACTTGGTGTGATGTTATCATAAGTTCTCTGGGGTAAAAGCTTTCTCTGTAAGAAAGTTACTTTTATGTTCGAATGTTGCTCCAACATCAGCCCCATCTTGTGTCAATAGAATCTGATCTCACCAAGTCAAGTGTTCTGTCTTATGCTAAGGTGCCCTATGGTTGTGCAAGGTCCTCAGTACTGAGTCTTAAAGGCAGTGGCAGCACTAGTTGTTGTTTGTCTGCTTGTCCCTCTGTCTACTGTTTCTCTGTATACAGCTTATTGATCAGTTTCAACTTAGGACCTTCTTTATACAGTGCAGTTCTCAAATCAGTGGAGCGAATTTTGACACATCTTTTCCTGTTATAGAGGGCTTCTAAAGCTGCTTTGATTATGGGATCGCGGGATTGAGTCTGGCTAATTGTCATTGTCCAGCTGAGGCAGTGCACCAATGTCTATTGCAGAAAAGGCATATAAGCAGCAGGTATGCAATTCCTAGAGGTCCTGGCAATCCACCATGCAGCCCATCGTGTCTGTGTGGACATTTGTTCCTCCCTTGTCAAACTCTCGGCAGAGTGCCCGAATGTCAGGTTCTGCCAATCTGACCCAATCATTCTGGGGACATAGGTCTCTGGGAGAGCATCAGCATCTATGTGGTTCAGACCTGCTCGGTATTCGAGAGCATAGTCATATGTAGATAATGCAGGAGCCACCTATGGCCAGTGGCATCCAACTTAGCTGAGGTCTGCACATAGGTCAAAGGATTATTTCCGTTTTTACTAGTATTTTAGCCCCATATAAGTACTCATGGAATTGGTCAACAATATCTACTTCAAAGCTAGGAACTTCAACTTATGTACAGGATGTAGTTCTTTTCGATGGGGTCAGGCTTCTACTGGCAAGGCCACTGGTCTTCAGCCATTCTCGTGTTTTGGTACAACACAGCCCCCCAACCCTTGCAAGCTAGCATCAGTGTGCAGGACGTAGGTTTTCTTGGATCGGTATAGGCCAGCACTGGAGCATGGGTAGTTGGATATATGATCTCATGAAAAGCAGTCTCACAATCAGAGTCCAGCGGCCCAAACACTTCACTCGGATGAAAATACACTCTTCAGTCTTGAGGACGCTGACTTTTGGTATTTTTTGTGGTTGGGGGATACCCTTGAGTAAGGTTACAAAAGGATGGATCACTCTTGAATAGTCCTTGATGAAGCTACCGATAATAACCACAGAATCCAGGAATCTTTGCAGTTCTTTTTAGATTTTTGGGCTGTGGCCAGGTGGTCAAGGCCTCAACTTTACTTGGGTCGGTCTCTATTCCCTCGGTGGATACTATGTGTCCCACATACTTTACTGATGTTTGAAAGAATTGACACTTATCAATGGACAGTTTAAGGCCAAAGTCCTCCAGTCGGTCCAATACCTTAAATAATCTGCTCTCATGTTCCTCCAGTGAGCTGCCAAACACAATAACATCATCTAGGTATACCAGGCACCTTAGTAAGTTCATGTCCCCGCTGCACGCTCCATCAATCGTTGAAAAGTGGCTGGGGCACCTGAAACTTGAGGCATCCTCATGAATTCATAGTAGCCAAGCGGACAGATAAAGGCCGCCTTCTCACGGTCCTCTGGGGCCATCGGGATCTGGTAGTACCCACTGCGGAGATCCAGCACAGAGAACCACTTGCTCCGCTTAGGCAGTCCAAAGCATCCTGAATGCGGGCATTGTGTACTGATCAGGGATAGTCCGCGGGTTTAAGGTGCGATAATCCACACACATCCTTACTGTTCCATTCTTTTCCTCACTACCACAATGGGGAAGCATAAGGGCTTCTGGATTCTTGTATTACACCAGCAGCTAACATCTCTTGCAGATGCCGCCTCACATCATCTATGTCAGCAGGTGCCAGGCGCCGAGACCTCTCACGAAATGGTTCTCGTCATGCAGCCGGATATTGTGCTCAGCTCCTTGCACGCATCCTACATCCCATTCCTTTAAAGAAAACACCTGGTCTCTCTGGGCAAGCTCTCACTGATCCTCACTTTCCATTCAGCTGGCAGCGGGAGTCGCAAATCAAACAAGTCAGGCGTTACTCTGTCATTCTTCCTTGAACTCTTGCTGCTGGGTAGCACTGCAGTGTCTGCACAATGCACATTAGCCAGGATGCAACCTCTGTTTACTCGAATGTCTCTTTCAGACACATTATGAACTTGGACCATTACCCTTCTGGCATAAGCATGGGCCTAGCGGCAAAATACTAGGCTTGACCAGCAGTCCCTCTGGCAATTTTCCATCGCCTGGTGCATCCAACATTAATATTTTATTCTTAACATCCTTTCTGATACGGACCTCTCCCTGTAAGGTACACTGGGCATTTGGCGCCAGGATCAGAGACTCAGATCCTTCTTCCATACAATTCGACCGTTCCTCTGGTTCTGTTTTTCAGCATCTCTGTGCCTCATAGGCCTTCTTAATTAAAGCCGAACTCTTAAAGCTCTACTAGTCTTTGACCCCTGTTTTTCATAACACAACTGTGCCAGCCTTCCGAACATATGAGCATTTGTTCCAATCAACAAAGGGACACCATCATACAGTCCAGTGGAGGGACACACTAAGGCTAGGGTCTCTACTTGTTCGCCACTCCAGCCACGGAGGTGGGAAAGACAGCCAAATTCGATATACCCGGAATAGGGTAGCCTTCTCACTTAACCCCATACATGCAGTCCTTCTAATGGTTGTAAGGGTACTTGACAAATGCTTCTGATACCAATCCTGGAACATAATTGTCACTTGGGAGCCACTGTCTATACAGCTCTTGTAGACACCCATTCACCTTTACAGTGGTCTCCATGGAGGGACCCACTATTCTGGACCAGTCTGGAGAGGCGGTAGTGGGGGCCTGGGCAACTGACCTTGCCACAAAAGGACGTGAATTAGCATTTTGGTGCCCTCACTGGGATCATGTCGTGCACCTCTTAACCACTGATTTCTTCTCCGAAGCTCTCCTTGTAGCCTATATGCAACTTTGTCAGTGTCTTTTGGGACTGGCATTCCTTTCATGTGCCCATCTTTCCCACAATTATAGCAAAACATACTTTCTGGAGTTTGAGCTGGCCGAGGCCACACTGGGAGCCAGGGCGGGGTATTACTAACTGGAAACCTGGGTGCCATCTCTGCTCGGCGTGATAAGCATTTGGAGACATCTCGTCAGTTTCTGCACTTCCATGGTCAAGGAATTGAGTTTGGAGCTGTTATCAGCAGGAGATACATGGGTGGGTACCCCACCCCATAGCAGATGCAGTCGGATATAGGTCAGGGTCTGTACTGCAGGCGTGGCCTTCATAAAGGACTGTTTTGAATTCCCGGATCTCTCAACAGTTCGCCCATTGTGGCATATCTTTTCCTTGTCAGAGCACTCATTGACTGTCAACCTCTGCCCTGAACTTCACTTGATGGGTCATCCTCAGTCACTCGGTCGTAGCCACAGCTGTTGGTGCAGGTACCTCCGAGGTCGCCTTTTCTCAACTCCTCGATTTCTCTCATTAACTCATCATAGGAGGGTGGGGATTCCAGTCGATTTGCCAGGCGAACTGAAGCAACAGCAGTTCTGAGAAGGGGGCAGACTTAAGGATTCTGTCCAGTCTGGTTCGGTCTAGTTCAATCGCTGGCAAACTACCCTTTCTGAGGCATTCTTGCAACAATTTTTCCAGCGAGACATACACAGACAACAACTCCTTGGTACTGTTGTGCATTTCTTACTCTCCACCACAGGTCCTCATCAGAATCTGGGCTCCCATACACATTCTCCAAGGCCTCAAGATAGGCCTGTGCAGTCGCTTCAGGGTTACCTGGCCCGCTTAGCACGGATGGTAGCCAGGGCAGGACCTCGGAGGCTCATCCAACCTCTTTCGCTTTCGCCTTCCCGGCATTGCCATTCTAGCACTTGGGGCAACATAGTCTATCCAGGTCTCCCAGTCATCCTCCCTTGGGGGTGGGGAGGGTGCCAGAGAAGATCCTCAACCTTCGGTAAGAGTCGTGACTAATGGCAGGTGCAGAAATAGGAGTCTGCATTGGTTCAGCCACCATTACGGGCACTGGAGCAGGAGAGGGTGTTGGGGAGGAACAATTCCCAGGGGCAAGAATAGTTTCTTCAAGTCCTCCACAGTTTTCCCTCTCCAGCAACCATTCAGCAAATTTCTCCTCAAAAGTTTCTAGATAGTGGTGGGGCTGATTCCCCGGTCTTTACTGTCCTTAGTTATCACTCTCCAAGCAGTGAGGGCTCCTCTGGGTAATGGTCTGTGGCACTTTGGAGCTATCTATGGGATCCTTAAACTCTACTAGGCCAGGAAAGTGTGGGTGAGCAGATTAGCATGCCGACCCCACCACCACAGGGTTTTGTAAACCTTCCACCTTGGAAAGTACTCCTGCACAGTGTCCGTATTGATACCCAGGGGATGTCCAGGATAAGCATAGTATTTGGGGTCGATCTCCTCCCAGTACACCACTCCACCAGCCGGCACAGCCACTCTGTCGGGTACCCATTTTTTCTTAACAGTGGTTCGAACATGGCCACCAGAGGACACACAATCCCAGCGGTGCCTCCAAGATGTAACCCCAGATGGCGCTATCCCAGGGGCTACTACCCCTGCCTGATTTGCCACCAACAGGCTGAGGGGCCTGGATCCAATGGCGGGTGCCTCCACCCAGAGGTCAGGGTTTGCAATAGTTAAACTAACTTGGTCACAGCCCTCTGGGACACTGCAACCCCCCTTCTTCCCACTAGTGGCCCACAATATATCAGAATTACCTTCACAGTATACACTTACCCCCAGGTCTGGTTCCGCACTGGGACCTCCTGTGAAATGAGATACAGTGCAACAATCACAGTACAGTACTTTAACATAGACAAATACCTCAGGCAGTATAACTTTGCTGAAACAAGCAGCTCTGATTTATTTAGGGGATATAACAAGGACAGGGGAAATCAGGTTAATTAGCTTATCACTCTAATAATCTATCATGGCTCTGTGCACAGGCTATCCCTATCAGTTACTGTCCCTGGGTACCCAAGCCCTAGTGGCTAGTCCAAACTGTGGCAGCTGGTAGGGGCCTTCACACAGAGAAAAGGAGAATTAAACAGTCAGCAGTACAGTAATTCCATTTGGATTTAATGTGGCAATTCAACAGGGAGCGACCCTGAATTAGTACTCACGACCTCCAAATAAGATAGGGTCCTTCAATGTCAGCAGGGCTCACTTGAGATATACAAACCTCTTCACACATCCATATAAAAGAAAGCACTATACCAGGCAGGCTGCATCTGTATCCCATCGCAATTACTGCACAATACCCAGGAGAACACACAGCAGATTCAGTTCCTGACAGACCGAGTGTAATTTTCAGCAATTCCTCCAGTCTTCTACAGGGTGAGCCTGGTTTCTACTCTTCAGAGATCCTTTGATTCTTTTCAGGACGGATTCAGTCCTAACAAGCTGCAGACCGAATCACCATACACGCTTTTTGGACTAAAACTGCACACTGAAAAGCACAGGGCTCCTTCCTTCTTCACTGCCAAAGCTCAACTCAACTCCAACCGACAAAACCGGCACTTCCTTTGAGTTCCTCCCAGTTCTTGACTGGATTGGCTGTCACTACAATAGACTGCTGCTGTTGGTCCAAAAGGCACTGAAGTCTAAACTACATCTCCCAGAGTCACTGCCCATACAATCCTCTTGTGGCTGGCTCAGATTATGAGTCCAAGTTCTGATTCGTCCAAGGCACCATTTTAGAGCTAGCTTACCCCACACTGATTGGTCCAGTTCAGCAGTTCAAAACTAGAATGGGGAACTAGCAGACACAGTTCTGACTGCAAAGAAAGCAGGTTAGACAAACTGTAATTTCATTATTACCTAAATAATTTCTGGTAAACAGTTACATCTTTCAGATAGGTTCCCTTTGCACTCCTAGTGACTGCAAAATCAAGTGAATTGGCAGCAGCTCAGTGGTACTCAGAGAAGCACACAGTCCCCCATACAACTAATTATGTCTGCAAGCAGACAGCTCTTAAAGAGACAGTACCAGAGGCTCCAAAAACACTACTGATAAATGGCTTAAATGCCAAACACTATTCAGGCTTGGAGCATTCAAGCAAGCTCCTGAAGTCTTTTTGGAACCCCCATTTGCAGGGGGGTTACACAGAGATGGTGAGAAACTCTGTGAAATGCTCATGGCAGAACAATACATTATTGCAATAGTACTAGACCCATGGTACAAGATGAAACACCTCTCACAGATTGACTCAAACGTGTTTCAAAACTGCAGACATAAAATCATTCAAGAAGTAGATTTGCTTTTGAAAAAACCATGACAACAGATGCAGTCTGCTCATCCATTCCTCCTGCACCTTCACAGCTCTCATCTCTTCTCAGTCAGGCTACAAAACAGTCAGCTGCTGCCATCCATTCTACACCCAGCAGTCATCTTGGGGTCACTTGATGCTGTTGTCCTTGAAAAATCAACCTTCCTTCTCCGTATGTCACTGCTTCTGCCCAGGCCATGGTTGACTGCTATTCAGCAGAAAAGGTATCGAATGGAATGAAGAGCCCATTAAAAACTGGCAAAGCAAGGAGCCTGTATGGCCTGCACTTGTGCAGGTAGCCTAGTACATGGTCTGTCCCCAATCAGTGTATTTTCAGAGCGACTTTTTAGCTGTGCAGGAAATGTGGTAACAGATACAAGCTCTAGGGTACTACCAGAAAATGTTTAAAAGTTAACATTCTTAACAGTAAACCTTCCATTGACTGATTACGCCTATGACCAGGAGGGAGCAAATACATTTCAGTGACCTCAAAGATGACTACTTGGAAAAGTAGAAAGATCACATTTTTTTCAGAACAATAAATCAGTAGTACTTGTGTAAGCCCATATGTGGCCTATACAATTTTTGTACCTGATGGCACAATGTTTTCAGCATGTTCTGACAGACTGCTAATTTTTGGATTGCCTAAACCTGATGGCACACTTTTTGTGGCATGTCCTAATGGACTTGTGAAATTTAATTTTTGGACTGCTTGAACCTGATGGCACACTTTTTGCAGCATGTCTTAATGGATTTGTGTATTTTTTGGACTGCCTGAACCTGATGGCACACTTTTTGCAGCATGTACTAATAGACTTCTAATTTTTGGACTGCCTGAAGTTGGGACTGATGGCACAATGTTTTCAGTATGTCCTAATTTTTGATTGCCTGAACATGCTGCCACACCTTTTTCAGCATGCACGAATAACTTGTCTAATTTTTGCATTTTGGATTGCCTGAATATAGGTCTCTGCCCACTCAGTACAGGCTCGGCCTCACAGCCACACTCCCCCTTCCACCACAGTAGCTAGGTCTCTGGACTCCTTAGGACATGCAGTTATTTTTTTTTTGGTAGGGGTCCCCTAATTTGTCATCAATTTGGGTGGAGGGGACCCTATGCCATAAAAAATAACTGCATGACTCTCAGTGGAGCAGAGAAGGAACTGGCGCAATAATAATAAACTGATAACCAGTAGACTACTTCTTCCTAATGGATAACTAAAATCTGCTGCTTATCGAATAAGTAGGGAAATGAGCAGACTGGGTGGGCCAAGTGGTCCTTATCTGCCATCAAATTCAAATTCTATGTTTCTGTGTTTCTATGATATGTCCATTGTACAATGTATAGTGTATACTACTAAATGGGAATGGGATTGCTCCTCTGAGTTCAGACAGGTCAGTTTATAATTGTAGCACCAGTACTACTGACTCTGAGATAGGAAACAGACAGAGGTCAACTGCATGACTGCCATATTCAACTGACCAGCACATCAGTGCTATAAACTCACAGTTTTCATATCCTGAAATGCTGATTACAATTCTACATATGTGTCACAGATCTCAGTGGCGTTTTATGCAATTATATAGCAGAATTGCAGTTTTTATCTTATTTTATAAAAGGTTCTGATTTGAATCAGGACTAATCAGAACTTATCAGGACTTTGAATTGGATCCTGATCCTGATAATAAAGGTCAGGACCATTTTGGGTCCACCCAACCCTGCTTCCAGGTAGACATGTGGCCACATATTGCTCAGCGTGTCTAATTATTATTCCCCCAGCACCACACAAACTGTGCTGGCAAGAGTATCATAAGCCTGACTGTTCAAATGGCATGTCAGCACAAAAGATGCCCTGTAGTTCCGACAGTGTGTCAATGTGTCAGCCAAAAGGCATCCTCCAGGTGAATGAGTGTGTGAACATGTCAGGCCTGATAGGCTGTTTCTTACCAACTCTGCTGATGGTGATGACGGAAGAGGGGTCATCTGTAGGGAGGAAGATGGAGCGGCAGAAAGGATTTTCCATTGTGAAACAGAGTTACACTTCTTGTTGCTATTCTGCCACCTGGATGACCACAGACGATGGTGCACACAATAAGGAGGAATAGAAACATGGTCTCTGATGCAGATGTCTCACCTCCATCCAGAAGGTGTTGTATGCAGGCTCACTCATGGGAAGGGCGTGTGTGTGTGGCAATTGAGACAAATATGACTTCATTAGGTGGCTGGAGACAGATGCTATCACCAGTTAGGTCCTGCTCCCAGCCTCATGTAATGTCATTACTGTACGGGGTTCTACAAACAAAGCATTACCTCATACCTTGTTACACCCCCAGGAGTTAAGAAGCTCCGTTTATAAGACACAAAAACAATACAGGGAGACCTGTCATTGTGCAACACCTGCCACAATAACAGTCATCAACATGAGCGACGGTCACCTTAACATCATAGAATCATAGCAAACTGACTGCAGAAAAGGACCTTTCTGGCCCATCTAGTCTGCCCAACCCTCCCCCTTCATATAACCCCCTCCCCACCTGCCCCCACCGTCCCCCCAGTACTCAGTCCCATATGCCTGGCCCATGCCACTTACATTCCTCCACTGTCTTAGCCCCATCACTCCATCAGGCAGTGCTACAGGCCTCCACTACCCTCTCTGTGAAGAAGCACCTCTCACATTGCCCCTGAACCTATTTCCTTGCAATATGAGGCTGTGCCTCTATTTCTGGCCTCCTTCCTTCTCAGCAGCCCCTTCACCTACTTTATTGATCCCTTTACATATTTAAAGGTTTCAATCATGTCCCCCCCCTTCCCTCCTTGTTTCCAGCATGTACAGAGTCAGCTCCTTACACCTCTGCCCCAGTAGCGTAGCAAATTCCCAGAGGGCCTGACTGCAAGGGTATTTTAGAGGGCCCCCCTGGTTTTGAATAGACATCAAAATTATGATTTGGGCCCCTCAAACCTCATGGGCCCGGGTGCGGCTGCAACCTCTGCACCCTTGAAGCTACACCCCTGTGCCCGTATGTCTTCCCCTGCATACCCTGCACCATCTTTGTTGCCCTTCTCTTTTTTAATCATATAAGATTTTATTGAGTTTTACCATTTACGTATCCATCATGTTTATAGTAACAGTGGACTAGACATACAGATTTGACGTCCCATAAATAAAAACAGTAATAAGTGTCATAAGACCAAAAGGAATCATACACTGCAAGTACTACTGTAAATTATATCTAAAGTGTTCTATGGCAATTATGAACACTGAAAAAAGACATCCCAATTGCTTCAGTGCATGACCGTCCCAGAACGATATGTGTAAGTTCTACTTGATATCTAAATATGCCTTTGTGTATTAACAGCTGTCTATCAGTCTTAATATCCTTACTGGTCATGAGCATCATTCTCCTTATATAGCTCATAGTATACATATTAATTCAGGTTCCTTAAGGCAGTGAGAACCGAAGTGAAGGAATAAAGACAGGTAAGATGTCAGAATGTTGCTAGTGAGGTGAAGACTCTTATCTTCCACACTGGCCATGGTGTGGAAGGGGAGGGTTACGCAGCTAATCTCAGCATATTAGGGGTTTTGCGTGAGGGGGGTGGAACTGCACAGATGTGGGAGTGTAAGTAGGCATCCCACTTTTTATGGTATTTAGGGAGATGGCCTTTTCCCACTGCTGTGAACCTCTCAAATATAGCTAGTCGGGCCATAGCTTCCCGCCATGCATTGGCCGATGGGGTTGTGGGCTGCCTCCATTTCATCAGAATGGCCCTTTTTGCCTCCATTACTGCTGCAAGGGTCCAAACTTTCAATAGGGGAGGCAGAGGATCCAGAATGGAGACGCCTCATAACAGTAAGGAGTCTTGGGAATAGGACAGCCTTTTACCAACAATCTTGAGCAGTCGCCTAGCACCTGATTCCAGAAACTTTGAGAGTTGGTCATGTCCATAGCATATGGAGCAGATAAGCCGAGGAGGACTGGCACCTCAATACCTGTCATGTTTCAGTATTTTGAGTTTGTAAAGCATGGCAGGTGTCCTGTACCATCTCAGAAGAATTTTTAAGTGAATCAGCTGACTCTTAGCATCCTCATATGCAGTATGAGCCATCCTCAGGCAGACAGACCATAGCTGCAAAGAGATGGGGAGATTTAGTTCCTTCTCCCATGTTATTCGACATGCAGATGTAGTGTATGGCTGAGAGTCCCGAAACACACTATAGAAAACTCCCACCAGCCCATGGCCTTTTCGTGGCTTGTGGAGAGAATTCAAGCAGCTCCATCCGTCCACCTCTAGGTGTGTGGTTAGGAGAGGGGCGAGAGCGCTTCGTATCTGAAGATATCTCCAGAAATCTTGTGTTTTCAGGTCAAAGCAGCCCTGCATTTGCTCAAAGGACATCAGAGTTTTGCCATCAGGTAGAAGAAAGATACCCCACGTTCGGACACCCTTTGATGCCCAGTGAGACCAATTCAGAGGTCTGCAATCTATCATGATAAGCTTGTTGTTCCATACAGGGGCATAGGAAACTGGGGACAGGAGGTCTTGCTTGGGACCCGTGAGGGTCATGGCCAGATACCAGGATTTACAAGTCTTCCCTCATAATGGGAGTGACCTGACCTTTGGGGAGTTTCCTGTTAGTTAACAATGAGAAGAGAGAATTATCTGGTATAAGGGTGGCTTTTAAAAGTACCCATTGAGGGGAGGTCTTATTAGGACAAACCATGCAGTGGCTTGAGCCATGCAAAAGCCAAATGGTAGCTTACGAACCACGGGAGCCCTAGCCCACCTTTTGACCAATGTGCTCTCAGTTTTCTGCGTCCCCAGCATGACGTTTTGCCATCCCATAAGAAAGAGGAGATGAGTTTATCCAAGGCGGAGAAAGGCTTTGGGGATATGGGAATTGGAAGACTATTTAGGGGGTATGAGACCCTTGAGAATATGAACATCCATACCGCTTCTATTTTGGCTTTCAGAGTTAGCTGCATCTTCCTCCATTTTGGAACCTCAACTGAAAGGGATGCTAAGAGGGGAGAGAAGGTGGCTTGTTCCAGGTCATTCCATGCAGAGGGAATATAAATCCCAAGTTAGGAGAAACCTTGAGGTGCCCCGATGAAGTCAGTGCCTGTTAGGCAGTGTCTACCACACTCTGTGTTAAGAGGGGAAAGAATGGCTTTTTGATTAATAACTAGGGTGGAGAGGGAGGCAAACCATTTAGCACTGAGAGGACTGTAGGTAGTGAACATTCAGGATTGGATAATGTAAGGAGCATATCATCAGCATATGCATTGACCAGAAAGGACAGTTTGTTAACGGGAATCCCAATAATGTCTGGAGTGCCCAAGAGTTTCCTGATCAAAGGATCCAGAGCAATAATTAAAAGAAGGGGGGTGAGGGGACATCCTTGCCTGGTACCATTTTGGAGAGGGAAAGGAAAGGAAATGTCTCGGTTAGTGATGATTCTGGCTGTTGGCAGGTGATATAACATAGAGACCCAGGAGCAAAAAAGGAGCCAAACCCATAAAGGCTGAGGACGTTATGAAGATTCCCCCATTCCAAGGAGTCAAATACCTTGGCAAAGTCAATTGCCAAGGCTCCCATGGGAATCTGGGAGTGGAGTGCTAGCCATTTCAAGTTAAGGACAAGGCGTAGGTTGTCTGCTCCCAACTTACCCTTAGAAAAGCTCAATTGTGAGGGGTGTATTAGAGTGGGGAGAACCTGAACCAGCCTATTGGCCAAAACTTTGGCTAACAGTTTGGTGTCCATGGGGAGCAGTGAAATAGGCCTAAAATTGGCACAGTTCACTGCATCTGAGGATTTCTTGGGAATTAAAGTTATTAGGGCTTCTCGCATGGTGGGAGGGAGAGCAGTGGTATTCTGTGCTTCCTGTAGGGCTTGTAGTAGAGGGGTGGTGATCTCTGCCTTAAGAAGTTGGTAAAGTTTTACTGTCATCTCGTCTGGTCCTAGAGCCTTCCCTTAGCCATTTGGAACAGGGCAGACTGAAGCTCCTCAGGGGTGACAGGGAGTCCAGGGTATTACAATCCAGTTTGGGAAGGGAATCCCTACATAGCTCTGATATGCATGTGGAAATTTCCACAGCTGAAAGTTTGGACTGGGTCTGGTAAAGTTCTTGATAAAAAGGTGCATGGTTTCATTAATAGCTTTGGGCATCGAGACTATTTTACCCTGCTTATTTTTAATGCTAGAATCCTGGAGGAGGCTTGTTGTTTACGGAGATAAGCTAACAGCTTACCTCCTTGTCCCTCCCTCCCACGACTTATGTTTAGAACGTAAATGTTGCCATTCCACTTTTTGATTTAACAGAGTGTTTATTTGATATTTGAGGCCTGTGATATTGGATAAGAGTGGAGAATTGAGTGGGTTTTGGGCTGAGGCTTTAAACTGCTTCTCCAGGATTGCAAGTTTGGCTTGCATAGTGCAAAGGGATTCTGCATGAGCCTTATTTTTAGCTGCTGTGAAAGAAATGATCCTACCCCTGATAACAGCTTTGAAGGCTTCCCATATTGTAGAGGCCTAGACTTCATCAAATGTATTAAGAGAAAATAGGTACTGTATATGCTTCACCTTTAATATAGGTTTGAAAAGTTTTATCCTGCAACAACAGGGGGTTGCACCTCCATCTTGTAGCTGGGGCTCCCTGGCCCAGTGGGGAAAATGACATCGATACGGAGGCATGATCAGAGATCACAATGCTGCCAATTGACGTGTCTGTGATCCCTGGTGGAGCCATGTAGTTTACCAGCCAGAAATCAATCCTACTATGAGTGTGGTGCACTGTCGAATAAAGGGAATAGTCACGCCCTTGCAGGTGATTCCTTCTCCAGGGGTCACAGAGGTTCCACTCTGCCATCAGATCTGTAAGACCCTCCAGAACCTTGGAATGGGTTTGCGGAGTAGGGAGAGATTTGTCAAGAAAGATTATGGTCTCCTCCTAATAATATCGAAACATCTGAGAGGCCCTCTGTATGGTCTGTAAATGCTTGGCTTAAGTCAGGGAATATCTCCCCCGAATCAGTGTTGTGGCCGTATACGTTGGCCACCACTACTTTACCCCCGGGTAGGAGAGCCTGATTGCTACTCATCGTCCCTGGGAGTCCCTGCGGATATCCTCTACCACCCTAGGACCAGATTTTCATAATAAAATGGCAATCCCCCTGGATTTGGTAGTTGCACAGCTAGCAACAACTGTACCCCCCCCCCATAACTTCCTAAGCCATTGCACCGTGCGATTGGTGAGGTGTATCTCCTGGATGAGGGCTATATCAGTTCTCATAGAATTCAAAAATTGTAATACTTTAGTGTGTTTTTCTGGATGATTAAGCCCTTTAACATTCCAGGAGACTCACTTCCAACCTTGATCCGAATGGTGGGTAGTAGCATTGTTATCTTCTAGGTGGCTAGCTGATGAGACAAAGGAAAAGGAGTACTCACACAGTAGGAAGTAAAAGAGACTGGACAGCAGACAGTTAGAGAAAGTTACCTGGTTATTAGCTCATACTTAGGGGCTTCAAACCTGGTATGTGAAGAGACAGAGCAAAGGTATGGAGAAGAATGAATGGGCAGCTGCAACACTTATCACCAAGTATGGAATGCCTAGTCAAATAGAGAGAGAGGGAGTAAACACTGTATTGTAACAAAGTTAACAATAATCCAATATGCCAAAAACAGAAATAGTATAACAAATATAAACACACTAAACAGTATATATTTTTAATGATGCTGAGGTAAATGTGTGAAAAGGGGCATCGATGCGCTCCACGCCACACTGCTTCAAGCATCAATCGGAAAACAGGGGGAGGTCACACCAAACATGGGTGAACTGTCCCAACCTTGCCTCTTAGAACCATTTAGACTCTGTCCGGAGGATCCAGGAATGCCTAACAGCAGCCTGCCGAAGGATACAGAAATGATACTTGGCAACTGGAAAGGAGGGAACATGGCGGGCAACATAGCGGGGAGAGGTGGGTAGTGTGGTATATGGGTGAGAGAAGTTGGGGGGGGAAGTACCTCCATCAGCCGTTTGATAACAATACTAACTGATAGACTAAGGTGGGGGTGAATATGAGGGTCAAGGAGTCCCAATGGTCCTGGCAGACTGGCAGTTTGCCCCAGCCACATCGGGTTCTCCGATGGGCATTTTGAGCCCAAATCACATATGCAAACAGGTATTAATGCAGAGTTATATGGGTACTAAAGCCCTGTCAAGAATAAAAGTAAAAGGGGGTATGATGGCGATACATCCTCTTACACACCTGCAGTATATTTTTGTATTTGTCTAGTGAGTTTCGCCAAGCAGGTGGAGCTAAGGGATAAACATGGGGGTGGGGTGCAGCAGCAGAGGTGTACCACTATGTGTGCTACCCATGTTCAGCCAGGAAAAGCACCAGACAAGGGAGAGGGATTAGACAGAGCAAAATATTAAGGTAGCATTTCCAAACCATGACGCTAAGAAGGTGACATCAGGGGGAAACTATTTTTTGCCATAGTTCATCAGTGTTGCGGTTCATCCATCCTTCCCGGATTTAGCCGGTTCTTCCGGTCTAGTCTTTTCAGTCCTGGCAGGTTGAGGGGAAGAGATCAAGGCTTCCGCAAAGGATTTAGTCCCTGGTTTAAGTAATCTGGCCACTAGAGCAAGCTCTTCTTCATTCTCCTCCATGGTAGTGGCGCAGTCCAGTGGGAAACATCCTCCATGGGTTCTACGCTTTCAGGATCAAGGATATCTCAGTTATTGCTCTGGGAGGCGATGCTGCTTCTGCCCGGAGGTGCTTGGTGGGGGTGCTGATGGTTTCCAGCAGTGAAGTGATTAGGCTTCTAGCCCATTGGTGTTGTCTGCTGGAGTGTATTTGTTTGGTCCGGTTTTGTTGTTCTGTCATTTCCAGCTCAGCAATAGGGTGCCCAGATCCGGATGGTGGGCTCTCTACTTGGCGGTGCCCAGTGTCCTTAGGTTGTAGCAGAGCGGGTGAAGAGTGCAAGAGGGGCATTTTTGTGTCAGTACCAGTCCTACCATATTTGTCGTCCCCCTGAAAGCATTTCTCTTATCTGCCCCTTTTCCCATATGAAACGACAGGGCCCAGAGGCGTCTGGGGATGTAGTCCACGGGATCAGGCCTGGCCAGTGATTACAAATCCAGGCTTCAGCATCTCTTGGTGATTCTGCGAGGAAAACTTTTCCATCTTTGGAGAGGTGTAACGCAGTAAGCTTTTTAAAGTGATATTGGAAGGAGTTGGCCATTAGAATCTTCTTTATTGGGCCATATGCTCTGCACTTAGTGGCTACTTCCTGAGTGTAGTCACGGTAAAGGGATATTGTATGGCCTTTCCATGTGATTTCTCCCATGTCCCTTGTAATACAAAGCAGTTTGTCTTTGACTGAGTATCTTAAGAGATATGCTATGATTGTTTTGGGAGCATTAGAACTGTCCAACCTACCAAACACCCTGTGCGCCCATTCCACACCGATCGGCTCTCTCCACCTTTCCCCCAACAGGTGTGGCAGCCAATCATTAAGAAAATGTTCCATATTCAGGCCTTTAGTCCCCTCTAGGACCCCTAGGATTCATATATTGTTCCTCCAGCTCCTGTTTTCCTGGTCCTCAGCCCTGTACCACAGCCTAGATAACTTAGCTTCATGGTGCCTGATACATTGCAGTACAGCAATGTGCTGTCTTTCCAACTCCTCCATTCTCTGTTCTATAGCATTTTGTTTGTCCTCCAGTCTACGCGCAATGGCCACATTCCCCGCTAAGGATGTTCCACTGTTGTCCACTCTGATTAATAGTGCATCCAGCATCTTTGTGATATTGGATAAGGCGTCCCCTAGCTGAGTCTGCTCTTGAGGTGGCAGAGGAGGTATTATGCAAGATCCTGGCACTTTGTCCCCTGAGGCAGCCATCACCCCTTTTAACCTTGCATGTTTAAGAGGCAATATTATTGTGCTGCCACTTGTAGCCTTTTCCCCCTACCTCCTCAATTAGCGGGCAATCGCGACCTGTTAAATTATGCACTAGGTGCTAACACACCAGTAAATGTACTGTAGGCAAGTCCGCACTGCTGTCGGGCCTACATGGCCTAACTCTGCAAATCGCTCAGAAATATGCACATTATGGCTGCAACAGAAAGAGTGTGGCTTTTTCTTAACCAAAACATCAGGCTGACAGTGACAGAGGTAGGGGGAGGTTTCCAGTTGCTAAACAATACAGTTGGGTCTGGCATTCATGGATTGTATGCGATTTGGTGCCAGGCTGGGGCTAAGGAGAGAACTATGCTGCCATCTTTGTTGGGTCCAAGTTATGCCCCTGTTGCCCTTCTCTGAACCCTCTCCAGTGCACCTATATCCTTGTAGAGGTGTGGTCACCAGAACTGAACCCCGTACTCTAACTGCGGCTCACCATGGCTTTGTAGAGGGTCATTATAACCTCCTTCCTTCTGCTAGTAATTCCCTGCCTATGCATGTCAGAATTCCATTAGCCCTTCCTGCTGCCCTGCTACATTGGAAACCTACCTTAAGGTTTGAGGACACTATGATCCCAAGATCCATTTTATGTTCTGATTCTTTGATCCCCCCTTGAAATCCAAGTCGTGAAATTCTGATTCTAGTCAGGAAGAAAAACACTTCCCAAAACAATAATATCCCAATCAATATGCACACATGGTTATGTCATTTTTGCTACACTTTTTTGGCCTTCAACTATTACAAAATGTGTTGCTTTACGTTCAGTTATTGCCCCTGTCCTCTAGGTAAGGGTCAAATCCAGTACCCCAAAACAGTTCGAGCTGTAATAATCCAAAACTGCCATAACCACCACAGCATGCATATTTTCATATTCTGGTACTTGCAACAGTTATGTATTTTACCAGTTGTTAAGGTTGGGGCAACATCTGTCAGTGATTTGGAACAGTCATGCTGATTCACAGATGACACCCTTCACCTGCTGGAGCAGCTACTCACCCCAGCCACAGTTTCTTCCACCTGCTGTAATGAGCCCAATGAGAAAGCAAGTGCCAACCGAAGCGTCAAGGGTACCCACCAAAAGGGTCAATGCCCACCATAAGAGCAGAAACATCCACCATAAGGCTAAAATGACACATAGAAACAGACCATAATGGCAGAAAAGCCCACAGGTCCATATAGTGGTAACCATAGTTCCTATAATCCCTGAGACCTTCCTTGAAACTACTGTACCTCCAGCATAGTAACACTCTCATCCCAACCCCATTCTCCATGCTGCTCTTGTCACCCAAGACACCACTGTTCCCTTCATTCTATGTCATGCCTGCCTCCCTCCTGACAGAATTTGCTCCCACCACCTCAGCGACACTGTTCCAAGGTTCAACTACCCTTTCCATAGAAGTACTTTCCCAAGTCCCTCTTGAACCTTCCTCCTGTTAATAGCCACTCATGACCACATGACCCAAGGTTGGTATTCAAGGCAGTAACTCACCACAGTTTACTTTATTAATTATTTTATGGAACTTGAAGGCTTCTATCATATATCCCCTCTGCTTTCTGGTTTTTAGAGAATACATATTTTGTGCCTTAGGCGCTCCTCATATGATGTACCATGCTAAACCTGAATCATTTTTATGTTGGCTTGTGCTTGCGCAGCCAACATACTGCAGTAGTAGCAGATTTGGAGGTGCGGTCACTGTGGGTGAATGCAGGACATGCATCAGTAGGTGCGTCCCTCATTCCCCAATAAGGCAGCTGCGGGCGCAAACTCCCTCAACACGTAAACTGGCCAGCAGATCTAAGGAAAGGTCCGCTGCAACGAGAGTCAAGCCTCTCACGCAGTGGCATGCCTTTCCTGGTAACCAGTTTACAAAACATGGTGGCATGACACCGCAGAGTGCCCCGACCCACTTCATTTGCTGACAGGGATCCCACTCCCATCGGCATAATGCAACCCCCCTCCCATTAACGTGTGTGCACTGAGGGGGTGCCCAATCCCTCTCGGCATCATGTCCCACTTTCCCAGTTTAATTTGCCGATGGGAGCCCACTCCTGTCAGCATAATGTCCCCCCATTTGTTGTGTGCCGACTGGGTGCCCAATCCCCATTGGCTACAGAACCCCCCCAAAAAACAAACACTCAGGTGGCATGTGGGAGCCCACCCCAGCATGCCAAATGCCTCTGCAAAAGAAAAACCGTTCGCGATTTTTTTTTTTTTTTTAAAACCTGCAAAGCAGAAAACTGTCCCTCGTCAACTCCGATGGACCTCCCGTAGCCCACACCCACCCTCTGCACACCCTGCTTCCTCACACCCCCCTCTCACCCCATTACCTCCAGAGCATGGCGTGACGATCTTCGGTGGACCGGGAACATGTCTGCACTCTTCAAAGCCGACCGCGAACTGAAGAAATGCCGGTAAGCTGTATAATGGCATAAATAGGGTTTTTTCAACTCTGGTGCATATCTCGGGCATTTTTGGGAATTTTGGCACCAAACTTTCTTCATGGGGTTATTGGGACCCCTCCTCATTAACTCAGTCACTGTCATGGAGTTATTCTGTCCTGAAAGGTGATTTTGTGGTCACTGGTGGAATCACTTTTTGGGACCGATTAACAAAATGACAGTGCAACTGTTCATGGTGGGCTCTCAAAAGCCTATGTTGCAAATTTGATGAAAGAAATCCAAAAATGGCTGTTTTATGAGTGTGCGTTGTGCAGTTTCCATGCACGCCTAACTTCATGAATTTGTAATATTTGCACTCCAGATTTTCAACATTGGCATTTTTCCCCACCTCCTTATGAACAGTATAGCTGTCATTTTACATATCCTGGCTGAAATGTGTTTTCGCACATCCGGCACAGAATAGCATGGTCGCTGTACAAAATCAGTTTTCAGGACAGTTTGAGACAATGACAGTGACACTGTTCATGAGCAGAGGTCCTAAAATGCCTATGTTGAAAATTTGGTGACGAAAGTCCATAAAATGACTGTGTTACAAGCTTGCGTTGCACAGTTTCCACGCACCCTTGTAACTTTGCAAATTTATAATATTTTCATGCCAGATTTTCAACACTGGCATTTTTTCACATCTTCTTATGAACAGTACAGCTGTCATTTTTCACATACTGCCCAAAATGTTTGTCACACCTGTGGCTACAGAATGGCGTGGTCACTGTGAGAAATCAACTTTGGGACAGATTAACACAATCACACTGCCACTGTTCATGAGGGAGGTCTCAAAATGTCTATGTTGAAAATGTGTCTCTTCAGGGTGGGGGTGAGGTTGGCATCAGTTCAATACCTCACTGCCATTCCTATTATGCATCTCTAACTCCTGCACTACCAATGTCAGCAAGACAACAATAGGCATTGAAAAATGTTTGTTGTTAGTCTGCATGACACTGTTTCCAAACTATCACTGTCCTGTCTGAGGCAAGGACACCAGGACTGGATGCAGTATTCCATGCGAGGCCTCACCAGGGATGCGTATGGGGTGGTATTACCTCTTTTTCACTACTATCAGTACCCCTTCCGGTACATCCTAGCATCCTGTTAGCCTTGCTATATACCTTGTTGCACTGCCTCCTTTGTTTACATAGAAACATTGAAGCTGATGGCAGATAAGAACAGCAAGGCCCATCCAGTCTGACCATTTTTTTCCACCTTATGAATGTGCCATACTGGTAGGCCTTTACTCTGTCAAAATGTTCTATCTATTCATACCATCTGTATTGCTCCCTTATGCCTCATCCAATGCCTGTCTGAAGCCCTACACTATCTATATCCACTACTTCCTGAGGTAGGCTGTTCTATGCATCCACCACCCTTTCTGTGAAAAATAAATTCCTCACATTACCCCTTAATTGGCCTCCCTCTAATCTCATGCTGTGTCCTCTTGTTCTGCTATGTTTCTTATATCGATACATGTTAGACGCTTTCACCTTGTTAATGCCCTTAAGGTGTTTGAATATTTCGATAATATCACCTCTCTCCCTCCTTTGCTCTAGGGTATACATATTGAGCTCCATTAATCTGTCCTCATATGTTTTCTGATGCAGTCCCTGCACCATTTTGGTTGCCCTTTTCTGGACTGCCTCCATTTCATTAATGTCCTTGTGCAGTGTGTGCCTCCAGTACTGCACGCAGTACTCCCGATGGGGGCCCAACAAGTGTCTTGTAAAAAGGACTGCCACATTCCTCTTACTACTTGGTGATACCCCTACTATCACACCCTAACATCCCCCTAGCCTTACCTAATGCTTTAGTGGTCTGCTTGGATGATTTCAGGCCATCTGTTATGATGATGCCCAAGTCTTTCTTTCCTTGTGATTTACGGAGTTACTAATGATTGTTAGATACCATTCTCTTCTCTGTAGTGGCTATGTGTTGCCCCACCCATGCAATACTCTGTCCTGGGTTCCATTTCTATAAGTGCAATATCTTGCACTTTTTACCATTGAATTTTAAATGCCAAGCCTTTGACCAACCCTCCATTTTTTTGTACTTCCCTCTGCATAATCATATCCCTTATTCCCCATCACTATCCACTCTCCCACAGTTGTTGTGTCATCTGTGAAGAGAGACAGTTCACTAATGAACAACTTGACAAGGAACAGTCTCTGAACAAATCCCTGTGGAACCCCACTTGTAACCTCCCTTTCCTGTGATTTAACCCATTCACCACCATCCTCTGCTACCTCCCTCCTGACCAAGTACCCACCCAGTTCACTACAGTTCCAGCCACAGCCAGGTCTTTTGTTTTTAAAGCAAACTTTTGTGCGTTACCAAATCCAAAGCCTTGCTGAAGTCACAGTACAGCAGATTCACAGCATGGCACTTTTGTACTGCCTTAGCACCCAGTCAAAGAAAAGAACACAGGTTACAATGGCAATACCTTCCTGCCACGTAGCTGTGTTTTTTACCGCCCTGGGGCCCATTGCCTCAGGTAGTCCACAAGGTCTTCTTGATTAATGATTCAATCAGCCTTCTACAATGGAGGTTGTACTGACTGGCATGTGGAATGGCCACCTCTGTGGTTGAATGACAGCCCTCTCTGGCTCACAGCCCACACTGGTTTCTAGAATTACCATGCTCTGTGCCTCATTAGCCCAAGCTGGTGCTGGAACACCACTGCCCTGTGGGCCATAGTTGTCACCCCCAGGTTCTCAATGCCCACCATATCTCAGTAATGGCCACCCACTCTGCCACTGTGCCCACCCACCCCTGCTACCAGAATACTCACCCCTAATTCTTTTTCTTTGTTTTATATGAGGACATATTTCCTTTACTGCTGGCAAGGCCTGGTGCACCGACCATCCACTCTGTCCCCCGAACAGGAATCACAGGGCACAGCAGGGGTGTAGTTGTTTCCGTGGTTACAGAGGTAGCTACAGGAAGCTCTACCCCTCAAGGGCACTGACGTGATGGACCAAGGTCCAGGAGAGAAGCTGTGTGGAGACATGGCTTTGCGAGCACCTAATAGCACCCTCCTCTCCTGACACCGTCTGATGAGCGGATCAGTGCCCAACCCTCCCCCAGAGAGGAAAGCTGCCTGATGACAGCTCAATGCAGCTCCTCCCTCCCCCTTGAAAATCCCAGATGACCCTGGCTAGTTCTTGAACCAGGGTCATGGGCAGCGCAAGGTGTGGCGTCCAGCGCCTCAACCCTCAGAACCACTGGGAGAGCTCGCCCCCATAGTTCTTGAAGGCCCACCCTATGTATGACATGCTACACCTAGTTTTTGCATGTCCATCCTCTGGGCTTTGCCACCCTAAGACTGGAATGACCACCCTCTGTCTCTCAGTAGTCATTTTGGGGCCGTAATGCCCAATCTAGGTATGGAATGTTCTGCTTGGATCAGGAACACCCACCCACTTGCCACCCATTCCAGGAACCCAATGCACAGCCTTTGTGCTTGAATGACCACCCTAGGGCCAGAATAACCACCCTCTGGGCATACTTGAACCCCATGGAGAATGCCCTCTATAGTGTATGGCATGACCACCATCGGCTATGGTATTCACCCTGATTGCTGTAATTCTCATCCTGGAGGGATGTGCAACCTAGGGTCAGAGTACCCAACCTATGTGCATCAGTGCATACCTTAGGGATGAAATGACCACACACAGTGCCTCAGCTGACCCATCCAAGTACCAGAACACCAACTCACATGCCCACAGTGCCCACCCTAGGTTTCCAATATCCAAACAGAGGCCAGAATGCCCACCATCTATGCCTCAGGGCTTAATGCAGTGCTGAAATTCCTACCCTTTGTGTATAAGTGCCCACCAACATGGATGGAGTGACCACCTTATGCGCATCAGTGACCACCCTGGAGCCAGAATGCCCTCTCACAGTGCCAGACTATAAACTATATAAGTGCCACAGTGCTCACTGCTTGGCTGGAGTTCCCACTTTCTGTGATTTGGTTCACACAGTAGTGGCATGACTGACTAAATTCGTGGCACAGCGCCTACAGTTTGTGCAGCATGCCCACCCCCCCTGTTGTTTTAATGTCACACCTCTAAATTTCCAAGCCCACCATAGGGTTTGCATAGGCCCACCTCTGTGCCTAAAAGCTCACACTGTGTGCCAAAATGCCAACAATGAGGGTCAGACAAAAATGAACACCTTCAAGGATACGCTGCCCACTATAAGACTGGGAAGCCACACACACACATATCCACTCACACACACACACATCCACATCCACACTGAGGGCAGGATTAACTTCCTTTGTGATTTCTGTGACTGTAAAATGTCTCTGTGGCCCCCAGTAGTCTCTCTCCCCTCTGGATGGCACAAGTGAAAGGTTTATTTTGCCAGCCTGCCTTGCCTGTACACACACAGCCACACTGAGGTTAGGAATAAACTTTGTGATTTCTGTGACTGTAAAATGCCTTTTTGGTTCCCAGTAGTTTTCCCGCCTGACAGGCGCAGGTCAAGGGTTTATTTTGCCAGCCTGTCCTGTGTATGCACACAGCCACACTGAGGCCAAGATTACCTTTATTTGTGATTTCTGTGACTAAACTTTCTTTTGCACAGAAGTCTCACTCTTTCTCCTCTGGATTGCACAAGTCAATGATTTATTTTGCCAATTGCCAGTCTGCCCTTGCCCTACAAAGTGCAACTAAAATCTCCTCTTTCTCCTCTGATTCCTCTCCTCTCCTCTGCTCCTGACTCCCAACCCTTTCTCCTCCCCTCCAGCTTCCATCCTCACAAATCACGCTGCAGCCCACAGGTTCTCCACTCCAGTCTCCCCTCTCTGACCTAGTCTGCTCTGTACTGTGCCTGCTGCTGCTCAGAGAGCTACCTTGTACACTCACCACAGTTATATACCATGACTGTGTGTCACGTGACTATCCACTGTCAGCATCATGTGACTGATGCCTGATTGGATGCCGCTGGCCACCTCTATGTGCCATGAGTGTGCCAACAGCATCCCATGGCAACAGTCAACAGTGACACACTGTGCCACACTGTGCAGCTTTCCACAGACCTGTAGCCAGACCTCTGCGGCAAAGTCTGTATTTATGCACATCCATGGATTCTGGGTTTAATCTGGGGGTCTGGACTTTGGGCAGAACAGTCTGCCCAGCCCTACTAATCATTGGCTTACCATTCTCCATCAGAGTCCCTGACCCACCATCATTGCAACTGGTATAGCTACCACTTAGCAAAGAGAATAGAAACATAGAAACATAGAAGTTGACGGCAGATAAGGACCGCAAGGCCCATCCAGTCTGCCCATAGATTGATTGTAACAGTTACATACATACCAAGAAGCCAGCAGAAGATGGCCATTTGGTCTATCAATTCTGCTCATGTTGCAGGGTCTACAGCTTGAGCTACTGTCCCTGCCCCCTCTCACCACCTCCCATCCTGCCTCACCCATGACCCTTACCTTCCCCTGTACCTTTCCCAGCTTCTGTAAAGCTGCCCACTGTCTTCAATGAGATTACCTCTTCTGGCAGCGCATTCCAAGTGTCCACCACCCTCTGTTATGGTTGCACTCAGCTTAAAGAGATTCTCCTTACCCACCTTATTTATCCCTTTCAAGTACTTGAAAGTCCCAAACATGTCCCATCTCTCTGTCTCTCCTGTCTTCCAGGGAGTACATGTTCAGTGCCCTCAACCTCTCCAAATCTCAAATCTCTCAGCAGCAAGGCTTACTCATTTATTCACAGCACTTAACATTAAAGGCATTTTCTACATTATGATTTGCTTTTATAATTAGTTTTTTTCATATAGCCATACCTGACAGTTACTTTACCCCTGCTAGATGATCACCCTCAGCTCTCACAAATGATATTTTTAAGAGATAATAAAAAATAGTGCTATAATAATGTCACTTCGTACAACATAATGCTGCTTTCTCTGTAGTGTTGCTGACCGCCTGCCAACTCAGCTAACTCCTCTATTATTTATATCCTATCTCAGGCAATTCAGCTCATGAAACTCCTGATAGCAATTTAATAACACATTGATGTGCAGGGGCAACATCACTTTGACAGACTGACATAACATCTGAGTGGGGGCAATACATGTATTCCTTTTTTTCCTCTGTTGGCTCAAGCAAATGCACATTTCTTTAAACCTTCTGCACATCACTTTTAGCAGTGGGAACAAAAGACAAAACTTGCAATATCCTTGAAATGTATTTATTTTGCTTTTCCAGCCCTCTCTATTGTTTAATTAAACTGTATTAGCAGAACCCAAGGCGATCAGGAAAACGAGCTAGTCGACGGGGGATTATATAGGCATGCTGCAAAACAGAGGTCAGCATGCCTATGCAGACCCGAATCCTACTGGTGATTACATTGTGTGGGTGGATTTCCTTTCTAGTCCTTATACTTCTATGGTTTAAAATAATAGGGACTGGAAGTAGAGTTCAGCTCGGTTCCGGTTCCCTCGCTAGTACAAAAGTCCTTTTTAAGTTTGCAAAGCTTTTAACTAACCTTTGCTGTGCCCATAAAGGGACACACAAATGGTTTAAGGACAGCAAAAGTTAAAAACTACACCACAAAGTCTGCACTGTTTAGCCCTCACAGAGACTGCTGGTATTTCCTGTGTTCCAGCTAACCAGAGCCCTGGCGTTTCCCCTCAGTGCATCTGAGGTTTTCCAATTAAAATATTTAAAGTGCCAGCTTCCAGTCACCCAAACCACACAAGGAGCAACGCTATTCAGCTCACTGCTCTGGCTGAATAAGGGAAAAAAGTTTAGTGTGCTTGTTTTATAGCGTGGAGCCGGAAGTAGTTTGGCTTGGTTCAGGTTCCCTCGCTAGTACAAAAGTTCTTTTTAAGCTTGCATAGCTTTTAACTAACTTTTGCCATGACCTTAAAAGGACACACACATGGTTTAAGGAAAGCAAAAGTTTAAATACAACACCACAAAGCCTGCACTGTTTAGCCCTTACAGTCTGAGACTGTTGGGATTTCCAGTGTTGCAGCTAACTGGACCCCCGGTGGGTTCCATGTCAGCAGTTTGACAGAAAGTTTGTCGACTGCAAGCATAGTGATGGCTGTTATGCCGACAGCAGAGAGCCATCAGGTAACAATGTCTTTTTTTGTGGGGGGCTTTGCCCCACACACACCCCCATTCAGAGGGGTGACCACAGTGAAGGATCTTCTAACCACTGATGGCAATCATATTAACTCATTCTCCTCTCTGCAAAATAAATATGACCTGGTCAAACAAGACTTCTGGAGATGCCTCCAACTGTGGAGCCTTGTGGGCCCTAATCTCACCTTGACGCTATGCATACCTAGTTCATGTCCTTAGGTAGCAAGCTCCTGGAAAACAGAGTTAGTTTTAGCTATCAACACATTAGAGATGCTTTACCAGACCAGTCAAAATCCTCAAGGGAGGGCTGGGAGGCTGAACTAAATGAGTAAATCTCAGAGGGGTCATTGTCCATTGCTTTATGTCATGCACACAGGGCTTGCAGAAATGGCCATAACCATCTCATACAAAACAAAGGCCTCCTCAGATGGTACAGAACACCATCTATCCTTAAAAGGTTAGGCGTGTTACCTGAGGACAAGTGCTGGAGATGCCAACAAGCAGGAGCACACCTGACATGTTTGTTGTGGAATGCCCAAGTTTAAAGAATTATTGGCAGGGGATCCAGCAAATTTGTCCTTCCATAGTGAGCCTCCATGTCCCTTTGAATGCTCTACTGCTCCTCCTAGGCATCCCATAACAGGATTCTCCAAACACTCACATGTTCTGCAATGGCAGGTGGCTGTTAATGCCTCAGCTAAGAGACTTCTACTGTACAAGTGGAAATCTGCAAAGATTCCCCCCACTCTGAATAGCTCAGTGCTGTGAGACAGCTGGTTACACTGGAGCAATTATTGCATGCAAATGTGGGTACCCTGCACACTTACCAGGCAGTATGGAAAGCATGCCAAGGTTCTAAATATTGTCACAACACCAGCAAACCTGCTCAGTAATGTAGGATCAACAAAATATGTTTTGGGGATCTGCGTCTTTGGCTGCCCTTCCAAAGATCACATATATCTTCAGGAACTGTAATGAATTCTATACCCAGATGTACCTCTATTCAGTAGTCATGCTTGTATAATTCCTATGACCCTAGTGTTCTGTTATTGTTACTGTTGTAAGTTTTAGTTTCTTGCCTAGTTGTATTTATGAGTCTCTGTTATGAACTCTGTTCTTCCTACAGTACATCATAGTATTTTAGGACAACTGCCCATTGATTTTATGAATCGCTTCACGATTTGCATGCTCTTCCTGGCTATCTGCAGTTGTGCTTGTTATGAAAGTTCAATAAAAGATTGACTGAAAAGGAATAAAGGAGTATCATTTTTGCAAGATGACATTTATGGTGGTCATGGACTGTACTTGTACCCTTTGTTGTCTCATCTCCAACCAGTTTCCCACCCAAGTAGTCAGTCCACTCCCAGCCTTAAGTCATCTATCATTTTCAGTGGTCTGTGAGGCACTGAGTCCTAAGGCCTTGCTGAAGTTGAGGTATCAGTTAGATGCATTCATCCTCCAGCAGAAGCACACATTGCAGTCAACTAAAAGCCCACATTAATATCTTCATCCTCTTCCTGCTCCTCTTTATCATTCAGTAGCAGTATGCATTAAAGTCTTTGTAAGTCCAGAAGGCATTGCCACACCAAGGCGATGCCTTCATCCAGCTCTGGTGGATTGCAGTCTTTTGTTCCTGGAACTGCTCTGCTCTCACCTCCAGCATTGTTTGTCAGCTCAGCAGCAGCACACTTCAAAGAGATGTAGAAGTCAACGCAGCATTGCCACATCAAGTTGATGCATCCATCCTCATCATCATCCTCCAGTAGTAGCACGCATCACAGTCATACAGAATCACAAGTCATTTCCTTCCTTCTCCTCATCCTGTGGCAGCAGACAAGATGACTAGTTGAGATGGCAGTGGTAGTTTACTCCATTTCCAGTTGAAGACCAGGCATTTGCTATAACACAGCACTGCAGTCGTACACTTTGTTGCCTTCTTAGTTGCCAAGGTAACTCATTCTATTGAAAGACTCGCCATCCACAACACAACAAACTCAGCATGCACGGCATACACAGATTGAAGAAAAAGGAACACATGCACCAAGAGAGTGTGCCGCATTAGCCAGCAGAAGCAACACATACTTATTCCAATGTTCTGACTCCCCTGTCCTACTGCAAGGAGGGAGCTAAGAATATAGTGTAACCCTGTAGTCATTCTAGCCTTTGTTGCTTTGACATTTACATTCTGTACTTGTAATAGATTTCAAGAATAAATGTAGGTTGTCTCAAAATAAAGCAGCGCTGACAGCAGTGCAATGTTTGTGTCACACAGTCAACCTCAATTCCTCCTACTCCACAGAATAACATGTAAACTGTTGATACATAGTACATGCAGACATAAGGATGCTGTGCTCTCTTGATTAGCATGATATTGGTTGGCACTCAATATTGTAACAAGCATCATCAAATTATCACATTTCCCTTTTGAGTTATAATAACAATGGCTTATTGTTACTTGGCACAATGGCTCTTTTTTATGATGGATTGATGCTCTAATGAATGAGCTACAATGAATTAAACTGCAGAGCTGAATTTAGCACTGCTGTTGAATGCAAATAATTCAGTATTGCCACAATAAATATGCCACTGTGATACTATTAGCCATATTATACAGTATGTAAGCTTCACCTACTCAAAATGCTGTTTTTTTGCCCTGGCGAGATATGCATTATAAAGAACATAGTGCATTTGTCCTATGGGCAGCAGGACCTGGGTTGATGATGGTAAAAGCAGCTGCTTTGTTTGGCACGTGGTGCTTTTCTTAGGATGAAACTAGTAGTGCTGTCCCTTGGGAAACTGTATGGTTGGTACAGTGGTTCTTAGCATTAACTATTCCCTCGGGGAGCTGGGGTCCATGGTGCAAGCTCAGTGGCTGCAACAATGAAATAACTCACAATAGGGCAAGCCTTTTTAATGCATGCTTAGGTGTGTTTCAAGGTACAATGCCCCAGGTCAATTTCCTTCAATTACGCAGAAGTAAATAAAAATTTTTCTGCGTATGTCCTGTAATGTGTTTTTGTGCTTGAAATTTTTTTTTGGGGGGGGGGAATTAAAATAAACATGTTAAAATATGCTGGCACTGGATAGCATTTTTATTTTGCTGTCGGACATTTGTCCTAATGTGGCCTGTAGTTGTAGAATTTTCATTTGTGTAATTCTGAGTGAGTGCATCAACCCATTCTGCTCATACTGGGCCCTATGCACCAATGCTACATGGGCAGTATGTGCATAGATGCAGAGTCCTGAAAAACAGGTGTGGCATGCTGCAGCCATTATGCCACATGCACTACCCCCACATGCTCGCAGAGCCCAGATGTGTACCAGCATGGGGGCAGTCAGCAACGGGGTGAGCATTTCAGTGCATGCCGCCAGCTACGCGACAGGCACAAACATGCAGACAGCTGGCTGTGGATGTGTGGTTTGATGCAGAACACCTCAGGCACAATGAGTCTGAAGGACAGCCATAAGGCCGCTACACAGATCATGGCTCCCATAACTGCAGTGAATCCTACACTGTATGGGACAATGGAGCCATCAACAGGGTAGATTATCACAATGACCTGCATTAGGGCTACCCCATCCCCATTCTGTTCGGACTGCCCTGGTGGGGGTGTCTGTAGCCTGGCAAAAAGTATACAAAATGGAAATGTCTTGATCCTAATGTGGATCTAATACCAGCATACAGTAGATGTGAGTGAATTCTATGATGCCATACCAAGAAAGGAAGGGGAAATTGTTTAACCAGGAATGGCATACCTTAAGCCGGAGCTTGTTTCCAGGTGCAACCTGGGAGCACAAGGAAGTTAAGTGACTTACTCAGGGTCACACAGTATGCAAGTGGGGGCTGATGGAATTCAAACCCACATCTCCAGGTTTGCAGCTCAGTGCCCTTAACCACTACACTATACTACACTACACTGCCTCAAGAATAGCCTGACATGTCAAGACATGTGAAAACCTTCACAAATACACACTGTCAGCATATCTCTCATCTGTCCCTGATGTCCAGAGACTTCTCGATCCTGCCTCGCAAATACCCTCTTCCCTCCTAACATCTGCATGTTTGTCATTGAAACATAGTGATATAAAGCATGCAATACTATCAGGCAGTAGTATTAGAGTATAACTTCCCGTCTGTAAGGGCTTTCCATATATAAACACATACTGAAGGTGGCCTGCTGATTTGGTATTAACATTTGGTATGATTAGACCCTGATGTTTGACATCCATCCCTGATGTATTTATGCCCTGTCCTCGAAGGTTGAGAGGTGTGGCCTATTGCTGGGGTTGGTTTATGTAGTGGAAAGAGTTCAGATGCATTGACTGGGGTTACATATTCTTCTGTGACAACACATGTGTCATTATGCCATGTCCCAGCTTGGGCATCCTAACAGGGGGTACCCCATCCAGAATTCTATATATAGGATGCCAGAGATATGTGTCTACCATAGGACATACTGACAGCTACATGGACACAGAGGACATGTGCCCTGGCAGGAAATGTCACATTGGTACTGGCGCGCTAGCAGATTCCCACAAAGAATGACATGGGAAACAGGATGGGCAGTTTTCACTCTATTAATTGCACAGGTGGTACAATTATAATATACTGTATACTGTACCTGAGGACACAATACAGTATAGTGCTGTACAGATACTGTACAGCGCAGAAGCTCATACATATGGCACATGTTGGTGTCCCATAGGTCCATGTCACACATCCTCGTTAGGAGTCCGTTGCTGTGCCATACCTGTGCCTGCATCATGCAGCATGGTGCCTGCTTACTCATTAAGCCTTACAGCCCCTGACTGGGTGAATCTGCAGCTGAGTGGCATGGCTCTTCAAGCTGCCGCAGCCACCCTCCTCACTCTGCCTGCCTGCTTACTCATTAAGGTACGCTCTCCAGCTCAGATCTCATCTTACTACGCTTGATTTTCTGTTGCCTTCTGCACCTCCTCTCTGATTTGTCAGTGCTCTAGAGTGAAACGTAGCCATTGGTCCTCGAGCAAAATCAGTGTAACCTATGTATTTTACTTTGCCTAACAACTGCTCAGTGATTTTTGTTGATTTTACTGCTGCCTTTACACTGTTTTGTTAGAACTACTAGAAGAAAATGTATTTTGCCAGTTCTATTCTGTAAGGCGCTAGCTCCATCCTTCTCTCTGTTCTGCACTGCTTTCCTCTTGCTCCTGCTTTCCTTCCTCAATACCTGAAGCACTATCATTCGGCTCCTCTCTGCCTTTGCTGTCTTTGCATTAACTCTCTTCTCTCTCAACCCTCATGCTCCAAATGCCTCTCTCTTACATTTTCCAGGCAATTTCTTCAGCCTAAACCTTCATTACGCTCATCTCCTCTGCTCCTAGTCTTCCCTGCCTCTTACCCCCCATCTTATTATCCCTCTCCTGTTTCACTGCCATTTGTGAGGATCCCTGCCCCTTTGATTAAGAGGCCAGCACCTCTCCTTCTCTTTTGTCTCAACCTCCTATCTGAGCTCCCCCACCCGCTTAACTTATTGCCAGGCTGTGGATTAATCTTCATTCTCTCCCCTTCTCTCTGCACAGCCTTACAGTACCTGACCAGGTGTAACTGAGCTGACTGACACAGCCCTTCAAGCTGCTGCAGCTGCCCACCTCTCTGTACCAGCCTGCTTACTCATTAAGGTATGCTGTTCTGCTCGAATCTCATCTACTACACTTGATTTTAACGCTTGATTTTTTCCACCCTCCTGACACTCTTTTAAATCGGCTCCTCTGACTCCACTCTTCTCCAGCTAACTGTGCCAGTGAACCAAACCTCTTCATACCATTAAAGGGCCAGTGCACTGCCAATTTTCATCATGTACACTAGCAACTTAAACTAGCTCACAGGGATCCTACAGTGGTACAGACAATCTGCCACATCCCGTGCTTGTAACCCTCATACTGTTAGCCACACATAGCAGTGTCAATGATGGGAAACTGCTTGCGATACATCCTATAGATCATATAACTCTCTTCAGCCCATACCTACCACCCTCAGGCTCTACACTTAGTTTTGATGTGTACGCTGCTAACAAAGGGCTGAATTTACACCATCCCCTACCACACTGGATGTTCCCTCCCTTGCCAACATCTGAAGCTGTACTGATCCCTATACACTCTAGGCATTCGTGGTACAGTGAGTGCAGGCACGTCAGAAGAAATCACACTAGCAGGCAGATAACCTACTGGAAGCAACATCTAAAAAGGCAAATCATCCTCATCCTCCTCTTATCCAGGAACATCCACCTAACCCAGGACCATGTGGTGATCGAAGTCTATGGCCATGGCACCATCAAAATAGCCGCCATCAACATTAGTAGTCTGCTTCCCAAGCTCCCCTTGCTTCAGATCTGTAGTGCAGCATAAGACACATATTATCTCTCTTACCGAAACAAAGCTCTCCTCTAAGATCCTAGATGCCTTGGTTTCCTGGTCGGCTACTCCATCTTTCGGCAAGACCGACTCTCCAAGCGTGGTGGTGGAAGCTTAGTGTACCCGAGTAATGACATTAAAGGTCAGTTGCTGTCAAACAGTTTTATCTCAAAAGAGGCACAACTCCTATCCATCAAACTCACCATGGGCTGCCTGAACAAGACTGTGTTTCTCTCTGCAGTCTGTATACCCCCCCCCCCCCGGCAATTAGGCACTAGACTTTGAACAGTTCCTTATCCCCATCAAGCAGGTTAAACAGCAATGGGAACAGGTCATTGTTGGTGACTTTAATACAAACTGTTTAGCTCAAGGCACCACTACTATCAAGGATCAAATTTTCTAGCCTGTACCTCACTCAAATAGTTACTCAAGCTACTAGGAGGCACTACAAGACCGCCACTAGCATGCTAATTGACTGATTACTCACCAACTGTCCTGAAGATATCTTAGACATATCCATCCTACCTGACTCCCTAAGTAACCACTGTCCAGTACTGTGCTTTTGGTTAAACAAGAGCCCAAAATCATCTCCCACGTCACACATAACTGATCACTAAGGAAAGGACAGTTAAGAACCTCAAACAGTACCTTATTCATGACTGACTGGAGTGTACTTGACAGACTTCTAGATGTTAATCAGGCTTTTGACTACTTTGCAACTACCTTCACTGAAGTCTGCAACATATTTACCCGCTTCAAATCCACGAAGATCAAAGGGTCCATCAACCTCTGGCTCTCAGGATCCCTTTTGGAGCAAATGAACATCCGTGACAATCTCTGGTATAAAGCTAGGGCAACCGGCAAGCATTCAGACTACACAGCCTATAAAGCTTCCAGGAACAAGTGCACCAAGTTGATAAGGCTTGCTAAAGCAAACTACTACAAAGAAAGGCTCACCAGTAGTTGGAGAAGGGGGTGAGAATTCTGGACCACCTTAAAACCTTCACTGGAAGAGACTCCAAAGATCCACCAGACCTAATGGTTACCAAGAATGGCACACTTCAGGAACCCATGGAATTGGTGAATGCTTTCAGCACTGCTTTCTTGGATCTAAGTTCCGTCCTTCCCTCAGAGTATCTAAAAGCTCAGTAGTTCCACAAACCATCTACGGAGAAACCTACTGCCCCTCGATACACTGGTATTCCCCTATTTTACTTAAAATAAATCATTAGAATGCAAACCATAAAGTACATCAAGAGGATCCTTGGTAAAACCAGGACAGGTGCTGACTCGAATTGATATGAAGCTCATGGCTCTTACCCTTGACACCCTGGCCAAGCCTCTCACCAAAATATTTAACCTATCCTTACAAACAGGAGTTTTCCCAGGTAAGTGGAAGACTGCACTTGTTGAGCCAGTATTCAAAAGTGGTAACAGAACCAATCTAGCCAACTACAGGCCTATTTCTATACTACCTCCATTGTCTAAGGCTCTTGAACACATTGTATCCAATCAGTTAACTGCTTACCTGAACAAATACAGCCTACTCTGTCCTGAACAGCACGTATTCTGAAAAAAACATAGTACCATGACTGCACTTATTGACTTCACCATGCACCTGTACGATGCCCTTGACAATGGCTTCACAGTAGGGTCTATCTTCATCGACCTCAGAAAAGCTTTTGGCGCTGTGAACCATCAGATCCTACTCACTAACCTTCTGTTCCTTGGCCTATCTCTTGAAACAATATCTTGGTTCAGAACCTACTTATCTAACAGAACACAGTGTGTTTACTTAAATGGAGCAATATACAACTCTGGGGAGGTGTCCATGGGTGTCCCACAAGAATCAATACTTGGAACCCTACTTTTCAGCCTTTCATAAAATCTCTTCCTTCAGCCTGCCCCACCAAAATGTTACTGTATGCAGATGACGAGTAATCTCTGTCCCGGAAAACAGCTACCTGACATCACCTCGCCTCTACAAGACAGCTTCCATAGACTTGAAGCTTGGTTCACACACAATAAGCTCCTCCTTAATCATAAAAGATAAAAGTCATGCTTTTCTCCATGCCACACAGCAAGAAAAGAATCAGCCCACTGACCATTTGTAGCCAAAAGGGGCCCACTCAAGCATTTTAACTCCTTCAATACCTAGGAGTTTCCTTGGATGACACCTATCTTTCTCTCACCACATCGACTATGTTGTGAAAACAGCATATGTCAAATTCAAAATACTCTATTGCCACAGGCAAGCTTTCCTCCTGGGCTTTGACCCTCATCACCAGGAGCACAGTACTATCAATCATCGACTACGGGCTGGTAATCTATAGCGCAGGGACTAACACTGCCTTGAAAAGAATCAAAACACTCCTTAACAAGGCCTGCAGACTCTTGCCAGCCTGGTGGCAATGATGGTTGAGGTGCTGGACACCACAACTCATGCCACATCAGCGACCCGTGTTCAGGAATGAGCATGGGTCACTGGGGGTTACCAGGGGAGGAGAAGGATTGAGCATCCCAGGGACTGCTGTCCTTCTCCAGGGAGGGGGGTGCAAGTGGTAGGTGAATGTCTGGCCCCTAGCAGAGGCTGGGAGCAGCACGCCGATGCTGTCTGTGGATGGAGATGGGGCAGATATCTGGAGGAGCATGCAAGGCAGCGTGCGCACTGCTGCTAGTGGCATCATTGCACGCTCCATCTCTGAGGGGAGAAAAACGGATGAGAAAATGTTGCTGCAGCAGATGACGGAGGGTTCCTAGCAGAGCACACCCCTGAATAGCCACAGTGCTGACCACACTGGATCCAGTCCTCAGTGGGGGTTGGGAGGAGCCCTGAGGGTACTGGTTGGTGCCAGCTGGTGGATTTTGGGGGACAGGACTGGGGGCTCCCTCCAAAGGTAGGGCCACAGCAACAGGAGTATAAACTAAGAGCAAAAAAAATCAAGGCCTGCAGACTGGTCCTGGGGGCTGAATATATGACACATACCTGCAGACTTTACTCTGAGACAGGGTGGCTCCCACTACAGGAAAGGGTAAAATACCAGGCCTGCTTAATTGGGAAAAAGGCCCTGCTTGGTCAATCCCCTGCCTCTTTGGCAGACATTTTCCAACTCCCCACTGCCAGTAAAACTATGCATAGCACTGCAAAGGGTTTTCTCCATGTCCCGTTCAGATGAACCTCATTTGCCCAGTAGGCACTGTCCTACTGAGGGCCTCAGATTTTTAATGACCTCCCGGCCTCCATCAATGATTGTGGGAAAACTGGGCACTTCAAATGGGAGCTCTGTATTCTGCTATCGCAGACAAGTTGCTGTGTTTGTCCCACTTAGTCACCCGCTGTCCAAGACCAACCATTGGCTCCCCCATCTACGATTCCTATCATACTCCCCCTTCCTAAACTACATCCCTCAGACAAAGCCCAATCTGGCTGCTACCATCTAAATACCTCACACTTACATAACCCTAATTTGTTTTTCTATCACCTTACTTGGTATTGTCACCCCCCATTTCACCCTTTCACTCCCCCCAATGCTTCCTTCTCACCTACTCTACCCCTTCCCTCCTGACACAGTAACTATACCTCCCGACTTCTCCCCCTCCCTTCACTCTAATCCTTCTGCCCTTTTTCCTTCCCCACTCTATCCCTTCCCTCCTACAAATTGCCTCAGTGACTGTGACTGCACTTGTTTAATAATCTCAATCAAAATTTTGCACGATATGTTTTACTGTATTAACCTGTGTTATTGCCTCAATCAAAACTTTGTACTGTATTGATCCTGTTTGTGCTCTCCTGTAACAATTGCCTTGTCCTATGTAAATACGACTTGGAACCTTTGTAAAAGAACTTCCCAGCTCAAAGGTATTAATCCAAAACTGAAATAAATAAATAAAAATAAATAAATGTGGCTGGTGACCAGGCACCCACCACCCAAAGGTGCCACTGCTTTAAATGTCCATGGTCCCTGGATAGTAAGCTTTGCAGGTCTGCACAATCATCACACCACAATAAACAGCATGCACTGCCTTCTCCCACTCCTCCAGAAGTTGTCTCTGTGGCTGAGGGTCGATGTCCATGTTGTTGGCACCCTCTGTTTACAGATGTATTGCTGCCAACAGTGGCACAGTGTCCTGCAGGGGAAAGGAAGGTGTGAGATGGATGCATCCACATCCCAGACAGCACACCCCTGCCAGCCAGCTACCATGCCCCTATGCATCTCCCTCCCCCCATGTCCCACTGCCCTAGCCAGTGGATAGACACACCATGGTGGGTTTGATGATGAACCATGCCATACCAAATTTATTGCAGTTGTACTCTCCAGTGTATTCCAGGTCCTTGGGAAATGGCATGGCCCCTACCAGACTGGTCTGTTGCCTCATCCATGGAACAGATGGCTTCTGGGGCCCAGTAGCAGAGGATCTCCACGGGCATCTCTGGAATGGCTGCAATGACAAGAACACATGTGTTAGTTGTGGCCATGTGAGTCACCCCCAGTGCAGGTGGGCACTAGCCATACATACCTTAGCAAGCTTGGAAATACCCCAGAAGTGGGTATCCCCATCTTCATAGAGAAGTGCAGTGACCCACTCAAGGATGTAGGGCAGTATCTCTGAAGCTATCTCTGGTCCTGATGTAATGCTGCTATGAGTCACAGTGTCAGGCATCAAGGCATGGTGTGCACATAGCAGAGGTACGTGACTGAAACCACACCCTGACACACCTATGGACCATTGTCTTCTGAAACACAATGATGACTACATCTATGGATGCTGTGTGGTGTTTGTGACACCCTGTTACATGCACGGTAGCAGTCCATGCTATGCGCAGCAGAGTGTGCTATGGGCCATGCATGCCCATGTACAGTATGGAGGTCACAGGTGTTCCCAATTCTGTGTGGTCTGCCTGCATGAACCTACATGGCCAGGAGTTTGCCCCAGTGGCTGACACCTGCATCTAGGTACATGCCTTGGTCTGTTACATGTGCCTGGGCCACATAGCTGCACATGGACTTTATGCAGCACCACGGTGCGTAATAGACCCAATAGTGCATAGAGCCCATTGATTGTTTTTAATAAGAAAAGGTAGATAAGGATGGGTGGGATTAATGAGATGGCAGATGTTTTTATGTTTAGCTGCCTTTTTCTTTTGGGTGAGGTTGTTTTACTTTATATGCCATGGAGCACACTGAAATGTTTTGCAGCACAGACGTTAGCGGCAGTGAGTCTCTGGCAAGGGACCCAGAGAATGTTGTTGGTGTTAGGAGCAGCTATTTCTCCTTTTTTTGATTTTTGTGGTGACATGGTCATGAAGAATGCTGGCAATAAGCATGAATGCAACATTTTTAATATGCATATGGCAGTAAGTAAATGAAGTTAACTAACTATATTAAACGAAAAACCAAGAAAAATGACAGCAAGTTCTGTAACTCTAAGCATCTGAGTACTGTGATGTTGGGGTAGTCGTAGCTCTGGAGGAAAGGGGTGGAGCACATACATAGGTGCACAGGATCTGTTGTATCTTGGTGTTTTGCTGAGTCTGTTTTGTTTTTTGCAAGAAACAAATGGTTGGCAAATATTTTTTTTGTAAATGCTCTGCTGGCATATTGCTTTGTGAAGGGGCTATGTACCAGGATGATCATGCAGACAAAATCATAAATAGCACATGGTCATGTGATGTGTTTCAATAATCTTTCTATTTATTTTACAACTGCTTTTAATACTGGGCACAATCTTTACTGTATGGTGACTGGCATAATACCATATTAAACTATAATACTTAATACTTTATTCAACAGTTCTCCAAGTCCTTTTAAACCTTTGTTGCATCCCTTTAGCACTATCAAAACTCACTCAGCAGCATTAGGCTAAGTCAGACAGCTGGTCACACAGATTTCCACTTGCAATTAAACAAGAACAAGTCTGTTTATAGTTTGTGTACACAGACCTTCAGATGTGATCACTTATCAGATGGTACCTAACAAATAGTCCTCACAGGTGGTATTTAAGGTACCTCTGTCCCTACAGGAACATGCTTTCTGATAATGGTATGGCCCAGTAATAGGCTTGGAAACTCTACTCCTGTCAGGGACTATTAACTGCAGCAACAGCAGCCAAACCAGAAGTTTGAAGAACACAACAAACAAGAAACATTCTAATGCTACCTCCTTTCCAGCACTACTGATTACATCTATGCTCCATTACTGTTTATACATTCCATGACCCTCTCCCACCTATCACTTAATATTACACCCCTGCACATTTATTTATCAATCTGTTGGTGATCTTCACAATGTAATCCTTTTATTTGTTGCCGTGCTTGCGTAGCTAACGTCTTCCTACAGTGTGGGGAGTTGGAGGCGCGGTCGCAGTTCGGCGAATCCAGGGCATGCACCAGTAGGTGTGTCCTGCATTGCCCAATCAGCCTGCATGCCAGCGCCACACCATGCATACATAATGGAGCGAGCACATCTAAGAAAAAGTCCTCTGCAATCCGAGCAAAGCTCGTCAGATGCAGCGGTCCTTTTCTTGCCGTGCTCGCCGCCATTATGTGCATGGTTGGTGAGCGGGCAGACGCCTAACGTCTGCCGACTTCAGTGTCAGTTAATCCCCTGCTGTCTGTCTTTGTGTGCTGATGGAGGAGCTCACTCTCCATCGGCATAAACCCCAATTGTTGAATGCCGAGGAGGTGTTCAAACCCCTCGGCTCCCCCTGCTTTCTTTCTGTGCCGACAGGGTGCCCAATCCCCATCTGCATTACTTTCTCCTCCCCCGTGTTGTGTGCTGATGAGGATGCCCAATCCCCGTCGGCTACTGACACCCCCAAACCAGTTAGGTGGCCAAATGTCCTGCAAAAGGAAAACTGTCCCGCAATGTTTTTTCCATTTTTTCCCTGTAAAACAAAACGGTCCCTCATGTCTCGATGCCCCTCCCCCACCCACACCCACCCACTGTGCATCCTGCCTCCTTCACCCCCCACCCCATACTTACCTCCGAGTCCAGCGATGATCTTCTGTGGACCGGGAACACGTCTGCACACTTCAAAGCCGACCACAAACTGAGGAAATGCCAGTAAGCTGTATAATGGAATGAATAGGAGTTTTTCAACTTTGATGCATATCTTGGGCATTTTTGAGAATTTTGGCCCTGAATTTTCAACACAGGGTTTTTGGGATCCCTTCTTGTAAATTCTTGCACTGTCATGGCGTTATTCGGTCCTGAAAGGTGCTTTCACAGTCACTGCGCGGAATCACCTTTCGGGACTGAGTAACAAAATGATAGTGCAACTGTTCATGAGAGGGGCTCTCAAAAAGCCTATGTTGCAAGTTTGGTGGGGAAAATCCAAAAATTGACTGTTTTCCGAGCGTGCGTAGCAACTGCGCAACACACGCTCATAAGTTAGCGTAATCGCACTATTTTTATGCCAGATTCTAAACATTGGCATTTTACCACACCTTCTTGTGAACCGTGCAGCTGTCATTTTTCACATTCAGCCCAAAATGTGTTTTCGCACTTCCGGTGCAGAATAGCGCAGTTGCAGTGCGAAATCAGTGTTCAGGACACATTATGAAAATGACAGAGACACTGTTCATGAGCAGAGGTCCTAAAATGCCTGTGTTGAAAATTTGGTGATAATACTCTGTAAAACGCTTGTTGTATGAGCTGCTAGCGTGAGTAACTGGCACAACGACACTGCAACTTTAGCGCACTCGCAATATTTTCATGCCACATTCTCAAATTTTGGCATTTTACTACACCTTCTTGTGAATTGTGCAGCTGTCCTTTTTTACATCCTTGCCGAAATGTGTTTCTGCACTCTCGGCGCACAATAGCGTGTTTGCTGTACAAAATCAGGGTTCGGGACACATTATGAAAATGACAGTGACACTGTTCATGAGCAGAGGTCCTAAAATGCCTGTGTTGAAAATTTGGTGACAATATTCATAAAATGCCTGTGTTAATGAGCGCTAGTACAGCAGTTTGCAGGCACGCTTGTAATGCTCAAGTAAACTTCTAATATTCTCAATTCAGATTTTCTACAGTGTCATTGTTCTGCACCTCCTAATGAACAGTACAGCTGTCATTTTGCCAAAATCTGTTTTCGATGTTCCGGCGCAGAATAGCATGGTCGCTGTGGAAAGTCCATGTTCGACACACATGATGAAAATGACAGTGACACTGTTCATTAGCAGATGCCCTAAAATACCTGTGTTGAACATTTGGGAACGAAAGTCAATAAAATGAGTGTTTTCTGAGCGTGCATTGCACAGTTTGCACGCACGTTCATGACTTTCTGAATTTGTAATAGTTTCACTCCAGCTGTTCATCATTGCCATTTTTCCATACCTCCTTATGAACACTTCAGCTGCCTGAAATGTGTTTTCGCACATCCGGCACAGAATTGCATGGCCGCTGTGTGAAATCAGTTTTTGGGACAGTTTGAGGAAATGACAGTGATACTATTCATGAGCAGAGGTCCTAAAATGCCTATGTTGAACATTTGGTGCCGAACCTCCATACAATGACTGTGTTGCAAGTGTGCATTTCGCAGTTTCCATGCAGCCTTGTAACTTCGTCAATCTGAAATATTTTCATGCCACATTTTCACCACTGGCATTTGTGCATGTCTCCTTATCAACAGTCCAGCTGCCATTTTTCACAGCCTGCCCAAAACGTATTTCTGCAGCTGTGACGCAAATGGCATGCTTGCTATGTGAAATCACCTTTTCAGACACCTTCACAAAATCACAGCACTATGCGTCTCTAGCTACACCACTTCTCACTGCCAATGCCAGCGCGACAACATTCGGCATTGACAAATGCTTGTTCTTAAACAGGCATAGACATACTCCTTCTATCTCCCACTCTAATACAGACTAAGTCAATTTCTGACTGCATTGGTATCCTGATTAAATTATGTTACCTGCCTGTAAACCTATATATTTTTTCTCTCAATTTTATCTTCAAATGATGCTATGTGCACATCTGCTGATATTACAACCTGCTACCTTGTTATGATAAAGTCATCCTACTGACGGCACCTCTTTATTTTTACTTTTTGATTGTACCGACTATAACCATTTCTTAGTCCTGGGGATCTGGGTATTGTTCTGGACTTTAAGATGTGAGCTACGCTGTTGGACGGAGGCACGTTGAGCTTCTCAGATCCCAGGCTCCAACTGATTCAGAAAATGTGCTTGGAAGATAGCATCATACTACAGTGCAGTTGGTATGGCTGGAGGTTCTGAGCGAGATTTGTGTTGGCGTTGCCTTCACATTTCTGGGACAATATTTCATATCCTCTGAGATTGCTCTTTAGTAAGAGGTTTGTGGGATGATATAATTTTCTGCCTGATGCACACTCTACAGTTACCTATCCCTAACTACCCTCTTTTTTGGATTATTGGTGATTCTTCTATGTTAGATCAATTAGTAAAGGTTCACAAAGGGTTTCTTTTTGTGGCTGCATTGGAAGCCAAGAGACTATTGTTAATGCACTGGAGTTCAGTAGAGATCCCATCTATCTCTAGGTGGAAGCAGGCTTTATCGAAGGCAGCCTTGTTTTGCAGTCACTTGGCAGAAGACACCAGGAGGAAGGAGTGCTGCATGACTGGATTTCTCTACTGGGACTAAAGAAGCAGAACTCTTGAACTTGGACCTTTAATTTAGGGTAAAAAAACAAACTAACAAACAAAACAAAAAAAAAAATTTGTGTGTTTTTCTGAGTTAACTGAACTGAATGGTTATCTGAACAGTTAGCTAGGTGTAAATCTCAGGTGATTGAAAAGGCTTGATAGCTGTGCAGTTTAAATTACTTGTAGAAAGATCTAATAAGTAGGGGGAGTGGCTTAGCTAGAAGGAAGCTAAATTTAAAGACTGCCTTAGAAAGATTCTGTTAGTAGCTTGGCAGAAGACACCAGGGGGAAGGAGTGCTGTGTGACTGGACTTCTCCACTGGGACTATACTGCCCTCCATCCCTCCCCTCCAAAGCTAGTTCTACTTTTATAGGCACAGGATTTGACTGACAACAGGAACTTCCTGTTTGGGAGCAGGAAGTGAGTGATCACAGAGCCACCAAAGACCCACCAGCCTAGAAGGGCAAGAGTAGCTCTCTGGCCCCCTCTAGCTGCTGGAGGCCTGCCTCTGAGCAGGTAAGGGGTCTACTGAGAAATACAGGATATTCTTGTCTCAGAACAGGGCACAGAGGCAGAAAGTAAGTAGAGAGAGAAGAGAAAGAAAAAAAAAAAAAACCCAGAGGAACGAGTAAGGATTCCAGACAGTTAAGGGGCCAGAAATAAGACATGATGGGAGTGGTGCAGTGCAGTGGCTGTGGAGTAGCAGTCTTCCGGGAGACATTCTGGAGGATGCGGTGTTGTCCCATCTGTAGATACCTCTCTGGGCTGAGGGAGGAGGTTGCTCATCTCCAGGCTGAGTTGGCCAGGATTTGTGGGACCTCTTCTTCCATCCAGGGACCACCAGTGCCACTGCCGTTGTCTCAGGGGTTGCCAAGAAAGATGGGCGGTTGGAGCACAGTGGGCTCAGGGAGGGTGAGAGTGGTGGAACAGAGGCACATCCCTCCAGTTGTACCTCTCCACAATTCCTATGCCATTCTGGCAAAGTGTGGTTCCTCTATGGAGGCACCTGCAGTGGAGACCAAGGAGGATGCTGGGAACCTCCACAAAGGAGACCCACAGGAGGGTGGCATGGGACCCCACAGGGGAAGGAAACAAATCCTGGTGGGGGACTCCATCATTAGGAAGGTAGAACTGGAGGAGGAAGGGGGAGAGGGAGGTAAGGTGCCTGCCTGGTGCCATGGCTTGGAGGGACAGAGAGCGAAATCCTCAGGATTGCCGGAGCAGCTGCACAGGGGAGGGAGCTGGATATCACTGTCCACCTAGGGACAAATGACCTGGCTAAGAAAGGGATTAGAGCAGTGCAGGAAGAGTTGTGGAATTGGGGAGGAGCCTTAGACAAGTAACATGCACGGTAACCTTCTCGGAGGTGCTGCCCATCTATAGCGTAGAAGAGGCTAGGGTGTTCCACACCATGGGATTCAATCAGTGGTTGAAAAACTGGTGCAGAGCTCAGGGATTTGGCTTCATTGGGGACAGGGGGTCCACCTGGAGTGTCTATGACAAGCTCCAAAATGCAGTGGCATACAGTTGAAAGGGGGAGCTACGCTTCAGTGAGCAGCGATAAGATATCGCTTGCTCATGTGCAGCTCCCCTACACACACACACACACACACACACACACACACACACACAGAAACGCATGCATGCATACTGCGTGCCCCCCCCATGCACACACTCTATAGCCGACGGGGGTTCCCAATCCCCCGTCGGCTGTGCTCTCTTCTCCCCCAAAATCTTCAAATGCCACGCTGGGTGTCCACCCCAGCATGGCAACTCAATAGTATAGCCGATGGAGGTGCTCAATCACCCATCGGCTTCACTGTCCCGAGTACAGGGTGAAACGCAGAGCCCACCCCAGCGTGGCAACAATGCTTGGCCGACAAGCTCAATCCCCTGGTCAGCTCCACGCCCCCAGCCATCCTCTGCCATGCTGGGAGCCCACCCAGCGTGGCAAACGTCCCGCGTCGTCTTTTTTTAAAAAACAAACCCTGTAAAGAAAAAACTGTCCCTCGCAGTCTCCGTGCACCCCCCCACAATCCGCACCCACCCACTGCGCACCCTGCCTCTCCACACCCTCCTTCACCCCATACTTACCTCCAGAGCTGGGAGCGACGATCTTCGGTGGACCGGGAACACGTCTGCACTCTTCAAAGCCGACCGCGAACTGAGGAATGCCGGTAAGCTGTATAATGGGATAGATAGGGTTTTTTCAACTTTGTTGCATATCTCAGGCATGTTTTGGAATTTTTACATCAAATTTTCAACATGGGGTTTTTGGGATCCCTTCTCATGAATGCTGTCACTGTCATGGCGTTATTTGTGCCTGAAGGGTGATTTCAGTCACTCGCGTAAATCACCTTCGGGACCGATTAACAACGACTCTGCCAATGTTCATAAGGTGGGCTCTCAAGCCTAAGAAGCTCGTACGTTTGCGAATTTTCAATATTTACACTCCAGATTTTCAACATTGCCATTTTACCACACCTCCTTATCAGCAGTACAGCTGTCATTTTTCACATCTTGCCCAAAATGTGTTTCCGCCCATGTAGCGCACAATGGCGCAGTCGATGTGCGAAATCAATGTATGGGACACATTAAGAAAATCACAGTGACACTGTTCATGAACAGAGGTCTTAAAATGGCTATGTTGAAAATTTGGTGAAAAAATTCCTTAAAATGACTGTTTTACGAGTGTGCGTTGCACAGTTCCTATGCATGCTCATAAGTTTGAGAATTTAATATTTTCACTCCAGATTTTCAACATTGTCATTTTGTTAAACTTCCTTATGAACAGTATGGCTGCCATTTTTCATGTGCTGCCCAAAATGTGTTTTCGCACATGTAGCGCACAATGGTGTTGTTGGTGCGTGAAAGCAATGTTTGGGACAGATTAAGAAAATCACAGTTACACTGTTCGTGAGCAGAGGTCTTAAAATGGCGATGTTGAAAATTTGGTGACAAAAGTCCATAAAATGACTGTGTTACGAGTGAGCATTGAGCAGTTTCCACGCACCCTCTTAAGTTCATGACTTTGTAATATTTTAAGACCAGATTTTCACCAGTGGCATTTATCCACACTTCCTTATTTACAGTACAGCTGTCATTTTTCACATCATGGTTGAAGTGTGTTTTCACACTTTCAACGCAGAGATGTGTGGTCGCTGTGGGATATCATTGTTCGGGACAGATAAAGAAAATCACAGTGACACTGTTCATGATCGGGGGCACCAAAATGCCTGAGTTGACAATCTGCTGTAAAAAAATTCCCAACTTAATTATATTACGGGTGTGCGTTGCACAGTTTCTATGTACGCTCATGACTTCACCTTTTTTTAAATATTTTTACTGCAGATTTGCAACATTGCCATTTTTTACACCTCCCATGAACAGTACAGCTGTCAATTTTTACATCCTATTCGGAATGTTTTTGCACCTGTGGTGCTAAATGCCGTAGTCGCTGTGCATAAGCAGCTTTCGGCTAACAAACTGATATTCCCCCTGTTCATGAAGTGGGGTCACAAAAAAAACATGTTGAACATTTGGAGCTAAAATACAAACGAATGCCTGGCGGTATTAGGGTTTCCAACCATAACGCTCAACCCTGTAGAGAATGACAAGCATCAGGGTGTGACTTGGGATTCTTGCCTGTAATGTTCATACCATTCCACATCCTGCAGCCAGTGAGAGGCATCGAGGTATGCCGGGACTCTTCGACCCCAAAGTTCACCCCATTCTCCTATATCACACCCATCTCACCGTATTTCCTAATGGAATGGGGTGCGCATAAGGGCCAAAGACCCCAAGGAACACCGTGACACTTGTCAGTGTCTGCAGGGTGGGGTGTGGTGAAATGGCGTGGCCATTATGCCTGACAACCCAAAGGCACACCCCAATGCCTGTCACTCTCTGCAGGGTGGTGGTGGGGTTAGCTTCAGTTCAATACTTCACTGTCATTCCTATCACGCAGCTCTGTAGCTTCTACACTACCACTGCCAATGCCAGCAAGCAAACATTCGGCATTGACAAATGCTTGTTCTACTTGTGATGCCCCTTCCTATGCATCCCAGTATCCCCCTGGCTCTCCTTACTGACTTCTTACATTGCTTACCCACCTTTAGGTCATCTGATATGACTACCCCAGTCCCTTTCCATTTTGTTGTTGTTAGTACCTCCCCTGCTATTGTGTACTCTTCTCCTGGGTTTTGGTTCCCAGGTGCATTACTTGCACTTCTTTTGCTTTAAATCTAAGTTGCCATATATCTGGCCATTCCTCCAACTTTGCCAAGTCCTTCTCATCCTTTCTACCCCTCCTTGTGTATCAACTCTGTTATAGATCTTTGTGTCATCTGCAAAGAGGCATACCTTTCCCTCCAGACCCTCTGCAATGTCACCTATAAAGATGTTAAAGAGGACTGGACCCAGTACTGAGCCCTGAGGTACTCCACTAGTAACCACCCTTTCTTCGGAATGTGTTCCATTCACTATTACCTTCTGTGTCCTGTTGTGCAGCCAGTTTGCTACACAGGCTACCACCCTGTAACCCACTCCCAGGCTGGCCAACTTGATTATTAATCTTTTGTGTGGGACTGTGTCAAATGCCTTGCTAAAGTCTAGGTAGGCCATATCCACAGCCCCTCCTTGGTCTATTACTTGGTCTCTCAGTCAAAGAAATCAATTAGGTTTGTCTGACATGACCTTTCTGCTGTAAATCCATGCTGCTTTGGGTCCTGTGCCCCGCTGGCCTCTAGGTACTCAACAATTCTTTCTTTCAGAAGTGATTCTATCATTTTTCCTACCACTGAGGTCAAACTTACAGGTTTGTAGGCCCCATAGATGATTACCACCTGACAACAGTCTTTATATTTGGCACGTTATACTGACAGTCTACTGGACAAGCAAACCTGTATGCCAGGCTTAACTCACTTCCAAGTTCCCTCCTGTAACCTTGGTTGGCTCATTTATATCCAGAATCCAGACTCCTGTGCTAGAGGAGAGTGCTTATACATCTCTATGTTTATTTGTTGTAATGCACTGCAATTGATTGTCAGGCATGGCTGAAAAGGAGTATTTACCCAGACCACCTCCTGGTAGAAATTAACAAAAAAACCAAAAATCACAGTCACTGTACCCACTGGCACGCTGATATCTGTAAGTCAGGAGGGGGACACACAGCAGACACTATACAGATGAACCCCTTGAAGGGGAACCTCTTACAGGCATCCTACCAGTGTCATCTCCTTAATATGCAGGATGGCTGTATGGGAATGAGACCCAACAGAAGACTTATGCCACATTCTAGACTCAGGACCAATGTCCACTCCCACAGCATAGTAAGCTCCCCCCCACCCCCGGCCAGTTGGAGCCATTGACAAGGAAGAACCCCAAAGGACTTCAAAATGATGTGTCCTCTCAACTTGGAACTCTCTAAGACCCACTGAATATTTCCCAACATCATCTATTTATACCCTTACTGACCAATGAGTGACCCTGGCTACATCTTGGTGACCCATTTCCTGGTGGGGACCCTGTTTACGTGTTTTGTAAAACCTGTAATTAACAATCCTCTTTGAGAGGAGACCTGGTTGTGCAAAACTGTTAAATCCCTACTTGTCTGAAGGGGTTACAGATATAAGTGGCTTTCTAAAACAATAGTCTGACAAAAAGGGGTGTGACTTGCCACTGAGAGGAATTGATGACTAATTGCTTAGCTGCAGCTACCTTACTCTACATTCATCCACCTTTATCCTGGTTATCCCTGCTTTTTACAGTAGCTGCCAGACATTTACAAACTGCAGTTCACTTACTGAGTCTGGCAATCCAACTTTGGAAGCTGCAGCATTTGAGGAACTGAAATTTTCTTCCCTGGAGTCTATGGCCATGAATTCTTGGCTTACCCTCTTCCACATCCCCAAGATGGAGCCCATATCTGTTCTGATGGCTGGCCAAAGCCTGCAAGAGATTAGGAGCATGTTTTTACAACTTTTTACGCAGATTGGGAATCTAGAACTGGCAGAACAAAATAGAACAGCAGACATCATGCAGCTTTTACACCGTACCAATATAATGGAGCAACAAACAGCGGATACTGAGGATGTGACCCACTGAATGGATACCCATATATGGGAACAGGACCAAAACATCAGGCTATTGTGGCAACATGCGGAGGACCTTGAAAATCACAGTTGCTGGAATAGCCTATGTTTCGTTGGGTTTCCGGAAGGCTGTGAAGGACATAATACCATCATTTTCTTACAGTCAGTGCTTCCCGATATTCTGGGCCACCCTAAGGAAAGCCCCCCTGTAGATAGATTGGGCCCATCACTCACTGGACCAAAACCAGCAACAGGTGCATGAGTTCATCCAATACTGGCCTAATTTTGGGATTCCGTGATCGAGAAAACATTATTCTGGCTGCCAGAGCTAAACAACAGCTCAGCTAGAATGGTCATAAAAATTCAAATCTTTGCAGATTATTTGGAGGAGCTCTCAGAAAGTTATCGCTCCTTTACATCTGCCAGAAGGGCCTGTGCAGACCTCGGGCTGGTGTATGCACTCAGAAAGCAGAGTTAGGCAGCTACTAGGAGTCCTGTTGCCCAGACATGAGTACGTCAAGTTAAGTGAAAATCATTACATTTATTGATTAAAAACAATAAATAGATAGCAACATAAAGATCACTGATGTAGAAACATAGAAACATAGAATTTGACGGCAGATAAGGACCGCTTGGCCCACCCAGTCTGCCCATTTCCCTACCTATTGGAAAAGCTGCAGATTCTAGTTAACCAGCAGACTCGATGCTATGGGAAGCATTTAAGGCTACATTTGGAGCAGAATCATTGCTTATGCCTCAGCTAGATGGAAGCAAAGAGCATCTGCTCAGGCCTCTGTAGAAGAAGCTTGCCGAATTGAAGGCCCAATACAAAAGCAGTAGCTCCGGCACCCCACCTCACTCTCTCTTGGCTCAGCTAAACAGCACTAGAATCAACTCAATGCTCACCTCACCAGGCAGGTGGAGTTGTACCTCAGATGACTTAAACACTCATACTGGAAAGAGGGTGAAAAGCTAGTAAGCTTCTGGCCTGTCAGCTTAAAAGCAAGCAGGCCAACAGAACAATCAAAGTACTGAGGGAAACGAGCAGGTCTCTACCCAGTTCGCAGGAAGGAATGAACAATATTATGGCACAGTTTTACAAACAATTATACTCCTCCCCATGCCCACCAGATATCCCCACTATAGAGACCTTCTTAGTGTCACTTCCCCTACCTCATATCCCATCTCATTTGATGACTTCTTTAGAGGAACCCCTGACTGAAACTGAGATTACAATGGCTAGCAAATCTATGAACCCCCATAAGTCTCTAGGTTACGATGGCCTCCCAATTGACTTTTACCAAGCACAAAGGGTAGACATATATGGCTACTTGTTGTGGGCCTTTAAAGACTCCCTGGACAAGGAGACCTTCCCTCCCAGCATGGCTTCATAAAAGGAAGGTCCTGCCATGTGAACCTCATAGAATTTTTCAATGCTGTGTCTCCGGTGATGGACAAAGGCTAGGTAGTAAGTATCCTGTATGTGGACTTCAGCATGGCCTTTCACTTAGTGCCCCATAGACATCTTGTGAAGCAGTTGGATGACTTGGGGGCAGAGAAAGATGTAACAAGGTAGACAGAGAACTGGATAGGGGGAAGAACATGAAAAGTAGGGCTAAATGAAAGGCACTCTGAAGTGATGAGTGTGACATTTGAGGTGCCTTTGGGGTGGTTCTAGGTCCTGTGCTCTTCAATCTGTTTATATGTGACTTTGGAGAAGTGGTCCAGGGCAAAATGTACCTCTCTGTGAACAACGCTAAGATATGTTATAGGATGGACAGTAAGAATGGGGTTACAGACATGAAAGAGGACCTATAGAAATTGAAAGAAGATTTGTCAAAACAAATATAATGCCAGAAAGGGCAGGTCATTGACATGGGAAAATGGAACTTAGAAACACAGTATTGGATGGAGAAGTCAGGTTAGACCAGACCTCAGAGGAAAGGGACTTGGAGATGACTATAACTAACCTTCACGAACCCTGCCACCAAGATGCTAGGGTACAGGGGCCTTTTCTAGTAGAAGTAGAGAAGTGATCCTGCTCCTGTATAGGTCCTTATTGAGGCTGCATCTGGAGTACTGTGAACAGTTCAGTAACCCTCACCTTCAAAATAAGAAGGACCATGTAGAATCAGTACAGAGGAGAGCAACCCAAATGATACATGGGCAAAAAGGGAAGACCTATGAGGAAAGATTGGCTGACCAGAATATGTCCTCCCTGGAGATCAGAAGGGAAAAGGAGGATATGATTGAAACTTTCAAATATCTGAAGGAGATAAACAGGACATACAGCAAGAAGTGGTTCATGCTACGTGAGGGATCTGCAACAAGAATGTATAATTATAAGCTGGAGGGGAATTCCTGAGGAATGTCATGAAATACTTCTTCATAGAGAGGGTGGTGGACAGATGGTATTATGTACCCAGGGAGGTTGTTATCACTGAATCAGTTACAGGTTTAAAGAGAGTGGAATAAACGCATGGGTATGGTGAAAACTGTGGAAGGGCGAGAAGGGTTGAGCGGGGGTCACTCAGCTAATAAAGTGGAGCTATAAGCTGGGAGTACTGCATAGGCCTTGTAAGTGCTAGACTGGTGGGGTCTAAATTAGAACTAGGCAGATCTGGCAGAGCAAGGGTCTTTTTCTGCCTGTAAAATGTTATGTTCCTACAGTACATTTCTATGCAAGCATGCAGAAATAGAGGCTAGTTTTTTTTTTTTTTAAATTCATCTTTATTTAACATAATGGGTACATTGCATACATCACAATTTCAACCTGTTCAGGTCAGCTATATTTAAAACAATCTGACAGAAAAGGATATTTAACTTCAGTAAGAGATAAACAGTTATGCATGGTCGAGCAGGGCACGGAGTCGTTATGTTGCTCACAATAACAGCGCAGCACATAAGGCACGGCAAATTTTATTTAAAAAGACACCCACCCCAGAGGCTCTGGGCACCAAACAAATTTAAATTACATGTAAAGTGAAATAAATAATATAAAAAGCCTAATAATAAATATACTACACTACAACTCATTTTATAAATAATTAAACTCAAAAATAAATACTTAAATCTAATTATACAGTATAACCAGGGACAGAATTCAAGCACAGAGTTTAGACACAGGATAGAATTATAAAACAAAGTCCGGGAAGGTCTGATTATACAGGAAGGCCTTGAGGCGGGCTTTAAAACCTCAACTGTAGAGGCCTATCTTCCCACTGAAGGTAGCGAATTCAAGGATGGGGCCAGTAACACTAAAAGCTCTGTTGCTGGCAGTTTTAAGCTGGTCCTAGGAATCGCAAAGATGCCCTGAAGGAGGAGCGGAGGGAGTGGACCGAGACAGTGGGCATAAGAAGGTCCTTCATGTAACCAGGACCCAGGCCATGTAGGGCCTTAAAGGTGAGCAAGCCCACCTTAAAGAGGACCCTCCACCTGACTGGCAGCCAGTGCAGTTCACACAATACCAGGGTGATGTGACAGTATTTTGACTGCCCCGTTAGCAACCTAGCAGCTATGTTCTGCACCAACTGCAGCCGACGGAGGGTACTTCCAGAGACCCTGAGACAGAGCGCATTACAGTAGTCAGGCCTAGATGTCACGAAGGCATGCACCAAGGTGGGGAGGTCTGGGGGGAACTAAGGGCTTTATCCTGGCGATATTCCTCAGATGGTAAAAACTGGTATGAACAATGGATGACACCTGGGACTCAAGCATCAGTCCACTGTCAAAAATAATGCCAAGATCACACACCCCAGAGGAGGACTTCAGTGGTACAAACCACAAGAAAAGCCCAGTTTATGTGCCAGAGGCCAGCCTATCATGCCCTCTGCTCAACTCCACAATCAGTACTTCCATCTTATCGGGGTTCAGTCACAACCAGCTGGAGGCCATCCAGTCAATGATCTCAGCAAGGCAGGTATTTAGCACATCTACTGCGCTGGATGTTCCAGGAGCAAAGGAAAGATACAGCTGGGTATCATCAGCATAGCCATGAAAACCCAAGCCATATTTCCTAATGAGCTCTCCCAGGGCAGCATGTACATGGCAAACAACATCGGTGACAAGACTGAACCCTGAGGTACTCCAAATGACAGGAGGCTGGGGAGAAGGAGAAATCCCCATCGCTACCATTTGCCCCTGTTGGTGAGAAAAGACTTGAACCAACAGATGACAGTGCTGGTGAGTCCACAGAATTTCCTCAGGTGGTCAAGTAACACATGATGGTCTACCGTGCCAAATACTGATGAGAGATCAAGAGGAACGAAAATTGCCCCCTTCCCTCAATCACTCACCCTAAGGAGGTCATTGTGCACCTGAACTAATGCAGTTTCTGTGCTATGCCTTGCATGAAACCCAGACTGGATAGGCTCGTATAGATCGTGAGCCATGAGGTGCTCCTCAAGCTGAAGCACCACCACCTTCTCCACAATCTTACCCAAGAATGGAAGATTAGAGATGGGACTGTAATTTGCCTTGATGTCAGGGTTCAAAGATGGTTTCTTCTGAAGGGGTCTCACCAATGCCTTCTTCAAGACATCAGGAAAGACCCCCTCTGACAAGGAATATGGACAATCAAGGCAAACACCAGGCCTACAGAGTCATCACATCCCATTAAGATACATATTGGCACCGGGTCTAGTTCACAAAAGGTGTGCCACAGTTTAGAAGCAACCTCAATGACCTCCACCACCTCCAGTGGTCTAAACTCACCCCAGCTAGGTGGAGTGCTCTACGGATGCCCATGGTGACCGCCGTTGGCCAAAATTTGGCTCACTGGCGGAATTCTGTTGGATGGCTGACACCCTGTCCAAGAAGAACTGAGAAACTCCTCACATAAAGTGTTCGAAAAAGCTTTTTCAGCTGCAGACAGGAAGAATGGAGAAGTCTGCCCACAGTCCAAAGGAGCACAGTTGGTCAGTTCCTCCTGGCAGCAATCTCCCTGAACAGGAACACTGCCTTCTTATGGTTGATTGCCCCCTGGTACACACCATAGTGTACACGCAGGGCCAGTTTGTCTGCCTCCAGCCCGGTCTTCCACCAGCAGCACTCCAATCTCCGACCCATAATCTTCATCACCTTGAGCTCCCCATCAAACCAAGGGGACCTCAAGTGAGAGGATTTGGGTTGAACATGAACCAGTGCGAGGGAGTCAAGCACACCAGACATTGCCTTGTTATATGCAGCAACTGCTACACACACACCGCCAACGCATGCACTGTCCACACTAGATAGATCCGCCACCTTCAAAACCTTCGGGGTCAAACCCTAAAAGGGCAGTAGCTAACCATCTCAGCAGGGGGCTCTCGGGGCCCAAATGAGAACTCCACCATGCAATGATCGGACCAAATGACCCGATCAATCCTGAGATTATTTATCTCCAGCCCCAGTGAGAAGACCAAGTCCAACAAGTTACCACCCTGGTGGATCACAGAGGAAACTTCTTGCATCAGGCTCAGAGATGACATTGTCTGGAGGAAGTTGTAACTAAGCCGAGAAGATTTGTCGTCAGCCCAAACATTGAAGTCCCCAGTACTAAACATCTGGGGGCCTTCAATGTTTCACCAACAATGAAGTTGGCTACCTCCTGCAGGAATTCTCTCGCTGCCCCGAGGGGGTAGTAAATCAGGAGAATCTGGTAACCTATGCCCAGACCCCTGCGAACAGTCACACACTGAAATTAACCTGATACGCTCACTGGCTGCAGGGTGAAGCCTAGTTCAGATCTAAAACAGATGGCTACCCCCTGCCCCTGCATTCCGCTCTGGGGCAGTGCACCAGAATATACTCAGGCAGGATGGCAGCCTCTAGAATGGGGCTGACATTGTCACCAATCCAGGTCTCCATGATGCACACCAGATCACCATAACCTCACAGGCAAAATGCCACCTGCACAAAAAACGTCCTTCAAAACATCGACTATCACAGAAATGCCATGCGCCCATTGAAACAATAAGGGTGACGGAACAGCTGTCTTGTTTTGTAGGGGGCTTCTCCCCCACACACCCCAGACTGATTACAATGAACTTCAAGGGGGTGTGAGCCTTGGGGGTATGTTGCAACTCAGGAGGGAGAAAACTTTGTTTCTTGGCGAAAGAGAAAAATAAAACGTCGGAAGACAACAAACCCCAGTCTCCTGTTCATCCCCACTGCACAATCTAGTGCTTAGCCACTCAGCCTTAGGAGTAGCTCAACCAGGCCCAGACCTGCAGCCTCTTCACCCCTTACCCATTCCTCTGTGCAGTGACAGAGGTAGCAGATATTTCCTACTGTTATTATACCCCTGTCACTCTGAAAGGATTTGTGCTTTACACAGCGTGGTTGTTCTTGTTGCGCTATATTCACCCGGTACCATCGAGCAGCCCAGCAAAATCATGAGTTTAGCAAAGGGCTACAAATTAGACTATTCAGTTAGGAAGGAGTAGGTGTTACAGAATCTAGATATAGGATCCATCGAGCCCACCTTCATGTAAATATATGGGGGGCAAAGGTTCACCTTATAAATGAGTTCCTCCATATAAAGGATTTCTTGCACTATATCAATCAACTGCTGAAAGGTGGGAGTTAGTACCTGAAGCCATTTTCGAGTAATAACTTTATGTGCAGCAGTTAACAGTACAGTATATTCCACAGATAAAACAGCCTAATTTAACTTGAAATAACTTTATTAACTGTAACAGATTTCATATACTGAGAATACATATGAGTCTCTTACCCTTATTGTTGCAAGTCAGTTCTAGAGGGATATGCATGCCCCCAATTACCAGTTCCTAACTATCATAAATATTGGTATGCAATAAAAGCATGGAAAAATAGAAATATAGAATTTGTTGGCAGAAAGGGACTACTTGGTCCATCCAGTCTGCCCATCTGCCTATTCTGTCCCAGTAGACCGTAACTGGTCTGCAGTGACCCTTCTCCCCTTTTTATTTTCTAGTATGCCCCTATGATATCCCATGCATGTTTGAAACCCCCCACACGTTGTCCCACTACCTCTGATAGCAGGCAGTTCTAGGTATCCACCATTCTTTCAGGAATTAGTATTTTCATATCCTTCTTAAATTTACACCCTATCGACTTCATTGCATGCCCTCTTGTTCTGTTGCACAAATAACATTAATGGTGCCTATTTACAATGTGTAAAGTGTATGCAAAACCATCAGAACTGTGTCACATGATGACGTGCATACAATGCACTCCTGATATGCAGTACACATGAATGACCATGCAGTACATATGGACCCGTGGGGCAGGATGACAGGGGATGCATAGCGGTCCATGCAACACACACAGGTGGGCCAAGGATATACGGACCCTCCCCTTGACTCCACCATATAAGGGCATGGTCACTGCCCCACACACAGCACAGAAGTGAATACCATGCAGGAGGAGAATGCAGAGACAATGGTGGAAAGAGACAGAACCAGCTACTGGTGCAACCTGAAGTGGCAGCCCACGCAGATGGATGGTGCAGCGGCGATGTCTGGACATGAGGCAGAGCATGTCCCTGTGCACTGAACTTCACCAGTGGTCAGGTGGTGTCCATGGTCAGTGACATCTGAATGCACTATACCAAACTGTACAGGGCACAACCCCTGTCCACTGCCCCAGAGGTAAAGGCATGACCATGGCTGGACATCCAGGCTGACATGCACGCCACTGGTCCCGAAGTCGGACACTGTCAGCCATAAAGCACAAGTGGTGGGACCTGTGTGCAGTGATGAAAAAGAAACTCACTGCTGGCACACTGGCATGCCAGGGCACCAAAGGCAGCCCACCAGCAGTGATACGCAACTAACACCACTGAAAAGGTTGGTGGCGGACACCCTCACAGATGTCAGTGTCCATGGGGAGGTGGAAGGTGTAGACACCCTAGAAGATATGCATGCACTGGCAGGGAACAGGTACCCCAGGGAAATCCCAGCATGCATGTACTAACAGCCATGTGTTTCAACCTACAGAAACAGGCACCCGATGACAGCCAGGGCTATGTCACAGACAGGACACATCAGCACATCAGGTGGGATGTGTTGATGCCAGGTAGGAGGAAGAAGTCACAGGTGGGTCCCCAGTGCACATTCACCCCAGCAACAGGCAACAGCAAGGGACAACCATAGCCAGACTAACAACACCATGTCCCCCACAGGTACTGAGCTGGAGACAGAGACACAGCAAGAGTCCGAGATGGACCAGAAGAGCACACTGGTGGTCCTGGATGAGGGGATACAGGAGCTGTTTGGGGTGGTGAAAGGAGGTTGCGGCAGCCCGTTGTGCCAGCATGCCCCAGGACAACATGCATGGACCAGCGAGGACAGAGAGGTCAGCAGCACCGCAGCTACTGATACAGAATGGGCATGCCAGGATTCTATGGCAAGGGGAGGAATGTCACCCACATGCTCTGCGGACAGTGACGACTAAGGTCTATTGACATGGCGGATGGGCTGCATACATACAGTGTATACACATGGTATCATGGCAGCACAATACCATGATACTGATAACTCTGATTCTGAAATCCATGATCAGGATTATGTTCGTACTGATGACATGTTTGGGGCGGAGGTTGTTTTGCCTCATAATGTTATTTTACCACATCAATTTGAGCCTGAACAATCAGACTCAACTGAGGAAAATTATATCAAAGTGTCTGACAGTAGTGCAGAATTAGAAGGTCTGAATGATGGCAGACTGTTGAACACCGAGTGGTATTTATTTAATTTGTTATTGTGTATTGGAGGGTTTTTTTTTTGTTTATTGTGGGGCTTGGAAATTCATGTGTAATGTGCAATGTGCGAGAGGTGCTTCCCCCCCACAACTCCACCACCACATTCCCAGTACAGAAATTCTTTTAATGTAAACAGTGCAGCAGTTTTAGTTTGTCAGCTGTCATGGCAAGTCGCTTAAACTTTGGTTTGTTTTCTGGTAGGCATGTATTGTCTACTGGTGTGGTTCAACAAGATCGGGAGCCTTTGACTGGGACAGTGAGAGAGACATAGTCAGTGAAATGTGAGAAGGCAACAGTGCACTGGAGTGATAGTGACCGAGTTGGAGCTGTGACAGCAGGGTGCGGTATGGATGACCGGCTATGTGTCATATCCTGAAAGATGCTAACATCATTTGTGTTATATTGTTGTGTTATTTGTTGTACTGTACTGTGGGTTTTTTGTTTTTTATTGTGGGACTTGTAAGTCTATGTGTAAGGTGAAATGCTCGAGTCCCACCTCCCCCATCCCTCCCTACCATGATCAGAGTAGAGAAGTACTTTTAGACTAAATTGTGTAGCTTTTTCATTTTGTTAGCTGCCATGGCAAGTAGGGTAATATTATATTTGTTGTCAATGGACGTGGTTAGGCATACTGGGGAGCCTTTTTCAGGGAGGGAGAGAGAGAGAGAGAGAGAGAGAGAGTAAGTGACCCGCGAGAAGGCAACAGTAGGCCGGACAGATAGCAACCGAGGTGGAGCTGTAACAGCAAGGTGTGGCACGTATGACTGACTATGTGGCTTATAGGGTGCTTTTGTAGCTGTCTTATTGTGAAAGATCTTAGCATCATATAGAGATGGAAAGGTTTTTTTTAAGTGCAATACTTCTGTTTTAGATGGAATGCCACAATCGCTGTGTTCCCAGACATATGTATTTTATGAATCACAACTGCCACTCTGTAAATACATGTAAAGTGTTACTTGTCATGGGGAAAGGTTCACTCTGTGGTGGATGACCAGTGATAATGTACTTTGGGTATGTGTGTAACTCTTGTCACCTTGAAGTGAATTGCTGTCCGACATGTGGCAGGTCAGAGTACTGTGCACTCTGTCGGTTCTAGATACGTGGCTTGTTGTATTTTGAGCAGGGAAGGGAGAAAAAGGTTTGTTTCTTATTGGTTGTTGCCTCCTTTCCTTCACTCTTCCCCCTTTTGTTTTTTTGTATTTATGTAAAAAAAATTTTTTAGCAGTAGCATGTCAAAGCCTGTTGCATTTTTACCCATCCTGTGTCATAAGTGCTTCTGCCCTTACAGAAATGAATGTATGAAATGTTTCTGCTGCACACATAAAACTACCCAAGTGATAGCATGCTGCAAGTATGATTTAAATGTTAAATTGGAACCAATTGCATACATATGGCATGCATGCAGAAGCAAGTGTAGAAACCATGATTTTTATGTTCAGTTGGGAAAGATGGCCTGCTTGTGGCATGCGTGCGGAAAAGCAAGTGGTCACTGATAACTGCACACGTAAAAGTTAAGTGGTTCACTCAGGATCACACCATACACAAGTGGGAGTTGATGAGATTCAAACCCAGGTCTTCATGAATCCAAGTCTCCTGGCTTGTAGTTCAGTGCCTTTAACCACTAAGCCATACTGTCTGCACACATATGGTTCACTTGTACTACAATACATACTGTATCTGAATACATCTGCACACATGCAGCATGCTTGTAGCCGGTGTATGCTTTTCAATTTTCTTCTCTCCCTCATCTCATTTTCACAGTTGAACTGTAGCACACATACCAATGGAAACACATGTTTTCCTCATCCCAATACACAAACTTACCCACAAAACCACTTCATTACTTCTGTCTGGCCTGTACTCCTACTATTTTTTCTCCATAGTTTTGAATGCTTACACACAAACAGACTTTAAGGTGCAAACACAAACGTAGTAATAACATGACACACGCACACACACACACTCACCCACATGGCGAGTCCCCACCCCCCAATGCACACACACTGTAGTGGGTATGGCCATGCTAAAAAGTCTCTTACCTGAGTACTAGGGAGCCAGAGGAAGGAGTCTTTAAGAGATGATGTCCATGGGTCAGAGTGCTTGGGTGTGCCTTCTTAAAATGAATGGAGTTATTTTCTATTACTATTTTATATATTATGACAGTGAATAGGAGAATAATGAAGGCCACTGTTCTACTAACAAGGCCCCTGTTAGTCAAGTGGTGGCCTTCATTAATCTACAACTCTCCATCAATAATGTATAAAATAGTAATTAAAAAATACCCCCATTCATTTCAATGGTGCACACCCCTGCAGTCTCCCTTGCCCTTTGTCATAATGTGCCTGAGCATGGGGATGTGGAGGTCAGCTTCAAAGAGGGGGAGGGACATATGCCTGACTATAGTGGGGCTGCAATAGTCTGTGCATACCATACTGCTTAACTATCCGTGAATGCAAGGGACAGCTCTAGAATGTCTGTAACATCTCTAAAAGATACAGCTTATTTGGTTTGACTGAAATGTGATATGCAAATCAGGAAACATTCAAATGTATGATTCGTCTGTACATACCCCAGAGCAGTGCAACATATTTTGCTTAAACCCATCCAGTCACTAACTACTTTTTCCTGGTTGAAGTTCAGCCCCCAAAAAAAAAGAACTTTGTCCTGATTTTTCACCCTGATTCCATTCCATTCCATTCAATACCCATCTCCTATGGGTCATGAAGCCACCCAAAGGTGAAGAAACATGAAAACACATCAATATTTCAGTCCTTCCTCCTTCCCCAATCCTCCTGTAAAAATAATTATTTATTTTACTTACACAGCCATATGGCCAGAACCTGCACTGTACTGACTAACAGGGAAAGGATTACAGATCTCCAGGGAGTGGGTCACCTGGAGGCCAGTGACCATCACATGGTAGGGTTCAATTTGTCCACTAGAACTACAGTAAATCATCCCATTCCAAGGCAAAAATATGGGACTTCAGAGGAACTGACTTTGATAAGATGGCCAACAGAGTTAAGCTAGCTCTGGCAAAAAGAAATACAGGTGAGGGGGTACAGGGAAAGTGGGCAAGAATTAAGGATGCAATACTTGAAGCAACATCCTATTGTGTTCGAGAGAAAAGGAAGTGCAAAAGAAGAAGAAGGAAACCACTCTGGTTCTCAAAAACAGTAGCAGAAAAGGTCAGAGCCAAAAGACTGGCCTTCAGGAAATATAAGAGAACGCAGCGGGATGAAGATATGGAAGTATACCAAACTTCCCTAAGGGAAGCAGGGAAGGTAGTAAGGCAGGCAAAGGCCCAAACTGAGGAAACACTAGCACAAATTGTAAAAGAAGGTGACAAGACTTTCTATAGATACATTAGTGAAAGAAGAAAGTCCAGAGGGGGCATTGCTAAGATCAAAGGGGATAAGGGTGTGTGTGAGGAGGAGGACCATGTAAAAGCATTTATCCTAAATAGCTACTCCTGCTCAGTATTTACTAAAGAAAAGGTAGGGCAGGACCCACAGCTCAGCACCATGGACACAGGGGGGAGGGAGGTGTGCACTAGTCCCTTCACAAAAGAAAAGATCCTACAAGAGCTCGATAAGCTCAGAGTGGACAAGGCAATGGGACCTGATGGCATACATCCCAGGGTACTAAAGGAGCTAAGGGTGGAACTAGCAGAGCCATTATCAGAACTGTTTAGTGAGTCTCTGAGCACAGGAGAGGTCCCAGAAGACTGGAGAAGGGCTCATGTGATCCCGCTCCATGAGAGTGGTAGCAAGGAGGAGGTAGGAAACCACAGACCAATCAGTCTTACCTCAGTAGTGGGCAAAATTAGCAGGAGGCACTCCTTAAGCACAGAATTTGACGGCAGATAAGGACCGGCCATTCACCTAGTCTGCCCATTTCCTACCTAATGAATAAGTTGCAGATCCTAGTTAACCACCAGCCTACTTCCTCCTACCCCCCACTAGAATTGCCTTATGTCTGTCCCATGCATTCTTGAATTCCCTCACTGTTTTTGACTCTATGACCTCCTCAGGAAGGCTGTTCCATGCATCTGCAACTCTCTGTGTGAAGAAATACTTCCTCACATTACCTCTGAGCCATCCCCCCCTCTGTCTTCAAATTGTGCCCCCTTGTTCTTGCACATCTCTTTTTTTGAAAGATGCTACCCTCTTGGACTTTGTTGATTCCCTTGAGGTATTTGAAAGTTTCTATCGTGTCCCCCCTCTCCCTCCTTTCCTCAAGGTTATACATCTTAAGCTCCTTTAGTCTTTCTTCATGTCTTCTGGTGCAGATCCTGCACCATTTTGGTTGCCCTTCTCTGGACAGCCTCCACCCTGTCTATGTCTTTGCAGAGATGGGGTCTCCAGAACTGTACACAGTACTCCTGATGTGGTCTTACCAACTGTCTGTACAGAGGGCCAACAACTTTCTGTTTTCTACTGATGATGCCTCTCCCTATGCATCCCAGTATCCCCCCAGCCCTCCTTACTGCCTTCTCACATTGCTCCACAGCCCTCCCTGGTCTACTACTTTGGTCACCCAGTCAAAGAAAGCTATTAGATTCATCTGACATGACCTTCCCATCGTGAATCCATATTGCCTTGGGTCCTGTGCCCCACTGACCTCTAGGTACTCAACAATTCTTTCCTTCAGAAGTGATTCCATAATTTTTCCTACCACTGAGGTCAAACTAACTGGTCTGTAGTTTCCTGCCTCTGTCCTGCTCCCAGTTTTGTGAAGAGGAATCACATCCACCCTCCTCCAGTCCTCAGGTACCACCCCATCATCCCATGATTTGTTAAAGAAAGTAGTCAGCGGCGTCACTAGTTCTACTCTTAGTTCTTTTAGAATTCTTGAGTGAATCCCATCAGGCCCCATTGTTTTGTCCACCTTCCATTTTATTAGTTCTTTCAGAACCCTTTCTTCTGTAAATGGACTGGTATCGACCCCCGTCTTCAGAGTGTTTCTCTTGTTTGGTTTAGGTACCTCCACCTCCTCTTCCTTTGTGAATACTAAGCAGAAATATTTGTTCAGTATCCCTGCGTTTTCACTGTCACACTCTGCCCACATTCCCTTCCCTTTATTAAGCCTCAGTATCCCTCCTTTGGTCTTTCTTCTCTCCCTAATGTACCTATAAAAGGTCTTATCCCCCTTCTTAACAGAGTTGGCTATCCTTTCCTCGGTTTGGGCTTTTGCTATTCTGACTGCCTTCCCTGCCTCTTTCTGCTTTAACTGATAAAGTTCTCTGTCTTGCTCCTTCTGTGTTTCCTTATATTTCCTGAATGCTATCCTTTTCTCTTTAATCTTCCCTGCCACCTCTTTTGAGAACCATAGTGTTTTTTTTCCTTTGTTGTGTTTTGTTGATTTGCTTTACACAAAGGCTTGTTGCTTCTGTGATGGCTGTTTTGATTACTCCCCATTGTTCCTCCACCCCTCCTTCTTGCCTGTTTGCTTATGCTTTTCTGAGGCACTCTCTCATTTTCCCAAAGTCATCCCTACTAAAGTCCAATACTCTTGCTTTTGTATGGCTTGATTGTATGGCTCTGTTTATCGTGAACCACACTGTTTGGCAGTCACTTGTTCCCAGATGGCTACCCATTTCTAAATTTGAGATTCTTTCTCTGTCCCCATTTGAGAGTACCAGGTCTAAGATTGCTCCTCCTGAGTGGGTTCCAGTACTAGCTGTCTGAGGCATGCCCTTGTAGGGCATCAAGAATGACCCTGCTCTTGGAAGTGCCTGTAGCAAAGGTGCGCCAGTTAACATCTGGCATATTCAGGTCCCCCAAAACTTAGCGAAACAACAACAAATGACTTTTGGCATTTTACATGCTTTACATTATGATATAATTCTATTACAAGACAGTAGATTGCATAGAAATAACGATATTGCACAAGCCACAAAAGACTGGGAATGAGGAGCCTCCTTTTGGTCTCCGGGCATGGACCCATGTAGTGGTTTGAGTTTTTGCTTTGCTTCTATTGAAGTTTTTGTGCATAGGTTTGTAGAAATTGAACCAGGATGGGCATGCTTGTTAGATATTGAATTAAATGGTTTGCAACTTCGGTTACTGAATATTTACAGTCCTCAAATTAAAACCCAGCGTATTGATTTATTAAAAAAGATACAACCTTCTTTATATTCTAAACGTCAGGTGATACTTGGTGGAGATTTCAATATTAATGTTTTAGAAAAACCTTCTACAAAGAAACATTATTGTGATGAATTCTTTTTGAAACAAATGCTTTCTCAAGGGGATCTTAAAGATGTCCATCATGCAGGGTCAAGATCTATGAAACCGACCCTCTATAAAGGATCATTATCATCCAAAATTGATTTTCTTTTCATAAAAAAAACTTTACAAATTGCCACGACTATGATAATACCCATCAAAACATCAGATCATTGTCTAATTGGTTTTATATTTGAATCTCCTCCCCATAGGGTGGCAGGACCAGGTTTTTGGAGACTTAATACTTCTAGATTAGCAGAGGAAACAGTTTTAAAGGAGTTGGAAACCATTGTACAGGATAAATTGACAACATTATCTTTTTATGAAGGTATAGGGGAGTGGTGGACAGATTTTAAGACTTGTTGAATAGGGTTTTTCCAAACCACAGGGGCATACCGAGGTAAAACCACACATGAGTAGTATATGGACCTAAGATCTGAATTAGGGAATTTGTTATCTAGACAGGCTGATGGGAATGTTGATGTACATACATGCATCAAAGATGTGAGACACGAGATGGGAGGGCTTCAATATTCACAAATCTCTTTGCTTTATGCTAAACAAAAATTTGGTACACATGTTAACCCATTTTTAGCCAGCCAAAAAAGACAGGAACAACGATATTTCACAACATTAATTAATGAAGAAGGAGAGAATTGCATTGATAATTTGAATATTATGGGAATTATTCAAAAATATGCAAATAATGTTTTGGTGTACCTTTAGAACCCACAGATAAAATGTGCCACATTTTACAGATGGCTCAACTCCCCCAGTTGTCCCAGGTACAGAAAGACTTGTTGGTAAAACCTTTTACAAAAGAAGAATTAGAAAGGATAATCTTGTCTCTTTGCACAGGCATTTCTCCAGGTTCAGATGGATTGCCTAGTGAATTGTATAAAGTCTTATGGTACATGATACCTATGATTTTGTTGAAGTTATATAATTATATTGTGCAGGATTATAATCTACCAATACAGATGTATAAAGGACTGTTGGTGTTTCTATATAAATCTGGGAATAGGGCTGATATTAATAATTGGAGACCTTTAACCTTGCTGAATACAGATTTTAAAATATTCACCGAACTATTAGGGAATAGGTTGCCGGAAGTTATGGATGAGCTGATCAGCCCTATGCAATTTTGTGCTGTTCCAAGGAGACATATATCATACATTTTAATAAGTATTTTTAAGAGAAATTATGGCACAAAGTGATTCAATATCAAGAAGAGAGGGACAGGCAGGATATCTCATAAGTTTAGATCAAGCAAAAGCGTTTAACACTGTATCTCATGCCTTTTTATGGTCTTGTTTAGCAGCCTTTGGAATTCCAAGATAATTTATAGAATGGATACAATTATGTTATGCACTAGCCTATGTCATACCATTGGAGAATGGTTAGAAAGGGGTACCCCAAGCAGTATATAGAGGAGTAAGACAGGGTTGTCCCTAAGCCCCTTATTGTATGTATTTGTCCTTGACCCATTACTATGGATTTTACACAGATCTCCACTATTAAGGGTGTGACTTTGTATATGGATTCCATTTGCAAGGTGTTGGCATATGTAGATGATATGTTTCTATTGTTACAGGATGAAATTTCTTTCACATTAGCTTGTGAATTAATTACAGCAATAGGGACATTTACAGAAGCAACTTTAAATCTAAATAAGACCAAGATTTTGAGTCTTGCAGGTTTTTCCAATAAGGTAGACATTTTTGGTAACCACATTGTGGCACAAGAACCCTGCAAAATTTTAGGAATTTATTTGGGATCTGGAGATATGGCCTCATTTAACTGTGATCAGGCATTGACTATAGCCTGTACCAGAGTTAAAATATGGTTAAAATGGAAAGTTTGTAAGAAAAAGAGGGTATTTTACATTAAGAATTTTTTGTTACCAACCTTTTTGTATACTGTATATGCATGTTTTTTCCATTACCAAAGAAATTAGAGACTAAAGTACTGCGGGTATTTTTTGGTTGTTTTTGGTGGAGTTGCTTAAACCCTATAAAAATAAGTGTTTTGTATTTAGGATGAAAAGATGGGGGGGGGGGTATGATAAATCCAATCTTATTTTTCTTTACAATATTTTTATATCTTAACTTGGTTACTTTGATTCATGGCACAAGGAACTTTTGGTTTAAATGGGGAATTTCGATGTTGGATGGGGTTTTAACATAATGGAAGACAGCCGCCTTTCAGCTTAAAAATAAAAGAAAGCCTAGGTTGATACAATGGTGGGCTGACATTTTTGATAAATTCAAGTTATGGCATATTGAGTATAAGCATGTTTTACAGACCCCCAGGAAATTGTTATATGAGGAAATTTTGACATCTAATTTTTGTGGAAATCCTTTTGTTTCATTTTCAGTTTCCCATCAGAGCCAGATTCTGGAATATATTGCAAATGTGAGATTCCCCCCACATATGTGGGATACAGCATAGCTTGGGATACATAATAACATTAATATTAAAGATAATCAAAAACACAAGGCATTACATGAAAGATATTGGCCGAGAGTAGAATGTATAGCCAAACCAGAGACTATGAATTACTTATATTTTCATTGTCCATATGCGGCAGAGTTTTGGGATGCCTTAAAGAATAGGTGAAAATGTTGGTTGGTAATACTGCCTCAACCTGATTCTTTATTTTATGGTATTTTTGGAACAAATTTATCAAATGATTGTGTTAGCACGTTACGGGTGGTACATTTACATTTTTTATATTGGTTATGGATAAGCAGGTGTAGGTTGATTTTACAACAACAGGATATTCTGGTGACAGATCTAGTCTATACAGTAATTACTGATTTAAAGTCTTACAGAGCAAAGGAGCGGGGTATAATTTCTGATACTAAATGGAGTGCTTATTGGGGGAAGTATTCATTTATATAGAAGTTTGTGAGGTAAAGAGACAAAGACGATGATGAGAACGAAGGTTTAAAGTGGGAAGATATACTCCTCCACAAGATGAATTAATGATCACATATGTTTTCACTATACTTGGGATTAATACCCCCTGCTCCTTTAAAGGAGGGGGAAGGGAAGAAAGGAACCATTTATGCACTAGGATGGTTGTGGGTTTTCTTCAAGTTAACTCAGACATTGCAAGTAATTACCTGTTTTTTTATGATCTGTATTCTTCTTAATGTGACATTATTTGTATTTCTATGATTTTTATCCCTTATTTTCCTTGTGCTATGATCCAGTTTGTAATAATTGTTGTTCTTAATGTAATCATTATAATAATAATTTCTTTACTTATATAGTGTGGGGGTGGGATATCTTGCATATCCTATGTTTCAGAATTGTATGAATTAATATTGAATTTTATTTTCTTTCTTTTGTAGGATTTGAGTGATGGAATACTGATGTATGTATATATGTTGTTTTTGCATTGGATGGATTTTTCAATAATAATTCCCTGACTATCATAGTGGGGGAGAGGAGGGTGAGTTATAACATTTTTCATATGTTTTGGGTTATTATATGAATCAATACTTATTTCTGTTTTTGTATTCTTTCTTTGAATGATTTTATATGATGAAATACTGACTTTTATAAATTTTGTTTTGCTGTTGTTTTGATTTCAATAAAATTCCCTACTCTCCTGCAGGGGAGTTTTGTTCATCTGAGATGGCCAGTTGGTCCCAGGACTCAAGTGTGATGGATGTGATGGTGGCTGAGGTCCTGGTCTGTACTTTGGATGGTCTTGAGACTAATGACCATGGATCTGGATTTTTTTCGACACTTATAGACCCCACGGAGGCAGATTTGCCCACCGAAAAAGGAATCAAGCATCAAGGATTTAATTTCAGTTTCAATGGATTTGCCAGAAAGTCCCAGATCAGAGGAATTGGCTAGCAAATTGCATCTGGAAAAGGCCTTATTTCGGGAGTGCTGTCGGCAGTTGCAGCAAGAGTTTTCAGAAGTAGAGCAGGCCAGTCCGTTGCACTGCCCAGTTACTGAACCCCCATTGTTGGTCCCTGATGTCGGAAGTGCTAAATCACGGATCGCTACTTCTTTGGATGGGCAACTATTGTAGCCTATTGTATAGCAAACTGATTCTCATTTTCAAGACTCTGCAACAGTCTTTGTCTTTTTGAGTCATAGGCCTGTACAGGATACTGTAGTGGGTCGGGAGCAGACTCTCATTTCTCTCCCAGGAGTGTCCTTTGCTAAAACACCTTGGGTGACAGGACAGAAGTTGTGGGCAGCAATGTGGGTGGGGCACTTAGACAGAGCTCCCAAGTAAACTGGTCAGTGTGTGGGCCCAATTGTGTGACTTATCCTTTGCCTTCCATACCGCTGTTACCACAGTAACTCAGAAGTTAATGTTGTGGTGGTTCAAGCCCCAAAGCTGGATAAATCAGAAGGCAGTAGGATCGGGGCAGTCTGGAATAGCCACTACTGGGCTCTTCCTGAGAAAAATGAGTCACATGGCAGTGAGCATGACAGGGGCTGTCACACCTGGGGTAACAACTCAGCAGGACAGTATGAAAGGAGTGCCTACACTGGATCAAGAGCATGAAGGTAGAGCTATGTTACATGTACAAGGGAACGACACAGGGGCTAAATGCAAAATGGAGGAGTCTAAGAAGACACGGGAAAATGTGGTTCTTCAGAACAGGAACATTCAAGAACAGGACACTTTAGGCAAACCTCTCGAACATGTTCCTTTTAACTTTCCCCTCACCATTTCTACAACCACGGTGCTAAACAGGCATTTGGACTAGCCTTTCCAGCTATTGGAGAACTACCTTGGACTGATATGACCCTACAGGGTGCAGGGTGGATTCAAGATGTTAAGGGGCATTGGATTCCTGACCCTGCGTGGGACGCTATGATTTTCTTTCAGTCCTCAACTTCCCCAGAATGGTGGCCTCCCTTGATACATAGGACAATAAGTCCCCACCCGGACACCCCAAAATCTAGGGAGCCTAGGTTGGCTTCAAGTGACAATTCAGTGGGAGTTTTGGGCATAGGGATCCTGCCCCTCCCCCACATCTGACATCAATTTAACGCATAATCAAGGTGGGCAAGGGATGGTAACCATGGAGAAGGCACTACCGATGGATTCTATTCCAAGGGACCCCCAGTTATGGATAGGTCAGAACCTAATGACCCCCAGGTTCTGCCCCAAAGACCGCTGCTATCTTACCTGTTTAAAATGAATGCAACTGCTCCTCTCCCCAGGAAACATGCAGTTCACCTAAAATATAAAGGTGGCCTGGACTTTCATCTGGACCGACAATATGTAGGCAAAACACTGATTAAAGAGTCCTTGCATTTTTACCCAGCTGATATCTTTGCCTTCATATACATTTCTGGGGAAGATATCTTTGATATCAGTCTTAGATCGGCGGCTCTGTTGGAAGCATTTTTGGGGAAATATAACCAACTGAAAACCTCCCCATTATGGATCCCTTTTTCAGCTATTCCATTAACCAAGCCTTTGACCAAAACAGTGACTATTATGTTCTGGAACGAGAGTGTTCCGGTTGGAGTCATTTATCACTGGTTACAACAAAAATGTGAAGTTCTTGGTTAACCTATGGCAGTATTAGATGAAGAACAATTCTGGACGGGGGGGTTGGAAATTCCAGGTTAAATTACATCAAATGGAGGATGGGATTGTTCACATTCTAAACTGTTTTTTTCTGGGCAGGGATCGAGGGGTCTACTGCTACCCAGGGCAGCCTCAGGCTTGTTACTGGTGTGGATCACGCACTCACCTTTCAAGTGTATGCAACAAATTGCATTGTAGCTTCTGTAATGAAGCTGGGCATATAAATTCCCAATGTTCTAATCTTAATGCTGTATTGTGTAAAGAGCCGCCATGTGTATAAGAATTGCCCATGGTCAGCTGCTAATGCCTGGTCTCCACTTGACCCAGAAGATTTGATTAACCTGTCCCAAGGCTCTGAAGATCAGAGCCACCCCCATACAGCATCCTGCTTCAGAGTCCAGAGCACCATCTACAGGTATAGATCTGGGGTCCTGAAGGAGATGGGACGACCCCAGCCCAGGAATTGCTTTCCTCCTGTTTACCTGTGGTGAGGATGGATGATTGCCTTCAACCAGTCTGTTACTCGGACCCCAGGATCCTGCCAACCTCTAGGGTAGACTAGTTGCACCAGCCTCCCCTGTCTGTGTTCCACTGGCCCAGAGGAGGTCTTCCCGCAACTGTCAAAATTGAACCCCTCCTCCTGTAGAAATGACAAATCCATTTGAGGTCTTGGGCTCTCACAGAGTGAGGCGACTCTGAGCAGGAGGAGGAATCTAAGGACTTAATGGGCTTGGCGGAGATCCCTTCTTCTTTTCCAGACAAACTATATTCTGGAAAAAGAAGAAAAAAGGAAAAAGAATTGACTTTCTTGTTGAAGCATGAGAGTGGCAAACACTGTAGTGGCATTACTAAATTGCCACAGTCTGTGTAATTCAAAATGAAGACAAGCTATTTTTCAGTTGATTGCCAATTCTGACATTGACTGTGTATTTCTCCAGGAGACATGGTTGTCCTCAGTGTCACAGTTACAAGCCTGTAAATCAGAATGGCTCTGGGGTCCATCCTTTTGGTTGTTCGGGACTGATAGGGCAAATGGGGTTGGGTTTTTATTGAGAAGATCCCAATTCTTCCCTTTTCAGATTTAGATCTCGCTTGGTAGAGCCCTCCTTTTAGATGGATACTGGGATGGTGAATCGGTAGATTTGTGAACATTTATGCTCCTCAGCTTAAAGCTGATATGACTAAATTGTTTACCCTGGTTCAGTCTTACCTATCTATGGCATGAATGATTTTTGGGGATACTTTAATTGTTCCTTATCAGTCCTGAGGGGTGCTCTGGTCCGGGGAATATACCGTGATTCCTTGGCTTTTCAACAATGTGTTACATCGGCAGGATTGGTCAACTGTAATTCCCATATTTCTACCCCTCAGTATTTTACATATAGGAGAGCACAGTATAGTACTATGATTGATTATTTATTTCTAAACATCTGAATGCAGCCTCTACCACTCTTTGCCAAGTCACGTTTTCGGATCATTAGATGATCATTGCAGCACTGTTTTTAGACAACCCACACCCAGTTTTGAAATCTAGATGGAAGCTAAATTTCCATTCATTGGTACTCCCTCATATTCAACATTCAGTTAAACAACTTTGGCTTCTCGTGCCTCAGTGTTTGACTTTTATGAGGATATTGGTGAATGGTGGTACCACACAAAGGAAGACATTGCGGTGTTGTTCTAGAAACATGGAAACATAAATCCAGACACCAATACTTTAAGTATTTAACTTTGTGGAAGAAAACTCCAGTATCTTTTCCTTCCAGCACATAAGGGATGGCCTCCCAGCACAAATTGAATCTATTAAACTCCAAATACAGTCCTTACAATATGACAGGGCAAGTTCAATCATATCAGAACTTTCCTATGGAACACATACATCCCCATTTTAGACCCTTGTGTGGCATGTAAGACTAGGAGACAGGCCCTCCATTTCCTGTTTACAGGATCAGGAGGGCATGTCGGTCACCTCCTCCAAAGTCTCTTTGATATTATTACTAACTCTACTGAGTCAGGGGTTTCTCACACTCAAGACCTGTTCCTTATATCGATCTTTCGTTTAAACACACTTTTTCTGATCAGGAGATGGCTTCCTGACACAGAACATCACACATTCAGAAATCTTGGAGGCTATACGTACTCAAACATTAGGCACAGTTCTGGGCCTGGATGGTCTCCCCTTTGATTTCTACAAATGTTTCACCTCTGAGTTGGCATACTGTCTGGAAAAATACATTTGCTTATTTTTTTACTACAAATTCGGTCCCCGCCCACTTTTCCAAGAGTTTGACTACTTTTTTGTTTAAATCCAGAGACAGAATTTTATTGCATAATTGGAGGCCCATAAGTTTGTTTAATGGAGATTTTAAGATTTTGTCTTTTATTTTACTACTCAGATTACGGGCATTGGCCAAATGTATCATTCACCCATTTCAGTTTTGTAGTTTACCGGATCACTCCATTTATCACCCATTGATAGTTTTGAGGGAACTTTGGGAATTGTACTCCAAACAGGGTAAGGAGAGATGGATTATTTCCTGGACCAGAAGAAGGCATTTGATGCCGCTAATCATTCTTCTCTTTTTCAAATAATGGAAGCCTATGGCACCCCCCCTTCTTTATTGATAAAAATAAATGCTGTATCAGGAGCATGTTGGACCCATATGTTAGGGGAGTTATTGGGCTGGAAGTGGCAGTACATACGGGAGTTCGTCAGGACTGTCCGTTAAGTCCACTCTTGTATATTTTTTCCCTGAACCCCCTAATTCAGTAGCTGATGAATAACCCTAGGATTTGGGGGTTGAAGGGTCAAGTGGTGAAGGATGAGGTTAAAGTGTTGGCGTATGCGGATGACACTTGTTTATTCCTTCAGGATACGACTAGTGTATTGGAATTGGAGCAGGGAATTGGAAAGGTACTCTGTCACTTCAGGGGCAAGCTTGAATCCAGCAAAATGTAAGGCAGTTTGGCTGGGCTCAGATGTCACCCCCCAGTGGCAAAATACAGTTTTCAGTGGCTTCAGGAACAATCAAGATATTGGGAGTTACCTTGGACCCTTGGACCTGGTGCTAACTAATTGGCAATTGGTACTGGCGGATTGTGAGTCAAAGGTACAGACCTGGAAGGACTGGAAAATGTAAAAACTAAAAATAATTTCTATTATAATGACATTTCTTCTCCCAATAATGACCTATATTGCCACTATTTTTCCACTTCCTGTAGTTCTAGAAACAGGGGTATATAGCATTGTTTTAGGATGCTTTGGGGGAGTCGGCTTAATCTGGTTAAAAGAGGGTACACGTATCTGCCGAGAAGTAAGGGAGGATTAGAGATGATTAACCCTGTTGTATTTTTTCATACACTTTTTTGGGTGCATTCCATTAAAACCCCATGGACCATGGTTGATACTCTGGTCCATAAATAGTTCATGAACAATTGGTACACCTATACTTCCAAATGGACTGATCTCCCTCCAAAATTTTCTCTGATTTTCTTTATTCAGAACTCCATGAAATCCACTATCCAAAAGTTGCATAAATGGAAAATTTCATTACATGTTTTGTTGACCCATTCCAGAGTGCAGCTGTATCAAGTTGTATTGGACACTATGGGACCTACTGCACCTGAATTCAAACATTGTCTTCCAAGAGACAGTAGTTAAGTGTTACGCATGTTGAATGAGGCCAGGAATCCTGGAACACATGTGAGAGACAGTGTGGTTTGTGCATATGGGAGACTGTATGTGAGGGGAATAATAAGCACAAACCAATGGAAGAACGTATGTGCCCTTATCAGGGGTGTGGTTCCCCTGAGGAGTCGATGGTGCACTTTGTCCTTCATTGCATTTATTCTCGGAACTTATGGCCTTTTCTGGCTATGGCTTGGAAACTTCCGTGGTTATAGAATCTCACTTATGGTGTCTTGGTGTTGGGTGATTACAGTTCTAGGCTAATAAAATATGATGGGGGCACATTAACGGTGATGTTTGCAGTTTTGAAATTTTATCTATGGAATGCTGTGTTCAATGGGTGTTAAGACAGCAACAAGTGCCCTTTTCCATGTTTCAACTACAAATGAAATGCATTACATCAGATTAAGGCACAGGAAATTGTAAAGTATGGGCTATTAGTTACTAATTTAAAATAGAAAGGACTTTCTTTCTTTATCAAGTTTAATGAACATGCATAGATTGTATTGAAGTTTTCTGTTTAGGTTTTAGAAATGATTTGACTTGTTTCTTTTCTTCCTTTTTTTTTTGCTGTTTGTATGTTTTTCTTTATCTTTTTAGGACAGACATGCGGACGTTTTGGTTGTATTGATGGAGTATGATTTCCTTTTTGCATGGGTATCAGTTTTTTGGGGGTTAGGTCTATTCATTTCAGAATGGTTGAATTCTGTTTTCCTTTTGGATTGATTTTTATTTGTAGTATTATTAGCATGACCAATTTCTGTTATGGTTTTCTTTGAGTCCTTTTTCATTTCTGTATATTGTATTGTTTCATTCAATGAAAAACACCCCTACTCTTTTCGATACATGACATGGGATCTTTAACATCCAAATGAACTACCACCAATCAGGCAGATGGAACCATGGCTTAATGTTTCATCCGAAAGACGGCACCTCAGAAGTGCAGCATCCCCCTCGTGCTGCACTACAATGTTAGTATTGGGATATTAACCCAAGTGCCAGATGTAGGAACTGAACCCACAGCCATCTGATCTCCCAAAAGGTAGGTGATGGGCTGGAGCCACCAGGCAGACAGGGCCAGGGCTGTGAAAGAAGTGGGCATAAAAAGTCATTTAAAAAGGGAGCCTAATAAATATAGGCAACAGAGAAAGACCCACATGTTAAAAAAGGACCCTCTCAAATTCTGTGCACAGCCCAAGTAGGTCTATTGGTGAGAGTGGGGGAAGCATCAGTAGAAGGTGAAGCATAGATGAGGGATCTGGGGCCCTCAACCCCTGCATTTTTTGTGGAGGAGTCAAGTTGTATACCAGCATGCATTGCACTTTAGTACTAAATCGTATTAAAGAGCTAGTGGATCAAGTAACAGGATTGTTATTTATTTTATATTGTAAAATTTAATAAACTGAATCATTTTCACAGTTATAGTTCACTCCAGTTTATTAGGACTTGATCTGATTTTTTTTTTAATTCTGGCTTCCTTGCTGCCCAACTGGAAGTGACACTGAGGGGTGAAAGTCAGACCCTTTTAAGCATGCTCTAGTTGATATCTGTCAGTGTCCATGTGAAATTTGATAGGATTTGTAATTGCAAATATATACCAAGTCATTTTGCTGATGATTAGCTTGACACTGCTTATCATATTTTAATAAAGGAGGTTTTGGTCTATGTAAAATGTGGTGATTTGTTTATTGTTTCATGTGTGTGTGTGTGTGTGTGTGTGTGTGTGTGTGTGTATAGAATGCTGCCTCAGGCGTTTGGCGCCTGCTGCAGTAAAACCTCTTGTACCATGAGAACAATTGTCATTGTCACAAGTACATGTCTTTGTTCCACTTAGTGGTATTTTCAGATGCAGCTTAATATATCTGGGCCAGGATATTCAGATCTGTGCCAGGCAGTGGTGCAAGCCTGGGCACAACAGGGATGTGCCATGGTGCAGCACCATTGAATATGGCATGGTCAGTGCACATACTACACATGGCACAGTGGCACTGTACCGTGAAAGCCACAGATAGGTAGAATGGGGATGTGGCGCAGGTGCAGCAGTTAGCTAGGCGCATCACCAGTGATATTCAGCAGGGGGCATGCAAAGGAGGCCATAATATATACAAGGCACAAATGGGGCCATTTCTATATCATTATGGCCCACTTGCATTCCTTGCACAGAGCAACCCTGACAACTTGCGCCCGGCGCCCTGCACAGCATGACGTATGCACAGTGGGGTTCCTGGGGCATCCCCTACCCGCAAGCCATGATTGCGGTACAGCTCTGTAATGTACGTCCCTGGTAGTCTAATGGTATCCTCCACCCTCCCGAAGCAACATTACATGTTAATGTAAGCACACCCTGGTGGTCTAGTGATACCTCCTCCCCCCTGATCACCAGATCACTGGTGATAGTATAAAGAATCATTGCCTTGTAGCCTAGTGGACCCCCCTCCTGATCACTGGTAACTGTAGAAAGAAGCATTCCCTGATAGTCTAGTGGACCCCCACCTCCCTCCTGATCGCCGGTAATCATAGAAAGAAGCATTCCCTGGTAGTCCAGTGGAACTCCTACCTGCCTGTGTCCCCGATCACTGGTGATCCGCTGTATTAATAGTCCCTGGTGGTCTGGCGGTACCTCCCTCCATTGCTGTGATCATGGTAAAACCCCATAATACAATTCCCTGGTGATCCAGTGCCCCCATCTTCCTCTTCTCATTGGTGACCCCTTTGCCCACCCTACTTCATTGTTCATTTTCTGCGGCGCCGCAACCTCTCGCATTCTCGCCATCATCCCACGACAGTACATTTGTAAGACATTGTTAGACCCAAATATGAATGAGTCATTGGTATATGGACTGTCTATTACAATACCCTGTAAGCCCATACTGCTACCTGTCATTCAGCAGGTAGTATGCAGGGGGGTTGCAGCCGCCCGCCGATGACGGGGGGAGTGGGGGGAAGGGGGTCTGTGTATGTCGGCATCGATCCTCAGGCCCTGGGAATGAAACACAGACAGGCACACATCAGAGCACAGCCACAGCATGTGCCCAGCACCCCCACCTCTGTGCACAGTGTGCACCCCAGCCTGACATGACCCGCAGGGCAGTGGCACAGTGCACCCATTGGCCGGCAATGCCACACCACATGGCACATGCTGAAAGTGCCCCCCCAGGGCATAGCAGGCAGCCCAGCTAACACCATGGTACAGCGGTTGGGCACAGAAGCAGCATGAGCAAACTTACCTGGCCATGGCATGGCTCCCCGTGGATTAATGCCTGCAGCGTCCTCAGTCTGTCGGGGTCCCTCCGCATGAGGTCACAGTACCGTGGCAGCACTGTTCACTGGTCCAAAGCACACCTTATTCTGGACCAGGTCAGCAGCTATAGCCTGCCAGATGCTGGTCTCATCGTGCATAGTTCGCCATGGGCCTATAGCGCTCAGGTGCTATAGGGGCCATAGTGCATAGTGCACCATGACCCCTATCAACACCCTGAGGCCTATAGGCCAGCGGCGCGTTATCGCCACGCCTTCTCGCACTCAGAACGCAAAGTGCACAGTAGGTGGTAGCACAAGCCACAACGCATTCGCACTGCACATGTCACGGCATTGCACAATGACATGTGCCAGAGCAAGTACATTGCGCATGGAGCAAGTGCGTCATATTCAGCCGCCACATGCAAATGAGCTCATCAGCCAATGCATGATGCACTGGGGATATTAGCATGTCATTACCATTGCACCACAGCTCATTTGCATGTGATGCGCTATAAAGGCACCGCACAGCAGCACAGGCCATGGACCTGTATTGCAGCCATCTGAGGTAAGTTACACCTGCTGTGAGAACAACCAGCACAGCAAGGTGGATGGGATGGCAGCTGCAGGTAGTGACACACATGTCCTTGTCCACTGGTAGCACCATGTCCAAGCATGAGGAGACTGAGGAGCGTGGGCCTGCCTGCAAGTGCAGGCCCAACTTTACGAAGGCAGAAGCCAATGCCTTGTTTGAGGCCTACCTTGACAGGGAGCAATTGCTGAGTGGCACCACTGGCACACCACAGGCCAAGGCTGTGGCCTCGGTGGGGTGGCAGCAGCTGTGAACCTGCAGGGCAGCCACCAGCGATCTGTGCAGGAGTGCAGAAAGAAGGTGGGCACTGACAAGTGCCGCATAAGGGAAGGTGGTGGCCATATGAGCTGCCAGGACAGCCACTGATGGAGGACAAGCAGCAGTGACAAAGCTCACAGTTCAAGAGGAGCTGGTGGTGGCCACCATGCAGTGGAGCAACGTTGAGGGTGTGCCGGGTGGTGGCTTCCAGCTGGGAGGGAGCCTTTCACTGCATGGCACATATGCCATGCCCAGGGAGGAGGAATGCCGATTGCAGCACTAACACATCTGTTTTCTCTAACAGCACCAGCACACCAGCATGCAGTGGCAGGGCACCAGCAGCAGCTGTGGGGCAAGCCCAGCCCTGGAGGACCAGCCATCCACCTCCACAGGCGTCCAGGGCCCTGATCAACTGCAACACACCACTGCCTTCCAGCTGGATGTCCTGGGCTTGGTGTCAGACGAGGCCTTGGCTGTGTTCCTGCAGGATGCCAGCCATGGTGTACTCAGCATGGAGACACAGAACAGGGCGGGGTCTGACACTGATGAGGACATGACCATCATCCTGACAGCATGGGTGGTGTCGGGGAGACACCCATACCTACCCCATCACAGGCAGCGTGGCCAGTGGCCTGTCGGCAGTGGAACAGTTGCCGCCGCCACCATGGTGCCTCCATGTGCACAGCCACAGCAATGCTGGGTGATGGTAGCGGTGCAGCTGCTCAGGCAGTGGCCAGCTCACAGGGGCTGCAGGGGCAGTGGCGGCAGATGGCTGGGGATGTTGGGTGGCTGGATGCAGTGTCTGCTGCTGGGGTGCCAGACAGTGACCTACCCCATGGGGACCCCACTGTGCAGCATCTATCTGAGTGGGGGGCCATGCCAGTGTGGTCGTACACCACGGTGGGATGGCAGCACGCCCATGCATCCCTGGGCACTGACCCATTGACAGAGCACACCTGATTGCTGCGGGTCTCCATGGAGCAACAGGTGTTGCTCATAGCTGGGGTGTGTGCACTTCGTGCACAGGTGCACCAGGCAGCCAAACTACATGAGATGGACACTGTGCAGATCCTGGAGACTATACAGCGCCTGTGGGTGGACACGACTGCATCCCTGGATCACATTGCCAATGCGATCTTGGTTGGCCTTGTGCCACTGGCTGCCACAGGGCATGGTCACCAGCCACAGACACCGCGGAGTGCACTGTCCACCCCACAGACCTGGCATCAGGTGACTCCTTCCATGTCGACGCCGGGCTCTGCTGTCAGCATCCCAGGCACACCTGGGGTGGGCCTGTTTGGGTGCCTACAGATCCCTGTGCAAACCCAGTCATGTTCCCACAGTTCAAACCCTGGGGGGCAGTTGCATACCCCCAGTGGCTGTTGAGCAGCCAGTGGCTGCCGACCAGCCACCGGCGTGGCAGCCCCCGTGTCCACGGCGGCCATGGTTCTGCATGGCGGACCTGATGTGCACACCACCCTGTCCACAGTCTGCTGCCACTGCCCTGTGCGTGGGTGCATGCCACAGTCATGGTAACTGTACGTGGCACCACATGCTGCCTGTGTGCGCACCCGTCTGGCCGCTGAACATGTGGCATGTGTGTGATGAGAGCAGCACAGCACTGGTTGCACATGTTGCACCGGTGCCCTGCATCTGATCCACACCACGTGCTAGCACCTGGGCACATGCTCAGTGAGTGCCAGTGTGCATCTGTGTGTGTGTGTGTGTGTGTGTGTGTGTGTGTGTGTGTGCATGCGCATTGCTGTACGGTGCTGCATGCTGTTGTGTGTGGCTGTGTGGCACTGCCACCCCCACCCCTGCCTCACGCCTGTGTGTGCAAGCCCATAGCCATGCCTGCCCAGTCCCATGTGCTGTGTATTAGAACCCACATTTTATATTTTTATGATGGGATGTGAACAAAATTATCTTAAAGAGAGGAATTAAATCTCACTTTTGAGGGGGGACTAGAACCCATAATTTATGGGTTGAAAACTTTATTATCTTTAAAGAAATATACTTTATTTTTCAAGTGGAGGGATTAGAACCCATAGTTTCTTACATGGGTAGGAATATAACCTAGTCATTTAATAAATAATGCATTTAAAGACATTTAAGGAGTTGTTGAAGTAATATAAGTTTGCTTAAATTTCTATAAGATAGAAAAATGTTTGTACACCATTAGAGCACTGTTTGCTTTTCCTTAGTTTCTATACAGCAAATTTTGTTTGCACTAAGATTAATATAATACATTTTGGGGGGGTTAATTCATTCCTTTGGTGGGGGGGCGAACCCCTGGCATTTCAAGCAATCTATGTAGCCTAATTCCAGCCCTTTCATCTATTCCATTACGCTACACTTAGAGTTGCTCATAAAACCTTTTTTCTGGCCAGAGGCTCTCTGGAGACTGGAGCTAGAGAACTGACGTCAGTACATGACGTTTTTTGCTCCCCCCACCACCCGTGAGATTTAAACATGGAAAAGAAGGCAAATTCTTTAATGAAACAATAGAGCAAGGCAGTAGCACATCATTAAAAGGATCTGAAAAGCAAGTTTATTTTTACTTGGATTTTAGGATAGAAGCCATAACAGCAAATATTTTATTTAAAAGGAGTTCGTAATTTTTTTACTTTACAGAGCGCAGAGACGCAATAGTTGTTTATGTTATTAAAGAGCGAGGCAACAGTACCCCACTATAAAAGAACTTAGAAGTAAGTTCATTTGTATTTGAGGTTAGAAGTTGCAACAGTGAACAATGTTTTAAAAGAGTACGCATTTTTTATTTCACAGAGCGCAGTGACGCAATAGTAATTCATGTCGTTAAAGAGTGAGGCAACAGCACACCACTATAAAATAACTTAGAAGTAAGTTCATTTGTATCTCAGGTTAAAAGTTGCAACAGTGAATAATGTGCTTTAAACCAGCCTGCAGTTCTTTATTTCACAGAGCGTAGAGATGCAGTACTGTTCATTACTGTCAGCTTTTTAATATAAGCCTTGTAAGAAATATTGTGATGTACGAGTGAGTTTAAAAGTGAGTTACTGTAGCCCTTAAAAAAATCTTTTGGATTTCAGACTTAATGAAAATTTTTTTTAAAAGAAAGCTTAAAGAGGTTTACAATTGTTTTACAGAATGCAGAGACAAGTTATCAATTCAGTCGGCTTCTTAGGAGCATGGTTAATATGCTGAAAAATTGAAAAGTAAGCAGGAAGCTGGATTAATTTAATTAATAATTACATTATTTTGTGATTGAGAGAGTATTCTACTTTAATATATATTTGAGCAAAATAATTTTTAAATTAGTATATAATGATTTATAAAATTCTGTTTTTGGAAACTTTCCAGAGCACCATTGCGTTCATGGTGTTGATATACTTTATAATTAAAATATGGACTATAAAGATAATTTTTGTGCACTGCAGCAGTATTATTCTCTCAGATATAGAGAGACCTAAACTGTAAATAATAATTGATACTGAGGTACTAAAAATCTGTTTTTTACATTTTTGTAATTTTAGAACTACAACACAGCATGGGCCTGATGAAGTGGATTTGACCACGAAACTGTTCCCCATCTTATTGTGTGTGAAGAGAATAAAGAAAAAAACATGAGAAACTAATTTTACAGTGTAGTTCATCCATTCTTTTTCATATTTATGTGCTAGCACCTGGGTGCGTGCCTGCGTGTGCCAGTGTGCGTGTGTGCATGTGTGTGTGTGTATGTGTGTGTGTGTGTGTGTGTGTGTGGCTGTGTGGCACTGCTACCCCACCCTGCCCCATTCCTGTGTGCATGCCCTTAGCCATGCCTGCCCATTCCCAGTGCTGTGCCATTGTGTCTGTCCACTGCATAGGTGTTGCTCCACCTACTCTCGTGTGCCAAAGTGCTCCTGTGCTATTGTGTCCCAGTGCTGGTGTGCCATCCTTAGGAGCTGGGGATCCCTCCACCCAGGGGTGGGGGGTTGCCCACTGCCCCCCAGCCCATTGCCCTCATTGTCCCCACTACTGTCCCCTTTTTCAGCCTCAACAGCTATCCCACGGTCAATGGCCATGTTGTGCAGTATGCAGCAAGACAGGAATAGGCCACAGGCTTTCGAGGGGCTGTACTATAGGGCACCACCAGACCTGTCTAGGCAATGGAATCATTTCTTCAGCATCCCAAACACACACTCAATGATCTTCCATGTGCTGGCATGTGCCTCATTGTAATGGTCTACTGCTGGGAATGACGGGCGCCGGTAGGGGGTGAGCAACCAGGGCCTGAGTGGGTAGCCACTGTCACCTGTGTGGACAGATACATGGTTAGCCTGGTGTCCTCTGTCACTGTGCCCCTTGCCCATCCCATGCGCCCCTGCCAGCACACCTGCCCTGCCTGCCCCTTCCCATGCCCTTCTGTTCCCAGCTTCTCATGGCCATCCCATACACACCCACTAGGTGGCCCTTTGGGATATCCCCACTCTCAAACCTGTGGCACAGTGCAGAGCTGTACCAGATGAATGAATCATGTGCACTCCCAGGGTGTGTGGCACAGACATTGGTTATGTGCCCCCTGGCATCACACACCACCTGGCAGTTGACACTGGGGTAGACCTTCCTGTTGATGTATGATATGCCTTCAGTGCCAGGTGGCATGTGGATACCCACATGGGTGCAGTCAATGGCCTCATCATGCCAGGCATCCCTGCTACCCTGTGGAACTCCTGCATGGTTGCTGCACACTCTGCCAGTATACTGGGGAACTGGATGTATTCTGCAGCATGTTGCAGCAAGGCACTGAGGAATTGGTGAGGCGTGATGTGGCTGACTGGGTTTTGCCTGTGGTGTCCCCTGTTGGTCCCTGGAAGGTGCCTGTGGTGAGCAGGAAAATGATGGCTGCCAGCTTCATCTCCACTGTCAGGGCATGGCTCTGTCTAGAGGTGCCTCATCATCTCACTGCACAGCTCACAGAGCCACCTCAGAATCACCCGATTCAGGTGATACCAGCCCACGCCTCCGTATCAGATGGTTCTCGAGCTGATGTGGGGCCGGTACCATCTGTTGCTGGCGTACCACTGACGGGCCCTTCCAAGGCCACATCGCCTGCCTTCTGCCTCCTCACACCCCTCATTATGGCCTCCATCTGGAAGGCTGCACTGGCCATGGCCCCTGCTGTATGGCTCCCCTGGGTCAGACTCCAGTGGTTCACTTGCCACCGTGGGGCAGTGCCTGTCCTCCTCCTGGCCCTCTGCATCTCCTGCCCCTAGGCTCCACTCCACTGCCACCTCTGTCCCACACCCTGTGGCTGTCTGTTCCACTCCCTCCAGGGTCTGGTGGCTTTGTCTCTCTCTTTCTCTCTCTGTCTGTCTACCTATCTCTCTCTCTCTCTCTCTCTCTCTCTCACCCCTCTGGCACAAGTGCTGTCCCCCTGCTTCTTCCCTGTATTTATAGGCTCAAGTCTGCTCGTCGTATCTGGCCATTGCTCCACACTTGCGCCATGGGTCGGGGGTTGAATATTGCACTGTGCCGCATATCTGGAACGCCCCTGCCCTTGCTCATATTCATTTGAGTTGGCGAGTGGTGCACTGCTACTTGCGCTGCACAATGGCTCCACTGAATATCGCTCCATGGTTTAGTTCCACAGTTGCACATGTGCAACTGCTTTGAATATCCTGGCCCCTGTGTTTTGTGTCTCTTTGTTTTGGGCCTTTCCCTGTTTTCTGTTTTGCTGTGTTTTGGTTTTATCTTTTTGGGGGGCTTTGTTTCTAAGCTCCTAGCATACTGCTACTCAGAGCTCATGCAACTGCTTTCAGTTACCTACAACTGCAGCCACTGCTGCTGTTTACTTTAATTACTATTGTATCTAGTGCTTGTATTTTTACACTGTGCTCACCACAATCAAACTACTGCAATGCAACTGCAATCATTATCTGCGTGTTTCAGCTCAACCATAGCTGCTCCATGTTGCATATTCAATTCTTTTCACCTGATACAGTTTACTCTGACCCTAGCTGTGCTGCTCATTACTGCTCTCATTCTACTTTCAGCTTCATTGCACTGCCTGGCTACACCTGCTTTCAAACCATTGTCTCCATGTGTTATTGCAGTTACAACTCTGAGGTCAGCAAACTAAGCTCCTGCTGAGGCTGTTAATATAGCTTTGTTATTAAATCTTGCCTTGCCGCCGAAAAATCCTCAGAGTATTTGTCACCTTGATTTGGCTATTCATGTCTGGCTGGCTTGCTCCCAATTCAGTGCTGTTTAATTGCTATACAGTATGTTATGCAGACCTCCGTGCAAGTCCACCTATCACTATTACTGCTTACTGACCCATGTGCAGGTACACACTTGCTTACACAACCATTGCTCCTTGCTTACGAGACCATTGCTTCATGCCTACTGCCATCCCCTTGGCTTCAGCCTCTGGGATTCTGCTGCACTAAATCTGCATTCAACCTTGCAAGGTCTCAGCACTCAATGCTTATTATGATCTTAGCATGCCGTATTCATTCAGCTCACCAGCTTTTCAGCTCTCAATCAATTTCTGGGGCATGCCAGCCATTCTATCTAGTACAGGGTTCTTGCAGCCAACGGTCTCGCTCTGCTTTTAGAATGCATCTCGAGCATGTCCAACTTGGGGCGGGATCCTTCTCACCTGGCCCATAGCTGGGAATGTCCTCGCCCTGGGCTTGGCTTTAGCTGCCTGCTATGTGACAGCAGCTCTGGTGTCAAATTTAAGACTAGCAGTGAAGGATGGTTACAACAATCTCCTTTGGCTCTAGTGTTCCACTATAATGGTTAGCCATTGACTTTAGTGGTTTCCCTAGCAAGGCACCTTCACCGCATTCTCCCTACAACTGCCTCTGGTTCACCTGGTTTGAGTTTAGGGTGGGAAGGCCAGGTGAGTGCCTCAGCAGTTGTTGCTCTCCTCCTGTGCCTTTGATGCACGTATTGTTGCAAAGTTTTCTCGTGACCTTCCACGGCATTCCTGCTAGAGGGTTTGAGTGAGAGTCTTCCTCCAAAAATGGAATATTTTCCACCTCCCTTTAATTGGGTTTTCCAAATTGCAGCTGCAGAGCTGTCACTAAATAAACTATCCCAAGCCTGGAGGGAAGGCGACCTAGGCCTTGGATTCCCAGAGATTTCCTCCTCATAGGGTTTTTTTTCTCTCCTCAATTACCTCAGGTCATAACACTTAGTTAGCATAGTTGTTTCCCCTAGTTTCTTTAGGTAGGTTCTGCTGTTGGATGAAGATGGAGGATGTCCTGCCATTCTCTCTCTCCTCAGGGGATCCCCTAATCTCAACACAAACCATTAGTATCATGCTACATGAAACCTGCAGTCATCATGTTATCCAACTGAGCATCTCATTGCATTATCAAACTGCCTGTGCTTCTCTATTACTAGTTACAGTTACTGCTCCTATGTCACAGTTACTGCTTGCTCATGCTTCATGTTGCCTCCTTCTTTGGGGATGATTATTCATTTCTTTTGGGGATTCCTAAGGTACCTTTAGTCATGGGAATCGTCTTGTGGCACCTCTAGGGGTGGAACCTCCTGAGGGTTCCTTGCCTCGTAACTCCTACAGGGTGGTAATTCCTCTGAATAGAGAGTGGAACGGCCAAAACCAAACTAACACAGTTGCACAAGCATAACACTATACTGGCTGCATAGGTCAGTGAATTGGAAAGGCTTTGCCTGGAGTTCAGTGGCCAAGCAGCCAGCCACTCCCACTTCCTGAGCTATATAAGCAGTTCCTCTCAGCCTCATCGTGAAGCATTTTTTTCTTTGCCCCACCATCTTCCCCTCCTCCTCCAGTGTCAGCATTCTCTCCTTAGGGGGATTCCTAAGGTACCTTTAGTCACGGGAATCATCCCATGGCACCTCTAGGGGTGGAACATTCTCTGAGGGTTCCTTGCCTTTTGTAATCCTACAGGGTAGTAATTCCTCTGGAATAGAGAGTGCAAATTGCCAAAAACCAAATTAACACAGTTGCACAAGCATAACACTCTACTGGCTGCGTAGGTTAGTGAATGTACAATTGGGTGAGGGATGCGGGATTGGGGGAGGAAGACAGTCTTGAAACTTGGTGGCTGACCACATGTCAGTTCTGCCCCCCAAACCCTTTCTTTTCCCCGCTTTATTTGAAAGAACTCCCACTGGTCTGCAAAAAACCCCAATCATTTCAGTGACTCCTAACTGGAGTGGTTATTGGGAAACAACGCCTGTACTGATGAGATAGGGCTGCAGCTGATGCATCCCCTATTTAGTTCCCCCCATGTTCTCAAAATATCTTTTACAGATAGGTTCCCAGTGTATGGATATGCCGCTCCTTCCCTTGCTAGCCTTCATGCTATGCTTTGTGTACATTTATTTCCTTTTTTATATCACCTAACACTGGGCCTAAAATTAACATTTGAACACTCATTTGGGCTGGTGCACACCTAAAACAACCATGTATTCTGACCTCTGCTACCAACGCTGTGAACATGACTGGAGGGCTAATTATGTTGGCCTAGCTGGTAAGCAGGCTTTAAGCCTCCCTCTTTACTGATATCCATGGCTTGCAGCCAACAATTAAACTGTTTTTGGGAGTAAGCACGCTCCACTGGGCTCTAACTACACATTTACCTAAGGCCACATACCACAACTACAAACCATGCAACTGATACTAGCATTTGTCAATGCTGAATGTTTGCTGCTTGTTAAACATTTTTTTTTTATGTTGACCCCAACTTCTGAAAATACTTGTTTTAGGATTCACCTTAGAGACACAACATCTACCATTGATGGTATATTGGTAGAAATGTCATTTTGCACCAGAGGTGAGAAACTCACGTCATCCAGGATTTTAAAATGACACATCATGTTTGTAAAGTGGTGTGGCTAAAGGGATATGTTGAAACTTTGGAGTCACAGTACTGAAAAATTAGTGAAGTCATGAGTGAATGCAGAAAAAGTGTAAAGTTCAGTCACAACCCTGGGCATTTTACCAAATTTGTACAACACAGCGTAGATATTCAAAGGAGATGCACCTGCACAACTGAGTTGCACCGCTGCATCCCTGACAGGTGCCCCCTGGCCATATTCAAGTGGTAGGATGCACTGCACAATTCTGGATGAGCCGAGTGCAAAGATAATGTGCAGCACATCCAGTGGGGCATCCCCAGGCATATGTGGCACATCTCAATATTCACCCGAGATGTGCGGTGCAGCTGCCTTCACATCTCAGAGATGTGCCGCACAAAGTAAGGCATGGAAGCAACATGCCTAAATTGTAGCCACCCACAGGTGGGCTGCTGTACTGCACAGTGCAACACAGCAACCGCCAGCCCCTGGATGGCTAGGCCCCCACATCCCCGATCATAAAGAAAAATACAACTACACAGTTATCCCTGGTAGTCTAGCGGCTCCACAGTCTGATTCCCCAATTGTGAATGAAAACAAGATCTGTAGTATCCTGGTAGTCTAGTAACCTCCCTCCTAGACCCAATTCCCAATTCATAGTGCAAATCATATTGCGATATTCCCTGGTAGTCTAATGACCCCCCTCCCGTACCTGACCCCAACATAATAAAGCATAAGTGACCCCAATATTCCATGGTAGTCCAGTGCCCCCCCAACCCTGAGACCTGATCATAAAAGAATAATGTGCATACTCCTTTCCTGGTAGTCCAGTGGTACCCCCTCCCATATAAGAACCCCGACTGTGGGACGTGGCACCCTAATGACCAGATGCACTGATGCCAGAGACATGTACAGGTGGAACCATGCATGATTTCTTTGTTTTTAGTCAGTTCAGTTCACTGCTGGTAGCATCACCTTACTAGTGACCTTGCCCTGTTTCTTCCAGCTACAAAAAATTATGAACCGCACATGTCTTTGCTGTTCTATACATCAGGGGCACCATACAAAGTGGTAATTATTGGCAGCATAAATTCTGAGTGTAAGAAGACACTTTGTTGCACTGCCACTGACAAATTCTACACAGCACCAGTATTTATTTGCCGAGGGAGGAGTTTCCACCTGTGGCTAAGTTGCAATGCAAATGACTTGCCCATATGTTGGTTATCACTAAGGCATAGTACTGAGACTGTGCTGGTTTGGGTGCACAATGATCTCCTGATAGCGAGAGATCAGAAGAGCTGCCCCATCTTGGTTCTTCTTGATCTGTCTTCAGCATTTGACACTGTGGACCATGGAGTTCTTCTCGAATGCCTGAGGTTAATCTGTGATCTGGCTAGTACGGTCCTCAGATGGTTTAGATCTTTTCTCACTGGCATAACTCAGAGAGTGGTGTCAGGAATTTATTCCTCCAACCCAGTCTCTCTCTGTCATGTGGGGTACCTCAGGGCTCAGTGTTGTCCCCCATGTTGTTCGCAGTGTATATGCTGCCCCTCAGCAACATTGTAAGAAGGTATGGGCTGAGGTTTCACTGCTATTCTGATGATACCCAACTCTACCTATCTTTCACACCCAACCAGGATAGAGCTCTCTCGACATTTAACAACTGCCTCACTGAAATCCAGGATTGGATGAATTCAAGCTGGCTGAGGTTGAACTCAGAGAAGACTGAGGTGATGGTTGTGGACCCAGGTCACTGGATAGAGGGAATGGGGGCTGGTTTACCTTCAGGACTTTTTCTTGGTGGTTCCCAGCTCTCTACCTCTGAATGTGTGAAACCTGGGGTGATTTTTGGTGATGGGTTGACATCAAGCATCGCAGGTGTCGGAAGTCATCAAAACATCCTTTACCATCTGAGGAACATCTCTAGGATTAAGCACCTAGTTCATCTGGTGATCTGCCTACATTGGTCCACACACCTTGTGACCTCGTACTCTGATTACTGCAACTCCCTTTATCTAGAGCTACCTGGGGTTGATATCTGCCACTAGCAGCAAGTGCAGAATGCTGCAGTTTGGTTATTGACAGGTACCCTTGAACCTGTCATATTTCTCCGGTGCTGCGCAAGCTGCACTGGCTGCTGGTACAGTGGCAGATCACCTTTAAAGTCAAACTTCTGACTTATAAAGCCCTACATGGACTTGGCCTGGACTAATGAAAGAGCTTCTGGTGCCTTACTGCCCTGGGCAATCACTCTGCTCGGCTGACAAGGGTTTGCTAGAGATTCCAAGGGCTTTCTTAAAATCTTCGGGGGCCCATGTATTCATGTATGCAGCCCCAGCCCTTTGGAATTCTCTATCCAGTCAGCTTCAGGAGTGCGACCTTGGAGGAATTTAAACGGGACCTGAAGACCCACATGTGGCACCAAGCCTACATTACCTATTGTTATTTTATTAAATCCCCTGAAACCCTGTATTTATTATATTTATGATTATTGCATCCTGTTTTTTTTTTATATTTTACTGTTAAGGCGCCTTGGTTTTAGAATGGCACTGTAAAAAATAAAGCTTATTATTATTATTATAATAGGGTTTGCAACTGTTAACATGCTGGATTTCAACAGGCACTGGGGTTTGGACATGGCATAGCACCAGTCACCTGGTGCTATACCGTACCCACAGCACTAATCAAAAGGTGCTGCCACTGTAGTCTTCCCCTACTCCTTCATCTTTTGGCCTGCTTCTGTGCTACCCAAAATTAAATGTTGCTTTTTTCTTATAGAACTTCCTCTACTTCTGCTATATTTGTCAGGGATACACCCATGTTCCAGGAATATAACCTGTTCAGAGCTGGTGCTATCCCATCCCCTTGGGTCCTGAGGCCACACCAGCATCCCCCACAGCATCCCCCATGACATGAGTTCCAGGGAATGTTCATCTTCCTTCCCTATGCACTCCACTGTGAAAACTAGGATCCAGTGTCAGCAGATGTTTGGACCCAGGAGTCCAAGAAACCATTCATCATACAGACAGTACAAGTTTTTCCACCCTGGATTTCTCTCCAGTCCCCACCCCAGCCCCCAACCCCCACCACCCAGCATTAGCAGAGCCTGCTGATAGCCTCTGTTGCACACACAAAATCCTGTGGAGGGTAAGCACCTCCGGCCCATTGTAGAGGTCGCTAGCTGCAGCCCCTGGTGCCCAAAGCCATCCTCCTGATTGCAACCCACTGTTGAGTGGCAGCTACTGTGGTCTGGCCTGCCTCCTGATGTAGCATCTTGAACTTGTTTCTGTATTCAGGTTATTGACACAGCCATGCAAGGCACTGCCACTGGGCCTTTGGGCTGGCCTCTGGGCTGGCCTAAATGTTTATCTTTAATCTTTAGCATTTTCTGGTGATCCAATAGCTGCCCTCTCTAATCCCAGCCCTCCAGTACTCCCTCAAGTCCATGTGGTCCCCATCCTATCCCTGTTTCTCTACTCTGACTTTTAATGATACCCAGTCCCTTGCTGATCTCCATCTTCCACAAAACTGTCCCCCACTGTTGCATGCCAGTTCACCCTGATGAACTGCTTGACAGTCCAACAGGCTGTGTACTGCTCAAGTGTACAAATGAGGTGTGTGTTCCACATGTTGTGCTCAGGCATGCAAATGAGGTGTGTGGTCCAGAGTGTGGTTGTGCAGAACTGCATACAATTTACAAACTACCGCTGCATTAGCATGCCTTCCCTTTTTCTGCATGTGGTCACAATACCTGAGCAGCTCCACAGGAGAGGCTTGTGACCTTGTTGTGCATAGTGCAGGAACAAAGTTGAACTGACACAAAGTGGTCATTTCAACCATGTGTACCACTAAATTATGACTGTGTGGGGCTCCAGGTGTAGCAGTGTGCACTGTGCATTTCTCATCGTAAAGCAACAGTATTTGTCTTTACATGTTTGTTTTCAGCAATACTGTCAATAACATCGATATACCTATTTTTAAGGCTGCATGGCAAAGCCATGCTCTTTTGCTATGAAGTAGATTAGAAGAGGGATCAGGAAAGCTATTGTGTGTAAGTACTCAGTGATTAGTCATTGCCATAGCATTAGTTTTCCACTGCCTTTCCTCCGCCAGACCTCACAACCCCTCTTCCCCTTGCAGAAGCACTGAAGAAATAATTCTGTAGAGTTTTTAAAACACAGGACATGATTACCAGTGTCAAGGTTTATTCTGCTGTCAGTTGATTATTTGACTGGTGCTAGATCCCGGGAACTCTAAGCCAAATATTACAGTGAAACGCAATGTTGCTAAACTGCTTGTAGTTTGTTTACACAACCCAGGTAAATTTACAGATTGTGATTGGTTGACCATCCATGGCACTCCAGACATTACCTCATGGGTTTTAGCGTACCTGATAGGCTAGTGATGCACATGACTCTAGGATCAGATTTCTAGCATATCCAGGTCCCAGAAACCCCTGTTCTCCAGTTCAAATCGTGCATCTGAATAGGCAACAAGCACACCAGGATCCCTGTTGTTTTCTCCACCAGAAAGGTAGGCCTCTGATCATATTTTCTGCAAGAACTGTGTTTTAGGTACAAAAGAAATCTAGGTGCTGCACTGCTTTACTCTATACAAAGGCAGCACATTGTGTCCAACTATAAACAGCCAGCTGAGTGGCTTTTAAACTTGCTTAAGTTTGATTTAGGTTTTATTCAAGTTTGATCCAGTTTTTATTAGTTTATTTAGTTGATTTAACTCATTAGGTAAAGAGCAGTCCAGCCTGCTGATAGAGCTGGTAGTCTGTAGTGGATTGCGATATTGATTGTTGGTTTTAAATTTGCTATGCTCCTAAGCATGTATTCTGCTGCACAATGTGCAACCTGCTTACTGTAGCTAAGAAGGGCACTGAATAACAGGTGCCCCAAACTGTTTTTGTGCTCTAGAGAGAATGTGAGGGACCCAATAGTGGGTTCGACCTTGTTGAATGCTGTTTCCCATTTTGTAAACTCGCGCCATGCCAGTTGCACTGCCTAGGGCTCCCCTGACCCCCCCTCTGGGCATTGCGTGGTGGCACGACAGGAAAAGGCATCCGCCTACTGCCTGCTCCTTGCCGCCTCTTTCCTACTCCCTCAGCAGATGGGCAGAAGGCATTCTACATCGTGGGGGGTTCCCCCATGATAAAAAATGCCGTTTTCGCTCCTCCGACGAGCGCACCTCCACTAGGCCTTGCCCTACAGCCCCTCACGGCAATGCTCCACCCCTCCCATTGCTGCGTGGTCAGCTTTGCTCACCATTAGCCCCCTAGTTTTAGGGGCTAGAATCGGGAAGGCCAAAATTGCCCCGGTGTCCCTTTTCCAATGGGTGGGGTCACAATTCCATTCCTCAAGGAGCCACATGGCATCAGCAGCCTTAGGTCGCTCAGACCTGTATGCGGCCTGCTTTTCAGGCAGCTACTAGGAGGCAGGCAGATCAAGCTCCTCTCTCGATCCCCTCAGCTCAGGGCTTCGGTTTCTGGTGGGGGAGGGGGGGTGAAGAGGCCTCTCACCGAGTGACCAACCACTCATGCAGCTCTGAGGCAATTAGAAGCACCTGGCCTTGCTTTTCTTCAGCGCCTTGAACATAGCGCCTGCTCGTTGGCTCACTATGTTTTTTCGACATATGGTCGAACACCTCGAGGGGTTAAGGCCTCAGATACTCTGCAGACAGTGTTATCACATTCCCAAAGGCACCAGCACAAGTCAAACATATGAAGGGGGTTAAGAACGGACAAACGAAAAGGGGAACAGCCCAGATAGGCCCATATATAGGTCCCTCCCACAGCAACCTCTATATATGGGCCATGGGTCCACAGCCTTCCCACCTTTTTTTTACACACAGGTCCCTCTCTATAGCGACATATGGATGTAGAGGCAGCAATCACAGAACGCCTCATCTCACTCGGGTCCCTCTCCACAGCGACCCAAGAAGTTTACCACCACTCTGGAGGCCCCTCCTACAGCGACCACAAGACCAGTGCACCTATCCATGAAGGGTCCCTCCACAGCGACCCTCATGTTGTTTCTTACCACAGAAGGGATAGCACAGGCCCCCCGCTGCTGTTACGACCAAACAGCACCTATGGTCTACCCAATACGGTGCTAGAACAGTACACAATGTGTTGTTAATCATGGGGCAAAAATCTGTCCACTGGACCTTGTACTAGCCCTAACAATACGCTTTGCCTTCTTCTTTCCTCACCAGATGGTCAAGGCCAAGAAGTGCTCCTCTTGCAATGCTGCTCTCCTGCCCCACACCCCAGGCCCCTTTGTCTCACCTGTCTTCATGAAGACGATGATTTATCGATGGAGCAAACCCTGTCATAGGTCCCAGCAATCCAGGGCTCAGCGGTCCCACTTGGATGGATCCTACTCTCCTGTTACAGAACCAACAAGCCACAGTGACCATGATGGAGAGCCAACAGAATTTCATGCTGAAGATAATGGAGAAACTCGAATCCCTTACGTAGCATAGAACAGCACCTCTGCTTCCGGAGCCAGACAATGCAGGGGGGGCCCTCTGAGGAATGTCCAGACACTGAAGACCCTGTACCAGACAATCTCAGGCCAGATTCTGGAGAAGACAGGGACATACCGGATGAGGAGGACGGAGTGGATACCAATGAGGAGGACTTGGAACCACAAGCCATACCATCCCTCACTTCAAAACTTCGACATGGTCCCAGGCCTCATGAAGATCATCAAGGCCACTATGGGGTTTGACGTCGAAGAGGGAAAACTGGAGTTGCAGTTAGATCCCATGATCCAACAAAAGGCGACCACCTCTGAGACCTTCCCAATATGCCCAGCAATTGAGGACGTCTTCAACAGAGAGTGACAATCCAGAGCTAAGCAGGATGTCAAACAAAAGAAACTTGGACAGGATGTATCCGGTCCAAGAGGACAAGGCCAGTCTCTGGTGCAAAGTGCCAACCATTGACACTCAGGTGTCGGCGCTTAGTAAGAAAACCACCTTACCCTTCGGGACCATAGCATTAAAGGACCCAATGGATAAGAAAGTGGAGGACATGCTCAAGAGGACATTCAAGATTGAGGGAACTGCCACAAAAGCTTCCACAACAGCCATGTACATGGCACGTGCACAAATCCGCTGGCTCGAGGAGCTTCTAGAACAAGCACACCCTAAGTCCAGAGAGGCAGAACTTTTAGAGTGTACTCTTGATGCTGCAAAATACCTGGTGGACATGGCCATGGACACCCTTCGACTGCATGCCAGGGCCACAGCCATCACCAACCATGCCAGGAGAGCGTTGAGGCTCAAGCTATGGGAAGCCGACAACGAATCAAAGACATTACTACAAAATTTACCCATGAAGGGAAAACATATTTTTGGGGAGGGCTACAGGAGTTCTTAAAACAAAAGGAGGAGGACAGAGACCTACTTAAGAACAAGACTAAATACACCTACCTCCTTTCAGTGAGGCGGAGGTTTCGGGGGGGAAACAGGTCATACCAACCTCGCAGGGACACGCACTCCCAGAGCAGTCCTTTTCAAGGCCGAGGAACATACAACAGTCACCGCAGTTCATTCCCCCATTCTTACCAACCGTCCTCCTTTAGAGCCCATGGCCCAGAATTCGGGGGAAGAGGTAGAGGTTACAGGGGGAAACAACAATGACTACATCCCCAGAATCTCACAAGGACAGGGGTCGTACCCCCCCGTGGGACAAAGACTGTCACTATTCAGATGACAGTGGCTCAACACAACCTCAGACAGATGGGTCCTGGAAGTGGTGTCAAGAGGGTACTCTATAGAGCTGTCCCACTCTCCTGTCAGACACAGGTTCCTAAGTTTCCCCATCGCCAAAAGAAAGGTGACCCCACATCAGGTCCAACATATCCTGTCGGAGTTTTTACAAAACAGGGCTATCCAGCCCTGCTCCCATGCACGAGCAGGAATTAGGGGTACTCCATTTTCTTTCTCATGCCCAAAAGTCGGGAGAACTCCACCCTATTTTGGACCTCAAACACCTAAACAAACACGTGGTGTGCCACAGGTTCAAAATGGAAACCATAAGGTCAACCCTACTACAGTGTCCGGGAGGCATTACCTCACGTCCATAGACCTGAAGGACTCATACCTCCACATTCCCATCATACCAAAATACTAGCAATACCTCAGGTTCCACATTTTAGGCCACCACTACCAGTATCAGGCCTGCCTTCGGCTCACCTCGCACCAAGGTGTTCACCAAGGTGTCCATCGCTCTAGTAGCCAGACTTCGGGAACAGGGTCTGGATACCATTCCCTACTTGGACGACTGGCTCATCCGAGCATGTTCCAAGGAGCAGTCGCACCGAGACACTCTGACCACCCTACAGGCTCTCGAGGAACACGGCTGGGTAGTGAACCGTGCCAAGAGCCATCTGGTGCCCATTCAGCAGATCGAACATCTGGGGGCACTAATCAACACAGCACAAGGATGGGCAAAACTCTCTCAGACAAGGGTGCTCAGTCTGATAACATTGGCTCGTCACATGAGATCTCGCCATCAGACAACCATGGGACGCATAGCCCAGTTGTTAAGTTGCATGGCATCGTGCATAGACCTCATACCCTGGGCAAGATGGCACATGCGACCACTTCAGACCTATGTACTCACTCGGGAATCACTGAACGAGTTCAACTTGCAAGTCATGGTCCCACTACCACCATCGGTGAAGCACTCGCTAGCATGGTGGACAGTGAAGTCCAACCTCACAAGAGGGGTCCCACTAGAGGCAGTTTACAGTGCCACAATAGAAACAGACACAAGCCTTTCAGGCTGGGGCGCATGCTTGGGTGACTTGACAGCTCAAGGCCTATGGACTGCAGCAGAAGCAAAGCTATCCATCAACATCCTAGAAATGAGGCGGTCGCCCGTGCACTAGAGGCTTTTAGATCATCCATCTGTGGCCAGTCGGTCCTTATCCGCTCCGACAACCAGGTCACGGTGGCGTATATCACAAAACAAGGAGGCACCAGGGGCAGAGCCATGCTGAGAGAGGCAATGTCAGTCCTCAGTTGGGCACAGACCAACCTCAGCCACCTCGGCGCCGTGCATCTCGCAGGCAGACTCAACGTGTGAGCAGACTGGCTGAGCCAGCAGCAGGTCCACCCAGGGGAATGGCAGCTCCATCCCGGTCTCTTTCAGATGATCCAGGACACCTGGGGACCGGTGTCCATGGACCTCATGGCCACATCGGAGAACACACAGGTCCAGGAGTTCTACTCATGATTCCGGGACACCCGTCCCAGGGAACTCACACCTCTCACAACCGTGGTCCAGGAGCATGCGATGTGTTCCCACCACTTCCCTACTCCCCCAGGTACTAAGCAAGAACAGAGCATCTCGACGTACCATCATCATAGTGACAGCCTACTGGCCATGGAGGACTTGGTTTGCCACAGTACCTCGACATGACACTAGCCAACCTCAGATTGCCCTACCGAGTGGATATGCTGACACAGGGCCCAGTACTTCACCCAGCCCCGCAGACTCTGAAACTCACGGCCTGGCTCCTGAGAGGAAGAGACTGATGAGAGCCGGCTACCATGAGTCTGTTATATCGATGATGCTACAATCCAGATGGTCCTCAACCACATCCACCTATGGTAGACAATGGTCTATATTTGTGAAGTGGTGTCGAGAGTACGGTAAGGACCCAGAGCAACCAGACATGTCATCCATACTCTTATTTCTACAACAGGGAGTAGACAAGGGACTGGCTTACTCTTTCCTCAGAGTGCAACTTTCGGCCATTGGAGCGGCCACGGGCACCATCAGGGGATACAGCCCCGGGAGCACACCTGGACGCCCTATGCTTCCTAAGAGCAGTGGAAGTACTCCGGCCCCGGGCCCAACCTTCCATCGCACTCTGGGATCTCCCACTGGTACTGGACTTCCTCAGTACAGCCCCCTTTGAGCCACTCAATGACGTGGACCTATTCTGGGTTGGCCTCAAGGCTTGCTTCCTTGTCACCATCTGCTCCACCCAACGGATCGGAGAGCTAGGAGCACTGTCATAAGGCACCTTACACCGTGTTCACCTCAAGGAGTCTGCTTACAGACTGTTGCAGCCTTCCAACCGAAGGTAGCCACAAGTTTCATAGGGAACAACCTATTGAGTTGCCTACCTTCTGGAGACACACAACAGGACGTCCAGCCAATCCCACATCATCTGGATGTCGGGATTACCCTTCCATCTACATAGCCAGGACTCTGCCCTTCCGTAAGACGGAGAGGTTGTTCATCATCACAAGGGGACACAGACAGGGTATGGCAGCCTCTAAGACCACAATCGCTGGTTGGCTCAGAAGAACCATCCAGGAGGCTTATATATCCAAGCATATGACACCCCCAAGGGTATCAAGGCCCATTCCACTAGATCAGTAGCCACCTCCTGGGCGGAAAGGGTGAACGTGTCTTCAGAAGACATACAGTATGCAAAGCGGCAACATGGACCTCCATCCATACGCTCACTAGACACTATAGGCTCGAGCACCTGTACAACATAAAGTCCACTTTTGCCACACAGATCCTCCTAACAACCACCTCTGCCTCTCACTCATAGACCACTCTGTCTCCCTCCCTAGGGGACTACACTGCTACTTATCTACCCATGAGATAATGTCTGGAGTGCCATGGATGGTCAACCAATCACAATGGGTGTTTACTCATCTGGTAAAGGTGATTGTGTTGGTTGACATCCATGGCACTCCAAGACCCTCCTGACAGAGTACTCAGAGTGACAAGGTTCAGAGAGCATTCACATACACATCTGAAGAGGAGGTAAGGCATATGCCACTATGGGCAATACCACAGGAGTGGAGTATCCTGACCATTGGCCTAATAGAGGTCGAGATTAGATTGTAAATAATAGGAGAATAAAACAGCCCAATGGGTGACACGAGCTCACGTCTCAGTCTGCATCATTAGGTACAATGACTGTATGTGTTTTCCTTGAATTTTTGTTGTATATTGCATTTTTTACTAACCTTAATTTCAGCTATGGAAGATTCGAACTGGAGAACAGGGGTTTCTGGGACCTGAATATGCTAGAAATCTGATCCTAGAGTCGTGTGCATCACTAGCCTATCAGGTGGGCTAAAACCCATGAGGTAATGTCTGGAGTGCCATGGATGTCAACCAACACAATCACCTTTACCAGGTTAGTAAACACCCATTACTGTTTATACATACTGACATAGTTTCCTTTTATGATTCAAAACATATTTGTCAAATGTTTAGTAATGTAATCCCCTGCTTTCTCAAAACTTTTCACAGTAGAGTAGTGCATATTTTCCTTTCATGATTCAGGACAAGTTTGTCTTTCTGTTTTCTCAAAACTTTTCACAGTAGAGAACTGCATGAAACAAATACCTTTCAAATACAGTTTGCAGTAATAAATGTTTAAATAGTAGTTAGACAGTGATGGGGGTGGTGATAGTGTTTCAGGGATGATATACTTTTCAAGGAATGCAGAAGGGAGATGATGTGTTAGTGGGAAACAGAAACATAGAATTTGAAGGCAGATAAGGACCGCTTGGCCCACCTAGTCTGCCCATTTCCCCTACCTAACGGATAAGCTGCAGATCCTAGTTAACCAACAGCCTACTTCCTCCTACCCCCCCTCAGAATTGCCTTATGTCTGTCCCGTGCATTCTTGAATTCCCACACTGTTTTTGACTCTACGACCTCCTCAGGAAGGCTGTTCCATGTATCCATAACCCCCTCTGTAAAGAAATACATCCTCACATTACCTCTGAGCCGTCCCCCCCTCTATCTTCAAATTGTGCCCCCTTGTTTTTGCACATCTCTTTTTCTGAAAGATGCTACCCTCTTGGACTTTGTTGATTCCCTTGAGGTATTTGAAAGTTTCTATCATGTTCCCCCTCTCCCTCCTTTCCTTGAGGCTATACATCTTTAGTTCCTTTAGTCTTTCCTCATATGTCTTCTGATGCAGACCCTGCATCATTTTGGTTGCCCTCCTCTGGACAGCCTCCACCCCTGTCTATGTCTTTGCAGAGATGGGGTCTCCAGAACTGTACACAGTACTCCAGATGTGGTCTTACCAACTGTCTGTACAGAGTGATAACAACTTCCTGTTTGAAGTAAAAAGACTGAGCATTCCAGCAGTGATCTGTAGGTTTGGACAGACCTTGAGGAACAGGCTGCAAAATGAGGTGTGGTACTGGAAAGCAAATACATAGGGTGAGTCACTGGTGGATACAGCTATGTATCCAGGTAGCACCCACAACCTCATTAGTCCAGCAAAAATCTGTTTAAACCTAATCTTGAGGGGGGACGCTAATGAGCAGCTAGCTGAACAGACACGAATTTCCGCTGCTCCCTCTTCGCGGCTTTAAATATTAAAAATAAAAGTTAAAAAGTGCCCAAAAGTGTGGAAAGCATGCAGCAGATGGTGTGTGAACTTGGAATGGATGAATATCTGGCATTGGGACCCTCTAAGAGCCAGAGGACAGTGACTAAAAATGCAAAGAAGGGAGTGATGGTGGCGGCCTAGTCTCCTTCTCAGCAGCGGAGGTAGCGGCCCTCAGGAGAGAGGTTACAGGGCAGGTTATAGCAGCACTAGAGCCCCGACTAATTAAACTTGAAGGAAAGCTTGACCTGAAATTGCAGGAGATACAAGAGCAGCAGGTGGTGCAGGCTGGCAGAATGACAGAGATGGAGGAGAGAATATCACACATGGAGGACAAGCTGCTGGTGACTCCCGGGCTCGTGGTGGCACTCCAGAGAGAGCTGAATGATTTAAAAGATGTGTTTGACTATCAGGAAAATTATCACAGGCACCTGAATCTACGATTGAGAGGGTTACTGGAGGGTATGGAAGGGGAAAGTGTGCTGGACTTTTGCTCAAAGGTACTGCCTGGGCTACTGGGCCTGCAACCAGTGAAGGGTAAATTAAAGCTGGAGAGGGCCCATCGGGCCATGATGCCCAAACCCCCGAATGATCAGCCACCGAGGCAGATAATATTTAGGTTTCACCACTTCCAGGATAGAGAACTTATGCTGAAGGCGATCGTCGTGAGAAGGGTAGGGTGGAATATGAAGGCCACCACCTATTTATGTTGCAGGATTATTCGGCCAGGCTCCTAAAAAGAAGGAAGGCATTCAATAGCATTATGCAGCAACTGCGTGATCTGAAAGTGGAAAACTTCCTGATATACCCAGCTACTTTAAAAATAAAGCATGAAGGTGCCACATATTCATTTTGGGAAGTGGAAAAAGCAGAGGAGTTCGTGAGGAGTTTGAGACAAAAGCTACGCTGAGACTTGTCTTGAGACCTGGGACAGGGAGCCGAGAGCTCTGTAATGAGAGTTGAGAGATGAAGCAGGGATGTAAATGCGGAGGATTGCTCATTTATATTTGGTTCTGGAGATCTTATTTTGGTGTTAAAGTTCGTGCTGGAGGAGACGGAGACTTTAAAATATGAGACACTGCCATATATGAAAAGGACTGGGAGACTAGGAACTGGACAAAAAATGGCAGAACGCCTGAGAAAATGGTGGAGAGAGTGGGAGGAAACGGATAGAGGCAGAGTTTGGGACATGGCGAGAGAGAGAAGCTGGACTAGTGGTGGAGATAACTGGATGCGAGGAGAATGCCATAAGCCCAGTGATGGAAGGAACTGTCTCGAATAATGTCTGGGTGCAGGTGGGAGGGCAGGCAGGAGAGGGGCTTAGCGTGGTGTTTTAGGCATGGCCTGCTTTCCTGCTAGCCCTTGCTGATACCCTCAACCGTTTGGAGCAACTATGTGGCGCTAATTACAAGGGAGGGAAATAAAGCAGGAGATGGGAAAATTGGAAGCTGAAGAATATGAAGGGAATAGGATGGGGCAAAATGAACTGGGGGCAAAGAGAAGAGAAACGTGGGAGTGGATAGTGATGGACTTTATGGGGCACAAAAGTCAAGTGGCCGTGGGAGGAGAGCGTGGAAGCGCCTGATTCAGTACCTGGGGATGAAGCAGACACTTGAGTCAGGGAGACACTAGTGTCTAAGGATCGAGGGAGTGTGCAGAGGAAGGGAGGGGGGAAGGCAAGGATTGAATTGGGTGGACAGATACCGCAAGGTGATAAGGAAGGGGAGAGGTGGGAGGGAAAGAAGGGTGGTCAGAAACAAAGGGGGCAGCGGAAAGTGGAAGGGGGAAGGGCTCAAATGGAAGATGGAGGGAGAGAAATCAATAGAGGAAAAACAAAGGGGAGGGATATGGTGGTGGAAATAAAGGGTCAGGGAGGGAAGAAAGGTAGGGGGATTCATGTATTTAGTTAGTTTAAAATGTTACTGAATGTGTGTGTGTGTGTGTGTGTGTGTGTGTGTGTTGTTATTAAGGTTTCTTGTTTATTATGAACAAAGTGCAACCAATGAAGTTAGATATATAAATCTTCATGCTATTGGCGGAAAGATGATGACGAAAGGGAAAAGAGGAGTGTATGTGAATGGCGATTAGCAAAAATGTTAATGTAATTACCTGGAATGTCAGGGGTATTACAAATCCAGTAAAGAGGTCTATGCTGCTGACAGCCCTTAAAAGAGAGGGAGCCCATATAGCCTTGCTACAAGAAATGCACCTAACAGAAGTAGAGCATGCTAAATTGGCTCGGGGGTTGGTGGGGAAATGATATGTGGCTTCGGCCTCAGTGCGCAAAAGAGGGGTTGCAATATTAATACATAAAGGGCTGAACCTAGAGGTGCAGAGAATAATCAGGGATACGAAGGAAGGGAGATATATTTTCATTGTGGGAACCCTGGACGGGAGCAGATCACTTTGGGATCAGTATATGCCCCAGCGATATACAGTATGAATACCAATTGTATGCCTCTTTGCTGGATTTATTGGTACAGGAGCAATTCCAGGGCTAATAATGGGGATCTGAACTGGGCTATGGACCCAAAAATGGACCACTCCAAGGGGAAAGGGAGAAGTTCAGGAGCAATGCAACAATGGCAAGAAGGAATGGCGGAGTTGGAAATGGTGGATGTAAGGCAAACAGCAAACCCGGGAGCGAGAGAGTATACTTTTTTTCAACCCCATAAAATATGGACGCAGATAGATTATATATATGCTACGAGGAATGGTATACGCAGGTGTGTGAGGTACAGCATAGCCCAATACATATCTCGGACCATGCTATTATGAAAATACAAGATAGGGAAAGACAGGGGACACTCCCCGCATGGAAATTCCCCACTTACTTGGCTCAGAATGAGGAATTTAGAAAGCACCTGGAGGACAGTTGGGATCTCTTCATGGCAATAAATGATAAGGAGGAAACCTCGAATAACATTTTATGGGAAGTGGGCAAGGTATTTATGAAGGGAGCAATTATTGAATACGTATCCCGTATAAAGAAAAAAAGGTGTGCACAGAGAAAGGAGCTAGAAAGTAAACTAAAGGAATTAGAGAAGAGAGTGGCCCGAGGGGAAAAGGGGGAGGCAGTTCGGACACTGGGGGTGATTTGGGAGGCCCTAAATGCGCACCTCAGATCAGAAGCGGGGATGGTTAATCTGTTTAACCGAAGGTACACATTTGAGTGGAGAAATAAACCAGGTCCAATGGTGGTTAATCTTATGAAGGAACACAGAAGGATGAATAGAATTATGGGAGCGAGAGATGAAAAGGGTACCCTACAGAGTAAAGAAAAGGAGATAAGGAATGCCTTCAGGGCCTTTTTTCAAAAACTATACCAGGCAGAAGATGAGGGAACAAAGGAAAGGATGTTAGAGTTTCTAGAGAAAATAAGAGTCCCGAAAGCTACACAGGTGCAGAGGGGAAAGGTTAGGAAAACCAATAACGGAGGGGGAGGTGATAGGAGCTATTCAAAAGTTGCAGAAATGGAAAGCGAGTGTCCAGATGGGTATCCAGTGGAATATTACAAGCTGATGGGGGCCCGAATTGCAAAGGTTTTGTGTAGAGTGTTCCAACAGGGAGAGGGGATGGAGGAGGTTAGCTTGCCGGATACATGTTATGATGCTAGTATATACCTCATACCGAAGGAGGGAAGGACCCATTCCTGTGCACCTCGTGATCGGCCAATATCATTGTTGAATTGTGATTTGAAGATAATGGCTAAAGTGTTGGCCAGTAGAATAGAGGAAATCCTACCAGGGCAGGTTCACCCAGACCAAACAGGGTTTATTAAAGGATGACAGTCGTATCATAATATGAGATGGCTACTTAATGTGCTTTGGAGAGCAGGAAGGGGAAAGGAAGATATAGGGATCCTCTTGATGGACAGGAAAAAGCGTTTGATAGGGTGGAATGGAACTATTTGTTTAAAATATTGGGGAGGTTTGGTCTGGGTGAACCATTCCTGGGGTGGATAAAGGCAATGTATAGAAAGCCCAGGGTGCAGATAACTGTAAATGGTGGCAGGTTGGAGAGTTTTAACTTGGAGAGAGGTACGAGGCAGGGCTGCTAGCTCTCCCCGCTATTATTTGCACTTGCAATAGAGCCTTTGGCAGTGGCAATTAGAATGAGGACATACAGGGAGTGGGAGGGGAGGGTAGCTCGCAGCAGAAGTTGGCACTATACGCGGACGATATGTTATTGTTTATGAAGAATCCTAGGAGTTCGGTTCCTACTCTTTTGGCCTTGATCGAGGAGTTTGGGAAATTTTCGGGGTATAAAGTTAATCCGGGAAAATCAGAAGTTATGTGGTTTAAGGTCGGGTGAGGAGATTAAACAATGGGACTCAAAGTGGTGGGGGAGAGTATGACATATCTGGGGGTGCAGGTGGGTAGATCCCTGGGGTCACTATTTAATTTCAACTATACTAAATTGATAAAAACTGTAGAAACGGATCTAAAAAGATGGGCGCATTTGCCCGTGTCATGGTTGGGTAGAATCAATATAATAACAAGCATTTGTCAATGCTGAATGTTGCTTGCTTGTATGTACTGTTTAGGTATTTGGAAGTCATTGGAGTGCAAATATTGAAAATTCGTGAACTTACGAGCGTGCGTAGGAACTGCTTAATGCACGCTCGTAAAACAGTCATTTTTAGGAATTTTTTCACCAAATTTTCAACATAGCCATTTTAAGACCTCTGCTCATGAACAGTGTCACTGTGATTTTCTTAATGTGTCCCATACATTGATTTTACACACCGACTGCGCCATTGTGTGCAACATGGGCCGAAACACATTTTGGGCAGGATGTGAAAAATGACAGCTGTACTGCTCATAAGGAGGTGTAGTAAAATGGCAATGTTGAAAATCTGGAGTGAAAATATTGAAAATTCGCAAACTTATGAGAGTGCGTAAGAACTGCGCAATGCACGCTCGTAAAACAGTCATTTTTAGGAATTTTTTTACTAAATTTTCAACATAGCCATTTTAAGACCTCTGCTCATGAACAGTGTCACTGTGATTTTCTTAATGTGTCCCATAATTGATTTCGACACCGACTGCGCCATTGTGCGCCATATGTGGAAACACGTTTAGGTAGGATGTGAAAAATGACAGCTGTACTGCTCATAAGGAGGTGTGGTAAAATGGCAATGTTGAAAATCTGGAGTGAAAATATAGAAAATTCGTGAACTTACCAGCGTGCATAGGAACTGCACAATGCACGCTTGTAAAACAGTCATTTTTTGGAATTTTTTCACCAAATTTTCAACATAGGCTTTTTGAGATCCCACCTTATGAACACTAGCACTGTCATTTTGTTAATCAGACCCAAATGGTGAATTCACGCAGTGACCACGAAATCACCCTTCGGGCCCGATTAACGCCATGACAGTGCAAGAATTCATAAGGAGGGGTCCCAAAAACCCCATGTTGAAAATGTGGGCCCAAAATTCCCAAAAATGCCTGAGATATGCAACAAAGTTGAAAAACCCTATTTATTCCATTATACAGCTTACCGGCATTTCTCAGTTCGCGGCTCGGCTTTGAAGAGTGCAGACGTAGCCCCGGGTCCACCGATGATCGGCCACGCCCGAGCTCCGAGTAAGCATGGGTGAGGGGGGTGGGGAGGCAGGGTGCACAGTGGGTGGGTGCAGGTTTTGGGGGAGTAGACAGACGCAGGGAACATTTTCTTGGTTGCAGTTTTTTTTTTTAATTCAGACGACGCTGGACGCTTGCCACGTCGGTGGGCTCCCAGCATGGAAGCTGGAAAGGCTGTTTGGGGGCTGGAGCTGATGGGGGATTGGGCACCCCGTCGGCTATAACAGATTTGCCACGCTGGGGTGGGCTCCCAGCGTGGCACCTGAAAGGTTTTTTGGGGGCTGCGGTCGTGGAGTAACGGGGATTGGGCACCCCAGTTGGCTATAACATTTTTTGCCACGCTGGGGTGGGCCTCATAGAAACATAGAAACTTAGACTTTGATGGCAGATAAGGACCACTTGGCCCACCCAGTCTGCCCATTTCCCTACCTACTGGATAAGCTGCAGATTCTAGTTAACCAACAGCCTACTTCCTGCCACCCCCACTACAATTGCCTTGTGTCTGTCCCATGCATGTTTGAATTCCCCCACTGTTTTAGCCCCAACAACCTCCCCAGGAAGGCAGTTCCACGCATCCACCACTCTCTGTGAAAAGATTTCCTCACATTACCCCTGAGCCATCCCTCCTCTATCTTTAAATTGTGTCCCCTTGTTCTTACACATCTCTTTTCTGAAAGATGCTACCCTCCTGGACTTTGTTGATTCCCTTGAGGTACTTGAACATTTCTATCATGTCCCGCCTGTCCCTCCTTTCACCAAGGGTATACATATTAAGCTCTCTCAGTCTCTCTTCATATGATTTCTGATGCAGACCCTGCACCATTTTAGTTGCCCTCCTCTGGACTGCTTCCATCCTGTCTATATCCTTGCGTAGATGAGGTCTCCGAAACTGCACACAGTACTCCAAATGGGGTCTCGCCAACTGTCTGTACAGAGGGATAACCACTTCCCTTTTTCTACTTGTGATGCCCTTCCTATGCATCCCAGTATCCCCCTGGCTCTCCTCACTGACTTCTCACATTGCTTACCCACCTTTAGAACATCCGATATGACTACCCCCAAGTCCCGTTCCATTTTTGTTGTTGTTAGTACCTCCCCTGCTATTGTGTACTCTTCTCCTGGGTTTTTGTTTCCCAAGTGCATTACTTTGCACTTCTTTGCATTGAATCTAAGTTGCCATATGTCTGACCATTCCTCCAACATTGCCAAGTCCCTTCTCATCCTTTCTGCCCCCCCTTGTGTATCAACTCTGTTACAGATCTTTGTATCATCTGCAAAGAGGCATACCTTCCTCCAGACCTCTGCAATGTCACCTATAAAGATGTTAAAGAGGACTGGACCCAGTACTGAGCCCTGAGGTACTCCACTAGTGACCCCCTTTTTCAAATGTGTGCCACTCACTATTACCTTCTGTGTCCTGTTGTGCAGCCAGTTTGCAACCCAGGCTACCACCCTGGGACCCATTCCCAAGCTGGTTAACTTGATTATTAATCTTTTGTGCTGGACTGTCAGATGCCTTGCTAAAGTCTAGGTAGGCCATATCCACAGCCCCTCCCTGGTCTATTACTTTGGTCACCCAGTCAAAGAAATCTATTAGATTTACTTCTGGTAAACTGAAGTCACAAACTAGCAGCACCTCAACTTTTTATTCATTCATTTTATTTTATGTTTACCATTATCATGCTGCACTCCCCCCTCCCCGTTTTAATGCATGTCATCTAGTTCTGATTGCACTCAGTATATATTCACCTTATCAAGCTCCCTTTAGTATTCAAACTACCATGATCATGTTCCCATCAGCCTTCTCTCTCTAAATTGAATAATCTGAATATGTCCAATTTCTCCCATACCTCTTACTCCCCAAGCCATGTATCAGCTTGGTGGCCCTTGGAACCCTCTCAGTCTCTTTACTGTCCCTGCTGTACAAATCAAATAAGGATCAGTCAGCATCAGAGGATAATGCTATTTAATGCTGCCAGGAGTAAAGCAGGACTAACATGAATTCTTAAATGTGAGAGCATCAACTAGTCTAACTCAGCAGCACACTTTCAATACTGTGGCATGACCAGAAACTGAGCCAAAAATGACTTATAAATGTCAACAGGTTCAAAGCAAGGACACAACTGAGACAATCTACTACCTTCCCTACCTTTTCCAGGAATGAAAGGATGGATATGGGTATGTGATAATGCTAGGATCTCAGGCATCATATTCAGACAGTCAGGTCAGCACCATGCTAACCAGGAATAGTGCCGTGATGGGGGCCATATGCAGCATCCCCCAGTGTGGTGTGCTAGCCCCATAATTTATTTAAAGATATCGGAATTACAATCCTTTGAGTCATCGACTCCTTTGCAAAGGCTCCACGTCAATAAGAACATACACTAAGGATCACAATCTTAAACATTGGGTACAACTGTTATACATTTGGAAACAGTACAAACTTAAAACATATGGCACAGAAGTAAACTTAAAAACAGTGACAGAGGATTTAAACATTTGGTGCTGCGTAAATGTAGGGTTACATCATCTGGGATCTTTAAAAGAGGTCCCGGTCTACACTTTTAATTCACATGACAGTACTACAGTTTCGGAGGGTCTTACAAAATAGGCCCTGAGTCAGGATATGATTAAAGTGAGATTGAGGATCCTAGCTTAGGGGACTAGATGAGAGTCCTGGGTGAGGGGGCCCCATCTATGGCACTGAATCCGTATTAACGTTATCTACAGCCACAGGTTGCCGAATTGAGGAGTGTCCTAAGACCAGCTTTAAATTGACTGAAACTGGATGCAAGGGAGATTGTGGATGGTAGGTTGTTTAAGGTTGTTTAGTACAGTGGGGCACGATAACAGAAGGACCATTGCCCAAGGGAGGTTCTACAGTGTGGTACTAGTAAGGAGTGCTTGCAGAGTGTCTTAATGCACGCAAGCAGCTTATACCTGAAGGAGAGGATGCTCTCAAATTCTTGGGTGACAGCAGATAGTTTTCGGATACCCTAAGAACTTACTGGTAAACCCAGCAACCCCCCCCATGCTTTGCGTTGATGGGGCAATCACCCAAGACCTACTGCAAATAGACAGTCAACAACTTTAACACCGCATTCACAGACCTCAGTGGAATACGTCCGACTTCTTTGACCCCATTACCCCCCCAACCGACCCTAAGGACATGAGCCCATCGTCAACTAACTCACCCTTCTACTTTAAAACAGTCTCCCCTATATCAGCTAAAAAAATTCCATGACAAATCCCGCTACAGCAGTGACCCACTCAATCTCAAATGCTAGATGCGGTCCTCTTGCCCCTCACAAAAATACTGAACCAGTCACTCTGTCTTGGGCAATTTCCTTCACAGTGGAAAGCCGCAGTAGTGACCCCAATACATAAGAGTGGAGACCGAGCCCTTCACTCCAAGTGCTGCCCAATCACTATCCTCCCTCCCTTCTCGAAAGCCCTGGAATGGATAGTGGCTGATCAACTCTCAGAGTACCTGTCCAAACACATCATCCAATGCCCTGAGCAGCATGGCTTCAGGAAGTCACAGCACCACCTCTGCTCTACTAGATTATACCAACTTTATCCACAAAGTCCTGGACTGTGGTTACTTAGTGAGGTCAATGTATACGGACCTCACTAAGGCCTTTGACACGGTAAATCATTCCCTCCTAACTGACTCACTCAGTACCATTAGGGCCTCCTCCAGGACATTGGATTGGTTCAAAACCCCTCTCCCACCACAGCCTGACTGCACATTTCTGTCGTCCATGCCTGCCCTGCATTACCACAGACTCCCTCCATCCTCAGATTCTTCGAACTGTGCCCTTCCCGATGAAGCCAACCACTGGCTGATCATACTAGCCAACAAGGTCACCCTCTGGCTGCCCATCCTAGCCTACAGTTCAGCTGGTCTCGCTTATGTATGTAATTAGTGACACGGGTTAGTTCTTGTATACTGTACCTGTATAACCCTCTAATTGCAACATTGAGGCTTATAACTCTTACGTGATCTCTTATTTCATTCTCTGTATGTATTTGTTATGGTTCACAGTTGATGTGAAACCTGTTTAAGAGAGTCTCTGACTCATAGGTATTGTAATCCTAGAATTCAATAAATAAAATACCTGAGCTCATGCAAATGTGGGATCTCTTGCATGCCAGACACAGTGGTATATTCCTAGGTTTTGAAAGCACTCACCGCTTACATGACAGCGCTAAAATATTACCTTTATCACAGTGGCACAAGAACACCCATCCCACACATACCCTCCCTGGTGAAGTGCTAGTAGCTAACTGACAGCAGCAGCTGTCAGTCCCGCTAGTGTCCCACAACCCCAATCACCATCCAGATGCCAGGCACTGCTGACTAAACAGCTCCATGGGGTTTAGTGGTCCCCACCCTGTATCACTATGTAGACATTCCAATCCTATCATAATGCAATCTTAGCATCTAGATAGTTGGCATGGATTTTGGAAAAACATAGCACCAATACAGCACTAATTGAGTATTCTTTGTCCTAGAGGCCACTGACAGTGGAGACAAGGCTGGCACCATCTACATCCACTTGACAAAAGCTCTGACTTGGTCAAACACAAGCTCCTTCTACAAACTCCATGACCTACGCCTGTCACAGACAGTCACCTAGTTCCAGAGTGGGCTCACTAATCACACTCAATGCATTAAGATAGATGGCTCCTTGTCAGATATTAGAAATCTGTATCCATTGGTGTTCCCAGGACTCCATTCTGGGCCCCTGCTATTTGGCTTATTCATAAACCACCTTCTTGATGCCTGTCAGTCTGCAAATGTACTTCCATGCAGATAAAGCTGTCATCTATTCCAAGAACCCTAATCTTGACAGCCTTACTTCCATCCTCCAGGGTAATGTTGAGGCCCTTGAAAATGGTTCTCTCAAAACAAACTGGTTCTAAATTACAACAAACAAACAAAAACACTAAGACAATGCTCTTCACAAGCCCACAAATGCAAAAAGGTATCCCCCCCCCCAAATCACCCGCTATGACCTGGCAGGGACATCCACTTGGAACAGGTGGAAACCTTTAAATACCTCGAGATGATCCTGGACACTGCCTTATCTTTTGCTCCCCACACTAACCACCTTGTGTCCATGGTAAACAGATTGGGAGCCTTGCACCATCCGTAACTGAGTCAGCCTCACTGCTGATGCCAGACACCTCATAGTAGCAAGCTCAGTAGTACTGTCACTAATGACTATGGCATTCCTGTTCTACACAACTGCCTCACGACTCCATTCTCGGCAGAATAAACCTGATCTGTAATAAGGCTAGTCACTTTGTGCCTGGGGCTGACAAGCACACCCACAGCTGCACCTCTACACCCAAACTGGTTACCCTGCCTAGAAGAATCAAGTTCCAGACATGTCCGCTACCCAAGAAGGCACTATTGAGCCTAACCACCCAGTCCGAACTCATTGATTTCACTCTATCGTCAATCTCTAGAACACCAGCAGCATGGCTCAGAATGCCCTGAATTACCTTTTTGTCATACTCAACTGGGCAAACATTCATTCACAATTAAGGCCGCTAACTGGTTAAATGAGCTGCCTGATACCTTGCTCAATCACCCAAGGACTAGATTAAGCTAGCACTATGCTCAATGCTAGCAGTTCAATGCTACTGTAACTGCTAATTTTCCTAACTAGTGTCAGACTCTGGCTCTGAGGCCATGTCCCATTACTACAGTTGTTCTACCTTTGTTTTGCCTACCAGCCTTACTGTAAAATTGCATGCAATTGATTCTAACCTATTTGTAGTTGTTCAACTATGCAGTATTTGTACTTGTTTTACTTTATTTCACTGGAGAAATATGATGACTGATGGGGATGGTTAAAACCCTGTATAGACACTAAGTCATGGGGTTAGATAGTGCCCAATGGGCAGACTTGATGGACCTTTGGTCTTTTCTGCTGTCACTGTCCGTTTCTATGGAACCACTCACTTGCTGTATTTGTTATGTTGCTTTGTAATCTCAGTCATTGACGTGGAACCTTTGTGATAAAGCTCTTGTGCTCAAAAGGTATTCTCCGAAATTTTCAATAAATACACTAGTTCCCCCCCAATCACAGGTTCTCACCCTCTCCCCCCAAGTTTGTGCTCCGAGCCCAGAACAAAAGAAGTGAAGCCAGCAGGGACAAAAAGAGAGTGTCTATGAGCATGCTCTCCTCCTCAGGGAAGGCAAAGTTGTGCACCACTCAAAGAGTGGTACCTGGTGGCAGCATAGCACCACTACCAGTGGACCTTCCCTCCAAGATGCCAATGCAGGCACACTCCTAAGAAGGGGGAGATGCACTTGTCTTGGCACCACCCCACCACCCCTAACTGGTTCCAGCTCTACAAAGTCCCTTGCTTCTCCTGGCTCAGCTCTAAACAGGGAGGGCACCCCACCAGCAGTGATAAGCTGACCTTCTAGAGCACAACAGAGCACCTGGGAAGCCAGGTGATATAATTCAATGGCGGGGTGGGTGGGTGTGCACAGAGGCATGGAGTGGAATACCGAGGTACAAGGAAAAAAACAAAGTGGAACATTTAGGCAAAGACTGGTACTCCCCATTAAAAAATAAATAAATCTGGATCTAACCCCATTTCTAACTAGCCCAAAGCAGAGAATTACCATTATTATTGGGGGCATCACACACAGATTCCAATCTGTTGTAATGTTTGCCCACAAAATGGTGACACTTAGGCATGACTCATACTGCGCTCTTCTCTTTTTATTGTTCACCCCATTTCTTTATACAATTCCTTTAACTTTTCTTTTTCGCTCTGTATGTTTCTGTAGCTGTAGGTCATATTTCCTTCACTATGTTCCCTTGGGTCCCCAAAATGCTGTAATTGCAATAATACAGGGCACCAGGGCTCTTCTTTAAACATGGGGCTATTGCAAACGGATGGGGATTCAAAAACAAAAGTATGCCACCCCATGCATAAGTCCTTTAGAGGAAAATGTTCTTACAAGAGGAAAAAAACAAATAAACCGAGCCATGTGACTAGGCTGAGAAAATAAGGTCAGGTGGCAAATAGTATCAACACCTGATATGCTTTCTACCCAATGCAAACAGCTGGAATGGTGCTTTACTGTACGATTTTGGTTCAATCCCTGGCCGATTTAGCTACTGTCGTGTGTCTTCTAGGAAGTATATACCCCGACCCCCAGGACTGGCCCCAAAGAGTCATAGTATGTGGCAACTGTCTCCCCCCCAAAAGAAGGCCCTGCTAACTCTGTATCCGACTTGTATTTCCTAATTGAGTTTCCACCAACCGAGGCGACTGAAATGCTAAGGTGGAAAACAAATCTTTCTTTTTTTATTTTTCTTCATGAGGGAGAGGGCGAAATTGGTGGGGGGGCAGATCTCCCCGGACAGTTAGCCATACGGGCCCCTCACGGACAGCTCACCACCAGCGGTGGCTATACTAGTAGGGACAGGGTGAGTGAATGAGGCATCGAATACAGGCTACAACAATGACGATTACATCACTTAGCAATATTTTAATAAAAAACAGGGGAAATAATCTCAAGTGTTGCTAGTCAGGCAGCTCCAGTGGAAAAATCTGAAAAGACAAAATGTTTCGGTACTCACCTCCACCTCGCTCGCTGCCTTTTGATGTCTCTCGGCCACTCTCTCTCCCCTTATGACTTCTTTAGTATTGGTTTATCCCTCACTATATACACTATACAAAAATATATACACTGTAAACTCCGCTCTCTGAGATGACGGTTACATTGCAGACGGTTGGGAGCTAAGGTGCATCATGTTGCTCGGCTCCTCAGTCTTTCATGGCAGCTGTTGAGAGGGAAGAGGCTGTTATTTGAGGTAACATTAACTAAAGGAAACAAATAAAAAAAAACAGAAAGGAAAGAAAAAAAACCTCCCAGCTATAAAAAAAAATAATAAATAAAAACAGAAAAAAGGGGAAGGAGTTACTAACAACCCCACAGCACCAGCGGCTGGCAACTGGACAGCTTTGGTGGTGGTGGGGTGTGGAGCCGATGGGGATTGGGCACCCCATCGGCCATACAGTGTGTGCGTGGGGGAGGGCAACATCAGCATGCAATATGCGTGCTTGCATGTGTGTGTGGGGGAGAGCTCTGCTCACTGAAGCCGAGCTCTCCCTTTCATCTGTATGCCACTGCATTTTCCTGCTGTCATAGACAGCTGCAGCAGTCATTGGAGAACTGCGGCCACCCCTGAAAACTCACTGACTGAATTGGAGGACGGGTTGCCACACCTCCGAAAACTCGGATGGCACTATGTTTCTTGCACATGTGTGCAAGCAACATAAAAATGAATGTGCTGCCTAGGATCTTGTATCCTTTACAAATGATACACCTGGGCCTGTCCAAGAAGGATGTGAATAGGTTGGAGAAGGTCTTTACTGCTTTTATTTGGAAAGAGAAACATCCGTGGATGAGTCTAGGGAAGTTAAAGGCAGATAAGGAAAAAGGGGGCTTAAACTTTCCAGACTTGGGGAATTACTTTCTGGCTATACAACAAAGATATGTGGTGGATTGGGTGCATAAACCTGAAGTGGCCGGATGGGTGGAATTGAACAGGAGAGGCACAGGAAATTAACAGCATACCTCCATAGTAGAGGGTTAAGGGCTAAAATGGGAAAAGAAGTGAATCCCATGGTGGTACAGGTACTGTTGGCTTGGAAAGTGTTAAAGAGTAAAGGATGGATACAAGAGAAAGAGACACGCTTGTTGCGGTGGTGGAACTTACTTCCTGCCAGGAATGGAGGATATAGGCTATGGAATTGGGGAGAAAGGGAATAGGTAGTCTGGGACATCTATTGGTGAAAGGGCGGTTCTGCTCATTACAGGAGCTACAAGAAGTGGTAGGAAGGGATAAGAGGGATAGGTTCCAGTATTTTCAGACCAGGGCATATATGGGAAGTCTAGGAAAAGAAAATAAAGTGCTTTATGAAGTGGATCCGGTAGAAGGGATGATATATGCAGCTCAAAAGCAGGAAAAGGGGTTTATAGGCAGGGCTGCCAAGAGAGGAAAGGCTATATTACCAGACAGGATGGTAAGAACCAGGAAATTGTGGGAGAGGGACCTTGGGAAGGAGATATCGGACCAGAACTGGACATTACTGCTCCAGATGCACTCTGGAATAATTATATGTAACAAATATAAGGAGACTTACTTTAAATTTATACATAGAGTATACCTACCACCAGTAATCGTACATAAGGCGCACTCTGAAGTGTCACCCTGATGCGGAATGTGTGGCTCGGAAAGGGGAACATATATGCATTGCTTTTGGGAATGCCCAATACTGCAGAGATATTGGAGGAAGGTGGTGGACAGAGTGGGAAGGATTGCCGGGAAGGAGTTGCCAATGGACCCTTTGGGATGTGTATTTGGAGTGGAGAATGGGGAAGAGGAGGAATGGGTAGCTTCCTAGGTGGATTAGGGTGCTATTTGTTCTGGCTCGACATGGGATTCAGAATACACGAGTCTCGCAGACCGCACCAACAGTGATAGGGTGGTGGAGGACGGTGTTACAGACACTGGGGCTTGAGAGATTGACGATGCGATGGGAGGAAGAGAGGAGGATTTGAAAGACACTGGGCCTGCTTCCTGGCCTCCTGATGGAGGAAGAAAGTTGGATGCTATGAGAGGGTACTTGAGGATAAGAAAGGGAAGGAAGAAGTGAAGAGAGGTACGTGAAAGTAATAAAGATGAAGTGGTGAAGGAAAGGGTAATGAATATGGGAAGGAAGGCTAAGAGAGAGGATAAAAGTGAATGACAGAAGAGTATGGAAAAGATAGAAAGGAGTAGAAGATTGAAGGTATTATGCATGAGTACATTGGTTGCACTTTGCTTTGATTTGAGTTGATTGGATTTTATTTAATTTTATTTTATAATATATTATTTGATATAATTTTAAACCAGTTTAATTTAATGTAATGCAATTCTGTAGAATTTGACTGAAACATTGTGTGGAATGAAGTGAAGAGACTGATCTCTGCAGAATATATTGGCTGCAGCTGGATGAATAAGTTATGTATTTGATTGTATGTAGTAGCTTACTGGAAAAGCAAATAAAAATATTATACAAAAAAAAACTAATCTTAGCTTTAAATGGTAATATTTGGCATTTTGGGAAAGAGTTGCCCCCTTGAAAAAAATCTAGATGCAACCCTGGTGGTCAGCAGTGCAGAAAAGTACCACGACTCTGTGCAAAATCTGCTTTATGTGGTGCAGAACAATTGACAACAGCCCATAACTCAGGTAGCACGCCACCTCTACTAGTTTCGAGAGGACTACTGCCTCATCACCATTCTGATGATGCAGTCATCCTGTAAACCTGGTCGAGGTGTCTTACCACGGTCCATAGCTGCAGGTGGTTGTAAATTGTTTTGCTTCTAATAAAGTTGATGTTGCACACAGAATTGTGATGCCTACGACTTAATATTTTACAGTACAATGGGCAGATCAGGTGGTGAAGCTGAGACTGCTGTCCCTTTGAGTGCATAAATGTAGCCTAGCACCTAGATACTCAAATAGGTAAGCTACAGTAGCTGAGTTTTTGAATGCACATTCAGAGTATCCCCCCCCCATCCCATGGCACCCACAACAGGATTTATGCCAGCCACTGTGAAGTGACAGGTGGGGCTAACAGCAGACAGGATCAGTTCAACCATTGGGGTTAGCCCTGAATCCAGAGGACTTAGTGTGCAACATCAGATGGAGAAAAAAGCTGTTTTTACAATATTAAGTGTCTCCAAGTAACCCTGGTTCTTCCATACTCCAGTTATATTCCAGTCATGATCACCTGGTTCAAATTTAGGGGAAATCACCTTCTGGCTCACTTCAGTGCTGTGTCTCACAGCTTGCTAACTTCTTTAAGGTACTAGAAGCTATAGCATGGCAGAAGCATGTGCAGAATCTGGAAGGGGGTGTAGTCTTCCTCACAGCGTCATCAGTGTGCAGATTGCTCTGCACCCCCCCCCCGTAAGGTGCTCCATGCTACTACTACTACTATGCCTTAATGGAGCAGGTGACCACAGGAGAGATAGCTGTACACAAAAGAAAGGAAGAATAGACATACAGAGCAGCATGATGTAGTAACCTACAGAAAATGCCAAGTTGCAAAAATCTGAATACTTTATTTCAAAGCAGGTTACACCACAGGCACACATCACTGTGCACAGGATCTTTGAGCTGTAATGGAGCAGGTGCTCTGTGGGAGGGTGAAGACTTAAGGTAGCAAGGATTTACATACTGTTGCTCCCTCCCTAAAATTATTGATCAGAAGTCAGGAGGGGAGGGGCCCCACCATTGACATATCAGTCACAAAACTATGGGGGCTTAGTTGGGTTTAGAGGTATCCTTGACTTCTGACATGCAGTGCCAGGGAACCAAACCTATTTAATAAAAAAAAAAAAAGATTGTGGTGGATAGAGAGAAAGGATTGCATTGGAAGAGGATGAATGACTTAAGAACTTACCTTAGGTTACCTGGGGAACTTTTCAGGCATTTGAAAATTCGCCCATGCTCTTTAACTATCTTTTCACCTTACTCCTATGCTGTATAGTAACCTTTGTATCTTTCTGCTCCCTACCTCTACTCACGCTACTGTGAGTACCTCATACTTACCTAGTTTTACCTTTACGTCCATAGTTCTGGCCAGATGGTGGCTGTCTACCTTTCTGATAAGTATCTTGTTTAATTCTGACTACTATAGTCTCTCCTCTAGGATCATAGACCCTTTGCATCTCCAGAACCTTCTCTGTGCTTTTCTTTTAGGTTCTATCAGAGTATCCCAAACTCAAAAGAACCCAACTCTGTGCACTGTGACTTGTACAGACCAGGTAAGTCATATTAAATTTAGGGGTCAAAACTGAGTTTTGCATCCTCTAGCCAGCAGGGCTAGTGACTGGGGAAAATCCCACAGAATTTTCCACTGTCCCAGTCGATGTACTTACTGAAGTGTTACCTCTCCAGCACATACCTGCAGGGCTACCTAAAGGAAACTCTTAATAGCTGTAAACAAATTCTATTAACATTTGCTAATGGATGGTGACAGTTTTACCAGAGCAAAGGAGGTGGGGTTAGTGTCAGGGGCTGGGTGGCTAGTGTCTGGGGAACGGAGGTGCTAGTCTTTGGGATTTTGGAAGGTGGGTAAGCTGCAGTCAGGGGCTTTGGAGGAATGGAGTGGCTAGTGTTATGGCACCTGGAGGGAAAGTGTAGAAGGAACGGTATGCATGCCTCTGGTGTTTGAGTAGGTGGTGTCCATGAGGACCTTGCAGAGAAGTGTAAAAAAGGATATGGGCGATTCTCAATGGCTAAGGAGGAAGGGTGTGGCTTCCGTAGTCAAGGGATAGGAGGAGGTGATATCTACAGAGATTAGAAAGTAGGGCACCTAGAGAGGGATGAGTGTTCAGATGGACTGTGGTGAAAGTGGTGAGGATTGGTGTGGCTGGGTTGTGTCAGGAAGTGGAGAGAAAGGGGTTATTGTCTGGGGTGATGGGGTGCTGTACAACTTTTGGGGACTGTGCAGGTGTACATTCAAGAGGGATACTGTCAGGAGGCAGTAAGGAAACATGCTAGTGTCAGGTGCTGTGGAAGGAAGGGCTAGTGTCAGAGAGGTCTGTGGAGGCATGGGAGGCTAGTGTCTTGGTTAGAGAAAGGAGGTGTGGCTAGTGTCTGAGCTGTAGGCTAGTTAACTAAGATTGGGGCACACAAAGTTCCATTTATTCTCAAGAAAATGTGTTCTATTGGTAAAGCACCTAAAGTGTCGTCTCAGTTTTTTTATTTATTGAAGTGTATCTGTTTAACAGGCTTTGATAGAACAAATTGTCCACATATATATATATATATATATATTATGGTAGCACAGTAGTGCTACCATAGTTAGGGTTGAGGAGCCATTTCTATGTTAAACCCCAAACTTTGCACCTTAATAACTTTGCAACTGTTTGACAGATTTGCCTGAAATTTGGAATACAAATCAAAAAACCTAGGCTTTGGGATCTACCAAGTTTCGTACCTGTCAGATATCACGGCTACAGAGTTGTCAGCATGATCTGCCAGCGTGATTGTGCTCTGGAATTCTACGATTAGCGCCCTACAGGTCGTCTGGTTTAGCGACTGCCCAAAATCTTCAAGGGAATGCGCGGGGTCCCCTGATGTGCCTTTCAAAGATTTTGTGAAAAATATTAAACGGTTCAAAAGTTATTCAAAACAATTTCCCATTATAAGTCAATGGAAAAGTTAATAAAAGTTCGACAGTGTCGCAAATGCACTTTTTACTGTCGCAAATGGCCCTGTTACTGTCACAAATCCGCCATCTTGTTTTCAGTTAGCGATCAGAAAAATGCTTGGCATTTAAAATTGAGGCCCTCTAGCAACCTAATTCTTTTTGTATTCACCTAGTCGGGCCCTGAGGATGCTAGCCATGTCTTTATTTTGGGATAAAACACCCCAGAAATATGTTTTTCAAATTTCTGGAAAAAGTACTTTCGCAAAGTAGTGTCGCACTCATGAAAGTGTCGAATTTTTTTGCAACAATTTCTCAAATTGTGACACTACTTTGCGACACTATGCCCAAAATAACAGTAATTCTTTTGGCACCAGCTGCAAAAAGAACGGTTGGGAGTTTTGGGCTGAAATTTGAGGGAATGCAGATGACATCTTCAGATGTGCTCTTTCAGTGTTGTATTGAAAATATTACACAGCGCAAGTTACGGCACTCAAAGTTGACGGTTTTCCCATAGGATAACATTAGGCGCCTAATGCATTACAGGAATCCTTTGGCACCCTGCTAAAAATAACGGTTTAGTCTTTTTTCCTGAAATATGGAGGGAATACAGCCAACAGCCAACAAATGTGCCTTTCAGTGGTTTGGTGAAAAAATATTACAGGAAGGCAAAGTTTTGGCACTCCGAACTTCTCTTTTTTTCCCATAGGATAACATTATGGCGTTCGCCGTGCCTTTCAGAAACGGTGAGAGATACAGACTTTTCGTCAGAAAAATAGGGGGCTAAGTATAAAATTAGCCAGGACAGTTGTAAATCATACGACTTTTAAATTTTTTTTCTACGTCATACGGTTCCTGAGATATAACGTATTTAGTATTCCAAGTTCTCATTTTCTGCTCCGATACTCATTATTGTGCATACATTATTTGTACTCACTGTCTTTCTCTATGCAGGTTTTGGGGGAAACCAGCCTGTGCACTTACATTACTGTTAATGTTGCCCTTTCCGCTATGTTCCGCATCTGTTCATTTATCGCTGACGCCCGCGCCACCATGTGCGTATCCTTGTGCTTTCACTTGAGCTATGCTTCTGTTATTTTTTGCCATTTGTGTCTACAGTACTGTTTCCTTCTCTTCACTTTGCGTCACCATGCCCATTGACATTTCCGCTTGCAGGCACCATGTTACTATGTGACAACACATCACGTGCAGACCGTTCCCATCTACGCCACCATAGCTCTTCTGTTCTGTTCTCATTCGCGACTTGTGTTACCATGTGCGCCACTGTTAGCGCTTCTGTTTGCTGTTGTTCCTGTTACTATGCCTCAAGACATCACGTGGTGGGGCCCCCGCCCCACCGCTGCATTACATTTACTATTTCTCATTATCATTCTCAAAGAAGGGAAATTAGAGGGCAAAATCTGCTTACGAAGATTGCTCATTGACAGTGAGGGCTGAGTTAGTTGAAAATCCCCTGCACCCCCACCGGGTAGAGTGATTGGGACCTGCCAGTCCCAACTCTCACCCCATGACATGTGTAAAGCAGCAGAAGTATAGGAGAATGAGGTGAGAGTTAGGGCTGACGATCCTAATGCGCACCCCAATGCTGATTGGGGTGGGCGGGGTCCAAGGGGTTTTCAACCCTAACACTGAATTTCCTCACTTTTGTAGCTGTGGAACAACCCTAACTAATGCATTAAATGGAGTTTTTGCCTCTAATATATAGATATAGATAGATATATACACAGTATGTATGTATGTATATGTGTGTATCTCTCTCTATAGATAGATAGATAGATAGATAGATAGATAGATAGATAGATAGATAGATAGATACCTGGCTGGGGTTACATCAACTGCATCTTGGGAATGTGTCATTAAATGCTCACTGAAACTATTAACTTTAGCTAGTGTGTCCCTTTGTGAACAAATGCCAGTGGCCTGAGGGTCAACTTGGTCCATTCAGGTCAGTTAAATATTTTATAAACTTATTGGCGGGTTTCATGCTACCATTCAGTGGTGTAGCTGTAAGAGACTTTTGGGATGATGTGTATGTCGAGGTCTGAGTAAACTACACTCTGTATTAGAAGAAATGAATGGGCATAAAAATGAGGGGAAAATAGCAACTGATAGGCCTGAATGGCGCCCCAATTTCTTCAGGCCCTGCATCACCAAGAAGTGCAATATTATCACCAGCCACCTAGCAACAGATTACACCATCCCAGGGACTAAATTCAGATCTTCATAACTGCCACTGATTCCCTCTATGGGGGGAGGCAGGAGGGGAAGGTTCATCTTCCCCATCCCCTTCCATAGACTCTCATCAGCCATGGTAACTCCCCAAGACTCTCTACCAGTTTGATATGTAGTCCGTTGATGGTGAAGGGAGTATAACAGCTGGGGCCTGATATTCAAATATTTGCCCAGGTGCAGATCCTAGTTTACCTGAGAAACTGGGTTTTGCACCAATTTTCCTATATTTAAATGACATTATATGGTGCAAAACTAAGTGACTGTTCGGGTGGGGGGTTAGTCCCAACTGTATGGGGTCATCTTCAGTGAAGTGACTGAGGTACAATATTGTGACTGTTAGGTGGGAATTATGGCTGTAACTGCCTGTGGAGAGTGGCATCCATGTGACTTTAGGGTATGGGGCAGTGCTGTTATGGTGGTGGGGTGTGGTGCTGTGACTGTTGGGAATAGGGATCTGTTCTGTGACTGTCAGGGGTTGGTACCCATTGCTGTGATGTACAGTGGAAGGTTTTCAGTCATGTGAATCTCAGAGGAAGGTACAGTCCTGTAACTGTAGAGGGTGGAAGGGTCAGTCCTGTGATGATCAGTGGTCAGTGCTGTGGCTATAGTGTAAGTAGTGTAGAGTGGTGTGCACTGGAAAAGGTGATGCATTAGCAAAACAGTCAGCTTGTAATAAGAAAAGAAAAGAAAAGAAAAGAAAGCTCAGGACTCATAGATTCAGTGCAAGATTTATTTTCTGACAAAATGCAGGTGTGCGCCCACTAGCCCCAGTGCTTCAACCTTTCAATGGGCCTTCCTCAGGGAGTTGGTCTGAAAAATACAAATGTGCATCTCATTTATACACATCTCTTAAAGTGTTATGCACCACACACTAAGAACAATGTGCAAGTCAAGCTGAAAACACATGGGTAACTTGGTTACGAACATTTCATTACTCTGCTTTTTGTGTTTTGTTTTTGACGCTCACGGTAAACAGTTAATGATATTAGTATACTACTTTAATTAAACATGCTCTATATCTGTTACTTCATTTAATTCTGTAACTTTCTATTGAAAACAATATTTTTTTACCTTTTACACTATACTATACCCCTTTGTATCTCTATCCTCTCTATTGTTCCCACTACTGAATTTACTCCATATTAACTTTTTTTCTTTTACTTTCACAGTCTCACAGGATGTGAACTCCTTCCCCGTCAGATAACTATAACAGTATATCTAACCTTTCTTATCCTTCCTAGTAACTATTTAAGAACTGTGGATCGTTATTCTACAGGTCTAAGAAACCTTATCTCTTTAAGACTCCTCCCTCTGGCTCCATAGTACCCTGGTATGAAATCCTGTACATATTACCTATACTTGGTAGTTTTTCTGTAACCCCCATTATGGGAGGGTTGTGTATATGTGTTAAGATCATACATACTGCAGCATTCCCCCCCCCCCATAAAAATGTTTGCCTTGCTAGTTGATTTATGGAGGATGTCAGCCCTGTCCCCACCTCCCCTGCCTGCCACTTCCCTGTCCCAGACCACTGAGTCTAAAATTCCCCATGGATTACCCCCCATGATGGGGCCAGCAAGGGAGAGCCATCCTCCCCCTCAACCAGTCACTCACATCTAGAACTGAGCCAGTCATCCAGGTGGTAGTGTGTGATTGAGGTAGGTAGGTAGGTAGCCTGTGCTAGCCATTTCCGCATTCCCACTTCCATTGGATTACTGCCTTCACCTCGGAGAAGCAAAGGTCAAGTCAGCATGCCTTCCCACCCAGGGACAGGACAGCTATCTGATTTAACACTCAGTCTTCTCTCTGACCCACAGCAACCTGAGCATGTCCCTGAACTTGGGTCACTGAAGTAGTGGGAGTCAAGGCATACAGTGCCTCATCCCTCCCTACCACTGGACCAGACGACCTTATACTGCAGCAAGGGAATTATTTATTAACGTGGAAGGTGATCGGAGAATGATGGAGCCACTGCACAACAGGGAATGATTTTTTATGAATGGGCCTGACAGTCAGAGGGCGGGATATACCTGTGAACACCAGAGAATGTGTTCACTTTAACAGGGCCAGCAATCACAGGGGACTATTGTTATTGGCAGACAGTTTGAAAGAAATATTGAGCTGCTTGAGGTTTCATATAAAAGCAATTTCCCTGTAGATGGCTCCTAATCCTCATAAAATAACATTATGCAGCCTTGTTGGCTCTGACCAGATTTTGTTTTGTTTCCTTGCGCATGTGCAAGAAACATCTTGGGACAGAATGACATTTCAGGGGTGTGTCAGGGAGTAGCCAATGCAGAGCAATCTACAATGGGCTTGTTCCTCACAGACCAATGACCAGGCACTCTGGTCATGACAGTAGTTTGGTCTTGTTGATGTGGCATGTTCTCTAGTTGAACGAAATGAAGTGCTCCAATGAGAAAGCATGTCATTTGTTTCATTTGCATAGTGCTGTCAGCCTCCACCCTCTGTTCCCTGTCACCAATTAAACCCTCCTGCTCCCTCCCTCTGCATGCTGTCCACCCTGCTCCTTCCGTTCCCCATCCCCGCACCAATGAAATCCTCACGCTCCCTCTGCATGCTGTTTGCCATGCACCTTCCATTCCCCATGCCAGCACCAACTAAACCCTCCCGCTCCCTCCCTCTGTGTGCTGTCTGCCCTGCACCCTCCAAACCAGGAAAAGAGGGTGAGCTGAGCATCGGAATTGCACCAGTGTAGTGACAGCAGCTTGGGCATATGACTGGGACTATGCATAGAGCTCCTAGCTGTTGTCAGGTACTGTGTGTTCATGTCTGTGTCTGTCTCCCATTTCAGATTGCTTTTTCACTGTCATAAATTGTCATTTCCCCTTTTCAGTGTACTTTATCCCTAATTTTCAAACTAGGCCTTGACATCTTACTTGTGCCATATTCAAGTCAATACAGTGGTTAACTATTAAAGCCCTAAACTTCAAAATGGGTCTTGTCAACTTACTTGTCCATATTCAACTTAATCCCATACAAACAGTATGCAATGTGAGGGCACATTTCAGTGAGTGGGTTGTGCAAGAGCCATGATTGAGACAGAGGTCGGTGTGGTAGTGTCCATTAGGCAGCAGTTGATACATAGGCTCCCCACCACAGTGCAATCAGCCGCCCCCAACAGTCTGCACTGAAAAGTCTCTGCTCCCCCTTGTAGCAGTCACCGGGAGCACCGGTGTCTGAAACTGGAAAAAGAGAGTGACAGCAAGGTGCAGTGAGCGAGCATCAGGAGTGTACCAGTGTACTGACAGCGGCTCAAACTTATGACCGGGACTATGCACAGAGCTCTGAGCCCCAGTCAGTCCCCAGAGAGTAGACAGTGCCTATCTGCACCCACTCTTTGGAATTCTCTACCACGCCGGTTACGGGAGTGCACCTCCATGGAGATATTTAAGAAAGATTTGAAAACACATTTATGGCAAATGGCATTCTTGGATAACTAAGCTAATTTCAGTATGACAGTAATTTTATTATAATTTATTATGTTTTAATATCTGATGTTATTATGGTACATTTTTTACATGTTTTGAAGATTTGTGTTTGAAATGTGAATTTATGATCTTAAAATGTTCAGCGCCTTGATACACTGAAAGGTGCTTTATAAATAAAATTATTATTATTATTATTATTATTATTATCTGAGAACAGTGCAACAAAGTGGGACCATGTGCAAACAGGTATAGTGGCAGTGTTCATCAGGCCCCGACGCTCTGTGCACCCCATCTGAAATGCGCGGTTAGTGCAGGAACCCTGTCCCCCAACCACCCTTTCATCATCCCCCAGCCACCGTCTATTCCCCATATTTTGCAGTCACCAAGCTCTGCAGTGGGGACAGTAGGTGGGGTGGCACAAATGCAATGGTGATAGTGAAAGCAGACACCTTCATTCATGCCCCATCTGAATTTGCCCCATGGTAATTTTCTTTCCCCACGTGAGGCAGAGAAACAGGGATGTGTGCGCTGATGTCACACGATCAATCGAGACAGACAGAGAGAGAGAGAGAGAGAGAGAGAGTGAACAGCAGATGGCTTAGTTGTGTCTCTCTCTCTCTCTCTCTCTCTCTCTCTCTCTCTATCTCTCTCTCTGTCTCTCTGTCCCTCCATTGCTGTGTGGCCCAGTTTATTGTTCTCTGTCTCGGTGGTGTCAGCCCTCTTAGTACAGAAACAAAGAGAGACTGACAGAATGCTCCTGCCGCAGCAAGCTGAAGCCTTTCCTACGTGTCTTCTCTCCTCCCCATGCAAGGAGTCACAGTTGCAGAGTAATTCCCTGACAATGTGTGGGGGGACATGGAGACAGTGTCTGTTGTGCTTTCTGCATTCACATGACACATACAGGGAGAGAGCGAGAGACAAACGGAGAACAATTAGTGATTGCAGCAAGTTGCTCTCTCTCTGTTCTGTGTGAGTGTATTGTAAGAGCAACCGATGGCTGTTATGGGACCTCTAGGGAATGTTTGATCCTGGGAGAGACACAGACAGACACAGCAGAGTGACATTGGGTCATGTAACAGCCTGCAATCGGGCAACTGTATGTATGTTTTCCCGTCTCTCTCTCTCTCTCTCTCTCTCTCTCTCTGTTCCTGTGTCTCACTTGCCATATGAGGGGGAGAGGGGAGAGATGCTCTTGGACAAGTTGTATACCATGTCATACTCGCATTCAGACATGGTATACAGTAATGTTAATAGCTGCACTCCAGTACAGCTACTTATGACTCCATTAACCTGCTTTTTATGTTTCTGTGTGCGTGGGCAAGAAACATCTTTGTGGTTGCTTCAGAGAATGACATTTCAGGGTGTGTCACAGAGCAGCCCAATGCAAAGCAATCTACAGTGGATTCATTCTCACAGACCAATGATCATGACAGTAGTTTTTCTTGCTGACATGACATGTTCTCTAGTTGAAAGAAAGAAATGAAGCGCTCCAATGAGAGAGAGCTTCATTTCTTCTATTTGCATAGTGCTGTCAGCCCCATCCTCTGTTCCCAATCACCAATTAAACCCTCCCACTCCCTCTGCGTGCTACATCATAAGCTAATGCTGAATCACCACTAGTTGCTGACTGTTGCTTTATCAGTGTTGAGAGGCTGGCCCCTATTGCTAGCGCAGTCACAAAAAAATGCAGCTGGCTCACCTCTTCCCTGTCTATGTGATGAAGCACACTTACCATACAGAGTTTTTGTCCAGCCTTTACAGCCAGCATACCAACTGGCTGGCAACACCAAACACATAATCTATCTGCCCTTTCACCCCCAAGTCAGCATCAGCCACTTTTAACTGGAGGATGGAGGGTGTTGGTGGCTGTTTTGGGCCAAATCAACCTCATATACATTATTTTCAAATGTGGGATGTTGACATCTGTGATCAGGACTTACAAAATGGCCTGGGATGACCTCGAGGGATTCCCCACCATTTTTCACCTTGAGGGTCAGCTCCTACAAATCCCTCTGCTTCCTGTCTAGGGCCCCCTTGATAATGAGCCAAGGCTGCTCCTCCCCTATCAGGAGTATGGGCCAACTACAGCTCAAAGACCTGCTCCTGCCCTCTGAGTCTCAACTCTGCTTGCCTGGGTAGGAGGCCCTTCCATGATCCTGGCTCTCCGGTCTCTGGCCCCCACCACCCTCCACCTGCCTACCCAGACTACGGAATAAGCTCATTATGTGCGATCCTGTTGCTGCCAAAGATGCAGTCTCAAGCTTTTTGCAAGAGGTAGAGGGTCCTTATTGAGTGGTTCTCCAATGGCTGGTGTTAGTACTGGGGAGGTGAAGGTTGGGGTGTTATTGATGTCCAGGATGATCACCTGCCAGTAGAAGAAGTCCACCTAGCTCTGCAATGGGAGGATCACCCACACCTCAAATCAAATCAAAAATCTTTATTTAGCCAGGCAAAACACCATTGTGAAGAACTCATTTCTAAGGTAGACCTGAGATATTGTAGGACAGTCAAGAATTATTATACATCAAGGTGGAATACATAAAGCACAATAATTACAAATTACAGCTGTTTAGACAGTAGATATAGTACAAGGACACAATAGTACATTTACAGCAGATACAAGTAATAGGTGCAGTACTTTGGCTTCAATATGTCTAAATAAGAGTAAGTTACAGCCGGACAAAAAGCAGCAAGGAGTGAGGTTAGTTTGACAGAGTTGAGTAGTTGTTGCATGTATAAAAAGTTACAAGAAAATAAGGTGAACAGAACAATTGTATTGGGGCATTAGTTCAACCGTCGTTGCACATTTGGTAGAATGGGGGACGGCTTAGTAAGTCAGTGAATAGCATACAGTATTTAAATAACATGGGGGAGAGTAGGTTTAATAAAGACTTGATACAATGAACATTGGCATGAATTCAAGCAGTAGGTAAATGAGGAGAGTCTCTACAGGTTGAAACCATAGAAATGGAGAGGGGAGGGCAAGAAGTGTGATGGTTGATGGCAGCTGAACTTAGACTTTCCACTGTGGGGACTTGGCCAGTCAATAGGTGGGAATTTAGTCTAGTGATTTGAGAGGTCATCAAGGAAGGAGCCAGAGATGGTAGGAAATGGTGATGTAACTGGAAGGGAATAGGTGAGGAGGGATCCAAAAAGGGTGGAAAATGGTGTTGGGTAGGATAAGTGGGAAGTAGGACAGGTAGTTTTTTATTCTCATTGACAACACGTGCAGGACTCCTTGAAGAAATGAGCATATATGGTGTTAAAGGTTGATAGCTTAATGGGGGTGGTCATTTTTAGGACTTTTTGGAGTTTATTCCATAACGATGGCAGAACATAACCTATGGATGAGCTACCAAACCTGGTATTGAATTTAGGAACAGTGAGGGTAATAGAGGACAGGCTTCTCAGTCCGTGCTTGCCTGGAATGCAGATGGGCAAATAGTCCGAGATATACTGAGGGAGCATCCATGGTCCTGGCTCTCCGGTCTCTGGCCCCCACCTCAAAGTGCACTCATTCTTGTCGAAGATCATCTGGCACCGCAGCAGCTTCCAGTGGTTGATCCAGCACTCAGTCATGTTCAGCTCACTCATAATGTTGTCAATCTTTAGGAAGTCAGACTCCGACTCCAAGCTGAATGTTACTTCACCATTTCCTGTGGTGGTCCCTAGGTCTGAGGCAATGTTTCCAGTTCAGACTCCATAGGGTCCCTCCCTCCTCGGCAAGTCGGTACCTCAGCACTTACTTGGTGGCCACCAGAGTGAAGGATCACCGCACTAGAAACAGCCAGCAAACCCCCCAACAAAACCAGCAATTGTTAGACCCAATATTTCTCAAGTTTTATCCCTTGCTGTCGATGGACTACTGTTTTGTTTCTGTATAAGAAACTCTTCTGCCACAAGGAAATCAATGCTAGGGCAGTTAGATTCTATTTTCCTTTTTGAGTAGTTACTCTGCTGCATAAAGCATGCCATTGATAGATTGAAGTTTTCATTCTTTAATACTCACTGTTCCGTTGACAAGAGATTTTGCTGAAATGTCCATAACACACAAAACTAATATGAATTTCCTCCTTGACTGATTCATTCTTATCACTTTCAGTGGTGGGTAGTGCACTGGGAATAACTAATTCAGCTGCAGCCCCATGTATTCTCCCCTGCTATTTTAGTTAAGTGCATTTGCTGTTTAGTAGTTTTCATTATATAGTTCAATAACCCAAAGCTCTTCCTTCTGCACCCATTCAATGCACTGTCCTAATCTGACCCCTCTAAAACTACAACTTTGAAAGCAAATATAACAAAAAGAAGCATTGCAACCCCTGTATTTCTTTGTTTTGCTATGTTAGCAACCACATTCTACGTCTATAAAAAGTTTTATGACAATGGCATGGGATTGAAATGGGTTTATGCATAAAACATGCAAATATTCACCCCTTTTCATGAATGTTACTTTAAGAGGGTGTCACAGTATTGGTAATGTACTCATTATGAGCTCTATTCATGAATGTGCTGGATGTGTGCGTGATTCACATGTACAGAGCCCGTACAGCACCACACCTCTGGACAGGTGTGCAGTGAGTGGTATTCACCATCGTTGGCTGCCTGTCTACACCCCCACCCCTTGGTATGCAGCTGAGTGGGGGTGGAGTGCAGCTGTGTGAAAGTGGATCATAGGATGCAGGTGGGCATCCAATTGGATGCCCATCCTGGGTCACAATGTGGATCACCTGCTGCAGGCCCAGATTAATGGATATGGGGGCCCTACTCACAAATAATATTTTGTGGCTCGGGGGCCCCTAAATGTGAACATTATACTTATCCTCAGCACCGTGCCAGCAAGGATACAACAACCAGAGTACTCAAGCAGGATGTCCTTTACACTAATGTTATGTGTTATGCCATATGACTTGACAGGTCACATACCATTTTAAACAATACAATTCAGAGCTCTGACAATAAAATCACAAATTAACTCACATGTGACAATACCTTCTTTATTCATTGGGTGTGTATTGAGGTCATCGGTCCCACTGCCCTGCCCATGGCCTTATCACATTGTGCTGCCATCAGAGATCCTCTGATGTAATAACCCCAAGGTTCCTTTCCTTTCTATTGACTGTCAGTACTCCCCCCATCCCATACAAAATACTGGGGTTCCTGTGCCCTAGGTACATGATTTTACACTTTTTGGCATTGAACCCTAGCTGCCATGTCTTTGATCACTCCTCAGATTTCCCTAAATCCCCATCCGTTCCACCTCCGGAATGCCCACCCTATTACAGATTTTGGTGTCATCTGCAAAACAGCATACCTTCCTTTCCAGTTCTTCTATGATGTCCCCATGAAGGCATTGAAAAGGACTGGTCTCAGTACTGAATCCTGTGGTACACCACTGGTCACTCTCCCATCCTTTGTGTGAGTGCTGTTAATCATTACCCTTTGCCTCCTATCCATTAACCAGTTTTGAACCCAAATTGCCAGTTTGACCTCTACCCTAATCTGGTCAACTTCCTAATCAGCCGTCAGTGTGACACAGTGTTAAAGGCCTTGTTTAAGTCCAGATAAGCTATGTCCACTGCCCTCCACTAGTCTAGTTCCCTGGTTACCTAGTCAAAGAAATCTATCAGCTTAGGTACTGCACTGTAAAACAGGAAATGACAGGTTTGAATCTCACTGCAGTCACTAACTCACCGTGTGACATGACGCACGTTAGCTAGACTCCCTGGACCAAATAGTCCATACATTTTGCACGTGCAATGTTCTTGCTGTGTACATTTTGAAACACTTATTTTGGCTGGAGAGTGGCTGTGCAGAATTTCTTGGAACATTACCAATAATGGCAAACAGTGGCAATTCTGGTGATTTTCCTAGAAATACTGGGACAGGCATTTTTCTGCCAAAACACACAATTTTCATGTGCAACTGGGTATTCCCAAGGGATTAAGATCTGGCTGGGAAGTGTGGATGGCCTGAGGTGAAGTGGAGGTCCATTAACCTCAGATAGGACAATAAGACCCAGGGAATGTATGGTTGTAAGGGGCATTGTAAGGGCATTGCTGCAGTTCTAATTCTAATCACTTTATTTGTTTACTTACATGTCTGTGATATAGATTTGAACTACAAACACAAGATGTGGTTCTCTGAGCTGTACCAGGTGTTTCAAAGAGATTAACATCTGCTAAAATAACTAATCAGACAGCAGTCTGGATTTATGAATAACTAATTAGACTCAGAATGATAGGTTACCTGAGTTTCACTCTCCTCCTGTCAGCTGTAAAATATTGGTAGAAATAAAATCACACTAAATTAAGATGTTGCATTCTAGTTGTGAGATCTTGTATATTGTTCCTGTGATGAAAACCATGACTAAGGAACATTATAGCATTGAAACATATAGTAGGTTCACATATAACAGATATAACATTTACTCTTGGAGAATGGGTGAAAATTCTCATTGCAACAGCAAAAATATGGTGGTGAAATATATATATATTTTAACTGCATGATAACTTGACTCTTTTCTGTGTGTTGATACAGACTTGGTGCTTAGAGAGGAGAAAAACACTTAGTTCCATGGATATTCTATGGATCCCCCCCCACACTATAGATGCACCTTCACTCTAGCTTGGTTTCTGCAACTGATGTCATTGCTGTTTCATGGCTTGGCATCTGGGAGTTTGTGGCCAGGGAGCAGCCTGCACTTCCCCCAGGAACAAAGTCTTAGCAAGCCGCTCTTCCCCCACTGGTTCCAGAGCTAGACATGAACCTGGGTCTCTCGGGTGACAGGGCGGGGTTGATGGATGGGGTTTGTAGACAACTTTTGTGCCAGCTCAGCCCAGCAGATGCCTGCCCCAGACAGTCTAGTTATTTTAAATTACATGTTTTACATACCTTGTTTGTCATCAACCTCCTCCTCTCTCCTCTGGGCTCTGGCTCTTCTTCTGGGCCTAGCTAGCTCGATGACTCCACACACTGTGTGAAGAAAAGTCAACGACATGTAGGGGTTCCCGCCTCTGTCCAGTGAGTGACTGGAGGGACTGAGAGGACGGAGGAAAAAAGGACTGTATTCAGAATGACTACGGGACGGTTGCTGTGTGACCAACAGTCCCAAAACAAAAAACAAAAACAGTGCAGCTATAGCTAGCCTAGCCCTGCAGCTCTGCTCTGCCTCTCACCGTGTGATGACAGGACTCTGGCTCCTGAGACGAGTCCCTCCATCCTACTAGTCTCGACTGTGGCACTGACCAGCACACACACACGCAGCCACACAGAGAATGTGATTGATCTCAGACAGATGAGATCAGAGTGGTCAGATGGCCAGAGATCACACTGCAGCCCAGCCCTCGCCCCGGCTCTGAGTGCTCTCCCTCACACTGACCGACGCGATGACCGACGACTCGTCTCCAAAACTGCGCACCACGAGCTTGCTCCTCAATTCCCGCTCAGGCTCCTCAGACTTGGCCACACCTCCTTGCTCCACAAGTCGGATGGTGATTGGAACAGCTGAGGCAGCCCACTGCTCCAGACCATCACTCAGTCACTCAGGCTAGACTGAGCAGAGGAGGAGGGAAGGAGCTGAGCGAGAGAGGCTTGAGAGTCCAGTCATCAGTAGCTTGCTCAATGAGCATCCGCGGGAAGCACAGGGGCCATTGGGGTGATGGGGGGAGGTGTACAGAAACTGCCTCAATGCCCTCACAGTCAGACTCGGTCACTTGCTGGGTGAGCATCCGCGGGAAGCACGGGGGGGGCATGTTTACAGAAACTAATGCCCAAACTTACAGAATGAAACGAAAAAAAAAGGTTTTATTAGGGACGTCAAAAACACTGTTTGACATTGCAGACTGGGGGGCCCTACCTGAACCTCGGGGCCCTACGCCATGGCGTAATGTGCATACTTATTAATCTGGCCCTGACCTGCTGTGTGCATGCAGGGGATCCTGGGAAGATGCAGACCCCGGTAAACTGATACCAACAAGTGAATGCTTGAATGGCTGCCTCCAGCCCTCCCTGCCAGCCCAGTGGTCTGGACAGCAGTGTGGAGGGGATTCCTGTTACCACTGCAGCTGATGAGTATCCATTGGAAGGGGTATGTAAAAGTTATGGCAGGGTCCCTCTTCATGTAACTTGCACCCCCAGGTCTGATACTCTGCCTTAGTGAATGGTGCGGAGTATGGCACACCTCCTGGCATGCCCCAGACCACTTGTGGCACATAGCTACACAAGCGACTGGGGCATCATGTGTACAAGGGGCTTGTGCACCTGCTGTGAATCCTGATGTGGGTCCACTGGCTCCCACGGTGCTGCATTCCAACTTAGGGTTGCCAATGTGCCTCAGATGGCGCATAGGCAATCTGCATGTTGCTGACCAGACCTCTAGTTTTGCATTTTTTGGAAACAATGAAGCAAACATCATGAAAAATGATGCGTCCTTGCTTAGCTCTTTCTTTAACACTTATTGTTGACACCTAAAACACTGATGTTATAACTATAAAGATGGATTAAGTCTCATCATGTAATTTAAAAACAAGCATGGCAAACAACATTTTTTGTCATGGATTTTAAATATTTTGATGACCATCATAAACTGGGCAAAACATTATGAATTTGACATGGGGTTGCTGTAACACCAGGGAACATTTTGTGTTTTCAGGAAGAGACAAGGGCTCAGGTCCTGACAGCGGTTTAGGTACTTTTTTGCCATAGAGGTTTTTATCTCAGCTGGCAGTGCCTCTTTCACAGGGATATACCTCGATTAGGTCAAATTGCCATCATGTAAATGACTACTGGGTTTTTCTCCTCACCCCAATTTTTCCTCCCTACTCTCCTAGCATGGTCCATGCCTTTGTTGGTCTCACACGTGCACAGCTTCTGCTGCAACATGAGCAAGCTCCTTGTCACAGCTACAGGGGTTGCTGTGGTGGCAGAAACTGTCATCAACCCTCCACCAGCCAAGATACACTGCCAAGTGGCAGCTGTCTCGGACAGGTCTGCTGATGTGACTCCTCAGGCTGGCTTGCCTGCTGACATGACCTCCCAGGCTTGCTTCTGAATCTGGATCAGTGGCACAGCAGCACGATGCCCCTGACTTAAGTACTTTTACAAAATATATTTTTAAAGTTTAATGTCACCAGAATGGTGATCCTTGATGGTATGCAGTTACAGTAGAATAGTCAAGCTACACTGCAGGGAGTGAAAATCAAGTGTGAATTGATGTATTTCATTGTGTTCCTGCTACCCACATCCACTTGTTTGCACTGTGAGTACAAAGGACTTTTTTACACAAAAGGTCACTAACAACTGAGTTCTCTGCAGCTTGGACCACAGAAGAATGTAATTTTTAGTTTCCACCAAATCTCCCAACTCTGCTAAAATACTTCATACAGGCATAGATGACAATAAAATAAAGAAATATACACACATACATAAAATACATTGCAAGTTGTCACATCTCCATTCCTGGAAACATGAAAACAAATCTTTTAGCGACACTAAATGATGATTTTTTTCACATTAGCAAATTTGCTCTATCTGCTATGCCCTAGTTCTCTCTCTGGCTTAACAATTCATAAATTCTTTAAATCACCTCCCATTCTTTAATGAGCCACTGGTTATTGCCTAGACAAGCCATCAACATTGCCATGCTGTGACCTACTATAGTGGCAAGGCAAGGCAAAGCTAATTTTTCAAAGTGTCCAATCCAAGAGGCTCTGGGCACTGTACAACAAATAATAACTGATCCTAAAACCACAAACATATACCTATCTAAGATACTAGTCATTAAGCTATATTATATAAAATACTTAAAATACAATATAAGAGGCAGTTCCAGAACTAAATACTACCAAACTGCATCTGGGAAGGCTTGATAAACAAGAGGGCCTTGAGGCAGGCCTTAAATACCCAACTGAGGGGCATCCCTTGTAGATGGTGGAAGAATTCCACAAGATGGGGTCAGTGACACTAAAAGCTCTGTTACCAGTGGTCTTAGCCTCACCCTGGGAATCGCAAGGAGGAACAGAGGGAATGGATTGAGACAGCAGGTGTTAGAAGGTCAGAGAAGTACCCAGGGCACAGCCCATGTAGGGCCTCAAAGGTGAGCAAGCCCACCTTAAAGGGATCCTCCACCTGACCAGCAGCCAGTGCAGTTCACGCAGCAGCGGGGTGATGTAGCAGTATCTAGACTGCCACGTCAACAACCTGGCGACTGTATTCTGCACTAGTTGCAGCCTGTGGAGGATACCTCCTGAGGCCCCAAAGTAGAGCGCATTACAGTAATCCAGCCTTGATGTTACAAAGGCATGCGCCAAAGTGGGGAGGTCCATAGGCAGAACTAGGAGCTTGATCATTGCAGTATTCCTAAACCGGTTAAAGCTGGTCCGGACAATGGATGACACCTGAGCATCAAATGTCAATCCACTGTCAAAGGTTACACCAAGATTGTGCACCCTAGAAGATGCCTTCAATGACACAGACCCCAGAAATAATCAAGTATCTGTGCCAGAGGCAATCCTATCATGCCTTCTGTTTGACTCCATGACTAGTACCGCCATCTTATCGGGGTTCAGTCACAACCAGCTGGAGGCCATCCAGTTGTTGATCTCAGCTAGGCATCTATTTAGCACTTCAACCACATTGGATGTCCCAGGGGCAAAGGAAAGATGCAGTTGGGTGTCATCAGCATAACAATGAAAACCCAAACTGTATTTCCAAATGAGCTCTCCCAGGGACAGCATGTACATGGCAAACAGCATCGGTGACAAGACAGAAGCCTGAGGTACTCCACACAACAGGAGGCTTGGGGAGGAGGAGAAATTCCCATCACTACCCATTGCCTCCTGTTCATGAGATAGGACTCAAACCAGCAGATGACAGTGCCAGCGAGTCCAAAAAATTCTACAGGCTATCAAACAACACACGATGGTCTACATGAAAGTGCCTGATGTCCATGTTATAGGACTGCAGAACCAGTCTCCATCTTAATAATTTTGGGGTTTGTCCATTGGTCCTGTGAAGCCATGTGACAGGGTTGTGGTCAGTGACCAATGTGAATGTCTTCTCACACAAATACTGTATGGTTGCAGTTTCTGCAGAACCTGGACAATACCCAGACACTCCTCAATTGTGGTATAGGCCTCCTCTCTGGGCAGCAGCTTCCTGCTCAGTTGCAAACTGGGTGTTCCTCCCACGTATGCATGACCTGACTCAGAATCACCCCTAGCCCATGATCAGATGCATCCACATGAACAATGAACTTCAGTTAATAGTCAGGGCTCACGAGCACTGGTGCCCAACACAATGTCTCTTTCAAATGGCGGAACACAGTTTTAAATCCATCTGCTGAACTTTTTCTGGCATTTTCTTCCTTGAGAGACCAGATGGGTTTGACCATGCCACTGAAGTTTGGCACAAACTTTCAGTAGTACTCTGCCATTCCTAGGAAGGCACATACTGTACTTTTCTTTGTGCATGAGTTGGTCCATCCCTTTATGGCTGGAAGGAAACTGTTATCTGTGCAGTTACCTAAGTGAAGAGGAGAGCTGTAAATTAGGGTGTGTGGCTTAGGCAGCAGAAAGCCAGGAGCCTGCATTTAAACTTTGCTTGTTAGCTTTTGGTAGAGAGCAGAAAGAGGAAGGAGGCAGCTGCTTGAACTTTACTACTCTACTGCTGGGACTATATAGCCCTCCCTACCTGCCACCCCCCCCACCCTTAGTCAGTTCCACTTTTATAGGCACTGGATTTGACTGACAACAGGAACTTCCTGTTTGGGAGCAGGAAGGGAGTGATCACAGATGTGCAAAACTCACCATCCTGGAAGTAAAATAATAGCTCTCCACCCCTCCCCAGCTGCTGAAGGTCTGACTCTGAGCAAGTAAGAAGGAGCCTACTAAGGAATACAGGAACTTCCTGTCCCAGAACAGGAAGGGCAGGAGCTGTAAGGGCATGAAGTCAGTAGAAAAAAACAAACAAAAAAAACAGAAGGAGAGAGAGGAGAGAGAGTAAGCATACAAAGCAACAGGAGAGGAGCCACAAATAAGACATGATGGGAGTTGTGCAGTGCAGTGCAGTGGTTGTGGAGTGGCAGTCTTCCGGGAGAAATTCTGGAGGATGCAGTGTTGTCCCATCTGCAGGCAATTGTCTGGGCTGAGGGAGGAGGCTGCTTGTCTCCAGGCTAAGTTGACCAGGATTCAGGGGACCTCCTCTCTCACCCAGGGACCACCAAGGCTGCTGCCATTGCCACAGAGGTTGCCAAGAAGGAGAAGTGGTTGGACCATGGTGGGCTCAGGGAGGGTGAGGGTGGTGGAACAGAGGCACATCCCTCCAGTTGTACCTCTCCACAATTCATATGCCATTCTGGCAGAGCATGGTTCCTCTATGGAGGCATCCACAGTGAAGACCAAGAAGGATGCTGGGAACCTCCACAAAGAAGACCTACAGAAGGGTGGCGTGGGACCCCACAGGTGAAAGAAACAACTCCTAGTGGTGGACTCAATCATTAAGGGGTTAGAATTGGGGGAGGGAGGGTAGAGGGAGGCAAGGTGCCTGCCCGGCACCATGGCTTGGAGGGACAGGAAGTGAATCTTCAAGATCGTGGGAGCAGTAGCATGGGAGAGGGAGCTGGATATCATTGTTCACCCAGGGACAAATGAACTATATGGGAATGGGATCAGAGCAGTGCAGGAGGAGTTTGTGAGTTGGGATGGGGCCTTGAACAGTAGCACACACGTAACCTTCTCAGAGGTGCTATCTGTCTATGGCATGGGTGAGACTAGGGTACTCTGTACCATAGGGTTCAATGAATGGTTGAAAAACTGTTGCAGAGCTCAGGATTTTTCTCTTCATTGGGGACTGGGGGTCCACCTGGAGGGATACATGCCGATACTGGTACAATGGTCTACATCTGTCCAGGAGGGGAACCAGGATTCTAGGTGATAGGTTTAAATGCTTCATTAGCAAGCATTTAAACTTGCCAAGAGGGAGGTACTGAAAGGGAGCAAGGAAATCCCAGTCTCCCCCTACAAAGTAAGGTAGATAGTGAGGTAAACACCAAGGTAGAGAAGTGGATAGGGAGTAGGATGGGGTAAATGCAGAAAAAGGCAAAGGCAGTAAGGACAGGGATGGGGCTAAAAAGGGTAAGGTCATCTGAAAAATGGAGGATGATGAGTACCAATGCCTGTAGCCTGGATAACAAGCTCCCTTAGCTAGTGGTCTTGATGGAAGAGGGACACCTAGATATCATGGCAGTCAAAGAAACATGGTACACAGAGAACCATGACTGGGATGTCAACATAACAGGGTACACAATCTACAGGAGGGACAGGGAGGGTAAAAGAGGAGGAGGAGTCTCTATGCAAGGAAGGGATCAAAGCAACAGAACTAAAGGGTTAACAAGTAGGAGAGGAGGCACTGTGGGTCATCCTGGAGACAGGAAATGGCACCACTAATCCACACGGGGAGGAAATGGACAAAGAAATGATATAAGGAATCCTTAGAATGGTAGAAAAAGGGGAGATATCATTGATGGGAGACCTGAATATGCCAGATGTTAACTGGAGCACCTTTGTTGCAGCCACATCCAAGAGCAGAGTCATTCTCGATGCCCTACAGGGGGCATGCCTCGGACAGCTAGTGTTGGAACCCACTCAGGAGGGAGCAATCTTAGACCTGGTACTCTCAAATGAGGATGGAGAGAGGGTCTCAGATTTAGAAGTGGGTGGCCAGCCAGCCTGGTGGCACTGAGGGCTGAGGCACTGGATGCCACAACTCGAACAATGCCGGTGACCCATGTTTGGGAATAAGCACAGGCTGCCAGGGGTCAGCAGGGAGGAGCAGTTAAGAAGGGGGATGAAACCTTTTACAGGTACATTAGGGAGTGAAAAAAGACCAAGGGAGGGATAGTGAGGCTTAATAAAGGGGAGGGGGAGGCTGAGGGTGACAATGAAAAAGCAGGGATACTGAATGAATACTTCTGCTCAGTATTCACAAAAGAAGAGGAGGGGAAGGTACCTAAATCAATCAATAGAAGCACTCAGGGTGGGGTGGGTGGGTTGATACCAGTCCATTCACAGAAGAAAGGGTCCTGAAAGAACTTCTAAAACTGAAGGTCAACAAAGCAATGGGGCCTGATGGGATTCACCCCAGAATTCTAAAAGAACTAAGGGTAGAACTAATGACACCACTGACTACCCTCTTTAACAAATCATTGGAGGATGGTACCTGAGGACTGGAGGAAGGTGGATGTGATTCCCCTTCACAAAAATGGGAGCAAGGCAGAGTCAGGAAACTACAGAGCTGTTAGTTTGACCTCAGTGGTAGGGAAAATTTATTTATTTAATTTTTATTTATTTATTTGTACAAGTTGGATTTATAACCTTTGAGTCAGGGACTCATTTACAAAGGCAGCTCATCGCAGGGAGGGCAAGATAAAGTACATTGTGCAGTTACAACATAGGGCAACATTAAGGGTGCAGACATTGAACGTAGAATACGCTAAGTTAAATGTTGGTTTATAATACAGGTTTGTAATTAAAGATGTACATTTCTCTGCTATTGTAATGGAATACATCCTTATAAAACCTGAGGGGGTAGGTGAAAAGGAGTTGGGGGAAAAAGGAATTGCAGTCCAGGGGACATTGTCTAGATAATGGTGGGCTAGGCAGGAAAAATAAATCTTGCAGTAGGATTAGGAGGTGCGGGTTAGTTGCACCTACAGTAGCAGACATTAAAGAGATGGTTCTGGAGAGTGTTTTTGAAGGGTCCAATTTTGGTAGTGTTGGTGATGCAGGTAGGGAGAGAGTTGAACCACATGGGGGCTCTATAACAGAAGGACCTCTGCGCGAGGGAGGTCTTGGTTCTGGGCACTTTGAATGTGGCTTTAACAGAGCTGCGGATGGAAACAGATGAGGACGATTGAGGTAGAGAGGCAGAGACACCGGGGGGAGAGTCCAAGCAGGGATTTCTTGGCAAGAAGGCAGGTCTGATACTGTAGACACTCCTTGAAGTTGAGTAGGTTGGTGGAAGAATAGGGCAGGCAGTGTGGGTGCGCTGGAGGCACCAGTCAGGAGCCTACAGGCCTTATTGATGGAGAGCTGGATTTTGAGAGGGCGGTGTTATCTGCCATGGCATAGATGGGCAAGTCGAGTGCACTAGGGACAGGATGTGGGAGGTGATGGCCAGCTGAAAGGCAGTGGGGCAGGCAATCTCTATGGCGGTAAAGTAGGCTGATTCAAGAGTTTATGGCAGAGGAGAGAGCGTTGATGTGAGTATGGAAGGTGAGGGCAGCATCAAAAGTGATACCAAGGTATTTGTATGAGGGCACTTGCTCTAAAGGGAGCTGAGAGTTGGGGGTAATCAGGAGGGGGCACATCTAGGTTGTTTTTGGTGGTGAGAGAAAAGAATTGATTTGGTTTTCTTTAGGTTTATGACTAGTCTGTGATCAAGAAACCATCTTTCACTTTGATTGTAGGCGAGTTGAAGAGATGTTTGGAGAGTGGAGGGATCTGGGTGCAAGGCAAAGAGAACTGCATGGTCTGCATAGAGGGAGCATCCTGCTGCTGCAGGAGCAGGGGAGAGTGTTGAGGTAGAGACTGAAGAGAATGGGACCCAGGATGGAGCCCTGTGGGACCCTGGAGCAAATGGGTCAAGTGTTAAAGAGGGATCCATTGATCTTTACAAGCTGGGATCTAGCAGAGAGGTAGCTGGAAAACCAGGCAAGAGGACCAGTGGAGAAACCGAGTTGGTGGAGGGAGTCGAGTAAGAGGTGGTGACAGACAGTGTCAAAGGCCTTGGAGAGGCCAATGAACACTGTACCAGCCAGGTTCATGGAGTCGAGAGCAGAGTGCAGGTATTGGGAGAACTCCAGGAGAGCAGTGGTCGTGCTGTGTCCTGGGCAGAAGTCGTGCTGCTCCGGGCACATGGTTGACAATGATGGAATCACTTCTGAAAGAAAGAACTGCTGAGTACCTAGAGGCCAGTGAGGCACAGGATCCAAGGCAGCATGGATTCACAGTGCGGAAATTCCTGTCAGATGAATCTAATAGATTTCTTTGACTGGGTGATCAAAGTAATAGACCAGGGAGAGGCTATGGACATAGCTGACAGTACCTAGACTTTAGCAAGGCATTTGACACTTTCCCACACAAAAGATTAATAAACAAGTTAGCCAGCCTGGGAGGGTCCCAGGGTGGTAGTCTGGGTAAACAATTGTCTGGACAACAGGACACAGAGGATAATAGTAAACAGTCCGGTGAAGAAGGGGTGTTACTAGTGGGCTACCACAGGGTTCAGCACAGGACTGGTCCTCTTTAATGTCTTTATAAGTAACATTGTGGAGGGACTGGAAGGAAAAGTATGCCTCTTTGCAGACGACACAAAGATCAGCAACAGGGCTGATACACAAGGTGGGGTGAAAAGGATGAGAAGGAACTTGGCAAGGTTGGAGGAATGGTCAAAAGAATGGCAGCTTAGATTCAATGCAAAGAAGTGCAAAGTAATGCACGTGGCAAACAAAAACCCAGTGAAAGAGTACACAATGGAGTGGAAGGTACTAACAACAACAAAAGTGGAAAGGGACCTGGGGGTAGCCATATCAAATGGCCTAAAGGTAGGCAAGCAATGTGAGAAGGCAGTAAGGAGGGCTGGGGGGATACTGGGATGCATAGGGAGAGACATCACCAGTAGAAAACAAGAAGTTGTTATCCCTCTGTACAGACAGTTGATGAAACCCCATCTGGAGTACTGCATGCAGTTCTGGAGAACCCATCTCTGCAATGACATAGACAGGATGGAGGCAGTCCACAGGAGGGCATCTAAATGGTGCAGGATCTGCACCAGAAGCCATACGAAGAGAGACTAAAGGAGTTACTATGTATACCTTCTAGGAAAGGGGTGGGGGACATGATAGAAAGTTTCAAGTACCTCAAGGGGAATCAACAAAGTCCAAGAAGGTAGCATCTTTTAAAAAAAGAGATGTTCAAGAACAAGGAGGCACAATTTGAAGATAGAGGGGGGATGGCTCAGGGGCAATGTGAGGAAGTAATTTTTCATGGAAAGGATGATGGATGCATGGAATGGCCTTTCTGAGGAGGTTGTGGGGTCAAAAATAGTGGGGAAATTCAAGAATGCATGGGACAGACCTCAGGCAATTCTGGTGGTGGTAGGAGGAAGTAGGCTGTTGGTTAACTAGGATCTGCAGCTTATATAATAGGTAAGGTAATGGGCAGAATGGGTGGGCGAAGCGGTCCTTATCTGCCATTAAAGTCCATGTTTCTATGATATACCCACTCCTTACCCTGTGCTCAAGGTATGAAACCTCTGGCATCCCTATTTAGCACTTCTCCATCTTTACTGTTAGCCCTGCAGCCTTCAGTCAAAAGAGCACCTTGGTCTCAAGCCTGATGTGATTATCCCATGTTGAACTGTAAATGGTGATGTTGTCCATGTACATCAGACCAAAGTCTCCTGCCTCAGACAGAATGTGGTCTATGAGCCGTTGAAAGGTGGCTGGTGCATTCTTTATCCTGAATGGCATTACTTGAAATTCAGATAGGAAAAAACAAAGTGACTTCATGATTTAGAAGCCCATTCTATCATTACACCTACGTTTACTCTGAACCCTGAGAGTCGCCTTCCACCCAAGTGGTGAACTCCCTTAATTTCTGAAGGGATGGGTCAGTTTGCTTAGCACTTCCCAGCTCCACATGCCTAAGCTTCCCTAAAATACACTCTCCTGTCAGCTATGACTGGGCTTTCCGCAGTCTGTAGCTGTGGCTCAGAGCTGCTGCTCTCAGCTTATTCTTCAGCTACAACTTCCCCTCCTGCTGAGGGAGGGGTTGCTTCCAGCTGCTTTGCTCCCTCTGTGTCCACAGGAGCCTGTCCTGAGCTTTACTATGGATAGTGAAACACACAGTGTTGACCCCACTGTCAAAGTTAATTACCCATAATTACATCAAAGGGTAGGTCCAGTACAACACCCACCTCCAGTAAGCCCTGGCCACCTTCCCAGTCTAGAAAGATCTGGGCCATTGGTACTGAGATCATGGGACCCATCACTCCTCTAACTCTGGACAACTGGCCTGGTAGAATCTGTTCCTTGTAAAACAAATCCTATTTTACATTGACATGGATGCCCCAGTGTTCCTCAATCTTTGAGTTGCCATTCCATTTATCAACATAGGGTGCATGTGTGCAGTGGAGGTAGTGAAAACTGCACTCTGGGTACAGGCCACTAGCTGCTGGGAGCTTCCAGAGCTACCTTTCCAGCTGCACTCTCCCCTTTTGCTATATTTTTCGGACAGTCATACAACAGGTGTCCCTCTTTGGCAGATATAGCACCTGCATTCCCTGACTCCTTACTTTTGGAACCATTTTGCTTCCCTTTTGTTCAGGCATAGACTGGCTTTCCTTAGTTTGCCTCCCTCAGGTTCCCTTAAAACCACCTAATGTGCCTTCCCCATAGTTTTTGTGCTGATTTTATGGTTAGCTGGATACAAACTGATCAGCCCTCTCAGCTGCCTCCTTTGTAGAGCTAGATGACCAATCCAGTAATTATATCCTCAATGCTTCTGGAACAATCCTTAAAAACTGTTCCATGAGAAACAAACCTTTCCTCTCTTCCACAGAGTTAGCTTTTGCACCCTCTAACCATCACTGTAACAGATTGCCTAGTTGTAGATACGTATCAGAATAGCTATCTCCAGGTGTCTTCTTGAAATCTCTAAATGTTTGTCTATAAGCTTCAGGAGTCAGTTCAGAATGTTTTGACCAGGTATTTTCACTGTGTTATAGTCAGTACAGTCCTCTTTGTCAGTCCTGTCAAAGGATTCTAATGCCCTGCCCATAGGGAGTGGTAAAAGATGAGTTGCTCAAGGAGCCCTGTCCAAGTCAAATTGTCCACAAATTCCTCAAAAGAGTTTTTTTGAAACAAATGTTCTTGATTGAATTTCATATAGCTATAATACTCTTACAGACATGCAACAACGCAAACCCTCTTTTCTGTTGTGCAATTATTTGCATAGGCAGTACATGTTATTAGTGGTAGCATACAATTTGTCAGACTGTAGACATTAAAGAGCACCTTTCATGATGGTCCAAAATGTTATGGCTTGTAGTCATTATATGCAGTAATAGACCTTAAAGGGTGCATGCATTTGTTATTTTGGCCAAGGTTTACTTAATGTACACCTAGTAATGTAGTTTTCCCTTTGTAAAACTGCTGCATCCACAATTCTGTACTAAGCTCAGTGTGAGTCATTCCTCTGCCATATAGTGATGTCAGCAGGAGCCAGCAGCTGAACAGCAAAGGAAAGTGCATCAGGGCTAAAGCAAGGCTCAAAACAAATGCAAAACATGGCCTTCATTGGAAGCATTATGACAGATATTTAGAGAACCCAAAACTTTTAACACTCAGATCATGTAGACAAAAGCAGAACAAAATCCCCATTGGTTCAAAATATGCATTTAAAAAAACCAGAAGAAGATGTCAGAGAAGCGTAATAGTACAAATTCACCTTCAGCTGAGAGGGTCTAAAGGTTAGAGGTGCTTAATGCAGAAGACATACAAAGGATTCCACTACATATAAAATAAATTGACTTGGAGATACTTTCAAAATAAGATAATAATTACTTGAGCAGAGGGCTCTTAAATCAAATTATGAGTGTCACAATGTGTATATGAATGCAGTTACTGAAAAGCAACCCCCAACCGGATTAAAGACATACTAAAATTGTAAGTTAAAAACAAGCACCACAAGATAGGACTATATGAAGTATCTATATACGGCATACAAAGAGTAACCAGTAAGGTTTTCCTAAAAGGAGCAAGAGTTACACACTGTGTGGAATATAAAACTTAGCTGGACCCATTACCCAACTATACTCTCCAGCTAGATATTATGCCCCATATACTGCAAAAGCCTATAGTGTAGTAACAGGAGTTTATAAATGATAATATAGGTATAAATTGGCAGTATAAGTGTCGAACAAAAACTACTTGTCAAGGACCACCAAGAAATTAAGACCATGCAGCCTGATATGTACAGATTTCAATAAATTCTCAGTGTATAATATAACAACTTGATGTACTGAACATGTTTAAGGAATCTGAATAAGAAATCATGGGGAATTAAATTCTCTCACCCCCCCCCCCACAACACACACCACCCACAGCCCCATAACCGGGAAGGGGGGAGAAGATAACTAGTTTTAAGGTGATATATACATACACACACACACACGCGCGTAAACACACATACACACACACACACACACACACACACTCTTAATGCACCATCATTCACATCAATCACTGCAATTGTTACCCAAAGGAATTCAACTTGTCATGAAATTCAAAGTAAAAGGGATCATGTATCCTAATATGTACTGAGTAAAAAATGTGACTCTATGTAACCATACTACTATCTGCACAGTAACAGCCCAAGGATTCTGAATAGAACCACAATGAAATAAAACTTCCACCCTCCCCAGGGTAAGGTAACTAGAAGTAAATGTACAGTATGTATGTAAGACAAGAGTCCTAACATACCTACATTTCCATAAATAACTACAATATTAGCCCAATGTAATTAGATCTGTCAAAGACCCCCATGCAAATGAGATCTCACACCTCAATATGTTCAGAGTTCGAAAATGTGACAGTATATAATAAAACTACTTTATGTGCAGTAACAGGCTAAGGACTCTGAATAAGATATTCATTATGTGTGTGAACTAAGAGTAATAACACATTGTAACTCCATGTATCTGAATAGAAGCCTACCTCAATGTAACAGCGAACCCCACACCTGCCATATTCACATGCCCCACAAAACACACACACACATACGCACATGCACACACACACATGTGTGCTGAAGTCCTATAATATGTCTACCCTAAGAAGAAAAGGTCTGTGGATGTTAAGTCCTATAATGTGCCATGAACCCCAAATCTGTGTTCATACCATCTGCTACCATATTGAGATGTAAAATAAGTTTGATCTCAAAAGCTCGTCTCTGTTGTGTACTTTTGAGACTTCCTTATGAGACTATTACTGACATCTGAAATTGAGTGGTCAGGCTGAGAGAAGTGTTGCCCCCACTGGTTTTTCAAGTCATCTTCCATTTCATATTATGTCTCTGTGAGTTCATCCTAGTGTGGAGCGGTTGGCTTGTCTTCCAACATAACCTGTTTGTGGACATCTCTTGCATTGAATGAAATAAACAACATAAAACAGGCCCTTTATAACCTCTCGCCACTGGAACAGAGGGCTATATGAACACTGAAATCAAACCACAACGTTGTCATCAAAAAAGCTGATGAAGGCTCTGCAGTGGTGATCTTAAAATGAGAGGATTATATTAATGAAGCTAACAGACAGCTAACTAATTATACCTACTACAGAGAACTGGACAGTGACCCCACTAAAACATATAAAAAAGAACTATAGGTCTTAATTAGAACTTTTTCAAACCATTTTCAAAAAAGACTAACTGACCTCATCCCTACTGAACCCAAACCAGGGACATTCTACATGCTGCCTAAAATACATACACCTGGCAATCCGGGAAGACCCATAGTCTCTGGTAATGGTACCCTGACTGAGGGGATCTCAGGGTTTGTAGAAACCATTTTGAAACCACTAGTTATGGAAAGAGACAGTTATATCCAAGAAACTATACACTTCCTGTGTGTACTTTCTAGTTATAAGGACTTACCACCTGATACCATTTTATCGATGATAGATGTAACATCTTTCTATACTAATATTCCACACATGGATGGCATTTCAGCTTGCCTTAAATACATACAGGAGATAGGACTGGACCAGAACACCAACCCTGAAGTAGTAGAGAAACTTATGAAATTCATTTTGACACATAACTTCAGCTTCAACAGTAAACATTATGTTCAAACTATGGGAACAGCAATGGACACCAGGATGGCTCCACAGTATGCTAGCCTCTTTATGGCAGACTTGGAGGAGGACTTCTTAAGGCACTGTCCCCACAAACCACTCGCTTATTTCCGTTACACTGATGATTTGTTTATTATTTGGATGGAGGGCACAGATGCACTTAAAGATTTTCCTCAGAAACTTAATAACCTTCACCCTACCATAAAGCTTACCCAGGAGTATTCTACCACCAGTGTTAATTTTCTGGATACCACAGTCACCATTGAGGATGGAACCTTACATACATGTATTTACAGGAAGCCAACAGCCAGACAGAGATACTCACACAAGAAAAGTAATCACCAAAGCCACACAAAAAAATCTGTCATGTACAGGCAAGCACTTCAATGTCACTGTATGTGCTCAAATGAGAAGGACAGAGATTCACATTTGGCTATCTTGAAAAACATCTTTATTGAGCAGGGACACTCTTCCAGAGAAATTGACAGGACAATAAAACGTGCAACACAAGTGCCAAGACAACAACTACTTCAGTATAAAGAAAGGACAGCTATCGGCAAAATACCCTTAATAGTCACATATCATCCAGACCTTGAACTTCTGAGTAAGATTATTAAGGACCTCCATCCAATATTTAGTGAGGATGAGACTCTTAATTGTATTTTTAAGGAACTACCACTACTATCTTTTAAGCAACCACTAAACTTAGCCAACCTAATTATTAGGAGTAAGCTCACCAGAACAGAATACCATGACACTAAATGGTACACGATAATGCAATCAATGCAACTCTAAGACTTGTGAGCACATTTTCACTTCAGACTGTTTGGTTACATCACAAAACAGACAATTCAAGGTACATGGAAGTTATACATGTACATCACATGTTGTTTTTTCATTCAATGCAAGAGATATCCACAAACAGGTTATGTTGAGAGACAAGCCAACCGCTCTGCACTAGAGTGAAGCAGACAGACATAATATTAAATGGAAGATGACCCAAAACCAGTGGGGCAACACTTCTCTGGCTTGACCACTCAATTTCAGATATGTCAGTAATGGTCTTAAAAGGAAAACTCAAAAGTACACAACAGAGACAAACTTTTAAGATCAAACTTATTTTATATCTCAATATGGTAGCAGATGGTATGAACACAGATTTGGGGTTCATGGTACATTATGGGACTTAACATCCACAGACCTTTTCTTCATAGGATAAATATATTATAGGACTTCAGCACGTGTGTGTGTGTGTGTGTGTGTGTGTGTGTGTGTGTGTGTGTGTTTGAGGGTATGTGCATATGGCAGGTGTGGGGTTTGCTGCTACAATAAGGTAGGCTTCTATTCAGATACATGGAGTTACAGTGTGTTATTACTTTTAGTTCATACACATAATGAATATTATTTCCTTCTTACTATTTACCTTCCCTGGGGGTAGGGTTGATTCCATTCGTCTTATTCAGATTCCCTAGCCTGTTACTCTACATACAGTAGTTTTATTACACACTGTCACATTTTTGAACTCTGAACATATTGGGTGTGAAATCATTTGCATAGGGTCCTTGACAGATCTTATTACATTGGGCTAATATTGTAGTGATTTTTGGAAATGTAGTTATGTTAGGACTCGTGTCTTACATACATACTGTACATTTACTTCTAGTTATCTTACCCTCATGAGGGTGGAAGTTTTATTTCATTGTGGTTCTATTCAGAATCCTCAGACTGTTACTGCGCAGATAGTAGTACGGTTACATACTGTCACATTTTTGCTCTGTACATATTAGTATACATAATCCCTTTTACTTTTAATTTCATGACAAGTTGAATTCCTTGGGTAACAATTGCAGTGATTGATGTGAATGATGGTGCATTAGGAGGGTGTGTGTGTGTGTGTGGCGTACACGTGTGTGTGTGTGTGTGTGTGTGTGTGTGTGTATCTCCTTAAAACTAGTTATCTCCCACCCCCCCAGACATGGGGGTGTGTGGTGGGTGACAGAATTTAATTCCCATGCTTTCTTATTCAGATTCCTTAGACATTTTCAGTACATCAAGTTGTTATATTATACACTGAGAATTTATTGAAATCTGTATATATCAGGCTGCATGGTCTTAATTTCTTGGTGGTCCTTGACAAGTAGTTTTTTGTTTGACACTTATACTGCCAATTTATATTTATACTATCATTTATAAACTCCTTTTACTACACTATAGGCTTTAGAAGTATATGGGGCATAATATCTAGCTGGAGAGTATAGTTGGGTAATGGGTCCAGCTAAGTTTTACATTCCATACAGTGTGTAACTCTTGCTATTTATAGGAAAACTTTACTGGTTACTCGTTGCATACCATATATAGATGCTTCTTGTAATCATATCTTGTGGTGCTTGTTTTTAACTTACAATTTTAGTGTGTCTTTAATCTGGGTGGGGGTTGCTTTTCAGTAACTGCATTCTTATGCACATTGTGACACTCATAATTTGATTTAAGTGCCCTCTGCTCAAGTAGTTGTTATCTTATTCTGACAGTATCTCTAAGTCAATTTAATTTATATGTAGTAGAATCCTTTGTATGTCTTCTGCACTAAGCACCTCTGACCTTTAGACCCTCTCTGCTGAAGGTGCAATGGTACTATTAAGCTTCTCAGACATCTTCTTCTGTTTTTTTTAAATGAGTATTTTGAACCAATCGGGATTTTTTCTGCTTTTTTTCTGCATGATCTGGGTATTAAAAGTATTGGCTTATCTAAATAACTGTCATTATGCTTCGGATATAGGACTTATTGATCTGAAAGCTAAAGCATTTTGTTGTTTATGTTATATCTATGTTGGTCCAGTAAAAGGTATAAAATCATTTACTTCTGCATCTGCTCTTACAAGGACCACTATGGCAAATACTAAATCTGGATTACTGAAATCTAGGTAGGCAACATCCACCACTCCACCCTGATCTACTTCCTTGGTCACCCAGTCAAAGAAATCTATTAGATTCATTTGACATAACCTCTCACCTGTGAAACCATGCTGTCTCAGGTCTTGTAACCCACTGGATTCAAGATATTCTACAATCCTTTCCTTCAGCAGTGATTCCATTAACTTTCCCACCACCAATGTCAGGCTGACAGGCCTACAATTGCAAGGGTCCTCCCTGCTACCACTGTTGTGTAGTATGACTACCTCTGCCCTTTTCCAGTCCTTCAGAACCACTCCTGTTTCCAGTGAGCTGCTAAATAGAACTGTTAGTGGTGCAGCCAGCATTTCTCTGGGCTCCTTCAATACCCTTGAATGCACCCTGTCTGGCCCCATTACTTTGTTCACCTTCAGATTAGGAATTCTCTTCAGGACTCTCACTTTCAAAAATGGATTAGTGTCCATCTCCTTCCTTCCAAAGCTTTTGTTACTTTTTTGTGGACCCTCCCCTTCTTCCTCTGTGAACACTGAACAAAAGTATTTGTTTAGGATATCTAGCTTTTCCTGGCCCCCCCTCTGCACGGACTCACCTTCCCTTTTTAATCATATAATCCCACCCCTGGTCTTCCTCTTTTCACTTACATACCTAAAGTATGTCTTGTCCCCTTTCATTACCTCCTGGGCTATTCTCTCTTCAGTTTGCACCTTTGCGCCCTTTCTGCTTCCCTCTTTTCCCCCAATACACCACACTATCCTTCTCCTTCTGCATCTCCTTATATCATCTGAATGATATCCTTTTAGTTTTTACCTTTTCAGCCACCTCTTTTAAGAATCATAGCAGTCTTATTTTCCTCTTGCTTTTGCTCACTTTGATGCAGAGGTTTGTTGCCTTTACTATGCTCCCTTTTATTTTTGCCCACTGTTCCTCCACCCCACCCAGGTCATCCCCCCGTTAGGTCATCCCTGAGGTGGTTCATCCATCTTTTTAAAATTTGCCCTCCTGATGTCCAGGACACTTCCTCTTGTGTAGTATGATTCTGCAGTTGTCCTTATATTGAACCACACCATATGGTGATTACTGGTCCACAAGTGGCCTCCCACCTTGACGTCTGTAACACTGTCCCTATTAGTGAGTACCAGGTCCAGTATTGCGCCAACACGAGTGGGTTCACTGACTAGTTGCCTGAGGAATGCCCCCTGCAGAGAGTCCATGATGTCTCTGCTTCTAGCTGTAGCTGCTGCTGGTAGGCCCCAATCTACATCTGGCAGGTAAAGTCCCCACCAACAGCACATCCCCTTTTCTGCCATCTTGCTAATGGCTTCCAGTACCTTATTTATTTCCTCCACCTGTGCTGAATGAACTTTTCATCCAAATCACTAGCCTGCCTAGTAATGGTCAAGAATATGTTTAAGAAAGTGTTCATAGAGCACTCACACCAATGCCACAGAAAGGAGAAAAATGGAGAGCTATCATTTGCAAGCTCCTCAGTTTTCACGATAAGATGGCTATTCAGCAGACAGAGTCCACCAGACCCTCCACTGGAACAGAATCAAATCATACATTTTCAGACTTGAGCCAGAGCATCCATGACAAACAGAATGCATATCAGGATATTAAACAAAAACTTCCCAATTGGGGCATCAAGTTTAAAATCCTGTTTTCAGTGTGCTTAATCATTAAACTCCCCCCATGGCACCTACAGCTGCGATTCTGCACCACAGCTAACCAGCAGTTCCATGCAATCCTGATAAAACATTACTCCAAATCAGAGAGACAATGAACCCAAGATAGCATGGAGTACTGAAAAACATGCTACATGGTGCTACAATGGGTTCACCCCCTGCCACAGAGACATAGAATGCAGCGATGTAAATTACAGTGCAAGGAATTCATCGACAGCACCTACCGCATCCTGACAGTTGCTATCCAGGTGTCAGAACACCAGCCCTGAAAGAAATTGAAGTAACAACAGTGAAACTTGAACAATTTAGTCAGAGACCAAGCACAACTAGAGTATAAAAGATACTGATATGAAAAGTCTTTATTGCAGGGGGCTCCACCCCTTCACTCCTTGCACCATGGTTCCATGTCATAATAGCGATCGCTATTATGGCAACTGTGTATCGCCAAAAAGCAATTCGGTGATATACACATGCCGGTGACCAAACATCTGGCAACTGCACTAAGTGTTTATGCAGGGGGGCTGTGCCAGCCCACCCCACTCATGGGTGGGGGTTTTGCCCCCCGCACCACCCTGCTTAAGGATTAATAACTCCGGGGGTGCATGTCAGGGAAGGGGTGACACTCCAGATTGAAGAAAAAAAATGGCAGCCCCAAACCCAGTACCTGCTGCACCAGAGCTAGACACTCTCACCACCACACCACATGGCTAGCATGGCTGCAGCAGGCACACTACCCCCTGAAAAATCCTCTTCCCTATCCCTCCCCACCACTTTCCCTCACTAGTCTCCCCTTCCGGTCACCCTCCCCTACGGTCACCATCACATAGGGTCACTACCCATGCAGTGTAGTCCATGAGGATGGCGCTGTTTATGAGTCACTGTTTTGACAGTCATGCATATTCAGTAGCTATCCTCACTGAATACCCTGCACCACCCAAAACTTAATATAACAAACTCCATGAACTAGCAAGCTAGACAGAAGGCACACAATCAGGCTGACAAAGAACTACAGGATCCCCAGAAGTTGTGTTTGTATGAACTTTACTGATGGCATACAAGACAGTACATGCAGCAGTGTCACTCATGACAGCACTTCTATGTGAGGAAAAATAAATAAAATTATACAGTACCAGCAACCATTAGATCTGTAACTGTTCAACGGTAGACATCTATCATGGCACAACACTTAACACCCATACAAAACAGTCTTCTCAACATGCCAACATGGCACAACCCTGCATGCAGATGCCAAGCAGTCCACACACTAACTCCCCAAACATTAATACCCCACACCTGCGGGCAGCCAGAAACATGTGGACCAAATCAATCAGTGGACACACACCCTTGACACCATTCCAACAGTCAGAGACTCCTTAACAACCCGGTGCTCTAAAACTGCTCCCACTAAGCATACCGAGTGACAGTAAATCAAAGTAGCCCCAGAAGCCTGCAACAACATCCCAGTGGCATAATCACTGTGCCGCTAATCAGTTGGCACATTAACATGCTACTGCTAAGATGCCACTGTGAGGTACACAAAGACCTGAAACTGTTTAAACCATTTATTTCAATGTTTCCTATTTTTTAATCACTTGCCTGGGCATACAGTGAGCTGTGGGAGGAGCAGTGTGAGGCAATGTTCACTCTGAAGTCAAGAGGTATAGTGTGGAATGAAAGGAAGGTGTGTGCTGAATGAGGTCAGACCCAGTTAAAACTGCTGTGAGTGAACATTCGAGAGGTCCTTCATGACATAAAAGGTTCTGCCACAGCCTTCATGACTGGATAGGTTCCTACTAGTTGTACCAGCTCCACCTTCTGTTGAGCAACTGCACTATAAGAAAAAAGGCTGAAACCATTCCACACAGAAAATAGAGAAACAATTGACCTCTTCCACCAGAACATCAAGAGGCATAGAAGTGAGTGGTGCATCAGAACAACAATGGCCACCACAGGCAGTGAGAAGTAGACTGAACTCCATCATTCTTAAAAACTGCACAAACACAGCCAGGAAAAGAACTAGCAACAGACTTACAGCACCAGTCACACAGTAATTCTGTAGTATATCACAAAATGTTACAGTATGTTACAGGGAACAGTGTAATTCAATGGCAATATGCCCTATTTTACTGCAGTGTTTTGTAATGTGTCATTTAATGCAAGTTACTGCATTGCATCCTGGCTGGCTCTGTTGAATCTCCCAAAAGGGAGTGACTGGGCAAGTGAACAGTTTCCTGGAGCCTTATTTACTGCACACTGCATAAATGTTAGGGCTGGGCAGACTGTTCTGTCCGAGATCCTAACCACCTGGATCGAACCCATAATCCACGGACCCAGATAAATACAGACTCTGCTCTGGTTCTGGGTCCATGGAGTACCATTCAGTGTACTGTTGCCATGGAGATGCCATCAGCATGCTTGCTTCATGTACAGGTGGCTGGCAGCACCCAATCAGGCAACAGCTCAGAATAGTCAGTCACATGATGCACTCACAGTATGTAAGTGTGGTGAGTGTGCAATGTGGGCCCAGATGAGTTGTAGGACAGTCAGAGGAGCTTGTGCTGCTGCACAGCAGAGCCACCAGACACACTACAGTTGCACACCTCAGAGAGAGAGAGAGAGAGAGAGAAAAGAAACTAAATATAAATTAATGCAAAAAAAATGTATTTTTTGAAGTGGAGCTGGCTAGGAGGCAAGAAAGAGAGGAGAGAGAAAGAAGATTTACTGGGGCAATGGTGGGAGAGAAAGTTATCATTGGGGAGGGTGAGGACTGGAGAGGAATCCAAGGAGGGACTGGGAGAGAGATAGTGGTGGGTTACTGCCGGAGGGGAGGAAAGGCAAATAAAAAGTGATATGGTAGTGTACTACAGGGCAAGGGCAGGCTGGCAAAATAAATCTTTGACTTGTGCCATCCAGAAATTGAACCCCAGAAGACCCTCCAGATGAGAGAGTGAGTGAGAGACTACTGGGGGGCCCTATAGAAATTTTACAGTTACAGAAAATCCCAAATAATAGTTGTTTTTTTCTTAGTCTCAGACCGTGTGGCTGGGTGTACACGAGCAAGGGCAGGCTGGAAAAATCTTTGACTTGTGCCATTCCAGATCAGAGGAGAGAGGGAGAGACTACTGGGGGCTGAAGAGACATTTTACAGTGCCAGAAATCGATAAAAGTTTTTTTTTCTTGGCCTCAATGTGGCTGTGTAGTACAGACCATGGCAAGGGCAGGCTGGTAAAATAAATCTTTGATTTGTCCATCCAGATCCAGAAAAGAGAGAGAGAGAGAGAGAGAGAGAGAGAGAGAGAGACTACGGGGGTGGGGGCACGAGAATTTTAACAGTCCCAGAAATCTAAAATAAAAGTTTCTGTTCATGTTTAACTTTTGCCATCTAGAGGGGAGAGAGAAACTATGGGGAGGCCTACAAGAAATTTAACAGCCCCAGAAATCCCAAATAAAAGTTTCTTTTTTTTTCCTGGCTTCAGTGTGACTGTGTGTACAGAACAAGGGCAGGCTGGCAAAATAAATCTTTGACTTGTGTCATCCAGAGAGGGGAGAGAGAGAGAGAGAGAGAGAGAGAGAGAGAGAGAGAGAGAGTGAGAGACTATTGGGGGGGGCACGAGAAATTTAACAGTCCCAAAAATCCCAAATAAAGGTTTATTTTTTTCCTGGCTTCAGTGTGGCTGTGTGTATAGGGCAAAGAAAGGCTGGCAAAATAAATCTTTGACTTGTGCGTCTAATCATGATCACTTTTTCATTCATGATTTCATGTATTAAAAAATACTGTTCAGACAAACAGCATACAAGTTGATGCATCTCTGCTGCTGGCTGTGAGTGGCAAGGGATAATCTGACTTTGTTTACACTACAACACAAGTAAAGTACACACAAATGTCATCATCATCATCACTCATTCCCATTATTCTTCTTTATCATTAGTTTTATAGTATATCACGTTACATTATTTATAAGCATTAACCAAGCCCAGTGTAGGACTGTGCTGCATGTGGCTATGCACCACAAGTGTCTGCATCTCCAATTCAAATTCTGAAGCACACTTGACAATTACTGAATTTGGTCACTGAACAGTAACTGTAGGAGTTAATTAGGTAATCTTGGAAGGAAGTGGTGGTGGATTGCTGTGCTGTCATGTGCTGTGTACAGTTACAAGTCACAACAGTAAATTTGTCCCTGGCCTGTGGGTGTGGGTGGGAGTCATCAGAAGGACATCACTTTAGTTGCAGGGATCTTTTTACAGGTTAGAATACTAAGAAAAATTGATCAAAATGTTGATGAGGCACATTCTATTTCTCAGGTAGGCACTGGCACTGCAAAAGACAGCAATCAGCCTGAAAAAGGAAAACAAAATCAAACCCCAAAAGTGATTTTTCACATCTAAGGTTTCATCTTCCAAGTGAATGCTTGAATCAAACAAGCATTTGTCAATGCCAAATATTTGCTTGCTGGCATTGGCATTGGTAGTGTAGAGTTAGAGAGATGCATAATAGGAATGGCAGTGAAGTACTGAACTAACGCCAACCCCACCCTTCAGAGATTGAAAGGCATTGGGTGTGTGCCTGTGGGTCATCGGCCACAGCTATGGCATTCTACCTTACCCCACCCTGCAGACACTGACGTGTTGCTGTGTGCTTTAGGTCTTCAGCCCTTACACTCACCCCTTCCATAAGGAAATAAGCTGAGATGGGTACAGTACAGGAGAATGGGGTGAATCTTAGGGCTGAAGACCCCAAGGCACACCTTGATGCCTGTCAGTGGCTGCAGAGTGGTGGTGTAATGCCATGAGCATTACAGCCGACGAACCCAAGTCATCCCCTGATGCCTGTCAGTCTCTACGGGGTGGGCCTTACAGTAGTAAACCTAATGCCAGGGGTGTTTGTTGGTATTTTTACTCCAAATATTCAACATGAGCTTTTTGGGACCCCACCTCATGAACAGTGACACTATTATTTTGTTACTCATTCCTGAAAGGTGATTTCGCACAGTGATTGCGCCATTCGGTACCACAGGTGCGGAAACACACTTTGGGCAGGATGTGAAAAATGAAAGCTATACTGTTCATGAGGAGGTGTGAAAAAATGGCAATGTTGAAAATCTGGAGTGAAAATATGAAATATTGGCGAAGTTAAGCATGTGCATAGAAACTGTGCAATGCACACCCGTAACGCAATAATTTTGTGGAATTTTTCCACCAAATTTTCAACTTGAGTATTTTGGGACCCCCTCATGAACAGTGGCACTGTGATTTTGTTAATCTGTCCTGAAAGTTGATTTCCCAAGGTGACCACGCCATTCTGTGTCACAGGTGTGAAAACACATTTTGGGCAGGATGTGAAAAATGACAGCTGCACTGTTCATAAGGAGGTGTGAAAAAATGGCAATGTTGAAAATCTGAAGTGAAAATATTAAAAACTGGTGAAATTATGAACGTGCATAGAAAGTGCACAACACATGCTCATAACGCAGTCATTGTTTGGAACTTTTTAACCAGATTTGCAACATGGACTTTTTGAGACCTTGTTAATCAGTCCTGAAAGGTGATTCTGTACAGCAACCACAAAATCACCATTAGGACCAAGAAACTAAATGACAGAGCCAGTATTTACGAGGCAGGGTCCCAAAAACCCCATGTTTAAAATTTTGGGCCACAATTCTTAAAAATGGCTGAGATATCAACTTACGTTGAAACCCCCCATTGACCCCCATTATACAGTTTACCTTGAAATCTTCAGTTTACAGATCGATTTTGAAGAGTGCAGATGCATCCTGGTTCAGAGAAGATCGCTGCTCCTGACCTCCAGAGGTACATATGGGGTGGGGAGGTGCGGGGAGTTGTGTGTGCAGAGGGAGGGGGATGGGGAGACAATGATGGACAGTTTTCTTTTTTACAGGGAAAAAAAATCCAGTGAAGGACGGTTTTCTTCATTCACAGAGAAAATCTAATTATTATTAATGTAAGAGTACACTGGGGTGGGCTCCAGTGTGCCCACAGTGAGAGCACACTGGGGTGGGCTCCCAGTGTGCCAGTAATGGGGGATACATGCCGACACAGGGATCAGGCACCCCGATGTCGCTTTGCTAGAGTGTTTGGAGGGTGGCAGGAGCCACCATTGTGGAAAGCCATACTGTGGCTACTTTATTTATTGAAATGTTTCACCAGGAAAGGCACACTGAGCAAAAAAAATGTAGCTCATAACTCCACCCACGTGCATTACAGTGCATGGCCTACTGTGCACTGTAATGCGCGTGGCCAGAGTCTTGTCATCTGACTCTGCAATGACGAAACTGTACCTGATTGCGCGGTAGATTTCTTTTAACTCTTTGGCTGTCTTTGAAGCTGCTGTCATTGGCAGCATGCTCACTGATTGGTGGCTGAGTAACACACCCAATAAAGCATCTGTTGCATTGGCCACAACACTGACACACCTTAAAAATGTGCTACTGCCACAAGATGTTTGTTGCGCATGCACGCAAGCAAACATAAAAAGGTGAATGTCTCGGATCATCAACAGTCCCAAGTAAAACAAGTTCTAGTCAGATCCACCATGGCAGCATAATGAAATTAGCAAAGTTGTGTGGAATTGTTAAGGAGGTATGGAGAAACAACACAATGATTTGTAAGTACTAAGATTTGTTTTAGTTTCTGTTCTAAGGAAGGCATACACATTATTCGTCGTCAATAGTCCTATATGTTATCCTGCTAAAATCTCTGTTTGTGCTTTTGTACTAAATGAACCTTTGCTGAATCTTTTAATTGTGTAAATAAGTAGTGCTCGCTATCATGAGTATTGAGCCCTGGTATACTGTGCATATTCCAGGAAGAGGAGTTTGTAGTTCTCATGCTCCTCAGAGAACAACAACTCGTTTTTGAATATACTTTGTTTTAATCCTGAGCTAAATATTTGGGCACCTTGACTGTATTGTAAGCCACTAACAGTGGCGATTTTACATTTTTACATTTGGGCACATTTTTTAAGAGATTGTGAAATGCTACGTGCGGGTGACCTTTGGATCTACTTCCTGGTCACATAGCGCCGTATAGATAGCCCTGCTGCGAGCACTGTTTTTTAAGGCATTCACCATCAATAGTCCTATATGTTATGCTGCTAAAATCTCTGTATGTGCTTTTGTACTAAATGAACCTTTACTGAATCTTTTAATTGTGGAAATAAGTAGCGCTCGCTATTGCGAGTATTGAGCCCTGGTATACTGTGCATATTCCAGGAAGAGGAGTTTGTGGTTCTCATGCTCCTCAGAAAACTACAACTTATTTTTGAATATACTTTGTTTTAATTCTGAGCTAAATATTTGAGCACCTTGACTGTATTGTAAGCCACAAATAGTGGCAATTTTACATTTTTACATTTGGGCACATTTTTTAAGAGATTGTGAACTCTACGTCACGGGTGACCTTTGGATCTACTTCCTGGTCACATAACTGTATATAGGTCGCCCCTGCTGTGAGCAGAGGCGGCCTTGCTGTCTTGGCGCGAGGACGCCACTGCAAAGACACGCGTGCCTTGCACATATCACGGTGTCAAACATGAAAGAGTGAACATCTACCAGGGTTTAGGTAACATTGTTTCAGTAGCTATACCTTGTGAATCACGATAACCAAATACAAAGGTAACACACAAAGTAAAGACCTGTGGTTTTGTGAGAGCTGAATACTAGCTGTTAGGATACTATAGTGGGACCTGGTGTTTTCCTCCACACCTGAAAGTAACACTGTGGCCCAGATATTCAGACTGCGCCAGGCTGTGGCACAAGCCTGCAGAGTGCAACAGCTCTTGCAGGGGCATTGACAGAGTGATATTCAATGGAGCTGCGCCATGGCACAACAGTGTTGAATATCACACCCTGGCCACTTGCAGTGAGCATGGTGCAGTGGCACTGTGCCAGCACAAGTGGCCAGAGTGGAGCAGGGGGATGCGCTAGCACAAGTTCTGTTGCACTAGGCACAACAACCGCGATATTCAAAAGTGCACATGAATGGGGCCATAATGCATGCAAGGCACAAATGGGGCTATTTGCATGTCATTATGACCCCATTTGCATGCAGGTGTGCCGATCCCCGGTGACTTACTGCAGCCATCGAGGACCGATGCCCCACTGCTGATCGCAGGCATATGTAGAATAAAATTATTGTCCAATACCCCTGGTGGTCCAGTGGACCACTCGCAGCCCGATCACAGGCATAAGCTGAATATTAAAACGTCCAATATCCGTGGTGGTCCAGCGGACACTACTTGTAATCATGGGCATATGTAGAATGTAAAAATGTCCAATATCCCTGGTGGTCTAGTGGACCGCTCACAGCCGATCGTGGGCACATGTAGAATGTAAAATGTCAATATCCCTGGTGGTCCAGTGGACGCTCGCAGCCGATCGCGGGCATCAGTACAAAGTAATGCCACACCACACCAACCCTGATGGTCTGGCGGTACCCCCCTCACCCCACCCACTGACCCCACCACCTCCTCCGGTCAGTGGTGGGTGGCAGCTCCACCACTTGCCAGCTCCACCACCTGCCAACTGACACCATATGGTATGGCTGTACGCCCATTGGTCCACAGTGGCGAGCCAATGGGTGTGCAGCCATACTATCTACACAGTCCAGATATCTGAATGGATCCATTCGCATAGTTGGACTGTGCAATCTGATATAGAGCTGCATGCCCATTGGCTCATGCTGTGGACCAGTGAAGCGTATGTATGGTGTCAGTTAAGGGCAGTGGGGCGGCAGAGTGGGTGAAAGCTACCACCACACCACTGACCTGGAAAATGGGGTGGTGGGGCCTCAAGTGGGTGGGGGGTTCTGCTAGACCACAGATTGGTGTGGTGTGGCATTACTTTTGTACTGACACCCACCATCTGGCTGTGAGCAGTCCACTGGACCACCAGGGATATTGGACGTCTTTACATTCTACATATGCCCACGATCAGGCTGCAAATGGTCCACTGGACCACCAGGGATATAGGACGTTTTAATATTCAGCTTATGCCCGCGATCAGGCTGCAAGTGGTCCACTGGACCACCAGGGATATAGGACGTTTTAATATTCAACATATGCCTGTGATAAGGCATGGGGGGCACCACCAGAAGGTGCAGCCAGAGCTCGGGTGGCCACCCACAGGTGGCAGCTGTCATGTTGCGCCCTGCAATTCGGCAGCTCACCTGTGGGTGGCCAGCTGTTGCTCCTTTTTTTTTTGCTCACCTGTGTGCAGCACAAGTAGGGGTTGCACATGCATGGGCTCAGCACATCCTGGGATGAATATCAGGATGTATGGATTATGCATGGGCATGCCCCCCTGCCTGCTCTGCATATATTACTGATGCGCTCTGGCGCATTGGGATTTGTGCCAGGCTCAATCCCCGTTTGAATATCGAGCCGAGGCGCATTAGTGGGTTGCGCATGGTGCAACTGTATTGTGCCATGCTCAATCCTTCTGAATATCTGGCCTGTTTGTATTCCTCTTAGCTCATAAACTAAATGCTTGGCAGGCCTCACTAGAAACTAAATTAAGAAGTACTCCTTACTACATCAGGGGTTATATTGAAACTCTATTTACTAAAACTCACCTTCTCTATTTTTTTCTATAATAAAGACACATATTTTAGGGTGTTAATTCAAATATGGACAACTTATTAAGAACCATTGATGGTAGGTCTGGAATAATGTATGGGGAATGTCATATGTATTGTTTTGATCATGCAGTTTTACAGGATATTACTTTCATATGTACAACATGTACTGAAAACAAAGACATGAAGCAGGAGATTAGTTTGTTAAATACTAGGCTGATCTACTTAGAGAATAGCCAGCAACAAATGTTTAACAGAATAAGTGGAAATAGTGATGCAAATAACTGTACAGAGGCAGCACCATTACATGGTCCATTAATAATGATTGATGAAACAGATAGTATAACCAGAATAGAGGCCTCCTCTATAATGGATCCATCTGTACTAAATACTACCACTCGTTTTAATAAGAAACATGTTAGAGAAAGGGATAATGAAGAAAATGAATGGTGTGAGGTAAAAAATGCAAAAATTGCAAAAAAAGGTAGAAGGGCAGATAATTTTGAAATTAGTGTCAGTAACTGGTTTGATCTTCTGAGTGACCAAGTTGAGCATGAAGCAGCTCTCTCATCTCCCTCTAATCCAGGGCATCAAGAACTAGCTAATACCCCTACAAATCAGGCTCATACTATAGATATACAAAATAATCCTGTAAATATGATTGGATCTAAAATACCAATCCTAGAGTCTGAAACTAAGCAAATTTTCCTCCTTGGTGATTCATTGATCAAGCATCTAGCCCGAAAAATATGTGATCCTGACAAAACAAATGGAACTGTTTCCAGCTTCCGTGGTGCGCAAATTAGAGACATAACCAGAATGTCCAAGGATATATTAAAAACTGCAGGCCTGAAACCAATGGTTATTATTCATGTAGGTATAAATAATATTAATAAACAAAGAGAACAGACAATAAAGGAAGAGTTTGTGGGGCTAGTGAACACATTAATGGAAAGAGATTGTGATATTATCATCTCCGAAATAATTCCTGTTTTTGGAAGAATGGATCATTTAAACAATAAAATTAGGAATATAAATAATTGGTTGAGGAAACGGAGTCTGAAACAGAATGTTGGATGTATTACTTACTGGGAGGAATTCATCATAAATAATGAATTAATTTGTTGGGATGGACTACACCCTAGTAGAAAGGGTACTGCATTAATAGCTCATAAATTAAATAAAGTCATCTCCGCTAATTTAAACTAAGTACTGGGGGGTATGTGTACTCCACTCACCAACTGGCACTAATAACATTGTAACTAACTCCAACAATAATAAATGTACTGATCCTATGGATACAACACTAGATATACTGGTTAAGGATAGGGTCTTAACCAAAAAACATAGTACTCAGAAAATCAACACTTTTTTAGTTAATGCTAGAAGTCTTAGCAACAAGTTAGATGAGTTAAGTTACAAATTAATCGATAATAAAATTGATATTTGTGGTGTCACTGATACGTGGTTTACGGATGGGGATTGGGCCACTAACATACCAGGTTACTCCCTAATATAGAAAAAGTGTACTACTAATAAAGGTGGCAGTGTAGCATTGTATATAAAAGATCATTTCCAGTATTGTGAATTGAATCAACACAACCAATACAATAGTGAAATAATCATGGTACAGATTACCTCTCTATCACATCCACTTGTAATAGGAGTTGGATATTGTGTGCCAGGGTTAGATAGTGAGAGTAATGAAAATTTCATTTTTACATTAGAAAACATCACTATTAACACTGATTTCATCTTGTTTGGAGACTTTAATCTCCCAGGGACAGATTGGCCCACCCTAAGTACCCATAGTAGAAATTTCATAGATTAGTACAATTCATTATGCATAATGATCTTGAACAAATAATTGAAGAACCCACAAGGAAGCAAAACATATTAGATTTAATTATTACAAATTTGGATTATTTTTCCATCCCACAAATAAAGGAACCTCAGGGAAATGGTGATCACTCTGTAATTAAAAGACAAAGAACCTCTGTGCTCAAGCACTGAGGCAATGGTTACCCCAAAGGGCATTTGGCTGGGAAACCAAGTTTCAAAGAAATACAAAATCACACATGCCCCCACAATGAAAAGCATCATGGGCTGCATATGCAAATCACCACCGAATATTATGCTGCTTCAACTTTAAGCAGAAATGCATGGTGCCAAAAGGCCTCTCACACAGTTTGCAAAGGGTGCCAACAGAATACATAGACACGTGTTTCTATACAAATAATGAACACTTTACAAGAAATACTAAAGTGGCCAATTTCTATAAAGCTGATTACAAACTAATTAAGCAATACTTAAAACAATGAAACTGGCAACAGGATTTAGTAGGCTTAGATACTAGTAAAATGTGGAACCTCATTAAGCATAAGTTTGAGTACTATGTAAGAACATGGATACCCAATAGAATAAAATATAATAACAAAAAGCAGAGAATTCCAATTTGGTGGAGTAACAGTATCAAAAAGAGTATTAGCAAAAAGAAAAAGGCTTTTAATCACTATAAGAAACATCCTACTAATGGAGCACAGTCTAAGTTCAAACACCATGCCAAATTCACTAAAAATATGATTAGGCAAGCGAAAAAGAGCTTTGAATTAAAACTAGCATCAGACTATAAAGATAATAAAAAACAGTTTTATAATTATATTGGCTCTCTCAAAGGAACCAAGATAGGAGCAGGACCACTCCTTATAGAGGATGAACTACTAACAGACAATAAAAAGTTGGCAAATGAATTTAATAAATATTTTCTTAGTATCTTCAAAGATAAAGAAAACTATAATATGAACAATCTAGGTACAGAAGATATAATGATTTCTTTTACAAATGAGGAGATCATTAAAATTATAGATAATACTAAATCTACATGTTCTGCTGGCTACGATGGCTTCCCCACCATCTTTTTAAAACAACTAAACACAACTAGTTGACATTCTAGCTTTACTATTTAATACATCGTTAAAAGAAGGAATAGTTGTGGAAGACTGGAAATTAGCTAACATTACTCCAATTTATAAAAAAGGTGCAAGAAATAATGTTAAAAATTATAGGCCAATTAGTCTAACTTCCAGTATTGGTAAAATTATGGAAAGATTACTTCAGCAAAGAATCCTTCAACATCTTCAAAATACCGGAGCCCTTGATATTACTCAGCATGGTTTCATCAAGGGAAGATCTTGTACGAGTAATTTGGTACACTTTTTTGAGCCAGTCAGTAAAGCACTGGATGAAGGTCTGCCAGTGGATGTTATCTATCTTAATTATGAAAAGGCATTTGATTCAGTTTCACATAAGTTACTAATTGAACAACTTAAAAAATTAATAATACATCTGCTGATCATAAAATGGATACACTCACGGTTAAACAACAGAAAACAATGGGTCATCTTGAGAGGATGTAAATCAGAGTGGGGTTTAGTCAACAGTGGAGTACCACAGGGGTCAGTATTGGGACCTGTTTTATTTAATATTATGATCGTAGATATGCAAGTAACAAATAGTGTTTGGTTACAAAAATATGCAGATGATAGCAAACTTGGAGCAATTGTAAATGATGATGGATCTGTTGAAGTACTCCAGAATAAATTAAATAACTTATATTCCTGGGCTATAGACCATAAATTAAACTTTAATATTTCAAAGTGTAAAGTTATGCATCTTGGAATAAATAATCCATTGGCACATTATCCCATAAATAACATCCAGCTAGAAGTGACTACCTCTGAAAGGGACTTAGGTGTGACAATCACAGATAAATTAAAATTTGATCAACACATAAATATCACTGCAAAAAAATGCCATGGAATATTAAGATGTATATTGAAGAATATTAAAAGTAGAGAACCAGAGGTTCTGGTACCATTATATACATCATTGGTGAGATCACATATAGAGTATGGTGTCCCTTTCTGCTCATCTGTCACTATTAGAGACTTAAAAACTTATGAATCAATCCAGCATAGGTTGACCAAATCAGTGGTTAAGGTAGCGCACCTTGGCTATGGGAACAGACTTCAAAACCTAGGACTATATTCACAACAATACCGATTTTTTAGGGGTGGTATGTGTTGGGCCTATAAAACATGCTATGACAAACTACTCTTTGAAACAAATTGTTTAATGAAATATCCTTCAATGAAAAAAGCTAGATCACATAATCTTAGACTACATGCTGAAACCTGCAAGACTACACGTAGGAAACAATTTGTCACTCAGAGAGTGCCAGGCATGTGGAATTCCCTTCCTTCACATGTTGTTTATAATAGTAGTATTGATTCTTTTAAGCATGACTTGGATTTGTTTATGGGTAATAATAAATATCAATACCATCATTAGTTGAATGATGGCAAGTTCAGTTATGGGCATGTCCCTCGAACTTGTACCCACCTATGAACCATGAACCTATGAATAAGGTGTACATTTTAATGGAAGGAATAGGAAGCTTACAAAAGAACCCCAGAGCAAATGCCACTGATGTATGTGTTCTCCTGGATGATATTGGCCAGACAGCTAAATTTTAAAGAAAACACAATTGCACATACCCCAATAATGCAAAGCATCAAGGGAAACATCTGCAAATTCCCATGATGGTACAGAGGTGGCAGTACATGAAAAAGTAATGGCTGGCACATGTTCAGCCTTGGGATTATTTACACTTTTTTTTTTTTTTTTAGAGAAACAGGGTTTTTGTCCATGAGGTGATGTAAGTTATATTTAAGCAATGTGTTGATGTCTAGAAGTCAAGTGTAATGATGATGGACTGTTAGCAGAGAAAATGTGATATTAACTTTCAGAGGGGGTTGCTTTTGATAAGGGAAAGGTAGTTATGCTTGTGATACTGGGAATATTAGGAAAGCATGAGGTCTATGAAGAAGTGGAATACAAATATGCACAGTTTCATAAGTGTGCTCAGAGTACAGGTAAATGTGATATGCAGGTTTGTTTTAGAAACAGGTAAAAATAGCGATACATGCAATTGATAGAACAATAGATGATTACATAGATATATATATATATATATATATATATATACACACACACACACATACAGAGAGAGAGAGACAGTCAGAACAGGAATGGCAGTGAAGTATTGAAGTGACTCAATCCCACCCACCCTACAGACATGGACAGGCATTAGGGTGTGCCTTTGGGTCATTGCCCATAATGCTCACGCCATTTCACCTCACCCTACCCTGCAGACACAGACAAGAGTTGTGGTGTACCTTGGGGTTTTCAGACTTTACACTCACCCCATTCCATAAGGAAATAAGCTGAAATGGGTACGGTATAAGAGAATGGAGTGAACTTTGGGGCTGAAGAGTCAAAGGCACACCTCAATACCTGTCACTGGCTGCAGGGTGGGGATGGGGGTGGAATGGCTTGAGCATTACTGTTGACAATCCCAAGTCACACCCCTGATGCCTGTCAGTCCCAACAGGACAGGGTGTTCTGGTCAGAAACCCTAATGCCCTGGGAATTTCTTGGTATTTTCACTCCAAGTTTTCAGCATGGGCTTTTTGTGACCCAACCACATGAACAGTGACACTATCAGTTCATTAGCCAAAAGGTGATTTTGCACAGTGACTGTGCCATTTGGCATCACAGGTGCAAAAACACATTTTGAACAGGATGTAAAAAATGACAGCTGTACATTTCTTGCTTCAGTAACTACTCAGCACATCTGTTGCATGACCTACTTATTAACATTTTACATCTGCTATGCAATGTACTGCTGCTATGGCTGCATGGCTGAGAGGGACCTGGGGGTGGTGGGGGATGTCAAGATAAACAACTCTGAGACTTGTAGGAGGGCAGAGACCAAGGCCAATAGGATGCTGGGATGTATCGCTAGGGGGGATCACTCCAGAAGGAGGGAAGTGACACTCTCTCCGTATAACTGCTTGGTGAGGCCACACCTCAAGTACTGCATGCAGTTTTGGAGGCCACACTTAAAGATGGACATTGAACTCCTGGAGGGTGCAGAGGAGAGCAACTAAAATGATCTGGGGCTTTGGGGAAAGGACCTATGGTGAGATGCTCGAAGAGCTAAATATGTACACATTGGAAGAGAGAAGGGACGGGGACATGATAAAGGTCTTCAAGTACATGAAGGGGGTAAATAGGGGAGGCACAGTCATGGTGCTCTGATGGAAGGAGGGGGCAACTAGAGGGCATGGGTGGAAGCTGGAGAGGGAGACTCAGGAGAAAGGAGAAGGTGCTATTTCACTGAGAGGGTAGTAGAACCATGGAATGCACTGCCCATGGGGCTGGTGGAGGCAGAGACTGTGGAGGGTTTCAAGATGGGGTGGGGCAGGTACAGTGGAAGGGTTGTGGAAGCAAAGTCCAATGAAGCAGGAATACCCTGGACTGGGAAGAGAGAAGCCTGAGATGGTGGGGGGGCAGTAAGGTCAGCTCCCAGGGTGGGGGCTGACCAAATGAGCAGACACGAAAGACCACTTGTCCTATTCTGCTGGTATTTTAGTATGTTAGTATGCTTACTACACCACCATCATCATGAACCATAAAACAGGTGACTGCCATAACTAGGGAGGCAGCATAGCTCAATGGTGTAAGGCTCTGAGCTGCAAATCTGGAGATCTGGATTTGAATCCCACAGCCTTCACTTGCATACTGGGTGACCCTGAGCAAGTCACTTAACTTTCATGTGTTCCCAGGTTGCGCATGTAAACAAGCTTTCAGCTTAGTGTGCCATTCCTGGTTAAACAATTGAAAGAAAAAAACACAATATATTATTTGTCTTGCTTTATTTTGCTACTACAAGTTTTGGCTAATACATCCATCCTTATTTATAGCTTATGTGTCTGTGACCTAGGTAGAACTACACTTAAAATCTCACACATAAATCATCAGAATAGCATTTATTTAGTAGTATCTCCTTCCTTTTCAGGTGCCCATGACACTATGTATATATATTTATATCTTTTAACTTCAAAGCACTAAACCTATTCAAATGCAAAACACACAAGGCATTATTCTCTTCACACATTCCTGTTAAACTTTAGATCCCAGAATGGCAAGAAACAATTTAGACTTCACTCCTGCATGCCACTGCCATGCCCACTTCTCATGCAAACAACAATCAATTACAGAAACCCCTTAAAAAACACATTTATCAAGACTGTATTTCTGAATTAAAACCTGTCATTTGCAGTACCTATGTAAATAATAGTTTACTGGCTACAAACAATGCTACAGACATGACATTAACAAAATTTCTGTTTTACATGGAAAACATCCATATAATGAACTTGTCATATAGGATTTGTGACTGTTTGTCTGTATGTATCTGACAAAGGAAAAGGCACCTGCATGATCCTTTTTTTCCTATTTATTTTTATACCCAACTTGCCCATACTGTAAGAGCCAAATATTGACATGCTTAGAGTTAAAAAATTGTGATGTCTATGTGTGTGTATAGGGGGTGGATATGCCTAGTGCTGTTTCAGGCACTCTTTAATTACTTCCCCAGCAGCTCTGCTAGTCAGTTGTTCCAACATGACAGATCCACCTCATGCCCCTCCCACATAAACCAAAACAAAAGTGGAGGTGGATCTTTAGAGCCTCTCAGGTGGAGGTGGGGTGGATCTTACTCCCCCCAAAAAACTAATGCTGCCTCCCACTACTCAGGCTCCAGTTCTTGTACCTCCCATTTAAGAAAGAAAATAGTGCCCTGCAACCATTGACTAACATGAAAGCGTATTTATTTGGGGGCAGAAAATATTTCTTGGAGGAGGGTAAAGTGGAGGAGACTATTTACCTGTTGGTGATGGCTTGGAGCGTCCAGAGGGCTGCATTTCTATACCACCTGTGTTGAAGGGGAGGGCCAACCCACAGCTGCATATAATGAACAGTGGTGGGTGGAAAAGGCTAGGCCTGTTATAAATCTCAGAGCTCTATGATAGAGTACATCCAATTTAGCAAGGTGTGAGGCTGGGCAGTGACCATATATGAAGTCAGCATAGTCAATTGGTGAGAGGAACATGGATTGGACGAGCTGCCTTTTGGTGTCTGTGGTCAGGAGGTGATTTATTCTGAAGAAGAGTCCAAGCCTCTGCCTCAGCTTTTTCAGCAGTTCTTCTATATGTTTCACAAAGGAGAGTTTATTGTCTATCCAGACACCCAAATACTTGAATTTTGGTACGTATTCAAGATGTTCACCTAGTACGGTGGAGATAGAAGGTAATGGACCAACAGCAGCAGAATATCCCCCTTGGCCAGTTGGTGAGAATAGCATTGCCTTGGTTTTCTTGGCATTAAGTAGTAGTCTTTTACTGAGGAGCTGGTGCTGCAGGATGTTAAAATCAGTTTGCAGGTTGCCACAGGCAGCTTCAGGAGATTCACGACTTATGTAGAGCACCGTGTCATCAGCAAACAGGTGAATGCTTGCTTCCTTAATACCTACATCCAGGCTGTTGATATAGATAGCAAACAGTAATGGTCCCAATACGGACTCCTGAGGGACACCTCTTTTTATCAGTTTAAGTGAAGAAAGCTCCCCTTCAGCCTTAATTTGTTGTTGCCTATCAGTGAGGTAGTCAACTCCTGGGAGGGGCATGAGGTGGATCTGTCATGTTGGAACAACTCCTTTTGTACATGCAAAATGTCTGCAGGCTTTGCCCACTGCAGCCGTAAAAAGAGTTATGTAGTTAAAAACAAAAGGCTTGGTGGGTACCACCCACAGAAGCACCGAAAAGTATGAAACAATTGAATACTATGCTACTGTCAGTCCCTCATCCAATTCTTCTGAGGTTGAACCCAATGAGAGTAATAATAAAGATGAAGAAATGATCCAGGAAGTACAAGGTTTACTGGAGGGATGGAAATTGCAGATTAGGAAGAAACAGGCAGAAATGTTTTGGTTGTGGACGGGCAATGGGAATAAACCACTAAAGGAACAGGCCCAAGAAAAATCCATGATAGGGGACCCTGAAAAGGTGACTGAGGTTCTGTGTCTTCAGGAAAAAAATAAAAAATAGCATATTTTGTTTGGTCATTCTTCTCCATTATTGCTTCCAATGAGTTGGTGGCAACATCGCTATTTGTAAGCGGTCAATCAGCAGAGTTATAAAAGAAAGGAGGATTGTGAACTTTAGCACTGAAAAAGGCACCTAGAAAGATGTCATAACATTACTGAGAACTCCAGTTGAGTCTCAAGAGAAAGTGACAGTGATAGTTTACTACACTTAGAGGATCTCCCATAGATGAAAGCAGTGACAACCCCGCAGCACTACTAAGACACCTCCACCACCACTTTCTCCCATTCGAAGGACTCCTCCTACTGTTACTGAAAGTGACCATGTGTTCAAAAGCCCTCCTTCTTCAATGAGACAGCTTACCATTTCAAAAACATATGAGGACAAAGCCAAATATGTCTCGACTCACCCTGTTGCTGTTACAATAACCAACAAATTTCAGAAATGATAGCTGTTGATTTGCTACCATATACCTTGCTTGAACATATAGGATTCAGGCGGCTGCTTGAGTACCTTGAACCTTGATAAAGTATACCATCATGGAAATATTTCTGGACAACAGGGTTCCATTTCTGATGTAGTATGTAAAAATTTAAGATGCTGTCTTGGTCAGTGCTGTTGGAGGGTGGTGCATCTCACAACAGATATCTGACAAGCTGTCAGCCTAAATCCTTCATGTCTGTCACGGCACACTGGGCATGTTTTACAATTCACATGGGACTGGGGACAGTGAAGCATTGCAGTTTGCTGTTTTAAGAATGTTTTATTTTCATCTGAGCGTGCCTCATACAAGCGTCAATGAAGAGCTCCAAAACCAATACAGCAATGGTTACTTCAGAGGACTGTCAGTTGGCTTTATAATTACAGATAATGGGTCCTACATAAGGAAGGCCTTGGAGGAGGGAGCTTTGTTCATATCTGCTCTTGTGCATTGCTTAAAGGCTACCTAAACATACTTAAACTGGGGTACACAGTTGTTAAATCCACCCGTAGAAGCAGAGCAGACGGGAGATGTTTGAATGGTAGAAGCGGTTACCTTCAAATCCAACATTTAGTGCTTTTTCGGTGAGTTTTTTTGTAACGCCAAAACCAGGAAACAGTTTCAGAGCCCAGTGCCAATCTGAGCCTAAGACTACTGGGAGCGTGTAACGTGATGATGTAATCTTAGCAAGTCAGGATGTTCCCAGTAGTCAGTCCCTATGGAGCCTTATGTTCTGTGTCTCACATTAGCAATATACGTATACCTTGAGAGCATGATCGGCACATAGCATGTACTGTACAGTGTACTGTACATGTTACATAGCAATCAAGCTCTCAAGATACACATATTATTAATTTGAGACATAGAACATAAGACTCCATAGGGACTGGCTACTGGGAATGTCCTGACTTGCTAAGATTACATCATCACATTACACGTCCCAGCAGTCTTAGGGTCTCAGATTGGCTGGGCCTGAAACTGCTTCCTGGTTTCAGCGCTACAAAACTCACAGAAAAGCACTAAATGTTGGATTTGAAGGTAACTGCTTCTACCATTCAAAACAGCTACCTGTCTGCTCTGCTTCCATGGGAGGGTTTTAACAACTGTGTATCCCATTTCAAGTATGCTTAGGTAGCCTTTAAATGTAATAGTTCACAGTTTTCTTGATGACGACAGGGAGATTAAGGCACTTGTTAGCACTGCTAAAAAAATATGCACTCATTTCAGTCACTCATGCAAAGCCCGTCACTTATTTGAAAAAATACAGCAGAAGCACAGTTTACCTTTGAACAGACTGATACAAGACATTTCTACTTGATGGAATTCAACCTTTTATATGTTCCAAAGGCTGCTGAAACAAAAGAAAGCTATCAGGCAAAACACCTTTGAAAATAAAATTGGTGACGCGGATGTCTATATTACCCCACCACAGTGGGCCATGCTGGAGTTTCTCATTGTACTGCTTCAGCCATTTGAGGAAATCACCAGGGAGGTTAGTGCAAACATAACAACTCTCAGCCAGGTGATACCCCTAATAAAAATTTTAAAATTCAGTCTGAATCTGATTAGGGAAAAGTTAGAGAAGCAAGACAGTTCCATGATCACACAGGCTGCCAGTGGTGCTGCCAACACATGCAGGTTTCCCCCCAGAATACAAGATCTAATGAGACGTATGATCAAATAAGTTGAAGAAGATGACAAACTATGTAAAATGCTTCATTCTGAGTACTACATTAAAACAACAATCTTGGACCCATGGTACAAATCGAAATAACTATTGAGTGATGATGATAACACTTGTTTCGAGATAAACAAGAAATAATTGATGAGATGCGTGTTGTCATGGAACAGAGTGCAACAGCAGCACCACATTCAGAATCTTCTTCATGACACATCATAGCATCAGGTGACCCATCCTGTAGTGTTGCAGCATTTTCTCCCTCTTCCTCCTCAGCCACTGCAGCTGAATCATCTTCTTCATCACCAGCCAAACATACCACTGTCCCACAGTCTCTTGGTTCAGCTTCATGTCTCTGGAGTCACTTAAAAGATATAATTGTAACACCTTCATCTGCCTCTTGAAACACAGCCTCGGCACAGACCATTGTTAAAATTTACCTGGTAGAGCCCAATATCAGCTGGAATGCTGATCCTTTGAAATACTGGAAATGCAAACAAAATATGTGGCCTGCTTCAGTAAACATTGCAACGAAGTACATGAATTGCCCTCTGACTGGTCTGTTCAGAACGATTGTTTAGCTGAGCTTGTAACGTCATTACTGACACACAATCCTGTTTGACACCAGAAAATGCTGAGTGTCTCACATTTCTGAAAGTCAGCATTCCTCATTTTAATTTCAAATATGATGCCTGAATAAAACATATACTGACTGCTCTGAGCGGGTCTTATCCACAAAACACTTTCAAGAATTCGTGCCTGTGGTGAAATTCTTTTTGTGACTAGGGTCTACTACATGAGGTAGCAATTAATTGCAACAAGTCAGGTCAGGACGGACTAGACCAGGCCACTATTACTTGAATGATCAGATGAGCAACACAGAATACAAAAAAAATTAATAACATCCGTGGGTTCAGCATCCAAATACAGCAAGCAACTGTATTCCCGTCACAAACTTACTTGGTGGTACCAGGTACCACTACCTGATCTGGAAGGTTGGGTACTGCTGTCTACTACTACTACTATCATTTTGTCCTCATGAGTCACTACTACTACTTGTCACTTTTGTCCTTACTCCAGTCTTTACTACTACTACCTGTCACTTTTTTTGCCCTCAGCAACCGATCCTGACTGTACTGTTTTAATTTTCATTCAGTGCATGGCTAGCAGATGCCTGAAACCCAGAAACTGTATACTCTTGGTATATTTCTCATGGCCCCATATTTGGCTGCGATTGCTTCACAGAAAAATGCTACTAAATTCATACTATTTCTTTACTGTTTGTGTGTGCATGGTATGCTAGCCTGGTCACATCTCACTTACAGTAACTGGGCTAAGATTATTACTATATTTTATTTTTGATAATTAAATTACTTGGCAGTGGCTGGCAGCAATTGTGGAACTAAGAAGGATGTAATTGTGTTGTGTGTCATCAGGTCTTCAGGTGGCAGTGTCAAACTTTTTTATGACTGCACTGCACTTGACCGATGTGAAGAGTGACTGGCTACCTGCCTGGGTTGTAGTGATCACCATGTCTTTTGTTTTTCCTCTTTAAGGATTCATAGTGTTGATCAGCTTCAGTAGAAGTAGTTGTAGTACTAGAAAACATTACCACTTTTTGGACCAGGTAGTGTACCATATAACACAGTAAACTGGGGCATGCAAAGTAGTTGCATCATTCATATGGGTAGGGTGGGCTCTCTTAGTGCTGCTTATTTGATCATGCATATCCATTTATTTGGCCTGTTCACCTCTGACTGGAACATCCATCAAAATAATACTCACACAGCACCATTAATTTAAAAAAAAATCTTAGCTGCCTGGCAGTGCCTGCAGTGCTTGCTGGTGCTATGATATTGGTATTTGCATCTGTCTGTTTGTCTCTCTCTCTCTCTCTCTCTGTCTCTCCCAGCACACTCATATCACAGACCCAAGCAAGATATGCCGCCATTACAAGTCAGCCATGAAGGGGCTAGTAGTGAGTGATTGCTTTCTTATTTAGCAGTTTTATATTAATTTTTATACAAATAATCCATTAAATTATTTCCCTTGGGCCTCTGTGTCAAATGTGACTGACTTTGGCCACTTTCATGCATTTATTTGCATTTTTTTAAATATGTGTCAATAAATCAGAACTAATCACAACAAATCAGAACTTCACCGTGTTAATGGTTCTTATTCAATAAGGGTCAGAATTTCATTGAGTTCTCCCAGCCCTAATGCATGCATGCCGTCTGCAGGAATAGCTGAGTAGCTTTACCAACCACCACCCAACTGGAAAAAAGAGCCAGCATGCTACTGGGAGTCAAGTTAGATAAAAAACACCTCTGAAATTATTTTAAATGCACCAGACTCAGACATTTGGACTACTCCTTCCAGGCATATCATAATGTGAACGCAGCCTGGTTATACAGCAGTTGTTCTTTCTTTCTTGTTGATCGCTTTGAACTGTTCACAGTTATATGTTCAGTCAATTATGTTTATCACTAAGTAGACATTATTAATTACAGCTGACAGGGTGAGGGATATTTTACTATGATAACACTCGAGCCAGTAGATCTAAGGAAATGAGACTTGCAGGTTTTCCCACCCAGACTGTCTTACAGTTAAATTTAGACAACATTCAAAATGATTTAGTTCTAGCTAGTTGGTATATAACACATGTGGTCCCTATGATCCCTGAAGATATGGGCAACCTCCAGATGTCTCCACCCCAGATGGACATCAAGGATCTATTTCGGCAACATCACCATGCCACTACAGGTCTTAGAGTCACACACTCGAGTGAAGGACAATATGAGATGGGGGTATGTGTTATCTATTTGTGTAAGGCAGAGACAGGGGATGGGAGGAATGCGGAGGAAAGGCAGAAGCACAGTCTTAACAAGTACATGACAGCAGCATAACACTGTTAAAACCATGGTAGCAATTAAACCTATGAATAGACATCCTCACTTGGTTGGCCAGAGGACCTTAGGGACACACCACCATGGACACATCATTTTTGCATCAGATCATGGCTAAGTTAAATTAAAGTTGCTAGCCTGGAAAATAAAAGAAGCCAACTCAACTGGCAAAAAGCCAGGATCCCCACAGACCTGAAAAGATTTAACCCATTCATGGGCTTCTTACAAGAGACCCATCTGCTTCCCTCTCATGTATATCTCTTGAGAAGGTCATGGGTGGGGCAGGCTTTTGGAGCAGGCATAGACTCCAACAGAGCTGGTGTAGCAATTCTAATTGTCAGGTGTGCACCTTTCAGGTAATTCAAGAAACAGTAGACCCACTGGGTAGATTTTATTGTTATACACAGGACACTGGACAGGAATGAGGTGGTCCTGGTTGCCATTTGGGACTAACAAAGAGGAATCCAGTATCTTCACTGATTTCATGATGCACCTGACATCCCAGCCCAATGCACCACTCATTATAGCAGGGGATTGGAACACCCCATTAGATACAGATCTAGACAGGTCAGGCAGACCTAGACACACCTATCCCCAAACCAGTGAGCAATTAAAGAACTGCACGATTCTCTTAACTGAATGGTGTAGAACATTCCATCCTGCAGAAAGGGAATACTTCATACATAGACAGCTACTCTCCTCCTCCTCTTCTACCCTTCCTGTCCCTCCTGTTGGCTGTGTACCCTGGTATGTTGACATCCCAGTTACGATTCTTTGTGTACCATGTTTTTGTGACTGCCACGATATCCAGGTGTCTCGCTTCCATCAATGCCACCAGTTCAGGGAGCTTGTTACCTAGACTACGGGTACTGGTACTCATTACCCTCCATTTTTTGATGACCTTATCCCTTTTTGCCCCATCCCTGTCCTTACTGCCTTTGCCTTTTTCTCCATTTACCCCTGCCCTTCTTCCTATTGACTTCTTTATCTAGGTGTTTACTTCACTTACAACCCTGATTTTTTTTTGGGGGCTAGTTCTGCCCTTTTCAGTGCCCCTTGGCTAGTTTAAATGCTTGCCAATGAAGCATTTAAGCCTATCACCTAGGATCCTGGTTCCCCTCCTGGACAGATGCAGACCATCGTGCCAGTACAGGTCTGCATCATTCCAGGTAGACCCCCAGTCCCCAATGAAGCCAAAACCCTGAGCTCTGCACCAGTTTTTCAACCATTGATTGAATCCCATGGTGTGGTGCACCCTAGCCTCACTCAAGCCACAGACAGGAAGCACCTCTAAGAAGGTTACCATGCGTGCTACTTGTCTAAGGCCCCTCCCCAACTCCACAAACTCCTTCTGCACTGCTCTGATCCCTTTCCAAGCCAGGTAATTTGTCCCTAGGTGGACAGTGACATTCAGCTCCCTCCCTCGTGCAGCTGTTCCCACAATCCTGAGGATTTGCTCCCTGTCCCTTCAAGCCATGGCACCAGGCAGGCACCTTACCTCCCCCCTTCCCCAGTTCTACCCTCCTAACAATGGAGTCCCCCGCCAGGAGTTGTTTTCTTATCCTGTGGGGTCCTGTGCCATTCACCTGTGAGTCTACTTTGTGGAGGTTCCCCGCATCCTCCTTGATCTCCACTGAGGGTGCCTCCATAGAGGAACCACACTCTGCCAGAATGGCGTACGAATTGTGGAGAGGTACAACTGGAGAGATGCACCTCTGTTCCACCACCCTCACCATCTCTGAGCCCACTGTGGTCCAACCGCTCCTCTTTCTTAGCAACCTCTGAGGCAGTGGGGGCAGCTCTGGTGGTCCCTGGCTGGGAGAGGAGGTCACCCAAATCCTGGACAACTCAGCCTGGAGATGAGTAACCTCCTCCCTCAACCCAGAGAGGTGCCTGCAGAGGAGACAACACTGCATCCTATAGAATGTCTCCCGGAAGACTGCGCTTCACAGTCACTGCACTGAACCATTCCATCATGTTTTATTTGGGACCATCGACTGTTGTTTTGTATGCTTACTCTTTCCTCTCTCTGTTTATTTTTATTTTATATATTTTTTTCTCCCTACTTTCCTACTGCCTCCATGCCCTTAAAGCTCCTGCTCTTCCTGTTCTGGCATAGGAAGTTCCTGTATCCTCAGTAGTCTCCTTCTTACTTGCTCAGAGTCAGACCTCCAGAAGCTAGGGGAATGAGGCTACTCTTTCCTTCTAGGATGGTGAGTCATTTATGCAACTGTGATCACTCCTTCCTGCTCCCAAACAGGAAGTTCCTGTTGTCAGTCAAATCCTATGCCTATAAAAGTAGAACTAGCTAAGGGTGGAGGGTGGAGGGAGGGAGGGAGGCTATATAGTCCCAGTAGAGTAGTAAAGTTCTAACAGCACTGTCTTCCTCTTGCTGTTTTCTGAAAAACTACCTAGGGCAGATTTAAATCTAAACACCTGGCTTCCTGCTGCCTAAGCCACTCCCTTAATTCACAGTTCCCTTCTTCACCTAGTTTACTGCACAGATAAAAATTCCCTTCATCCAACTCAGACAAACACACTAACTGTTTTTTTTTTTTGGTTTGTTTTTGCCCTAAATTGAAGGTCCCAGTAGTAGAGTTCTAGTCCTTAAGTCCCAGTAGAGTAGTAACATTCTAACAGTACCTCCTTCCTCTTGTTCTTCTCTGCCAAAAGCTATCTAGGGCAGATTTAAATGCAAACACCTGGCTTCCTGCTGCATATGCCACTCCCCCAATTCACAATTCCCTTCTTCACCTAGCTTACTGCACAGACAAAAATTCCTTCACCCAGCTCAGACAAACACACTAACTCTTGTTTTTCTTTGTTTGCTTTTACCCTAAACTGAAGGTCCTAGTAGAGTTCTAGTTCTTAAGTCCCAGTAGAGTAGAAAAATTCTAACAGCACCTCCTTCCTCTTGCTGTTCTCTTCCTTGTTACCTTCTCTGTTACCTGTCTCCTTTACTCCTTTCATCTTGCTTTCCTGATTTATACCCACTTGTCTTCTGCCTTGTTCCCAACCCTGTCTTCTTGTGCCTGTCCTGGGTGAGCTTACTACCCTTGGGCACTCCCTTCCTGTTGCTTCATCATCTGTGGGTGTAAGTGTTGCCTTTGGTTTTACAGTCCTTCCACCAGTTAGTTTAAATGCTCATCCAAGTATCATTTAAACCTTCTACAAAAGACTGTAGTCCCCCTCCTGGAAAGATGCAGGCCATCTTTTCCATAGAGGCCCATATCCCCCTAGGTTGGCCCCAGACCCTAGTGTAGCCAAACCCTCCTCCATGCACTAAGCCTTCAATCAATTATTAAAAGCCCTTGTACGGAGTATCCTATCCTCTCTCTGGCTGTATACAGATAACACTTAAAACCACCATACATTTCACCTGCTTGAGGCCCCTCCCCAACTCCCTGAAATTCTCCTGCACTACCCCTATCCTGTCCCTTACCAGGTCATTTTTCCACAGCTGGACAATGACATCTATTTCCCACCCCATCTCTTGCTGCCCTAGTGAGCCTCTGGATCTGCTCTTCATCCCTTCAAGCCAAAGCACCTCTCAGGTGTATCACCTCCCTGTATCTTTCTCCCCCTGCTCCCATGTCGTTCCCCCCTAACAAAAGGGTCTTCCACCAGCAGCTGCTTCCTCCTTGGCTGGGGGCCTCTTCCTCCATCCTTGGAGCCTTCCTTTCTGAGGACCCCCATTTCCTCCATTCCCACTGCTACAGGTGCCTCCTCCCAGCTGCCACATCCTGCCAGTATGGTAAAGAAATTCTGTGATGCTGGATGAGAAGTGTGCACCCCCTCCCACCTTCCCTGATCCCACCAAAGTCCAACCGCTCTGCCTCTGCCTGGACATCGTTTGAGGCAGCAGTGGCAAACTTGGTGGCTTCTGGGTGGGGCAGAAGGTTCTCTGCACCACTGCCAGTTCAGCTTAGAGTCCAGCAATCTCTGCTCCAAATCAAGAGAGGTGAGTACAAATGGGGCAACACCTGAGTCTCTAGAAGGTGTCCCAAAAGACTGTAGTTCCACACCCGTTGCACTGCACCACACCGATGCTCTTTCCTTCCTTTATCCTATTGCCTGTTTAAACTTCTCTGTACCCTACTGCCTGTTTCCTATGCCAATTGAAGTCCTACCTCTCCTTTTGCTTAACTGAAATGGATTTGGTACCCTAGCCTAAACAGAGTGTCTCTTGGTTTCCTTTATAACCAACTTACCTGTGCCTGACTTGTTCTTAGTGTCTACCCACTTTTGCAAACTTTTTGTTACTCTACCTAGATAGGATGCCTTCCTTTCAATCCCTTACCTGTACCTACCTTATCCTGGTTCCTACTACTCCTTACTTATTAATGTTTACCCACTACATGATCTACTTACCCTGAAGCTGACTGTTTCAGTATAGTAGAACACAGTAGTATTCTATCGTCTCATCTTGGCCTGATGTTCCTCTGTAAAGTCTCCTGTGGACTGCAGACTATCTGTGGATGTATGCAAATGCCTCACGGCAGATTACCCACTGCTGTGCTGTTCCATGCCTGCAGATGCCTAAGGTAGACATTCTACTTCTGTGCTGTTCCATGCCTATAGATGTTTAAGGCAGATGCCCCACTCCTGCACTATTCCAAGCCTGCAGATTCCTACTTACAAGTTCAACAGGCATTAGCCCTCAGAGAACTTGCCACCCGATTATGGGTCGTGCTATATTAGAGTTACCCATATATTCATCAAGTCTATTTTTAAATATAGTTATTGTGTCACTTTCAACTATGGCTTGTGGTAATTTATTCCATCTGTTTATAATTCTTTGAGAGAACCATTTTGTCCTTTTTACTGTTATATTTTATCACCTTTCATTTGTTGCCTATGAGATCTGGTATATTTGATTTTAACCTGGCTAGTAATACCATTAGTCTCTTTTAGAAATTGGTTATTCTTTGCTTTAAAGCCAAGACATAGATCACCTCGTGACCTTCTGTATCCCCTAGAAAACAGTCCCAGTTTGCTAAGTCTCTCCTTGTAGCTTACATCATTCATTCTTTTAACTTTTTTTGTCATTTTTCTCTGGATTTTTCCAATGATTTTTTCATCCCTTATTATTTGTGGGGAACAGAATTGAATACAATATTCCAAGTGAGGTCTAACAAGACTTTTATATAAGGGAATAATCACCTTTTCATCTCTGCTCTTGATACTGCGAAAAATGCAACCCAATATTGTATGGCACTGTTTGGCCTTATATTTAGTATGAGTATTAAAGGATAGATAATTGGAAATGTAGACAACTAAGTCTTTTTCACAAGTTGTTGATTCTAATATGTGTCTGGCCAGTGTATCTATGTAATTAGGATTATTATGACCAAAATGCATTATTTTGCTTTTACTCTCATTAAATTTCATGTGATTTAATGCTGCCCAAGAGCTTAGTTGATTGATAATATCTTGAAACTGTTTGCATGAATTTACATTTGTGATGACTGCACCTATTTTGCAGTCATCTGCATATTTATACATCCAGGCTGAAGTATTCGTCTGCATAGATGATATGAGTATGTTAAACAGAATAGGTCCCAAAACTGAGCCCTGTGGTACACCACTTGTGACACTACATGATATCAGATTCATATACACAAATCACCATTTGTTGTATCCTTCCATCCAACCATGATATGATCCAGTTAATTATATAAGGGTGGATGTCAATTTTAATGATGTGTTCAATAAGTATTCTATGGGATACCATGTCAAATGCCTTGCTATAATCTAAGAACAGTACATCCATCGACAAACCCCTATCAATTGCAGCACTTATAGGTTTGAAACATTGCAACAGATTTGAAAGGCATAATCTATTTTGATAAACTCAGGTTGTGATATATCCACAAGACCTTTTTTATTAATATGATTTATTATTCTGTTTTGTATGAGTCATTTCATTAGTCTCCTGATCACAGATGTGAGATTAATAGGTCTGTAATTATTCACCATTGATTTATCACCACCATTAAATATGGGAATTACCTTAGCCTCTTTCCATTGTGACAGAACCTCACCAGCATGTATCAAATTATAATAACTGGTCAGCAATTTCTCTCAATGTACTGACCAGGTTGATATTTTCCATAACAACCAGCTGGTTGTTATGACATTCATGAGCCATGCCAGTCAAACTATGCTGCTGCCTCATTGGCCAACATTCTGTATGTGGGCAGGGCCAAACAGTCTCACAAACTGCTGGAGAAAAATTGCTGGTCTGTTATTATAAAAAATAAAAGATGGGGAGGGTTTTTCATATGAGAATTTAATGCACACCCTCATTGTGGGATTTTGAACTTTGAGGGCTTCTGCCTCGGGTCTTATGTAGCATCCCACAACTCCGGGTGCATTAAATTATCAGATCAAACCCATCCCCAACCATTATTCTCTATATTAAATAGTTTTACAAGGGATACCAGTAATACTGAAACTGTCTCTTTTAAGAATTTTGATGGAATATCATCAGGTCCTGCTGAGACGTTGGTTTTTATTGAACCAATAATAGATGATACCTTATCCATAGTAAAATCCTCAAATTTGATTGAATCTAGAGGTAATATTCTTGATATTTGCTCTTTGGGTTCAAATATGTTTGTAAAATGTTTATTGAATTCAGATGCCATGTCTTTCTCATTAGAAATAGTTGCAGATGATGTCACAATGGGACCAATGGTTTTGTGATTTCCTTTCAGGGAACCTATGTAATTAAAGAATTGTTTTTTATTGTCCATCTAATGTGTGGCTATTTTTAGTTCAAGTGCTTTTTTTGCTTTTCTGAGATTAGATTTAATTTTACTTGTAATAGTTATAGTTGCTTTTAATTATTTCACTAGGGTTTTTTGTACATTTTTGTACAATTTTTTTCATATTAATTTGTTTTTTTATTTTATTGTTTCACCATAAGGGTCATATTTTGTTATTTTGATATTTTTTCCTACATGGAACCCACCTGCTTATACATGTTTGGATTTTATTGCTAATAGTTTCCAGGTATTTATAAGATTCAATCCTTCTAGTTCTTTTTCTCAAACCCACAATGCTAGATATTCTCTAATTTCTTTATAATTACTTTATAAAAGTTCTTCATTATAGTAATACCCTTGGTAGTTTAATTTTTGATTTCAATTTTAATTCCACAATTTGGGGATCACTGTCACCTGGGGAGATAGAATTTCAGGGATGGCAATACCTGTTTGTGTATTAGTAAATACCAAATCAAGTATTTTATTTTCTCTAGTATGTTTTTAAACTAATTGCTCTTTTCAATCATAATGTCAATGAATCTGTTTTAACAGGAGCCATGTCCTGCCAGTAAATCCAGTTAATAGATGGGAAGTTAAAATCTCCTATTAATATATAATCTCCTTCAACCTCTGCATTTTCAAGTACTGTAAGGAACAAATTGGTTTCATCTGCAGTTAAATTTGGAGGACAACACAGACCCACAGTTATTGATTTTTTATGGAAATTAATATTAGCCCAAAGAATTTTGGATATAGCATTTTGTCTATTTTTTTACTGTACATTTTGCATCTACATAAAGAGCAATCCTCCACCTGTTTTGTTTGTTCTATTTTTATTTAATTTAATATATCCAGGCATTTATATTCCAATCATTGTCTTGGAACCAAGTCTCAGCTACCCCCATATTGCTCTTTTGATTAGCTACTAATAAATTGTTGAGCTCATCAATTTTATTTCTTAAATTTCTTGCATTTATTAAAGTAAGTGTAATGGTTTAATTGTTCTCTTAGCTGAAAAGTGTGTAGTTTTTTGGTTTTTTACTATTCTCCTGAACTGTATATCTGTTATTCGATTTTGACATTAGTGGGGTTAAAGGTTCCCTTCTTTACCCCATTATTTAGTTTAAAGCTGCATTGATTTCTTTAAGAAATTTATTTCCAAGAATTGTGCAACCCTTTCTACTGAGATGGAAGTACTCATGGTAATTATGAAATTCTTCCCAGTGTGGAATACCCTTAATGTTTTGGGAGAAACACCACCTCCAAAGCCATGTACTAATAGTTTTTATTTTTCCCATGTCAAATTCTGTAGCTTTTGGTACTGGTAAAATTTCTGAGAGTATGAATGAACATTTCATTTCAGTCAATTTGTAAGTTATTGCAACAAAATCTTGTTTTATTTTATGTAATGGTTGAGTTGAGATGTCATTTATTCCTACGTATAAAATTACTAAGGGGTTTTCTCTGGAGTTACCTAATTTTTTATTTTTTTATGTAGTTGTTTAACCAGGAGTAGCACACTAAGCTGAAAGTTTTTTCACAGGTGTGACCTGGGGGCACGGGGAAGTTAAGTGACTTGCTCAGGGTCACACAGTATGCAAGTGGAAGCTGTGGGATTCAAACCCAGTTCTGGTCTCCTGGATGTCACCAGATTTGCAGCTCAGAGCCTTAAACCACTGTGCTATACTGCCTTCTATACTAATATATTGTCTAATCTGGTTGTCAAGTCTCCAATTTAGAAACCCTATAACTTGATACCATCCTGTTATTGTTATCAGGATTGCAGATTGATTAATTCAGATGCTTTATAATAGAATCACCTATTATTAGAATTTGTCTGGCATTATTATTTTCAATTTCCATTGGAGAACAGAGCTGAATTAAATCACCATTTGTTATTGGACATGGAGAAACATGTTGTTGCTCAGCTATTTGATAACTATATGTCTAGTTTGTTCTGGTATCTGGATGTCACAATTACTGCTTGTGTTTATCTGGTCACGTTCTATATGTCCTAATATAGGATTAGTCATATTTGGTTCACCCTGGTTGCTTACTTCATTAGATATAGAATTCAAAGGTTCAAACAAATTACATATGGGGATTGTGAATTGTGTGGCTTTCAGCCTCTTTTCAGGCCTTTGGAGCCTTGTACCAAAAACCAGTTGTCGTCTGAGTTAGATGGTATTTCTTCTTCCCTATGTCTTTTTCTCTGGTGGCAAGACATTTGTATTTCACTTTTTTGTCCAGGTAGTATGGTTGTACTGGAATCAGAGCTAGCACATGGTATAGCTATGCTGTTGGGAGGCTGTTCAACAGTACTGATACTATGGGGCCTGTCTGTGTTAACCCTACTGTTTTGTGTGGATTGATTGGCCAGATTGGAATCTTAATCGCATGTCAGCTTGGCTCTTTCTAACTCAATCAATCTGTCATTAAACAACCTATTTCAAGCTCAGACTTTTATTATATTCACACTTCTCACATGTATATGCTTGGGATATATATTTTCTCAGTTATCTGGAACATTGCACAGGAAGAGCATTCAACTCCTGAACATCCATCTATTGTTGCTATAACTTCCATACTGAATGTTAGGCTTATATGTTTGGCAACTGTAAACACTTCTGATCTAGAGTACTGTTGAGCACACACTTTGTTTAGCTAAAGATTGAATACACACCTACCGCTCTATCTGTCAGATGCTACGCTATGTCCTGCAGACCCAAACCAGCCCAAACATGCCAGATCATGCACTATGATGCACATGTCTTTACTATATCTTCACAAGCGGAACTGCATGCTAGCCCTGCTTGCTATGGAGCATCTAAATAGTCACTGCTGACCCAGAAGCACACTCAAGGTCACAGTCTGAATAAAGCTCCACAAAAGTTATAAAACTAGCAATTGAGGGTGAATATCACTTACAAGTGATATTGGTACCCAAGATGTTAAATGCACTATACAAGCCCAAAATAAAAAACTGAACTAGTCCTGAATTGAGTTGTGGTTCTAGGAGATGCCCAGAACTACCACTCACTCTTCCTGCTTCCTGTACTTGGAAGTAAGGCTCCAATTCATTCTAAAAGAACACAAGTGCCCTGTCTTAAAAACAGTATTTAGCATAACATTTATTTCATATATGTGGTTTAGCTTCTTGCACATGCACTGCACTGTTCCACACCTGCAGACACCTAAGTCAGATGCCCCATTACTGTGCTGTTCCACTCACATGTTGGACCATGAGCAGGATGGTACATGTTGGGCAAGGAGTCTTTTACAGTGCTCTTGTTAGAAGGCACTAAGCCTCTGGCAGCTCCACTCCCCCATCACACACCTCATTTATAGGGCTTCTTAATCTGCTTCCCCAAGATTAATTTCCTGAGCTAGGTTCCCAACTGCACCAGTTACAAATTAAAAGACAAGTCTCAAACTGCTCCAAACACTGACTAAATATCTCTTTCCTCCAGCTACCACTTACACTGCTACTTTAAATATGGAGAGTGATATATATATATATATATTTTTTTTTTTCTTCCAAAACAATGTGTTACTGCACCAGGAAGGGTTCAACTTGAAGCAACAAAAGTAAGAAAAATAACTCCCCATCCCCCCAAGCAGCCAAAGGGACTCAACAACACAAACAACCACATCAGTCATCATCAGGTAAGATAAATATACAACTCTTCGCAGATGACGCAAAATACATCCATCATCATGGTCCAACACTGCTGTAGACATGGATACACAGCCACACTTCATAAATACACACCCACTTCAGGATGCATTTATTTTATCTAATATGTGTTAGTGTCACTGTACTATGTATTCTTTGCAAAAACTTTGTTAATACACCAGTTAGGGTTCACATTACACCAACAAAAGTAGGGAAATGTGGATTTAGGGTTTCCAACCCTAACATCCATCCACTCCCATCCTGCAGGCAGCAAAGTAAACATTATTTAGGTTTCACCTCTTCTGAGTTTTCACAATCAGTCATGGGTGTTCTTGGGTTGTCAACTTAACACTCACCCCATTCTATCAGTAAAGAAGCTGAGATGTGCAGACTATATGAGAATGGGGGGAGCATTAGGGTTAACAACTCCAAGGAGCACCCCACCCTTGATTTGTGAAGACTCAAGAGAGGGGAAACTGTAATGATTTTTCCTTTTGCTGCATGCATGGTGGGGGTGGGGTGTTAGGGTCTGGATCCCTAACATCACATTTCCATACTTTTGTCAGTGGAATGTGAACCTTAACTGGTGCATTAATGAATTTTTTTTTGCAAAGAATTTCCTCATTTTTGAGATAGTAGAATTGTATCCTCATTAATGCAGTTTCCTTCAGAATCTGTGTGAACATATCCATTTGCAGGGCCCTGTGCTTCCATCCCTCCACAGATGCATACATCAATACTGCTATGTTTTTTTTTATTCATACGAAAAAGGATGCCTTCATACAAAAAGATAATCTGAAAAAAAAAAACCTAAGTCCAAATTCCTTTTTCATATGAAGGCATCTTTTTTCGTATGGCTCAATTCCTTTTTCATATGGACAAATGAAAAAAGGATATTGAGTCACTAGAAAAGATATTAAAATGTATAAAAAAACACATTTCTGGGTAATTTTTCCAAAAAGTAACTCCAGAATCCACCTCACAGGATCCTGATTAGCAAGATACATGTTTTGGTGTCTCTGCAGGATCGCATGTTCATGGGTTTTCAAAAACATTTAAAAAAAATGGAAACAAGATGGCGGCTGTACAAAAGGAATTTTTTCTCATGAAAAAGGATTACCCCCATATGAAAAAGGATATTTTTTCGTATGAATCAAATTATTTTTTCGTTCCAAGCAGCTATTCAAAAAACTGTACTGAGCATGCTCAGAACTGAAATTTCAAATTCTTACAACTTTGGAATGGTTTAATATTTGTTCACCAAACCAGTGAAAGACATCACTGCAGCCCAATCCCTTTCTATCCTGAAATTTTCAGACAAAACTTCCAAACCATCTGGGCGTTAGATGATGACAAATGACAGCAAAAAAAAAAAAAAAAAACTCAATTTTTAAACCTTTTTCACTATCTGGATCTCAGATCTCTCTAGATGCAAAGAAATATTAATGTGATGGAAAATAACAATCATGGACATTACAACATTTGTATCATGACTTCATGCAAATGTACCACATTGTTAGTTCTTTTGTGTATAGTTTCTATGTACAATGGTGATCACATGATAATAGCTATACTAAGAAGTGGCACAGAAAGATATTTGTGGTTTGAGAATTACAAATGTTAACATTACTGCTCTGGGCTCATAATAGCATGCAAATCTTCAATTTATGTTTTTGTTTGAGTTTTGCATGGAATGATGACTATGCTAATTTCAGTAATAGAACATGTCATAAAATTGTAATAGAGCATTTTGAAATACTACTTATTTACATTACTGCACTGGGATCAGTATTTCATACAAATATCTCAAAATATTGTGTAGGTAAAAAATTACCACATAGTGATGATTGCATAGTAATTTCAATAGTAATAAATCTTAGCAAATGATAGTAATGAGTTCACAAAACCTGCTATTAAGATTACTACATTTGGATCAAAATTTCATGCAAACATTCAAAATATATTTGTTTTACATTTGCATGGAATCCAGATAGCACCCTAATGTCAATGCTTGGAAACAAAAGAAAATGATAATGGTGCATTGAGAAATGCTAGTTATTCTCATAAGTGAACTGAGATCAAAATTGCATGCAAGTGTACATTTTCTATCAGTTGCTCCAGTTCTGCAGCCTGAAGTGGGGTGTATGTGTGAAATGTGGCTGTGTATCCATGGCTACAGAAGTGCTGGACCATGATGACAGATGTCTCTTTCGTCATCTTGAAAGAGTTACATATTGTTTGTTTTACCTGATGATGAGTGTCTGTGGTTGCTTGTGCCTTTCACTGCTTGGGGTGGTGGTAGTGGACTGAGGACTTAGTGTTGGAAATCCTAATGCCACATTTCCCAACTTTTATTGCTTTGAGTTGAACCCCAACTGGCGAAATAACAGAGTTTTTTTTGGAAAGAATTGCCTTTCCTTTTCAATAGTATTCAGATTGTATATGTTTCCTTTTGTTTGTTTTTACACCACACGAGCAATAGATGTCTTCAGCAATGTAGTCTGCATGAGCTCTTCTGGTCTTCACATTTCATCCAGCTTCATCTTCAGCATTGATTCTCCACATGACCATTGTTGTTTTAGAGATTCCAGTTTGCAAAATACAAGAAGTCTTTTAACCTGAGAAGTCATCTGTTTTTCAGTTGTAAATGTGATGCTTTAATAATGTTCATTTAATACCAGTAGCCACCCATGACATTTCTTGATTTAGAATTTGCAACACAGCCAATAAATATATTCTTAGAACTTATAAAGAAATAGACACAAAACAGTAAAGAAGTTTAAACAAAATATTAGAGCAAAAATGGCAGTTGAATTAGTGTCAATTTGTTGCAATGTTCCTGGAGAAGGTGAAAAACCAAGTACTACAAAAATGAATGTAGCTGACCAGTTCCTGGGGTTATTAGAATCCCATCAGATGAGATCAGGCAAATAGCTTGGGCAGTCAGAGGGTATCAAAGCTCTCTGTAAAACATTACATCACCATCTACTCAGCTCTGCTGGGCAGGGGATGATGTCATGGAATTTAGAACCCTCGCAGCAGCATAAGCCACACTGTACCTTCAACTGTTTTTGAACTGTAAGTCAGTTTGAAGTCATAGTTTGAGTGGAGAGTTCCGTAGCAAGTGGTGTTCTGACAAGAGTTCACTTGCTCGAGGGAAGGACCCTCATTTTGTTGTTTTCTGCCTTAGTAATGTAACCAACAGCTGGTTTCTTCTGGATGTGTGCTACCAGGATCTCTGAAGCCCCCGAGGGGTGAAGATTTTCCACAGAAAAGAGGAATGGGACTGAAGGTTCAGTGAGTATTTTGGGGCAACCGAAAAAGACTGTAAGAGCTATCAGCACTACCCAAAATGTAGTGACTGTGTGTGTACAATTTAGGCCCTGTCCATACTGCTCCGCTTTTTCTAAAATGTTTTAAAAAATGTTTTGTGTTCTGTGCTAGAACACAGTTGTCAGCGTGTCCACACTGCAACCCGACACCATGCTTGCCCGCATCAGTTACCAGACATGCTTGCAGCAATACCAGGCACTGCAATCTATGCTGAGATACTTGTGAATGGACATGGTCACAGATCGGGGAAAAAATTATTCCATTCGATTCAGAAGCTCATTGTGAGGTCGAGGATGTAAGTCAATTATCCCCTTTTCCTTTGGGCAGCAATGTACAAACTCCAGAAGTTAGTGGGGGTTGCCTTAAATGGTATTACAGCACAGTTTGCATCCACACTACTGTTAACACAGTTTAAGGCAAATGTTTTGGTCTGAAACCATGCTCGAAACCTGCTATGATCAGGTTTCGAGCACAGTTTTTGAACACGGTTAGTAGCTCGGTTTTACCATGCTACAGTGTGGATGTGAACCATGTTTACTGACTGTCGGTAATGTTACAAGACCTCCAGTGTGGACAAGGCTTTAAAGATATGGATTGTGTGGGAGATCTGTGGATTTCAAGTGTTCTTTACAAGTGTCCTGAGGGGTACAGGATGTAGAAAGTACAATGTTCAAATGGGGTTGGTTAGTGCCTTGTCAGATACAGGTACTCAGGACCTTGGCACACCGCTTGTGCAGTAGGATGTCTCTTGTAGCCCTGTGTGGCTAGGGAATCCTGTTTCTAAAGTAATGGCAGAGAGAGTCTAGCTTTGGCCAGAGTGAGCTATCCTCTCATTCCAGGGTTCAAGTAGACCAAACTGGTTACAAGGAGGAATGTTTTTAGGTGTTAACTTCAGTCACCTAGTGGTGCTCAAAATAGTCCTGGTACTCCTAAAATAGGGCTGGATGTTCTTGGAAAATGTTCTTTTGTAAGTCCATAATTCCTGAAATAGGGCTGGACGTTCATGGAAAATGTTCTTTCATAAGTCCATGTACTCCTGAAATAGGGCTGGAAAATGTTCATTTGAGAAGTGAGTAATGCCTGCAAGAGGTTGGAAATGTTTTGCCTGTTACCAAATGTGACATCTGTCTGGACAGTTACAAGCCCTGGGGGTACCACCATTTCTTGTTAACACTTTGCCAGGAATAAAAGTCATGCAGTAACATCCCAAATTTCTAGCTGCGGACAAGCCATCTTTGAGTGCATAGGCGTAGATTGTGGGAGGGCAGAGGGGCAAGCTGCCCCCCCTGAGAAATTAGACCAGGACTTTTTTAGGATCCCAGCCACTGTTCTCTGGTTATCATTTTTTTTTTTAATACTGAATGGGCTCAGGGCTATGCCCAGACTGCCTGCACCTCTCCGGGAGAGGGAGGGGGGGAGGCGGCGCGGCATCGTGTCTCATAAACAAAAACTATCCCCTTTTCCGATTGACTGCAAGCCTGCAAACTATAGTAGCCTGTATGTTATAGCCAATCAGAGATTGCTTGGTTGGTGCCATCGCTATGGAGCAGTAGTTCGTTAGTGGCGCCATTTAGTTGTCTGTGTGCCTTCCATGAAGGAGCAGCAGCAGCATCCATATAGCATAGGGCTGAGGAGAGATAGCTATTTGAGGATGTCGAGCAGCAGTCGTTGGTTGTCTGTCAGGTGTCACTAGTGTCTCAGTCAGTCTAGTGTTCCCACCCTCCTCCTGTCCTGAACAGCCCAGTTTAAATATACCTCACCTGAGTCCTCTGACTACCTACTCTCTGTTTCTCAGTGCAGCCAATGGTGCTCTGGACTCTCCCGCTGCCACCTGAGCCTCCCATCCCTGAAAGCCTAGGAGGCCTGCAGCCACAAGGCCTCTACCACTGGACAGACCAGGCAGGGTAGTGAGTAGTACAATTATAGTGAGTCTGAGGCACGGCCAGGCTGCCTGCACACCCAGCTCCTGTGTTCAGCAGGCCAGAAAAAGATTTACCATGTTGTCGGTGAGTCCCACACCATACCCATTGCCCACCAGTTCCACGGTCCTCCGAGAGGGATTATTCAGGTCAGTGAACAGCCAGGCCCAGAACAGAGAAGAAGCCAGTGGTCATGCAGGCTATAGCAGACCCATAATGCGACACGTTCATCTGGTGTTAGAAAAAATTTGTTACTGTCTCTTCGGGGGATTAATCGGGAGAGGAACGGGACTGTTGGGAGAGACTCGGCTACCTGACCTGCTTTCTTGGCCTTGCTGTGCCTGCTGCATGCTGCCCTGTCTGTACCCTTACTGATTTGGTGAGTAACTGTGCTGCAAGCTGGTCATTGGAAATGAATACCATTCACATCCCAGAAATGTGTCATTTGGGGTTTTGTCTTGGCCATGGCCATGTGTCTGGTGGGGTGGTGGAAGGTTTGCTGTTAGCTTGTGTTTCTTTGGGTGGAGGGATTTGCTGGCTGTTGAGGCTGTCCATGTTGGTGGGGTGGGTGGGGGGGCCTATTTGTTTGGTATGTATGGTGTGGACATTGGTCATGTTGGTGGGGTGGGACACTCAGTTACTGTGCTACTGGTGTGGTGAGGTTTGTTGGGGAAACTCACTGGTTGGTCTGTGTTTGGTGGAGCTGGGGATGGCCTTTTTGTGAGGTTGGGGTCAGGGAGACAGTCTGTGTGATTTGGGGCTGACTCACTGAGAGGATGGTCAGTGTTTGGTGCTGGGGGAGGGTCTGCATTTGGTGGGGCTGGGGGGGACGATCAGCGTTTGGGGCTGGGGTGGTTAGTGTTTGGGACTGGGAGGGTGGTCAGTATTTGGTGGGGCTGGGATGACAGTCTGTTTTCTATTCCGAGGTCTGGTGGGGTGGAGACACAGGCCATGGTGATGTAGGGACACTGGCTGTGATGGTGGGGTGGTGATACTAGCCATTGTTTGGTGGACTTGGCTGGCCATTTGTCTGGGGGGACTGTCCATAATGGTGGAAAAGGGGGACTGTCCATGTTTGCCTGCCAGGTGTCTTGTGGGGAGGGGGGACTATTTGCTGACTGGTGTCTGGGGATCTTTTCCATGTTGGCTTATAGGGGTGAATGTCGGTGATTGCTGATCAGGTGTCTAGGATGGACTATCAATGTTGTTGGAGGGAACTCTCCGTGTTTGCTAGCCAGGTGTTTGGGGGGATTGTTCATGTTGGTGGGACGGGGAAATTCTGTGTTTGCTAGTTGTGTGTCGGGGAGTGGGGACTGTCCTTGTGGGATATGGGCGACGTCCATGTTTGCTGGCTGCCTTTGTGTCTGGTGGGACTGTCCTTGTCGGTTGGGAGGGGCATCTATGCTCACTGGCCTGGTGTCTGCTGGGGAGGGGGACTATTTGGGTGTCTGGGGACTGTTCTTGTAGGTGGGGTGAAGGGGGACTGTCCATGTTTGCTGACTGGGTTTCTGGTGGACTGTCTGTGTTGGTTAGAGGGGGACATTCTGTGCTTGCTGACTGGGTGTTAGTATATAAACATACGTAAATGTTAAATGTAATTTCCATCTCATCCTTTACCTGTCAAGGGATGTATCCTCACTGACCTGTGCCTGCAGCTAGCATATGAACATTAGTAAATGTTGAAACATTATTTCCCTTCATCCTTTACCTGGCTGTAAAAGTAATATTTCTTTTTTTTATTTCTCCGATCGTCCACTGTGCAGGGGTGAAACAGGCAGATTCCTTGGCCTTGCTGTCTCTGCCTTCATTGCCTGGCAAACACAACCAAAGGGGTAGCTTTTTGTGTTCTCTTCCGTACAGTGTTACAAGACTAGCAAAAAAAATCTTGCACTAAAACGTGCACCCTAAAGAAATGATTATACTACTACCTGGCTATTGTTATAGCGACTACTGACTGGCCATGATTTTTGGGTGGGAGGGTTGGAACACTGGTCATGTGTGTGGGTGGGGTTGCGGACACTGCTGGTTTTGTGTGTGTGTGTGTGTGTGTGTGTGTGTGTGGTTGGGGACACTGCTGATCGTGTGTGTGTGGGGTTGGGGACACTGCTGGTCGTGTGTGTGTTGGGGGTTGGGAACACTGCTGGTCATATGTGTGTGTGTGTGTGTGTGTGGTGTTGCGGACACTGGTCATTTGAATGGGTGGGGTTGGGGATACAGGCATTGTGTGGGTGTGGTAGGGGCACTGTTGTGTGGGTGGAGGCACTGGCATTGTGTCGGTGGGGTGGGGTTGTAATTGTATACCAGGCAACTAGTGCTGACCGTAGCTCAACATCTCTTTCCAGACAAAGAAAGAAACATAAACAAAATGCAGTATAAAATGTGTTTTTATTTACTTTTGTGTGCCTGTGATGGGAGGCACAGACCTGGATGCCTGGAGCAGATACCAGATAAATGGAGCTGGAAATGGTGTTGGTTAGGTGGGGTGGGAGAGTGGCTGTGCTGCTGCGGTGGGGTGAGTGGCTGTGCTGGTGGGGTGGACACAGAGTGTGGAGAGTGGCTGTGCAAGTCCATCAGGGTGCAGAGAGTAGTGGAGCTGGCCAGTCTGGGTGGAGATAGGTGGCCTTGCAGGTCTGGGGTGGGGAGAGTGGGCTGTAGCTTTTGCATGGACATTTAATTCACTGTTGCTTGCTGTGCCTTCTGCTGCCCTACCAGCTTTCTGCCTGTGCTGACCAGGGCGGACTGGTACACATGCTGAAGAAAATGGTTCTGGCCACTAGTGATGGAGGAGGGAGGGTGGACACATACTGGCACAGAAATATTTTTCAACATGTATGCCAGTCTGCTGGGTCCATGCCATGCTTACCTCCCTCCAAGGGGCCTTGAACACTAAAGATAAGTTTCTGTGTCAAAATTAGGAACTGTTGGAAAGTATGAAATCCTATATAAAAATTATGCATGTTTATGTAGTTTCACCTTACTGAGTGGTTCAACAAGATGTTCTGTGGTCTCTCCTCCTCATTTAGCACCCTGACCTGTGACCTAGCCACCCCCCCTTCCCCAGCCAGGGGGAAGGTCTGTTGTTTTGTGGTCTTTTGGTGGTTTGTTGGGCATTGTAAAATGCATTGTTTCATTTACTGTGTTGTACTGCCTGGACCTGCTTTACCCTGTCTCTATCCTGAATGTAAACATGGTATAAAAAAAGTTTGTTTTTTGGTGGTGTGTGTGTCTGTCTGTGTCTGTGTGTAGAAGACTAGAGACACACGCAGACAAAAACAACTGTATTAAACCACATCAAACTGAGGCAACCATGTTTCATTTGTGCCCTTCAAAACTGTCAGATGAGAAGATTTTGAAGTAGTCTGTTGGGGGGGGAAGCATCCACGGCAACCTGGGCTACCACAACCAGCCCACCACACACTGTCATAGGTGATGCTAATAAAAACCAGCAACCAAGTACTTACCTTTCAGGGTGGGTCCTGCGAGGCTGTGCACAGGTATCTGGAGTCGTCATTCCAGTAAACATCCTGTGCGCCTGTTCTCTTAGGTTATGTGATGCGACCACTTTTGTGCCAGGGCAGTCCATGTTTGCTTGGATGGGGTTGTGTAACCCTGGGCATGACCAGAGATGCATATTCCTTAGGAGCCCATGGGGGAGAGTGAGTAGGGGTGTGGTGTGACCACACCATGCTCATGATCATCTTGAACAATTAGGGATTTACATTGTTCTGTTGCACTGTCCCAGGTACATCAGCGTGCTTGTTAAGAGCACCACCTGAGGGATATCAGCAAGTCCCATGCTTATGTATGCAATGCTTGCTTGCTTGAGGAGAGCATTATCCTCTTCACTTACCTTACCTAACCAGATTCAGGCATGTGACATTGAATAATATGGGATGGGATGGGAGACTAATGAATTAACTTGGTTATAACAAAGAAAAGTGTTAACACTGGGTGCAAGTAAGCAATAGTGCCCGACAGGGCATGTGTCATGCTGGGATAACGTCACGCCTCAGGTGGTTGGGCATGAGTGCATCCAATACATAAGGCATGATATTATCCTACCATGCCACACACCCTGGAGGGCATTATTGCTATTATACAATGGCATGTTGTTATACAGAATTAAAAAAAAATAATTTTAAAGATGTTTTATTTGTGTGGAAAATATTTTTAAGAGAAGATACAAAAACACACAGTGCTAACAATCAAGAGGTTCACGGACAGGCTGAGACTAGACCTGTGATGAATCGGATGTATTGGGATAACATCATGGGTCTAGCCCAAGACTGACCAATCAGAGGCCAGCATTTATTCTTGCTATTGTATAATTGCAATTTTTTATGTAATCTTTGTAAATAAGGGCTCATGCTGTGAGGATGCACATGCTGGGATGTTTCCTATACCATCCATGTTTATAGGTATACTGAGGTGGCACAGCCATTTGCTGCACTTCCTTGAAACATGCTTTTTGCACTCCTCAAGGGTAGGAGGGCTAGCTCAAGCAGACATTTCAAGAAGTTCAGGATCCACTATAAGGGCTGAACTTGGAAGGGTTATGTAAGCAGCAAAGTGGGTGAGAGACTAGTGAGCTATCCACCTGGAGGTTCAGGTGGGGCAAAATTAGGTCAAGACTGATTTGAATTGAATCTGAGGGGAGGTCCTGTCCTCTTGAGAAGGATGTTAAGTTCCTTACATATTTTCAACTTTACAAGTAAGTCCCTCACTCCCAAGGCAGAAGAACGAAGAACTGAATACAAAACAGATCTCGGTCAGTTTTTCGAATCTGGTCTCAGGAGGAGTTGGGCCAAGAGCAGGCTGCAGTAAAACTGGTGGGGTGGGGAAGTGCTCTCACTTGGCCTGGGCTAGTCCCTCCCAGGAGTTATTCAGCTGTAGTCTTAAATGTTTTTGGGGCATTATTTGATGCTGGTTGATTTGTTTGCATTACGCAAGCCACCTGCCCTCTTCACTGTTGTGATACGTGAAAATCAAGACTTTTTTGTTACTTTGCCGCCCCTGTAAAAATAACAAACTACTCCCCTGTTTGAGTGACTTGTGTGATGTTTTTCAGGGCCCCACAGATAGGAGAGACACCATAGCCCTGGCACCTCTCTCCCTGACCTGGGTAAAATAGAAATGTTTTGTGCTCTACACCCTGACTTCTGAGATGTCCGAGTCAGGCACTGCCCTAATGCTAGGGGTGATTCCTATTTTCTGCCAACTTGTGGTTTGTTGCCTCTTCTGAATAACAAAAAGGGGGATCAGGTTACATGAAAAACAATAATGTAAATCACAACAGTAGGTCACCTATTAAATGTTAAACTTAGATGACTATTTGCTGTATATATTGTAACCAATATATAACTGTTTAAGTATGTACAAACTGCATTTGGAAAATTCCTCACTGGACCCCTTAATGAAGGCTATCATGTGAAAAAGCTGAACAGTGCATTGCCAGCATACTAGGTAAACCATTCACATGTTATTCAGTTTTTTTTTTCAATTTTTAACTTATTTTTATTAAACTTTCATTTAAAATGGACTCGTGTATAATAATGTCAAGAGAATATCTATGAGATGCAAAGATACAATCACACCTCCAGGATTTAAAAATCCAACTGGCATACATCCAATTAATACTACAGCATTGCTAATTTTATCAACAATTCTACCTTTTCCCTTTTAAAACATAAAAACACACAATACAACACATGATCAAATGAGAATAACAAAGTATCTAACAAACAACTGACACACAGGTAATTAAAAAACAAGACATTATCCCACATTCTGGCTTTCAGGAGAACATCATAATTTATAGTATAAAACAATATTCTGCAAAAAGTTAAGTGCTATGGACAATTTTCTCCTATAATTTGCAACTATAGTGTTGTGGCAATTCAAAGCCTCTAATCCTCTGTGCCCATTGAACTGGGGCAAAATGCAGCCACTCAGAGAAAAGGATCAGGTGTACCTCCCAGGCACAGTCCTGTCGTAGAATCATCCCAGAGTGGTACAGTTAGTTAAATTCTGTAGGTCTCCCCAGCAATATATAAAACACTGGCCACCTAACTCAAGCGCATTACCACCTGTTCCAGACAAGACAGCAAGGCGAGATATTGGCCCCACTGTCTTTCAAATTTATCAATATGTCCCTTGAGATCCCATGTCAGAAACTCCAACTGCAGCATATTTAGGAGGGAGTCCTTCCACATCTGCAGCATGGGCTGGACGTGAGAGACCCAGGTCAAGTAGTAGACCAGGGAAGGGCTGTGGACATGGCCTGCCTAGACTTTAGCAAGACATTTGACACAGTCCCACACAAAAGATTAATAAACAAATTAGCCAGCCTGGGAGTGGGTCCCAGGGGTGGCAGCCTGGGTAAAACATTGGCTGGACAACAGAACACAGAAGATACTAGCAAATGGAATCCACTCTGAAGAAAGGGGGTTTACTAGTGGGGTACTGCAGGGTTCAGTATTGGGTCCAATCTTTTTAATGTCTTTGTAAGTGACATTGCAGAAGGATTGGAAGGAAAAGTATGCCTCTTTGCAGATGACACAAAGATCTGCAACAGGGTTGATACACAAGGAGGTGTGGAAAGGATGAGAAGGGACTTGACAAGGTTGGAGGAATGGTCAGATGTATGACAGCTTAGATTCAATGCAAAGAAGTGCAAAATGATGCACCTGGGAAACAAAAACACAGGGGACGAGTACACAATGGGGGGAGGTAGTAACAACAACAAAAATGGAAAGGGACCTGGGGGTAATCAAATCAGATGACCTTAAGGTTGGCAAGCAATGTGAGAAGGCAGTAGAGAGGGCTGGGGGGATACTGGGATGTATAGGGATTGGCATCACCAGCAGAAAACAGGAAGTTGTTATTCCTCTGTACAGACAGTTGGTGAGACCCCATCTGAAGTACTGCGTCCAGTTCTGGAGACCCCATCTCTGCAAGGACATAGACAGGATGGAGGAAGTCCAGAGGGGGGCAACTAAAATGGTGCGGGGTCTGCAAAAGAAGCCATATGAGGAGAGACTAAATGAGCTTAATATGTATACCCTTGAGGAAAGGAGGGAGAGGGGGGACATGATAGAAACTTGTAAGTACCTCAGTGGAATTAACAATGTCCAAGAGGGTAGCATCTTTCAGAAAAAGAGATGTGCAAGAACAAGGGTATGGCTCAGAGGCAATGTGAGGAAGTATTTTTTCACAGAGAGGGTGGTGGACACATGGAACAGCCTTCCTGAGGAGGTTGTGTGGTCTAAAACTATGGGAGAATTCAAGAATGCATGGAACAGACATAAGGTAATTCTTGTGAGGGGTAGGAAGAAATAGGTTGTTGGTTAACTAGGATCTGCAGCTTATCTAGTAGGTAGGGAAATGGGCAGACTAGGTGGGCCAAGTGGTCCTTATCTGCCATCAAAGTCTATGTTTCTGTATTCACATTCTTTCTACCACCAACATTAACTTAATAGGCCTTGGGGTAATATTCCCAATCTACCTCTCCCTGCTTCTCTACCCCAAAGAGTATCCTCCACTGGTCAAGTTGTAGTCCCACTTGCAAACTGCTGAAAATACATTGGACGACTTCAGTCCAAAACTGGAGAAGGATGGGGCACTGCCAGAAGCGGTATAGATACATGCCTCTGTCTGTACTGCACCTACCACAAAGGAGTGACACAACAGGCAAGGATTTGTTCACCAGCACTGGGGAGAGGTATATTCTATACAAAAAATATATTAATCTTCTTTACATCTATTACAAATACTCAGCCCCATGTAGGAGTGACACAACACCTGCCATGCACCTTTTGGTATTGGTGTTTCCACGTCTCTTTCCCAGAGGGCCTTGGTTATCACAGAGGAGTCCGGCATCCCCTCCTTAATAGATAGGTAGTGTCTAGATAATGCCCCCTTAGGAGACACTCTAGCTTGTAAAATGCCCTGTTCTAATCCAAATAGAGAGAATTGCTGTGGCTGGAGATGACCCATACGCCTAGGCCAATCTCTAACTGGAAAATATCTAAACATCTGGGAGGCATGGGGTCGAGATGTCCAACCAACTCAGGGTAGGTCAAAAACACTTGTCTGCCATAAGATCCCCAGACATCGAATACCAGTAGCCTTCCATGTCCGGAAGGTCTGATCTACTAGTCCGCAAGAATTCTAGGCCCATTACGTCCTATAGGCCCGCAGCCCTCCCTTACTCAAATAGGCAGTTAGCCTAAATCTGCTTCCATTCTGATCTAAGGATACCTACGTGGCCCCCCTCGGGCCCTTAATCCAATCCTTAATTAATCTTGCCTGTGCTGCCAAGTGGTAGAGGTGGAAGTCAGGGTAGTTCAAACCACCCTTGACAGGGGCATTTTTAAGTCAAAGAAGGCTGATTCTGGGCTGCTTTTGCTGCCAAAGGAATTTTTCACAAGCCTTTTCTAAAATTTGAATGTCCTTTTATGCAAGCCAATAGGAGCATTTGGAGGGGCCAAAGTAATCTGGTCAGAATATTTGTTTTAATGATATTTATTCTTCCCGACCAGGAGACTGGGAGGCCCTGCCACCTATGTAGATCCCCCAGGATTTTTTCCAGGATTGGGGTATAGTTAAGCTTGTACGGGTGTCAAGCAACCTTCCCACCTGAATTCACAAATATTTAATGTGAGATGTTACTAATTTAAATCTGAGATTTTTAGGAGTCATGTATCCATCCTACCAACACACAGCAATTCCTATTTATCATAATTTATTTTGCATCCTGAAAGGAGGAACTCTTCTATCAGGGCAACCAATCGTGGGATTGATACCTCAGGATGAGAGAGGAACAGGAGGACATCATCGGCATAAAGAGAAATCTCATGCTGGACTCTCCACACAGCCGTTGCTAGGGGATTCTTATAGTTGAAAGAACCCCTTTTGAAATTCACCCCTTTTTCATCATTTGTAAATTTTTTTATTATTTCTGTTTATTTTATGACTGTTACAAACTGCTTATGCACACAAGATGAACCCCAGCAGTTTTTTCTACATGCATACCCCCCAAATGCTACCAAGCAGCTCCCTCAGTGCTAGTAAGATGACTGGAGCTGCTTTTGTGAGTCTTTCTCCACACTGTCCCCTATGTCTGGCTGGCTAATTGCAGCTCACGTCAACATCAAGAATGTGACTGGAATACAGCACAGCCGCTGCCAACAATTCACACTGTCAGCTAGCACTCGAGGATGATGGAGCATGGTGGCAGGCTTAGAGATGACGCTCCAGAAGAGCAAAAAAGTAGAGGACCTTGACTTATAATATTATCAGTTACTGGCAGAATTTTCCTGGTCACTATTGTCGAAGATGTGTCCCTTAATAGCTGTATATCAAGGGATAGGCTGTGCAGTTGGGCAAGGGAGCTGTTTGGGTGGGTTGGCTGAAGATTTAGAAATAAATTACTTAAATCCTCCTCTATATAAAATGCAGAGTTGTCATGTTTCATATGCCTATTTTAACTTTTCATAAGTTAAGCAAAAGAGGTACCACAGTGGAACGGCAATGCAAGTGTTTGGAAGGGTCTGGCTGGGATCTGCACCGTTGCTCAGAGAGATCTTCACTGTGGTCCCATTTGTATTGACATTCAGGTCCACTTTTGCTTGTGTCATCTGTATCAGATGCTGTTAAAACAAATAAGTTATGAAAAGCGTTTTCTCCAGATGACCAAATGTATCAGTAGAATGACATTTGTTCCTACAGTTCAGTGGTATGAAAATATCCACTATACTTTTGAAGCATGGTGGGATACAGGGTGGTATTTAGGAGATGGTAACTTTGCACTGGGAATCCCCACCATTGTCAAATTACCTTTCCCCTCACTCCCTTTGTCATGCCTACTACATTGGAGAATGGAGCAACAGGTGTAGTACCCAATATTGAACTAAGAATTATGTTACATATTTTTTTTTCCAAGCAAGGTGCCTGGTATAAAAACATAGAAACATAGACAATGACAGCAGAAAAAGACAAGAGATACATCCAGTCTTCCCAAGTTCCCTATAATCCCTGGAACCTACCATTTCTTCAAGGTACTAACTCTCCCCGTCCCCTCTCTATTCTCCTCCTTGGTGCTGTTGCCCCCAGTAACCACTGTTCCTTTCATTATGTCCCATCCCTGCTTGAATCCTCTGATTGTTTTTGCACCCAACAATTCAGCTGACAGACTGTTCCAAAGTTCCACTACCCATTCCATAAAGTAGTACTTCCTCACATCTCTCCTGAACTTACCTCCTGTTAATTAGTATTCGCATCCATATGACCGCAAATTGGTACGCAGGCTTTATAAATAATACCCCACAGTTCACTTTAATTCCTTTGAGGAACTTGAAGGTCTCTATCACATCTCCCCTCTCCCCCTTCTGGTCTCCAATGAGTACAGATTTAGTGCCTTGAGGCACTCCTCATAGGATCTGCTTTGCTGTCCCTGAATCATTTTAGTTATTCTGTGCTGCACTGTCTCCAACCTATCCTTATCCTTTCTGAGGTGAGGACTCCAGAACTGGGCACAGTACTCTAGGTGAGTCCTCACCAGGGATCTGTAAAGGAGCAGTATTATCTCCTTTCTTCTGCTATCAATACCCCATCACTACATTACAGCATCCTGCTAGCCTTGCTGTAGGCCATGTTGCACTGACTCAATTGCTTAAATGGTATATTGAGTTGGGGAGGGTGGGGGTTAAAGTAAGGGGTAGAGGAAGCTCAGATATGAGTTACATAGACTTAAAATAAGCCACAACAGATCATACCGTAGCCCATGGTTTCTGGGAGCCTATCAGCCCCAGACATAGAAACATAGAAACATAGAGTTTGACGGCAGATAAGGACTGCTTGACCCAACCAGTCTGCCCATTTCCCTACCTAATGGATAAGCTGCAGATCCTAGTTAACCAACAGCCTACTTTTTCCTATCCCCACCCACTAGAATTGCCTTATGACTGTCCCATGCATTCTTGAAATCCACCACTGCTTTTGACTCCACAACCTCCTCAGGAAGGCTGTTCCATGCATCCACAACCCTCTCCGTGAAAAGATACTTCCTCACATTACCTCTGAAGTGTCCCCCCTCAATCTTCAAATTGTGCCCCCTTGTTCTTGCACACCTCTTTTTCTGAAAGCTGTTACCCTCTTGAACTTTGCTGATTCCCTTGAGGTACTTGAAAATTTCTATCATGTCTCCCCTCTCCCTCCTTTCCTCGAGGCTATACACATTAAGCTCCTTAAGTCTGTCTTCATATAGCTGCTGGTGCAGACTCTGCACCATCTTAGTTGCCCTCCTCTGGACCGCCTCCGTCCTGTCTATGTCTTTGCGGAGATTGGGTCTCCAGAACTGCACCCAGTACTCCAGATGGGGTCTCACCAGCTGTCTGTACAGAGGGATAACAACTTCCTGTTTCTCTACTGGTGATGCCTCTGCCTATGCATCCCAGTATCCCCCATCCCTCCTTACTGCCCTCACACATTGCTTGCCTACCTTTAGGTCATTAGATATGACTACCCCAGACCCCTTTCCATTTTTGTTGTTGTTAGTATCTCACCCCTCATTGTGTACTCTTCCCCTGGGTTTTTGTTTCCCAGGTGCATTACTTTGCACTTCTTAGCTTTGAATCTAAGCTGCCATACATTTAACCATTCCTCCAGCCTTGCCAAGTCCCTTCTCATCCTTTCCATCCCACCCCACCTTGTGTATAAACTCTGTTGCAGATTTTTGTGTTGTCTGCAAAGAGACATACTTTTCCTTCCAGTCCCTCTGTAATATTGCTTATAAAGACATTAAAGAGGACTGGTCCTAGTACTGAACCCTGCGGTACCCCAATAGTAACCCCCTTTCTTCAGGGTGGACTCAGTTTGCTATTACCCTCTGTGTCCTGTTCTCCTGCCAATTTTTTACCCTGGCTACCAGCTTGAGACCCACTCCCAGGTTGGCCAACCTGTATATTAATCTTTTGTGTGGGACTGTGTCAAATGCCTTGCTAAAGTCTAGGTAGGTCATGTCCACAGCCCCTCCTTGATCTACTACTTTGGTCACCCAGTCAAAGAAATCTATTAGATTCATCTGACATGACCTTCCGATTGTGAATCCATGCTGCCTTGGGTCCTGTGCCCCCTCTGGCCTCCAGGTACTCAACAATTCTTTCCTTCAGAAGTGATTCCATCATTTTCCCAATCACTGAGGTTAAACTAACAGGTCTGTAGTTTCCTGCTTCTGCCCTGCTTCCACTTTTGTGAAGTGGAATAACATCTGCCCTCCTCCAGTCCTCAGGAACCACCCCATCCTCCCATGATTTGTTAAAGAGGGTAGTCAGTGGTGTCACTAGTTCTACCCTTTGTTTTTTTAGAATTCTGGGATGAATCCCATCAGGCCCCATTGCTTTGTCCACATTCAGTTTTAAGAGTTCTTTCAGAACCCTTTCTTCTGTGAATGGGCTGGTATCAACCCCCATATCTAGAGTGTTTCTATTGGTTGGTTTAGGTACCTCCCCCTCTTCATTTGTGAATACTGAGCAAAAATATTTGTTTAGTATCTCTGCCTTTTCACAGTAACCCTCTGTCCACCCCCCTCCCCATTATTAAGCCTCACTATCCCTCCCTTACTTGGTATTACTTGGTATGAAAGAACAGAAGAAGGCCAGAGCCCATCGAGACTGTTCCCCACACTATGTGGGACATTATTTATCTATTATCCCTCAACCAAACATCTAATTTGTTTTTAAAGACAGTGGCACTAGTTGCCTCTACCACTTCTTGTGGCAAGGTGCTCCATACAATGGATGCTCTTATTGGAAAAAAGTTTCCCCTTTTGATGGTTTTATAAGTTTTTACTTCAAGGTGTTTATTATGCAGTCTCTAAACATATTGCCTTTTGGAGAGTGTTAGACCACATTTTTCCATTAGATCTGGTGAATTTATTAAATTAAAAACCATAAGCATATCACCTCTTAATCTTCTAATTTGAAGAGAGAAGAGACCAGTAGCTTTTAATCTGTTCTGATAATCCAAGTTTGTTAATCTTGGAATCATTCTAGTTACTCTCCTTTGAACCTGTTCAAGAATTGCTATGTCTTTTTTTTTGGTTTGGATTCCAGAAAGAGGAGCCAAGTCTAGATACGGTCTAATGTATGCCCTGTACAATGGAATAAGGCATTGTTCAGTGTGATTAACAAAAGTGCGTTTTATTTGCCTCAAAAGTCTGTTGGTCATGCAAGCAGTTCTAACACAGTGATCATTTGATGTAAGTTTATTACTAACATATATCCCTAAATCTTTTTCACAATTTGATGAGTGAAGTGGTAGTCCGTTTATATAATATATCGTTTTTGGATTATTTACACCGAAATGCACTACTAAACATTTGTCTTGATTAAACTGCATATGATTTTCAATTGCCCAAAGTGTTAATTTTTCCAAATCCTTCTTTAATGCAGAAATATTTTCTTGATTATTAACCTTGCCCCCCCCACCCCCAATTTAGTATCATCTGCAAATTTAACCATGAAGTTATTTGGCCCTGTTTGTAAATCACTGATAAAGAGATTAAACAATGTTGGTCCCAAGACCGACCCCTGTGGTACACCACTTGTCACACTACCCGAATCAGACAAGATATCATTAAAGATATTTTCCCTTGGTCTTCCTTCACTCCCTGATGTACCTACAAGAGGTTTTATCCCTTCTTAACTGAGTTGGCTATCTTTTCCTCGGTTTGGGCCTTTGCTGTTCTGACTGTCTTCCCTGCTTCCTTTTGCTTTAATTGATACAATTTTCTGTCCTGCTCCTTCTATGATTCCTTGTACTTCTTGAATGCTTTCTTTTTCTCCCTAACTTTTCCTGCCCTCCTTTGAGAACCATAGTGGTTTCTTACATCATTTTGTTTTATTTATTTATTTGCTTCACACAAAGGCTTGTTGCCTCTGTGATGGCAGTTTTGATTATTCCCCATTGTTCTTCCACCCCTCCTTCCTGCCCATTTGCTAGTGCATTCCTTAGGCACTCACTCATTTTGGCAAAGTCAGCCCTCCTGATGTCCAGTACCTTTGCCTAGAAGCAAGTCAGCACTGTAGTAAGTTAGTAGTGTAAAATACCCAGCCAAAACCAGCTACAGACTCCACATTGAGGTTCAGTACATATATATATATACACATATACACAGACACAGACACACACAACATCTGTGCCACCAAGCTAGTAATAATTGTTCTTAGAGCAGGAGATGGAGGGGAGCTCACATATGAGTTGTTTTGGTTTAAAATAAGCCACACAATGAGCCACAGGGCACCTAGTACCCCAGAGCTTCTGGGGGCCTGGCAGCTCCCAGACCCCTTACCTATACACCCGTATATTCAGCTATAGATATTAAAGCTGATAACATATGTGAGACAATGCCTTAGGTATATTACAGTAGCTGCATCTTGCTGCCCTCCGGTACTGAATACATATATGTATTCACCCTGCAGCCAGCCAGATAATAATTTTAATTAGAGCAAGGGGTGTAGGAGATCTCAGATATGACTTCCTTAGCTTCAAAATAAGCCACAAAATGCACCACAGAGCATCTAGGACCCCATGGCTTCGGGGGTCCTGGCGGCCCTAAGAACCACAGCTTTTTTTAAAAGGTTGCAGACTGCGAGCTGGCCCAGTAGAGCAGAGGGCTGAGGCACTGGCACCTTACCTTGTGCTACACCGGCGACCTGGGTTTGGGAATGACCTTGGGTCACTGGGGTGTTGGCTTGGGAGGGAGGGGCTAGAGCAGGATTGAGCCATAGCTCTCCCTCCAAAGGGTGGATGCCCGCCCATCCATAGTCTCACTCCCACCGGGTGGAGGTCCAGTGGGTGAGTAGGTATGGGTGGTGACAGAAGTCAGGAGGGTAGAAGGGCCACGGATCCTGGCATGTGTCTGCATCTCCATGCTGCATGCATGCGTGTACACTGTGGGCCTGGAAGGTAGGGAACAAAACAGAAAAATGAAAAGAAAAATAAAAGGCTGCAGACTGCATAAACAGAACCCTCCTTGTAAAAATCCTGGCAACGGCCCTGCTCCAGACACCCTCAATCCCCTGAATATTCTCTGCTTTGCAAACCACAATCGCAAGGGGTTCAGTCCTAGTGCAAATAGAAGTGGGGTTAAAGGGCAACCAAGATGGGTGCCCCTCCCCAGCCTAAATTCAGGAGTTAGTTCCTCGTTCACTAAGAGTCTTGTCCTTGGGCCACCATACAAAAGTCTGTTATAGTCCATAAATTGGTCACCCAGTCCAAATCTCCCCTGAACATCAAACATATTGCCCCATTCAACCCTATCAAAGGCCTTCTTGGCATCAAGGGAGAGCACGCAAGCTATCTCCGGACACTGAGAGGCCAATTCCACCACACCTAGGAGCCGTCGGACATTATGGTAAGAGTGCCTGTCCCTAACACACTCCATCTGATCTTCTTGGACCAGGAGCAGGAGAAGAGATTCAAGGTGCCTCACCAGGACTTTTGCCATTATTTTAATATTACTGTTTACTAAAGAAATCGGCCTATAGGCCGAACATTGTGCAGGGTCTTTCCCTTCTTTATGTATAAGGGTAATCGTAGCTAGTTCACAGGTGGGTGGCAATTCTCCCTCCTCCCTTGCTTCAGTTTTTATCTAACATACTTTGTTAAAAAAAACTTTAACCTTTTGGTTACATGTTATTCAATTTTTCTAACATATATTGTTAAAAAACTGTTTGGAATAATGAATTGGCTTAAATTAAATAGGCAGCATTGAACCACTGTTATTATTTTTGTCAACATAAATGTGTGCACTCAAATAAAAGAATAATTATTGTATAATCATACAGACAGATGCAAATTGCATTACAAAAAAATCATTAATAGTTTAACTCAGGGTAATGCAACATATTTGCATATAAACAAGTTTTCAGCATTAAATACATATTTACAATTGAGTCATATTTTGATAGCAGATGACAAGCCAATATGTATGGTACAGTTGCAACATTTGCACGTGTCACGCAGTGTTACATGATGAGCTGGTGTATAGCTGTATATGGACTGGTGCATGTAATTTTGTTTTGGGGGGTTAAAGATCTACATCTGACAGGATTAGTTGTAGAAACTGATTATACCTACAGTCTGGCACCCTGGCAAGAGCCTACTAGAACAGAAACTGTGCACTATTAGTATCATATTTACAACCATCCAGCCATTACATGTAGAAATTAAATATAAGAAAATTAATTATTTATGATGAATGATACAGTCTGAAGGGGAACAATATCAGCGATGTATGTGTGAAGCCTACCTCTTTCTAGGCTAATTTACTGATTGGCATATTATTGGTAACTATTCTGCAGCTCCCACAAACTGCTTGATTTTTAAGACAGATATGCATATTTTAGCTTCCTTGGCAGCCTTTCTTAAAGGTGCAAGTTACATTATTGCCCTTTATCCAACAGCCACTGTATCTTAGCTACGTTGCTTAATTGCCAGAATGCACAGAAGCTCCAAGATGGAAAGTTACTGCATGAGTGTCAAAATACATATGTTTGAACATAACTCGACCTACAGTAAAGTCAGTTATTGGTGTCACAACTTTGACTCCCTGTGAGTCAAATCGTTGTAGTAGCAGCATGAAGTAGTTTGTAGAACAGGTCAGTCTCAATTATCGGGTACTGTTCTTTGTCGATTTTAGCACTCCCAGCCAGCGTTAGCATTGCTAAACAACTGTCTGAATATGATGGGTGATTCATGCGAATGTATAAAGAAATCCACAACACGTCATTTTTCATTTTTCTGTCAATATTTCCACAAGAAAGGGAAACATCTGCTAACATATTTTAGTGAGAAGTATCACCTTACTGGAATTCCTTCCTACTCTAATGAGTTGATGATTGTCGTCATAAACTGTGTTACATCTTGCTGAACGTTGTCAGAAAATGTGCTATGCTGGTTATATGATGCCACAGCATAATGCAGCGACATCAGCGACTGCACAATATTGTTTTGCCATTGGCTGACAGTTATAACTTGCATCAGTGAATCCATCAAAACTGTTGATTTTGAAACAATTATTGTGGCAACAAATGCAGGCAAATGTTGAAATATCTGCATTGCAGAATTAGCATAGCAATTAATTATAGTATTGTTGCCAAAATACACCATTGCAGACAGACCAATTGTTTTTTTTTTCCACTGGAGGTGATCTGGTATCATCAGATGTGATTGATCACTCACCACCTCTTAAAGCAGAAGAGTCATGTACAGTAGACTTCTTCCTCTTCAATTTCTGTGACTTCTTAGAAGACACGTTGCATGACTACGTCATTCACAGATGGCATCAAAAACATGTTGGGTTGATACAAAGTGTGCAGGCAATTGTACTCTATGGTGCACTTTTTCACAGCACAAATTTTGTCATGTGCAACGTTGTTAGTATACAGTCCTGCTAGAGTTCTGACATTTGACAAAGCAACATAGTTCATATCATCTTTCAAGACAGCATTTCCTATGTCTATTATTGGAGCATCTAAACTCAAATCTTGTGACTTGTTAATGGACACTGCATAAGCAACACAGAGTGGGAATTGTTTTCGTGTTACGTAAATGTCTTTCACAAGCTGAAATTTTTACTGAGTATCTGTCGATGCCTTGCAGGTAATCAAAGTTGTCAAATTTTACCACAACAATTTCTACAAATGTTGTCTGAACATTCTATTGAAAGTCAACTATGTGCCCCATTGCACCATTGACCAGTCCGCAATCCACATCAAGACTGTAACATAAAACCATGTGTGCATTTTTACCGACAGTAAGAGCTGACTCTAGACCAGCTGTTCTTGACCCATCTACATTCAGCTCTTTTATATGGTCAGTCATCTTTGGGATCATTGTTGGGCTTAGACAAACTCCATTGACTGAAGCATGTGGCGACAGTGTGACAATTGGTTGTTGCTGTTTCTCCAGCATTATCTGATTGAGCTGTGCACACTGTTTAAGCCTCAGCATCAAACACACAATCTGTGTGCCATCACAACATATTAAGTAAACACATCACATGCTTCAGACATGGAAGTCTCGCCTTTGCCTATCATGTGTGTGTTCAATATTGAAGCACTGGAAGTTGACAAGTTTTACAATTCGTGCCTCATCAAGTAGAGTCTTGTATTGTCATTCAGCACTCTGATGCATACTCTAAAAGAGTTCAACATAGGTGAATAACTCCACAGGTTTATTTCACCAATGAACCCAATAGCTTCTTACCTTCCTCAACAGTAGGTCTAGAAAATATATGCTTACCATTCACAGGTACAAATTGAGTAGGTCATCAAAACAGCAATGTTTTTGCCTCCAAAGGCAACTTCATTGTCTGTGCCAACAACCTCGCTGCAGATGTAGGTGAATTAAGGCAAGGATCGTATTGGAGACCATACAGATTTCATCAATAATCAGAGCTCCATTTTTTCAAATATACTGTGTAGGTCAATTGCAACTTTAAAAGTCAACTTGTGGTATTCATCAGTTTTGCCATGCTCAGCAGGCAGCATAAAAATATGGTGTAGAGTCACTCCACCTATATTATATGCTGCAAGTCCAGTTGGAGCTGTCACAACTGTAGACACTGGTACTCCAGCATATTTACTTATATTAGCACTAATTGCTTCAATAAGAAATGTTTTTCCTGTGCTAGCTGAACCACTGACACACACACATATACATAGTGATTTGTCTTTGTCACAACATTCTTTGTAGTGATGCTGAAAACCATGGCAAATGGCATACGTCTCAGCAGTATATACAACTTGCTGCTGTTGAGGTAACTGCTGTTCAATGACAGAGATGTAAACATCAGAGTGGCATGCATGTTCCATGGCTGTTTCAACCTCTGACATCAGTACAGTGGGATCATTCACAGAGAGAGGAGTTCACAGTGCACCTTCTCCCTTTGGATCCCAGTTCTCCTGAGAATTCACTGGAGTGTCATATTCCAGTTGTTCTCTAGCTTTTTTCTAGCTGTTCTTTCTTTAATTCTAATATTTTCATATACACAACTGAACTGACATACAAACATACGAAACTTGCCAGCAGAAACAGGCCTCAAGGTCTATCAAGTCTGCTCAAATGCACAGCTAGCACCCTTCTATTGCAGCTGCCCCACCCCCCATCCCTCCTCTCACCTTTGGAAAATGCTCAATGTTGTTTACCCATCCCCCCCTTGCACTGTCCCATGGTCATTTAAAACTGCCCACTGTCCTGCATGCCACCAGCTCCTCTGGTAGAGCATTCCATTTTGGCACCACCCTCTCAGTGAAATAATGCCTCCTCATCTCCCTCCTGAATCTGCCACCCTCCAATCTTAGCCCGTAACCCCTTGTGTCCCTTCGCTTCCTCAGCTTAAACAATCCCTCTGTGCCAGATTTATTGATCCCCCTCAAGTATTTGAAAGTTTCAATCATATCCCTCCGATCCCTTCTCTACTCCAGGGTGTACAAACTCAAGCGTCTCAGCCTTTCTTCGTAGGATCTGCCTTCCATTCCCTGTATCATTTTTGTTGCCATACGCTGCACCGCCTCAAGCGGCCTGATATCCTTCATCAGATACGGATGCCAGTACTGCACACAATACTCCAAATGTGGCCTGACCAAGGACCTGTACAAGGGCAGGATCACATCCTTGTGCTTGGATGAGAACCCCCACGCAATGCACCCCAGCATCCTATTGGCCCTAGCCGCAGCCTTGCTGCACTGAGCAAAGTTGTTTATGCTCCCTGTTACTATAACCCCTAGATTCTTCTCATCCTCAGTGACACCCAACCGCACCCCACACAACCAATATTCCCTCCTCGGGTTCTTCACCCCGAAGTGCATAACTTTGCACTCCTTTGCATGAAAACCCAGTTACCACCTTGCCAACCACTCCTCAAGTTTGGTTAGGTCACCCTGTAGCTTCTGCCACTTCTCTATATCATCCACAACAGCCCCCATCTTGGTGTCATCAGTGAACAAACTGATCTTGCTCCCAACCTGTGTGCAATATCTGATATGAACAGACCAAACAATACTGGTCCCAGCACAAAGCCTTGTGACACACCACTGGTCACTGGCCTAGGAGATGAGAGTTCATCCCCCCCACCACAACCACCCATTGCAATCTCTCTTCCAGACAATTCTTGATCGAGTTAGCCATCTTAGCCCCCACCCATACGTATTTCAGCTTTGCCCCCAGCCAGTTGTGAGGGACAGAATCAGAGGCCTTGCTGAAATCCAAATATAGGACATCCATTGCATGGCCCTTGTCCAACTCCCCTTGTGACCCAGTCATAGTATTTTGTTAGGTTGGTCTGGCATGATCTCCCAGAGATGAACCCATGCTGCTGCCCATCCTGGTGCTCATTGACCTCCAGAAAGGTTACCAGTCTCTCCTTCAAGATTGCTTCCACAAGTTTACCCACAATGGAAGTGATACTGGCAGGTCTGTAATTACTCAGCTCATTCTTTGGGCCACTCTTGTGGATAGGCACCACATGAGCCAATCTCCAGTCCTGCGGCATGCACCCATGTCCAGGGAGGTGTTGAACAGGTCAGCCGGTGGCCTGGCCAGCACCTCCACCAACTCTCTCAATACTCTGTGGTGAATGCCATCAGGACCTGGTGCCTTATCCACTCTAAGTGCCCTCAGACCTTCCAATACCTTGCTTTCCAGAATCACCTCATCAGTCACCCCCATCTCCCCACCCTTCCAGTCCACGGAGTTAGCGGACCTCCCACCTTCCCTCATGAACACAGAGCAGAAGTATTAATTCAGTACTTCTGCCTGTTCCTCCTCTTTCTCCACCCCCATCCTTCTTGATTCAGACTGTCTGGTCCCTGCAGTTCCTTTCTCCCTTACATATCTATAGAACTCCTTCTCCCTCCCGGATGCCCTGTGCCAGCCTCGACATCTTGGAGGCCTTGGCCTCTCTTACTAACTTGCAGTGTCAGTGGCTCAGTAGGTAGCACACTCGCCTCTGAGGCCGGGAGATCAGAGGGCTGCGGGTTCAGTTCCCACATCTGGCACTTGGGTTAATATCCCAGTACTGACACTGTAGTGCAGCATGAGAGGGGTGCTGCACTTCTGAGGTGCCGTCTTTCAGATGAGACGTTAAACCGAGGTCCCATCTGCCTGGATTGGTGGTAGTTCAGGTGGATGTTAAAGATCCCATGGCACTTATCGAAAAGAGTAGGGAATTTCCGATGTCCTTGCCAAATTTCCCTCATTCACTAAAAATACCACCAACAGCTTAATCTGGTTCAAGGTCAGTTGGCATTCATCTGTATCCCTCTCCCCCGGGTCGTGCCTGAAATAGGCAGGATTTGTCTAGTGGACTTCCCCGGTAAACAAAAACTAAATAAATAAAATAAACTTGGTTACCTCCTTGGACCTCCTCACGTACATCTCCCTGTCCTCCTCCCTCCCGGTTCTTTTCAGTGTCCTATTCCAAACTAAGAGCCAGCATCAATCATGTGATCAACATCTAAATCCTTGTAGAATGGATTCAGACCTTTTAGGTAATGTAGAGCCTTCTTAACCCTCTCTACATTCATGAAATACTGCCAAATAGTTTTTGCTTTTGTTTGAACACCATTCACCAAAATGACAATGCTCTTGTTCTGAGTTATGGACTCAACATTTTCCAAGAGTGGGAGTGGCAGGTACATGATACCTTCAGTGACTTTATGAGTTCTTTCTTTGGCATGTTTCTAGCTTTGTGTTTAGTCTTAGAATTGTTTGGAATGGTTTCATAGTTTGGATCAGAATCCACTCAAACAAGTTCAAGTAAGCAATCTCCGTGGGTGTCATATCTGCCTCCATATTGTTCAACACAGATCTTGGAGGCAACATATCTACATTTACCTTTCAGAAACAGTACAAGCACCTGTACACTACTTCATCTAATGCAAACTTGTGCTTAAGCAGCAAGTATGCCAGCAAACGACTCCCCATCTGATTCCACTTTGCAATTTGTGTCAGGTCTACGTTCACTGTCTGTGAACTATAGAATAACTGTTTGCAAGAGACACATTCAAGTTCAAATTTTTTTCTCTTTGCTAGTTCAGATGTGGCTATCTCTTTTCCAGATTTGTCAATTAACTGTGTTTCTGTCAAGTTAACACAACTAGACATGTTCTATGGATCTTAACTTGATCAGAGCCACAAAAAAAGTTGTTCAGCATTCAAAGTTAACTATAAATACCTGGTTTTAAACCACCAAATTGGTAGGTGATACCATTTGAATTATTCTTTGTTAGTTCAAATAACAGACATGAAACAGAGTTCTTAGGATTTCAAAAGCTGCTGTGCTTGAATTTATTTAAACGCAACCAGATTATCCTGTCAGCTTTGATAGCCTGTGCTTACATGTAGCTATGCTACTGAAGGTCTTTAATACAAACAGTTTTAACATCCATAAAATCCATCCATTAAACGCAGTTATCGTGCACAAAAAAATCTTGTGCAAAATGCCTGAATACACAGATAGATTTAATACAGGGCTCGTGAGTCATACTGTTACTAACAAGCATTTGTCAATGCCGAATGTTGCTTGCTTCTATGTGCTGTTTAGGTATTTGGAAGTCATTGGAGTGCAAATATTGAAAATTTGCGAACTTACGAGCGTGCGTAGGAACTGCGCAACGCACGCTAGTAAAACAGTCATTTTTAAGAATTTTTTCACCAAATTTTCAACATAGCCATTTTAAGACCTCTGCTCATGAACAGTGTCACTGTGATTTTGTTAATGTGTCCCAAACATTGAGTTTGCACACCGACTGCGCCATTGTGCGCTACATGGGCGGAAACACGCTTTTAAGTAGATGTGAAAAAATGACAGCTGTACTGTTCATAAGAAGGTGTGGTAAAAGGCAATGTTGAAATCTGGAGTGAAAATATTGAAAGTTTGCGAACTTACGAGCCTGCGTAGGAACTGCACAACGCACGCTCGAAAAACAGTCATTTTTAGGAATTTTTTAACCAGATTTTCAACATAGCCATTTAAGACCTCTGCTCATGAACAGTGTCACTGTGATTTTCTTAATTTGTCCTGTATATTGATTTCGCACACTGACTGTGCCATTCTGCGCTACATGGGCAGAAACACATTTTGGGTGAGATGTGAAAAATGACAGCTATACTGCTCATAAGAGGGTGTGGTAAAATGGCAATGTTGAAAATCTGGGTGAAAATATTGAAATTTCCGCGAACTTACGAGCCTGCGTAGGAACTGCATAGCAGCAACAAGTAAACACAGTCATTTTTGGAATTTCGCACCAAATTTTCAACATGGTTTTGGGACCTCTTCTCATGAATGATGTCACTGTCAGTGGTATTCAGGCTCGAAGGGTGATTTCACAGTCACTGCGCGAAATCACCCTTCGGGCCTGAATAACGCCATGACAGTGACATCATTCATGATAAGGGGTCCCAAAAACCCCATGTTGAAAATTTGGTGCAAAAATCCCCAAAATGCCTGAGATATGCAACAAAGTTGAACCCCCCATCTAGCCCATTATACAGCTTACCGGCATTTCCTCAGTTCGCGGTCGGCTTTGAAGAGTGCAGATGTGTTCCCGGTCCACCAAGATCATCGCGCGAGTCCTGAGGTATGGGGTGAGGGGTGTGGGGAGGCTGGGTACAGTGGGTGGAGTGCGGGTTGTGGGAGGGGTCGGGGAGATGCGCCCTTGGGACCGTTTCGTTTTCAGGTAAAAATAAAAAAAGATATTTGTGGGGACCATTTGCCATGCTGGGGTGGGCTCCCAGCACTGGCACAATGACGTTAGGAGTTCAGCCGACGGGGATTGGGCACCCCGTCGGCAAAGTGAGCTGATTGCCACGCTGGGGTGGCTCCAGCGTGGCACTTACAACTGGGAGAGACGCAGCTCAGCCGACGAGGATTGGGCACCCGCTGGCTACTCAGTAGGTGCGGGTTCACGCACGCCCCCGCGTGTGGGAGCTACGCTTTTATCTCTGCTCACTGAAGCCTAGCTCCCCCTTTCAACTGTATGCCACTGCATTTTGGAGCATGTCAGAGACAGCTCCAAAATGCATTGGCTTACAGGGGCCGCGCCTGCCAGCTCACTGACTGAATTGGAGGAGGAGGTGATACACCTCCGAAATTTCTGATGATGGCACTATGTTTCTTGCACATGCGTGCAAGCAACATAAAAACCAGGAACAGCCTCAGCCACCAAAATTCCTCAGAAGATGAATTATTTTTTGGAGTTGCCAAATGAAAGCTACGGCACTGTCCATGTCATTTTCTGTCAATAAAAGATCAAGGCATGCAAATTTGGTGACAATGCTCCTGATTTGGTACATTTTAGACACAAATCTGCGATTCTTATATTATGTACAGCAATCATGCACATGTGGTGGAATACACTGTCACACGCTTCTGTGTGCAAACATGCCAATGAGTGACCCATCAAACCAGTGTGTGATCTAATTGGGCATCTGTCTATGTTTTGCATCAGTTTGTATTTTTGGTTAGTTTTTTTGATGATGAAAAGATTGATGACCTCCTTAAAAGACTTTTGTCTAAGATTACACGTCATCATATGTCCACGTCAGACACTGTATCTTCTTTTGTTCTGCTGAAGAGTCATTGGGCTCGATTTTCAAAGAACAAACTATGACACAAGGTGCCTGCACCTAAGGTGTATGATGCAAGTGGCACCTTGTGTCATAGTTTGTGGCATTCCCAATTTTGAAACACCGGCTGTGGTGAAATAGGGATGTCATGTGGCAAAGTCCCCCTGTGCCACCTCTGCAGCACAAGCACCCATGTGTCAGGTCACAAGGGTGGCTGCGCCATGTTGGGGCTGCACCATCTCCTTACTTTGGATTCTATAAGCCCCACCATGTCTGCAACAGAGGAGCTCATGTTACACCATTCAGGAGGCAGTCTAAGGGCCCTGCGCCACTGCTTGGCAGGGCAGCGAGTGAGCTGTGGGACCTGAAAGGTGGGGTACATGGGTTTCTGGGGCAGTGAGGGTGTCATAGGTATTAGGGGGTACAGCGGCAGTTACTGTGAATGGAGGAGGCACCTGGCAGAGGTGCGATGTGGCATATCTGACTTCCAAGGGGACCGGATAGGGGCTTGGCATAGTGAGACTATTGTGACATGGCCCCAGGTGGAAACAGCCTTAGCACCTGCCCCACAGAACCCATAGTCCTGTGGGACAGGTGCCAAGGTTGCTTCCACTTGGGGCCATGTCATAATATTATTGCCATGCCAACCTCCCCACCCACCCGTTCCACTCGGCTTCAGATACGCCCATATGGCACCTCTGCTAGGTGCCTCCTCTGCTCACTGTAACTGCTGTAATGCCACCCTCATGCCCTATGGCACCTCACTGCCCCAGCAGCCCACATTCCCCACCTTCCAGTCAGAGTTCTCCCCCCACCTCTGCCGGTCATGTAGGCTTGTGCCAGGGAGTGACAGATCCTTCCGTTAAGCTCCTCAGGTGCGACCAATGTTTGGCACAACCCCGTGGCTGTGGTAACTCCCAGGTCTTCAGTGCAGGGAACCCTAATATTAGAAAATTGGGTACAGGATCCCTGATGCACCCTGAGTTTGCTGCAGCCCTAGAGCACCACAAACTGTGGTGATCTAAGGGCTCTTTAAAAAATCGAATGCATTATCTTCCTCCATCAATGCAAATTACGATGTTCAACTAATGGCAAAACACTGTGGGCAAGATATTCAGAACTCTGCCCTGTGGGTGAAGTGATTGTGCCCTTTTTGCCAAGGGTTTTCAGTCCTGCGCGGTATTTGAAGGGGCCTTATGCATGCACTAACCGGGTTAGCACACACAAAAAAAAACATAATGTATGTGGTGAGCAAATCAAGGGGCAGGGACAGGAATACAGGCCCAGTGTGATATTCAGTACATTTGGGCTATACAAAGGGGTTAGCACTGGCCACTTTGCACAGCGCAAATACTGCTGATCAAAACCCAAACTTACTCCGGGAAACCTTAGCAGCCTCTGAAGCTACTACAGTCAAGAAGCAAGTTGGCAATTGGGGAGCAAACCTGCCCCCTGGGGTCTAGTGGCACCCCTGTCCACCGATCGCCATCCCCAGTACTGTAAAATCCTGCACCTGGTGTCTAGGGCTCCCTATCCTCTGATCACTGTCCCCAGTACTGTAAACTCCTGTCTCTGGTGTCTAGTGGTACTCCCTGCACTCTGATCACCATCCCTGGTAATGTAAACTCCTGCCCTTGGTGCCTAGTAGTCCCCCCACCCTACAATCACCAGCCCCATAAAGTGCAATATTATTCTCTGGTGGCCAGTTGTCCCCCCACCAATCACCAGCCCTGTAGCTGTAAAGCATCCTCTGGTGTCCAGTGTTCCCCCAATTGCCAGCCCCGTAGATGGAATTAATTCCCAGGCATCTAGCAGCCCCCACCCATGGGCAATCACTACACCACCCTGCCAACCCCCCTTACCTTATCCACCGCTGCCGTGGGTCCCATATGGTAACTGACACAGACTTCCTCTCACCTTCTCGGCCCAGCCATCGTATGGATTGACAGAGAGTGCACATTCAATGTACAGCAAAGGCGTGCATCCTCTGTATTGTACAGGGATTGTGGCCTGTGTATTGTATAGGGAGTGTGCAGCCTATGTACTGTACTATTTTTTTTTATTTACTGTACTTTTTGTGGTGCCAGTCCTCCAGTATCTCAGTCCCAACTATCCTGGCCCCCACACCCCCTCCAGGACTTATCTGGCATGACTAACCACCCAGGCTTTCTCTCTCTCTGGGTGGAGCCACTGAGTAGGCATGGACTCTATGAAAGACTATTCACGGTTCCCGGCAGAGGAATCCACCAGGAGTCCTCCCTGGCTTACCCCCAGGGTAGGTCTGCAGCGCCAGGCTGTTCCCGACAGATACTGTAAGCTTGGTTGCCGGCCAAGGGTCGTAAAGGGCGGGGCACAGCCAGAGAATTGCGGTTTCATGCATGGAGCAGTTTTTTGGTAGTTAAGCTCCCCAGGAGGTGTGGCATGCAATGACATAATGTGCAAATGCATGGACATCCAGGATGCCTCCCTGACAGCTTGGCCTCAGCAGCTGTATTTCCCCATGGCCTCCACCAGGGGTCAGTCATGTGCCGTTACTCCTCCCCCTGGCTAGCCTTCCAATTCCTCGGGTCCATTCCTGAACCCAGTCCATTAGCATCACAAGTGGAAACCCAACCGCTGCGCCGGTGGGTTAGCCTGTATACTGTTCTGGAAAGGCTAGCAGTCTGAACCTAGAACCGAAAGATCATGCAGAAAGATCAACATTCAAATATCTGGCTTTTTGAGTGATCTGGGTATGCACACCATTACTCACCCCCAAATTAAATATCATAATGATTCACTGTTTCTAAAAGATGGTGTGCATTTCTCTGACATTGGAAATATTATTTTCCTGGGAGACCTCCAACATGGGATCCAAAGTGTGTTGATGATGTGTTAACAATCAGTGCATATACATTTGCAGAACCTTGAAGCCACCTCACAACAGTTCTTTTGAGATCCACAACAAAAAACAGATACAACAAATATAATTAACAGACACAAATGAGCTGTACCCAAGTTTGTTAAGTAAACTTAATTATAACTTGGCAAGAAGAATCTCTGGTCTCTGATTGGTCAGTTTGAGGCTAGACCGTGATGTTATCCCAGCAGAACATAACGGTCCCACCACACATATTACCCATTCAATATGAAAGAAATCAGTCCACAGCCCATGCTCACATTGCCCACACTTGGCATGGCTGCTGTGGCTTTTGCTAGTACTTGAAACATTTTTTAAAACATAAATCCCTCCATCCCACTGTTATAAAACAATCCAAAAACTACACAGTAAACAAAGTCCTCCATACACTATTTGGCAGGCACATTTGTTTTCCATTTGTTTCATTTTTTTCAGAAGTGAATTAAAAAGAAAACACAAAGGCGTCATTGCAGTTGGCTCCTCTACAAGCTATCACTGCAATCGACTTCACTACTCTGTTTTCCCACTCCTGCTAGACAGGGATAAACCCTCCCTCCCACTGCCTCGGGTTCTGTGCTGATCACAGATCCCATTTGTTTTACTTGTAACCCCTGTGCCAAATTGGGGGGTTACCAAAAAGATGCCCTGTTGGCATCAGGAGGTGTGTGTGCCGCTGGACATGGGCGTGGCCCAGGCAACATGCGAGTGTTTTGAAGCACCAACCAGGTGAGGGGAAGCCATTAGGGGAGTCAGGTCAGAGACATTGAGAGGAGCAGACGAGTCTGCTACACAGCCTGGGGGAGGCCTCTATTCGGGGCTGGCAAGGCCCGGGGCCGGGGTTGGGAGATTGCCCCCCCGGTCCCAAAAGTAGTTGAAGGGGCATCCACATGCCAGCAGTGGGGCAGCGGATCCAGAGGGAGCAGCATCTGTGTGGAAGGTGGAAAGGAGCCTGCCAGGCTCTGATTCCTGTCAGAGTTGGGTGGCTGCCATGGAGGACCTGAGAGACAGAAGTGGCAGTGAAGTCTCCGGTGGGGTAAGGTGGCAGATAAGACCCCAGTGCTCCTCCATGCCCACTCGGGGTATTTGCTGCTGGATTGTTGGGGGACCATTAGTGCCATTGGGAGAGTTGGCCTGCCCTGTGCGAACACTGCCCATAGATCGGCAGGAGCAGGAGTCATTGTGGAAAGGACTGTGCCTGTGAAAACAGCACTTGACACCCCTCCCTCCTTTTGGGGAGAGTTGTCAAAAGTTTGGAAAAGTGTGCACCCACTCCCACTGGCAGGGATACTGTATGTAAAGCTGCAACCATTTTGGGGTCAGGGAACATGTTCCAAAGTAAATCAAAGCCCATTTGGCTCACTATGGAGAGGAATGAATGAGTAGTGCCCAGGTTCAAATCTGAGCCCCCAAGATACTGTGCCATGGCTTTGAGCCATACAAATTTGGGAACTGTAACAAAATTAAATGAGTGTCCTCCTTGAGTTTTGTGTGTGTACAGCTTGGAGCTTTTGACTAAATAAAATGCTTGATTGCATCTCACTCCTGTTCTGGACTAAATCATTTGGAGTCCTTAACCCACTATGCTGTGCTTCTGCCTAACCAACTTGTTTTCTAGAGAACCATACAATCCTGTGGCCACCAGCCATGAAAGGAGGAACTTCCAGCTAGCTTGCCTTTCGATGGAAATCCAGCTCAACCGTTGAATCCCATACTTTAACAAACAAGGAATTGTGTTTAACTCATTGTGCTGCCAGTCAAGATGGTGCCTCCCCTTCCCAGAGACAATATTCCATCAAGACCCCTAGACAGGGAGGGGAAGGGGGTAGCTTTCTGGAGTTAAGGATCATTGCTAAGTGCTGTAAGCTGCTGCCTGCTTGAATGTAAAGCCCCAGTCTGCTTGAGCAGGAGCGAGTGTCAGTAAACAAACTGCCTATTTTGTGAGACATCAGCATTTGGTATAGCCTGGGGCAGAGGAGGTTACAAAAATGCACACAGCCACAGGGGGTTCGAATCTTTCAATGTCCTGGATTGGCTCTATTACTAGAGTCTCAACATTCCCTGCATTTGAAACATAGTTCATGATTGTGGGCTCAGTGTCAGTCAAACAAAGGGTACTGCAGTAGGATTCAATGGCCTGAATGACACATTATTCCTTCAGGTGCTGAAAGGGAAAGTTCATGGGATATGGTGCAGGCCGATAGGACGGTATCGGACAAATGAGAGGTTCTTCATCTTCCGAACTACTGTTGAAAACATCACACAGTGTCGCTGGTGGGGTAACAGGTACCGTGATTGAACTTGATTGTGTTTTTTATGCCTTGTCTTATGTCTAGCGACTGGTCTCCTGGAGGTGAGAGAGGTACTGAATTTACAACTTCTGACAATTGGCAGGAGGTGGTTTCAATGCAGCATTTTACCACCATGTTTCCTCTTTCCATTCTTAATCTGTATACTGGCAAATCTGGAAGCTGTTCAATAATTACATAAGGATCAGATTTCCATCAGTCCTCTATCTTGTGTTTGCCTGGTATCCCCAAGTTTTGAATCAATATTCTGTCTCTGGGCTGAAGAGCTTGTTCTCAGACTCTCTTGTTGTATCTGTTTTTGTTTGCTAGGCTGGACTTTACAGCTGCTTCTTGGGCCACCCAGTAAGCTTCTGTTAGTTGTGCTTGCAGCCCCCTGGTATACTCCAAGTGTGTCTCTGGTAAGGCGCCATCTGCAGACACCTGAAAACATAAGTCCACTGGAAGTCTGACCTCTCTCCCAAACATTAGGAAATAGGGTGAGAACCCTGCTGAGTCATTTTTATGTTTGCTTGCACGCATGTGTAAGAAACATAGTGCCATCATTGGAGATTTCGGAGGTGTGTCACCTCCTCCTCCAATTCAGTCAGTGTGCTGGCAGGCGCGGCCCCTGTAAGCAAATACATGATGGAGCTGTCTATGACAGGCTCCAAAATGCAGTGGCATACAGCTGAAAGGGGGAGCTACGCTTGAGTGAGCAGCGATAAGATATCGCCTGCTTATGTGCAGCTCCCCACACTACCACATGCGCCGCTACGCGGCGCGCGCGCCCACCTGCACGCACTGTATAGCTGACGGGTGCCCAATCCCATCGGCTGTGCTGTGTTCCCCACCTCCCCAAAGCTCCAAAATGCCGCCATTGGGTGCCCACCCCAGCGTGGCAAGGAATAATATAGCCGACGGGTTGCCAATCCCCATCGGCTCCACAGCCCTCCCCCAGTAATAAGTGCCATGCTGGGAGCCCACCCCAGCGTGGCAATCTATCCTAGGCTGCTGACGGGTGCCTAATCCCCGTCGGCTGAACGCCCCACAATCGCTCTTGTGCACGCTGGGAGCCCACCCCAGTGTGGCAAACGTCCCACTTCGCCTTTTGTTGTAGTTTTACCTGTAAAGAAAAATGGTCCAACGTAGTCTCCCCACCCCCCCACAAACCGCAGCCACCCACTGCGCACTCCAGCCTCCCACACCCCCACCCCATACTTACTCCGGACCTCGGCATGATGCTCTTCGTGGACCGGGAACACGTCTGCACTCTTCAAAGCCGACCGCGAACTGAGGAAATGCCGGAAAGCTGTACAATGGGCTAGATAGATGGGTTTCAACTTTGTTGCATATCTCAGGCATTTTTGGGAATTTTTGCACCAAATTTTCAACATGGGGTTTTTGGGACCCCTTCTCATGAATGATGTCACTGTCATGGCGTTATTCAGGCCCGAAGGGTGATTTCGCAGTCACTGCGTGAAATCACCCTTCGGGCCTGAATAACCCCATGACAATGACATCATTCATGAGAAGGGGTCCCAAAAACCCAATGTTGAAAATTTGGTGCCAAAATTCCCAAAAATGACTGTTTTACGAGCGTGCGTTGCGCAGTTCCTACGCAGGCTCGTAAGTTCACGAATTTTCAGTATTTTCACTCCAGATTTTCAACATTGCCATTTTACCACACCTTCTTATGAGTAGTACAGCTGTCATTTTTCACATCTCACCCAAAATGTGTTTCCTCCATGTAGCACACAATGGTGCAGTCGGTAAGTAGATCAATGTCATGGACAATTAAGAAAATCACAGTGACACTGTTCATGAGGTGAGGTGTTGAAATGGCTATGTTGAAAATTTGGTGAAAAAATAAAAAAAAATGACTGTTTTATGAGCGTGCATTGTACAGTTCCTATGCACGCTCGTAAGTTCGCGAATTTTCAATATTTTGACTCCAGATTTCCAATGTTGCCATTTTGCCACTCCTTCTTATGAGTAGTACAGCTGTCATTTTTCACATCTCACCCAAAACGTGTTTCCACCCATGTAGCGCACAATGGTGCAGTCGGTGTGCGAAATCAATGTACAGGACAAATTAAGAAAATTACAGTGACACTGTTCATAAGCAGAGGTCTTAAAATGGCTATGTTGAAAATTTGGTGAAAAATTCCTAAAAATGACTTTTCTGAAGTCGTTGCACAGTTCCTATATGTCGTAAGTTTGCAAATTTAATATTTTCACTCCAGATTTTCAACATTGCCATTTTATTAAACTTCCTTATGAACAGTACAGCTGCAATTTTTCATATGTCGCTCAAATGTGTTTTCGCATATGTAGCGCATAATGTTTGCTGTTGGTGTGCGAAAGCAATGTTTAGGACAGATTAAGAAACTCACAGTTACACTGTTCATGAGCAGAGGTCTTAAAATGGCCATGTTGAAAATTTGGTGACAAAAGTCCGTAAAATGACTGTGTTACGAGTGAGCATTACGCAGTTTCCACGCACCTCGTTAGTTCATGACTTTGTAATATTTTCAGTCCAGATTTTCACCAGTGACATTTTTCCACACTTCCTTATGAACAGTACAGCTGTCATTTTCACAACATGGCTGAAGTGTGTTTCCACACTTTCAGTGCAGAGATGCGTGGTCACTGTGGGAAATCATTGTTCGGCACAGATAAAGAAAATCACAGTGACACTGTTCATGATCAAGGCACCAAATGCCTGAGTTGACAATCTGCTGTAAAAATCCCCAACCTAATTATATTACGGGTGTGGCACAGTTTCTATGTACGCCGTGACTTCACCATTTTTAAAATATTTTTACTACAGATTTGCAACATAGCCATTTTTACACCTCCCCATGAAAGAGTACAGCTGTCATTTTTATCATCCTGTTCGGAATGTTTTGCACCTGTGGTGCTAAATGCCGTAGCACTGTGCATAAGCAGCTGCTAACAAACTGATATTCCCCTGTTCATGAGGTGGGGTCACAAACAAACATGTTGAAAATTTGGAGTGAAAATACCAACGAATGCCTGAGGTATTAGGGTTTTCAACTATAATGCCCAACCCTATAGAGAATGACAGGCATCGGGGTGTGACTTGGGATTCTTGCCTGTGATGCTCATACCATTCCACACCCTGCAGTCAGTGAGAGGCATCGAGGTATGCCTTGGACTCTTCGGCCCCAAACTTCACCCCATTCTCCAATATCGCACCCATCTCACCACATTTCCTAATGAAATGGGGTGCGTATAAGGGCCAAAGACCACAAGGAACACCGTGACACTTGTCAGTCTCTGCAGGATGGGGTGTGGTGAAACATGGCCAAGTATGCTTGATTTACCAAACGCATACCCCAATGCCTGTCACTCTCTGCAGGGTGGTGGTGGGGTTATTTCAGTTCAGTACTTCACTGCCATTCCTATTACGCAGCTCTGTAACTTATACTACCACTGCCAATGCCAGCAAGCAAACATTCGGCATTGACAAATGCTTGTTAGTATAGTCATTGGCATGGACTAGGAAAGGTACTTGCTGGCTCCAGTATGGCTTTCTGTTAGGATCCAATGTTCCCAGCATACTAAGTAGTATTCTATTGAATCTCTGTGGCTGAGGGTCCCCTTGAGGGTGGTATGGAGTAGTACGAGACTTCTTTATACCCATAATACTTGTGAGGTCTTTGATAAGGTGACTCTCAAAGTCTCTCCCTTGATCAGAGTGCAGGCGTTTGAGGAGTCCATGGTGCACAAAATACTTTTCGCACACTACTTTAGCCACAGTGGTTGCTTTTTGGTCTTTTGTGGGGAAAGCCTGTGCATAGTGGGTGTCGTGGTCAGTCACTATTAGAATGTTACTTATCCCCTTTTGGTCCAGTTCAAGGGAAAGGAAGTCCCTACAGACCAAGTCCATCGGCCCACTACTGGTGATGTTTACAAGAGACGCTGCTCTTTTGGGTAAAGTCTTACGGGTGATTCACCTATTACAGCTTTTGCAATGTCTTTCCATCTTCATAAACATGTGAGACCAGTAGAGGTGGTCTTGCAAAACCATTTGGTGATATTTTTTGGGCAACACCAGTTGCTGTCTGGGAAACAGTTTGTGTTTTGGAGATACAATACAACAGCCTATGTTTTAACGAAAACTTGTCCCACTCTTTCAGGAGAAGTGATACTTCTGGCAGGTTTGCTTTGACTTGAGAGGATGACAAACCCTTCTCTTTGGCTAAGATAATGTCTCTTAAACTAGGATATGATCGCTGTGCTTTTCTTAAATCTGTAGGAGATAAATGAGGCAAGGAAGTGCTGTGCAGAGTGGTGAATAGTGCGTATACTTCCTGTATGGCATCAGGATGCACTCCAAGCAGATCCACAGCTCGGTCTGGGTTGGTGATTGCAGGTCGGTCATCAGGCACCATCATTTGGCAAACAACTTTCACTCCATCTTTCATAACATAGGTCCAGGGCCCTCCGTGGAGGAGTATTATGGGAGCATCTGGACAGTGCATCTGCATCTATGTTGTTTTGCCCAGAACAGTATTGCAAGCAGAAATTGTAAGCTGATAGTGCAGAGATCCATCTGTGCCCAGTGGCATCCATCTTGGCAGTGGTCAGCACATAAGTTAGTGGGTTATTGTCCGTTAGCACAATGAACCTGGCTCCATACAGGTACTCATGGAATTGATCAGTCACTGCCCATTTCAGTGCAAAGAACTCTAACTTATGGACTGGATAGTTCTTTTCAGAAGGAGTCAAACTGCGACTGGCATAGATGATGGGTCTCATACATTTGTCGTATTCTTGTTAGAGTACGGTGCCCAAACCTTCCATGCTGGCATGAATGTGCAGAGTGTATGGCTTGGTGTAATCAGCAAAGGCTAGAATAGGAGCTTCTGTTAAGAGTCGAATCATTTCTTGAAATGCATTCTCACATTCATCAGTCCATTGGTCCACAAAAGGTTTGTTGGTTTTGAAATATTCATTTGGGGAGGTCTTCAAATCTCCTAGACGTTTACTCTTCTGAGTCAGAGGATATCCCTGAGTTAGTCTGAACTAAGGCCTCACTGCTGCAGAGTAGTTTTTTTACAAATCTCCAGTAATAGCCGCAGAACCCTAAGAAAGACTGAAGTGTTTTCAGTTGGTGGGTCTAGGCCATGTGAGGCGTCACTTTTTCTGGATCAGTGCTGATATCTTGATCAGAAATAATATGTCCCACATACTTCACGAAGTCTGGCAGAACTGACACTTGTCCAGGGAGAGTTTTAGACCATGATCCTTCAGTCGGTCCAATACCTTGAGTAGTCGGGTTTCATGTTCTTCCAGTGTTTCCCAAACACAATAAGGTCATCCAAGTAAACTAAGACACAAAATGGGCAATCATCATGTGGTGGATGTGATACTCCTCTCCTTTGGCACAACCTACATTCCATTCGTGGCAGGAAAATACATCTGATCAGTCTACCAGTTCCTTCTTTAATCGATTCTTCCAGCTGGTAGGAATGGGAGATGAACCAAAACTGAACACTCCTTCATCTAGTTGAGTAGTCTCCTCTGGAGAGGATGTGGCCATAACTACATCAGCTGTGTACAGATTGGCTATTACTGTACCAGAGTGCACCATCGGATCCTTGCGAGTCTCATTCTTTATTTTTATGACGAATCTCTTGACCATCACGTTGGTTCTAGGCAACACTCCTCACTGGACCATCAGACCATTTGACAGACCTCTGCCTTGTGACTCCACAATAACAATTTGGTCTGACAATGACTCATTGCAATCCACTGCTCCTTCCACCACACACTTGGCACCAGAGGGCACTAACAGAGGATCTTTCCCTTCTTTTTTGATAACTCCGACAATCTCCTCTAGCTGGCTGCAGACCTTGGTCTCTCTCTTAGGTGACAGTACTCACAGTGGCATGAATTGGTTAAGTCTGGTAGGCTTTTCACCTGCCTTCTGCAGGCACAGGTGAGACAGGCATCCAAACATATTGGCATCCGTTCCAATCAACACCGGTGTCTTGTCCAAATATCTGGATGTCAGGACAAATGAGAGCTAAAGTGTCGATTCTTTGAGGGACTCCAGCAAAAGTCTCTGGAAAATCAATTTGCACAGCAATGTAGCCATCGTAGGGGTAGTGGGCATTGCTCAACCCCTACACAGAAAGTCCCTCTAGAGGCTGCAAAGGCAAATGCTTAAAGCAGCTCTGGTAAAAAGATCGATAAATGATGGTGACCTGTGACCCACTGTCCAGAAGGGCTTCACATGGGCATCCCTCAATAGAAATCTTTATGGTAGAAAGTAGGACCCATCAGTCCAGATGGTAACTTGTTTCTGACAGATGCATTAGGGCTGGTCCATCTTATGGATCTGTTCACTCTCGGAGTCCCAGGCTGCTCCTTCACCGGGCTTCATTGTTGTTTCCCTGCAGCTGTTGCCATCTCTCCCATTTCTGGTTCACTAGCTGCTGATTCTCAGGCCTAACACAACCTCGGCAAGATGTCCATCTTCTCACAATACTAACAGAACCAGTTACCTCTGGGTACAGTTGAGGATTGAGGGCTGATTCTTGAATCAGTGGAAGGATTCAGCAGGCATCCCCCGCCCAGGTGGCAAGGGATTGGCTCATGGGTGAGGCATCTGTGTCATCTGCATGGCTTTTACACACTCAGTGAGTTCTTTTACATGCATTTTCAGGTTTGAGATATCATTTTGTTCTTGGCTACTTTCAGTTTGAGGCTGCAAGGGGAAGGCTTTCCCAGTGGGCACTCACAATGAATTGGCAATGTCTTCCTGTGACTCTTCTCTCTCGCCTCATCAAGAAGCTGTCTGAAATTAGGAAGGTTGGCTTGGTGTTCATTTAGTCTTAAAGTTATCAGAGTCCAATAGGAATACACATCATCTCATAAGATTTGCTCGAGTCTCATTTGGGCAACCTGTGCAGGGGTTACTCCTCCAGCTTCAACTATTTTACGAATCATTGTTTCTACACGGGTTATATAATGGGACAGTTTTTCTCCCACTTTCCGGGTGATGGCTCCCAGCTGAAAAATGAGGTCTTCCTTATGCTCAACTGCCCCATAGGAACTTCTCAGTATGGCAAGATGGTCACAAGCAGTGCAATCTGGTTGGCTGGCTCGCAGTGATTGGATGACCTCCAGTGCCATACCTCTTAAACTTTCCACTATGCATTTGCATTTCTCGTCATCAGAGCATTTCCATGCTTGCACCATCTGGGTGGCTTGACTAATCCAGCTCTCATAGTCATCCTCACCAGAAGGAGTGAGAATAGTGCCCAAAAAAGTACACAGTGTTCTATACTGTTCACAGGGCGGCATCAAGTAAGGGGACCACTCAGGTCAGCCATCCCAGGGTTCGCCAGAGTGTTTCTTCTTTGTCGGGTCACTTTTTTGGATAGCTCTGTCTTGAACTGTCTTCCCCTCTGCGGCTAACAGCAAGTGTAACTTCTTTTCAAAGTCACTTGGTTCTTTAGGGTCCTCAGCAGGAGGATCCAGGCTGGCATGGGTAATCAAGACCGATGGGGTGGGGTCTCATACAGCAGGGAGCTAATCAGTCACTCTGGAAAGGTCAACATCCTCTCAGCACTCTATCAAAACTTGATAGGCTTGCTGAGCAGAACTGTAAATCCTCCCACGTTCAATAACTTTTCCTAAACATTTTATGCTGCTTAGGACACTTTCCACATGGTCTCTTGGGGTGGTGTCAGGGATCCCTTGTACTAAAATTGCTTTTTTTGGATCAACATCTGCACCCTTGCACCAGTCTTGCAATTAGATGTGATCCATCATAGCTTTAGAAAATTTTTTTGGGGGGGTACCCGACTGTTCCCAATATAAAGAGAGGGGTGATGCAGAAATGCCCCAAATCCCAGCGGTGCCTTCAATTTTGTAACCACCCCTTCCTTTCTATCTGCACACCCACCCACAAGGGATGGTGCCTAAGGGATATAGGTTGGCACCTGGGTTTGTGGTTATAACTGGCTTGCCAAGCAGATCAGTGTCTCCACCTATGGGGATCCTTATAGCAGCATACTGCCAGGATGCTTCCCCCACAGGAAATTAAATACAGCCCTCTCCCTTGGTAACAGGTAGAACAATAAACAGTTCCCCTCCACACTTATCACTAAGCATGCAACTATCATACTACACAATAATGAAAGCAATTCAGCATTTGCAGTAAAATAAACAAGGGGGTTTATTTGGGGGCTGGAAAATGAGGTGATGGACAAGGGAAGCAAAAGGTAATAAAACATTCAACAAGAACCTTGTAATAAAAACTGTAATCAGGCAGAGTAAACAGGTAACACAGTATATTACACTCCAGTGTTCTCTTTCCCAGTCCCTCTCCCCCCCCACTGGTGCACCAATTAACCCCACAGTCTCTATGGGAGCTCCCAAGTACATTGCGTGCACACTGAGGAGTTGTAGGCCTGTGGCTAGAGGACACTGGGTGCAGCACTGTTGAAATGGTTGGATGCTGTAAATGCAAAGTACCAAACTACACCAGGGAGTGTAGGAATACAGTTTATCCTTGCTGTAACTGTTGCTGTGGGCGTAGCTAAGGTCATGCAGGAAGCCCAGATGGAAAATTAACTAGCTAGCTAGCTGAACAGTTAGAAAAGTATTTGGTTGGGTAAAACTCAGTACTCAGGACCTTTTGGATAATAGGAGATGCAGAAGTTGGGGGACATCTCCCCTTTCAGGCAGTTTTGGAAGAACAGGCGAAGTGACGTGGAATGCAGGTGATGATCCTCTTCACCCCACAGATGGGCTTGTCTTCACCCACCTTGCCGGGTAGGCAGGCTGTTGTCTTCACCCCATAGAGGGACTTGTCTTCACCCACCTCACTGGGTAGGCAGGCCATCATCTTCACCCCACAGATGGACTTGTCTTCACCCACCTTGCTGGGTAGGCCAGCAGTTGAACAGGCAGGACCTCAGAACATAGGTCCCTGGAAGGAATTACAGTCTCTTGTGGCAGGACAGTGAGGCAGAAGATTTGTCACCTCACACAAGCACAAATAAAAGACTTCTTTCAGCAGTCACTGATATCTGGATTGACAAATACCAGCAGTTCAGTCCAGGCAAAGATAAACCCCCTTATCTCTGGGATTTACCAGGCAATTAGGAACAAGTTCAGAATGTCCTTAGTTCATGTTGGCACAAACTACTTCAGTTTTGTTCTATGACAGCAGCAGGAGCTGTCAAAATCTGTTGTTTCTTCTTCAAAACTCTCACAGAAAAGATCCAGGGTCAAACTGTCAACCCCAGAACATTTGGTTTGCATCTCGACACCTCATTGGTCCACACTATTCTCGCGCTCTACATCCTGAATGGAGGTACTGCAGCTACCAATAGGATTCCACGCTGTCCTCAAGCAACCTCAGCAAAGATGGCCGCCTTTGTACAGTTCTTACAAGCTCAGTCTCATCTCTAAAGTATAAAATATTGTTGGCACAGAGTTGGCAGCATTATGCTGTAGGCCTCGCAACCTCCTGGCCCCTACTGAGGGTCGCTAGGTCCAGGGGGCACTTTGGTGGACTGGAGCTTTGTTGGAAGTTCCGTTTCATGGGCTCCTCAGGAGGAGTTGTTTAGCAAAATGGCAGTTCTGGGCGCAATGCATCATGGGACGTGTAGTCCCAACAAGCGCCATGTTGTCCCCTGACTCCCGACCCACTGGAAGCTTGGATTGGGTTGGGAGCCTCTTCAAAATCTATTTACTTTTATTTATTTTGTTCCCCCATTACCCTTTGCTCTCTGGTGGGCTGGGGAGATGCTTCCCACAAGTGGCACTTCGCCGCAGTTCCTGGCAGGGTGCTTGGTGCACCAGAAACAGTCTTTGGTCTGTTCCTGTGCTCCTCACCCTGTTGTGCAGCAGTTTGGGGGGTTGGGGAGCAATACTAGTGTGTGGCTCACTGGCTGCTTTCCTTATGAGTCCTGAAGGTGCCGGAACTGTTTGTAGCACTCCTCGGCCCTGGTAGTAGTCCAGGATGGGGCCGGGGGGGAGTGAGGAGTCCAGCGGCTCACTTGCCACATGGGATCAGGTGCAGGAGGCACTGCACTAAAGTTATTATACTCCCTGGCCCTGTCAGAAATCCAGGAGCAGGCCGGGGGAGCAACACAAGTGAGCGCTGCAGCAGGAGCATCGGGAAGTAGGAGCTGCAGGAGACAGCAGGGAAGCTCCCAACTTAGGAGTGGGGTTGCATACTTATATTTGTTAAATATTTAATGTAAAACACAGTGAGAACAAGGCTGTCATGGAGATCAGCTTCACAACACAGCACAGCCCTCACTCCCAGCCTGAGTAGAGTTAGCACGTGTACACCATGGTCGGCGTTCAACTTAACAAACAGCAGTTACAGTAAGAAATAGTGAGAGACGGGGACTCTGCAGCTTGCAGTCTGCAACTAAGAGGGACAGGGATCTAAGAGAGACAGGGAGATGACTCAAAGCTCAGAGGCACACAAACAGCACATCAGCTCCACTTACTGGACAAAACTGGAAATCAGTACTCTTTTTTTTTTTTTTTTTTTTTTTTTATTTTATTTATGTAAGCATACCTACTCACTAATGAGCATTTGTCAATGTCAGATGTTCGCTGCTGGTATTGCTGTTGTGCCGGATGTTGCTTGTACACAGTTTTACTATATATTTACCCAGGATAGAGTAGATGAGATGCAATATCTCATTTTCAGCAGTGTCCTGCTTTGACACATTATTAGACTGTAATTACCCAGGATAGGGCAGCTGAAAGGCAATATCTACTTTTAAAGGAAAACTGTCCAAAACAGTGGGGCAATCACCAGGGTGCAAAACACCCTATTAAAACAATGTACATGGTTTAAAATAAATGCAGCTAACCTTTCTCGAGTTATTTAGCTTCTTAATGTTTCTCCTGGATGTGCCCTTTCAAAAGTGCCGCCACACCGGAAGACGTAGTATGCCCCTGGCATCCTGTCCTGTGCCGGAAGGCTCGTACAAATGACGAGCGAGGTGTATCTACACCGGAGAAAAAGAACTATTGTGGCATGGTAAAGGTATGTTAACTGAACCTCTACAGCCAATTCCCGGTAAACACGGAGTTATGTAATGTACTTAAAATCATTCTTAAAGTTGCAGCTCCGAGTTCGGTCATGCGCAGTAACACCTAATGCTCCGAGTTTGGGCATGTGCAGTAGTGCTAGCTGCCTCGCTCATCATTTGTACGAGCCTTCCGGCACAGGACAGGATACTAGGGGCACACTACGTCTTCCAGTGCGGTGGCACTTTTGACATGGTGCATCCAGGAGAAACATTAAGAAGCTAAATAACTTGAGAAAGGTTAGCTGCATTTATTTTAAACCATGTACGTTGTTTTAATGGGGTGTTTTTGCAGCCCTAGTGATTGCCCCCACTGTTTTGGACAGTTTTCCTTTAAGTGGTCTCCCACATTTTGACCACAAATGTCCAACAGTCTTTTATAACCTGATGTTATGAACAAGACAGGTGGAATTCTTAAAATCCCATCTGAACTGTGATTTCACTTTACTTTGCAACTGTAAAAACAGGTTTTGGAACAGGATTTGAAAATGACACCTACCATGTTCAGGAGGTGGGTAACACAAGGGATAAGTTGAACATTAGGGGCCAAAATATGGGAAACTAAAGTTATGAGTAAATGTTGGGACAATTAATTTCCTCATAACTTAGTTGGTTTTTCACATTTTACCTCAAATTTTCAATGTAATCATTTAATGACCACTTCTTGTGAGTATTACTGGTGTCTTTATAAAACAGTGGCTGAAACGTCATTTTGCACCACAAGTGTTAAAACATATTTTGGGTAGGATATGAGAAATGTCAGATGTCATATTAAGGTGGTGGTGTGAACTAATGTCTATGTTGCAAAGTTTGGGTCAAAGTATTGAAAATGACCACAGTTAAAGCGTGCATTGAAAAATTGCAATGTAGACTCATAACTTTGCTGTTTTCTCATATTTTCATCCCATTTTTCAATATAGCCTTCTTACTCCACATAGCCTTCTTATGAACCCACCTCATGAACAAGGGTAGACAACATTTTAAAATCCTGTCCAAAAGGTGATTTTGTACCACAAGTGTGAAAACACATTTTGCACAGGATTTGAAAAATGACAGCTGTCACATTCATGAGGTGATGTGAAGAAATGGCTATGTTGAAAATCTGGGGTCAAAATGTTGAAAATGACCAAAGTTACAAGCCTGCATTTGCAGATTTCAATATAGGCTCATAACATTATTGCTTTTTAATATTTTTACCCCAAATGTTCAACATAGCCGTCTTATGACCCCACCTCATGAACAAGGGTGAAGAAATTTTCAACTCCTACACAAAAGGTGATTTCTTGCAGTGACTGCAAAATCACCTTTTGGGACAGATTTTCCTAATTTCACTACCATTGTTCATGAGATGGGGTCCCAAAAAAGGCATGTTGGAAAATTTGGGCAAAAATACTAAAAATACCACTAAGTTCAAAACCCGACTGAAATGCATTGAACCACATACCTGATTTCCTCAGTTTGTGGTCCGGCGTTGAAGAGTGAAGATGTGTCTGGGGTCCAGAAAGATACGGCATTGGACCCCCGGAGTAAGTAAGTGGGGTGCTTAAAAGGTTGGAGGGTTGGGTGAGGATCAATGGCGGCCGCTGCAACAGACATCGATGGACAGTTTTCTTTTACATTGTATGTTTAAAAAGGAAAATAACTACTAGGGATGGTTTCTTTATGTCAGGTGGTAACACTGGGGATTGGGCACCTTCAGTGTCAGTGTTATGTTTGTGGGGTGGGGTGGTGGGTGCTGGGTGGGAGGGTCAGGTGGGGTCTAACGGTGCTGGCACAAGCAGACACTGATGGACAATTTTCTTTTTACAGGTTACATTTCATTAAAAACCACAGGTTTTTTTTTATTTCAGGTGGCGAGGACTGGTGAACTGGGCACCCCGGTGTCGGTGTTATGATTGTGGGGTGCTGAGAGGAGGGTTGGTGGGGAACAGTTATGGCAGGGACAGCAACAGACATTAATGGACAGTTTTCTTTGTTGGAGGGTATATTATAGGGGCATGGCCGTGTCCCTATAGTTAGAGACTGAGTAGGCACTTTAATGTTAAACCTCAAATTTTGCACTTTAATAACTTTGCAACCCTTCTTTAGAGTTGCACAAAATTTGGCATGTGCTGTCTCATGGGTAGATCATTTGATGTGCCAATTTGTGTTCCGGGTCGGATGTGCAAATTCTGAGATCTGGATAGTGCAAAAACCTTAAAATTTCACCCTTTTTTGTGTTTTTTTCCTCATCACCTTGCTTCCAGATGGTCTGGAATTTTGGTGTGAAGTTTTTATGGTAGAAATAGCTTGGGTCACAGAACTGCCTTGCAATGGTTTGGTGAAAAAATATTAATCTGTTGCAAAGTTATTTAATTTTCAAGTTTCCATTATTTCCAATTTGGAATATTAGTCTCCAGGATAGAAACATAGAATTTGACTGCAGATAAGGACTGCTAGACCCACCCAATCTGCTCAATTTCCCTACCTACTGCAAAAAGTCAGAAGACCCTACTTGATCTCTAGTTTACCTTCTTGTTCCTATTGCTAGGGTTCCCTATGCCTATCCCATACATTTTGAATTCACCCATTGTGTTTGCACACCACCTCCACACTTTACCTCTTAGTCTACCCTCTTCCAACCTCATGCCATGCCCCTTGTTCCAAGGATCTCCTTTTCTGGAAGATGCTACCCTCCGTACCCTATTTATGCCCTTTAGGTATCTGTAGATTTCTATCATATCTTCCTATCTCCTCTCTTCCAGGGTATACATATTGAGGTCTCTCAGTCTCTCCTCATATGACTTTTGGTGCAGGCCCTGTACCATCTTTTGTTGCTGTTCTTGAACTGCCTCCACCCTGTCTATGTCCTTACAGAGATGTGGCCTCCAGAACTGGACACAGTATTCCAAATGAGGCCTCACCAATGATTCATACAGTGGCATCACCACCTCTTTTCCTCTGCTGGTGATACCTCTTCCAATGCACCTCAGCATCCTACTGACTCTCCCGACAGCCTTGGCACATTTTTTGGCCACCTTTAGGTCATCAGATATGATTACTCCTGACTCCCTTTAGTGTTTGATGACCATCAGTATACCCCCCCATAATGTAATCCTCCCCTGGGTTCTTGCACTTTTTCACATTGAATCTCAGCTGTCACACTCTAGACCATTTCTCCAGTTTACCTAGGTCACTCCTTATTTTTTCCACCCCTCTAGGAGTGTCCACCCTGTTGCAGAACTTAGTGTCATCAGCAAAAAGGCACACCTTCCCTTCTAGCCCCTCTGCAATGTCACTTATGAAGATATTAAACAGGACTGGCACCAGAACCAATCCTTGTGGCACTTCGCTGGTCACCCTCCTTTCTTCAGCTTGAGCTCCATTTACCACCACCCTCTGTCTTCTATCACTCAACCAGTTTCTAACCCAGTTTACCACCCTGTGACCCACTCCTAGGCTGCCCAACTTGTTCACAAGTCTTTTGTGTGGAATGGTACTGAAGGCCTTACTGAAATCCAGGTAGGTCACATCCACAGCTTCCCCCCGATCCACTTCCTTAGTCACCCAGTCAAAAAATTCAGTTAGATTTGCTTGGCATGACCTTCCTGCTGTGAATCCATGTTGTCTCAGATCCTGTGCTCTGCTGTATTCAAGGTGTTCCGCAATCCTTTCTTTAAGTAGTTATTCCATAATTTTCCCCACTACTGAGGTGAGGCTGACTGGCCTATAGTTTCCAGCCTCCTCCCTACTTCCACTGTAGTGAAGCGGGACTACATCTGCCCTCCTCCAGTCCTCTGGAACCACTCCCATACTTAGTGATTCATTGAATAGGGCTGCCAGTGGTGCTGCCAGCACCTCCCATAGTTCGCTTAATATTCTAGGATGTATCTCATCCGGTCCCATTGCCTTGTCCACTTTCAGTTTTGTGAGTTCTTTTAGGACTCTATCTTCTGTAAATGGACTGGTGTCTACCTCCCTCCCTCCCTCTCCTCCCTCCCATATTTGCTCATGTTGCTAGCAGTGGTCCTCACCTTCTCCTTCTTCTGTGAATACAGAACAAAAATATTTGTTCAATATTGATGCTTTTCCAGGTCCTCTTCACACACCCCTTCTTCCCCTTTAAGCCTTACAATCCCACCCCTGGTTTTTCTCCCGTCACTGATGTACCTATAAAAAGTCTTGCCCCCCCCTTTTTTACCTCCTTTTACCTCCTGTGCTATTTTTCCCTCTGTTTGTGCCTTTGCATGCCTGACTTCTTTCCCTGCCTCCCTCTGTTTATCCAGGTACACTACCCTGTCCTCCTCCTTCTGTGTTTCCTTGTACTTTCTCAAAGCCATCTTTTTGCCCTTACCTTCCCAGTGAATTCCTTTGAGAACCATAGTAGTTTTCTCTTCCTCTTTCCCTTGTTTACTTGCCTAATGCATAGCTTCTTGGAGCGAAAAGGAATTTGGTCAGACAAAAAGGATTATTTTTTAGCAGCAATCCTTTTCATGAGAAAAAATTCTTTTATGTAGCCACCATCTTGTTTTCAGTTTTCCCAGACAACAAAACTGTTGTAACTCTGTATAGCGATGATGTGTTGTCAAGACATCTAAACATGTATCTTGGTCATCAGGAGTTGATGAGCTTCATTCTGTAATTTTTAGTACCTCCCATGGGCCGGAATGTTTTCTTTTAGTAAATAAATCCTTTTTACTACTCATTCAGTTCACATGAAAAGGAAACTGCTCGTGAAAAGGATTTAAAAACGAAATTAAAATCCTTTTCAGGAGCCAACTTTTTTAGCGAGAATGAAAAGGACTTGTGAAAAGGAATCGCTTTGTGAAAAGGATTTGTGAAAATATTAGTCCGAAATCCTTTTCTGCAACCACGTAAAAGGATTTGTGGCAAAGGAATCATCTCGTGAAAAGGATTAAAAAATTAAGTCAAAACTTTTTTCGTAAGATGGAACTTTTCCACAACTACAGTAAAGGATTTGTAAAAAGGATTCCAAACAGTCAGTTTGTCTCTTTTGTTTGCTGTTTGTGGTGTTAGCTCTCTGCCATCACTGTTTCTGCTGCTCGATATTTGACCATGCTGTTATTGACTTAACTGTTTTGACCCCATGCCGTGTGTGTTGCTCTGAGATAACGTCATGCCTTTGTGTTGGATGCACTTGGCCTGCAGCCTTGTGCCCAACCAAGCAAGGCATGATGTTATCCTAGCACAACACACACCCCATCATGCATTATTGCTTGATTACTTCATAATCCTGTATATGGACAGTGTCTTATTGTACATTTTTATTACAATTTTTTTTTTTTTTTTACTTTTCACAGATCATGCCCAAGCTGTGGAGTGACAAGGAGGTAATTGTCCTGGTCAAAGGGCTCTGTAATATGGTAAACCCAAAATTTGATGAGGGGGACCAACCTACCATTAAAGAAAATCTGTCAGGTTGTGAGCAGTTTCTTGAAGAGGAGTGGACATACAAAAGATCCTGACTGCCACTGCTGAACGTGGATACTGCTGTGGCAGTGCTTTTACAAGCTGGAAAAAGCTGGCAATGTCTGGGAATCAGAAAAGGAATGGTACAAGCGCACACTAAATATGTGACATTGGGCAGGGAAGCCAAAGCTTGGTGACAGGCACTATGGAAGTAAGTTACGAAGAAAATGTAGTTAAAGAAGGCTGTTTTATACAGAACTGTATCATTCTTCAAACGCTCCACTACTATTAATGTACATGAAGTTTTGTATATACTATACACAATAATGTATGACAGCTATACACAACAACCCTGTGTCTGCATCAAGAGGTATGTATGGCAACCCGAATTTCAAAGTCAAGCTTGGCAGATTCACTAACTGACATAGAAAACTCAAAATGAATGCACAAGCTTGTCTCTGCATGGAGGCCTATATATTATATCTTATATTGCGTGGGCATCCATGCCCAGTTAAGACAATCTGTTTGCCTTCAATAAAGTGGGGAGGAGAGGGGCTCACTTGGGGTGGTGCTGTCTTCAAAGTACTGATACAGTCACTTGAAACATTTTGTGCAAGTTTCACTTTTAAAACAAAAACACAGGTTCCAGCTTGGTTGCATTGAGGAAAGTACCTGTGTACCATTATTCTAAGTTGTGCTACTCCAGTAGTCACACTACTACTGCAGTGCAACAGCATAGTGCTGGTACAAAAGAGGACAATAAACATATTCCAGATACTGGATTCTATACAAAACATATCATGTTTACAGAGAATGGTGATGCATGGCCATATTCAGACACTGTGGTTTTTTCTTTGAAGTGGACGGCATTGTAGAGGGAGACATTTTAGAGTTGGTGGTGGTCTCAAAGCACAGATTCAGTGTGTTGCAGGTATTTTTAAATATGTTCAACTTTTAAAATAAAACATCTTCAAGAATGATTATATAAAAGCAGCTGTGCGGCATTTGTGACATAGTACTAATATATGTGACTACAGCCTGTGCTCCATTATTATAATATTAATTAGTCATGACCAAAACTTATATTAACTGTGAGGTTCACTATTTTGCATAGAAAACTCAAGATGAACACACAGGTTTATCTCTGTATCAATGTCCATATGTCCAGTGTCCTGTATTATCTTTTATTGTGAATGTCAATCCAAGCCCATTTTAGGCAATCTGTTTCCTTTCAGTGAACTTGAGGTATATGTGTGAGAGCACTTGAGTATTGGAGATTGATGCTAAGTACTGATTCAATGTTGCACATTTTTCTGTAATAAAAACTTTTTAAGAGAACAGCTGTAAGCTTGGCTACATAGAGGAAAGCACCTTTGTGGCATCTGTGACAGTATATAATACTATATGTGACAGCAGTCTATGCTAAGTTGTTATAATATTAGATTAATTAGACATGCCCACCGCTTACAGTAATTATGGTCTTATCTGAAAGTGATGTTTCATAGTGACTGAAGAGGCAGTGACTGTTGAATTTTAACAATGGATATTATAACAGCATATCATGACTACATAGAATGTTAGAATATAACAGTACCTAGAAAATCACTAATGTTATAATGTATGGTAAGTGCCTATTAACCACCATAATCAGCAGTCACACAGCTTTGTTATGCACAGTTTAGAATTTTAAAAGTTGTTAACCACACTTCAGAACTTCCAAACAGTGGCATAAGAAAAAAGAATGCACCCGAGTTCCATAATTCTCACACATAGAATGCAAACAGTGTTTTTTTGACCATACACTATAAAAGATGATGGCTGGGGATCGGTGACAACACGCTGAATCACTCTGAGTTGCTAGGGGCCATAGTAAACCTTCCGAGCTGCACTCTCGAGGTTTACCATGTTGCCTTAGCAACCACTCGAGGTGATTACAGTGTGGTTATCACCTGATCCCCAGCCATTATCCTCTATGTTAAGTATTACTTACTAAAACAATCAAGGTGTAAGTATTAGACGGCTTCTTTAACAAATGCCTTATTATATTTCATTATTTATTCTTTTTCATTTTAGTCCATCCTGGCTTCCCTGACACCCCAGAAAGAAGGGCACCCCTGCAACCAGTCCCATAGGAATTGAAAGAAGATGGTCTGGTCCTCATGAGGACGAGGTGGTAATAATTGAAGAAGAAGGTATAGTACAATTAAACAGTCAAAGTTGATTAAATTAATTCCAAGTGTTATTATCTTTCCAGTTCACAGTCCATATAGTAAAATTTATAGAAATGGTTTCTTTTTTATTTCTCCTCCAACCTCCCAACCCTCACACATACCACCACTCACCCAGCACCCACCCAAGGACATCACATGGAGTGCTCAACATGACACTCCACACAAAGAATTTTAACATTGTCTATAGCGAACATCCACCAACCCCTTAACCATTCCACTCACATCACCAGCTATCATCAGTCAGCTTCTCATCGTGAGACAAATGTTTCCTGGTTACCCATCGCCAGGTGAATAAAAAAATAATTGCCCCACTGCCCCCCAACCAATTCAATAACTGTTCCAGAGAACACAAGGTCCACCACAGAAACCAGATTACCAACAGCAAGAGAAGTATTGGTACCACTTCACAAAGTGTTTCAATTGTCTTCAATCATTAACTTAAAAAAAATGTCACATGATGATCTCATTAAAGCACACAGTTATGGAGCTGCCACAGTATATAATTCCCATTGTTACCTAAGCTGTTTACAAAGCATTGACACTTTAACATGTTTATATAGCCATCTCATAGCTTATGGTATATTACATCTGTGAAAAATAAGTGATCTGTAAATGGTATTACAACAGAATCTTACTTGGTACTTCAACAGTTATTCTCTTTGAAAAGCTCACAGCAAGATCTGATAACAGCATAGTTTTATTAGGCCAGCACAATATGTAATTGCTACTGATACGTCAGCTGTTTAGTATTAATTAATTGATATGAATATATGGAAATGGTATAGCTTACATATGGTACTGTACATACTATAGTATGCAACATAATTGAAAAATAAGTGATTTGTCATTAATATTATAACAGAATCTTACATGTTACTAAAGCAGTGCTCTGTTGCAGTCATATTTGTGGACCTCACCAAGGCCTTTAACCTAGTTGAACATCATTTGTTGCAAAATACTCTTCTTGATTTGCATTTTTCACATGAGGTTATTAAATGGTATTCAGATTATCTTAATAATAGATCTTACAGAACTAGAATAGAAAAAAGCCTGTCTCAACTAGGGGCGGGTGAAAGTGATGTTTTCCGCCTTCGTGGAACTTCAGCGGAACTCCCCGAACTTTCACGGAAGTTTCCAAACTTCTGCCTCTGGTGGAGTGGAAAACTTCCAAGAATGTCATGGGTGAAATTTCTCCCACTTCTACAGAAAATAAGCCCTGGTGGCTAGTGGTGTCTCCCCCACCCACCCCACAAGTGCACAAAATATCCTGACCATCCATCATGTTATAAAAAAAATAATTCCCTGGTGATTTAGTGGTTTCAAACCCTCCCATACCCAATCCCATGGCAGTCCCTGAATAAATTACCTGGTGGTCTAGTGCCTCCATCCCCCCAGCAGGTGTTCCAGCACCCCACTCCCACCCCATCCCAAACCCCAGCAGGCAAACTGGCACAACTTCTTCTCTCCATCATGGCTGGCCTGCTCACTGAGCTGTCAATGAATGAGCATGTTCTAACATATCTGGGTATTATCTTAGGTCCTCATCTCACTTTTGAATTACAATTAGTTATCTCAAAAACGCTACACCAAAGACTTGGACTATTATGTAGAGTCAAGCCCTATCTTACCACTGAATCAAGGAAATTAGTTTCACATAGTTTTCTCCTAAGTTTGGTAGCTTATGGACTAATTATTTACACAGTTACTACAGATAAGCTCTTGGATAAAACTAGAGTCATGCATAATTCAATTCTTAGGTTTATGACAAGTTTATCTAGTTGAACACATCATTGCGAACTGTTAAAGTTTTCAAATTGTTTATCTTTGGATTATAGGGTACGATTTAGGATGGAAATTCTCCTTTGTATGTGTACAATTGGTCTCCTTTCTTCCTTCATTTATGCTTTGTTCAAAAGATCAACTAATCAATGTGGAACCTGCTCCTAGAGTAGATTTGCATTCACCTTATTTTTTTTTTTTAAAAAAAGGCTTCAGGACAAATGTCATTATTATATAGAGCCCCTTCTTTTCTAATGTTCTTTCAATGAATATATCAATCAAATTTCAATCAATCAATTTTATTTTATACTGGAAAGGTATGTGAGCAAAATGCCCATTTTCACAAATGTCCAGTTTTGCAAATGGTTACTAAGACACAAGATAAACAATATACATAATACATAGTATATACAAGTAGTATGTAGTTAATTGTCTGACAGTACAAACTTAAAAAAACTCAGAAATTGGTTTGATGCTCAAAATGAATGTACCAGTTTTACACCTTAGAATAGGTATTGTTTGTCAGTTGGTATACTGTACAACTTTTGTATTGTCTGTATTTTTCAATTTATTGTATGTTTATATATGTACTTGATGTTTTATGTCAGACTTGTTGCATGTGAAAACGGGCAGCAATGCTCATCATGCCTACAAGTATAACAAATAAAAAATGAAATGAAAACTGTATCTTTGATTATTTATGTAATTCAGATGATGACACAGACACTGAGAGCACCAGTGATGCCACAGACCAGGTCATGGAGGGAGTCAAGACTGAAACATTCGCGCCTTCTTGTGGGCAGGAAGTGACCACTGGACACCGGTGGCTCAGCCGAGTTTGGGCAAGAAGAAGATGAGCCCTGGCCAGGTACTTCCGTACATCCAGCTCTGCCGCAGGAGGTAACTTTTGCACATTTCACCGTAAGCACAATAGTTATTACCTAACTTTAAAACTGTTTGTTTTTGCATGCCAGCTTTGTAAGACAGATTTTATGGTAATACAGTATATTTACTTATACTGTATGGAGATGTGTGGTTAGGTATGGAAATCCACTACAAAATGCATTTGCAAAATGTGTTTGTGCTGCAGTAGTGACATAACTAGTACAGCAAAACAACTCTTCATTGTACTGCACTAGTTATGTCATTATGCAAACAAACTAGCAGCCATTTACATGGCTATTCAGCCACGCTCACTCTGAGGTTTTCCTAGAATATGGCATACAAGAGGAATGGGGAGCATGGGGGAGGGCTGTGAATCATCAGTATCAGGTATCAGTGCACAACCCTTCAGTTGGTAGTGCACTGACCAGCGGAAAGGCTGGGTGGACAGGGAACTGTTAATAATTGATTTTTGATGGTTCATTGGTGAAAGCAACAGTGGCCACCAGGATAAGCCATGATAAGCTGAAGTAAGTTCTGTTTAAACAACACTTTTTGTGATGGTTGCCCATGCCCATAAACTATTCAGAATAAAGTATGGGCAACCACATACCTGTGCTGAGTTTCCACCTCAGTGTTGCTATGATGACCGAGACCCTCCTGCTTCACCTCGAGGTCATTCTGTCATCATGGCAAACCATCAGTGGAAACACAACCTTGTTGTGTATGGTTGTCCACATTATTCTATATGTTACTGGCTATACTAGCACTATGCAGAGCACTGTCTCACAGTTACCCTCTGTGACCTCCACCAACAGATACTTGCACAGAACAAGATCAGGGGCCAAGTGTGGTTAGCACTGATGCTTCATATGCATATTTTTCCACATACGCTGGCTAAGTTTGTTTCTTTCACATAAATGAAATAAGAAAACAACTTTCATAGACAGGTTAGTGTTGAATTAATACATAATGCTTTATAAACATAAAAAAGTTAATCTTGATAATGGATATATAATTACTGGGTAGTGCTTTTTCCCATAGGGAAACCCAGTTATAATTTGCCATTATAACCAGCTCTGCTGGTTATAAGGGCAAACATGCGCCACGTTCCCCTTGAGCCATTCATGCGTCAGTTGCTGTCTATGACATTCCAATGAATAATCCCAAAAACTCCCCTCACTTCACCATCCCTGGCATTGAAACAGTCATTTTCAATTTTTTTATTTAAAAAAAACAAACAAATCACCTCTCAGCAAAACAAAAGGAAAATGAAACGAAAACGTGTGCCACGTTTTCCCATCACCATGCTGCCTGCGCAACTGAGTGCGTGACGCTGACTCTCCAAGCTGGGAAGGATGTCACAACCGTTGCTCACCAGTAAGTCTATATTTTTAAGAAAAGCACAGAAATATAAATTACAATATTAACTTTTTAACCCCGACAAGCACAGCACTGTTATATGTACCGTGGACCGCACAAAATCCAGACTGTTCTGCGACTTTGCCAACACCAATCTGTTACTTTATTTTATTTTCTGTATTTGCTGAGGTGGAAAAGCGCTCACCAGCAATCTAAAAAATAAAATATATGGTGGTGTGTGTAAAACTCGATTTTACACACACCCTCATTGTGGGATGCTTTTTATAAACCCCTCGGGCTTCGCCCTCGTGGTTTATGTAGCATCCCACAACTCGGGTGTGTGTAAAATCTCATTACACACACCACGCCATATATTATTCTCTATATAATAACTGGTCAGCAAATTTTTACATTGCCTGACTAAGTTATAATTCCCCATTATAACTCATAAGTTATAACGGGGAACATGCGCTGAGTCAGTCACGAAACTGGCTCCTGATTGGCACTGTGTGTGTGGTCTGGGGCGGGCTTTCAGTTTGAAAACATGGTGGCCTTTACCTTTAGCGAGGGAGCCGCCAGAGCAAGTGTTCACGCCGCTTTAAAAAATAAAAGAATATGTTTTATTGATGCTGCCATTTAGAAATAGCAGCATGTCTCTCACTTGATATCTGGATGATCCTGCCGTTCGTGGCCACAAACAACAGACAGTAGCAACGGAAGACAAATGCGTAAGATCACAACCGCAAATAAATGGTAAGACGTAAAACAAAAATTGTTGACCAGCAATTATATTTAATAAGGGATGGGAAGTGTTTTCAATTGAAATTAATAGTTGCCCTCGGTGTGGGATGCCTTAATAAACCCCTCGGGCTTCGCCCTCGGGGTTTATGTGGCATCCCACACCTCGGGCAACCATTAATTTCTCATTAAGCACACTTCCCCATCCGTTATTGTATATATAATTTTGTTGTTAGTTATGAACACCATGGTGTTTGAAGAAAGTAAAAATATGTGTTATACATGAAAAAAAATCATCATGCAGTTTGAAGATCATGGTCTTAAGCTGTACATCTTTTAAATAGTTTTCTTTTGTTATTTTTCCTTCAGCAGATCCACCTGCTTGTTGTTACATTTTGGCTGGAGTTAAACATAAATTATAAATCCATTCAATGTTCCACTACTTCAATTGTGTCATAAAAATGGGTAAGAAAAACCCAGTCATCTGATTGGTTACTAGATGCGCAAACGCGCACGGTAATTGAGCAATAACTGCACAGGTCTAGAAATTGCTATGAAAGTATTGGAACTTGTTTCCGAGGCTGACCTAACTGCCTAGAAAGATCACTACATTGCTTTGCAATCCTCTCTAAATGTGACAGTTGGAAAAAACAAAAAAAGTTGATAGTCACATGAGTGACTTACCTGCCAGTGAATTTGACCCCTTTGATGATGCAAACTCTACTGTCTGGTGTGGGAACCGATTCAACAATGATGAAGATTTATTTATTCTTAATTAAAACTGATATTTATTGAACTGTGGTATCTGGATTTTAAGGCTTTTGATTGTCATGATTGTTTTTAACTGTTATTTTTTGTTTAGCTTATGTACAAGTGCCTTGGTTTTGGAAAGGCCCTTTTTCATAAATAAAGATGTGAATGAATGAATGAATGAAAAGATTTACTGTTCCGTTTCTTATTATTTTTGTGGTATTTTATAAATGCTATAACACAATTCAGGAGTTGCTGTTATTGGGTAATTACCACACTCCCTGCCACCCTATGATGCAGGGGCACTTGGCTGATACCTCATACCTCCAACCCACGGAGTGTGTGGGAGTGGGGGGACCTGTGGTAATTATTTAATAACCACATGCCATGTCGTGTGTTATTGCTTACTTATTTATAGTCTAAAACTGTGACATACCAACTGCTATTTCAAATAGAGGTACCTTGCTGAGATACTGTGTACAACAATACAGGTTATATTACCTTACCTCACAACAGTACCAAAATGTACGATCAAAGCTGTTTGTGTTCCACTGTACATACTTCTTAATGACCCAATTTCAGATACAGTGTTTGCAATGAGTTAACACTGTTTCACAGGACGAGTCAGATAAAAACAGTATGATGTTTTGCAGATGAGAGCTGTAACATCAGAAGGACAGTCATTAACACAGCACCACAGATCACTAGTTACTTAGCTCATCTATGCTAAAACAGTAACATATTCTATGTAGTCACAGTATTATTCACCCTTGATTGTCTTTCATGTTTAGGCTTACATATTACTTTTCTTTGTTGTTTTTGTTTCAGTGTTTCACACGGTGAACAGGTATTCCATTGCAAAAACAAGATTCACTGGATGTTGAAGTGTGGTACAACATAACAGTATTTATAGTACTTATCTGTGTCATATCACATGACAAGTACCACTGGTGATGGTATCATCCCACAACTTTCAAACTTTCCCTCATTACATCCTTGCTCTGTTAGCAATATGCAGGCTGTGGTCATAATTCATTTTGGGCATCTCCACTAATAATCACTGCATGTCCTGTTCCATCCTGCTACTGCCTGTAGCTGTAGTAGAAATATGCTTAGTGCTCTGAATGTGTAGAATGATGTCTTACTTAGAACATTAAATGTTTTCAAATCTTTTAACAATCAAGATCTACAGTATAATGAAGTTTGGTACCACAATACAATAATTATATGGCTATGTATGTCACAAACACCACTGGTGATGGTATCCTCCACAAGCTTCCAATCTTTCACACATTGAATCCTTCCTTGGGCAGAAATATGCAAGCTTTTACTAATGAATTCATTTGTAGCACATCCTGTAATATCCACTGAATGTCATGATCTATCATGCAAGTGACTGTAGCTGTAGCTCAAATATGCTTATTCCTTTCAGTATGTAGAACAGTATATAACTTGAATAAGATTAAGTATTCTAAAATCTTTACAATCTAATTTCCTTTCTTTATCTATCCAATTCCAATACATAGTTTAATGCAATATTTATTCAATATTAGTGCCTAGTATTCACAGCTCAACCCATGTATCCACAGCAAAAATGGGAATTACAGATTTGTACAAACTAAAAATGTTTGTTGTAATTTTTTTCTCCTTACAAAACTTCCAATACTTTAGTAGTGAACAGGAACTCTGGCATTTAACGTAGCAAGTCAGCTCTCTGGTCAGGTCCTTCTCGGCAGTGTATGGTGACAAGCAATAGTTAGTTTACAGCATGTGCCACCATGAGGGATTCAACTGCAGGATTTATGAGACGCTGTGCACTCTGAACAGCAGCAACGCGGTCCCAAATAGAACTGTCTGACAACTTAATGGTGACTTCGAGGACCACCTTACTGCTGCTGAGATCACACAGGATTTACTTTGTCAGATGCTGGAGGAGATGCGCAAGACCAATGAACTCTTGCAGTAGAGTGAAGAGCTGGCATTCAACTTATGCGTCAATGTGCAGTGTCCTGCACAAGAATCAGATCCTTCAGAAGAGCTCCCGGCTTTCTGAAGTGAAGCTGAACAGCTCTGAACCACCAGTTCCTCACCCCCAGACATTATCAGTACAGCAGTTTCACTTTCTGTGTCCCCTTGAAGAAACTGCTCACAGAAGGCCCCCTCCTCGCTATGGACCTGGGTGAATGCCTCCTTATCACAGCAAAAAAGTGGGTTACAGTTTTAAAAAATGGACAATTGTTTTTTAACAAAGAGGCACTAACAAAATGGACAATTTGTTTGTAATATATGGATTGTTAAAATAATACCCCCAAAAAGCATATCAAAAAATCCTTGTAATACACTGCTCTCTTTCCCATAATACTACCCTTCTTGAAGTGATAACAGTATTGTTCACTGCTAATAATACTATCGTTTGTGCTGTTAATACCATCATTTCAGCTTCAAACGATAGTATTATCACTGAAACTCCACAGTGCATGCACCAGTCTCCCTGCCACACAAACACGGTGGCCATGGTGTCACGTCCCAGTCTGTGCACCCAATGTAAAACGTGCAATGCCATTGGCACACTTTCTGAGTAGGCGGGCAAACCAAACGCAAAAACAAGGCGGACGTTTACTCGCGCTTAGCAAGAGCTGCTAGAGTTATGCCCAGTTAGTTTTTTTTATTTATTTCCTCAGAAGAGTGGATTACCTGCTGGACTAACAAAGAAAGTTAAAACGGTAGGATTACGAAATTCAGGTAAAAGCTTTCGTCACAAATCCGGGCACAACTTCAATACTGTCTGTGGGTGGTCGGCCGAGAGCGAGCACTTCTTCAGTGCAACAGGCAGCCAGCCCAGTTCGCAAAATTTTAAAAGCAGCACAGTTTTTGGAAACGGATCCATATATTACAAAAAATTAAAAATAAGTTACAGTAAATTACTTGGCTGCAATTCCATCTTGAGGTTCTGGGGACATAGAAACCTCTCGAGCTTCACTCTCGAGGTTATCTATGTCCCCATGTAATTCACTGTAACCTATCTATTATTTTATTTTTCTTTTTTGTTTGTTTCTAAGAACTTTTGTTTTCTATAAATTAAGTGCAATAATTTATTTTCATGTATATTATGTATATTTAACATTTTAATTACTTTATATAAATTGTATTTTTTTCACTTAACTTTACTGTTTTTGTGTTTTTACTTCCAAAATATATGAAATGTTAAGTGAAGGAGCCATCTGTCTGCGGAAGCACAGGGCCCTATGTGCCCTGCACTTCCATTGGTACACATGCAAATGTGCAGTACCCCATGGGCCCTGCACCTAGTGAGGTGGTCCATCTGGTTGTGGAAGCACACAGCCCTCTTGTCCTTGTGCTTCCATGCAGCCTCAGATGCAGCTGTGCCGTTTCCTCTGGGCCCTGTGCCATATAACGGGTCCATCAGCATATAAATCCGCAAGTCCCGGATTACCCTGTACTTCATAAATTCACATATTTAACTTAATTTTACTATTTATGCATCTTTCATTTCTAAAATATTTTATATGATAAGTGAGGTATCCACTGGCTAAAGAACGCAGGGCCCTTCAGGCCCTGTGCTTCTGTCACTACACATAAAGACACATATTGCCCTCCAGGCCATGCACCAATTGAGTGTGTACATCTAGCTACAGATGCAGATATGCCTTCTGGGTTCTGCATCAAGTGAAGGGATCCACAGGGCTTCAGAAGTGCAGGATCCTACACGTCAATTCTGTGGACCTACAGATGCACATGCATAAGGCCCTCTGGGTCATGTGTGATGTGAGCAGACCCTATGCTTCTGTTAGAACACATGAAGGTGCACATCACCCTCTCGGCCCAGTGCAAAGGAGTGGGTCACTACTGATGCAGATGTGAGAGTAGGTCCATTTTTTCATTTGTTTATTTTAATATATTCAGAGAGTACCTTTGAGCATAGGAGCTCATTTACAAAAGTTCCATGTCAAAGCATAGTTACAAACAGAACAAAAAAACTATTTCAGCAATTCCAATGGACAGTAGTGAATACAAATACAACATGTAATAGGTGAGCAGGGTACGATTATGCCAACAGTTATGCTGCTGTGTGGAGTTTTAGGACCTTCAATGCATGATTATGGGATTATTGGTGACAAGTGCAGTTTGAGCTAGGGGTGAGGGCTTCATGCAAAGCTTTTTTAAATCCCTGCTCCTCCTCCACCCCCTCTGCTAATCATCTCAGTCCCCTCACTGCCCCGTCTCCTTTCTGTGCCTGACACCCTCCTTATATCTCCTAGTGCCAGTCACTCCGTGACTGGCCAACCCCCCTTTGGTATTCCGTATCTCCCCTGCACCCTTTCACTCCTGAACTCTATTCCAGAACTGCTACCTCCTGCCTCCCTGTCTTGTTACACTCTTTAATGGCCCCCCACTACCTCTCTGCTACATTCTCCTCTTTTGCTACTGCCCTTGTCTCCTCACTGCCCCACCCTCTGCCCATTTTCCCTCAGGCACCTGCTTACCTAGTTCCCCTGCCCCCCCCCCAAGCCTCCACCTCATTGCCTACCTCCTGCCACTTTCACTAGCTGCCTCCCACCTACCCAGCACCCTGTGCCTGCTCTCTCCCCCATTCACATTGAATCATGTATGACACCGGTACTCTGTACCCCTTTCTCCTCACCTTATTTGCCTTCTTCCCGCTCCTACATCCCCCCTGATCATGTTTCCCCACTGCCCTGAACATCTACCAACTCACGCTCTCTCACCCCCTCCATGGTACTCTCCCTCTCGATCTCATGTTCCTGCCTTTGGCATCTCCAATCACTACGAAATGGCCCTCTCCCCCAAATGACCGTTGAATACTTCCCTGTCCACCACTACTACTGCCACGCTTTACCCACGGCTCCACCTGTTTACTTGCCCTGGTGAATCTCGGAGTTCTCTGGCCCAAACAAATAGGTGCCAGTCATGGGTATCTCACACCAGTACTCTAAAACGTATACTTCTTCTCCTGCTATTGTCAGGAAACATTCATCCCAATCCCGGACCAGCCCCTACAATAAGAACAACTCAGGCCAATCAACCAGGATCCCTCTCAATAATCTCACTTAACATATGCAGTCTTCTTCACAAAATTGATCCCCTTCAGACTTTTGCCTGCCAGCATAACCCAGACATACTAGCAGTCATAGAAACCTGGCTCTCACCTTCAGTTCCTGACCATGCTATCACTCTCCCTGGGTATAATGTCTACCGCTTGATCGAACATCAAAGAGGTAGTGGCTGCGCCTGTACCTTAAGGATACGATCTGGGGGCACCTCATCAACTTAACCCCCCAAACCACCACTGCACAGATTCTTCCTGTCAAGCGCCTTCTAGGTGCACACAATAAAGCCATCACAGTTGTCACAGTCTACATTCCACCAAGAGAGCAAGGTAATGGGCTTAATGCAGTCCTGGAGTTTACCAAATCTCTCTTACCTGGTTCAGAAACCATCCTCCTTGGTGACTTTAATATTAACTGGCCTGCTGCAGAGGCTGGGGCATAGAGGGACTTGATAGCGGCAGCAGACCTTTCTCAGATGGTTAGCTCCCCAACTAGGACAAACTATAAAATGGGTACCAGCACCCTTCTGGATTGGATCATAACAAGCCATCCTGCCAGGATCACAAACACCACTGTCCTCCCTGACACACTTAGTGACCACTCCCCGTCATCTGCTACTGGTCCAAAAATTCATCAACCCCTCCCCAAAACCATTACTAGCGGGTTCTACCTAGAGGCAAGCTACCTCATCTCAAAACCTTCCTTCGTCAACAGGATTGGTCCCCAATTCACCTGCAACTAATGTGAACACCGCACTGGAACACTTCATCAGGATCTTCAACCAAGCATGCAACATATTTGCACCCTTATAGCCGAAGGCCAAAGCCCTATGTAACCCTGGCTCACGGAGACCTACTTAGATGACTAAAAGCTCGAGACCACCTTTAGGGAGATTGCCAGAAATACTGGGAGACAAGTTGATATTGCTAACTATAAACGTGCATGAAATGACTGCACTAAATATATCCAGGATATGAAGACCACCTATTTCCATAATGCTCTCACTAACTCATGGGGCAATGATAGGGACTTCTGGAATAACATTAAAGAAGTCACCGAAGCAATCTAAATCACCACCATCAGTACTCAGCATAAATGGTGAAACTACACTTGACCAGAAACTCATTGCTGATAATTCAATGACACCTTCACGGACCTCAGTGCTGTACTCCTACGTGTTTCTCGATGGAGGTGGTTCCCTTGCCCCACCCCAGCCACCCTCCCTTCTACTTTAAAGCAGTAAAATGCATCAGGTCCTCAGCTACGTTACCAAAGCCATTTGCAACTCCAGAGTCAGTAGTGACTCCCTCGACCTCAAACTGCTATCACTCACACTTGAAGAAGTACTCTGACCACTGGCCAGGATTTTCAACCTCTCCCTCAGCCTCAGCCAGTTCCCTGACTTATGGAAATCTGCCACGGTAACCCCAATTCATAAAAGTGGTGACAAAACAGCTATTGAGAATTACCGTCCAATTTCCATCCTACCTCCACTCTCCAAGGCCCTAGAACGGATTGTGTTAGACTGCTCACCGACTTCCTAGACAATCACGACATCCTGTGCAAGGAGCAACATGGCTTTAGAAAAGGTCATAGCACCTCCACGGCGCTACTTGAATTCACTGGTGCAATCCATCACTCACTCGATAACAGTCGTCTTACTGGGTCCACCTTCATCGACTTAACTAAAGCCTTTGATACCATCAACCACAATCTCCTACTTGCCCAGCTTCGACTAGCAGGGCTCTCACCTAACTCAGTGAACTGGTTCAAAAGCTACTTAGACAACTGCTCCCAAAGAGTGAGAATTGCTGGCACATTCTCAGACCAAAGACCAGTCCGGTCCGGTGTCCCACAGGGCTCAATCTTGGGCCTCCTCCTTTTCAGCCTTTTTCTGAACTCACTGCCAGAATCCTGCCCTGAACAGATCCTACTCCAAGTGGATGATGCTGTTATCCTGGCATCTCACCATGATCCAGTCCATCTACAAGGTAACCTCCAACAGGCCTTCTCTGCAGTCAAAACTGGTTCTACAAAACACAGACTTATACTTAATCAGAAAAAACAAAGACCATGATCTTCTGCAGCTCCCAAACAAACACAAACAATCTCAGCTCTCCATTAAAACCAAACAAGGAATCACCCTCGAACAAGTTCATACCTTCAAATACCTTGTCCTCACCCTCCACTGTAATCTCTCCTATGTCCCACACATCAATAACGTGGCAAAAGTAGCCAACACCAGAATGGGCCTACTATTCCGAAATAGGAAACATCTAACCCCAGAAGCTCTGTCCATAGCTGCCCAGAGCTCCATCATCAGCATCATTGACTATGGTCTCATTATCTATGGATCTGCCACAACCTCATCTCTCAGGCGTGTTTCGACTTCCCTCAGTCAAGCCTGCCGACTCGTTACTGGTTCCCACCATCTAACCCACACCTGCAACCTCTACTCCAAAACAGGCTGGCTGCAACTGAACAACCGAATCAAATACCAAACCTGCATCACTGCTAAGAAAATCATGATGGGAGAGGCACCACCAGGAGTCAGCACCCTCTTCAAACTCAAAATCACCAACCATAACACCAGGAGTCTAAGCCCCAAATCCTTCAAATCCCCGCTGCTGCATCCCAAGGCCAAAGGTCATTTGCATACAGGGCTCGAGTTGACTGAATGAGCTCTCTAGTGACACCTCATCCACAGCAACACTTGGAGCATTCAAAAAGTCGCGAACCCATAACTGGTACCTTCACCTGTGCTTGCACCCCATAACATCTTTATTCCCTACGCTGCTTCTGACCTTATAGGTGTCAGCTTCTGCCCTCTATTCTTGCACTTACCTGTCCAATGCAACTTCTAATGCACTTGCCCTGTGTCTGTCCTGACAAGGCCCCTCGGCTGCCTCACCCTGACCCTCTACACCTATGCCTTCCGCTACCCTCAGCCCTCTCCCCTTCTTGCCCTTTTCCTCCTATTGTTTCTTGAGTTACTCATCGCTCAGTCTGATTTTGTCAAGCAAAGTTACTGTCTAAAACCATGTACCTGTAACTGTTTTATGTTTTAGTGTCTGTTACCCTGTAACCAGCATGATGTGGAACCTTTGTAAAAAGAGCCTTGGCTCAAAGGTACTTTGTAATCCTAGACACAAATAAATAAAAAAATAAAAATCGGGTAGTGTTTGGTAGGCTAAGAAAGGATTTGTGTAGTTCATTCTTCCAGATTGCTGCCTGCATAGCAAAGGAACAATTCCCTAGATTGGTTCTCCGGTGAGGAAGTTCTAGGACAGATCCTGACATGCTTCTAGTGCCATATTGATTGTTAACATGTTTGAAGCAGCTTCATATGGCCAGAGGGGTGAGACCCAGTATTGCCTTTTTTTGGCAAGCAGACAGGAATGGTATTTTATTCTGTCATTTAGGGGTAGCCAGTTGGTCAGTGAGTGTAGGTACAGGTGTGAGTGAGCTTATCAGTTCCTAGAATGAATCAACAAGCTTTATTACAGATCACTTTGAAACTTTTTAATAACGTGCCACAAGCAGCAGCATACACAGGGAGGCCATAGTAAATGAGGGACATGATAGTGCTAGAGACCACAAGGTGTCTGGCTCCCAGTGTGAGGTTGTGGCAGTTCCTATATAAAGCACCCAGTCTCCTGTTAGCAGTAGCCATGATGTTGTCCACCTGCGGGGCAAATGAGAGGGTATCATTCAGAAAGACGCTGAGGTATTTAAAAGTTTTTACTTGTTCCAGACTTTGACATTTTTGTTCATGATGACCAGTGGGGGGATCTTTTTTTTCCAGTTGTGGGCCCCGAGAAGAGCATAGTTTTTATTTTTTTATAGTTTAACACCAACTTGTTGGCAGTGAACCACTTTTCCAGGTACCTTAAATTGGTCTGGATGTCTGCGGTGATTTTACAGTGGCTGACATTTCTGGAGAAGATGACTGCATCATCTGTATATAGTAGTACCCTAGCAGACCATCAGGCCTCAGGTAGATTATTAATAAATAGTCTGAACAGGCAGGGGCCAAGTACTGTGCACTGGGGCACCCCGATTGAAACATTTCTTGTGTCTGAGAGACAGACATCCATTTCTACTTGCTGAGATTGGTTAGAGAGGTAACTTTGAAACCACATTACCTTGTCCAGTGATAGGCCAAGGGAGGAGAGCTTGTTAAGCAGCAGCTTGTGATGGACTAAGTAGAAGGCCTTGGTCAGGTCAATATAAATGGCTCCAACCACGTCTCTGCTGTTGAGTGTTTCATGTAGGTAGCTAGTGAGATCAATAAGGGCAGTGTTGGTACTATGCAGCTTTCTGAACCCATGCTATTGTGGGCATTGGATATTGTATTTCTTCAGATTTGCTACCAGCTGGTCTAAGATAATTCTCTCCAGGGCATTAGGCGGGAGGGGGGGCAGGATGGAAACTGATCTATAGTTTGCCAGGTTAGAGTGGTCACTGTTTTTGTAACTAGTGGGTGCCAGGTCAATAAGTTGTATACACAATGCTGCAGGGCAAAACCGCAAAACAGTAACAAGCACGTGGAAGAACAGCTACAGGGTACACAATGCTGCATGACACAAATAGTGTGGAGCAGTAGGAGACCCTGCAGCTGTTTCCTGAAAGCACTGCTGCAGAGGGTAAGAGCTCTGTTGGAAGGAGATCCACCAAGGAGCTGCTGTGGCTCAGGGATTAGCGCCATCAGCTCTGGAGGATAATGGAGTGGCTGTGGACTGGGGTTCTATTCCCAGTCCTAGATTAGGTTAGTTTATTTTTTCTTGTCTTTACTTTTGTGTGGTTTGTGATGCCCCCCCACCTGAGTTTCACCCTGTCTCTGAGTTGCCCCCCAAGAAGAGGTTATTTTAATGCCAGGGTTCAGGGTGCAGCCCCCCACAATGGGGGGGGGGAGGCAGAGCCCCCTGCAAAAGACAAGTATTTTACTGTTTATATTTTAGTCACTGTTTTGACAGCGTGGTATAGCGCCACATTGTTTTTGTTTGCGACAACATGACCCCATGCCTAACTAGTGTGGTTTTCCAAACCCCAGAGAATTATGAGTACTGCAGAGAAAAGTTGAAGATCTTGGAGATGGGAAGGGTGGGTTTGTCAAGGGCCAGTGCTAGCAACTTCATATCCATCTAGCTACAGATGCAGATGCACATGGCCCTTTATCCCTGCACCATGTTAGGGGTCCATCTGGCTACAGAAGGTGCAGGCAGGAAATGATGCCGATGTTACTGAACAGAACACTAAATAATTTAAACAAAGTACTATAACATGTTATAAAGCTGAAATAATACTAAAAAACACAAACAATGAGAAATTAACAAAAGCAGACCGTGTACTTCCTTGATGGAGCCCTTTAAATCCCTCCCTTAGATCCATTGACACTCACACGCTACTGATCCTGTGGCACTCCACCCTTATTGGTCAATCAGGCTTCTCCTATCGTTTACCTAAAATCAGGAATTTCCTTCCTCCCCAGGTTCATCACTCTTCCTCTACCCATTCCATCAGCTCAACCCTGCAAACCTTCCTGTCATCAAACTGCTCTTGTCATGACCCACCCTAAGCCATGCTTCCAGCCCATGTCTCCCCCACATTCTCTTCCTTTTCACTCTTCTCCTTTTGCACTTAGCTTTTGGGTATTCCCTACCTCTACTGCCATACCCTGATCCCTGGCAGGGTACACAGCATCCTGGAGGGGCCCACGGGTTATGGTCTCTCCTTCACCTGCCACACCCTATCTTCCCTCCCCTCTTCCCACTCCTCCTCCCCCAGGGCACTTTCTAAAGTTTCACCTAGGGCTTATGCACTTATATTTTCATCCTCATCTTTGTTACTCTGTTTACATTAAATTGATCCTATACTCCTAGCTTTACTCATCTACTTAGACTCACACCTGTGCTTCTCCCCTTCCTCCCCTACTTAATATATTCTGCCACTCACTAATTTGCCTACTGTTTTTGTTTTGGCTGCATGTACCTAAATGTGATATGAATTGTTGTCTGCTTTCCTCACCGTATGTAACCTATTGACTCAAATACCATAAATGTAATTGTACCTAATTGTGTAATGTATTGCCTTCTGCTCTACTCACTGTATGTAACCTGTTATCTCAAATACCATCTATGTTACTTGTACCTAAATGCGAAATGAATTGCTTTCCACTCTCCTCACTGTATGTAACTTATTGTCTCAAATACCATGAATGTAACTTGTACCTAACTGTGTAATAAATTACCTTCTGCTCTCATCGCTATGTATAACCTGTTGCCTCAATTACCATGAATGTAACTTGATATCCCTGTGCCCGTTCCTCCCAGGTCACATCGGGAGACGTGCAACTTGTTGCTCAACGTGCCTTCCTGGTGAAACATTTCAATAATAAATAATAAATACAGGGTGACACATCAGATATGCCAATACATGGTCCCTTTTGAGGTGAATACATGAAACTAAAGCACTGAAGAGTGAAAAGAACTGTTTAGAGTCTGGCTGATTTGTTGCAGTTATTTAGCCTGCTGGAGATCCCAGCTTCTAGATCTTCACAGAGATGTTAAAGAGCAGTAGCCCCACCATTGATTCCTGAGGATGTGACTTACCACACTCTCCCATCAGAGCACAGTGCAGCCCTTTAAACTGATACCCTTGGAACTGCCAAAAAGTATGCATTTAAGCAGGCTATGCACTTATCCAATTGTGTCTTCCTTTAATAGTGAGTGCAATATGCAGACGTGCCGGTGGGTTGGGTAGGTAAACGTAATGCCAGTAGCTCTTGTCTGATTGGGATAAAGTGATTAGTGACATGCTGTGCCATCCTTTGGTTTGATTTCTGTGTGAGATAGGGGGTGCTTCTGTGATTTGAGTAAAGTGCTTTGTGACATTATGTGACATTCTTTGGTTTAGAAACATAGAAACATAGAAAGTGACGGTAGAAGGAGACCTTTTGGTCAATCTAGTCTGCACTGTAGTAGCCCTGCTTAGAATTTCGTTAGCCACCTACTATTTGTTTTATGTGAGGGCTCCTTTGTGCCTATCCCTTGCAATTTTGAATGCACTCACTGTCTTGTCCCCCACCACCTCCGGGAGCAGGCTATTGACTTGCCTTCCCCATTGGTTTGATTTCTGTGAGGGAGGTGCATCTGCGACTCTGATAAAGCACTTCTGTGATACTCTTTGGATTCTTTGGTTTGATTTCAGTGAGGGGGTTGCTTTTGTGACTAAGGTTTGATGGTTAAATGGTTGAAGCAGGTGATTAATGCCTCACTTTAACTAGGGCAGCCCATTACCAGACAATTATAAGCTAATTAGTAAGGCAGCTACAGGCAGTGTCAGTAAAATAAGGTCAGTCAGCCCACACTTGAACAGCCAAACTGAGGGAAAAAGTATGCATTTAAATGGGAACCTTTATGCGTTTAACAGGCCTATTTTACACTGGAAGGGTAGGGATAAAAGGTTCCACCATAGGATGTCGACAACAACGTTGTCGGCATCCTGCACATCGACGGGAACAATGCCAACAATTGGCATTGTTCCTGACAGACTGAAATTTTTTCTGCCGAGGGCTTTGCCTCTCGCACCCTCCATCTCTAATTGACCAACTCCGAGTCAGAGTTGGTTCAGGGTTGGGGTGCAACTATGGGACTCACTCCATTGGCTGACAGCGGACCACCGCAGTGAAAGATCTCGACCTAGAGAGAATTGTTGCTGTGGTGGTATTTTGCCATAACAGTGCTGCTGTCCTGACAGTACTCCAGGATAAAATGGGGACTTGGAAAATCTATGAGCTTATGTGGGCTATGCATTTATCAGGTATGTGTTTAAGTGGGATACACTGTAGTGCTTCTCCACCTCCACCCTCTACTTCCTGCCCCCAAGCCAGTTAGCAAACCACCTTGAGTATGTTTCATATCTACTGCATTGATGTACTTTGCCCAGAAGTTTGTCATATACCACAATATCAAAGGTCTTGTTGACACTCACATAAACTACATCCACAGCCTTGCCCCTGCTCACTTCTCTCATCACCCATTTTAAAAAGATGATCAGATTGGTTTAGCATGATTTGCCACATATGAAGCCAAGCTGAGGGGGAAAGAACCTTGGCCCTCAACCGATTGTTGCATTGTACTGATCTAAATAATTGCTTCCAGGACTTTGCACAGCACTGATGCCAGGCTGACTGGCTGGCAGGTAACTAGGTCTGAACTTGCCCCCTTCTTGAACAACATTGGGTCACTTTCCAGTCCTCCAGCACCCCACCTGTCCTGACAGACCCCTGAAATATTACAGAAAGTGGCCCTTCCAATAGTTCCCTTAATTTTATAATGATCCTGGTGTGCATCTTGTTTGCCCCTTGGGCAGAGCTGGCCTTAGCATGGCGCAAACTGTGCATTCGCACAGGAACCCAAGAGCAGAGGGGCTCTATAAAAGCCTCAGCTGTCCAGCTGGTCTTCTTTATTCCTGGTGCTCCTCTATGTTCTAGTTGAAGTAAAGTGCAAAATGACACAAAACTAGCTGAAATTAAACTATAGTGCGGCCATGGTAGGGATGAGAATGTTCCTTGGAGGCTTTGTGACTTCTGATATGGGGCCCCAGAAAGGAGGTTCGCCCAGGGTCCCAGGATAGCTAGAGCCAGCACTGCCCTTGGGATCTTTCCAGCTTGCTCTTTGCTAGGCAGTCAGCTACCAGGGCAGGTGTATTGTTTACCAGCTGCATTGTGGCTGCTTTCTCTTTCTTAAATTTCTGTCCTGATGTTGTCTGCAGCTCCTGCAGCTATTCTGGTTTTTATTCCTCCTTGGCTTTCTCAGTTCTAATCATGCAGTCCCACAGAGCTTCTCTGTACTCATCTCTTGCCTGGAGGCAACCTTTCTCTCTCCAGCAGGCCTAGACCTACTTTTTGTTCAGGAGCAGTTGCCTTAGGTCTGTGTTGATTGGGGAGGGGGGCACTTCTTCCATTTTCTCTTATTGCTTACAGGGATGTAGGTCTCTGCTGTTGCTTTAATCACCTTCTTCAATTAACCTCACATGTGTTCTGCATTACTAGCCGTGTGCTGCTCCAGTCCCATGAACACCAGATCCTTCATCTTGGTGAGGTCTGCCGTTCTGTAGTTCCCGGTCCTGGTGGCTAAAATCAGCTCATCTTTCCTGTCACTAGGGAGGGGGTTACTCAGTTGAAGTCACTTCCTCCTATCGGTGCTTGGACATTTACATTGGAGAGGACCCTATCCCAACTTCTGTGAACAAGGTCCAGGGTAGCTTCAAACATAGTTCCCCATTGGACATGCTGCCTAGAAAGCAGTCCTTAAAGATGGACAGGAAATGTGCCTTCCTACATGAAGCCTTCTCAAATCATCAGTCTATGTCTAGGAGACTGAAATCCCCAGGATCACCACTGCATAGGATTTATCTGCTTTTTAAAATGGCCCCAACTGGCTGGGCATCATTCACCACTGAGCTTTTTGGAGCCTTTATAACACCCTCAGGGTGACACTTCTGTCCCATTCCCCCAAGCCTGACCCAGAGAGACTCTGTGGAACTCTTTGCCCCCGATGTCCTCCTTCTCATCCACAGTGACTTCCTCCCTAACAATCCTTGTTGAGGGTATACCACTGTCAGATACACCATTCTTTTCACTTGTGAACACCAATATGAAATAGCTATGTGGGTATTTAGCCATCTTCATACATATAGTTGCAGCAGTTGATGTGATCAGATATTGCCAGGAATGTCTGCGATATCTCTAGAGCAATTTCCTGCCCACCTGCAGTACACTTTAGGGTCAGAAGAGAGACTCTCTTTAGAAGTATTGTGAAATATCATGAAATATCTGGAAATATCTGACCATATTTATTGCTGCAACTGTATATCCAGCTTGAGAGAGGAAAGAAGATCTTAGGTTCACAAAGTTCCTCCCCCCTACTGGCCTAGTAGGAATATCCAGTCATCCCTTTTTTCAAAATACTTGTCAAGTTTGAACTTGAGAGTTGTTGCTGCAGCTCCAGTCTGCAAGCAAAGTTAAGGCTAACTCACATGGCAGTGCTTGAAGTGGTGATTGAAGGGCAGCTTCTTAAGGCAACAGCAGTTTAAGGTAAAAAACTTACAATTACAGCATGTTCTAAAATATTTACCCTGGTCACCAAGTCAAATCTCCCATCATGGCAGCCTAGGCAAGAAACTGCACTTGGGGGTGATCTATAGACATTCGGGGCAAGAGGAGGAGGAGGAGTGAGACAGAAAACTTAGGAAAGAACTTGAAAGAAGGGTAGCAAAGGGGGAAGTAGTACTGGTGAGTGTCCTGAACCTGCCGGACATTGATAGGGATGTTCCAGTGGTTAGGAACACCAAAAGTCAGGACTTCCTAGATGTATTTCAAGACTGTCTACTGGTACAACTAGTTAAAGAACCCACCATGCAGACCATCATTCTTAATGTGGTGCTTACCAGCTTAGAGATGATAGGGGATGTGGGAGTAGGGGAGCCCCTTGGGAACAGCGACCATAACTCCATTTGTTTCTAATTGGCCTTTGGTTCTGGTAAGCCACAACAGGGAGCTGAAGTCCTGGATTTTAGAAAGGTGGACTTCAGCAGACTGAGGGAGCTGGTCAGGGATAAGTTAGTAAGGGTGGATAACATAGATAGAGTGGAAGAGAGAAGAAGGCAATTAAGGAGGCCATTCTCGAGGCATCTAAAATATGTATGAGGAGGTTTTATGTGAGAAGGGTGAGTCCCTTATCGCGCTGCTCATTGGAGAGATGAAAAAAATCACCCACGACAAAAGGGCAAACTCCCATTACAGAGACAGCCGTAAACAGTGACAGTCCTTTAAAAATACACACTAATTCTTTCTTTATGTAGGGGTGTGCATCCACCCCACGCACTCAAAATAGGATTCTCAACTCAGGGGAGTGGACTTAGAAAGTAATAGAAACCCCCCGGAAGCAAAAAGTATCCACACCAGGATCCAAACCCAGCCCTTCAGGCTCCAGGGGCAGTGGCTCAACCACTATACCACACAGCCAACTCAGCAGAGCTTGGCAAAATAACTCTTTTATCCTCTTGTCTCATGAGTGTAGTGCGTATCCCTGAATGTTACACTCGTATTCAGTATCACTAGCTATTTTACACTACTTGTTCTACATGGGAGCGCAATTATTCAGTCGCTCATATTGATGCAATGAATAATACATGCTCTTATGTATGAGGACAGTAACAAAAAAGAACAGGTTCAAGAGACTTTTATAGTTCTTGGCAAGAGTCAGGGACGTGGTGAGGGTCAAGAAAAAGGTCTTCTACAACTATAAAGAAAAGCAGGAGGAGGAGGAAGAATGGGGGAGAATATTTACTAAAAAATAGGGTGGCAAAGAAGGCGGCTAGGGAGGCAAAAGCAGACACAGATCTATGTATTGCAGAGGGGTCAAGAGTGGAGAAAAACAGTTCTTCAGATATAGTAAGGAAAAAAGCAAGAAAGGAGGGGGAATCAAAGCTAACGGACAGGGATAGAGTGATAGAGGAGGATGGTCAAAAGGCTGCCGTCCTCAATGAGTACGTATGCTCAGTTTTCACTAGGGAGGATGGTGGTCACTTGCCAGAGTGGCATCAAAGCAGCCACCAAAGGGGTCCCAGAGATGAGACAGTCAATATTTACTAGCAAAAGGATCCTGAAAGGGCTGGCAGCCCTAAAGATACTGTAGATAAGGCCCTAGGAACAGATTGGTTGCATCTGAGGATACTCAGGGAATTGGCAGTGGAACTGGCTAAACCCCTGGTAGGTCTATTTAACAGCTCAATAAGGACAGGGGTAGTACCAAAAGATTGGAAGGCAGCGGATGTAGTTCTGCTCCATAAGGGGGGAGGACAAGGAACAAGCAGGAAACTACAGACTTATCAGTATTATCTTTATTGTGGGGAAGCTGACAGAGTCACTGGTCAAAGAAGACCTCGTGGACTACTTGGAGAGCAATGGTCTCCAGGATAGTAAACAGCATGGATTTTTGGCATGGAGGTCCTGTCAGACTAACCTGATTGTTTTCTTTGACTGAGTACTGAGGGAATTAGATAGAGGCCACACTGTGGATTTGCTCTACTCTGACTTAAACAAGGTTTTTGACTCGGTGCCTCACAGATGCTTGCTGAAATAGATAGAGGATCTGGGTGCTGCTAAGGTCATAGTGAACTGGGCAGGTAGCTGGCTGAGGGGGAAGCAGCAGAGGGTTGTGGTCATTGTGGTTAAAGACTTTGGTAATTTAGAAACATACACAGTCAACCTGTGTATGTTTTTAAATGACCAAAGTCTACCGCTATTTGCACTTTGTATTATCCTGTATATTTCATGATGCCTTGTATGTTGTATTCATATATTATTTGTTGTATCATCTTTGCCTGCTACTATTGCAGCTCTGAGACGTTCCTGAAAAAGGGCCTTTGGTTCAGTGTACTCACCCAATAAACAAAGTAGTTAAATAAAGAAATAACGAACATAAATAAATCAGAAGAGAGGGAGGTCATGAGCAGGTTACCACAGGATCTGTCCTGGAACCGTCCTCTTCAACATGTTTATCAACGACCTTGGTGAGTGAATCCAGGATAGGTTGTGTCTCGTTGTAGATGACACAAAGCTTTATGGGAGGGTGGATAGCGATGTGGGAATCAGGGAAATGCAGACTGACCTGCAAAGCCTAGAGATGTGGAGTAATATTTTGCAGTTGAAATTTAATCTCAAAAAGTGCAAGGTAATTCACCTAGGCAACAAGAACCACAGGAAGGAGTACTGGATGGGTAGGGTAAGACTCAGGACTATGACTGAGGAGTGGGACCAAGGAGGTATTATCAATGACACCCTCAAAAAATCAAGCCATTGCAACAAGGCCTATAGTAAGGCAAACAGGATGCTAGGGTGTATTGGGAGGGGTATTAACATCATAGAAACATAGACCTTGGTGGCAGAAAAATACCATAGAACCATCCAGTCTGCCCATATTCCCTATAATCCCTTGCACCTTCCCTGGAACCTATTGTTCCTCCAGGGCACTGACCCTCCCCGTCCTATCCAAATTCTCCTCCCTGGTCTTATTGCCCCAAGTGACCACTATTCCCTTCATTCTACCCCGTGCTTGCTTGAATCCACTGACTGTGTTTGCACCTACCACCTCAACCGACAGACTGTTCTTAGGTTCCACTACCCTTTCTATAAAGAAGTGTTTCCTCATGTCCCCCCTAAACCCCCCTCCTGTTAATTTCCACTTGTGAACATGTGACCTTGATTTAGTATTCAGGGTAAATAATTCCCTGTGGTTTACCTAGTTAATTCCTCTGAGGAACTTGAAGGTCTCTCTCATATCTCTCCTCTCCCTTCTGGTTTCCAGCGACTACATAGTTAGTGCCTTGAGGCACTCCTCACAGGATCTGCCCTGCTGGCCTTGAATCATTTTTGTTGGTCTGCGCGCCTATTTCCAACCTACCCTGTTCTTTTCTGAGGTGAGGGATCCAGAACTGGACCCAGTACTCAGGTGAGGCCTCACTAGAGATCTGAATTGGGAAGTATTAGCTCTTTTTTCTATCAATACCCCTCCTGATACATCTCATCACCCTGTTAGTCTTGCTATAGGCTTTGTTGCACTGACTTGCTTGTTTAAGTGAGTTACTGATTATAACTCCTAGATCCCATTCCTCTTCTATAATACTAAGCCTCACCCCACCTCCTTGGGGTTCATTTTCCCTTGTGCAATATTTTCCACTTTCTGGCATTGAATTTTAACTACCAGACTTTTGATCACTCCTCTAGTTTTGTAGGTCCCCTGCATATCCCTTATTCCCTCATCACTATCCACCCTCCCCACATAGTTTTGTGTCATCTGAAAAGACACAGCCTGCCTTGGATTCCCTCACCAATGTTACTAATGAACATATAGTGTATGGTAGAACATTGTTATGGGTAGAAATCTACCTTTTATACAACGTTTTACCATCGATGTAACGTCATGATGTTGTTAACCTATCGATGGTATGTCACATGAGTAGGTTAACAACTGGGAACAGTCTGCATGCGTGAAAATGGATTGAATGACCTAGAAATGGCTGCGGTAGTGAAGGGCAGAGCAGCAACAGCATAAAAAAACTGCAGTAAGGAATACTGCTTTCTTTTGTATAAACCTAAATTGTACCATACACTATAAAATATAATGTATGGTACACGCCGATGGAGTAACCATTTATTAACTCATCTCGAGGTTGCCATGGCAACCTAAACCTCTCAAGCTTCGCTTTTGAGGTTTAAGTGGTCACCCTGGCAACCTCTCGATGCTTAACAAACCGGTTAACCATCGATGACCATACATTATCCTCTATGTTAAGGATGACTGGACAAAGGAAAGATCCCTGTGGAACCCTCTTCATAACCTGCCTTTCCTCTGATTTAACCCATTGACCACCACCCTCTGTTGCCTCCCTTCTAGCCAACTACCCACCCAGTTCACTATGGTTTTAGCTGCACCCAGGTCTCCCATCTTTTTGAGCAACCTTTTGTGCGGTACCGAATAAAAAGCCTTGCTGAAGTCAAAGTACAGCAGATCCACAGCGTGGCCCTTGTCTACTTCCTTGGTCACCCAGTCAAACAAAAAAATTAGGTTAGTCTGACAAGACCTTCCCACCACAAAACCATGTTGTTTACTATCCTGGAGCCCGTTGCTGTCTAGGTAGTCCACAAGGTCCTGTTTGATTAGTGATTCCATCAGCTTCTCCACGATGGAGATCAGACTGACGGGCCTGTAGTTCTCTGGTTGCTCCCTATCACCCCCCCCGGCCCCCATGAAGTGGTAAAATGTCTGCCATTCTCAATCCCTTGGAACTTCCCCAGACCTAAGTGAGCTGTTGAACAGCCCAGCCAGTGGTTCAGCCAGTTCTGCTGCTAATTCCCTAAGTATCCTTGGATGCAACCCATCTGGTCCTATGAGAAAGAAATAGGTAATTCTACCCCTTTATAGATCTTTATAGATAGGGGGAGTGTGGGTGGGGAGAGGAATCTGTGGTATAAACCACAAACTGAACAACTGAGCAGACATGATAGACCAACAAGGCCTTTTTCTGCTGGCTTCTTTTGTATGTTCATATGTTTGTATCTTTGGTGAGGCCTCACCTGGAGTACTGTGCCATGTTCTGGAGCACTAACCTTTGGAAAAAAGATAAGGACAGGCTGGAAATGACACAGCAAAGGGTGACTACGATGATTTAGAGTCAACAGAGCAGATCTCATGAGGAGCACCTCAAGGCGCTGAACATGTACTCATTGGAGACCAGAAAGGAGAGGGAGGGGGATATGATTAAGACATTCACATTCCTCATGAAACTAACAAGGTGAACTGCAGGAACCTTTTTAGCTTGAACACTAGCTCACAGTCACGGGGAAAAAATGAAAAACTAACTGCAGAGTGGTTCAGGAGGAACATGAGGAAGTATTATTTTACAGAGAGGATGGTGGACCCATGGCAAAGTCTGCCAGCTGAGATGGTGGGTGAGATATCTGTTAGGGGTTTCAGAAATGGTTAGGACTGTATGAAGGCTATAGTGGTTGCTAAAGGTGGCAGAACCAGGGCAGAGCTGGGGGGGGGGGCGGTGGAGAGGTCTAGGATTCTGGAGGGAAAATAGGTCCCAAGGCTCAATAATGAATTTTGGCAGACTAGATGGACCATTGGTCTTTTTCTGCCATCATTGTCTATGTTTCTGTTTTTCTGCTAATGCGCTGTTAATTCCTGGATCAATAACTCAGTCTGTATTTGCAGTTGTAATACAACTGTATTTTGTTGTTGCACAAAAGAAACAATTTCTGGCACATATCAATTGCCTATTTGTATTTGAGCATCTTGCGTAAAGAAACTAAATGGCCCTTTCACTTCAAGATCTTTACATTTAGAATGAAGCTTTCTCTAATGACCTGAACTGTGTGGGTCTTGCAGATCTTGTATTTCTTCAGTCTGATTTACAGAGTCACTTTGAAGTTCCATAATTGTTTATGGTGGAACATCAGAACTCCCTGCAGAGTGATATGATCTTTACTTTTTGTTAGGGTCGATTGAGGTGGTTCTACTTTAACCACAGTATTTTTTGCTGGAGGTTGATCAAGGTGAAGGTTATTGACTTCCAAGTCTGCATCATTCTGTATTTGCAGAAATGGACAACATTTTCCCCAAGAAATCCTGTCCTTCATTTGTAATGCTGCCAGTGTCATCTGGAGCCCTCCTGCCTTTTGTGAACAGTCTGGTCCATACACAGTGAGCTCTTTCCGATGCTGTGCTATTGGCATCTGTCCCTTCAAAATAGATAAATCCATAGGGGGTGCAACATCTCTCTCTGTAACGTCCTTTCTGCTCCTTCACTGTATACTGGTTTGACTACCTACAGTACACTGGCAGCTCACAACTAAGTTGCTTTACCACCATGTAAACTGTGGACTCCCAGTGATCTGAAGTCTTGTGCTTTCTTTCATATATGAACATATGAAAAGTGCCTGCAGAAGACTTAGTAGTCAATCAAGTCTGCAAGTATTGCAGAGTTTCAAGCATCAGCTAAAGACTCCACTCCCCCAACTGCTAACCCCCCCATTTTGTCCACTCCCTTTTTGGCCCTGACCTTACCCTCTACCCTGTTCCACCCCTTTGAAGCCCCTCCACTGCCCAGTGAGATCACCTCCTCAGGGAGCTCATTTCACCTTTCAACTGCCTCTCTGTGAAGAAATGCCTCCTGAACTCTCTTTTGAATCTCCCCCCTTCCAGAATTGTCCCCTCATATTTTTATTGCCTCTGAGACTGAAGAGGTTCTCTCTGCCTACCTTTTAATACTCTTCATATACTTGATGGTCTCGAACATTCTGCCTCCTGGGGCTGTGTGGGTGGCTATTTGTGCTTGTCTGTGTTTGTAGGTTAGTTTTTGTGAATTTACAAGTTTTTCTGCTTGGAGTACCTATGTCAATCTTACACACAACATCTGTGAAAGTATCGTGGACTGAATTTCTGCAAAACATCACCACCAGGTATCAGCTTTTTCATTTTATATCAACTTTTTGGAAGCCATCCCAAGGAAACATAAGTCTTGCAACTAGTCTGACAAACTTGGTGATGCTGGGTCCTGCAACTCAATCATCATTTTTCATTTGACCTACTCCTAAAGGAGCTGTACTTTTGGACTTTGAAGAACAAAGGAACTATACAGACAAAAGGATTTCATATCTTGCATATGCCCATGCCACAATTTATCCTTTCAGAATTTTAACACATTCTGTGATGCTAGACCTCAGCAGCTCATAATTTCCTTCAGGTATCACCAGTTTTTTCATTTTAAATCAACTTTTGGAAGCCATGCCAAGGAAAAATAAGTCTGGCAAATAAGTCTGACAAACTTGGTGATGCTGGTTCCTCTTACTGAATCAACATTTTCATCTGAACTACTACTAAAGGAACTGTACTTGTCTCTGGGACTTTGAAGAACAAAGGAAACATACAGACAAAAGGATTTCACATCTTGCATATGCCTAGGCCACAGTTTATCACCTTTCAGGAATTTTAACACATTCGTGATGCAGGATCACAACAGTTCATCATTTCCTCTGGTTGTAATTTACCATCAGTATTTTCATTTTAAATCAACTTAATATGTACTTTGTCTCTAAGGGCCTAAGTTAGCAGGGTAGCTACCTCAAAGTAACTGTCATCCTATCCTGTCCTTCCCTGTTATGCTAGTCACATATGTTTTACCTAACTATACTGATACCTTGTGGAACCATCATATTGGCCCTGCTCATACTCTCAGGACTCCTAATTGCAGGCATCTGTCTACCTGCCCCCTCGGGAGCAACCAGTGCCATGACCAATACCTATAGTACCATAACCTCCCCCCTAAATCTGACCTTCTCCACAGATAAGCTACATGGGGGCTCACTCTATGCCGATGGGTCTTGTCTCTGTCATCTCCATGGGCATGACACCTTTGGCAATCTTCTATCAAATCTCCTTTAGGCAGAGAACCTCCATGTGATGCCACGCTAACTGCAGGTGACATGCCCACTCCAAAAAACTATTTAAGGAATACCTGAAAAGACTAATAGTGCTGCTCTTATTGCTCTTGGGCAATATACATCCTAATCCTGGACCTTCCCACTGCTCAAACCACTTGCCAAGAAATATTGGTGGTCTAACAGTGGCATCACTAAACATTTGCAACCTTCTTCCAAAACTTGACAGACTACAAGTATGGACCGCCAGACATAATCCAGACATACTTTGGTAGTAGAAACCTGGCTCCTCTAATGTCTCTGATGCAGCAATCCTACTTTCTGGCTACACAGTATTTAGGTGTGATCACCTTTCTTGTGTGGTGGTGGATGTGTGATCTACATAAGGACACTTTGCAGGGTCTGGGGATCCCCACCCCTGGTTGTGATGATTTAATCCAAATACTGGCCATTAAGGTGCTTCTTGGTGCACTCAACAAAACACTCAGTGTGCTTTCTGTTCACATCCGTCCAAGGCACACAAAACCTGGCTTTGTGTTCTTCATAAACGCCTTAAGAGGGATGAGCCTTCACTCAGAATTTCTAATGCTTGGACATTTTAATATAAACTGGCTCTCCCTTAACACCACTGATGCCAAGGATGCATTATCTGCTATCCACCTTTCCCAGCTTGTAGAAGCCCCAACCAGGAGGAACTACAAAACTGGGACCAATACCTTACTGGACTGGGTGCTATCTAACCAGCTGGATAATATCAAGGGTCCCTCTATCCTATCCGACTGTATTAGTGTTCACTCCCCTGTCAAATTTTACTGGTCCAATAACTACTGCAAGCCCCCTGCCAAAATTGTCACTAGCTGGGTCCTCACTCCAGGACACCTTGAGTTACTGAAAGCTGACCTGAGAATCATCGATTGGTCTAATGTATATAGAGCCAGCAATGTTAACACTGCATTGGAACTCTTCATTGACCTCTTTAATGCAACCTGCGATAAGCATGCCCACTTCAAAACTACAAAAATCAAGGGAACCCATAATCTCTGGATCATCCCTGCACTTCTTGATCTACTAAAACACAGGGATCACCTCTGGCACATCTCTTAAGTGCTGGGGCACAAGCTAACCTTCAGAGGTACAAAGCAGTGAGAAATGAGTGTACCCATGCTATCTATTCTGCTAAAAGTCAGTATTTCAAAGAAGCCCTTTCTACCTCCTGGAACGATAGCAGAACATTCTGGAAGAACATCCAAGACATCACTGGTAAAGACCCCAAAACTACCCCGAACATGCTGAACATCGATGGCACCCCCTACCGTGGACACAAAAGCCATCGTGAACTCTTTCAACAAAGCATTTACTGACCTTAGCAATGTTCTTCCTATTGACTACTTTGTGGATACCCCCCTCAGGTATGAACATTGCAGTCCAGAACCCACCTGAGACCACCCACCATTTTACTTCAAAGCAGTGTCTATAAATAAAGTCAGACATTATCTTAAGAAGGTACTGGGGAAAGCTAGATTCAGTGGAGACTCCTTGGACTTAAAGTTTGTTGCCCTTACCCTCGAGGAAATCCTCACACCTCTTACCAAAATAATCAACCTGTTACTCTCTCAGTCACAATTTCCATATCTTTGGAAATCTGCAGTGGTTACAAAGTGGTACAAGAGTGGCAACCGAGCACTGCAGGAAATTACGCCTGATCTCTATTCTTCCTCCAATCTCTAAGGCCCTGGGTGCATCATGGCCTCCAACTCGTAGACTATCTGGATCACTACCAACTCAATGTCCCCAACAGCATGGGTTCAGACATGGCCATAGTACCATCACTGCGCTCCTGTTGTTTACAGGCTTTATCAATAACTCTGTGAAACAAGAGCTTTTGGTAGGGTCAACTTTCATAGACCTTACCAATGCCTTTAATACTGTCAATCATGATCTCCTTATCAGACAACTCTCCTCCATTGGTCTTTTCTCTGACACTACAAGCTGGTTCTCCAGCTACTTAAATAGCTGAATGCAGCAGGTAAAAATTGGTGACGCCCTGTCCGATAGTAGGCCTGTACGCTCTGGAGTCCCGCAGGGATCTATCTTGGGTCCATTGCTTTTTAGCATCTTCTTCAATTCACTACCAGAAGCTTGCTGTGACCACATACTTCTATATACTGATGGGCTGTACTTTTTACCAGCAACATGGACCTCACCTTCTCCAGGACCAGCTTCAGCAATTCTTTACATCTGCAGAGAAGTGGTTTTAGGATAATAAACTCATCCTTAATTATAACAAGACTAAGACAATGTTGTTTTCGACCTCCCAAAGCAGACACAAAACCTTCCTGCTTACCATCATTAATGACACTGGCTCCCCTCTTGAACTGGTTCACCATTTCAAGTACCTGGGTATAACTATTGACTTTACCCTGTCTTTCACCCAGCACATCGACTGAACAACCAATGCTGTTAACCAGCATTTAGGAGTTCTACACAGGAACAAACATAATCTCACTCCAGAAGCACTGAATATGGCCATCCACAGTTCTGTGGTCTTTCTCATGGATTATGGTATTGTCATTTATGGTGTGGCGACATATCAAAACGGCCTAAAAAAAGCATGCCATCTTCTTACTGGTGCCGCATGCTAGATACACACCTGCGATCTTTATGCCCAGGTTAGCTGGTTACAATTTGGCAGCAGGCTCAAATTCCAATTGTGTCTGCTTGCAAAAAAAGTCACCTTGGGACGGCAGCCTCCTGGTATAATGGCCCTTCATTTCCTGCACACGTAACTCACGCAGTGCCAGAAGCCCTGGCTAACAGGCTTTCAGGATCCCATGGTGCCGCACCACCTTTGGACAATGTGCATTCGCATACAGAGCTCCACAGTGGCACAACTCCTGCCTCCTGACACCTAATACTACTTTGCGGGCTCCTTTAAGAAAAACTCCAGCAGCATCTAGTCTCACTGGCAAATCGTGACAACTATCTCTAATTTGCCTTTACCTTGCTCCTACCATTTGCAATCTCTGTGATCTCTATTGATTAGTAAAATGTTGTGCTTCATGTCCATTTCTTGGGCCCCGGTCAAGTTAACACTTTCATGGGCTTTCTACCTCTGCCTAAAGTATTTATTTTCCCTCCTACTTCCCTCTACCTCCTCTTCCCTTTTTTGCCCCTCCGTGATTCCATACCTCTTTCCTCCCTACCACCTTAATACACCTTCATCATCACCACACAACCTACACCACCTTATCCTCCCTACTCTCCTCCAACCCTCCTTTCTCCCACCCTTCTCCCCCTTTATTCCACTTTGACTACATAGCTATTCTTCCCTTTATCTCCTATCTATCCCCATCCTATCCCCCCACCTGTGCTTGCCTTCTCCCTCTCCGCACTTTCTCTGTCCCTCCCTTGTCCCTCTCTACTGGTACAAGACCTTCCTTCTTTCTTTGACTCAGGCACAATCCAGTTATCTGCCTATGTTAGTTGTACAAATCTCCTTTTTAAACAAGCATCTTCATGTTATGTTACCATTACCTAGTGAAACATTAGCCTTTGTTTTGACTCTGCACCCTGTATGTGTTTAGATTATGTAACTATTGTTAGAATTTATGTCTGGAGACAGTTTTCAATTGTTTCTTGCTGTATCTGTATCTGTGAAACATATCCGTATTCTTGTCTGTGCCATACTTTTTGTTTTCAATTGTTTAACCAGGAGTGGCACATTAAGCTGAAAGCTTACTTACAGGTGCGACCTGAGAGCACAGGGAAGTTAAGTGACTTGCTCAGTAGGGTTGCCACCTTTGGATGAGGCAAAAACCGGATCCTAAGATCCACCCCTAGCCCCACCCCTTTTCATGACTCATCATGCACTGTTCCTCCAATAAAAGACAACACTTAAAGCAGCAGTGAAATAAAAATGTCAAGATACTATACTGTGCGCCTCTTAAAGTTACTTTCCTAGGGTCTTCCTAATTATTTATTTATGTATTTATTTATTTATTGACATTGGTTAACCAGATAAACATACAGAGATAAAAGAACTTTAATTTACAGATTTGATCTGGGGGGAGACAAGGGAAATACTGTAAATAGCATACAGCAGTATACATACTTTATATCTTTTGTCTGCAGTACTATTTCAAAGCCAAAGAAGTGATCATACTTTTTCTTGGAAAAAATAATTTAAACATTTAAAATGCCGAAATTCTGTTAGAGATGAAAATGTTTACCAGCAAATGAAAGTGGAGGACAACTGGCTCTGTTACTGTTACAAAAGGTGGGGCAGCTTTACGCTATGCCACTTTATGATGCAGTGGAAAGATTAGGTTAAGGTAAGTGCTAATGTTAATGGCCATACTTTACACCTCCCAGGGTTACTGCATTCACAAACAAAAGGCTACACTGACAACAGAACTTGTTTGTAATGTGGACATGTACCTGAAACAATGAGTCATATGACAACATTTGTTTCAAAAGTATGCGAGCACTCAAAATGGCTCAAAAACCTGACCAGCACAGAGCAAAACAGGATTACCTGATAGAGACCATGAAAACCTGATCACCAGGTAAAAAACCTGACAGGTGGCAACCCTATTGCTCAGGGTCACACAGTATGCAAGTGGGGGCTGTGGGATTCAAACTCAGGTCTCCAGATTTGCAGCTCAGAGACTTAAACCACTGCGCTATACTGCCTCCCCTATACTTGACGTGGAACCTATGAAATAGTTTTCTGCTCAAAGGTGTTAAATAAATAAATGTCCTGCCTCTCCCTCCTCCACTCCAGTTAGTACATGTTCAGGTCCTCCAGCCTCTCCTCTCCTGCTGACTTTTAACCACTTTAGTCCCCCTCTTCTGGACTTGACTGTAGCAGTTAAATGTCTTCAAATAGAGATGATAGTACTGCACACTAAACTCCAGGTGTGGCTGCACCAGTGATTGAAGTATAATGGCAATATGACTTCCTCATGGCATTACAGCTTACCATTCTGTTGGTTTTGCTGCCACCTTCTTGTAGTGGGGGGAGTGCTTTAGACTACTAGTGATCATTACCCTAAGGTCTTTCTCCTACTCAGATTGGGTTACCAGGACCCATCTCAGGCTGTACTTCATCCTCAGATTCTTGGTGCCAGCGTGCATAACTTTGTATGTCTTCACACTGAACCCAAGTTGCCATATTCTGACTCTCCTCTCAAGCTTGGTCAGATCTTCTTTTAGTTCATGTATCCTTCTGCTGTATCCATTATCCCACAGAGCTGCCCATCCAAAGAGTCTCTCTTGCCTACCCCAGATCCTCCAGTTTCCTGATAAATCTCCTAGGGGGCACAGAGTCAAAAGTCTTGCTAATGTCCAAGTACAAGAAATCAAATGCTTGGCCCTTGTCTACTGTTTTTGTGAACCAGTCAGACAAAAATCAGTCAGGTTTGTTTGGCAGGATCTCCCATCCATGAACCCATGCTGTCACTCATCCTAGAGACCATTTTTCTCTGGGTAACCCACTCGCCTTTGCTTAAGGATGGCCTCCATGAGCTTACACATGACTGAGGTCAGGCTGATTTGCAGAAGGTATAATATGAAAACAAGCCATCCTCAAAGGGATGGTTGGAAAACCCTGAAATGGAGCCCATTGGGACAGCATACTGTATATGCAGACCACATGGGTGGAGGAGCCAGGCAGGATACTGGATGCTGACAAAGCTCCAGGGCTGGTGCCAAGATAGCTAAGCCAAGGGAAAGGCAACTCCAAGGATTCATAGCTATCTGACATATCAGTTAATGGATTCCTATCCTGTTTCATGACGGGCTCTAAGGGAACCTTCATGGACTCTGAAGTAAGTTGGATCAGAACTCCAAAGGACACTGGCCTGTGTTGGGTGGTCACTTCTTTGATCAATTCCTGGTTGAAGTTATGAGTCCTGGTGAAGGCCATCGACAACTCACATTTGGAGTTGGAAAATTCCTTGTAGACAGCCCTCAACTGTTTGCCACCATGGACCACCCTGGTATCCTCATCCAGGGTGATTTCCATTAAAAGTTGGCATGTCACGCTGGTAGCAGAGTCAGACTCCTTGGTTGGCACCTCAAATAAGGGCTGCAGTGGAGGTGGATCCACTCAGACTGTAGGAGAAGCAGACACTGGGGACTGCTGAGCAGGATAGGCTACAGTGGGAACAACCTGCAAAGGCCAAGGGATCAAATGATTAGGGAGCAGAGCCCTACCCCTCCCAGCCATGGTCCAATGTTTCCAGGGGAGCTCTCAGTTCCTCATAGTGATGATGCATCTTTCATAAATGCTACTTCTCACCTGAGAGCATCAAAGAGCATCAATGGTGACAGCTTCTGTTTGAGGGAGACAGAGAACACAACCAGTGTCTGTACCGTGACAATTGTTCACAGAGTCAATGTAGACAGGTATCCTCTTGTGGGTTAGCGTAAACCACCTGCCTTGGAAGGTTAAGCATGATAGGATTTGGAGGCATAACCACCAGTGGAGGTCACTCTCAAGACAACTCAGCTGAGAGTATAAACTGGGCCACATTCTTCTAAGTGTGGACTGAGAGCACCAGGCTCTAGGAGATTGACTCTTCATTGATCTTCTCTGACAACTGGCCAATAGGTTTGAGAAAAATCTTGACTACCTGCTTGACTGGAGTCAAGATCTTCAAGACCAATGTAATCACTGTGGAGCCCTTGACCATCCCCATAACCGTCGACAGTTCAACCAATGCTGAGTGGCTGGGGGAGTTGAAGAAGAGTGAAGATGGTGATCTTTCCTAGTCCCACAACCTGCAACAGTGCTGCTTTTTGTGCTTTTTGCTGTGGGGAGAAGGGATCTCTCCGAAGGTCTGGAGGGCCACATACATTTCCATGAACTCATCAGAGAATGAACCTCAGATGCTGAACCCAGCCGTGAACAGTGCCGAGACTGATGAGGAGCTCACTGTAGCTACTGCCACCTCTTCTTCCATAACCACAAGCTGATCAGTCAACCTGGCCATCACTCAGGCCTTTTTATAGTCTTTTGGCCAACCAGGGGCCAGCCAAGCCTTCAAGGCTTGATTGGCATTGTGGCATGATCTAACACAAACTACATCCCTAATAATCCTTCAACATCATGTTGAACACCCCGTAGTATAAGCACATTTTCTGCCTACACTGAGTATTGAATTTAAAACCCATTGTTTTGCTCTTCATTGTCGATTGAGAGCGCAAAGTGGAGTCAAAAGATCTAGGAGTGACTTTAATTTTGAACATGGACTAAAACTGTATGTATATAGTATGTTTATAAGTTCTGCTCAAGTATCTCTTATGGTTCTAAAGTGTCTTTTCAAGTTCTCTGAGAGAACTGTAAAGTGAATCTGAGCACAGTTCTGGCACACAACAGACTTAAGAAGGCACTCATTAAAGAAAGATGCTGGAACTGTACAGGTAAATATATTATAAATCATATAAAAGACTTCAAAAAAAAAACCAAAACTTGGAACTTGAATTTAAAATTGAAATATTTCTTTTATAGAAAAAATGAAAAAAAAAAACCTGCATGGGAAATGGACAATGCTAACAGAACCTAGAATTTCAGAATTTTAGAACTGTTTGCAGAGAGACCCTCTTACAGTTATGAGTGTATGGAATGTTTAAGCAATAATCCACAACAGGGTGTAGGTTAAGGTGGGATTTACTCATGCCTCATGTGGTTAGGTCATGAGGCTGCAGGTTGAGTAATTAAACCACACCAGAAGTGGGTAACTCTCACCATAACCCACACCCTAGAGTCGATTATTTCAATTATACAATGTCTTCTAATTAAATAATTTTTAAAAAGTTGGCTAAATTTTTTTTTAAATCCTTTTATTGATTGTCCTACCTTCCAATCGAAAACGATGGCACATTTGTTTATCACGAAATTTTGTGACATTTTAGTCCCAGTCAGCAGACTGTATAAAGCTGTAATGTTACTAACATAGGTGATTCTAGTCAGATCACATTTACTCTAGATCAAATTTGTTCCAAACTTAGAGCTCAAAAAGGTAAGACAAGCTTTGGCCCTGACAGCATTTCTGGACACATTATTTCTTCTATCCGATAGCTTGGCCTATCTATTGAAAAAACTATTTGAGGGATTTTTATTGTACAACTATGTCCCTGCCAACTGGAAACATGCCCATGTCATTCCAATCCACAAAAATGGTCCAAAAACAACATAGGAAAATTATAGACCCATTAGTCTTACTTCATCAGTCTGCAAAGTTTTAGAAGGTCTAATTGAGGATATAATTACACCAGCTCTGGATAGACAGAATCCTGAACAGCACAGATTTAGACAAGGCAAAGGCTACATGACAAACCTTATGTGTTTTTATGAGACCGTTAGTTCTGAACTTGATAGGAAAATCCCATTTGATTTAATCTTTATAGACTTTATTAAGGCCTTTGATATTATGCCTCATTGGGCACTAGAAATCAAATTACTGCATCTTAACATAAATAAATCAATATCAAATTGGATATGCAATTGGCTAAATAATAGGTCTCAAAGTGTATTAATTAATGGTGAACTTTCTGATATAGGTCTTGTTACTAGTGGGGTGCCTCAGGGCTCCTGTTTGGCCCTGCCTCTTTCAGCCTTTTATCTCAGATATGACAAGCACTTGCATCTCTACTTCAACTAAATATGCAGATGATGTTAAAATTGGCAGACCTTGTGCTACCCTGATCAGGTTGAAACCATACAGCGAGACTTAAACAAGATCTTTGAATAACTAAATGGGGTATGAAACTCAATAATAAAAATATAGAGTAATTAATTTGGGACACCAGAACCCCAACACATTATATATTCTGGGAGAGACCACTTTACTGAGTACCACTGATGAAAAGATCTAGGAATTAGTATTTCAAATAAGTTGGAGCACTCAAATCAAGTAAATCAGGTAATCAGTAACACTAACAAAGTTATCTGATCTATCTGACGCAGTATCAAATCCCAAAATCCCAACATCATGATGCCTTTATTCCGGGCTTATGTAAGACCCCATTTAGAATATGCTTCTCAGTTATGGTGCCTGTATAAGAAGTTTAACTGTATCCAACTAGAAAAAGTACAATGGAAATTTACTAAACAGTTACAGGGGTTGCATACTATTTTATATAGCAACAGATTAATTTCCCTAAATCTAATGTCACTAGAAACATGTTGACTAAGGGGTGATTTGTTATTTATATTTGACATTGTCAATGGCCCATATTTGATGTCCGAACTTGGTTTTAAGTTTAAATCTAACAAATATGGCACCAGAGGGCACCCCCTACAATTGGCTGGTAAACATTTTCATTATAATAACAGAAAATTCTTCTTTACATTACAGATTATACAACCTTTGAATAAACTGCCATTAGAAGTCATCATCAGCAAAACAAAACATGAATTTAAAAAACGACTTGATTCTTTTTTACTTACAGAAGTGCCACTTAAGTACTACTAATTTAGTAATTTGTTAGTATAGGAGCACTAATGAACTTACAGCTCCCTTGCTTCTTGCTTTCCTTAGTATGATCCTATCATATAGTGCCTTGTTGCCAGGGAGATTATGGGTGAAGTAGTGGCCCCCCACTTTCAGCACATACACAAATTGCTGGCATTCCTTTTTTTTAACAGAGAGTGTGGTGGAGCTGTGAGTGGTGTGTAGTTTTCATGGTTTCTCAACAGTGTGCTGTGAGCCCTGAAAGGTCGTTTTCATGGTTTGGTAGAGAGTGTTGTGCAAGCCCTGATGGGTGCAATACCACAGGGCCTGCTTCTGGGGTGAGTCTGGCTGCTGCAGTGAAGTAACAGTCTCAATCAGCAGAATTTTTTCTCTCATTCTGATCAGGAAGGCAATGTTTTATGGAGGACATTGGGGCACTTATCATTAGGAGCATGCAGTGTGGACTTGGCACTGTTGATCTTGTGATAAATGTACAGAGCCGAGCCGACAATGGAAAAAATTGACAGGTGAGGCAGGGTGCAGCCATAATGGGGATGACTGACGACTTGAAAAAAAGTGTGGTTGCTGATTGATATGGGTTTCAGGACTGTTTCATGGACCTCTTTAGCTTTTACACTGAGTGTTACACGGAGTTCTTGTTAACGAGAACCAAGATGGGGCAGTATTGGTTTCCAAAACTGAAGGCAGTGATTTTTCTTCATTTTGTTTTGCTAGCAGAATCTTCTGGTTATTGTAGGATTTACTCCAGGTAAAGACCCTAATTAGCCAATCAGATTTGTAGAAAATGGAGCCCATTGTATAGTTAGAAAACAATGCTGATTGTCTAAAACAATGTGATGATTTATAATGCCAGACAAATGTGCAGATGTTTCTTTTAAGATCCCTAATAGTAGTTCCATGCTGGATAGCCTTCTCCCACTGCTTCTGAAATTGACCAGTAAGAACTAAACATATTTCATGTCATACAGTGTCTCTATTAAAGAGGGTCTCTGTAATCTTCCATAATTGTATGTCTTGAGCATGTAATAATCCAACTAGCAGACTCACAATGCTTTGCCATTTTAACTGCTATATTTTTTAATTTATATAAAAAAAAACTGGGAGCCAAACCAGGAAGCACCACAATGTGCATCAAACGTCAGTGACCCACCGCGTAGCAGCATGTGAGTATGCTCTTGATCATCATGTTTGGTCAGCACATTTGTAGAGCAGAGTCAGGAACTTACTAAAGTTAGTCTCTGACCACAGGCTGTATGTATCTTACTCCAAATCAATTGAGTCCAGCTACTTTTGGAATCTGTACTAAGGTGCTCATTCCCTTGAAAGACTACAGATACTGCCTTTTCAAATGCATATAGTACGCTGTGAAATAATTCCTCATCTAGCCACTGAACTATGGTAATGGTTCGTATAGGGTTAAATGTCTTATGAATATTATTGAAGTCAATTCAGTATCGGGTCTACAAAGCATAATATTATGGACCGTCTGGACAAACTTTGTACTGCTTGCAAAGTGCCATTATTTCTGATTTTCTTTTGTCTCAGTTTTTTTATCATAAAAATCATAACTTGCACTTATTCTATGAATATATTCTATGTACCTCAAGAAAAAATACATAAATACATGCATGGTATATATATATATATATATATATATATATATATATATTATATATATATATATATATATATCTTATACTGGTGCGGTAGTGCCAGTATAGTTAGTTAAGTGTAAACATCTATGATAAACCCAAATATGTGAACCTCAATAACTTTGGAACTGTTCAGCTGATTTGCACAAACATTGGTATGCATAATCTCTAGGGGTAGGTCTCCTGATGTACCAACTGTTATGTGAATCTGTGTTGTGGTTTTTGAGATATGGAGAGTCACAAAATCCTAAATTTACTAGTTTTTCACTGTTTTTTCCTGGCAGCTATATCTCACAAACAGCTTCATGTTATCATCTGAAATTTTCAGGATAGAAAGCCTTTGGGATACAGATGTGCCTTTTGATGAAAAAGTATTAATCCATTCAAAAGTTATTAACATTTTTAATTTCCCAATATTTCCTATGGGAAAAGTTAAGTGTCCTGCTTGAAAACAAGCTTGTTTTCACAGGTGGGGTTACATAGTGTCGCAGGGAGCCTTGTTTATTTTTGCACAGCTGTGTTGTTTTCACAGGAAGGGTGCCTTGTTTTCGCAAGGAGGGTGACATAGTGTTGCAGGAGTCTGTTATATTTTTGCACAGCAGTGTTTTGTCCACCATCTTTTCTTGTTAGTGACAGACACAAAGTAAAGAAAAGATACAAAAATACATGTTATGTAAGAAATAAACATCATAATTTAGCTAAACAGGGCCCATTTAGTCACATTCTGATGTTTGTTTTTTTATATTTGGACTACAAATACTCTTTTTGGTCACCTGATATCCTGGGTGCCGAGGTTTACGTAAAGGACCGCTTTTGCCACATTCTCAGTATAAGAACAGTGGAGTTTCTTGACTTCTGCAACCGCAGCTGGAACTCATGCTGCCAGCCGCAGAATCAGGATTCAGCTGCCACTTTTTATTGTTGTCTAGTGGCAGGCACACAGTTTATGTTGCACCCTGCAAGCAGCATGGGACACTGGGGAGCCTACTCCCAGTGTTCCCAGTCATATGTTCTCCCCCAGCACCATGGAACACTGGGGAACCCACTCCCAGTGTCCTGATTATTATATAACCCCTCCCACAGTGTGGGACACTGGGGGCCCTCTCCCAGTGTCCCATGTCATATATTTCCCCCAGAAGTGTGGGGCACTGGGAAGCCCACTCCCAGTGTCCCCAGTAATGTCCCTCTCCCCCTTGCAGTGTGGGACACTGGGGGGCCCACTCCCAGTGTCCCCATATGTGTACCCCCCAGTAGTCTGGGACACTGGGGAGACCACTCTTAGTGTCCTGAAATGTGTTTTCTTAAACTTGCAAAAAAGAAAATAGTCCCCTGACATCTTCCCCCCCAGAAAAAAAGAAAACGGTCCCTCATCATCCTCGCTGTACCCCCCTTCCCATGCCAACCCTCCAACTGAGCACCAACCACACCACAGCCCCCTTGCCATATGCTTACCACTGGAGGTCATCTGTTGTCATCTTCTGTAGACCGGGACACGTCTGCACTCTTCAAATCCGAACCGCGAACTGATGAATCAAGGTAAGTGCTGTATATTGTATTTCAATGGCATTTTGAACTTATGTTGATATCTTTTCCATTTTTAGATATTTTTTCACCACATTTTCAACATGGGCTTTTTGGGACCCCACCCCATGAACTGTCATTTCATTACTTTGACCCTGAAGGTGATTTTGAGGTTGCTGTACAAAATCGCCTTTTGGGACAGATTAATGAAATGGCAGTGCCAGTGTTCAGTGAGGTGGGGTCCCAAAAGCCCATGTTGAAAATCTGGTGAAAAATTCTAAAATGGTAGAGTTATATGCGGTCATTGAAATTTTTTGACAAGAGTGCTTAACTTTTGGTAATTTTCCATATTTTCACTCCAATGTTCAACATAGCCATTTTTCACTCCATCTCATGAACAGTACAGCTGTTATTTTTCACATCCTGCCTAAAACATGTTTTCACACTTGTGGTGCGGAATGGCATTTTGCCATGGATTTGAAAATGTTCACCTCTTGGGTTCATGAGGTGGGGTGATAAGAAGACTATGTTCAATATATGGGATACAAATATGAAAAAATGCCAAAGTTATGCCCATTCATTGCAATTTCGGTATGCACACATGTAACTGTGGAAATCTTAATAGAAAACTACATCCTCATAGCTTCTAAATGTTGTTTCCATGTCAACAGACAACTCTTCATGTAGCTGTTAAGGATGTATGCAAATGCTTTAGTTAGTTTTCACAGTTCATACTAGGCCCTATTACTGTTCTTGGAGGCTCCATTTCGTGATTTTTGAAATGTCATTGTCCCTGACAGCTGCATTAGCATATGAGAACATGATGCATAATCACTCTTTAAACTCCCCAGTAAGCCTGTCTGCTTAATTAGTCTTAAAAGAAACAAGTAAGAAGGTGTGAAATGCCACATTTACCTATAGTGAGCTTTGCAAACTATCTGAGTTATAATGCAGATTTTTTCCCTTTAAACTTCATTCACTTTATGAGTTTTCAGTTTTTTTGCTGGGTATTTGTTCCTTCAGCATATAGATACATGGTATAAATGGGTGATCTGACATCATGTTCTCATATGCTAATGCAGTTCTCGTGGACAATAAGATTTCAAAAACCATGAAATGGAGACGCCCAGGGCAGTCACAGGCTGCCATAAGCAGGGACATAAACTAGACTCTAACACGTATAGCTCTAACAGCTACAGGAAAGGAGTTGTCTGCTGGCATGGAAACAAATAACATTTAAATGATATGAGGTGTAGTTTTCCTTTAAATATTTTGACCCTAGATTTTCAACACAGGCTTCTTATCACTTGAGCTTATGTATTTCACAGCTGTCATTTTTCAGACCCTGCCTAAAATGTGTGTTTGCACCTGTGGTATGGAGTGGCATTGTAGTTATGCAGAATTATGTTTTGGCGGGGATTTGAAAATGTTCTCTACCAGTTACATGTGCTGGGGTAATAAGATGACTGTGCTGATAATTTGGTGACACATCAATGGAAGGATTGATGCACAGGGTTTGAAGGACCCTGCGCTTCCACAGTAAAATAAGGAAAATCACAGAGCAGGCCCTGTGCTCCCACTGTGAAACTATCTGAAAAAGTAAGGAAATTCATTGCAAAAAACTTTGTTAATGCATCAGTTAGGGTTGTTACTAAAGTGATAAAAGTAGAGAAATGTGGTTTTAGTGTTTCCAACTTAACACCCCAACCCCACCCTGCAGACACAATCGACAGGCATCGTGCGCTTGGGTCATTAGCCCCTAACGCTACCCCATTCTCCCATGCTGTACCCATCTCAGCTTATTTATTTATGGAATTGGGTGAGCATTAGGGCTGATGACCCAAATGCACCCTCCCAATGCCTACCGGTGTCTGCAGTGTGCCACATTTCCCTACTTTTGTCACTTTAGTAACAACCCTAACTTATGTATTAATGAAGCTTTTTGCAATGAATATATGTATATCTATCTATCTATATCTATCTATATTTCTTATAGTGGTGCAGTAGTGCCACTATACAGTAGATAGGGTTGAGTAGGCAGTTTAATGTTAAACCTCGAATTATGCACTTTAATAACTTTGCAACCTTTAAATGAATTTGCATGAAATTTGGTATGCTCTGTCCCATGTGTAGATCTTTCAATTTACCAAGTTTTGTTTCGATCGGATTTGCAGATTTTGTGCTGTGCATATGAAAAAACTGCAAAAGTTGCTTTTTAATCTGTTTTAGATGTTTTTTTCCTCATCATGCTGTGGCCACACCATTTGGAATTTTGGTCTGACATGTTCAGGGTAGAAAGAGCTTATCCCAAAGAACAAGCCAGTGTTGGTTTGGAGAAAAAATACTACTCCATTCCAAAGTTATTCAATTTTGAAATTTTGGGTTCTGAGCATGCAGTGCAAAAAGGATTTAGGACTCATGAAAGGGTGTTTAACAACTTGTGAAGAGGGATTCATTAAATCCTTCTTCGTGAAAAAAAATTCTCTTTTCGTGAGCTGCCATCTTGATTTCATTTTTTCTGCCCAAACAAAACGTTGTAACTTTACCCAGGGATGATTTCTGCAGACATACAAACTTGGATTTTGTTCATGTGGATGTCCTTTACAGTTCTCTGCCTTTGGTTTACTTTACTGTGGCCTCAGAATGTTTATTTTTGAATTTTAAAATCCTTTTTTGCGACTCGCTTCCAATCGGATTTTGACACCTCTTGAAAAGGGATTTTGACAGATCAAGAAAAGGGATTGGGTTGTCAGACCAGATGGCCCTGTGGGTAATCACACCTAGTGAAAAGTGATTCAGTGCGCGAAAAGGGATTTTGACACCTCAAAAAAGGATTAATATTTCAAATCCTTTTCGTGAGCTGTCAAAATCCTCTTCGTGATGCAATCCTTTCATGAGGTGTCAAATCCTTTTCACATCATAAAAGGGATTTCTGGCAGGGCCATCTGGTCCCACAATCATGTAAAGGGTTTTGACATCTTGCGAAAAGGATTTAACTTGCAAAAGGGATTTTGACACCTCACGAAAAGGGATTACTCGAGAGGGCCATCTGGTCTGACAACTCAAATCCTCTTCATGAGCTGTCAAAACTCTTTTCGTGAGCCTTTTGCAAGCTGTCAAAATACCTTTCACATTGCAAAAAGTAATTTCTGAGAGGGCTATCTGTTCCCACAATCACAAAAGGGATTTTTGACACCTTGCGAGAAGGATTTTGACAGCTCACAAAAGGAATTTCTAAAGTTTATTTCACTGTAAATAAACAGTTTGGAATTTTGTGATGCAATTTTCAGGGAAGAAAGGGCTTGCCCCACAGATGTGACTTATGCTGGTTTGGTGATAACATTTACATTGCTTCCATAGTTATAACTTTTTGAAGTTGAGAAATTTCCCATAGGATAATATTGTGGAGAATGCAGTACCTTTTGGCCCCTATATCTCGAATACAGATTTTTTGCTAAATACAGTTTAGTACACCTTCAGATGTACTAAGAATGCTTGCAGATTGCCAGGACGTGATTACAACCATGGTGCAATTTTTTCCAAGGTTGCTGTGGTTACTGAGATATTGTACCATTTCCATCACAAGGGTTACTTGGAATATCTCTAGGTTTGTGCTGTGTCTCTACACTCATGGGTAGGTGGGAGTGCAGGTCAGAGGGCCCTGCACTCCCCACATTGATACCATTTTGTAGTAATGGGAGTGCAGGGCCCTATATTGCACAGTACTGGGAGCGAGGGCCCTCTCAGGAGATGACAGTTCATTACAATGCCTCTACAGTTATGGATAGATGGGAGTGCAGGGCCTGTAGGGTCCTGCGCCCCACAAATGGATACCATTATGGAATGATGGAGAGTGATGAGAGTGCAGGATACCATTATGAGTAATGGAGTGTGATGGGAGTGAGGCCCAGAGTGCCCTGCACTCCCACAGGGAGTTGCAACCACAACACATTATAGACTGATGGGTGCACAGGGCCCACAAACATATAAGGGTAAGATTACACTTTCTCAAAAAGTAGGATTTAGTAGTTGTCAGTATTGGTCCTTGCAAGAATAGATCCAGAAGCAAATGATTTGATACCTTTTAATGGACCAACATAGATGTAACAACAAGAACAAAGTGCTCTAGCTTTCAGACCAACCAGTCCTTCTTCAGAAGCTCATGGCAGTTGTTTAGAAAATACAATACTTATAACAGCTAGATAATGCACAGAAAAACAGAAAAAAATCCCCATTGGTTTAAAATACTCATTTAAACAAAAAAAAAAAAAAGATGATGATGTCAGAGAAGTTAAACAGTACAATACTGCCTTCAATACAAAAAGAGCCTTGGGTTAGATGCGCTTGGTGGAACACACATACAAAGAATCCTACTGCATATAAATTTAATTGACATAAGATAACACTGCTGAAGCAGATAACTCCTAAATCAAGCTATGAGTTTCACAGTTAGTATAAGGATGTGATTACTGAAAGGCAACTCCCACCCAGATTAAAGACAAACTAAGATTGTTATAGGGCTCATGAAATTTCAGTGTTAGCATTATAGACAAGAATTTACCAGTAAAGTTGTCTAAAAAACATCAGTGCACACTGTGTGATGTGTAAAACCTAGCTGGACCTGTCACCCAGCTGTATTCTCAAACTAAATATAAGGCCCAAGAAATTTCAAAAACCTCAGGACTATATAAATAATAATTTAAAGGGACATTCTACATGCTGCCTAAAATACATGAACCTGGCAATCCAGGGAGACCCATAGTCTCTGGTAATGGTACCTTGACTGAGGGGATCTCAGGATTTGTAGAGACCATTTTGAAACCACTGGTTATGGAAAGAGACAGTTATATCCAGGACACTACGCACTTTTTGTGTGTACTTTCTGGTTATAAGGATTTACCACCTGATACCATTTTAGTGACAATGGATGTAACATCCCTCTACACTAATATTCCACAGACAGATGGCATTGCAGCATGCCTTAAATACATACATGAGAAAGGTCTGGAACAAAACATCAACCCTGGAGTGGTGGAGGAACTTATGGAATTCATTTGACACATAACAACTTCAACTTCAATGGTAAACATTATGTTCAAACTATGGGAACAGCAATGGCACCAAAATGGCTCCACAGTATGCTAACCTCTTTATGGCTGACTTGGAGGAGGATTTTTAAGGCAGTATCCCCACAAACCACTAGCTTATTTCCGTTACATTGATGATTTGTTTATCATCTGGACGGAAGGCACAGATGCACTCAAAGATTTTCATCACAAACTAATAATCTCCACCCTACCATAAAGCTTACCTGGAGTACTCTACCACCAAGGTTAACTTTCTGGACACCACAGTCATCATTAAGGATGGAACCTTACATACATGTATTTACAGGAAGCCAACAGACAGACACAGATACCTGCACAAGAAAAGTAACCACCCAAACCATACAAAAAATCTGTCATATACAGTCAAGCACTTGTTGTCACCGATTTGTTCAAATGAGGATGACAGAGATACACATTTGGCTATGTTGAAAAACACCTTTATTGAGCAGGGACACTCTTCCAGGGAAATTGACAGGATAACAGAATGGGCAACGCAAGCACCAAGGCAACAACTACTTCAATATAAAGAAAAGACAGCTACAGACAGAATACCCTTAGTAGTCACATATCATCCAGACCTTGAACATCTGCGTAAGATTATTAAAGATCTCCACCCAATATTTAGTGAGGATGAAACCCTTAATTGTATTTTTAAGCAACTCCCACTACTATCTTTTAAACAACCACCAAATTTATCCAGCCTAATTATTAGGAGCAAACTTTCACCGGAACACAATACCATGTCACACAATGGCACACGACCCTACAATCAACGCCCCTGTAAGACTTGTGGGTTCATTTCTACCTCGGACTGTGTGGTTACATCACAAAAGAGACAATTCCAGGTGCATGGGAGTTATACATGCATATCACAACATGTTGTTTATTTCATTCAGTGCAAGAGATGTCCACAAACAGGTTATGTTGGAGAGACACTCCAACAGCTCCGCACTGAACTCACACAGACATACTATTACAGCAAGGAAGATGGAAAAACCAGTGGGGCACCACTTCTCCCAGCCTGACCACTCAGTCTCAGATATGTCAGTAATGGTCTTAAAAGGAAATCTCAAAAACACACAACAGAGACGAGCTTTTGAGATTAAACTTATTTTACATCTCAATATGGTAGCAGATGGGATGAACATTGATCTTGGCTTCATGGGACACTACAGAAACTAACATCCACAGACCTTTTCTTCTTCAAACTGACATAATATAGGACTTCAGCAGGTGTGGGATGTGGATGCGTGTGTATGTATGTGTGTGGGTATGTGTTGTAGGTATGTGATATACAGATGTGGGGCTTGCTGTCACATTGAGGTAAGTCTCTATTTAGATATATGGAGTTATAATGTGTTACTATTCTTATTTCACACACATAATGAATATTAATTCCTCCTTACTTTTTATATTACCCAGCCTGCTATTGTACATACAGGAGTGTTATCATATACTGTTATATATAATTTTTGTAACTCTGTACACATTGGGGTGTGTAATCTCATTTGCATGGGGGTCCTGCACAGATCTTTTTACATTAGGCTAATCTTGTAGTAATTTGTGGATAGGTAGGTATGTTAGACCTCTGGTCTTACACATATACTTTATATTTACTTCTAGTTACCTTATCCTGGGGAGGGTGGCAGGTTTATTTCATGGTAGTTCTATCTAGTATCCTTGGAAATGTTACTTTGCAGATAGTAGTACTGTTAAATAGTGTTACATTTTTACTCTGTAGATAGGAGACATAAGCCCTTTTATTCAGGATTTCATGACAAGTTGAATTCCTTTGGGGAATAATTGCAGTGACTGAAATTAATATAGGTTCACTAGGGGAGAGAGAGAGAGAGAGAGAGAGAGTGTGTGTGTGTGTGTGTGTGTATGTGTGATAGAGAGAGAGAGAGAGAGAGAGAGAGAGAGAGAGAGAGAGAGAGAGAGACAGCATCTCCTTTAAGCTATGTATCTCCTCCACCCACATTATTGTGATGTAGGGTGGGTTAGGTTGTATTGTTTGTATGAAGAGAAGGAGAGAAATTACATTTTTATCTCTTTTTCAGATTCCTTAGACACTTGTGGTACATCAAGTTGCTACATTCTCAGTATATATTGACACCAGTACATATCAGGCTACATGGTCTTAATTCCTTGAGGTTCCTCGACTAGAGTTTTTTGTTTGACACTAATATTATCTATTTATATTTAAATTATTATTTATATAGTCCTGAGGTTTTTGAAATTTCTTGGGCCTTATATTTAGTTTGAGAATACAGCTGGGTGACAGGTCCAGCTAGGTTTTACACATCACACAGTGTGCACTGATGTTTTTTAGACAACTTTATTGGTAAATTCTTGTCTATAATGCTAACACTGAAATTTCATGAGCCCTATAACAATCGTAGTTTGTCTTTAATCTGGGTGGGGGTTGCCTTTCAGTAATCACATCCTTATACTAACTGTGAAACTCATAGCTTGATTTAGGAGTTATCTGCTTCAGCAGTGTTATCTTATGTCAATTATATTTATATGCAGTAGGATTCTTTGTATGTGTGTTCCACCAAGCGCATCTAACCCAAGGCTCTTTCTGGCTGAGGGCAGTATTGTACTGTTTAACTTCTCTGACATCATCATCATCATCTTTTTTTTTTTTTTTTTTGTTTAAATGAGTATTTTAAACCAATGGGGATTTTTTTCTGTTTTTCTCTGCATTATCCAGCTGTTATAAGTATTGTATTTTCTAAACAACTGCCATGAGCTTCTGAAGAAGGACTGGTTGGTCCGAAAGCTAGAGCACTTTGTTCTTGTTGTTACATCTATGTTGGTCCATTAAAAGGTATCAAATCATTTGCTTCTGGATCAAAAAGTAGGGAAATTCATTCCAAAATAATTCATTAATGAATCAGTTAGGGTTGAAGCAACAAAGTGAGAAGCGAGGCATTAGGGTTTGAGCCCAACACCCCCACTTCCTACTATCCCACCTTGCACCCATCCTCCACACACCAACAGATGTCGGGGTGTGCCTTGACATCAATGGACCTAACTCTCACCCTATTCTCCTGTACTGTACCAGCTCAGTTTCCTTACACATGGAATGGTGTTAGAGTTAGAGATGATGACTCCAAGGCACACCCCGATGCTTGTTGGTGTGTAGAGGGTACAGGTGGTAGGGGTGGGGGTGTTAGGGTTTGAAACCCTAATGCCTCACTTTACCACTTTTGTTGCTTCAGCCCTAACTGATGCATTAACAACGTTTTTGCAATGAATATATATATATAATATATATATATATATATATATAAATATATATATTTATACAATAGGAGTGAGCATGTAACATTGCCAATAAAAACAGTATTCTCACTGCAGTGGAATAACTCTGTGATGACACAGACACTGAGGCCCAGATATTCAAACTGTGCCAGGCTGTGGCGCAAGCTTGGGCGCAGCTCAACTTTGCTGCGCAGGGGTGTGGCCTGGGTGACATTCAAAGGAGCTGTGCCATGGCCCAGCAGCTTTGAATATCACACTCTGGCCACCCCCACTGTGCCTGGCACAGTGGCACTGCACCAGTGCAAGTGGCCAGAGTGGAGCATGGAGATGCGCTAGCGCAAGTGCCATTGCGCCATTCACAGCACCTGCAATATTCAAAAGGGGACATGCAAATGGGGCCATAATTTATGCAAGGCGACATGGGGCCAGTTACGTCATTATGGCCCCATTTGCATCCTATTAGCATGCAGGTGCCGATCCCTCAACGACTTGCACCTGGCACCCTGCCAGGCAGCAGCCGACAGGGACCAACGCCCTGCAGAACGATCGCGGGCATTTGTTAAACAATAAAGTCCCCATCCAATATGCCTGGTGGTCCAGTGGACTGCTATGTGCCCGATTGTGGGCATCTGCTATAATCAACCCCCACCGTCCAATATCCCTGGTGGTCCAGTGGACCGCTATGTGCCTGATCGCGGGCATCTGTTACAATAAACCCCCCCGTCCAATATCCCTGGTGGTCCAGTGGACTAAATGCTGCCCAATCGCAGGCATCTGTTTAAATGAACCCCCCCGTCCAATATCCCTGGTGGTCCAGTGGACCGAATGCTGCCCGATCACGGGCATCTGTTTAAATGAAATGCCCCCATCCAATATCCCTGGTGGTCCAGTGGACTGAATGCTGCTCGATTGTGGGCATCTGTTTAAATGAAACCCCCCCATCCAATATCCCTGGTGGTCCTGTGGACTGAATGCTGCCCGATCGCGGGCATCTGTTTCACAGAAAACGTCCTATTACCCTGGTGGTTCAGGGTACCCTCCCAACCCACCCACCACGTCCCACTGCCCCACTCCTCCCCAGTCAGCTGGTGGGCACCACTCCGCCTGCCGCCCCACTGCCCGCCGACGACTACCCGGTAGACGCTTACCACACAGCGTGAGCCAATGGCGCGCAGCTCTTCATAGTTACTATTCCAGATATGTGAATGAAATCATTCACATATCTGTATCGTAGTATCGGATTGCACGCCATTGGCTCACGCCAGAACCAATGGGCGGCAGCCCTACCGAGGTGTCATTCGGTGGGCGCGGGCAGCAGGTGGTGGGTGCTGCCGCCACTGGCTGACCGGAGCCGGGTGGTGGGACCCAGTGGTGGGTGAGGGGGTACCCAGACCACCAGGGTAACAGGACGCTTCTGTGAAACAGATACCTGATCATTCGGTCCACTGGACCACCAGGGATATTGGTTGGGGGGATTTTCATTTAAACAGATGCCCGTGATCGGGCAGCATTTGGTCCACTGGACCACCAGGGATACTGGACGGGGGGGATTTATTATAATGGATGCCCACGTTTGAGCACATAGCGGTCCACTGGACCACCAGGGATATTGGATGGGTACTTTTTTTAAACATATGCCTGCGATCGGGCATGGGGGCACCGCCAGGTGCAGCCGAACTGGTGGCTACCCATGCGGTGGCGCTGCCATGTTGCACCCTGCAATGCGGCAGCTCACCTGTGGGTGGCCATCAGTTGTTCCTTTTTTTTGGAGCTTAACTTTGTGCTGGTGCAAGTAGGGGTTTCGCATGCATGGCTCTGCACATCCTGGGCTGAATATCGGGCTGTGCAGGTTATGCATGGGAACGCCCCCCCATCTGTGCCTGCATACATTACTGATGCGCTCCGGCACATCGGGATTTGTGCGGCGCACTTTTCCCTTTTGAATATTGTGCCGGGGCACATCAGTGGGTTGCACATGGCGCAACACTGTTGCACCATGCGCAACCCTTTTGAATATCTGGGCCAGTGGGTTTATTTCCTGATAAACCCACAGTGTCTACATCACCAGCAAATATACTCACAATGGTGATGTCACCAGAGTGAGACTATCTACACTGCAGCCTGCATTTAATAGCTTCACAGTTTCTCTTTCTCACTGAATTCTGCAACTAACTCAATTAGCATTGTAAAAAACAATCACCTGTGTCCCATAGTTATTCTGACAATCCTAGCACACTGCTGTGCTGCTCTAATCTTTAAACCAGCCTCCTTCATAAACCAGTTTCTCTTTCTGAGTGCTGACTGCAACAGTTTCTCTGCCTCAGTGAAGCCTGCAACTTACTGAATAAACAGTCTATTTCTCACCCTAGCTGCAGGTAACACAATTATCATTGCAAATCACATGCACCTGTTTCTCATAGTGTCTAACAGTCTCAGCCCATTCAGTAACACTTACACTCAGACCACACACAAACAGTGCTGTCAGTATAGCCTAGAAATTAGAGTAACAAGCAATGAACAAACCTTCTACATCCAGCAGTCCAGACCACTGTTTGATTCTCACAAGTTCCATTTCAATACTCCGTGACTCTGAACAAATCACTTAACTGCCCAGTGCTCCCAGGTCCCCCCTAAAAACTTACCCAATTACCAAGATAAAGTAAACAGGGAGAGAACATAGAAAAAAAATATTCCTAAAGGGTACTAGCCCTATTGTATAAATCACACATATGATGTGTAGACTTCTGAATATGGAACATTTGCACTGCAGAGTGAACTGCAATATTATCATTCGTGGCCTTCGGCACTGTGTGATATTATCACACTTCACTTTCACTCATGCAAATAATTTCCATATTCCACAGTCGCCATCACGTATCCCCTCTATATATATATATATATATATATATATATATATATACATACAACATATATATATATATATATATATATATATATATATATATATTAGAGGCAAAAAACTCCGTTTAATGCATTAGTTAGGGTTGTTCCACAGCGACAAAGTGAGAAATTAAGCATTAGGGTTGAAAACCCCTTTGGACCCCACCCCCCCCAACCGCATTGGGGTGCGCATTGGGATCATCAGCTCAACTCTCACCCCATGACATGTGTAAAGCAGCAGAAGTATAGGAGAATGGGGTGAGAGTTAGGATCCACGTATCCCAATGCGCACCCCAATGCCGCTTGGGGGTGGGCGGGGTCCAAGGGGTTTTCAACCCAACAGTGAATTTCCTCACTTTGTCGCTCTGGAACAACCCTAACTAATGCATTAAACGGAGTTTTTTGCCTCTAATTTCCCTTCTTTTTGAGAATGATAACGAGAAATAGTGAATGTAATGCAGCGGCCGGAGCGCGGGGCTGTGGCATACTAACAGGGACAGCAACACAAACAGAAATGCTAACAGTGGCACACATGGTAACACAAGCACGAATGAGAACAGAAAGGGTAATGCACATGGTGGTGTAGACGGGAATGGTCTGCCACGTGATGTGTTGTCACATAGTAACATGGTGCCTGCAAACAGAAATGTCAATGGGCATGGTGATGTAAAGTGAAACAGTAAGATAAACAGTACTGTAGACAGAAATGGCAAAAAATAACAGAAACACAAGCGCAAATGAAAACGCAAAGGATAACGCATATGGTGCGTGACGCCAATGGTAAGTGAAACGGTACGGATCTGCAAGCGGAAAGGGCAACAGTAACAGTAATGTAGCGACAGGCTGGTTTTCCCAAAACCTGCATTGAGAAAGACAGTGAGTACAAATAATGTATGCAAAATAATGAGTATCGGGCGCAGAAAATGAGATCTTGGAATACTAAATACATTATATCTCAGGAACCGTACGACGTAGGAAAAACATTTAAAAGTCATATTATTTACAACTGTCCTGGCTAATTTGAACCTTAGTCCCATTATGGGGCTAAGAAGTTTTCCGACGAAAAGTCCGTATCTTGCACCGTTTCCGAGATACGGGCCCTGAAAGGCGTGAAGCGCCGTAATGTTATCCTATGGGAAAAAAGAAAAGTTCGGAGCACCATAACTTTGCCTCCTGTAATGTTTTTCACCAAACTACTGAAAGGCACATCTGTGGGCTGTTGGCTGTCTTCCTCCAAATTTCAGGAAAAAAGACCAAACCGTTATTTTGCAGCAGGGCTCCAAATGATTTCTGTTAAGTGTTGGGCGCCGTAATGTTATCCTATGGGAAAACCCGTCAATTTTGGAATGCCGTAACTTTGCCGCCATGTGATATTTTTTCACCAAACTACTGAAAGGCAAATCTGTGTACTGTTGGCTGTCTTCCCTCCAAATTTCAGGAAAAAAGACCAAACCGTTATTTTGCAGCAGGGTGCCAAAGGATTCCTGTAATGCTTCGGCGCCTAGATGTTATCCTATGGGAAAAACTGTCAACTTTGGAGTGCCATAACTTTGCTGCCATGTAATATTTTTTCAATACAACACTGAAAGGCACATCTGTGAGACGTCGGCTGCGTTCCCTCCAAATTTCAGCCCAAAACTCCCAACGGTTATTTTGCAGTGCAGTGCCAAAGAATTGCTGTCATTTTCCCACAGACTAGAAAATTACTGTCGCAATTTGCGAAAGCTTTCCCAAAAAAGTTCGACACTTTCGTGAGCACGAAAGTAATTCTATGCAGTACTTTTCCAGAAATTTGAAAACATATTTCTGGGGTGTTTTACCACAAAATAAAGACATGGCAAGCATCCTCAGGGCCCGAATAGCTAAATACAAAAGAATTACGCTGCAGAGGGTCTCAAATTTAAATGCCAACCATTTTCTGATCACCAACTGAAAACAAAATGGCGGATTTGCGAAAGTAACAGGCCCATTTATGAAAGTAAAAATGCATTTGCGACACTGTCGAACTTTTTAACTTTTTCCCATTGACTTATAATGGGAAACTGTTTTTTGAATAACTTTTGAACTGTTTAATATTTTTTCACCAAATCTTTGAAAGGCACATCAGGAAATCCGCCTGCACATTCCCTGAAGATTTCGGGCCGGTCACGCAAACCGTATGACCTGTACGCGCGACCATAGAATTCCAGAAAAGCATAAACGCGCGCACAAATCACGCTTAATAACTCCGCAACCGTATATCCAATCAGTACGAAACTTGGCAGATCCCAAGGCCTATGGGTCTTGATCATGCATTCCAAATTTCAGGCAAATCCATGAAACAGTTGCAAAGTTATTAAGGTGCAAAAGTTTGGGTTTAACATGGAAATGGCTCCTCAACCCTAACTATGGTAGCATTACCGTGCTACCATAATTATAATACTATAGTTAGGGTTGAGTACCCCATTTAAGGTTAAATGGTGAAATTTTGCACCTTAATAACGCTGCCACTGTACATCAGATTTGTCTGAAATTTGTAGCATGGAACGATAGCATAGATAATGAGATCTGCCAAGTTTTGGACCAGTGGGATATACAGTGTGGAGTTATTAGCAACATCTTGGAGTGCATTTATGCTTTTTTTGTACATTCTTTGCTCGTGCCTACAGGTCACATGGTTTGCAGGACTGGTCCAAAACATCAGGAATGTGCGGCCAGGGTCCCTGATGTGCCTTTGAAGATTTCATGAAAAAATATTGAACGGTTCAAAAGTTATTCAAAAAACAAGTTTCCCATTATAGTCAATGGGAAAAGTTAATAAAAAGTTCGACAGTGTCGCAAATGCGGTTTTTAGTGTCGCAAATTACCCAAGTAGTGTCGTGAGTCAGCCATTTTTTTTTCAGTTACTGATCACAGAAATGCTTGCCATTTAAAATTGGGACCCTCTAGGGACATAATTCTTTTTGTGTTTACCTAGTCAAGCCCTGAGGATGCCAGGCATGTCTTTATTTTGGGGTTAAACACTCCAGAAATATGTTTTTGAAGTTTCTGGGAAAAGTAGTGTTGCAAAGTAGTGTCACACCTGCAACACTTTTGTGACTTTTTTTTTTGCGAACGTGTCGCAGATCACGACACTACTTTGCAACACTATGGCCAAAATAACAGGAATTGTTTCACACCCTGCTGCAAAACAACGGTTTGGTCTTTTGGGATGAAATTTGGAGGGAAGAAAGCCAACATCCCACAGATGTGCCTTTTCTTAGTTTGGTGAAAACATATTGCAAGGATGCAAAGTTACGATACTCCGAAGTTGACAATTTTTCCCATAGACTAACATTGCGGTGCCCCGTGCCCGCCGCACCTTTCGAGGCCCGTATCTTGGAAACGGTGTGAGATATGGACTTTTTGTCAGAAAAATACTTTGCCTCCTAGGGGGCTAAGTGGGAAGTGCAAACCTAGGCAGGAAAGTCATGAATCGCATAAAAGTTTACATTTTTTTCTATGTCGTACGGTTCCTGAGATATAAGCAATTTAGTATTCCAAGACCTCATTTTCTGCTATGAGGGCATTATTATGCACACATTCTTTACAGTCACTGTGTTTCTCTATGCAGCTGTTGGGGAAAGCCAGGGTGTGCACTCCAGTTACTGTTACACTTAGTGTTTCCACTTGATGCTACTGCACATTTGCGTTAGCGCCCTGTACTCCACCATGTGCTGTACCCTTTACTTTTTCATTTGCGCTTGTGTCGCTGTTAGCATTTGCGTCTCCACTACTATTTCTGTTTGCATTTTGGTTTGCATCACCATGTGCATTACCATTTGCAATTGTGGCCGCCCTTCCATTTGCGTTTCTCTTTCGTTTTGCGTCATCGTTGCTGTTACCGTTACCATTTGCATTTCCAATTGCGTTACCATGCCTGGTACGGTTTGTGTTTCCATACACACTTGTGTTTGTGTTTATGTTTGCTTTGGCATTATTGTTACTGTTACCATTACCATTTGCGCTTTGGATTGCGGTACCGTGGCCGTGTGCGTTACGCTTTGCGTTTCTGTATGTGCTTGCATTTCTGTTCTCTTTGGCATTATTCTTGCTGTTACCATTACCATTTATGTTTCCAATTGCGGTACCATGACCATGTGCATTACCAGTTGCATTTCCATACACAATTGCGTTTGCGCCTCTGTTTGCGTTACTGTTCACTTTGGCATTACTTTGCGCTGGCATTTCTGTTACTGTTTGCGTTACCATTTCCATTTCCATCACCATGTGCTACTATTTGCATTCGTGATTTCCATTGTGGTTACCACATTATTGCAGTAAAATACGGTGGGGAGCACGGGCCCGAAGGGCCCATGTCTCCTACCACCACATTTAATTCACTATTTATAGTCCTCGCTCTCAAAAGAAGGGGAATTCATGGCAAAAAAATTCTGTTTAATGCATCAGTTAGGTTTTCCACAGTGACCAGTGAAGAAATTCGATGTTAGGTTGAAACCCCTCATGGACCCCCACCCCACCCCCAGCCGGCATCGGGTGTGCGTTGGGGTCATCAGTCCTAACTCTCACCCCATTCTCCTATACTTCACCACCTCAGCTTGTTTTCATGTGATGGGGTGAGAGTTAGGCCAATGACCCCAATGCACACCCGATGCTGGCTGGGGCGGGTCCCGGGGTTTTCAACCGTAACATCAAATTCTGCACTTTTGTCGCTGTGGAACAACCCTAACTGATGCATTAAACAGAGTTTTCTTGCTATGTATATATATATATATATATATAGGGTTGGAAACTCTAACACCCTCATTTCCTGCTTTTGTTACTATGGTATTCGCCCTAACTGATGCATTAATGAAGTTTTGTAATGAATGTCCCTTCTTTTTCAGATAGTATAAGTCTATCCTTATTTCATTGTGGGACTGCAGAGTCCTTCAGACCCTGCACTCCCATCCTCCATCCAGATAGTACAACAGGACCCTGCACTCCCATCCATACATCCAGATAGTACAACAGGACCCTGCACTCCCATCCATACACCCAGATAGTAGAACAGTATCCATATAGAGCACAGGTCCTTGGACCCTGTGTCCCCATCTGTCCATCAAGATAGTACAACTTTGTACCTTCTTTCTGTTATATAAACATAATTTGTTATTAAGAAATATCAGTTATAGTCACATCAATAAAAAAAAATTGGAAGAAATGAGCTAAAAACAGGAATTTTGCCAGTGTTTAAATTAGGAAAAAAAGTATAACTTGTTAGATTTGAACCCAGAATGTTTCAAACTACAGCTCTGTGCGCTAATCACCGCACCACTGCAGCATTGTTGTTGATTTCTGCTTTTTACGTATTAGTATCTGTCTCTGATCAATCGGAGAAATGTTCAAAATAAACAGAATGGTTTTGAAAGCAGACCGGCCAATTTCTGTAAGCAGCACCATATCTTTGGAAAACATGTGAAAATTGAAGAAAATGGTTGAAAAAGCAACTTCTTTTGCATAAACAACACAAAAATATTTGAAAACGTTCCCTCGCTTATGAAAAAGGAACACTTCCATTTCCAAAGACAGTACTTTATAGCACGCAAAAATTGGAGAAAATATTCAAAAAGCACCTTTTTTGTGAAAATAATACGAAAATGTTCAAAAACGCTCCCTGGGTTACTAAAATGGGATGCTTCCATTTCCGCAAACAGTACTTCATTTTCAGATAAGAATGCCCTATTGTCACAAAAAATGCCCCATTTTTTAAATGCCCCATTTTCAAGCAAAAAATCTCCCATTTTCAAACACAAGTGCCCCATTTTCACAATAAATTCCCAATTTTTAAACAAAAATGACCAATCCTTGAAAAAAATGCCCAATTTTTGAAAAATACATTTTTTTCGCAAAAATTCCATTTTCGTGCTGAACATTTAACTTTTCCCATAGGAAATAATGGGTTCAACTTTACAGAACTGTATGAGCCGAAAGGCTCTCACACAAGTTTGCAATTTGCTTAAAGTTGAACCAGCATAACATTCTGTGGTGATTTGCATATGCAGCCCATGATGCTTTGCATTGTGTGGGCATGTGTGATTTTGTATTTTCTTGAAACTTGGCTTCCCAGCCAAATGCCCTTTGGGGTAACCCTTGCCTCAGTGTTTGCGCACAGAGGTTCTTTGTCTTTTAAATAGTTTTTTTATTTTAATAGGTTCACCACAACATAACCCAGATAGACTGTCTTAGGGTACCTGGTTCATTCCACTGGGGTGTCAAACAGACGAGGCATACTGATGAGTCCTGGTAGGATGAAACACGTGTCTATGTCATCTGTTAGCACTCTTTGCAAACTGTGTGAGAGGCCTTTTGGCACCATGCAATTCTGCTTAAAGTTGAACCAGCATAACATTCTGTGGTGATTTGCATATGCAGTCCATGATGCTTTGCATTGTGTGGGCATGTGTGATTTTATATATATGTATATCTACATATAATCTTTCTATGGTCACACTTTATTTTAAGTGTTTGTTTCAATGAACTGTGGGTAGGCAATCATTAATTACATGCTGCAGGGTAACTACACTGTAGTTACATGTTTGTTGCATGTAACTACATCGCAATGCAGTTACAGTGTATATACATTGTAACTACATGTAGTTAAGAAACTTGAAGTGTTAACTTTGAAGTGTTACACATTCTGTAAGGTACCTACATATCCAGTTATCTATGAGAAGAAATAAGCATAAGCATATATATTTATGAAAGGTGCAGACCAATGTTGGGCACCATACACAGCTCAGTCTATAAGCAGAGCATAGGCTGACCCACATGGCAGTGCCTAAAGGGGGAATGCAGCTTTTAGGCAACAGCAGTTTGAGGGTAAACATACTTAAGCAATAAGGCATGACAAGGTAAGGGTTATTGTGTAACAAAATCAAACCTTGGGTGGTTGAAACATAAAACCACTGGCCGAGTGCATTCAGCACTCAAGAAGTGATGTTATTACATGATAACATACACCCAGGAATGCCTTACTACTATTATACAATGACTCCTTTATTAAAAATCCCTACTAATCAGCCCAGGCACCCCTGCTCTACCAGCAGAGGCCTCCTTAGAGTTCCTATGGTTAGGTTGTGGTATTCTGGGGACAGGGCATTCTCAGTGGTCAGGCTTACCCTGTGGAACTCCTTGCCTGGTTATTTAAAGGAGGCTCGGTAGAAGCCTTTAAAAAGGGCCTGAAGATGTATTTGCAAACTTTTATTGATTAACTTTCTGAAATAATTTAGTCTGTTTTAAGTGGGATAGATAGATTATTTGAATACTCCCAGTTGAATCCTATGTGTGTATTTTGTGTATGGTTTTAAAAAAATGTACTGTTTTATATTGTACAGTGCCCAGAGTCCTTGGAATTGGGTGCTTTAGAAATAAAGTACCTATCTATCTGTCTGTCTGTCTATCTATCTATCTAAAAAAAGAAAAGAAAATGGTAAACATGTTTATTTTATTTTTTTTACTTTTTCTTAAAGCAGGTATACTTATTAAAAAAAGAGTCCATAGTTTTTGTTTTGTCCAGCAGATGGTGCTGGTGCCATATGCTTACCCTCTATCCAGTTTTACGGCCTGTCTTTGTCACTGCTTCTGTGTGCCCCCCCACCCCATACATTTGTCTGTTGCAGTCTCAATAAACTGTATTTCAATCCCTCATTCTCTCTTTTTCACCTCAGCAACCTTGTGCTCTGTTCCTTATATCTGCTTGTGGTGCACGGCCAGTACAAGCCGAGCACCGTGCTGATAGCTTTAGAAATGGCATTCCCCTTGCATTCCTTGGTAGTGTGTGATAAAGCTGTATTGAGTTACAGCTGCAAAACAATACACCAAAGTTAATTTAGGAAAAAAATACATTTCTCTATTTTAGCATGCCTGTCAATTGGGAAGTGAGCATGGCTGTTTCAATGGGCATGCACTTTACTATCCTGCTGTCAACTGAGTGGACTGAGAAGCCAAGGACAGCGGCTTCCATTTACTTTTATTTTTGGATTTATTTGTAGTTGTGATTGAAGTGGGGGGCAGACACAAAGGTTGATGGGGGTCTGTATGGCCTGAAGAATGAAGGAGCAAGTAACAGTCTGGCTGAGGGATGAATGCTGACACCATGTGAGGAGCGGGGCACAGTGAAGCTGGCTGCCAAGCAGTGGAAAGTGAAGCTGATCGCACCAATAACTTCACTTTTGCTTATATGTTTGCTTTCAAATCAGGAATATACTCAAGGATTGCGTTGAATTGTTGGCTAGAAGAAATCACAAAGGTGTATCTAGGGGTTTAACAATGTGAGAGGAAAGATTCACTTTTTTTTGTTTGTTCGTTTTAAATCAGAAGCACGGGCAAAAGCCACAACAGCCATGTCAAGTATGGACAACTTGGACATGGCTTGAGGAGTGATTCTTGTAACAGTTAATGCGGTCATGTGTGTGCTGGTACTAGATCCATGACATTGTACTGGGATGACATTATGGGTCTAGCCTCAGATTGACCAATCAGAGCCCAGGATTTTTTCTTGACATTGTATAATTACAATTACAGCATGTTCTTAAATTTTAATCCACAGCAATAAAGGTTACATTTTAGTACTGGCTGATGTAATCTCTTGTGGATATTTATCCTAAGTGTCCAGCCTGTGTTCTGCCTGATATTTTTTCCTCGAATCTTCCTCCTGTCATTTACATTGTGTCTCGCTTTGTCCTTTCATCCTTATGTATCATGAAGAGCTGCATTTGGTTTGATGGTGTTGTTCCTTTCAGGTATTTGAAGACCATGATCACATCCACTCCAAACCTCCTTTTTCCATGGAAAGCATCCCCAGTTCTTAAAGATGTTCTTCATAATTTATTTATTTATTTATATTTTGTTGACCAGGTAGGTGTACTAGACAATAGAATGCCTATTTTCAGGCATGGCCCAGCAGATTACAAGGAAAACAGCATAAAATAGAAAAACCACAAAGTTACAAGTTCAAAGAAATTGTAAAAGCAATAGGACATTAGATTAAATCAGGCAGGAATAAGCAATCCTCAAACAGCAAGATGATAAAGGAATAGTACATAAATTGTGGCACAGCAAGAGACAGTGGGAAAAAAGGGTCTAAGCCTAAGAGCAATAATCAAGTGGACATAACCAGTGCAGAGCAATAACCACTGGAAGAGTCAGGTACCAGTGCATTTGTCAGTGGGTCTCAAATAGCTGAGTAGTTCTCAGAGTTCCATACCCTAGGGGTTAAATAGGAGAATGCCTGCTAACCGATTTTGAGGAGCACTTGGCAAGGCCAGGAAGGCCTGATTCTCGAAACCATCAACCATTCTGGTTGCTTCTCTCTGCATTTTCTCAGTTATCGCTTTCTTCACGTGGGATTAAAACTTCACACTGTATTCAAGATGATGCTTAGACAGGGATCTGTATATGGGCATTATAACATTTCTCAACCTACTTATGAAGTTTTTTCCATTATAAGGTCACCATTTTCCAGTGACTAAAGCTGATGTGATGGGGCATATAGACCCATCAGAATTTCTATAATAAAATCTACCTCTCCATGCTGACACCATGTGTGACACCTTATGCAGGAGGAAACTCTTGTAAAAGAGAAAATGAAACATAACATTTGATGACAGGAGGAGACCGAGGGTCCATCAAGTCTGCCCTTACTATACTACCTCTACCACAAAAGGTGCAAGGATATGCACAACCCTAAGAGGTAAAATAATTCACAGACTCTTTTGGGAGGTGTTAACATTACTCAAAAAAGTAGATCTTTTGGAAAGTATTAAATGTAGATAACAGGTTTATTAACTTTGACTCTTAGGGTGTGCACTGGAGTTAATGCTTCTGATTTTAATTAAGAACACCAGTAGCTGTCTCATAGAACTGTGAAATTCATTTGATTTGAATATGTTAATTGCTCTAAGGACTCAGAAGTTTCCCCAATTGTCCTGTTAAACTTCTGCAATCTATATGTTCTTGTATGTACAGTTGCAGACATTAAGTTGTCTGGCTCTTGCTGAAAACCTGACCAGCCATGAAGATTTTGGATCTGACTATTTGTGAGCAGTTCTTGAATGTCCTCCAGAGTCCGTAGTATAATAGTATGAGGGCAAAGAAGAGTTGGGCTGCCTTGTAGTTGTGTGGAAGGGGGTACGAGACTGGATTCACAGGCAAAGTCAAACCATGCTGACTACAGCAGTTCCATGGATCAAAGACTACTTTGCATCAGTCATGATGAAAATGCAGCAAAGAACACTGAGCATGGTGGAGGCATGGGTTGGGCTAAGGAGTAGACCCCAGAGCCGCCGTCGGCAGTCGGAATCATGAGCTGCAATTCAAGACAGTTGCAATTAGCTGTAATTGCACTTAGTTGCAGTCATAATTGAGTGGAGTTGCATTTTTCTTACGTTGACTGTAATGCCTAGCCCGTACTTGTATCAGGCTTGCCCTGACAGTCCCTCCCCCCTTCCTTCAGCACCTCGCCTCTCCACCTCCAGACCCACTTTTTTTTTCCTCCTCACAACCTTAACCAATAACAACCAAGGCACCAACTGAATAATGCCTCTGAGTCGCTGTCTCCTCTCAGTGCCAATCATAACCTCCTCCAGTAGAGTATGAGAAAGAGGGAGGAGCAAGAGGAGTTGTGAGTGCTGCACGTGAGAGCTGATAGTGAGTTGGGTAGTAGAAAATGGACGAAGTTGGGAGGAGTGCCGGAGTGTTCACTGGGACGACGGGTAGGGTTTACACAAATGTGTGGGGTTTCTGTGTCTCCACTACTGTAGTTAAGTCCTTAACCAGGACAGCTGGAGAACAGACAATGGATCAATTGATGGCCGACCGAAAGTGATGAAGAATGTTGGAACACTTGGGGCGGTAGTGGCAGAGCATGGTCTGGACCTGGCCTGAGGAGTGAGCGCACCTGAGTGGTTCACACATGGACAGACGTCTGCACTTTTAGTGCACTGAGGTACAACTCAACGATTTGGAATTGGGGCTAGTCAGGATGGCACTGCAGGGCGTGGGGGGCAGACAAGCTGCTGATGGCAGGCTTGTTGCCAGACGGGGGATGGGAGTTGACCGAAGTATGTGAGGGTCGGGGACAGTGGCCTAAGGATGAATTGGGGAGAAGGGTTTCTTGGATGCATTCTATTGGGGCACTGCTAGTGATGGAGTGATTTTGGATGTATCCAGGGAATTCCAGCTGTGGCACTGATGTTGGTGTTAATCTGGCTGCAGTAATGAGTTTACAAGCACTTTGTCTTATAGGCGTGTAACCTGGTTGTTCCCTGTTGTGGATGTTGCAGTTACCACTGTACCTCTCCTTGTGGGCTCAAGCAAGGATCTTCATTCATTAAACTCCAGATTGATGAGTTTGTAATGGTTACAGTATATTGATAATTTCCTGGCAAAATAAATAAAAAATATTGTAGAGCCTACGTAGAAATGAACCATGGTAATTCAAGGCCATACAGTCAGACCATCCATGCAAGGTCTTAGCTAATTTTGGAATATTCTGTGGCACATTACTCGGGTTCCCCATCTGACACTCCAGCAGAAAATATTTGCTCAGTTCATTTCTGAAAGATACCACTTCAATTATTTTCACTTTTGAAAGTTGCACTATTGGTGGGGGGCTGTAGATTGCAATCAGTTCGTTACTAAACTCTGGTCTGAGGATGTAGCTGATAATAATTGAAAGCTATGCAGAGAGCCTTGGGTTTCTAGAATACAGTTACTGTGTCATCATTGCAAATGTGCAGTACAGTACAGTTAATGGCATGGCAGGGGTCCAGATAATTTTTAGGATTGAAGTGTTTGCTGCTACCATTTATGATCTGGTAGTAATTTCATCTAAATAGTAGTATGCCATCTACTGGCCAGTTTCAAGTGTGCCCAACCCCCAATAAACCAAATCTCAAACCCATTTGGTTCCCAGCACACCCAGCTACTGGAGGTTTTGCCTAATAGTGACATGGGGTCTACAATACTTCACCCTGCTACCCAGTACTTGTCAAGGTATTTTTCTCCTTCAAAACAACCTTTCTGGCCACTGGCCAGCCAATGAGCAACTCCTGACATTTTCTACTCTAGTGAGTGTACACTAAGTTGATATTGATGCTCTTTTCTGTGTCCATACCACTGCTTCCACTCTGTGATGCAGTATGTCTGCTCTTCTTGCATTACACGGTACTGAAAATTCTGTGCATGTGTACCAGATTTTAAATGTACAAGGTGGAAAACTAAAATCGGAAAGTGGGAGTAAATTATGCAAAGAAATGAGAGTAAAATACTCCTTTACTTCCTTTGTCTGTTCCCTGGTTAATGGTGCCTCCAGTTTCATTAAAGAAATCCTTAGTAAATGTTCAGGGACTACGTTTAGGGCTATACCATTTCTCGTTATCTGTGGATGCCAATGCTTTCCCCCTTTTCATGAGATTCCCCATCTGTATTTGTCTGTGACTGTGTCAATACCATGATTTTGTTGGCATTATGCCATTTTGTTTGACAAGCCATTACTCCGTTCCTCATCTCTGAATTACTCTAGGCCCCATCTTGATCTAGTATTTTGGATTTAGAGAGTCTGCCTGCAACCCTGGTTTCACAGGTGGCAGTAAACAAACTTTGATCCACTAACTGGACTAGCCCCACAGTGTAATTTCTAAAACAGTAAACCTTTGCTGATGTCTAAACTATAAAAGTGCTGCAGTGCATTTTTTACAGGTTAGAATCGCAGGCAGAGAAGAAGGAAAAACAAAGTGTGTACTACACTGTGTAGTGTATGAGAGGGAGCTCAGGCAGCTCATCTGTAGCTGTGGCAAAAAATATGAAAACTTCAGTCTACCCCATCCCCTATTTAGTCAAGACAGTGCATAAGCATCCCACCTTGAGTCTCCTAGTCCTCTTCCTGACAGACTTCCCATGTCATATTTTTTCAGATTCCATAGAAATTAAATAAAAGAACTCCTTTACTGCTGACCCAAGTTTATGTCAGTGGTAGAAATAGAATAGCACTGTTGTTATTATGAATTGATTTTGAACACCCTTCTTGTAGTAAAAGTGCTTAAGGTACATGGCACAAGTGCTGTTTTTCTTTTTCTGTTGGTGTCAGTCTCCCATCGGCCCATCCTGGTCTACTCCCTCTTCAGTCATGTCTTGTGCCACTCTGCTGAAAATATACCTTGGCAGCAAAACTGCAACAAGATTTTTCCCCTTTTGCACACACACACACTCTGTTCATATCCTGGATGGACTCTCACAGTGAGTGGGGGGGGTCGATCTTAACATAGTTTTACTAGCCTAAACCCTAGTGCAAATTGAGCAGGGCTAGTGCAGTTACATAGAAACTGTTGGCAGATTAGGACTGCTAGTCACTAGGCCCATCTCATCTGCTTGTAGGCACTATACATTGTATGTGGCCACTGACCCTATGTGATCAATGTCTTCATCACTCCCTCCCTCCCTCTCAAGGTTCCCTTGTGCCTGTCCCTGGCATGCTTAAACCCCTCCACTTTGCTTGCCCCCACAACCTCCTGTGGCAGACTATTCCAAGCATCAACTACACTTTCTGTGTAGAACAACTTCCTCATGTTACCTCTTAATCTGCCCCTCTCCAGTTTTATATTGTGCCTCCTTGTTCTAGTACTTTTTCTACATTGGAAAAGGTCCCCCACCTGCACCTTGTTAATGTCCTTGAGGTACTTGAAAGTTTCAATCATGTCCCCCTGCGCTCTCCTCTCCTCCAGTGAGTACATGTTGAGGTCCCTTAGTCTCTCTTCATATGTTTTGTGGTGCAAGGCCTGCACCACCTTTGTTGCCCTTCTCTGGATAGTCTCCACCTTGTTTATGTCCTTGCACAGGTGTGGCCTCCAGAATGGCATGCAATACTCCAGGTGAAACCTTACCAATGTTTTATACAATGACATCACCACCTCCCACCTCCTGCTAGTGATACCCCTGCCTATGCATCCCAGCATGCCACTTGCCCTCCCTGCTGCCTTTGTGCATTGCTTTGATACCTTAAGGTTATCAGAGATGATAACCCTTGGGTCCCTTTCCTCCTTGGTGACAGTCTGCTCACCCTCCCCAACCTGTAGCTCTCCTCAGGGTTCCCTCTACCCAGGTGCATTATTTTGCACTTTTTTGCATTGAATCTGTTAACTCTACTTGTCTGTCTTGACTAGTGCATGTTTTCATGGCTGTTAGTGAAGTTAAAAAAAGTATCTATTTAGCAGGTGTTTGTCCTCATGCTTGTCTGTCTGACAAGTTGTCCCATATTAATACCAGTGCCCCTCATTTCCCTACACTTTGAGTGTCTGTATCCAATATTTCAGTGACAAAATGCCAAGTGGTATACAGAGTCTGCACTCCAGGTGGTGGGTTTTATCACAGCCTCACCATAGCTTTCCTCAGTTTCCCATCCAAATCTCTTAACTCTGTTCTTTCCCTGGACACCACTGCAGGCCAGACTCTGAAATAACCATCCACAGATCCATAGCTGCCAATGCTTAAAAGTGTAGGGGGTCCTCAGCTCTTCTAAATGGACCAAGCCAGCCAAAACTGGTGGTTGTGGATACTGTGGAGGGGTTCAAGAGAGGCTGGGACAGGTATAGGGAGAGGGTGCATCTAAACAGGATCAGCATTGGGGGTTCACCAAGGCAGGGGAAGGGGGGGACCAGAGGGGCATAAAACTGTGCCCTAAATGGGCACTGATCCCGAGCAGACTTTATAGACCATAGGACCTACTCTGCTGGCTTCTTAGTATGTTAGTATGTTAACACCACCCACATTCCCACCCTTATCCCACCCACCTAAACAAAGCTTTAGATCATGTCTGGTCCCCCACACAAACCTTAATAAAATACATAGTTTGAAAGGGTAACATCGACATTCCTGAGGTGCATAGATCATCCTATATAGAAATTGAGGCAGTATAGCATCATGCCTATGCACTGTTTCCCCGGACGGATAAAAGAATGAAAGGACACTTAAAGAAAAATGTATTTTTGTTGGGGCAGAGCACAGTAAAATCAATGCTTTTAAATATAAAAATGCCATAGTTTTCTATTTCTCAAACCCCTTAGGTTTGTGAAGTCCTCATCCAAAGAAATCTTAGATGTGCTCTTGGCTCACTGTACAAACACTTCCAGAAGTGCATGTCTCCAGTTGAGCATAGGGTGGCGGCTAAGCAGCATGTCTTTCTCTGCCAGGTTCTGTTCATTGCCTTGTAGATGGCGGTGAGAGTGTGGTGAGGTGCATGATGGTGTCAGCTGTTGTGTGTGCAGAGCTATGTCTGCTTAACTGAACATTTGCTGTTGTGATGTCCTCTGGTTTTGGGGGATTGTGAAGAAAGAGGAAGATAGAAGGCTGTGGTACAAAACAATGTGGGGTTCACTGTATGTGATGGCATTGCAGCCTTTTTTTTTTTTTTTTTGCAGATGGGGCAGAAAGGAATAGGGAAACATGATGAATGTGCAATAATAGGAGTATTTCTTGGCTTGAATTTTTTCCTGTATAAATGATAAAAATTTGCCATTATAATTGTGGGATACTTCAGCCATTTGCAGGCTACTGCAATTTTGAATCACCTTGTCCTGCTGGCTAATTCAAAAAAAGATTAAGGTTAACCCCTGTGAGTGGTTGTGATGTGTGTACAGAATCAGATGTAAACCAAAGTGTGATTTATTAAGCAATGAGGCATGACTAGTGATTTACTGTCTGTTAATTACCCTTAGTGGTGTAATGTGGCATGGGATCTGAAGTTAAAAAAGTTACAAAATACTACATAATAAAATGCCACTATGGTGAAAGTTGAAAAAATTGGTTGGATTTTCTTTAGTTAGTTGAAGTCACAAATTTCAAACTAGTTGGAAAAATCAGTCATAATGTGTGGTAAGTCCGTCATAATTGTTTTTTCAGCTGACTCCGGGGTCTAGACATCAGAAAGGATGGTGAAGGAACTTTGGGACAGTAAAGGGGGGAGTATGGTTAAAAATAAAGGCTTTGATATAGAGTGTCGGTTTATGTCAGGAGTTACAAGACAATGATTAAGTCAATCTGACCACCTTTACAAAGGCGACAGATATATAGCTAAAAAGGGGAAACATCTGCATCACTGGAGATTCTTTTCTTGTGGTTAGCAGGGCATATTAATAAGTTTTGCCCAAAGACTGAGAGTATTATGTGGCCTGCAAAGATGCTGAAGCCTGCACCATCACAAAACAAATGCACTTTCTAGGTGCTGAGGCCTGCACAGTTCTGGTACAAACAGAACAACACACTGTATCGGCACTAATTGAATCAGACTGTCATCAGACTCCTGCATCTGTGACATAATGACACACAGACATATCCTACAGCCACTGTTACTATATAATGAAGCTGCAGATCATGTGCGCAAGGTATTGTACAACCTATGAATTATAGCAGGAAATAAAAGGGTTAACATTTTGCATCTGATTTGGAAAAATACTGTTTAGATCTACAGTATGTAAAGAAACAAGACTCAGCTCCAGCATATTGTAGCTTAAATAGTTGTGCTTTTTATTTATGGTTGTATTGCCACCATTATATGAAAAAAGGAGCTAACATTTTGCAGCCACGTCACTTCTTCATGGGCTTTACAGTGGTCAGTAGTCCAAATGAAATATACTTATGATATGCTTAGATTATCTGCTATTGTTCAGAATGCCTTATTGTGAAATCACATTACCTAATCAGCTTGTGTTGCTTCTTCTCTTGTATCAGTATCTGGGTACATTAGTCCATAGGTCACTTGTGAGGCAAATAAAAAACAGCATGGCTGGCAGTATCCTTCAGCTTCTATTGCCTTCAGCTAGAGAGGACGTCAACAATAAAACTATTGTCTAGGAAAGATGTTGCAGAATTTACTACAGGAGTTACCTGTCTCTGCTAATTGGATAACATATCATTATGCCAGAGATGTAAAATGTTGTGATACAGTACTGGCCAATTCTGGTGGCAAAACCCTCACTATGCATGTGGAATTCCTCCTCTTCATGTAAACTTTTGTCATGTACAAACAGAGTGCTGCTGGCTGCAAGCATGTGAGCTCATTCCCGACATAATTTACCTTCCACATAGGTAATGCTGTTGCTGAACTTAGATTATGGTTAATTTAAAATGGTATTGAAATCATGAAGTGTTTTTTCAAACTGAAGATGTAACAGTGTTGGGGCAAACAAGAATTGGGCTGGCTTATAGTGGTGCGGGAGAACTTTATTTTGAATATTTGATGAGTATGAGTATTCAGCATCCCCAGATACTTGGCTAATCATTATTTGGTACTCAGCCAAACTGCAAGAATATTTAGAAAAAGAAATACCCTCTGTTTCTTCCCTCAGGTGATCAGATCAGGTCCCACAGTCCCCTTCTCACCCGCCTCAGTCATCCCCCACCCTCAATCCTCCCCGCATCCTCTCAGATACCGATTTTTGAAATTAATATTTGTCAGCTCTAGTACTGTACCAGGAACCAACACTGTCATTAATAGCACCTCCCCAACTCGACCCTACCCCATTAACACAATGCCATTTATTGAATGTTAGGCCTCCCCTTCTGACCCGACTGATGATTATTTGTTGCTGGGGGGTGATCACAATGAATTCAGGCTTAGCTATAGTTCTCTCCCTTGCCCTAATGCTCCCCTCTGTGTAACTATAGCTTTTGCTCACTCCCAGCTGTGTTTGAAACCATACTAATTATTGCACCCACCACCTCGGCTGGTAGGCTGTTCCATGATTCAACCACTCTCTCGGTAAAATGAAACTTTCTCACATCCCTCCCGCATTTTTCCACACCAGTTGCCACTCATGTCCCTGTGTTCTTTGATTCGCCATTCCTGCTGAGAATTTGTATATACCTTAGTCATTCCTTTCAAGAACTTGAGGTCTCTAGCATATTGCCCCCTATGCAATCCGTTTAATTTTTTATTTGTATTAATTTTTTAATGCTTTTGCATAAGCAGTCCCTGTCAACCTTGATTTTACGGGCAGAGCATGAGAAGATTGAAAAAGATGTCTCTTCATTAATTCATGGATATGTGCATCAGTTTATTTGGGGCTGAATAGGCAAGGTGATCCAGGGATTAGAGAATAGTCTTTGGAATCAGAAGACCCAGGTTCAAGTCCTACCAGAACCGCTCACGCACTGCATGATCCTGAGCAAGTCACTGAACCTCCCAGTACTCCAGTCTGTCCAGCTGTAAAATTGTGTAGGTGCTGTACCCTATTGAAAGCACAACACTGCACTCAAGTTTGACTATTCTGACTAAACAAACTGTAAAATAATATATACACACACACACACACACACACAAAAAGCTGCCTGTAAAAGGCTGTCTACTTCTGTCAGCCTAACCTTTTTTTCTTCTTGTTTTTTTTTCTTTTCAAGCAGACATCAATTTGACCATGCACTACCATCTGGCTTTCACTCTTATTTTCTGGAACACTGCCTGTCCTTAAGTAATAGAACCTTGTAATGGCTTTCCTAATGGATGCCGAGCTGTCTTTTGTTTGTAACCATACATTTTGATTAGCACTACATCCGTTTTCATGTGTCCTTCCTTGGCGCTAATCCATTAGTGCTTGGCTGCGAAGGGGTTGACTTTAAGACCAGAGAATTGATTCTAATGGAAACACTGCAGTCCTTGCTGGCCCCTGTTCCTGACAAGCTGACTCATTGCTTGATTAAGTTAAATAATTACCAGTGTGATTTTCTGCCTATCTGACACAAATAAATTTGGGGTACTCATTCATAAATTCACAGTAAACCATATTTTATTTGAGGGTAGAGCATAAAAAGAACTGTAGATGCATCTTAACAAGCAAAAGTTCTTTAAAAAGTTGTTATTTATTTATTTATCTATTTATTTATTTATTTATTAGAAAAGTCGGATTTACAACCTTTGAGTCATAGACTCATTTACAAAGGCATCTCATTGCCGGGGGGTAGACTGAGTTACATAGCGTGCTTACAACAGTGAGAACAGTACAGGTGCAGAATATTAAACATAGAGTACACATAGGTTACATAATAATGTTACTTATAATAGGTTACAGTCATAGACAAGGTACCCAAAGGTTACACTGGGGGTACAGCCCTGGACATACCTAGATAATACCTGGAGGGTGTAGGTAGGGATGGGGAGTGGGGTTGGAGAGAGGAGAGGATAGGCTGTCCAGAGGGACGTTGTCAAGTCAGGGAGGCCTGACAGAAGGATCCCACAGTGGGATTAATTAGGTGCATCTACAGCAATAAGTGTCGAAGAGATGGTTCCAGAGGGGGATTTAGAAGGGACCAATTTTGGCAATGTCTGTGATGCAGGGTGGGAGGGAGTTGAACCAAGTAGGGGCTCGGTAATGGAAGGACCTCTGGGCTAGCGAGGTCTTGGTTCTGGGCACCAGAAAGGTGGCCTTGACACAGCTATGGGTGGCAACAGATGAGGACACAAGCAGTAGGGAAGCAGAGACCCCGGGGGTGAGAGCCCTAGAAGAGATTTTTTGGTGAGTAGGCAGGTCTGGTAGTGCAGACACTCCTCAAAGGTGAGCAGGTTGGTGGTGGAGTAGAGCAGGCAAGTGTGAGTGCAGACAGGGCTCAGTCAGAGTCTGTAAGCCTTATTGATTGAGGCTGGATTTTAGTCAAGGCAGAATTGTCTGCCGCAGCATAAATAGACAAGCCATAGTCCACTAGCGACAGGACGGAAGAGGTGATGGCCAGCCAGAGAGCAACTTGTGGGAAGCAATCTCTATGACGGTATAGTAGGCCTATCCAAGAATGTATGGCAGAGGATAGGGCATTGATGTAGGTGTGGAAGGTGAGAGCCGAGTTGAAAGTGTATTTGTAAACAGCCACTTGCTCCAGCGAGTGCAGAGAGCTGGGGAGAATGAAGAGGGGGGCATTCTTGGCCTTGTTTTGGTGATGGGAGAAAAGTATTGACGTAGTCTTCTTTAGGTTAATGACAAGTCTGTGGTCAAGGAACCACTTTTCAGCTTGGTTGTAGGTGTGCTGGAGGGATACCTGGAGAGAAGAGGGATTGGGGTGGGAGGCAAAGAGAACCGCATCTTCAGCATAGAGGAGCATTTTCCTGTACAGGAGCTGGGGAGAGTGTTGAGGAGAGGCTGAAAGTACAGGACCCAGAATGGAGCCCTGGAGTACCCCAGAATGAGCAGGCCATGTATTGGACAGGGAGCCATTTATCTTCACAGGCTGGGATCTAGCAGAGAGGTAGCTGGAGAACCAGACAAGGGGACCAGCAGAAAAGCTGAGTTGGTGGAGGGAGTCGAGCAGGAGGGGGTGACAAACAGTGTCAAAAGTCTTGGAGAGGTCTATGAACACTGCGCCGGCAAGGTTGCGAGTCAAGAGCAGAGTGCAGGTATTGAGAGAACTCCAGGAGAGCAGTAGTGGTACTCTGTCCTGGGCAGAAACCATGTTGTTCTGGGCACATTATGTCATATCTGGCCAGGTACTCAGAGAGTTGAATAGACACTATTTTTTCTAGGGCTCTAGAGAGTGGGGGAGGATAGAGATTGGCCGGTAGTTGTTAGGTGCAGACCGATCTCCACTCTTATGTATAGTGTTGATTTCAGCTGATTTCCAAGCACTAGGAAACTACTGACTGAGGCATAGAGATCAGTTTAGTAGGGGACTAGGATGACATCAAGACCAGGCGGTGGATCCTGGAGACTAGGGGTTACAGCTGGGGTTGTTGTTACAAGGGCTTTTAGCAGGTGTGTTCTGGTTATGTGGGGAATATAGCATGCAGGTAGAAGGAGGGTGATCCAAGGCAGGGGGATAGAGGCAGGGATTGGGTCAAAAAGTAGTTGGGAGGACAGAGCTTAGGTCAGAGAATGTAGTATTGAAGCAGTTGTTAAGCAAAGCAGTGTAGCGCAGTGCCAATGCATAGCTGCCTATGGCCCATGGGCCCAGGCAGTGCTCTGCTGTGTTATGCAATTATCAGCACCACTTACTCACTGTGGGCTTGATCCACCAAAGGACTGGCATACATGTAATTCTGGTGTTGCTGGCCCATGCAGTTTCCACCACCTGCGCTGCCATGAGTGGGATCAGAGGGTCTGGTCACCACACTCCCATGAACCCAAAGCATCCTGTGGGGGCTGCGGACAGAGAGGGAGTGAAGCTGAGCCAGGCACCAGCCTTCCAGTAGGAAGACCAGGATGTCCATAGAGTGGATCCTCTACTCCATGTAAGCAGGGGATTGTTGGATGCAGCAGTCTGCCTGGGCTGCCATATTCCTTGCATAATGGGAAAACATTTTTTTAAATTAACCTATCCCTTTCAAACCTCTAAGAGGATTCAGAAGTCTAAGGAACACTACTGTGGCCTGATCAAGGGGTCATGAATGTCTTACACAACCACCGCTCAAAACTGTACACATATTATGGCACTATGTGTCCTGGAGGGTGCATGGGCAATGCCTTGGAGGCACTGTCCCCCAGGCATCGCTAATGCACCCTCCTGGAGATCTCTGCAGTGTGGAGTGTGGGTATATCTCATAATGAATCCTGACTTGACTGCCCATGTAGATCTACAGGTCAGGTTAGGTCCATCTTCCCCAGGTGGAGATGTTTTTCTTGTAGATGTGTGGTGGCTTCAGTGCATCCTGTGCCACCCTACTAACCCACATAGGCATGCAAAGGGCTGTGTGGATCTGACCCTAGTTGTCACTGAGCAAATTATTTCCCCTTGCTGTACTGAATCGCCCATCTCTGTCTCTCTCTCTCTCTCTCTGTGTCTGTTTCTTTCTGTGTGTTTAACCTCCCTCCATCTTACTGAACCTCTGTGTATGGTGGAGCTGTTCATAACTTGTAATATGTGTATAAAAGTCATTACATGGAATTGATTTTCATTCCTTTAGCAATTTCTTAAAATTGCTGGTTGAATAGTGCACTGAATGACCGTATGCCATTTTTACAATTTTTTCTACACAAACATAAACTAAAGTCCTTTAGGGGTTCAGTTGTAGTTAGAAATAATCCAAACCTTTTTTGCTTATATTGATGCAGTTGCATTATTGGGCACATGTACTCTTGGTTTTAGCACAGCATGCAATAACACGTATATTATTGCCATATCAAACATCATACCAGGGACCTTTTCCTGATACAGATGTATACACATTTGTCATAGTTGTTTAACTTAGTATATGACAAGATTCTCTGAGAACTGAGATGCCTTTTATTGAACCGACAACGATAGATGCCACAGAATGCAAATGTCTGGCCATAAGGTCCCTGGTCCTGATTCTAAGATGACTTGCACATGTCACAAGGTGATTTATGCCAAACCCCATGGTGTAAATCGCACCTTGTGCCATGGGATATGCAAGTCGTGATTCCAAGACGCGGCGTGCACCATGCCGCTTGCGGGTTGCACCAAAGGTGGACTACGTCACTCACTATGCCTGCAACCTGCAGCAGCATGGTGCAAGGGTGGATTATGGTAGCAACTCCACCCTATGCGGAAGGGTGGCTGCCATAACCCACCTACGCCATTCCAGGACCCGGACTGGTGTGGGGGTTAGACCAGTTTAGAGGTGGTCTAAGGGCATCTGTCCTGGCACATCAATGGATGGCCCCTCAGCACTGTGGAAATGCATTTCTGTGCTTCATGCCCCCACTCCAGACATTCCCCAACCACCCTGAAATTCAGGGCCCTCTAGGTCCATTTTCTGTCGTGCCCCGATTGCCAGTGCCAGCTGGCAAGCTCCCCAATTCCCCAGATGCGTGTGGGTGTGTGTTTCAGGGTGGGGTGTTCTGGGGGCAGTGAGATTGCATGCCACGACTTGCAGAACTCAGGTCCAGTGCGCCATTCCCTTGGCGTAGCCTGCAGCTGCTGCAAGTCATGGGCGTGGGTGTCGGAACCCTACCTGTCTTGGAATAGGTGCAGGGTCCCGGTGTAGCACTGCATGGTGCAACTCACATACGCCCGAGAGTTGCACCATGCCTTCTTGCTAATTAGGCCCCCTCAGGTCCTGATGCAGAGATCTGTAGCCCTGGAAGCTTGTGAACCATATCTGTGTGGGCCCAATATAAAATTCCAGCTAAGGCACATCTTTTCTTCTCACTTCTAAACTGCATTACCAATACACAGTAGCATAGACTTTAGTGAATCAGTTTTCCAAGGACTAATACAGCTACCAGCATTTCTTATATTTTACCATAAGAAATAGATCCACACAATAGTTTATATGTTATTTTTAATTTACTTTCCAAGTTACTATAATCTATTTTTTTTTTCAATATATGGAGCAAGCTGTTCTAAACCAAAACAGGACAGCTTTTGTGATGTACTATTATAATGCCGTGAAGATTAAAAGATGCCCTCAGAGGTTAAATTGGTGCAGGTAGATAGCAGGAAATGTTCAAGTCCAAGGAATCTACAGTCTTGCACGTCTGCTGATTTACTAGGTTTGTCCTCCGTACAGAACAGTTTCATTTAATCTTCTTAAAAACTTGTTTGCAAGTAACACCTCCTACTCGCATTTCCTGAAATTAAGAACAGGGTAAAGTGAAGACAGGCAATATTTGAACAATTTTCCTGACATTCTTGTGTTTTTAAAAATCTTTGACCAGGAAAATAATGAGAAGGAACACACTTATTTTTAGATGCATCCCAGAATATTCCCCAGTTACAGTACAGAGAGGGTTGATGCGTGGTCAAATATCTACTGCACTTGTATGTTGCTAATAGAGCACTCAGAGGCTTGTCAGCTTGAATCCCATTGTGACTTGTCATAGGTCAAGTTTAAAAAATATAGCAAAGCCAATAGTTCAGAGTGGTGGTGGTGGCTGGCCTTCAGATGAGGCTGAGTTTCTCTTTGGAGAGGCTGACCCTCAGCGGCACTAAAACAATTACAGAAAGAAAGGGAAGGTAAGTGAGAGAGGACTTGATACCAAAGCTGTTGTCTCCATTAAGGCAGCAATTAGTTAGTATGGTATATCACATGGGTAGGTGCTTCAGCACTGAGTGCTGAAATCACTAAGCAGGTGTGACTACTACCTGTGGGTGTTGTTAATATAAGCTTATAGGGATGCTAGGAGGGCCTCCCTGGATATGAGTGTCGCCTTGCATGTGCTTAAGGCAAGAGAATTGCAACCGAAGGTGGGCAGTTCTGTTGCCATAAGAAATACAGAGCGACACTATTATATCAATATATAATCATGGGAGCCTCATGTGACACTCCCTGGCCAATCACAGTGCTTCCTTCAGTTTCATGTGAGGTACTCTATTGCCATAACAGTACCTCATGCACTCACACTAAAGGGCTTCTCCAAAACTGCCACAGAAATTAACCACAAATAAAGTTTTTTTTAACATTGTGCTCACGATCTATAATAATTTTATAGGGGTGCTAGGACAGTATCTTATGGCTGTAAGAGTGTCGCCTCTGCATCCTTATGCGCCAGAACTGCTCACCTTCGGTCTGCAGTTCTCCACCCTAAGAACACGTGATGTGACACTCTTATAGCTATAAGAGTCCCTGCTAGTGCTCCTATAAACTTATATAAGAGGCCCTCTTAGAGCCCCTATAAACTTATTATAGATTGTGGCACCATTAAAAAAAAAACTCTTTTTGGTGGTTCATTTCTGCGTCAGTTTTCGAGAAGCCCTTTAGTGAGGGCACATGAGGTACTCTTATGGCAATAAGAGTATCTCAAGTGTAGCTGAACAAAGCACTGTGATTGCTTGGGGAGGATCACATGATGCTCTCATGCGCTATACTATCAGACTAAATGACAGGATTTGAGCATAGCTGGTGAATGTAGCACGGAGACTGAAAGTCACAGGAAGCAAAAGCCCTGATTAATTGTAGGGAGCATAAATAGAATCAGAAAACAAGAAAGCAACTCTGCAAAACTACACCATTCCAAAATGTGTGACTAGCATCACAATCTATGTACTTCCAGTTTAGATGTAATCAGGCTGGTGGCGACTCAGACTAGGGTGACAAGGAGCAAAGCAAAGCGCCCCCAAATATGCAGTGCCCAAGCTGTGCACTGGCAGTGATATACAGCTATTAGCATAGTCCTGATATAAATTCTGCCTGCATGCCCAGTTAAAAGGCCACTGTCCCCTGCTTGTGCCCCAGAAATCTTTAATTCCTTTAGTCCTCATTGGATTAGACCCCATGCTCACTGATACAGAAGTGGCAACAGTATTTTAAATATAAGACTGGATATGACCTAAAGTGCATGCAATCAAAAATGCAAGTACACGTTCATATGATTTCTCATACCAAAAATACCATACCTATTCCAGTAGTACAAACAAGGACACTGCTCTGCATCCAGTAGCCTTAAGCTATGAAGCGTGGAGCTCAAAATGATTAGAAAAATAAAATACCAACACAGGTTTACTGTGAAATACAAAGTTTATTCATTGCTCTCAAGTTTCAAATAGCTCTCCTGACGGATAATATTTAGCGAGAGGCAGAAGTCTGTAACATTAACATTTAGTTACAGTATACCCAAAACCGTGGATTGCTTTGAGGAAGACGTCAATTTAAAAGTCAAAGCCATGTGCATGTCAGTCTGGCACACATATGAAGCCCCTCCACCACTGGTTAAATCTGAGAGTAAAAATACAGCTAAACATTAATGCTTTAGGCCTCTGGCTCTAGTTAAATACTTGTAAGGAAGACTGCCACCAGCAGGCCAGAAATAATCTAAAATATGGTTACTTGGTAAGCCTGCATTTGCATTTTATTTTTGACATCTTTTGGTGTGTGTAGCAGTAGAATTCCTGAAGATCTTAAACCAATGGTAAACTGTGCTAAAAAGGTCTTAACGATGCTGTAGAAAAAAAATGTAAGGCATGTACATTTAAATTTATTCTGACAGAAAAACAGTTTATAATTGACTACCTGGCCCCAATTGGGGTTCCTTTGATCGAAAGGATAGGTGCTGTTCAAACTGTAAATAAATCAAGGATTATTTATTTATTTATTTAATTTTGTTGACTAGGAAAGGAGGACTAGACAATTCTGCCTATTTTCAACCTCATTCCGGGAGGGGATACAAGTGGATGCCAACTGACATGGAACCAGATTAAGCTGTTAGTAGTATTTTTAGTGAAGGGGAAATTTGGCCAGGAGGCCGAGGAAATTCTCCTGCTCTTTTCATTTTTTAATTTTTATTAAATTTAAATGAATAGGCAACTGGTAGACAAAAGGATTGATCAAAGACTATAGGTTCAGATAGTCTTTGATAGTGCCATTTTAGGTAAAAAATTTAGCCCAATTTAGTATCTGTGGATGACATCTAGGAAGATTTAGAATTTAGAGTTGTAATTTGTTTTCTTTCTTAGATATAAATAAAGATAGGCATGAGTGATCCTATAACATGTGAAGTAACATGAGACCTGAATGAAAGGTGATTTAATTTGTTTAATGAATACTTGTCTCTTTTGTTTTCTTTTGACAATGTTACTTGAGATTATGTATATTTTACAATGTATGATTTTGCTTTGATGTTTTCTTTAATAAACTTCCCTACTCTTTTCAAGAAGTGCCATGGAATCTTTAACATCCACCTGAACTACCAGCCGAACAGGCATATTGGTCCTCGGTTTAACGTCTCATCTAAAAGCGGTACTTCAGGAGTGCAGCACCTACCTCATGCAGCACCACAGTGTCAGTACTGGGATTTAACCCAAGTGCCTGGAATAGGGATAGAACCTACAGCTTTCTACTCTTCCAACCTGAGAGATGAGTATGCAATGATTGGCTGGTAATTAAGTTGTGTTTTCCCGAGAAAGAAGGACAGGAACATTATGTGAACATTGGAAACGATTCTTTCTGGGCAGCACTTAAAATGAAGAGCTATGAGTTTTCTGCTTCGAGGCTAATATTCAGCTGCACTTATTCACTTTAAATAAAAAACTGAAAGAAGCATTCAATGAGTGGGGTCTTATGTCCAAACATTTGGGGCCAGGCTGTTAAGTATGATGACCTCATAATATGTGGCTGCATCATTGTGATTCAGGCCAACTAACAAAAACAATAGTGCAGGACCCTGTGATGTTAACAAGATAGATTTCTGGCTGGAACTCCCTGTTGGTAGAACCTGATTCCAGAGTCAAAAATAATGTACACTATCCAGAATAAACACAGGTGTTAGTTAGCATAATTACAGTAGTTCCAGTCCTTACAGCAGCTTTATTTGTTAATCAGTAAAACATTTCATCATAAAGTTTTTTTTAGCAAAAATTTGTATCTGACATCCTTAGATTCATCCTCTGTGTATTTTTAATTTTCTCAGATATTATGAAACCATTCCTATAGCTGCTGTAATTAAGTACTTATGTCACTAAAGATGGCCGCCATTTTAAAACGCTCTTTCACTGAGGTCACCTGTTGAATGTACCTACTAGATTCATGCTGTAGATATAGTGCCATAGTGCTGCAACATGTTTCTAATGGTTAACACATACCTCTCAACCTTTTGTCCCCCAAATGTTGAACATTGCTTCTCAAAATGTGGAACAAATTATCAACATGTGGAACACTTAATCAAATCTTTACCTAGGAGGCTCAGAACACTGTTAAAAGGTTTGCATTTATGTTCAGAAAGTCTGTTCTTAATTGAATAATATAATTTTTGTATCATTTACTATAGATTTTTGCTTTAAAATGTTAATACTGAATGTGGAACAAGTCCTCACAATGTGGAACAGGCAGCTATTGTGAAGTAAAATGAGGAACGTTCCTCGTAATGTGATACAGTTGAGAGGTATGGGTAAACAGCACTGTACCAAGATATTACATTTTTTCATGATGGCCAGGACCTGGGAGCAGGAACTTTTTTATAAACTTCAACATAATGTATCTTCATTCAGGAATTAAAGAAAATTTAATGAAAATGGGTATAGTGATGTGTTTGACAGACAAAAACATTACTGCTGAAAAATTCTGCATGGTGCCTAAAAAGTACTGCTGGTTTAAGGAAGAATATTGTTATATTGTTAGTGAATCTAGCAGGTGTAGCCTAGGATTTCAGCCAGCGACAATGAATTAGAACTACACCTTTCATCTGATATTCCCTTACATTCGACATTTTGAAACTAGTGGGTATGAAGAAACAGATGCAGTAGTAGTAGAAGAAGAACATTCACAGGATACCCTAATCTTAGAACAATATTTTAGCAACTAGTAGAAATAAAAATATTTAATTTGAAAAGTCTGGATAGTGGATGACAAAGAATCTGGGAGGCCTCCAGTATGTTATGATCAACTTTTCAATTGCACCCTGGAGACACTGAACATTTACAAACTTTGTAAAGATAGACTGAACCCGTAACTACTTCTCCCATCAATGCAGTATAATAAAGGTGAGCAGGGAGTTTATTTTAAGTACTGGGAATGAGAACTGAATGTGTCTAAACTAATACTCACTACAGTAAATATGGAAAGCCCTTTGTTGAATAACAGATCATCAACTTCCTCTTACATACTGACACTGTGTTTCCTCAGAAAGTTCATCTTACCTGTCAAAGTGAAAAACACAATGCTAAAAGAGGAAAAGGTAAAATCTCTGCCCTCAAGGTTAACAGTCTTTCCTTAAATGTGATACATATATAGAAATATGTCATTGGCCAAGTTGGCAGCATGTTAGCCTGTGGGGCTGGAAGATTGAAGGTCATGGGTTGTACCCCACACCAGGTACTTAGGTAATACCCATAACTATCACTATGTGCAATATGGGTGTGCATGCATGTGTGTGTGTGTGCATGTGTGTGTGTGTGTGTGTATGCATGTGTGCACATGTCTGTGCATGCACTGTGTGTGTGTGTGTGTGTGTGTGTGTGTGTATGCTGCACTGCTGAGATGTCATCCCTCAGATGAGGCATTAAACTGAGTCCCTTCTGCTCATCTCTAATCACTGTCCAGGTGGCAGTTAAATATCCCATGGCACTTATCAAAAAGTACGATAATTTCCACGGTGTCATGGCCAATCTCCCCTTAAGTAAAACAGGTTCATGTAACCTACCCTCAAGATGTCCTGAAAACGAGCTATCATAGCTTACTGTGCCTTTCCTGGACATAAATTACAAATCAATAAACCAAATGACACAGCTATCTTTGGCAAGGGGTCTTCCTTTCAAGTTAGGACAGCCTGACAGGGGCAGCATGTGGTAATTTATGCTTATAAATAATTACCTGGCATCTGTGGCACACAAAGGAATAATAATGGGTTTGGTCTGTCTTTACAAAGTCCTTAAATGTTCACTCTCCTCAGTTTAAAATTTTGGGAAAACTAGCTTGGACATGGTAGCCCAGTATTGTTCTGTATGGGAAAACCATGCCCAACAAACCTCACTGTATTTATTTAAAATATTAACCAACAATAATAGTAATAATACTTTATTTATGATGTGCCTCAGAACCAAGGGACTAGAATAGGAAATCCTATAGATGTTGTATATCTAGACGTTAGTAAAGCATTTGCTACTGTATCACACAGGACTCTAGTTCATAAACTAGAAAATCTAGGTATGACTAGGGTGTGATGAAATGGGTTCCTAACTGGTTGTAGGCTAGGACACAAATAGTCATAATAAACAGCAACCAATCAACATGGAAAGAAGTGACAAGTGGGATTCTGCAAGGATCAGTCCTGGGAGCAACATTATTGAATATACTAATACGTGACCTGAATGTGAGTTCCACTAGCTGGATTACAAAGGGTGCAGATGACACCAAGATGGGAGGAATGGTTACATCACAACAGGAGCTAAATGAAATGCAGAAGGATCAGGATAGGTCTGAGAAATGGGCAAAAGGGAAGATGAATTCCAGTGCTGAGAAGTGCATGGTGATGCAATTAGAAAAGAAGATTATGAAGGCAAGATAATACTTAAATAACACAGAGGTTACTGAAACAAGCAGGAAAAAGTCAGAGGAATTTATCAGCTGCAGCTTTAAATGGACCCAGCAGTGTGTTACCAGATAGCAAAGCAAACAAAATCATGACATGCATTAATGGAAGCCCCTCTTTGTTGGAGGGCTTACTAAAGTTACCTCTCTCTCCTACCTCTTGCCCTTATAAGGTCTGGGGGGGGCGCAGGAGTCTGCCCCTGGGCAGAGTTTGCCTGCCCCTCTAGGGGATAAATGGAGAGGTTCTGGAATGATCAAGGAGGCTGATGGGGAGACAGACACAGTAGACTGGGGTTCGTCCCCGGCCTGGGAGGGAGGCCTAGGTGTAGTGGCACAGTGCAACTACTTGGGATGCTGGTTTGGGAGATGCCAGAGAATATGATCGGTGGGACTGGGACCACGATGGAGTTTGGGAGCCATGGCTCAGAGAAGTATTAGGATTTGCCTGCCTTGTGCTCAACGGCACTGGGGCGGGCCGGGGTCTAGTGATCAGAAGGTCTGGAGATGGTGGAGGCACCTTGGTGGTGGCAGTGCCAAGGCATGGCCCTGAGAGGTGGCGGCAGCAGCTCTGGGGTCCTACCTATGTGGCACACCGTCTGTATTAGGCGGCCTGCCTGGAGCAAGAAATGTTCAGTGCCCCCCCAATGGCCCGTGTTTGAGCCTGTTCCAGGATGGTGGGTGGGGCCAAGCTTAGGTCCGTAGCTGCAAGACAGGGTGAGTGATCATTTTAGAACTGCCATTAGCATTATGAGAGCTCCTGGGCTTAGAATGGCTAAGTGGACTGTGGAGGAGAGCAGCAGAAGAGTGGCCCATAGAGCGAGAACTATGGAGGAAGCACGAGAAATAGGAGCCCTGGATTTGAGGCCTAGGTGAGCTGCTCAAATTATGAGCCCCCCCCTCCCTGGCTCAGTGTATGTGGAGCCCATTCACAAGGCCAGCTTGGCCCTAAGCCTGTGCCATGGCCTTGTGCCACTGAGTAACTACCTCTCTTTACTATAGTGCCTGTCTCCAGTTGCCTCCAGCCCCATGGATCGGTTTGTTTTTATTTAAAATAAATTAATTATGTTTTATTCTTTTACCTCGTGTGCCCTCTGGTCTGTGCCTTAGCTGCTGTGTTTAATTTTATCCCCCCCCCAGCAAACTCTGGGACCACACCTGACCTCTGCCTTGCTGCAGATGAATCTTGGTAACCTGACATTAAGAACTCTGAACCGTGCCATCTTTCAGGTATGTGGCCTCTTTCATCTCATTCTGTTGGCAGTCCTTGCTTGTGCCCCTCTCTGGTGAGAAGTAACATTAGGCCCCTAGACATAGGCTGGAGTGTGTGTGTGGGGGGGGGTTACAATAAAAACTTTGTAAGCAAGTCAAGAGACATTATTTAGGATAATGCATGGGGAGTGGTATGTAATGAGGTTTTTTATGCACCTGAGGTGTGTAATGCCTTATAAACCACAACAGTGCAGCTTAAGTGGTTTATATTCTTATCACACCAAGAGTATAAAAATAATAATAATAATAATAACTTTATTTCACATAAGCGCCTTTCAAAACGTCAAGGCGCTTTACAACAAAATACAATTAAATAAAATAAGATAAAAAACAATGATAAAATCAGTAAACAATGGTATAACAGCAGTCTGAGGATCATCTTAATTAGTGTGTGTAAATGCTTGATGCCATAAATAGGTTTTCAGGCCATGTTTAAACCCTCCCACAGTCATGCACTCTCGAAGCTGACGGGGTAGAGAATTCCAAAGTGGAGGGGCCGCATGCATGAATGCATGGGCCCCTGAGGATTTCAATGACACCCTTGGAATCTCCAGCAACCCCTCGTCAGCGAACGAGCTGTCACACAGGACAATAGGGGACAAGAAGGTCTTTCAAGTAGTCAGGACCAAGTCCATGTAGGGCTTTGTAAGTCAGTAAACCAACTTAAAGGTGATCTGCCACCTAATTGGCAGCCAGTGCAGATCGCACCGCATGAGGTAATAGGGGAGGCTCCCGAGCCCCATCAACAGCCATGCTGCCGTGTTCTACACCAGCTGCAGGTGGTGGATATCAACCCCAGGAAGCTCTACGTACAGGGAATTGCAGTAATCCAGGGGAGAGGTCACAAAGGCATGGACCAATGTGGGCAGGTCACCAGACGGAACAAAGTGTTTAATCCTGGAGATATTCCTAAGGTGGTAAAAGGAAGACTAGATGACTGCCGACACCTGAGCTCATAATGACAGCCCATTGTCAAGCACTACCACCAGATTTCGCATCCGTTCAGAAGAAGTAATCAGGGAGCCACCTAGAAAAAGTCCAGATGGCTGTTCAGCCCACAACCCCTTTATCCGGTGTCCTGGGTCCACCACCATCACCTCTATCTTTCTGGCATTCAACTTTAACTAGCTCAAATTCATCCAGTCCTGGCTTTCGGCATGGCAGTTATTAAAGACTGGGATAGCTCTATCCTGGTCAGGTGCAAAAGACAGGTAGAGCTGGGCATCATCAGCATAGCAGTGAAATCTCAGCCCATACTATCTTACAATGTCTCTGAGGGGGCAGCATATACACTGCAAACAACATGGGGGACAGCACTGAACCCTGGGGTACTCCATATGACAGAGAGAATGAGTCCGAGGAAAAAATCCACAAAACCACTCTGACTTCTGCCAGAGAGAAGGATGTAAATCATCTGAGACCACACCTGATAGGCCACAGATGGACCCCAGGTGACTGAGCAGCACCCATGGTCCACAGTGTCAAAAGCTGAGCGAGATCAAGGAGCACCAAGATAGGAACGTGTCTCTGATCTCTCACCATCAGGAGATCATTGGGCACCGAACCAGCACGGTCTCGGTACTATGCCTCTTTAAAAACTGGACTGCAGAGGTTCGTAGATGTTATGGATGGTCAGGTGGTCCTCCAGCTGTACCACCAATACTTTCTCAATCACCTTCCCTATAATGGGAAAGTTAGAGATTGGTCTATAGTTAGCCTGGGAATCTGGGTCCAAAGAGCGCTTTCTTTAGGAGGGTGTCACCACCGCCTCCTTCAGAGAGCTTGAAACTCACCAGTTTCAAGAAAACCAGACTATCTGTGCCAGGACCAGGCCAATAGTGTCACAACAACCCATAACCAGGGCCGTTGGGCCTGGATCCAAACCACAGCATGTAGGGCGCATACACTGGACAATCCATATGACATCCATGAACTCTGGCATGGCAAAAGTACTCCAGGAAGCACTAATTGGAATGACCAAGCACCAATCACCAGCAACCCACACAGAGCAAGTCGTAAGCATTTCGGACCTGATGTCGACCACCTTATCGGCAAAGAACCGAGAAAGTTCATTGCACTCCACTTGCGAAAAAGGTCTTCGGAGTTGAAGACAGGTCAGGTTGCACAACCTGTCAACAGTTTGGAAGAGCTAAGCTGGTTGGTTCTGGCGGCAGCAATCTCTCGGACAGGAACTCTGCCTTCTTATGGGAGATGGCTAATTGGTAAATCTGATAATGCTCAACCAATCTGAGATGAGTACGTCATCAGGGCCGATTTCTGCCATCGTCGCTCTAACCTTCATCCTACTCGCCGCAACTCCCTCAAAGACCCATCAAACCAAGGGGCCCGGGGACGAATGGGGAGTGGATGAACACGGACTGGAGCAATCAAGTCCAGAGCCACAGAAATTGCCTGATTATAGGCCATAACCAAAGTCTCTGGACTCGAGCTGGCCACTGGAAACTCCAAGAGATCAATCACCGCTACTAGGCCTTCAGGGATTATTCCTCATAAAGGGCGGTGATGGACCATCTCCACAGGGGCAGGATTTCAAAGTGGGGGCGCAAAAGTTAAACCTCACGGCGCAATGATCAGGCCAACTGACAGGTTCCACCCCCAAGTCAGAGGCCTCAATCCCCAGGAGGAAGACCAAATCAAAAGAGTGACTATGTTTGTGAGTGGCAGAGGTAACAAACTGTGTAAGGCCCAGAGATGTCATAAGCTGGAGGAAGTGTTGTCCAAACTGCGACAGTTCGTCATCGACCCAGGCATTGAAGTCGCCCAGAACCATCAGTTTGGGCGACTCCAATCTCATGTCTCTACAAATCCACTACTTCCTGTAGGATTGCTTCTTGTCCCTGGGTGGATGGTAGGCAGAGCTATCCAGCAACCTACACCTGCCACTACAGTACACTCAAAGATTTGGCCTCCTCAACTGGAACACTCGTGAGGCCCAACTCGGCTTTGAAACAGACCGCTACCCCTCCCGCATTCCAGTCTCGAGCGGTGTATCACCGAGTACCTAACCGTAGTAGCAGCATCCAATATGGGGCCAGCATTTTCATCTAGCCAGGACTCGGTGATGCAAGCTAGATCAACTGTTCCAATAAGATCGGCAATAATTGCAGTCTTATTTTTAATAGATCTGGCATTGCAGAGCACCGCTTGAGTTGGACAGTTACCAGGGCCATCCCGGCTACTTGCCTGCCACAAAGGGCGGTGCCCTTGGGTATGGGAACTAGGCATGGAACACAATGATCCAGATTCCATTTTGTCCCAAGGCATCTTCTAGGCCTAACTACGCCTATGTGAGAGGTCCGTTCATTCGCCCAACAATGTCCGCATCCCCTACCCTCACCCCCCCACGAACAATACCAATTACATGGCAGTGCTGGTAGGTTAACGACATCAAAGGTGGGGGAAAAAGGGTGGAGGGAGTGGAGAGCCAAGGACGAATAGTGTATGACCTGGGAGGAGGGCCAACACATTCCCCAAACAAAACCAAAAACACTTATCCCAAGAAAAAACCCCAAACAGCAATAATAAAATACCCAGCAGACTAAAACAAAAAAAAACTCTACTTCACAATAAAATACTAATAAAACACAAGAAAACACACACCCATCCCACTCCACTTGGATAAAATTCACCCCAAAACTTAGCAAGGGAGCCAATTGCCTTCACTGTCGCAAAAATTTGTGAGATATAAATTATACCCCTCCCATCCAAGCCCTCTCATGGGCAGTAGGCAGGCAGATCCCGGCACTCACACTGCCCAGAAAAAGTCACAAAACTGTTCAAATGATAGAAACACAGAAATAGGTTATCAGATTGCCCCGCTCCCCCAAGCCCTCTCACGGCCAGGGAGGTAGGAAACGTTCAGGTACTCTCACTACCTGGTTGCAGATCACAGTCAGCTCAACTAATAGCCATAAAAGTAAAAATACAAAAAAACGATAAAAAAATACAATAAAATAAACAATAAATAAAATGTCAAATAAAAATTGGTGGATGCCTAGGTCCTCTCACCACCGGGGAGACCACACACGAGAGTTAAGGCCTTGGGACCCAAGCAAAGCAAAGTGGTCCAGGTATCAGTCCACCATCAAATGAAGCCATGGTAAAAAAGAATCCAAAGAAAGGAAGGATCCAGGGTGTTTCTGCAATAAGTCACCACAGGATACAATCAAGTCAGAGTCAAGTCCAAGCCCAGAAAAACAGCCAGCAATAGCCCGGGACCCCTACAATTTCTTATCCACCCAGCCCGAAATAATTACAGCCTCAGCACGTTACCTGGGAATTGGCCACCCTGTGACCAGTCCCAAGAAAACTAGGGGAACCACGATACCCCAGCCAGCTCCCTGACTAAACAATTACTGTGAACCCCTGTGAAGCTGCAAAATCAACTGGCGATTGGCCAGTGGAGAAGGACCCCCCTCCTGATGCTGATTGTTGAATAATCCAAACCAAAAATCCAAGAAAAGGAAAATCAAGGCCTGCTAAAACACCGTACCATGCCAGTGTCCGACTTGAGGCCCAACACAGGTCCAGGATCAAATAGCGAACCAAATCCAAATGTATGGCTTCCCCCACAGAGTTTGTCATTAGACGGGCCGAAGCCCCCTTTTCGGCTTTCCTTAACTGCAGAAAAATTCCTCACTTGCCCTCCACAATTCACCTCGTCTCGAATGAACTCCTTGCTCCTCACTCCGCACTCCAGGAAACATCGCTCAGCAGGAAAGATCAATAAAATTCAACACAGAGTGCAAGAAAGTTCATGGAAGTTCAGAGGAGGACAAAAACCTCAATTGCTTGTTGCTCACCGAGCCAGCATAACACCAGAAAAGAAACAGTGGGAGACCATCAAATGCAGACTAATCTGAGCTGTAGTGAGCGAAAAGCGAATGTGAAAAACATTCAGGCCAGTCAGCACAGGTGGTCACCCCCATACCCCCGTACTTCAGCCCCTATGAAAACACAGATCAAAAATAATAAAACAAAAAAACTAATATACTAAGCAAGAATGATTAAAACGAATTAAATATACAAAATAAAGCAAAAAGGAGAAGTGAGAGCCAATTCAGCATGCGATCAAGTACGCTGGTTATAGCACGCCCAGCCTGGCAGCCATTAGCATTGATGTGGGCTGTTCTCTTGGAGGTGCTCTCCTTTGAAAGAAAAAGGAGTTATAGCAATCTCCATGTTTTATTTTTCATAACTCCCGATTTCTAATATTTTGGAAGCAACACTTGTTTGTGAGGGGAAGGGAAAGTGTTTTTAGTTGATGCACATGCTCTCATTATACATACCTCATCCACCTACCTCTTTATATATGGGTGTATATAATGGAGAATTCTAGTATTGGATTTTGGGTTGCAATCAACTCTTTCCACTTGTTATAGTTATAATACCTTTATGCATATCCTTGTGAGAAGAAAGTGAAAGTGTTTTTTTAGTTAAGGCCACATGCTCTCCATTATACACACCTCTTTACACACAAGTGTACATAATGGAGAATTCTAGTACTGGATTTTGAGTTGTAATCAACCCTATCCACTTACTATTGTTATATTACCTTTATGCAGCTCCTTGGTCATGCACCATCTTAAATACAGTGTGCAGTTCTGGTCCCCATATACTGCATGAATAGATTTTGATGCAGTGGATAAGTTGCAGAGTAGTCTTGATTTAGAAATGTTATCAAGATACACAAATATCTAGAGTTGATGAAAACTTCTATGTTTTCACAGTAGCAGGTCCAGAATGACTGCTACCATGGATATAGATTCTACCTTGATGTCTTAAATGAGCCAGTAAATAGAAAGGCTTAGACAAGGTTTAGGATGGAACTGTTTCAAAATAATGCTCTGCAGGCTAGATATACAGTAGTAAGCAGAGATGTGCAAGTGATGAAAATTGTAAATGCCCAATTCTCTGGCTGGCATCCTCCCCTCTTTCATGATGCCTTGCTGCACTGCCACCTGTAGTAACCCAGCTGGCAGCATTGCAGCGAGGAGATGGCATCTTGGAGGAGAATATGACCTCTGTGATGCTCAGTTCTCCTCTTTGTGCCAGCCCCAGACATCCCTGACTTCTTCCTAAACCCAGGTTGTCGACATCGCTGGCAGTAGTCCTACTGCTGCTCGACAGCTCGGCTATGTGAAGAGCTTACAGTGCAGTTGGCGCCTTTAGAAAAACTTTTGAAAAAATATTTTGACAGTTCAGCCTGTATTTCATATAGCTTTCATAGATTTCTCCTCTCCATTATGTTTAACTGAAGAAATGCCCACAAAACAAAATCTTTATCCTTAGAATTCATCTGTTTCTATAGCTTATTCCCTACTTGAAACTATAATGCTGTGTTGTGACATCACAGTCTGTTGCCATGAGCATAACTGTGACATTCACTACAAGACAGTCCAGAACTTGGCTCCCCATCCCTGCTACAGTAAAGATCCACACTTAAGATGTGTAAGGTTCAACCATGAAAAATGTATTCCTGTACAATGCCAACATACAGATGAAGACACCCCTCCCCAAACAAAAAAGCATAACTGTGGTATAGTAACTGAGTGTCATTTTCTCCCATAGGGAAACCCATTTATAATTCACCATTATTACCGGCTGGTTATAATGATGACCATGCACTGGGTTTCTCTAAGAAAAAGCCACGGGCCAGCCTCCCTCACTGAACACCCGCACAGTGCTTCTTCTTGGGACCATAATTTAAGCACATTTTCTTGACATTTTTACTTTCTTCACCTCCGCTTTATACCTCCATGGAGCCAGATTTCAGTCAGGTTACTCTTGGTTTGTGATCTCCCAGTTTACGATCGCACAAAACAAAAAACTAATATGTGACTGTGAAACCGCATTTCAGCCAACCATGCTTTTCAATGGTGCTACCGCTATCCTTTCCTTACCCACACACTTGGGCTGCCATATATTAAAAAAAATATTGACAGACCAAGACACAAAGATGGACAGAGAGAGAGAGAGAGAGAGAGAGAGACAGGCACGAGGAAAAAAAAAAAAAAGTCAACTGCAAGACTAAAACCCTAAACAGCAGCGCCATCTACTGGCCACAGTGTTCTACAGTCTTTCCTACAACAATCCTACAGGAGAGAAAACAATACCCAGCAATTTTATAAAATAACACATGGGTAGGCGTACAAAAAACTTGCATTTTATACACACTCCTAGTGTGAGATGCTTTATAAACCCATAAGTTGCACTCTTGGGGTTTATGAAGCATCCACAGCTCAGGTGTATCAAATTCTCATTCTGACACCAACTCATGTATTATTCTATATGTAAAAGCACAGTATTATGACATTCGGTTGGGAAGAAGCAATAGGAGCTGATGAACCCACAAGAAACAACTATCCTGTTTTAATGCATATGAACTCTGTGATAAATAATGAGGATAAGAAATACCGAGCTCATGAGAAATACAGGCTGCCTTATGTCCAAATATTATGTTTTTCAATGCTCTTAGCATGGTGTCTGTGGCTCTTTAATTTGACCATATGAACGGGTTGATTAAGTTCAGAAGAAAATGCAAGATAAACATTTGTGCCTTGATGAAGAGACTAGTATGGTTCCGAAACATTGGTCTCTTTGAAATGTAGTCTTTTATGCTTCTACAAACCAAAATAAAACTTCAAACCACCATAGAAATCCACAGTTTTTAATGTTTACTAGTAGCACTTCCCATAAAACAATGGCTCCAGTTGTTTCCAGTGGTGTAGAATGCTGCAGCTGCATGGATGGCAGGGGATCTGTCTTGTACAATGCCAATTGTTCCCCGGTTTGAGTTTGCTTTGGCATTTTGTTTAGATACAGTGTAAGTTAATTAATAAATTGCTCCATTAAATATGGCTGCTGCAGGCTTTCATTTGCAGCTTTATTTGAACATCCATTGCTTTTTCCTGTGAGTATAGAAACTGTTCCTTGGACTTGTGGGACATCAGTGCAAACTTCAGGTGAAAAGATTAAAGCTCTGACATAAAATGAAGTGTGGCACTGTATATATGGATTTGGAAATGAAAAAAAACAGCAAGGGGGTCAACACTGGGGGTTAAAAAGGAGTGCAAAATGAAGTACATAAAACATGTTTTAACTCTATTTTAACAGAAGAAGAATCAGCACTTGTATAACGCTATTCATACGCATTGTATCCCAACACACTTTGCAAGCGATGAGAGACTGATAGTGAAATGACTGAACGTGTAGTGGCAGCCATTTTGCACATCAACACCCAGACACAGCCTTGGACAATTGTATGAACTGGTTTTATAGGAAGGAAGAATGTTGGCCAGGACACCGGGGAGAATCTTCTTCTCTTACAAAAAGTGTGGGTTCTTTGACTTCAATCTGGACACCCACCAGGACAGCACTTGAAGAAAAAATTGCTTACCATAGTAATATTGTTTCTCTCAAGGGATCTCCCAGTAGTATTAGGCATATGCAGTCAGCTCAGAATCTCTGACTGCCCTGGAGCTCTGATGTAATGTGGAATGTATGCAAATCATGGAACTTAGAATGATACATTCAAACTGCTGCCTTGGTTTAACAAGTCATCCAAATGATGGAACAGTTCAAAGTATAGCACCCCTAGTACTGCACTTATGGTTTTGAGCCCAGTCCTGAAGTGGAGCTGGAACCCACAACCTTCTAGCCCAGAGGTGAATGCACCATCAACTGAGCCATGCTGACACCTTTTGCTTTGAACTGCTGCATAATGTAAGGATGAGCCAATGCAGAATTTGTATTGTGTGAGCGTACCAATATTCGGCAATTTTAACTTTAGTTTGGCCCAGTCTAAGTTTTTGGGCCACTTTGGATCACTTCAACCTTCGGCCAGTCAATGAAGAAACACACTTTATCCATTCCCAGGTGGCCAGGGCTAGTCCCATGACCTCTCCTTTACCCACTCTGGTCATTTCCCACCCTCCTCCTCCTCCAAAGACATTTTTTTTTATGAAAAGAACATTTATGACCCCTGCAGCTGTGTCTGGTGCTGACTGAGGTTTATTTTATTTTAATTTTTAAATCTGACTGGAGGACCAGGGGAGGGCAGAAGAGGTTGGAAGTGACTAGGTGGATGAGGGGTGCCACTTACCCATATTTGTAGCCTGCTAAACCCCAATAGCAAAGACACGAAGTGTTGAAGCTGAACCCAAAGACGGGGTCTGAATCAAAGCTGAACCATAGTTGCCAATCTCTACATTCACCCACCCTCACTTTTATGTGCGTTAATTCCATCAGACTGCAATTTCACGAGTGCTGACTTTTCCTCATAAGTGTGGTTTGAAGTAAAAAGGGAAACAGAAAATGTACTAAATGTTTACTGTGTCTTACCACAAAACTAGCTTCCTGTCACTGCAAAAGATTGCTGTCATGAAACCATAGCTCTTGTTAAAGCTCACTAAAGAAGCTGTCCCAGTCTTTCAGAAAGTCTGATTTTCACACTTGAATATAATATTAACAGTCTATTCAAATGGCATTGAGATGTGCTCTTATTCTTTGTTGCATAAAGAGAGCTTATTAAACTATGGATTGATTAATATACTGTGCATTATATTTTAAAACATCGGGTAAAACAGAAACTAAAGAATGAAACATCATCAGTGTTGAGTTTATCAGTCAACAGCATATGCTGCTTAGTAATGATGTTCATTAAACTATACCCTGAACAGGGACACACCCAGTGACCCAATGGAAACTTTTTGCCTCTCTGTCAATAAGGCGGGTTTGGAAGCAGACTCAGGGAGTTGGGATCAGCTGCTGCCAAGGCTGGGAAGTGCTACTGACCACGGCAGGCTGTAGCCTGGTGGGAGATATCATGCACCCACCGATCAACAGCCCCTTCTGATGGGCCAAGGAGCAATGCAGCATGCTCTCTTACAGTGGGATGGAGCATCTACTCAGTGTGCGCTGCATCACCGCTAGGTTGGTTCAATGCCAGCAAGGTAGGAGGAGTCAAAAATAGGCAATAAAACACCTGTCCTGTCAGATGGTGGACAGTGGTACACTCAGGCTCCACCCCATGATGCCTGCACCTGATCACCACACCAGATCCTAGAGCTCATCAGAGGAGGATGGCCTCCTTGAAACCTTAGCCTTCGGGTGGGGAGTAAGAATCATGGAGGAACACAAGTGGCTGAAATAGCAAATGTAAGTGGCAGAAGTGGCTGGGTGGTTGTCAGTGTCTGATGGATGGACATGGACTTGCAGGGATAAAATCTATCTATCTATCTATCTATCTATCTATCTATCTATCTATCTATCTATCTATCTACCTACCTACCTGTCTGTCTGTCTGTCTATCTATCTATCTATCTATCTATCTATCTATCTATCTATCTATCTATCCACATCATGAGTGTAGGGAATGGTGCAGTGAGTTGGAATTAGGGTTGTAATTTATAATTCATAAATTTTGAATACATTGACCATAGAATAGATACCCCACCACTGATGCATCACCCCATACCTGTAGCTTAGCCTTCAGCAATGAGAGAGAAGTGAGTGGTGGGAGTTGAAGCTAGCAACCCTAATATCACATTCCTAAACTTTGTAGGCATTGGGTCAGAAACCATAATAGCACATTTCCAAATGTTGTGGGGTTTGAGTTTTATTCAGTTGAAACCCAAATCTGCATTGATGTTGCTTTTTGCAATGAATTTCCTTAGTTTGTGAGACAGGTGAGTGGCAATTTGCTCTGTGCGGGGCCCTTGAGACCCTGAGCAAAGCAGGAGGTGATGCCTAACTTACTTTGTGCAGGGCCCTTTGATACACAGGGCATTTTGGTTCCTGTGCATGACCCCTAACTTTCTTCAGGGCCCTGCATAAAGCATGAGATGAGACATAACTTTCTTATTATTTTGTTTATGTATAGCATTAATTGTAGTACAAAATCCACACAACATTTTTAGTCTTTTGTATTCTTGACGGTTCTCTTGTTTCTCAGCTGCAAACATTTTGTTTGTGTAGGACTTAGAAACATTTTCATGATAGTTAGCTTTAAAATCTTCATGTTGCATGTGTGTAACAATATCTAATTTCTAATTAAAAAAAAATTTGTCTCATAATACCCCTCCCTAACAAATACTAAAGTGTAACTACTAAAAGGTCTGACCATGGAGAATAAACAAACACAATATGATACTGTACAGTACATGTTACAATAAAAGTTTGTTGACAACTGTAGTTATGACAAAGCAATTTAACTCTAGTTTTGTCCCATGTACAACAAAGAAATTTGGTCGAATTACCCTTTGCAGACATCGACTTCAACTTATTACATATAGGATAAAGTATGGGGTGCAGTGTGTTACGAGAATTTAACACACACCCGAGTTGTTGGATGGCACATAAACCCCGAGAGTGAAGCCCGAGGGGTTTATGATAGCCATCCAACAACGAGGGTGTGTGGTAAATTCGAGTGAAACACACTGCACCCCATATTTTGTTATATATAATTAAAGGATTCCATTTTTTTCCTGTTGAGATTTGAAATAAAAAAGATGAAAGTGGAGTCTTACCTTGCACTAATGAAACACTTTCATTTGTAACACAAACAGAACTGCAGGTCGAACACTTAAATTGTACTTTTAACTATTAAAAGAAGAAAGCGAATAAATAAATATATAGATGGTTGTTTTCAGGTTGGCACATTTGTTTTATGTGGTGTCATCATTTGACCTGCAGAAAGGTAGCGGTTGAAAGGGCGTAGTTAGGGACCGTGGTGAAAGTGTGGACTGTAACAATCTGGTGTCTTACAGTTAAACGTAAGATTTAAGAGGTAAATTAAAGTGTCATTGTTTTGTTTTGATTAGAATACGTTATTAAGAGATGTCCGAGTTCTCAATGTTTCGGGTTCTTGATCTTTTTTTGCGGTTGTTGGTTGGAGTTACAGATGTTCACTGTGACGGGGCTGTGGAAAATGCAGGCGCTCCCAAACATAGCCTGCATGTTACCGGAAGGCATTTCATCCTGCTGGGTAGTGAGCTGTGGCTGAGAAGCCTTGGAGGAACCATTTCTTCCGTGGTTTGAAATTGCTGAGCATTTTTAATTTTAGTTAGGTAGTGTGAGGCGAGAATGTTTTGTAAGGAGTGAGTTTATATGGTCAGTGGTTTGTGAGCTGAAACAGACAGTGGGAAACTCATTGTCTTTCTGTGTTGTCTGAAGCAGATTTGAATGGGAAGAGAGCGCGTGAATGCCGTAACATCTACTCAGGTGTTACGGTATTTAACACACGGTTTTTGCCATTGAAAAAAACGGAAGCCATTAATTATACATAGAATAATGCATGGGATGGTGTGCATTATGTAAGAAGTAAAACATGACAGGGTGTGCATTAAGATATTGCTGAATGCCCCGGGTGCCTTCAACCACCCAGGAAGTGAGGCGACTTCAGAATCAGTCTCGAGGGTAAATGGTATCTATATGTGTGAAAAGTGTTCATATGCAGGGTATTGGGAAGGTAACTCCCGTGTGCTGTGTGGGCCACTAGTGGGAACAAAGGGGGGTTGCAGTGTCCCAGAGGGCTATACCCAAGCCAGTATAATTACTATTAACCCTGACCTCTGGGTGGAGGCACCCGTCATAGAACCTAGGCCCCTTAACCTATCACTAGCCCGACAGGCAGGGGTAGTAGCCCTTGGGATAGTGCCACCTAAGGGTTACATCTTGGAAACACAGCTGGGATTAGCGTCCCCTTGTGGCCACATTTACAAATCACTGTTAAAAATAAATAGATAGCCTGACAGAAGTGGTTGTACACCAGTTGGTGGGGTGGTGTACTGGGCAGGAGATCGACCCCCAAAATGCTATGTTTATTCTGGACATCCCCCTGGGTACCAATAAGGACACTGTAGAGGGAGTACTTTCCAAGGTGGAAGGCTCACAAAACCCTGTGTTGGTGGATTGAAATGCTAATCTGCTCACCCACACTTTCATGGCCCTAGTAGAGTATAAGGAGCCCAAAGATAGCTCCAAAGTGCCACAGACTAGTACCCCAGAGGGAGCCCTCACTGCCTGGAGAGTGATAACTAAGGACAGTAAAGACCCGGGGGGGGGAATGAGCCCCCCCCCCCACTATCTGAAACTTTTGAGGAGAAATTTGCTAAGTTGTTGCTGGAGAAAGGGAAAATTATGGAGGACTTAACGAAGTTATTTCTGCCACCTGGGGGTGTTCCTCCCCCAACACCCCCTCCCGCTCCAGCCCCGTTATTGCCCCTCTTTCTGTGGCTGAACCAGTACAGGCTCCTGTTTCTGCACCTGCCATTAGTCACGACTCTTACCAAAGGTTGAGGATCTTCTTTGGCACCTTCCCCACCCCGGAAGGATGATTAGGACACCTGGATAGATTGCATTGCCCCGATACCTGAATGGCAGTGTGCGGAGGCTGAGAAATGAAAAGAATCATAGAAAGTTTGAGGGTCCTGCCTTGAGAGGCCATTACATTTCTGAGGTCCACAATCCTAATGCATCTGCCCAGAAGTACCTATCTGCCCTTGAAGGCAATTTTGGGAGCATTGAGTCAGGGAGAGCTTGATGTGAAAATTTCAAGGTACAAAACAGTGGCCAGGGAAAGTTTATCTGCATATATTACTCATCTGAAAGAGCTCTGCAGAAGGCTTACCAAAAGGTGGGGTAGCTGCCAGTGACTTAAACTGTGTAAGGTTGGAGCACCTACTACAACATGCAAAGCATTCTAAATTGCAGATCCTTCAATTAAGGCTCCCAGACAGAAGGGGTAACCCACTGGACTATTGTGACTTAATTAAATAACTTCGGGAGGTTGAAGATGAGGAGGGGGAATTTAATTCTGGGAGTGAGCACAGCCCAAGTGATCACATAATCGGATGGTCCTTCTGAAGTGGGGACCAATGACGGTGTGCCACCATGGGGTGAACTGCTGAGGGAGTTCAGGGAAATAAAAACAGTCTCTTTATGAAGGCCGCTCCTGCAAGTGCAGGCCCCGACCCTCATCCGACTGCATCTGCTATGGGGGTGGGGCTACCCATCCAGGCATCACCTGCTGACAACAGCTCAAAACTCGATGTCTTGACCATAGAAGTGGGGGAATTGACGAGATGTCTCCAAATGCTTAGCACACCGCAGACAGAGATGGCACCAATGTTACCAGATAGTAGTACCCCTGCCCTGGCTCCCAGTGTGATGCCTCGGCCAGCTCAAACTCCAGAAAGTATGTTTTGCTATAACTGTGGGAAGGATGGGCACATGAAGAGAGAATGCTGGTCCCCAAAAGACAGAGACAAAGTTGCATATAGGCTACAAGGAGAGCTTCGGAGAACAAATCAAGGGTTAAGAGGTGCATGAAATGATCCTAGTGAGGGTCCCAAAAATGCTATCTCACATCCCTTTGTGGCAAGGTCAGTTGCCCAGGCCCCCACTACCACCTCTCCAGACTGGTCCAGAATAGTGGGTCCCTCCATCCCTCCATGGAGACCACTGTAAAGGTGAATGGAGTGTCTACAAGAGCTGTATTAGACAGTGGCTTCCAAGTGACAATTATGTTCCAAGACTGGTATCAGATGCATTTGTCTGATGTACCCTTACAACCATTGGAGGGTCTGCATGTCTGGAGGTTAAGTGAGAAGGCCTACCTCTACTCTGGATTTATCTGAATTTGGCTGTCTTCTCCCACCTCCATGGCTGGAGTGGCCAAGCAAGTAGAGACCCTGGCCTTAGTGTGTCCCCCCTACCGGACTGTATAATGGGGTTCCTCTACTAATTGGGAAGAATGCACATATGTTTGGATGGTTGGCGCTGCATATGTTTGGATGGTTGGGGCGCAGTTGTGTTATGAGAAACAGGGTGGTAGAGCTTTAAGAATTCCAGCCTTGATCAAGAAGGCCTATGAGGCACAGATAGATACTGAAAAAGTGGAACCAGAGGAACTGGTTGGAATTGTCTGGAAGAAGTATCCTGAGTTCCTGATCCTGGCGCCAAATGCCCAGTGTACCTTACAGAGGGAGGTCCGTATCAGGAAGGATGTCAAGAATAAAATACTTATGCTGGATGCACCAGGCAATGGAAAATTGCCAGAAGGACTACTGGTCAAGCCTAGTATTTTGCCTGCCAGAGCCCATGCTTATGCCAGAAGGGTAATGGCTCAAGTTCATAATGTGTCTGATAGAGAGATTCGGGTAAGTAGAGGTTGCGCACTGGCTAATGTACATTGTGCAGATACTGCAGTGCTACCCAGTAACAAGAGTTTGGGGTAGAGTGACAGATTGATGCCCGACTTGTTCGATTTTGGTGACTCCCCTTTGGCAGCTGACTGGAAAGTGAGAATCAGTGAGAAGCTTGCCCAGAGAGATCGAATGTTTTCCTTAAAGGAATGGGACGTGGGATGTGTGCAAGGAGCTGAGCACCATATCCGGCTGCATGATGAAAGGCCATTTCATGACAGGTCTCAATGCCTGGCACTTGCTGACACAGATGATGTGAGATGGCATCTGCAAGAGATGCTTGCTGCTGGTGTACTACAAGTATCCAGAAGCCCATATGCTTCACCTGTCAGGGTAGTGAGAAAAAAAGAATGGGACAGTAAGGATATGTGTGGATTATCGCACCTTGAACCGGCAGACTATCCCTGATCAGTATACAATGCCCCACATTCAGGATGCCTTAGACTGCCTGAACAGTAGCAAGTGGTTCTCAGTGTTGGATCTTCGCAGTGGGTACTACCAGATCCCGATGGCCCCAGAAGACTGTGAGAAAGACAGCCTTTATCTGTCCACTTGGTTTCTATGAATTCATGAGGATGCCTCAGGGGATTTCAGGAGCCCCAGCCACTTTTCAATGACTGATGGAGAGTGCAGTGGGGGACATGAACTTATTAGAGTGCCTGGTATACCAAGATGATGTTATTGTGTTTGGCAGCTCACTGGAAGAGCATGAGAGCAGATTGTTCAAGGTGTTGGACCAATTGGAAGACTTTGGCCTTAAGCTATCCATCGCTAAATGTCAGTTCTTCCAAACCTCTGTAAAGTATGTGGGACACATAGTGTCCACTGAGGGAATGTAAACAGACCCGAGTAAAGTTGAGGCCTTGAACACCTTGCCACAGCCCCACAGTCTAAAAGAACTGCGAAGATTCCTGGGATTCTGTGGCTACTAGTGGCAGTTCATCAAGGACTATTCAAGAGTGATTCGCCTCTACTCAATCTTACTCAAGGTTACCTCCTACTAACAAAAATATAAGAGATCAACTTCCCTGAGGCTGAGAGAGTATATTTTGCCCCAATCTAAGTCTTTGGAGCCCGATGGACTCCTGATTGTGAAGCTGTTTTTCATGAGATTATATATCAACTCACTCATGCTCCTGTCCTTGCCTGTGCAGATCCAGCAAAAGCCTATGTCCACACACTGATGCTAACCTGCAAGGTTTTGGGGCTGTGTTGTACTAGGAGCACGAGAATGGCCTGAGACCAGTGGCCTTTGCCAGCAGAAGTCTGACCCCATCTGAAAAGAACTATCTGGTGCATAAGTTAGAGTTCCTAGCTTTGAAGTGGGCCATTGGTGACCAATTCCACGAGTACTTGTATGGGGCTAAGATACTGGTAAAAACTGATAATAATCCTTTGACCTATGTGCAGACTTCAGCCAAGTTGGATGCTGCTGGCCATAGGTGGCTTTCCACATTAGCTACATATGATTACGCTGTTGAATACAGAGCAGGCCTGAACCACATAGATGCTGATGCTCTCTTGCAGAGGCCTGTTTCCAGAAATGAATGGGTCAGACTGTCAGAACCTGATATTCAAGCACTATGCCAGAAGTTTGACAAGGAGGAACAAGTGTCCACGGATGCAGTGGACTGTCTAGTGGATTGCTTGGGGCCCTCTGAGAATTGTATACCTGCTGCTTGTTGCCACTTTACTGCATTAGACATTGGTGCACTGCCTCAGCTGGACAATGACAGTATTCAGCGGGGCTCAATCCTGAGATCCTATGATCAAATCAGCTCTAGAAACTCTCTATGCAGGAAAAGATGTATCCAAGTTATGCTCCACTGATTTGAGAACTGCATTGCTATACAAGGAAGGTCCTAAGTTGAAACTGATTAATCAACTGTTATACCGAGAAACAGTAGACAGAGGGGGGACAAATAGACAAACAGCAGATAGTTTTGCCCACTGCCTTCCGAGACTTGGTGCTGAGGTCCCTACGCAACCACATGGGGCACCTTGGCATAGACAGAACACTTGACTTGGTGAGATCCAGATTCTATTGACCTAAGATGGTGGGCTGATGTTGAACAACACATTCAAACTTGTAGTTGTTGCTTACAGAGGAAAGCTTTGCTCCAGAAGGCTGCCCACCTTGTTAACAACACCACCAGTGCCCCATGGAGTTGTCTGTATTGATTTTCTAACTTTGGAGCCTGATCAAAGAAATATTAGTAATGTGCTGGTGGTCACTGACCATTTTACATGATATGCTCAAGCTTTTCCCACCAAGGACCAGAAGGCATCCACTGTGGCAAAAGTACTTGTAGAAAACAATTTTGTTCACTATGGGGCTCCACAAAGAATCCATTCTGACCAAGGGAGAGACTTTGAGAGTCGTTTGATCAAAGAGTTGCTTTCTCTGTGGGGAGTGTGAAAGTCCAGAACCACCCCTTACCACCCAGGGGGACCCACAGCCTGAACGTTTTAACCACACTCTGTTGGACATGCTGGGCACCCTCCACCCAAAACACAAGCCCAATGGGAGCCAGCAAATTAGCACCTTGGTACATGCTTACAACTGCACCAAAAGTGATGCCACTGGGCTCTTCCCCTACCACCTGATGTTTGGAGGAGAAGCCCGACTACCGGTAGATGTTTGTTTCAGAGTTTCTCCTGATGGAATTCGAGCTGATAATTATTTACAGTATGTGCAAAAGTTAAAGGTCCGGTTGAATCATGCGTACCAACTGGCTCAAACCATGGCTGCCAAAAGAAACCTGGCCAACAAAGAAAGGTACGTTAAAAAGGTGAAAGCCCAAGAACTCCAGGAGGAAGATCGTGTATTGCTAAGAAATCTGGGACTGCATGGCAAACACGAGATTTCTGACAGGTGGCATCATCTCCTCACATTGTAGTAGTAAACTGGATGACCTTCCTGTGTACAAAGTAAGGCATGAAAATAATTCAGAAGATGTTAAGACAATGCAACGCCATCATCTGCTGCCCATTGGCCAAATATTGATTGAGTCTGAGCCCCCAGAAAGTGCTCTCCCTGGACCGGTGACCAGAGCTGCTGCTAAGCAAAGGCAGGGGAAGTCTGCACCTACAGATGCTGAGTTACAGCTGTCTCCACAACAAGTCCCAGTTGAACATGACTGTCAGTCCATGTCAGAGGAAAGTGAGTGTGACTTTGAATACTACCCTTCTTACAAACTGAGTCAGTTGTTTCAAGGCAATCCCCTAGTCAATCATGGAGATGAAGCTGGGCCTTCTGGACTGCCTAAGCCCCCAGCTTTGTCCTTAGAGCCAATGCTCCCAGAAAGTGAAGTGCAAAGTATCAAGTCAGATGACATGGAATCACTGTGCATGGTGGAACTGTATGAGCTCTCAGGGGAGGAAAATGATGAACTGGAACAGACTGGTGATATAACAGAACAAAAAGAGTATTTCGAGTGCCCTGACAGTCCACTGGCAGTGCAGGAGAGTTCTCCCTGTGAAATAAGTGTTGTGACCCCTGAAATTGCAAATACTGGAGATGACAGTGCCCCAAGTTCTAACCCTGCTACCCCAAAAGAAACCCCCCAGGCAAGTAAAGATCACACTGAAAGTGAGGACCAAAATGTAGAGACTGTAACAGTTCCCCCTAGAAAGACTGGTAGAGCTGTAAAGCCTGTAGTATGGCTCAGTTACTATTCTCCTGGGAGGCCTGTGGATTTGCCTCTCAATGTGGTCCACAAAGGAGTATATGTGTCCCCGAGCTCATTGCCCAAACTAAGCATAAGTGCTAACTCCAGGTTACTTGTTTCACCTTCTAGATATGGTGCCCCTGCCCCATCCAGCCCTAAGGTAGCTGATAGGGAAGGGCCCCCTCTCTTCAGGTTTCATGTGCAGGAGGTAATAACCTGAGTGAGGTACAATGTGTGTATAATGCTGTATAAAAAGTAATGTGCTGAAAAGTATCAGAAATGTGTTTATGGCAAAGGTGATATGGTGACTGATGGTTAGACGTATAAGCCTAATATGTTAGTGATGTAAATGTATATGATGTTGTACTGCAATATATAAGGGTACCTACTTGATGCGGATGCCAAGTTTTTCCAGGCCAGGAAGGGTGTAACCCCTGAAAATGGGGGTTCCCAAAAGTCTTCCAGGAGCTTGTCTGAATGCTCCAAGTCTGAGGTGTTCGGCGCTTAAGCCTCTTAAGTGTGAGTGCTTTTAGAGCCTCTGGTACTGTCTCTTTAGAGAGCTGCCTGCCTGCAGCCATAATTAATTGAAAAGGGGACTGTGTGTTCTAATGCCCAAACTCGCATCAGGCTGCTGTCAATTCAATCCGTTTCTGCCGTCGCTACATGTGCAGAGGGAGCCTTGTTGCAAGATATAACTGTTTGCCAGAAATCATTTAGAGTGACTGAGAAAATGTAGTTTGTCTAACCTGTCTTTATTTCAGCACGAACTGTTTCAGTGTAGTTCTTTCATTTTGGTCCTGAACTGCTGGCTTGGACCAATCAGGATGATAGGGAGACCTTAAAATGGAGCCTGTGGATGAATCAGAAGTTGGACTCTCAATTTTGAGCCAACCACATGGGGAGTGTATGGGCAGTAACTCTGGGAAATGTAGTTTGGACCTTGGCACCTTTTTGCACCAACAGAGGGAGCCCTACAGAGATTGACAGCTGAACCAGCTAACCGAACTGCTGTAAGCCCAAAGGAAATGCCCTGCACTGTTGCTGGAAAAGTCAGATCAGTAGCGACAGTGAGGAGAGAAGAAGCCCTGCTTCTGCTGCGGCGTATAGTTCGCTCGGGAAGCGCATGTGAGGCCCTGAGTTTCGGCCTGCAGCCGTTGTGTGTGCCAGTTTGGACTGAATCTGAGTTGTGAGGAGAAAGAAACACCAGAAGTGTGGAAACCAGGCTCACCCTGTAGAAGACTAGAGATATTGCTGAATCGCGCTTGGTCTGTCAGGAACTGAAGCTGCTGTGTGTGCTCCCAGGTGTTTTGCAGTAAGTGCGATCGGGATAGAGGAGCAGCCTGCCTTGTATAGTACTTCCCTTTTACATATGAATGTGCAAAGTGCTTGTGGGGAATCGTTATTTCATGTCCCCTGTACTGTGAGCTGTATACTGAAACTGGAAGCAACCCCCAGCTTGTGTCAGACTAAATCCATTTGTTATCAACTGCAGTTGGGTCCAGTCACAAGGACCTTGTCTCCATGCCCTGTTGTTTCTGGCAATCCAGAAAGAACATCCACCATCCAGTTCTCAGCTTGGGTTTTGTGAGTACAAATCAGGGTATTCTCCTGGCAGTCTGTTATCAATTACAAGTGTGTCATCTGATTATTGCTGTTTCATTTCCTCATGAACTGAGCCCCAGGGCTCCGGATTATAATTTGTGTGTGCTTGTGTTTTTTCCATCAAAGGGCCCCAACCAGCTGCACCAACCCTGACTAGCCCCTACCATCCTGGGTACACACAGTGTGACTTTTTAGGACCCTATACATGTGCACAGTACTGTGATTTGAATATTGCAAAAACTAATCAACCTGATTGCCCCTCCCGTGTTGCTGTTCCCTAAATAAATCAGATTCATTGTTATTATACTATATACTGTCTGTGTTGTCCATACATATAGAAACAGTGTTGCATTTTGCTGTGTATGTTGTTTAACCTTGTTTTACAGGGAATCCTCAGAGACGTGCTGCAGAATCAGTCTCGAAGGTAAATGGTATCTATATGTGTGAAAAGTGTTCGTATGTAGGGTATTGGGAAGGAAACTCCTGTGTACTGTGTGGGCCACTAGTGGGAACAAAGGGTGGTTGCAGTGTCCCAGAGGGCTGTACCCGAGCCAGTCTAACTACTATTACCCCTGAACTCTGGGTGGAGGCACCCTTCATAGAACCTAGGCCCCTTAACCTGTCACTAGCCTGACAGGCAGGGGTAGTAGCCCTTGAGATAGCGCAACCTAGGGGTTACACAAAAAAGAAGAAAAATAGTTTATGTTATGTCATGGCCATCCATCAAGCATTTTTTACTGGTCAGTCACATGACAGGTCCCAGCCAATCATTACTCTCCATGTCCCTTACCCATTTTATAATCTTTTTTTGCAAATAACTGCACTTTATTAATGATTGTTAACAATAAGCACACAAAATACATGATGGGTAATCCAAACAGGTATAGAATCCATAATACCCCCAAATACCCAAAGGAAAATCATAACAATCAATTATTTAAATGGGAAAGGCAAACAAACAACAAAAAGAAAAAAAAAGGGGGGAAGAAAGAAAAGGAGAAAGCCCCTACACCCTCCCCCACCCTACCCTCCCCACAGCTATCCAAATAGAATGCCTTAGCATAACATCCAAGCAGACATATAATATACTATTATTAACACCTGTCTATACAAGGAAAAGGGAAAGAGACATAAAAAAAATCAGATCAGAAAGTAAGCAGAAGTATAGATGAGAGTAGGCAGAAGGAGGGAGATCCAGAATTAGCCATCATCCCTGCATTATGGGATATCCAGCTCAAGGAGTAACCCAAAAAGAGAAAGAGAGAGGAAAGAATAGAGAAAGTAAAGAACATGGGGAAAGCGAATTCTACAGAAAACAATGAAGTGCGAAAGGCTGTTGGGGAAAAGCTACTAAGATTGTAGTGGGCAGGAGGAATCAAATTTCAGAAATGATACTTATTCTCAAGAAACTGAAAAAACCCCACCCCAACACTTATAAAATTTAGCCGTAATCGCTTACAAGTGAATACATAGACCTCTCTGTGTATAAAGTATTTAAAAGTTCCTCCCACCATTCTCTAAAGAGGGAGACCAATCCTCCTCCAATGCCTTAGAATTAATAATTTGGTGACTGATGTAATCAATGCCATTTGATACCTTTGAGTCCTCTGAGGCATGTGGCTATACAACCCGAATATGCAGACCTCGATACTAAAGAATGGTTCTAGATCCCAATATGATACATACCCAACGTTTTACCAAATTCCAGAATTTGGATATTTTGGGACAGGACCACATTTTGTGCAAAGTAGATGCTAAAGGGTCTTGACATTCTCTGCATACCGGGGAGCATGAGCCATTTAAACGATTCATTTTTGCTGGAGAGAGGTAGAGATTGTGGAGCAATTTAAACTGGATCTCCCTTAATCTATCCTGTTTGATATAGCAATAAATGTCCCTCCATATCTTCTCCCAAGTCGTCACAGGCCAATCCAGGACAAATTAATTTTCCAGTGCCAAGGTACAGGGATGCAGCTGATTCCAGACCTACCGAAATATACTTGTAAATTTTAGAGATAACCTTGCCTGATAAAGCAAGTTCACCCAACAAAGCCACAGCCCCCTGCCTTTCAGACCGCTTACCCTTACTCAGATGAGACCTGATACTGCTTTGGAGTTGTGCTAGCCACAGCAGGGATTGAGGTTTGACCCCAAATTTAGAGAGAGGGTTGATAATGGTAGTATAGAATGCCAGAAAAAACTCTGAGACACGGATCTTATATAAAGGTATTGGGAAAATCTAGAAATCAGTTGGTTCCCAATCATAAAATTGGGATTCCTTAACAAAGGTTGGGATAAGTCATAAAATGGAATTATTTTGAGGCTTGAATAAAGCTGGTACAGAGCTTTAATGTCCCAGCCCAGTGGGGTATTCCTAACCTTCTTAGGGATTTTTTTCCATGAAGTATATAGGAGGGATTCCAGATCTAATTTCAAATCTTTTGAGAAAACACGATCCAATGCAAGTCCAGGAGAAGCTCCCCCAATACCGGATATCCATTGAACTGCTCTGGACGCATGAATCGCTAAATAATAAATGAAAAAGTCGGGCAACTGTAGGCCACCTGACTTACGTTGCTGGCAAAGTTTAGAATAGGCCCTACGTGGGGGTTTCCCTTTCCAGATAAAAGCCAAACAGAATTTGTAAATTGGTTTAAAGAAAGACTTAGGGAGATAAATATTTAGATTCGAGAGAGGGTAAAAATCCTAGTAGGGATCACCATTTTAATCATATTGATTCTCCTGAAAATGATAACGGAAGCTTGGACCATCTTTCCAAATCCTCCTTTGCAGATTTTAGTAGGGCTTAAGATTTAAGTTGGCTAATTCCTCTAGGTCTTTAGAAATTTGTATCCCTAAGTATGTAAGGGATTTTGTTTGCCACTGTAGGCCCAGAGATAGACACCAGCTACTATGCAGAAGAGGAGAAAGAGGGTATACACGTAGTTTTAGATGCATTTAACTTTAGCCAGAAAACTCACTAAACCTAGAAATTAAGTCTAAGACACGTGGAAGCGATAGCTTGTGTTCGAATATGCAATAATAAATCGTCTGCAAATGCGGACACTTTATACTCTTCATCTCTTATAGTTATACCTAGGTCAAATGGTCTTTTTGATAGTCCGGATTAGGGTTCAATATATAAATTAAATAAGTAAGGGATAAAGGGCAGCCTTGCCGAGTTCCCCTTGATAAAGGAAAAGCAGCCGAGATTAAATTATTGCACTGAATTCTTGCAGTTGGAAACGAATAGAGAAACTTAACCCAGTGCAAAAAGCTGTCCGGTACCCCAAATTTAGTAAGAGTTGCAAACATAAAAGACCATTCAACCCGGTCAAATGCTTTTTCTGCGTCTAGTGACACCAGGGAAGCCTCCATGCCTGGGTCACCAGACGCAGAAATTAGGTAAAACAACTTCCGGAAGTGATCAGCTGAGGAGCGGCCCTCAACAAAACCGGCCTGTTCCGGACTGACAAGTTCCAACCATACTTGCTTCAACCTAGAGGCCAAAATTTTGGCAAAAATTTTTACATCAAGATTTAGTAAAGATATAGGTCTAAAGTTTTCCACAAACTCTGGGGATTTGCCTGGTTTAGGCAACAAAATTATTTTGGCCTCGAAAAGTGTTTTATCAACTATTCCCTCTCAAGCCAAAAGCAAGAGCTGGCTCAATAATAGTACTATATTGGATTTAAATAGTTTAAAAAAGGGTGTAAAACCATCCGCCCCGATTGCTTTATCCGTCTTGAGCGAGTCAATGGCCGTCCCTATTTCTTAACTTGATATTGGGGTTACCAACCTCTGTATAGACTTCTCTGACAATTGAGGAGAAAGATTAATCAAAATCCTGCATTCTAACTATATTTTGGGGAGAGTGGTTGACTTGAGTAAAGGCTTTTATAATAGTCAACAAAGATCTCTAAAATACCTTCGGGATCTGTAACTAACTCCTTAAGTAGGGTGTCTTAGCGCTGCTATCCATTTAGCTTCCGTTTTTTGTTTTAATTGCCAGGCTAGCAATTTCCCAGCTTTGCTGCCCTGACCTAAATACATGGCTTTCATTCTAGAAGCAGACTCTACCACTTTCTCTCTCATTGTGTTAGAATACCATGTTCTTAAAGTACATAACTGCTGCTCTTGACCCTCTGATCTCAACCCCTCCCCTATAACCTCCAATTCCTTTATTTTATTTAAACAATTGGCCAGCTCCTTATTACTTTTATTTTTCCGAATAGTTGCTAACCAAATTAGTTCCCCTCTCCATACAGTTTTAAGAGCTGCCCACATTTGGTCGACTGCTTTAATAGAGCCCCAATTGGCCACAATTGCATTGGATAAAAACTCTGAATCGGATAGTATTTGGGAGTCCTTTAGAATATTGTTGTTAAGTGACCAGGGTGAGATCTTGATAAAGGAGATAGCAAGCCCCAAGTCAGTTTAATAGGGGAGTGGTCGGAAATCACCCTAGGTAAAAATTCAATTTCTGATACACCTGGTAAACATTGTTGACTCACTAGGAAAAAGTCTATCCTTGAATAGGATTTGTGGACTGGGGAGAAGAAAGTATATTCCCGGGTAGTCGGGTTGAATAATCTCCACGGGTCCACCAATCCTAGAGACGTAGCAAACTCTGTCAGTGCAACTTGGGCAGAGGAAGATTGCGATCCCCTACAACCTGGGCGGTCCAACCTATTAGACTGGACTAAGTTCCAGTCGCCTCCCAATTAATAACCCTCTCTTTAAAGGAGGATAGGACCGTGGCCAATTGAACAAAAAAGGAAGGTGACTCCGCGTTAGGTCCATATACTGATCCCAATACTAAATGTAACCCCCAAAGTCTACCAGAAACAAAAATGTATCTTCTGTTTGGGTCTGAAGTTATTTCTGAATGAGTAAACAGAATCCCTCGTGAGACCAATATAGCAACTCCACGACTGTTTGAGGAAAACCCGGCCCCAAAAACCTGTCCTACCCATTTTTTTTAAGTAAGATAAGCGGTCAGAGAGTAAATGAGTTTCCTGTAGAAAAACTATGGCAGGATTGTATTGGCCTAAATGATTTAAGATCACAAATTTTTTGCAATTGTTCCTTCCCCCTTTAATATTCCATGACAAAATGTTTATCCTGAAGACCATTTGTTTTGAATAATAAGCTCCCATGAGACAAAAATTTGGATAGCTGTGCCCCAAATGCCCTTACCTAAAAGCCCCAACAATATACTCAATCCCTCCCTCCACCTCCCTAATATAACTAATTCTATAATCCCATCCAAAACTATCCCTACTGGCCCGAAGCCAACTCCTCCAGCACTGGTACATGGTGCACCTTAGAGGTGGGGATCCCTCCTTCTTATCCAGTAGAATTCTAAAAAAAAACAACTTAATTATTAAACTGAGAACCTGCAGGGTCTTGCCTCAATTCAACGACTGAGACCACCTTCTATAGATTGAGACGTGGTATACTAGTCAACATGAACGAGGAGAGAGGAAAAAAACTGGGAAGAGGGGGAAAAAACTTAATGTCGAACCCCAAAGAGGGTATAAAATGTCGGCCAATAATTTGGCCCAGAGTAAATAATTAACCTTCCAAGGTCCCTGTTTAGGGTTGTGATTTGAAATGCCCTGAAATTAACTTAAGCTAACATAAAATTATCCAGAAATTATATTAAACCTGAGTTAGTTTGTAGCTTGAATGGTCTCTACACCCCACCAGAAAGGGAAAATAGAGCCAGAGGAGTATTGGATATAAGCTCCTATACAGCCACAGAGAATTGGAAAATGTAACAAGAAGAAAAGGGAGAAGGTTACATAACCACCCTTACCCCTATACACACTGTCCATACAATGATTTCTGTGCATAGAGAAGAAAACCAGGTCGCTTCCGACACAGTCAATACACATAGCCAGTAACAAACAGTTAGAGTGCTCAAATGATAAGGCAACAAGTAAATAACTCAGTCCATATTATAAATAAAATATGTAAGTCGACAGCACCCTCTTGTGGTGGCTTCAATGCGTCTCCAAATTCACATCGAGGCCCACACAATATTAGAAACCCCAAATAGTAAAAAAAAAATAGCAAACTATAATTAAGTAATGTCCAGTGTCTTGAAAAAGTCTCTCATTAGCTTTCATGACCCTGCAATAAAATAACGATGTCCAAAATGGGGTGGTGAGAACTATTTAGATGTCAGCCAGAGTCTAAACCAGAATGATAAAAATATCAGCTTCTGTCACATCCCGACTAGTAGAACTTCATCCCTTTGAAAATAGATCAGGAATAACCCTTTGAGCATTGACAGGGGCCTCATCAACCGATTCAAAGCGCTTAGAACCATCTTTAGTAGTAATTTCTAACTTCCCGGGTAAAGCATACGATGGCGGATCCCAGCCGCCCAGAGCTTGGAGGTGATGGGTCGAAAGTTTGCCCGAGCTTGTCTCATCTTCCAAGTTAAATCAGGAACCAATCTTAACCTCTTGCCCTCCCATTGAAAGGCAGCCAACTTTTTAATCTCTCTCAGAATGTGCTCCTGGTCAAGAAAGTTCAACAGCTTAAAAATGATAGGCCTCGGTGGATCAGAGGCAGCTGGCTTAGCTCTAAGGGCTCTATGGCCCAGTTCAATAATATGCTCCGGCCCGTTAGGTGAAGGCCCCACCGATTTCCTCAGCAACTTCTGTAGAAACTGCACAGTATTCGGGCCCTCCTCGCCTTCAGGAAGACCCAAGAGCACTAGGTTATTGTACCTGCTTCTACCTTCTAAATCCTCCAGGCGATCTTCTAGCTTCACCAGCGCCCTTTGCAATCAATCAAAGCAGGCCCAGTCTTCTCCATAGATCGTTCGATCGACTAAATACGGCTTCTGTGTCCGTCAATTCATCGGCTAATTGAGTCAATGCAGGCTTGAATTCTGCCACATCATCCACTAACTTAAATAACGCATCTTTTATAGTGGACAGATCACTATATATTTTTTCGGGAGTAATGCCTTCCTCTGTGTTTGGTGGCGACGAACTGCGGTGTGGCCGCTTAGCTTCTAATTCTTGGTCCGACGCCTGCATTACGAGCTCCTCTGAAACCAAATTAAGCACTGATGTTGCCTTCAGACTTTTAACTTCCCGGTAAAAGCTAAATGGGGTTAAGAGATGCGTTTTAGCAGCAGGTTCAGGTTATTGAAGCAGGAGCCCCGAAAAGCTACAGCTACTCCTCCATGCGCGTCACGTGATCCAAGCTCACCCATTTTATAATCTTGATTAATCAGTACAAACATTACTTAGTTATTTAGTTGCAATAAAAAAATCTAGTATTGGACATATATTTTTGGTGATGAGCTGATAAAGCCACAGTAATACTGGGAAAAAAATTGTCTTCACTGGCACTGAGAGACTCTTTACTAAAGCAAATATGCATAATAAAATTGTTTATACAGTTTTATCAACAGGTTGGCAAAGCTTCAATAACACTTTTCAGATATGTGCATAATAGCCACCTCATTAACAAATGGAAATTGTTTATATAGTTACAGTAATGAGCTGGCCAATGCAAATAGCCCACAGATCCATGTACAAAGGCATGACACTCCCTTAGTAACTAGTTATAGCCTCCTGTATATCCACTAGGTTACTGCTTAGGACAAATAAGCAGCACTGTGGCCAGCTGCACCTGCACCTGCAGACCAGCTAGATGGAGTCCTGTGCAGTCCACTGGACTCCTAGTTACAACATGGCATGGGGTAAAGGAGGGGGCACTAGTGAATTGCCAGAGACATTGATGGCTTCAGGGACGCTGAGGACTGGGAGAGCGGGAGGGAAGTTGGCTCAGTGGACAACCAGGAAATTTGACCATCAGGCAATAAAGGAAGGAGGAGGAGCACTAGCTCGCCTGGGCCCTAAATGCAAGGGGGCACACTTTCGGGTGGTGGGATGACCATGGTAGTGTAACCTGCTAGCAAGTGCAGTCTTCATTTGCAGTTCCTAACAAGTGAACTGTGAATTTTCATTGTCCCTCTAGCACTGGGGACTCACCCCCCCCCCCCCCGACAGCATGCACCAAGCTTTTTGCTTTGTGGGTGGCGATGTAATGGTACATACAAAATCTGATTGCTTTGTGCAGCCCTTGTTTGTGACAGGACTGGGTCCCACAGTTTTGTCAAAATAGAGCATTTTTTATCATTTTTCTCTCTAATATAACTAAATCAGTGTTGCAGCCAGACTTTTATGAATCAAACACAGTTCAGTTTCTATCCCATCACACCATCTGGTTTGATGGTTAATAAGCTATGAAGTGCTGCTAACTAAGTTTGATTGTGTTCCATGAAAGTGAATCAGTCAAGTTCTATCAGTTCAATGCACTGCTGCCATGGAAAATGAAACACAGAAAGTGCTGGCAGAAGGAGACCCAGGGTCCATCTAGTCTGCCCATGATTTACTTGGATCCTTTACTGATTCAGGGACCTAACCCCCAATATGATAATGTGTCTTCCCATTACAGTTCTGCCACTTGCTCTGTCCCACCCTAATTTGAAAGCTGCTATTTACCTAGCCCCCACCGTCTCAGTTGCAGTTTATTCCATGGTTCTACCACTCTTTTGCTAAAGTAGTGTTTCCTTAGATCCCTCTTGAAGCTCCCCTCAGCTTCCACTTGTGCCCCATAGTAGTTGAGCTGTCTGCCTTGTTAAATAGTTCAAAGAAAGGCACTCTACTGATACCTTGCACGAACTTGATGTCTGTCATATCCTCTCTCTCTCTCTCTCTTCTTGCCTTGAATGAGTACATGCTTAGTGACTTAGGTGCCCCTCATATGAGAGCCCATGGAATCCCTGAACCATCTGTGTTGCCCTTCTCTGTATGACTTCCAACCAATCTCTGTCCTTCCTAAGGCGAGGACTCAAAATCTGGACACAGTATTCCAGGTAGGGCCTCACCAGTGATCTGTAGAGGGGAAGGATCACCTCCCTCCTTCTGCTGTCGAACCCCCTACCTTTGCACCCCAGCATTCTATTCACCTTGCTATGTGCTTTGTTGCATTGGCTGGTGTGCTTGAGTGCATCACATATGATTATCCTCAGGTCCCTCTCTTCTTGTGAGGTGCTTGAGCCTGACCCCACTGAACCAGTATTCTGTCTTCGGGTTACCTTTCCCCAGATGCATTATCTTGCATTTTTTTGCGTTAAACCTCAGCTGCCAGATATTAGACCAGCTTTTTAGTATGTGGAGGTCTTTTTGAAGATCCTAACTGCTTCTACACTGTCAACCCTCCCGTCGAGTTTCATGTCATCCACGAATAGGGCAAGCTTGCCCTGAATACCTAAACAATGTCACTGATGAACATGTTAAATAGGACCGGGCCCAAAATCGATCCCTGCAGAATTCCACTTTTGACCTCACCTTCAGAAGATTTCACCCTATTGATTACCACTCTCTATTTCCTACCCTTGAGTCAATTCCCTACTCACCTAACAATACTTTCTGCAGTGCCTAGGCCCCCCCATCTTTTTTAACAGAAGATTATGCGGCACGTAATTAAAGGCTTTGCTAAAATCAAAATACAGGTGATCCACTTAATGTCCATGGTCCAGTTCTTTGGTTACCCAGTCAAAAAATGTAATGAGGTTCATCTGGCAAGGTATTCCTGCCACAAACCCATGTTGCCTGCTATACTGAAGACCATTAGCTTCCAGATACTCCACTGGCCATTGGCCAGCATTCATTCATCTACAGGGCACCCACTTGGTTTAACGGTCTTGCCAATGATACTATCAATACCACTGGGCTAGGGGCCTTCAAATCCAGGCTCCGTAACACCCTGGTTGCTTCCAGCATCTGTGACTGTCATGGATAATATCTATGCAACTCCACTCTGCTACCGCTCTTTCCTATATCTAGCTCCTACATAACGCACTTGCCCTAGTTTGGCCTCTCCCCCACACGCTCTACAGCACCTGACAATGCCACCTTCCTTGCAGCCTCCACCCCCCCCTCCTTATCCTTACTCTACCCCCACCTCTCCTCTCTTTTCATTTTCTTACCACCCCCCCATTGTCCTCTTCCTTTCCACTTTACCCTCTCCCTGTCTGTTCAAAATTAATTTGACATCCTTTACCCTTATTTGTGTAACAATTTTGTCTATTGTTATGTGATACCTATGTCTTGACGTGGAACCTTTGTAAAAGAGCCCTGGGCTCAAAGGTAATTGTAATCCTAGAATTGAAATAAATAAAATAAATAAAGTCCAGCTTGATTAAAGTCACCTCCATTAGTTTTCCCATGACAAGTTGTGAGGCTAAATGGTCTATAATTGCCAGCCTCTTCCCTGCTCCCTCCCTTGTGGAGTGGAACCACATCTGCTCTTCTCCAATATCCTGGCATGTCACCCATCTGCAGCGAGCGATTAAACAGATATGCCAAGAGGTCAGTCAGTTCTTCTGCCAACTCCCTTAGCACTCTCAGGTGCAGACCATCACGCCCTGGTGCTTTGTCTGTCTTCAGGTGATCTAGTGCCTCCCTGACCCTATCATTGGTAATTACCGGTGCTACTATTTGTGGGATCCCCTTGTTGGCTGCTTTGAGGCCACTTTCAGGCATTGGTACGGAGTTCTCGTTGGTAAATACTGAGCAGAAGTTGTTTATTACAGCAGCCTTCTGCTCATCTTCCTCAACAGTTCTGTCATCCTCAACCAGCCTAACGATTCCTTCCCTTTTCTTTCTTTTCTCCTGTATGTAGCAGAAAAAAATTTGATCCCAGCTTTGACCCCTGTAGCAATCCCAAGCTTGGTTGCCGCCTTTGCTTGTTTTACCACTGTCTTTTTTGTTTATTTTGTTTATTACAGTCTCGGATTACAACCTTGCTGACCTAGTTTTCTGAACGTAATCATACCAGTCACTATCCTTCTGTTCCCTTTTATATTTGTGGAAAGCTTCTCTCTTGCTTCTGATTGCTTCCTTGACCTGGGCTGCAAACTAAATGGGCCCTTTTTCTTTATTGTCCTAAGGCAAAGGTTTGTAGCCTCCAAGATGAATTGCTTAATCAGCTCCCGGATGTCTTCAACTTCATTCTTTTCCTGAAACCTGGTCAGTTTGCCCCTGACTAATTGTTTCATCCTTCCAAAGTTAGCTCATTTAAAGTTTAAGACCGCCACCTGAGATTGAGATTTTACACCCCTGTGAGATAACTCAAACCAGATGAAATTATGGTCGCTATTAGCCAGCGGTTCCTCAACCCTAACTGCCCCCACCACCTCCGGGTTTGTGAGGATCACATCCAGGATGACTTCCTGTCTGGTTATAATGTTAACCATTTGTGTCAGTAAGAAGTCCTGCAAGGCCTCCAGCACAGCTTGGCTTCTTGAGGTTCTAGCCACTGGAGTACATCTGTCCATGTCAGGCAAGTTTAAAGCACCCACCACCACAAACCACCATCTCTCCCTTCTGTGTCACCCTTCTGATTTCTTCTAATAGTTCCCTGTCCCTTTCCTCAGTCTGTCCTGGTGACCTGTATATTACCCCAAAAAAGACCTTCTTCCCTGATATGGCTCTAATTTGTATCCACAGGACTTCCACACCATCCTTTTTGCTGATGTTGCATGACGTTGCATTAATCCCTTTCTGAACATAGTGTGCCACCCCTTCTCCCACTGCTGCCTTCCTATCCACCCTAAAGACTGAGTAGCCAGGGACTGATAGGTCCCAGTCATTGTACTTAGTGGCCCACAGGAGTTAAATTGGGCAGGAACTCACTCGAACTCAGTTCCACCTCGTCTGACACCTTTCTCCATTGAATACTATTGGAGAGTTCCACCTCCTAGGGATGATAGTTCCACCTCCTACAAATGTAGAGATTAGAGTTCCACCTCCTAAGCATTTCCTATTAAACCCCTGGTGGCCCATGTCTCTGTGATGGCCACCAGGTCTAATCTGGACTCTGCCATCAGTGCCTATAAATCACTTATTTTGTTTCCCAGGCTTCTGGTGCTCAAGCACACTCCTCTCCATGAACCAACAGGCATATCTCTCTTCTGACCTTCAGGTTTCTTTTGCTAATTGACACACATCTTACCTCCTTTTCTGCCCTTATAAATCTTCCTTAGATTTCTGTGTTTAATTCCTATTTGTGGGGGAGGGCTGGCTAGGTTCACATATTTTATGATGTCACAGATAGGTTCTTTAGCCCCAAACTTCCTCCTTTCTAGTTTAAAGTAAAGGTGTGATGTTTTCCATAGGACTTCATAGCCTACTAGCCTGGGGCAGCAATAGTGCCTCTGTGTGAATATTTTAAATTTTAATCCACTGGTGTATGAAGGAAGGGATCATAATGTGGCCGGACTGCTGGCTGGAGATCCCTTTCACTTCCTGGTCCATCTGCTCTGCTCCACGCTCCACATTTTATAACGTGTGTCAGGAAAGCAGGGGATGCACCCCATACAAGTCAATGGGGCTAATTTTCAGACCATTTTTACAACATCTTAAGCTGAGCTTCGATATAAATAAGCCACCACTCCAGCTAATAGGGACCCTATTAGTTGAGCGATGTTTCACTTATATTGAAAGGATATAAAGTGTTGTAAAATGGTCTGAAATAACCCCGATTGATTTATGGGGGCGTGTCCCCATGCTCTCCTGGGCAAATGTCACAAATGTAGGACAGCGGGGCGAAGCAAGGACCGGAAGTGGAAAGGGATCTCCTGTCTGGCGGTTTGGCCACTGTTATGCTCCCTTCCCTACACCGGTGGATTAAAATTTAACATTTTTACAGAAAGGGGCTATTGCCACCCCAGGCTAGTGGGCTATGCAGCCCAAAATCTGTAAGTAAACACCTCACACCTTTACTTTAAGCATCCAATGTAGAGGTCAAACTTCTGTCCAAGAGCTCTCACCCCTTCCTTGGTCAGGCGCAGGCCATCGTATTTCAAAAGCTTCCTCTACCAGAAGTTGCCCCAGGCATCGATGAAGTGATACCCTTTATTTTGACACTAGCTCTGCAATAATGCATTAAATTCTTCAGTCTCTTTGCTTCTAACCTTGTCAGTACTTTTGCCTTTGCTGCACACTGGAAGAACATGTTTACTGCACATATGTTTACTACACCAACAGACATACAGTATGCTTACTGCACAAACACATCTTCAGTTGCTCAACAATGACCTCAACATATATATATATATAACTAGAACAATGTGTGATCCTCCTTTACAGCATAGGACTAGTATTTCCGATGCAACAGTCAATTGTATATCAAGTACTGTCTCACTCCATGAAGAAATTAGGAATATGCAAACCACTAGAAGACTATGCCTCACTTATCAGTTAATAAGTAAACAATGTGGTCCCCATATTTAAGACGAGGGGCACGGTCAGATCTCAGTAACTGGGCACTCTGCGGTGACTGAAAAAAAGTTGTTTTCTTACAGCATCAAAAATGAGTAACAACAGTGTACAGGGATGAACAAGCAACCACCATATTTTGAGAATGCATGTCTTCCTCAAGGGGCCACCTGTGGAAGAGGTATATCCTTGAAGTTCCAGGGTACTTTGGTCATCCCTGCACATTGTTAGTACTCACCTTTGATGCTGTATTAAAACAGCTTTTCTTTAGTCACAATGGAGTGCTCAGTCTTCCTTCAGCTAAGTCTGCAAATATTTTCTGCAGAGCACCTAGATTTGCCATGGTGCACACCTCTCTCTCCTCGTTTGCAGCCTCAGGTAACTACAGGCCAGTCAACTTGACATCAGAACTGGACATTATCCTGGAAATAATTATTAAGGCTAGTATAATGAAGCACTTGGTTAAGGCCAATGTTCTTCCCCCTCTCTGCCTGGCTTTATGATGGGCAGATCAATCCAAACCAACCTGATCACGTTCTTCTTCTAGACGACCTGGTAGGTGGACAGGGGCAAGGCCATGAATGTAGTCTATCTGGGCTTCAGCAAGGCCTTTAATACCGTGGCACATGACAAACTGCTGGGCAGTACACCAGTGTAGTACACATGTGACATATCTCAGGTGGATTACTAAGTGATTTGGGGCCAGGAAGCAGAGGGCTGTGGTGGACAGGCACTGCTCTAAGAGGTGAGGTGTACTCAATGACACTCTTCAGGGAGCAGTGCTGGGGCCACTGCTGTTTAATATTTTCAGTCTTTTTACTCAGGCGGCTAAGGTCAATGTGGCTCATGTCAAAGAAATACCAGAAAAGCGTTTACTCACAAAAACTCGGCTCACACTCCTGGATATCTCATAGAAAACACTTCAGTTGCAGTGTAGGGTGATTTTCAAAAGCTTTAGTCAAGATAGCAACAGACCACAAAACAGCTCCTCCTTCCACCAACAGCCAAATAATTTCATGCCAGATGCAGGCATTTACCGAGTAACATAGACTCTGTATGAAACACAGGGCACTCAGCTTATGTAGATCACATCAGCAAGTTGCTAAAGTAGATATCTGAGTCACTATATAGATATCCATCAGTTTCATCTTTCAGTTAGATCTTTTAACTTTTAAAAGCAGCAACATACAGCATGTGAGTATCTGAATATCATACCCGATAGTTAACCCCTCAATAACTTCAAAACTCCTAAACAGCTTACAAGAATGGGGATAACTGAAAGTGGTCATTAAGTCCAGGTGAACTACCAGCTTTTAATTTGTATTGCCAAAAACAACTCACGTCTCAGGAGCCTCCTATCTAAATCCTCAACTCTAATATTCATCTGTATTTTCTCAATACCTTGAAAAAGGACTCCATGAACCCTCCCCTATCTTTACCACATGTATAGCTAGAGTGCTGACTCCATGACTTTTGTTAGTGCTACGAGGGTGCTCACTAATATGATCCTTCAGTCTCAGTTTAGTTTTAGTAATGTAAAGTGCTGGACATTTCTTGCAAGTTGCAAGATATACAACAACATTCGTAGTACTGTAAGTGATGGTCAGTGATAGCATACTCTTGTCCTGTAAATGGCTATGTAAATGATGACCCGTGTTTGAGATTTTTGCATCAGTTACAATTACCACAAATGTGGTTATCTCTTGGGAGGGCTCTTCTATTTTTCTGTGTCCTTATTGTCCCAACAAAAACTGTTTAGAAGTTGATCATGCAGATTCTCACCCCTTCTATAAATCATTTTAGGCAAATCTTGGACATTCTCCTTCCAATTTTTAATCTGTGAGGGTGTAAGCTGAGATATTCACAATAATAGCATTCCTCAATAATGCCTACCTCCCTGGGGTCTCTGCATGTTATAATTCCTGTATTGTCGACCCCTCTGTTGGTAATTTCTTTTGTATGTTGTTTTGCCTCCCTTGCCTCTTGTACCCTGTCTTGTGGTGGTGGTTGTTGTTGTTGTTCTTCTTCTTCTTCTTTCTGAAATCTCATCATGTGGGGACTGTCTCTCAAGGTTCATTGTGATAAGTGAGTGCTCTGGGGGTTGGTTTGGTCAGGTAGTTGGAGGGCCTGTTGATTTAGAGGAATATCCTCTTGACTTGCGTCTAAAAAAGTATTTTGACTTTCACTGTCCAAATTTGAAACATGCATGTGGTGTGCAAGGGCCTACTACATTAGTTTTTTATAATTTACTTTTTAGGTTTACCCTTCTTCCCCAATCAAAATCCTCCCTTCACAGTAATCTCATCTGTCCCTCTCAAATTTTCTCTCCTTGGTTTGGCAAACTCCCATATCATAGTTTTAATTACATCCCCAGTTGCTGTTTGTGCAGGTTAAACTCAGTATGATTTGTAAAGTTATTTAACGTGCTTCTTTTACCAATAAATTTTGCTTTAAGAATAATTTCATCAGTCAAAATGAGTATTCTAGCAGGAAAGACTGTCAGCCCTCCACAAAGTGATTTCTATCATTACCAAGTGCTGGGTGTTTTATCAGAAGCATGCCCCTGGGGACCCTATTTACACTTAGGCAGATAAACTGACCCACTACCAACAGAGTCACTGGGCCTTAAGTGCAACCCTTTCTTGTTGTATAAAGTTGGCTTTGATTTCTCTGGTTGTATAAAGGTGGTTCTGATGTCTCTAGTTGTATAAAGGTGGTTCTTAGGTCAAGAATTATTCTTGTTGGTTTTCAGTACAGATACAGTATTAGCTTCACTGCTGTTTACTCTTGTGTTTAACAGGGATTAGCTTCTCCTTCCTTAAAAAACAGTATCTCAACAAATGAATTGGCAACTCATGGATGGGGAGCATTTCTGTTATTTGTATTGCCAAATGGCTCTGGCATAGACATTCTTTGATAGTGTGGCAACCCAGTCAATGTAGCATGCCACACCAAACACAAGCACAGTCTTTTTCCACAGCTTGATGTAGCTGTTGCCAAAATAAAAACAGAAAAGCTTATACTCACAAAAGTTTGGATAATTGGAAAGGCTTTACCTGGAGTTCAGTGGCCAAGCAGCCAGCCACTCCCACTTTCTGAACTATATAAGCAGTTCCTCCCAGCCTCACTGTGAAGTATTTTTTCTTTGTAGCCGAAGGCTGTGTCAGTTTGTCCTCTGAGCTGGTTGGGCCTCCCAGGCTGGTTGGGGCCTGCCACCCCGCTTCTGCTTGTCTTTGCTGGGCTTCTGTGTTTATTTTCCTGCTACTGGTTTGTATTTTGCCTTTGGCTGTGTGTGCTTCTTTCCTTTTTTTTTGGGTGGGGGGCTTTTCTAAGCTCCTAGCATACTGCTACTTCCGGGCTCGTACTGCTTGCTTTCAGTTACTCACAACTCTCAATTTACTTGCACTGCAACTGCAAACCTGATCTTTGTGTTTCAGCTCAACTATAGCTGTTCCATGTGGCATACTCTATTACTTTCACATGACTCAGATGTACTTGAACCTAGCTATACAGCTCACTGATGCTTGTTCTAATTTCCTCATTGCAGCAGTCTCATGCACTGCCTGGAGACAGTGCTTTAAGAGCATTATGACTCATTTTATTTATTGCAGTTACAACTCAGTGTACTCATTTGGTTTTACTACTGCTGCACAGGCCTCATTGCTTCCTGCTACTGCTTTGTTTACTCCCATTGCTATTGTACGTTGTTTTACTCTGAGGTTAGCTAAAGCTCCTGCTGAGGCTATTAAATTAGCATTTAAATCTGCATGTGCTTCTCAGCCCTTCCATCACATCCTTGTTTGTCCTACAGCAGGGACTGGGAGGTGTTTGGGGGGTCGTGGCCTATGTGGCTAATTAATTCTGTTCTAAATCCTGTCTTTGCCACTGAAAATCCTCAGAGTTTGTCACCTTGATTTGGCTTTGAACTGCCTGGCTGGCTTGCCCCACTATTCAGTGCTGTTTGCCCTACATTATGCAGACCTGTGTGCAGGTCCAATTACTGCTGTTTACTGACCCATGTGCGGTCCACACTTGCTTACGCAACCGTTGCTCCTTGCTTATGCAAATCACTGCTTCTTGCCTACTGCCATCCCTTCAGCTTCAACCTGGGATTCTGTTGCACTCAATCTGCATTCAACCTTGCAAGGCCTCAGCACTCAATGCTCATTACAATCTCAGCACGCCGTGCTCATCCAGCTCACCAGCTTTTCGGCTCTCAATCAATTTCTGGGGCATGCCAGCCATTCTATTCTGGTGCAGGGTTCCTGCAGCCAACGGTCTCGCTGTGCATTTAGTCTGCATCTTGAGCATGTCCAACTTGGGGTGGGATCCTTCTCACCTGGCTCATAGCTGGGAATGTCCTAACCCCAGGCTTGGCTTTAGCTGCCTGCTATGTGACAGCAGCTCCTGGTGTAGAATTTAAGATTAACGGTGAAGGGTGGTTACTAGGATCTCCTTTGGCTCTAGTGTTTCACTATAACGGTTAGCCATTGACTTTATCGGTTTCCCCTAGCAAGGCACCTTCATCGCATTCTCCCTATGACTGCCTCTGGTTCACCTGGTTTGATTTAGGGCAGGTAGGCCAGGTGAGTACCTCAGCAGTTGTTGCTCTCCTCCTGCGTCTTGGATGTACATATTGTTGCAGAGGTTTCTCACAACCTTCCATGGTATTCCCGCTAGGGGGTTTGAGTGAGAGCCTTCCTCCAAATTGGAATATTTTCCACCTCCCTTTAATTGGGTTTTCCAAATTGCAGCTGCAGAGCGTTACTAATTAAACTATCCCAAGCCTGGAGGAAGGTGACTTAGGCCTTGGATCCCAGAGATTTCCTCCTCACAGGGTTTTTTTCCTCTCCTCCATTGCCTCAGGTCATAACACTTAGCATAGTTGTTTCTCCTAGTTTATTTAGGTAGGTTCCATTGTTGGATGGAGGTGGAGGATGTCCTGCCATTCCCTCTCTCCTTAGGAGATCCCCTAATCTCAATACAATCCATCAGTATCATGCTACACAAGCCTAGGTATTCATTACATTATCCAACTGAGCATCGCATTGCATTATCAAACTGCCTATGCTTCTCCACCGCTACATTAGTTACTGTTCCTATGTCACAGTTACTGCTTGCTCTTATGCTTCATGTTGCCTCCTTTTTGGGGATAATACTACATTTCTTTGGGGATTCTAAGGTGCCTTTATCCACAGGAATTGTCCCATGACACCTCTAGGGTGGTCCTCTCCGAGAGTTCCTTGCCTTTGTACCCCTACAGGGTGGTAATGCCTTTGGAACAGAGAGTGCGAATGGCCAACCAAACTAACACAGTTGCACAAGCATAACAATAGACTGGCTGTGTAGGTCAATGAATTAGAAAGGCTTTGCCTGGAGTTCAGTGGCCAAGCAGCCAGCCACTCCCACTTCCTGAGCTATATAAGCAGAGCCTTCCAGCCTCACTGTGAAGCATTTTTCTTTGCCCCACCATCCTCCCCTCCTCCTTCTCCAGCAGCAACACTCTCTCCTTAGGGGGATTCCTAAGGTACCTTTAGCCAGGGGAATCATCCCATGGCACCTCTAGGGGTGGAAACCTCTCCGAGAGTTCCTTGCCTTCGTACCCATACAGGGTGGTAGTTCCTCTGGAATAGAGAGTGCGAACAGCCAAAACCAAACTAACACAGTTGCACAAGTACAACACTACACTGGCTGCATAGGTCAGTGAACAGTCTTTGATATATCATACAAAACACTTCAGTTGTGTTGTAGGATGATTCTCAAAAGCTTTTTTCAAGACAGCAACAGTCCACACAACAGCTTCCCTTCCACCAACAGCCAAATGTTTTGGCACCAAATTCAGGCACTTTCTCAAGACCTGCATCACTTACTAATGTCCATACATTTGAAAAAGCAGATTTAAAGAAACAGTATTCATGATGTGCAACCTTGCATAAAGTGCTATACATAATGTGTAAAACATAAAACAGCCGTCAAAGTGACACAGTGCCAGTTTGATACAATACAACTATCTTCGTATTGTTATCATAATAATAATAATAATAACAATGTTTATTTATAAAGCGCACTATCTAAAAATCAAATGCTGTACAATACTTAAAAGAGTAAAAACCACTGGACAGGCAACATCAGACACAATGAAGGTCCAATAATACAAAATACAGAATACTAAAATAGAAGAACACAGGCAGGAGTGTGTATCATAATATCTAATCACCGAAGGCCTGGCAGAAAAAAAAAGATCTTTAAGGCAGTTTAAAACTCCCCGATCTGGTGCTCTCAAATCTGGCAGGTAGAGAATTCCACAGGGTCAGAGCTGCAAACATAAAAGCACGAAACCAAATGTTTTCAACTGTACCTAGGGAATCTCTAACAACCCATGTCAGCTGACAGGAATGGCTGGGTGGGGCAGTAAGGAGTCAGGAGCTCTTGCAGATAGCCGGGTCCTGTCTGCATAGGGCTTTAAAGGTCAGAAGACCAACCTTGAAGGTCATTAGCATGTTTGAACAGTGAGGGAATACCGCAAAGACCATTACAGTGACAAAATCGCAGTTTGCTGCAGTGGTCCCTGATATTCCTGACACTGCTGTCTCTGGGGATATTGTCCCTCCCTGAATCAATTCTGACTCTGAGTTAGTTGTTTATAGTATGGGGGTGCAGGGGTAGAGCCCCTGCATGGTCCCTAAAAAAACACTTGCTTTCCCGGATGGCACAATGCTGACTGTCGGCATTGTGCGTTATCGCTGTAATGCCATTCAACACCATCTCGTGTCACTGTGGCATGGTAGAACCCTTTAGTGTCAATGTCTAATATTGCAGTGCTAACACACAGAAGGAAAAGCAAAAACAAGTGGAAGGGATGGGGATAGGGAGAAAAGTAGCGTTAACTCATTATGAAACTGTAATTCTAGAGGTCCAGTTAAACACTGGTTGTCAACCATAGGGAGATAAAGGACCCTTGAAATTGCAAATTCTTTTGAATGTTACATTTTCAGATTTCTCAACTGACAGCACAAATTCTCTCATGTTAGTTCTGGGGTCATGGGCACTGATCTTTTTTCTGAAAGCCATCCAACCTTCTGTTTTAAGAAGATGTCCGATAGTGAAGTTCTCAAGTTAATTTCCTCTGTTCCTGACAAGGAGAGTAGTTGTAGGACGGTCTTAATGGGCATTTCTTGAGGTTGGTCACCTCCATATTATAACTCCATTTTGCTCCATTTTTAATTTGTCTTTGACTTCTCAACAATTTCCTACCGGTTCAAAATATGCAAGAGTTGTGCCGGTGCCAAAGAAGCCCCATGCTGTTTTGGTTGAAGACTTTAGGCCTATTTCGGTTTCAAATTCAACTGGTAACTTGTCAGACAAATTTGTTTGCTGAATAAATGAATTGCTACCTGGAAAAGTATAATGCTCTTTGCCCTCAACAGCCTGGGCTTTGCAAAGCCATGGTACTGGGATTGCCTTGATCAGGTTCACGTATGCAGTTCTTAGTGGTGTTGATGCTGGATATAGGAATGGGGCCATGTTCATGGACTTGATCAAGGCATTTGACCTGATTAACCATAACTTACTATGCATTAAGCTCAGGTCTCCAAATTTTTCAGTGAATGTGATCTCCTGGGTTAAAGGTTATTTAAACAATCATAAACAATGTGTTGGTGTTGGTTCGATTTTTTCAGATTCTTGTAATATGAGGAGGGGCTACTACCAGGGTCATTATTAGGCCCCTTAATATTTTTGCTGTTTGTGAATTTGCTTCCATCAGTATATCAATTTTGCAATTCGTTACTTTATGCAGACAATCTAATTATCTTTTCCATTGCTAAAACCTTGACTGACATTTCAATGGTGCTTGAGTTAGAGTCATGTTCTGTATGTAATTGATTCTCCAATAATTCACTTATACTAAATTCAGAAAAGACTAAATCAGTGTTATTTGATGCCGGGTCCATGCTGAGTGGAAGCCCCTCTCTAAGGTTGCAGTATGATTCAGGTAATGAAACAGAGCAAGTTTATCAGTTCAACTACTTGGGTGATGTTTTAGACCTACCCCTATCAACATTACAGTTGCTTTTGGTCTCATGGCATTCAGCTGTGGCTTCCCTGTTATTCCCACAGTGGGGGACTGTGATGTCACAGAGGAGCATCATGGGTCTAAGTAGCGGGAGAATGCTATAATGCAATATATATATCTGCCCTGCTCCTTTGCCTTCATGGCTTTCAGTTATCATGCTTTAATACATTAACCTTGCAGCCTACATGGCTTCAGATATTCATTGCATTTCATTACCGCATTGCAAATACATACTGCCTGTAAATGCTCCCTACCAGAATGACCTAACTCTGCCTTACTGGCATTTAAGGTATTCATGCAAATCATATCAAGTCACTATTCATGCTGAAACCATAGCAATCATCTGCTAAATCTCATTGATTCAGTTATGCTAGCGTTCATGGATTCAGTTGCTTTCATCACAGCATCTCACTGCCTACATACAGTATCTACCTTCTATGTCACCATCAATTCGGTTTCCATAACGGACTTGGTTGGCTTGTTTTCCATTGGTTACTACTACTATCAAACCATCAAATGCTGGCCTGCACTGCAGCCTCCTACCTCACCCAGGCCCTGCCTTGGTAGTTCTTGTTGTTGCAGAGTTCGTTCACAACCTTTCAAAACTGGTCTCCTCATCAATATCTCAGCCACTGGCTTTGTCCAGCTTCCTCCTATCTAGCACTCAAAGTTGATTCATGCTTTCATTCATACATTGGAGGCATGGCAACCATATGCATTATATATTCTGGCTCAGGGCTTGCCCTGTAAGCTGACGGTCTGGCTCTGCACTCATGAAGTCCACATCTTGAGCATGTGAACCTCAGGGCGAGGTCCTTCTCATCTGGGCCATAGTTGGAATGTCCTTGCTCCAGGCGGAGCTTTAGCATGCAGTCATTACATCTCTTGATGCAGAATTTAAGACTTCAGCTGCTGAGGGGTGGGGCCCTAACAGCCCAAGAGCACTCCTTTGGCTATGGCATTCCATTGGCGCCTTTGAAAGCTAGTCTCCTTGACTGCCTTTGGTTCACCCAGTTTGTTTTAGTCTGAAGAGGCTGGCTGAGTGTCTCAGCAGTTGTCACTCTTCTCCTCTCACTTTGGGGGTCTGCTCTCACTTCATAGCACCCGTTGTTGCAGAGGCCTCATGCAACCATTACAGCGTTCCTGTTAGAGGATCATGAGAGCTTTCCACCAAATTGAATATTTCCTCCCTTTCATTGGGTTCTAAATTGCAGCAGCAGAGCCATCACTAAATAAACTACCCTAAGCCTGGAGGGAGGGGACCTAGGCCTTGGATCCCCAGAGGTTTCCTCCTCTTAAAAGGTTTTTTTTCCTCTCCTCCATGCCAAAGGTCATAATATATAGTTAGTTGTTTATAGTACATTCCCTGGTTTCCTTATGTAGGGTTCAGCTGTTGGATGGAGATGGATTGTGGCCCTACTCACCGTTCCCTCTCTCCTTAGGAGATGGCATCAATGCAATCCATTTTATCAGCGCTATCCTGACGACTTATGCATCCATTTGTGTTTCATCAAGCCGTCTCATGGCTGTAAGTCTGCATCTCTACCACAAGTCACGTTTACTGCTTAATGTTCTTTTTGGGGCTCCTTCCTAAGGTACCTTTAGCCAGGAATCTTCCTACGGCACCTCTAGGGTGGAACCCTCTTTGAGGTTCCTTGTCTCGATATCCCTACAGAGTAGTAATTCCCAATGGAATAAAGAGAGGCAAAGTGTGACATCATTGAATAAGGCCCTGCCCCATTTGTTCTGTAGAAAGAGTTTAAATGCAAGGATCTGTTCTATCCTCTCCTCTCCTTTCTGTCTCTTATCTGGTTGCACAGCCAAATGCTCTGCAAATGCTCTGCAAACCTGAGATGCAGTTTGAGCTCCTCTCAGGCTTGTTTGCAAACTCTTTTGAGAGCTGTCAGCAGGAGGCCAGCTTGGGACCCTCTTCTATTTGCAAACCTGCTCTGCAAACAGACTAACAAGAACATTTTGTGAAAAACAAGATGTCTCCTTATACCAAGCTGAATCAACTCCAAGCTCAGTGGTGGCAGCACTCCTACACAATTCAGGAACTCAGCAGCACTTTTGGCCACTGCTTGGGAGCCCCATGTGACAGAACAATCTCAACCTTGTGAGGCTGGGACTGGCAAGGAGAAGTGAGGGAGGTAGGGGTGAGGGAATGAGTCATATGGGAATGGGAACAGAGACTTTTTAAAAAATACAGTCAGGGACTATGATTGAAGTGAGTAGGGTCACTTTTGGACACTATTTGAGGAGCTATGAGATGGCACAATCTCAATCTCACCAGGCTGGGATTGGCAAGAGGAACTGAGTGAGAGGGTGGGGCGAAGAGAACAGAGTAGGAGGTGAATGAGGAACAGGGACCTTTTTATTCAAATACAGTCAGGGACTATGATGGGGGAGAGGGTGTCCACTAGATTCCTGGGATGTGTTGGGGTCTGAAAGGAGTGCAGCTGAGTACAGCAATGGAATGTATTGTCTAGGGCACCGGTAGAAGGTGGGGGCTGCTAAACACCAGTGATGTGTTGGGGTCTGAATGGAGTGCTGCTGAGTGCAGCAGAGGTATGTCCAGTGGGGTGGGGGGCAGGACAAAGAAGAGAGCCAGCGTGGCTTTCTTAATGCATAGTTATGAGTCAATGGGGTTGAGAATGAAACTTTTGTCTGAGGAGAGAGAGACAGACAGTGAGAGAGAGAGAGGGAGGGAGGAGGGAGGAGAGGGGCTCAGAGAAGGAGCACACTGATTTGTGCATCGCATATGTGCTTCAACTCCACTCCCTGTGGGGCAAACCTTTGTGATGCGTTTGGTATCTGGTCATACTCCCACAGCCTCCTTTTCTCTGTCCTCCTATGTCAGCCACAGTGCAGTATAGCTCTCACTATGCAGTCATAAAATGGCTCAGCACTGTGACAGCTCCACAATAAGTAAATAAACACTTTGTTCTCATGTCTGTCACTGTCTTTGGGCTTTTTCCCAGTCAGACAGTAGTATATAGTATGGTGAAGTATGCAATGATCCCCTTGTCATTAATCCCATTTGCTTTAAAAATTCACTTTCTATAGTAGTACACTATAATTTTATTTTTAACAATTTGGAATTGTCCCCAACCCGGCAGATTACACTACTCTAAAAACAGCAGTTTGCAGGAGTTTCAATGATACCAAGGATAACAACCAACATGTTACAAATTACTTGTTTAATCTTTTCCTTGCTAAATTTCTTTCCCCTCCTCCTTGCCAGGTGAGTCCCTTCATCCCTTGCGGCACCCCCAACTCAATCACCTACTGTCACCAGGATTTACCCATGGGGAGCCCCTGTTCCTCCACAGATTCCACCCTCTGGCAGGGCCATCAGGGGTTCCCCAATCCCCCTCTGGATGGCCTTGATTGGTTTGCTGGTCCTTGTGCTCGGTAGGCGGTATGGGGTCTGTGAGGTGCTGCAGCATGTCATCCTGCCCCCAGTGGTATTTTCCTTGTTCTGGTTGCTCCCTGACCCACAGACACTCCATGAACGTGACAGCCTGACCTTTGCATGTCATGGGACATGCTGACATCTTCTGTCAGGGAGCAACCTCCACCCAGAACTGCTGCCTCAAACTGCACTCCCACCTGTGATCACTTAGGTGGTGGTGTTGAAGAGGGGCAGTCTACCCTCCCTCCCCAGAAGAGGAGCTCATCCATTGGGATGCTCAATCTACCTCCCCCTGGCTGACCATCCAGCGGCCCAGGCTTGTTCCTGAACTTGGGTTGCTGACGTGGCAGCAGGTTAGTCATGAGAGCCTCAGCCCTCCATGCCACTGGGCCGGCTTCCTTGCTAAATTTCACAGTTTAGCTACTTTGCCCTCTACTTGCCTTTGTGACGTGATGTATGATAGAGTGCAGAGGCTGTGGAGCATTTGGTTGTGAAGCCTTCTGATTGTTATGGGAACCAAGGAAGAGCGTACCCTCTTACCTCTGACTACAGCTTCCACTTTGGTGAAAGCATCATGGAAGACTAGGAGTGAAATCCATACTGCTGTGTGATACATCTGCAATTTCCTGTTTAAGAAAACCAGACCCAGGTTATTTAGCATTTTCTAGCTAGTCAGCGGTGCTCAAAAAAAATGACTAGTGACTGAAAATGTGAGTGTGGCAAAGGTATATCCAGTGGGAACAGAAGAAAGAAGTGCCATGACTTGCAATGTTGGGTGGGCGGGAGGAGACAGAGGGCGAGAGAGAGGGAGGGAGGGCACAGTCCCAGAAGTGGTTTCCAACTCATGTTCAAGTCACAGTTCTCCAAGCCAAAGCTTTTAAGCCCAAAGGCAAACATGCCACTATTGACATGTGATCGGAGATGATGAGAGGAAAGGGACTGCTAGACACCAGGGATGTGTTTGGGGTCTGAAAAGAGTGCCACTGAGTGTGGCAAAGGTATGTCTGGTGGGGGCGGGTGGTAGAGGAAAGAAGTGCCACCGACTCGCAATGCCTGGGGGGGAGAAAGAGAGAGACAGGGGTCGGAGAGATAGCACACTGATTTATGCATATTCAGTATATGTGCTGCAGCTCTACTATCTGTTGAGCAAATATTGGTGATGCATTTAGTATTTGGTTATGCCCCCACAGCCCCCTTTTCTCTCTCTCCTCCTTTGTCAGCCATCGTCAGCATATCTCTCCCTTGCAACCATAAAAGAGGCTGAAGGAGTTGAGCTAGTATAACACAGGGCCACTAAAATGACCCGGGGTATGGTGTTAAAAAGCTACAAGGAGAGATCCTTAACATGTTCACTCTGGAGAAAAGAAGGCTAAGAGGGGTTGACATGATCCGTCTTCCGATACTAAAAATATTGACAAGACTGAACCTATGGAGATTTTTTTCTATGTATCTTTCTGGAATACTGGAGGCCTACAAACCCCTACTTAAGGCTTACTTCCAGCACTCCCAGCAGCAACCACCACTCCCCTGACATCCCTCTGGCAGGGATCCACATTGAGAGGAGGACCTGAGGGCACCAGCACCATAACTGATGGCCACCAGTGCTCATGGATTTTCTGTTTTTTCCTGGCCTTCCTCTGTCTGAGTCCTGGTGCAGGGACTGCACCGTCATGCATGTCACCTCAGTTGCAGATAGCGATGTCCCACGAGGAGACACTCCTATGGCCCACCACAGGGGTTGCTACCATGGTGGAACCAGGATGCCTCCTTTCCTGGCTGAAAGTGCTGCCACATAGAAACATAGAAACATAGAATTTGACGGCAGATAAGGACCGCTTGGCCCACCCAGTCTGCCCATTTCCCTACCTGATGGATAAGCTGCAGATCCTAGTTAACCAACAGCCTACTTCTTCCTACCCCCACCCCCAAGAATTGCCTTATGACTGTCCCATGCATGCTTGAATTCAACCACTGTTTTTGACTCCACAACCTCCTCTGGAAGGCTGTTCCATACATCCACAACCCTCTCTGTGAAAAAATACTTCCTTAAATTACCTCTGAGCCACCCCCTTCTATCTTCAAATTGTGCCCCCTTGTTCTTGCACACCTCTTTTTTTGAAAGATGCTACCCTCTTGGACTTTGTTGATTCCCTTGAGGTACTTGAAAGTTTCTATCATGTCCCCCCTCTCCCTCCTTTCCTTGAGGCTATACATATTAAGCTCCTTAAGTCTCTCTTCATACGTCTTCCAGTGCAGACCCTGCACCATTTTAGTTGCCCTCCTCTGGACAGCTTCCATCCTGTCTATGTCTTTGCGGAGATTGGGTCTCCAGAACTGCACGCAGTACTCCAGATGGGGTCTCACCAGCTGTCTGTACAGAGGGATAATAACTTCCTGTTTTCTACTGGTGATGCCTCTCCCATGCATCCCAGTATCCCCCAGCCCTCCCTGCCCTCTCACATTGCTTGCCCACCTTTAGGTCATCTGATATGACTACCGCCAGGTCCTTTCCATTTTGTTGTTGTTAGTATCTCACCCCATTGTGTACTCTTCCCTGGGTTTTGTTTCCCAGGTGCATTACTTGCACTTCTAGCATTGAATCTAAGCTGCCATACATTTGACCATTCCTCTAACCTTGCCAAGTCCCTTCTCATCCTTTCCACCCCACCTTGTGCATCAACTCTGTTGCAGATCTTTGTGTCATCTGCAAAGAGACATACTTTTCCTTCAGTCCCTCTGCAATGTCGCTTCTAAAGACATTGAAGACGGTCCTAATACTGAACCCTGTGGTACCCCACTGCTAACCCCTTTTTCAGAGTGGACTCCATTTACTATTACTCTCTGGTCCTATTCTCCAGCCAATTCTTACCCAGGCTGTCATCTTGGGACCCACTCCCAGGCTGGCTAACTTGTATATTAATCTTTTGTGTGGGACTGTGTCAAATGCCTTGCTAAAGTCTAGGTAGGCCATGTCCACAGCCCCTCCCTGATCAACTACTTTGGTCACCCAGTCAAAGAAATCTATCAGATTTGTCTGGCATGACCTTCCCGCTATGAATCCATGCTGCCTTGGGTCCTGTGCCCCTCTGGCCTCTAGATACGCAACAATTCTTTCCTTCAGAAGTGATTCCATCATTTTCCCTACCACTGAGGTTAAACTAACAGGTCTGTAGTTTCCTTCTGCCTTGCTCCCACTTTTGTGAAGGGAATCACATCTGCCCTCCTCCAGTCCTCAGGTACCAACCCATCCTCCCATGATTTGTTAAAGAGGGTAGTCAGTGGTGTCACTAGTTCTATCCTTAGTTCTTTTAGAATTCTGGGATGAATCCCATCCGCCCCATTGCTTTGTCCACCTTCAGTTTTAAGAGCTCTTTCAGAACTCTTTCTTCTGTAAATGGGCTGGTATCAACTTCTGTATCCAGAGTGTTTCTACTGTTTGTTTTAGGTACCTCCCTCTTCCTTTGTAAATACTGAGCAAAAATATTTGTTTAGTATCACTGCCTTTCACAGTCACCTCTGCCCACCCTCCCTCCCTTTATTAAGCCTCACTATCCCTCCCTTGGTCTTCCTTTGCTCCTGATGTACCTATAAAAGGTTTTATCCCCCTTCTTAACTGAGTTGGCTATCTTTTCCTTGGTTTGGGCCTTTGCTGTTCTGACTGCCTTTCCAGCTTCCTTTTGCTTTAACTGATACAGTTCTCTGTCCTGTTCCTTCTGTGATTCCTTGTACTTCCTGAATGCTTTCTTTTTCTCTTGAACCTTCACTGCCACTTCCTTTGAGAACCATAGTGGTTTCTTACCTCGTTTCGTTTTGTTTATTTGCTTTACACAAAGGCTTGTTACCTCTGTGATGGCAGTTTTTATTATTCCCCATTGTTCTTCCACCCCTCCTTCCTGCCCATTTGCTAGTGCATTCCTTAGGCACTCACCCATTTTGGCAAAGTCAGCCCTCTTAAAATCCAGTACCTTTGTCTTTGTATGGCTTGACTCTATTGCTGTGTTTATTGTGAACCATACTGTTCGATGGTCGCTAGTTCCCAGATGGCTACCCACTTACATCTGTGATCCTCTTCATCTCCATTTGAGAGAACCAGGTCTAAGATTGCTCCTCTCGAGTGGGCTCCAATACTAGTTGTCTAAGGCATGCCCTGTAGGGCATCTAGAATAACCCCACTCTTAGAAGTGGCTGCTGCAACTGCGCCCAGTTAACATCTGGCATATTCAGATCACCCATCAGCAATATCTCCCTTTATCTGCCATTCGTATCTTTCTATCATTTCCTTGTCCATTTCCTCCCCTGAGAGGGGTCTGTATACAACCCTGTGCAGATTGTGGTGCCATTGCCTACCTCCAAATTGACCCACAGTGCTTCTTCTCCTCCCTGTTTACCCTTTTGTTCTGTTGCTTTGATTTCTTCTCTTATGTAGAGAGCTACTCCTCCTCCTCCTCTTTTACCCTCCCTGTCCCTCTTGTAGATAGTGTATCCTGGTATGTTTACATCCCAGTCATGGTTCTGTGTGTACCATGTTTCCGTGACTGCCACAATATCCAGATCTTCCTCCTCCAACAAGGCCACTAATTCAGGAAGCTTGTTACCCAGACTACGGTCATTGGTACTCATTGCTCTCCATTTTTTGATGGCTTTACCTTCTGTAGCGGCAACCTCCACTGACCTTTCTACCTTGGTCTTTCTCATTTAGTACCCTGTTTTGTAGGGGAGGCGGATTTTCCTTCTGCTTATCAGTGCCTCCCCTTTGACTAGCTTAAAGGCTTGCCAATGAAGCATTTAAACCGATTGCCCAAAAGACTTGTTCCTTCCTGGACAGTGCAGACCATCCTGCCAGTATAGGCTGGTGTCCCTCCAGGTGGAACCCCAGTCCCCAATGAAGCCAAACCCTGTGCTCCACACCATTTTTTTAACCATTTGTTAAACTGCATGGTGCAAAGTACCTCGCCTCACTCATGCCACTGACAGGCAGCACCTCTGAGAAGGATACTGTGTGTACTACTTGTCTTAAGCCCCTCCCCAACTCTACAAAGTCCTTTTGCACTGCTCTAATCTCATGATGAGCCAAGTCATTTGTCCCTAGGTGGACAATGATGTCCAGCTCAGACTCCCGTGCAACTGTTCTCGTGATCCTAAGGATGTGCTTCCTGTCCCTCCAAGCCATGGCACCAGGCAGGCACCTTACTTCAGTTTTCCCTGCTCCCCCCAGTTCTATCCCCCTAATAATTGAGTCACCCACCAGGAGCTGCTTTCTTTCCCTGTGGTGCCCTCTGCCTCCTTCCTGAGGGCCTCCCTTGTGACAGTTGTCTGCACCCTCCTTAGTCTCCTCTGCGGGTGCATCCATAGGGAAACTATGCTCCCCCAGAATGGTGTATGGATTGTGGAGTGTAACAACTGACTGGGTGTGCCTCTGTTCCACCACCCTTACCCTCCCTGAGTCCACTGTGGTCCAACTGCTGTGCTTTCTTCGCAACCTCTGAGGTAGTGGTGGTGGCTGTGGTGCTCCCTGGATGGGGGAGGTTCCCTTGCCACTGTCCAGTGCGGCCTGAAGATGGGCAACTTCCTCCCTCAGGGCAGATAGTTGTCTGCAAACAGGGCAGCATCTCAGCCTCCAGAAAGACTCCCAGAAGACTGCTGCCCCACAGCCATTACATTGTACTACTCCCCACATAACTGTCTACCTTGTTTAGTTTTTGTGTGTGTGTGTGTGTGTGTGTGTGTGATTGGTGTGTTATATAGAAATATATGTATTTATATAATGTGTATGCTTATATTGTCAGTGCAGTGTGCTAGACAGGATATGACAGTGATGTGTACCCTGCCCTCTTGAGGAAATGATGTCAGAACCCCAGGTATAAATGAACTATTTCCAGGGTGGGTGGGTGGGGGAAGGTTGGGCCTAAACTGTGCCTCACGAAACAATCAGCAAACGCCTGACCTACCGATGCGATGAGTGCCTTCCTGTCAGCAAGATGCCATACACGACAATTTGTAATACTGCTTCAAACCAATTTGACAGAGAAAATACCCTGCTAATCAAACAGAGGAAAATCCAAACATCCAAGTCAGACACAGGTAAACCTCCCCAGCCCTGAAAGAGCCTGGTAACTGGTGCTCTGAAAACAGTCAGCCCCAAAACATGTCAGCTGTGCAGAAGGGCAGACACAGAAAACAGTATTTAGCCTATGTGGGTTTAAACTCTTCCTGCACTGAAAACCTTAACACTTGTAACACAAATAAAGCAAACTCCACCTCCCTCTGTTGATTGAAAGACTGCCTTTTCTGATAATTCTAAGTTGCTTATTTCACCCTTCAGTTAGAAGTATCCTCCACCTGAAGAATATTAACTTTCCTAAGGAATCTGCTTCAAACCAAAGACAATTGTAAATTGTAAGGTTCCCCTCCCTCTGTTGTGAGCACTACTCACTTTCTTGCAAATCTTAAGTCCAGTGTTGCAGCTTGCAGCCAGAGGTAGCTTCACCTGAAGACTATGAGGTTATGACAGTGCTTTCCCAGTCCCTAGCCACCTAACTGACTTCTCAGGTCTGCTCCTGAACCCATCAGCATGGCAGTGTGTGGCCCTTATCTGGGCCATCAGCTGGCCCTCATAAGAGATTTTTGATCTGGTGTTCACCAGTAGAATGCCAGGACATGCTCTGAATTTCAGAGGTGGTAAATGTTAGGGTAACGATATGAAGCACTTCTCCCAGAAAGTGGTGATCTTATGGTACAGCATGTCAGTAGACAGTAGATATGAAGACAATACTGGCCATTAACGTAAACCTGGACAAATGTCTGCTTACTAATGGACTCAACGAGTACCCTGCTTAGTGTGAGCAAGGATTCCTTATAAATTAGCTTATGTTTGCACATACTATTTTTTTCATCCCTGGTTTGGCATTTTTTCCTCCTTTTGTGGTTGTTTATTTATTTTTGTAACTGAGAAAAGCACACTGAGCCAAGGCTTAATTCCAGGTGGGACCGGAGTGGTGGGTCTCAAAGGGGAGTGGTCATAAGGAGAGTAACAAATTAAATCAAAACACAATATAAAAATAGAGTGGATACCAATCTATGCAAGAAAAAAAACAGAGTGTAGTATTCTGGGCAAAATACAAGTGGCTAGAACAAACTGCAAATGAATGTTGTACAAAACTCACAATATGGTAGCTAGGACTAACTGTGCAAAAAGCTACACAAGATGGATATATTGGGGGAAGGGAGAAAAGCAGACTATTATCAGATACAGAAAGGAGGGAAGGGGGCACTAAGGAGCAGCTACAAACTAAATAAGCATTTGTCAATGCCGAATGTTTGCTTGCTGGCATTGGCATTGGTAGTGCAGGAGTTAGAGAGTTGCATAATAGGAATGGCACTGAAGCCAACCCCACTACCACCCTGCAGAGACTGACAGGCATTGGGGTGTGCCTTTGGGTCGTCATTCATAACGGCCATGCTATTTCACCACACCCTACCCTGCAGACTCCGACAAGTGTCACGGTGTGCCTTGGGGTCTTTGGGCCTTATGCTTACCCCATTCCATAAGGAAATATGGTGAGATGGGTGCAGTATAGGAGAATGGGGTGAACTTTGGGGCCGAAGAGTCCAAGGCACACCTCGATGCCTGTCACTGGCTGCAGGGTGTGGATGTGGGTGGATGGCATGAGCATTACAGGCGGCAATCCCAAGTCACACCCCTGATGCCTGTCAGTCTCTACAGGGTGGGGCGTTATGGTCAGAAACCCTAACGCCTGAGGCGTTCATTGGTATTTTCACTCCAAATTTTCAACAGGGTTTTTTTGTGACCCCCACCTCATGAACAGTGGCAATATCAGTTCATTAGCCAAAAGCTGATTTTTCACATTGACTACTCCATTTAGCACCATAGCTGCAAAAACACATTCCAAACAGGATGTGAAAAATGACAGCTGTACTGTTCTTGGGGAGGTGTAAAAGATGGCAATGTTGAAAATCTGGAGTGAAAATATAAAAAAGTGAAGTCATGAGCGTGCATAGAAACTGTGCAACGCACACCCATAATCTAATTAGTTTGGGGATATTTTACAGAAGATTGTCAACGCAGGCATTTTGGGACCTCCGCTCATGAACAGTGTCACTCTGATATTCTTAATCTGTCCCGAACACTGATTTCCCACTGCGACCACACACTTCTGCGTCGGAAGTGCAAAAACACATTTCAGCCAGGGTGTGAAAAATGACAGCTGTACTGTTCATAAGGAGGTGATGAAAAATGCCAGTGTCGAAAATCTGGACTGAAAATAGTACAAATTTGTTAACTTACTAGGGTGCGTGGAAACTGCGCAATGCACGCTCAGAATACAGTCATTTATGGACTTCTGTCATGAAATTTTCAACATAGTCATTTTAAGACTTCTGCTCATGAACAGTGTCACTGTGATTTTCTTAATCTGTCCCTAACATTGATTTCCAGCACTCGACACAGCCATTATGGGCTACATGCTGGCAATACATTTTCTGGGCAGGATATGAAAAATGACAGCTGTACTTCTCATAAGGAGGTGTGGTAAAATGGCAATTTTGAAAATTTGGAGTAAAAATATTAAAAATTTGCGAAGTTACAAGCGTGCATATGAACTGCGCAACACATGCTTGTAAAACAGTCATTTTTGGGAATTCTTTCACCAAATTTTAAACATAGGGTTTTGGGGGGACTACCTTATGAACTGTGACACTGTTGTTTCACTACTGGTCCCGAAAGGTGGTTCCGTGCAGTGTCCGCGAAATCACCTTTCAGGACCGAATAACAAAATGACAGTGACTGAGTTCATGAGGTGAGACCCCAAAAACCCCATGTTGAAAATTTGGTGAAAAAATTCCCCAAAATGGCTGAGATATGCACCAAAGTTGAAAAAGAACATTTATGCCATTATACAGCTTACGGCATTTCTTCAGTTTAGCGATCGGCTTTGAAGAGTGCAGACGTATTCCCGGTCCACTGAAGATTGTCACGCCGGACTCCGGAGGTATGTATGGGGTGAGGGTGTGTGTGTGTGGGGGGGGAGGTGGATGCACAGAGGGTGGGCGCAGGTTGGGGGAGGGGGCAAGACAATCAACGAGGGACTGTTTTTTTTGTTTTCTGGTGTGTTTTTTTGTTTTTATCAAGACTATGCGGGACTTGTGCCTTGCTGGGGTAGGCTCCCAGTGTGGCAGCTGAAAGTTTTTTTTGGGGAGGGGGTCAGTGGAGCCAACTAGGGATTGGGCACCCCCTTCGGCCATACAGATGTTTGCCATGCTGGGGTGGGCTCCCAGCATGGCAACTGGAAATCTGTTTTTTTTGGGGGAGTGTTGAGTGGAGCCAACGGGGGATTGGGCATCCCCATCAGCCATACTTTGTGCGGTGCGGGGGGAGGAGCTCATGTAAATAGCATAGGCGGATCGTCCTCCTGGTGTGTTGCTTTCTTTTTCTCCCATGTCTGTGAAGTTCGTTAATAAAAAAAATATATAACCCAGGAACAACACTCTGATTTTACGATACTGCAGGACTAGGGATAAGATAAATCACAGGCAGGGACCCTGATTTTCCATTTTACTGGTAACACCGGTAACAATCATGGAATCCTGCTTGGTTTGCAGATTTTGAATTGTAACTGCGGTGCCTCACGGAAATTGCATGCCACTGCACAGAATCACTAAAATTTCAGTATCTTTTTAATTTTTTTATTTTTCTTTCTATGTCCTCTTCTCAGCATCCGTCTCCACTTTTCAGAGATCCATAGGCTGGGTATCTCCTAGCTTCATCCCCAGGTAATGCTAGAGCTCCTGTGGGCCTGCCCCATCATGCCTGGATTGTACCCCCAGGTGGGAAGGGAGGACCCCAGTGCCTCTCCACACTCACTTAGTGTGTGTCAGGCAGCTCAGTGGGTCCCTCATGGAGATTGGTTATGAAGTCTGGGGCACCTGGGTCCCTTCTGCCAGTGGCTGATGTGGAGTGATTGTTCCTAGTTTTCTGGCCTCTGTCCCTGAGGGCACCAGCACTAGAGATCAAAGGCGGTAGGTCACAGAGACATGCCACTGCTCCAGATCCTGGCTAGTGTTCTCCCCTCCTGATCACTCTGCAGCACCTTTGCACCACCACCACCCATGGTCATACAGGTGGTGGTAAAGTAGCAGGACCTGCAGCCCACCCTCCCTGGAGGAGGACAGAAGTCCCCAGGTGCTCAATCCTACTCCCCTGGCCAGATCTCCAGCAACCCGAGTTTGCTTCTGACCTTGGGTCGCCGGCATTGCAAGGCAAGCAATAGTGCTACCGCAGCACCAGTCGGCTGACCTAGATTCCAGCATCTTAAAATGAATGCTGCTGTGCTTTGTATTCTTTCTGCTTTGCTGCATATAGAGCCAGTAAGGACATGACCCGCACTGCTTTGTTGTAATCAGCCATTCAGTTTAACCACCCATGCCTAGTGGTTAGAGTAACAAATGTGATTGAACTGGTACATCCAGCAGACTTTGGTTTGAGTCCCACAACCTCCACTTGCATACTGTGCGACTCCAAGCAAGTCACTTAACCTCCCCAGTGCTTTTAGGTCACTCTTTAAAACAGACAGTTCTACCTAGTGGACCTTACCTGCTTTACAAAGAATATAAAAAAAAATACCAATATATGTTTACTACATCATAGAATAGTAGTCAGGGTACCATGTAATTTACCGGAGTTTTACTTGGGTTGCAATGATTTTGTATAGGTAAAGATAAATGTTCAGATACATTTTATGTGTTTTATAAGCTTGTTTTTAGATTTTAGTCAGTTTTTTATTGTATTCTTTGCATATAAGCATCTAGGTTTGAGCCCAATCCTGGGCTGCGAGAGAGCAATGCACCGGGGGTGGAGGTGGGCAAGTCAGGGGCATGCCAGCACTACATGCCATAGAAACATAGAAACATAGACTTTGGTGGCAGATAAGGACCACTTGGCCCACTGAGTCTGCACATTTCCCTACCCACTGGATAAGCTGCAGATCCTAGTTAACTAACAGCCTACTTCCTCCTACCCCCTCCAGAATTGCCTTATGTCTGTCCCATGCATTCTTGAATTCCCCCACTATTTTTGACCCCACTACCTCCTCTGGAAGGTTGTTCCATGTCCACCACCCTCTTTGTGAAACAATACTTCCTCACATTGCCCCTGAGCAATCCCCCCTCTGTCTTCAAATTGTGCCCCCTTGTTCTTGCACATCTCTTTTTCTGAAAGATGCTACCCTTTTGGACTTTGTTGATTCCCTTGAGGTACTTGAATGTTTCTATCATGTCCTCCCTCTCCCTCCTTTCCTCTAGGATATATATATTAAGCTCCTTTAGTCTCTCTTCAGATGGCTTCTGGTGCAGACCCTGCACCATTTTAGTTGCCCTCCTCTGGACTGCCTCCATCCTGCCTATGTCCTTGCAGAGATGGGGTCTCCAGAACTGCATGCAGTACTCCACATGGGGTCTCACCAACTATCTGTACAGAGGGATAACAACTTCCTGTTTTCTACTGGTGATGCCTCTCCCTGTGCATCCCAGTATCCCCCCAGCCCTCCTTATTGCCTTCTCATATTGCTTGCCTACCTTTAGGTCATCTGATATGACTACCCCCAGGTCACTTTCCATTGTTGTTGTTGTTAGTACCCCCCATTGTGTACTCTTCCACTTGACTTTTGTTTCCCAGGTGCATTACTTTGCACTTCTTTGCATTGAATCTAAGCTGCCATACTTTTGACGATTCTTTCAACCTTGCCAAGTCCCTTCTCATCCTTTCCGCCCCCTTGTGTATCAATCCTGTTGCAGATCTTTGTGTCATCTGCAAAGAGGTATACTTTTCCTTCCAGCCCCTCCGCAATGTCACCTATAGAGACATTAGAGGACCGGTCCCAGTACTGAATCATGCGGTACACTGCTAGTAACCCCCCTTTCCTTGGAGTGGACTCCTTACTATTACCTCCTATGTCCTGTTGTCTAGCCAATTTTGAACCCAGGCTACTGCCATTCACAAAGGTGTTTAGTGCTGCACACAGGGTTGCAGAGGAGGGTGCAGATTACGGCAGCCGGACCCTGCTGTAACCCACTGTGTGCACATATGGACTGTACCTGCCAGGTGCGGCAGGACGGGATAAGTTCTCAGTGCTACCCTGCCCACTAGGCAGATGGGAGGCTGGGGAGCTGATGGGGCAATGCCCGCATTGGGATCCAGTGTGTCCTATAGACCAGGCACCCTCCCTCCCTCCCAAACACATGTCTGCCCTGACCCCATTAGGTGGAGCTCAGACCCCCAAATCCAGGTGTGCCCCAACCCCATCAGTGCCTTGCATCTCCTCTGACATGTGTGCCTGGTCCCCATACATGGCAGTGCTGAGGCCGCCCCTGGCAGTACCCCACCCCTGAATGCTGCCAGACCACCTCCTTACCACACATCCAAGCCTCCGTCCAGACATGGCAGGAGACACTCCACTTCCAACATGTCCACCCTTCCCAGGTATGGCACAGGTCAGCCATGCCTCTGCCACCAGCCAACACATGTTGACTGGATCCTGGTGGTGCTGGATAACCAATCCCCACATGTGCCCGTGTCCCCAACCCCCCATCCCGGCCCCACTGATGATCATAGGTGTCCAGAGGACCCCACCTTACTCCCACCGCACCAACCCCCCACCCACCCCTGTACCTCATACTGTCCTGTCAGTGCTGCAGCTCAGGACATTGGCGGCATTTCCTCCTCACACCTCCACAGCCACTGGCCATCTGACATCCGCAGGGGTATGCAGCCAATGCATGTGCCCTGCTGCATAAGGGATCCATTGAGGGACCTGGAACGGGCATCCGACTGGATGCCCTTCTGGGTCCGCAGCTCCACCCGGATCTGCCCTGCATGAATTTGTGCACTGGGGGGCGAGGCCACAGACAGGTGGCTGGCAGTCATGAATATTGCCAGGTGCACACCTGTCCACAGGTGCGGAGCTCCGCGGGTGGGGTATGTGCCTTTGGCGTGTACCTTACGCCCCTTTGTGCACAGTGGCCTATGTTTTACACAGGCAAAATCATAGTAGTCACAGATTAATCACACCATTGATTACATCACACAGATTAGTCACATCATTTCTCAGGAGCAGCAGTGTTCTCGTGCTAAGCAGAACACCAATACATACCTGGTTCTGTTGGGTACACTCTGTTCCATGCCTTGTCTGCTTTGGGCAACACAACAACCCAGGCCTTGGACTGCATGGGAGACACTCAATCCCAAGCCATAGACAGATTAGGAACCAACCACCGTGTAACCCCCCCTTTGGTGGTCTTAGAGCCTAAGGCATGGCACATTTCATGCCCATAGGTAATTATTTGGTATGGTTCAAGCCTTGGTAAGTACTTATTTGTGGCTGGAAGGTATAGCAAGAAATGGATAATCCTGGATCTCCCTCCGTGGGCCTGCTGCTGGCCAGAGATCACCATGGATGGGCAGGATATAAGCGTGGGCATGAAAAAGATCAGAGGAGAGTTTGGGGAGGGAGATGGCTGGGTGGGAGCGATTGCCCACTCTGGATGGTTGTAGAGGTTCTGGCCATGGCGCGAGAGAGAGAGAACTGTGGGAGACATGGCAACAGCCATGTTTTAAGCCCAGTGTGGAACCCCAAGATATGCTACCCAGTGGGATTGTTGCAAGATGTCCCATTGGGACTGTCACCTGAATCTGGGGCATGAGGTTGAGCCAAGGAAGAGAGCACCTGAAGGGTTTCACCAGGAGCTTCCAGCTCTGAAACCCAGTGAAAAGTGAGAGTAGATCAAGCAAGGATGAAGTGCTGTTTGCCAGAGTTTGGAGATGTGTTGCCTGTAATTCATGGGGACAGTCACTTAAGGGGAACTACATGAAGCTGACATGGGAGCTTGAGGGGAGCTAGCGGCCCCAATTTGAAAGGCCAGCCTGTTCCATGTGGAGATGTCGCAGTGAGCCAGTTGAGATGTGACTTAGGATGGAGGTGGCAGCCCCAAGTTGAAAGATCAGCCTGTTCTGTGGGATGAAATGCCAGAGAGTAAAAGGAAAAGAAGAAAAGTAGTAGTTTGGAGTTACTTTTCTATTATTCTTATTACTTTTGAAAATCTTAATTCAGGGAGCTTTGTGCAGTCATTAGCAGGGATGGAGGAGTAATAAAGTAATACACCTTACAGTTACAAAAACTTATATTTTTTTATACAAAAGTTATACTTAACTGTAACTGATTACATTTATTTGAAAGTAACCTATTACTCTCAAATAAATGTAATCTGTTACAGTTATTTATTATTTTTGTATTGTGTTTGTTGATAAAGAAATAAGTAACTGTAACTGTAAGGTGTATTACTTTTTCTAGTACTTCTCCATCCTTGCTTGTGACTGCACAGAGCTTCCTGGAACAAGTTTCCAAAAGTAATAGTAAGTAATAGAAAAGTAACTTGCCCAACATTGAAGAGAAGAGGGGTCATATCAGCCCAATGTGGATCTTGGGGTTAAAGTTGCCCAAGTTTGGGGACATCCAATTCACAACCTGTGTGAAATTTGTGAACTGTTTGCTCATGTGAACAGTTTCCTCATGTGAACTGTTTGCAATGTGAAATATGAGATCATAGCGGTCCAGGATATTCACTGCCTACCTCAACCCAACTATTTTCTGCTCCATGGAGTGTTTATTAATTTTGTCATTAAATGGGATCCCCACGGTTTGTTCTACAAAGTTGTGGTGTCCAGTTATTTTATCAAATGTTGTTGCAACCAACTTTGATTACCTTTCAGCCCAGTGCCTGATGAGCCTTGCATTCCTGCGTGACTATAAGACCTGGTAAATGCAAGCCATTTCTGGAGTAGTATTCTGCTGTGGCCTCTCCCATGGACAGTTACCATCTGCATACGCCTAGACACCGGGAGGAGACTACAAGTGGGGCTCATCTGGGATGTGTTTGGAAGCTTTGGGCAAGATCTGTGACTTTCCATAGGTGCTAGATGAAGAGGTTTCTTGTACGAATTTTTTAAACAGCTGTTTGAAACTGCTTAATATGGTGCTAGAGGTCTGTGCTAATTTGCTTTGAAGGATGGAGTTTGGGTACCTGAAAGTCTGAAAAGGGGCTTTCAAGTCTGGTCCACATGAAGGATATGTAAATGAACTGGTCTCAAAACCCAGATGATTGGATTGCCTGGACTGTTGGGGCTGAGAGACCCCCATGCATGTATATCTGTTGTTGCAGAGCAGAACTGTTCAGGGCTGAGAAGAGATAACAGCATTATGTGCAGCTGTGGCTTCTAATATCTTTTGCAAGTTACTAAATGGAGGAAGATGGCTCAGGCACCAGCAGCATTAGATGTTCCTATGCCAGTACAAATGTTTTGTTGGATGTGTGAGATAGTGACTAAATCTTCCATGGTTAGTGAATGTGCAATGTGCAGAAGAAAGGGTGTGATGTTGAACTGTGCTTTGTCTGTCATCAGTGCTATGAGGACCACTCCAGGGGCCATGGGTATCAGTTGTCATCACCAACCAGCCATTGGGCAAGCACATTCATTGCCACCCTGGAGTCTGAGGAATGGGATGATATTTTACTGCCTGCAAGTCAGAAAGAAGGAACGAGAGCCACAGTTTTGAGTGTCCCAGCTCAAAGTAAGTATCTTGGTATCTATCTTTTGCAAGATGATACCCAATTAATTAACTTAAACTTGAATAACTTAATTACACAAATAAAACAAGACAACACCAGATGGCAGAAGCTGCCTCTATCTGGGGCTAAAGCTGCCTACGTTTGGGGACGTCCGATTCACTCCTCATGTGAAATGTGTGAAATGTCTGCTCATGTCAACTGTTTGAAGTGTGAAATATGGGGTCATAGCAGTCCAGGATATGTACTGCATACCTCAACCCAACTGTTTTCTGCTCCATGGAGTGGTTATTCATTTTGTAATTAAATGGGATCCCCATGGTTTACTTTACAAAGTTGTGGCATCCAGTTATTTTATCAAATGTTATTGTGACTAACTTTGATTGCCTTTCAGCCCAACACCCAAAAAAGCCTTGCACCCCAGTGTGACTGTAAGATCTGGTAAACGCAAGCCATTTCTGGAGTAATCTTCTGCTGTGGCCCGCCTCCTCATGGACAGTTACCATCTGTATACCACTAGACACTGTGGAGGTGTTGGGCTACAACCAGTACTCTGTAAACTCAGGTATGTGATCTTCTAACCAACAAAGTCAACTGTTAGCAGAGAGTTTTGCAGCATAGCTATCAGTCTGACACAAGTCCCCTTTAAGCCATCTGCGACTCAGTACTCCTTGCTTTTCTTCTCACTATTATTCCTGAAAGAGGTCCAAACTTAACAGCAGCAGAGTTTTTTTTCCCAATTGCTGTCTTATGAAAATCACAGTAAGTTACATGAAAACTTGCCATAAAGCATTATTTGTCAGTCATTAAGGGATTGCACTACTGGGCATTCAAACTCAGACTGAATTGATAGTGGATAATAATAGGCTTTAATATCTACCAATAACAGGAAATTTTCATTATTTACAAATAGATCACCTTGAAAATATTTGCAACCTGGATATTTCCAGCCTTTAGACTTCAGACATGTTGTTATATGTTAATCTGTGACTGCTGATCACTGCATTTAGAATAAAATCACTTTTAAAAATGGTTCTATAACATGACTATTATTAAATACAATATAATTACACAATAATATATGACATAGTGTGCAATATTCATTGGATGTCAAGCCCTCTCAGGTGCATTGTGAGGCACGAGGCCATAGGCTGGATGACTTAAGCCATCTGAGAAGGTGTGATATCCCATGATACCATACATCTTGGAATGTATCATTGCAATTATGAAAAGGCTCCATTTTGATTTTTTGACTGATGGCATGACATATTTTCAGACCAGGATTATGTATAGAGATATCATCTTGGCTGAGAGTGGTCTCAGCCAATCAGATTTGAAGATTAAAGATCTGGACCAGTATAGTACAAATACTTGCACTTTTTAAATATATTATTAGTCCATGTATCTTTTATGAACCATATCTTAGCCCAGAAAATTCATACAGAAATTCATGTTTTCATAGTTTTCACACTTTACCAGTGTCCCATGGTAGTTTTTTAAATGTTTTACCACGGGGCTTCATACAAGGCCTAAATGTTTTTTCACTATTCATCAATGAGTTGCTCTCAAGTCTCAAACTGTGGGAGAGCAAAAGCACTACTATATGCAGAAGATGCAGCATTGTATAAACTGACTCTGACCTAAAGCAATTGAATCTGGGCTGTGAGAGGACTTGAGAGATTGAAAACTGGTTTATTTCAAACCAGCTCCTTGTCAACTCAAGGAAAACAAATGCCATGTTATTTGGATCCAGAAAACTGGGCCCTGATAGACAATAACTCCTAAAGGTTAGTAGTGCTAGGCCACCCAGTTAGAGGTAAGGTAGTGAACTCTATAAAGAACCTGGGTGTCCGACTTGACCAGGAACTCTCATTCAGACCCCACTTTGAATGAGTAACTAAGCTTCTCAGTCAGAAGCTAGACTTAGTCTACAGACTGAGCCTACCTTACTAATGAAGCTTGCCTATCTGCAGCCAATAGTGTCTTACTCCCTATCCTTTTGTTCAGGCTCTTGTTCCCTCCTTACTGAGGGAAATAGAACTAAGCAAGCTTTATGTATTAAATAACAAGATATGCAGGGTTGGAGTGAGTGCTAATATCAGAGAACTTAAAAAGACCAAATGAGTTCGCACAGGCTGTGTGCCTGGTTAAATTAAAACATGTAAAACTAAAGAAAATCAGGCACTCACCATTACATATGCTACTGACACTGCATGATGGTTTAAAGGCTTTATTAAAACATTTTGCTTGCTAACATGTTTCAGGTCTCCACCAGACCCTTTCTCTAAGGCTCACTTTGTGAAACAGTCTGGTGGAGACCTGAAACGTGTTAGAAAGCAAAATGTTCTAAAGTCTTTAAAAGCATCATGTGTCAGCAGCGATGTAGTGGTGAGTGCCTGGTTTTCTTGGTTGTTACATGCTAATAGCACAGAATGCCATTGCACTGCTCTTGTCACTCTAAGTTGGCCATCCCTAGAAGAGACTCAGCTGCTGTTTGTTTTGCTTGTTCTACAAGATTATGACTGGCTACTTCCCAAATCTAAGAGACTTCTTGGAACAAAGACCAGAGGAGACTTCTTTGTTCCTACTTCCAAATGCTTCTAAGAGAACCCAGGACTTTGACAACTGCTGGTTAGTGATCCATTGCATACAAAGTCCCACAGCTGTGGAATGAACTCCTCCTATTCAGGAGAGAAACCCCATACCATTGCCAATTAAAAGGCTACTCAAAGGGTGCTCTCTTCCTACTAATCATTGAAATTGCCTTCGATGAGACTTGTGTGGATTGGTACCTCTAGATGCTATCAATTTTCTGTAGTTCCAGTGTATTACATGCACTTGGTTATATATATGTCTGCATAAATACTGTATCTCATGTAACCAAAATGGTAGAAACTTTATGCAACTAGAATGCAAGAAATGTATTACTACCACAATAACACTATTGCATGTAGGTTTTTCACTGTATGAAATCAATATGTATGTTCGTTTCCTGAACTGTATGTAATTAATTTTGGGTTGCTCCTGAAAAGGGACGTTTGTCTCAATGAGCCTAGTCAGTTAATAAAATCTAATAAATAAATAAAATAAATGTAGTTATTTTCTTTGCTACAAATTTTAGGAAAGGACAGTTACAAGTTTCTTTGGATATAGTGGCTCTTCTGCAGTAGGCAGTATTTTTGACACTACACATATCCAAACAAATCTCAATTTGGAATTTATTAATTTTGGTCAAAAAATGTATCCATGTAGCACCCCTCCATCCATTGTCTGTTTCAGTGGAAGAAATTAAAAGTACAATCACTTCAGTGGGTCAGTCAGTCAATCAGGAAGCAAATATACATTGCAAAAATATATATGCATTTTAGTTATTTATATAGAATATATGTAGCTTTTTTTACTCCAAAGAATAGTTTTTGGGGCTTTGGTAAAGTAGTAGGTAAGGAGCTACTTTACAACTAGTTGTCTGTTAAATGGCAACATAGAAACACAGAAACATAGAAACTGATGGCAGATAAGGACAGCTAGGCCCATTCAGTCTGCCCATTTTCCCTAATCTACTGCAAAAGCTACAGATCCTACTTAATCTCCAGCTCTACCTTCTCGTCTCTGTCACTAGGGTTCCCCTGTGCCTGTTCCATGCATTTTTGAATTCCCCCACTGTGCTTGCCCCCACCATCTCCATGGGGAGTCTATTCCATGCATCCACCACCCTTTCTGTGAAGAAATACTTCCTCATGATACCTTAGTCTACCCCCTTCCAACCTCATGTCATGCCTCCTTGTTCCTGAACATCTCCTTTTCTGAAAAATGCTACCCTCCGTTACCCTGTTTATGCCATTTAGATATTTGTAGGTTTCCTGTCATCTTCCCTGTCTCTCCTCTCCTCTCCTCCAGGGTATACATATTGAGGTCTCCCAGCCTCTCCTCATATGACTTTTGGTGCAGGCCTTGCACCATCTTTGTTGCCCTTCTTTGACCTGCCTCCACCCTCTCTATCTCCTTACAGAGATGCGGCCTCCAGAACTGGACACAGTACTCCAAATGAAGCCTCGCCAATGATTTGTACAGTGGCATCACCACCTCTTTTCACCTGTGGTGACACCTTACCCTATGCACCCCAGCATCCTACTTTCTCTCCCCACAGCCACGGCACATTGTTTGGCCACCTTCAGGTCATCAGATATGATTACCCCAGCATCAAATTCAGTCATTCCTGATTTCACTGAAGAGATGTCATAAAAGTATGCAGTATGAAGAAATACATTCCTGGTAACAATAAAGAAGGCTAGTTTAGCAGCAGTATATCATATCCCTGTCTTATATGTTCCACTAATGTAAAACAGTGCAGCTGAATTGCAGCATTTTACTTTCAGTTGTGGTCTGCTGCTATCCATTCTGTCTATTAGTTGAGCATCTGCTTGCTCATAGAGGTTGCACTTAATTCAATCACTTGTGTCTGAGACTTTGGGGATGGGGGCTTGTCCTCTAACAAACTGAGAGAACATACAGTATATGACTGATAATGAAGTGGGTTCTGAAATGGATACCTGTCCCTGGACTGTTAAAAGCCTTAAAAAGAAAGATCAGCCATCTTTTCTTTAGAAGCATAGGATTTGTTAGCAGAAAATGACCACTTGGCCCAGCCAGTCTGCCCAGATGGTCTCTGCCTAGTTTGTCTCCACAGACCCTATCTGGTCTCTGGTGACCCTCCCTTCTCCCTGCCTATTTATTAATATTCCCCAATATCTATCCCATGCACACTTGAAGCCCCCTACTGTTTTCGCCTCCACCACTTCTGCTGGTAGTCTATTCCAGGCATCCACCACTCTTTCAGAGAAGTACTACTTCCTCAAATTCCTCTTCACCCTCCCCCCCACTTCATCACATGCCCTCTGGTCATCATGCTCTTTCTCATATGAAGATGCTCCCCTCATGCACCCTGTTAACCCCTGTGAGTTACTTGTAGAGCTCTATCATGTCCCCTCTTGCTCTTCTCTTTTCCAGGGTGTACATGCTGTGATTCCCCCAGTCTCTCCTCAGAGGGCTTTTGATGCAGCTCCTGTGCCATTTTAGTTGCCCTCCTCTGGACTGCCTCCACCCTTTCTATGTCATTCAGAACCAGACACAATACTCCAGGTGGGGTCTCACAAGTAAGCGATATAGTGACAACACCACGTCCCTCCTACTACTGGAGATACCTGTGCCTATGCATCCAAGCATCCCACTGGCCCTACCTACTGCTTTGTCACACTGCTCTGCTTTCAGGGTTTCTCTTACCTCATCCCTCTTCCCTGAAGCCACCTATAGGCTGGGAGAGGAGTTGCTGGCAGTCACAAGGGAAGAAAGAGACTTGCGCATCATCATCAGAGATGACCCAAAATCATCCAAGCAGATCACTAAAGCAATAGGTAAGGCTAGAGGGATGTTGGTGTATTAGTAGGGGTATCACAAGTCGTAAGAGGGAGGTAATAATCCCTCTTTACAAGACACTGGTTAAGCTCCCATCTGGAGTACTGTATGCAGTACTGAGGCCACCTTCACAAGAACATTAACCAAATTGAGGCAGTCCAGAGAATGGCAACCAAAATGTTGCAGGGACTGCATCAGAAAACATATGAGGAGAGGTTAACGGAGCTCATTATGTATACCCTAGAGCAAAGGAGGGAGAGAGGTGATATGATCGAAACATTGAAACACCTTAAGGGCATTAACAAGGTGAAAGAGTCTAAAATGTTTCAATATAAGATAAGCATTTGTCAAAGCCGAATATTGTCTTGCTGGCTTTGGTAGTGCAGGAGTTAGAGATGCATAATAGGAATGGCAGTGAAGTATTTATTTATTTATTTAGCTTTTGTTGACCGGGTAGGTGCACTAGACAAATCCTGCCTATTTTCAGGCACGACCCGGGGGAGGGGGATACAGATGAATGCCAACTGACCTTGAACCAGATTAAGCTGTTGGTGGTATTTTTAGTGAATGAGGGAAATTTGGCCAGGACACCGGGGAAATTCCCCTACACTTTTCGATAAGTGCCATGGGATCTTTAACATCCACCTGAACTACCACCAATCCAGGCAGATGGGACCTCGGTTTAACGTCTCATCCGAAAGACGGCACCTCAGAAGTGCAGCACCCCTCTCATGCTGCACTACAGTGTCAGTACTGGGATATTAACCCAAGTGCCAGATGTGGGAACTGAACCCACAGCCCTCTGATCTCCCGCCTCAGAGGCGAGTGTGCTACCTACTGAGCCACTGACACTGACAAATTGACTGACGTGATTGAATTGATTCAACCCTACCCCACCCTGCTGAGAGACTGACAGGCATTGGGGTGTGCCTTTGGATCATCAGCTATAACCCCAATGCCATTTAACCTCACCCTACCCTGTAGACACTGACGTGTCATGTTGTGCTTTAGGGTCTTTGGGCCTTATAATTACCCCATTCCATAAGGAAATACGCTGAGATGGGTGCAGTATAGGAGAATGGGGTGAACTTTAGGGCCAAACACTCCAAGGCACACCTCGATGCCTGTCACTGGCTGCAGGGTGGGGGGTTGGGGTGGAATGGCATGAGCATTACAGCCAATGATCCCAAGTCACACCCCTGACACCTGTCAGTCTCTGCAGGGTGGGATGCTACAGTTGGAAACCCTAACGCTGTAGGCATTAGTTGGTATTTTCACTCCAAATTTTCAACATGGGCTTTTAGAGAACCAACCTCATGAAGAGTGGCACTATCAGTTTGTTAACCGAAAGGTGGTTTTGCATAGTGACTATGCCATTTGGCGACATAGGCACAAAAACACATTTTGGGTAGGATGTGAAAAATGACAACTGCATTGCTCATGAGGAGGTATAAAAAATGGCGCTGAAAATCTGGAGTGAAAATATGAAAATTGGTGAAGTCATGAGCAGGCATAGAAACTGCACAACACACGTCCGTAACCAAATTATTTTTGGGATTTTTTAACCACATTTTCAACATAGGCATTTTGGGACCTCCCCTCATGAACAGTGGCACTGTGATTTTGTTAATCTGTCCAAAAGTTGATTTCCCACAGCGACCACACCATTGTATGCCACAGGTGCAAAAACACATTTTGGGCAGTATGTGAAGAATGACAGCTATAGTGTTCTAAAAGAAGGTGCGAAAAAATGGCGGTGTTGAAAATCTGCCATGAAAATATTGCAAATTTGTGAAGTTACAAGGGTGTGTGGAAACTGTGCAATGCACGCTTGTAACACAGTCATTTTATGGACTTTTGTCACCAGATTTTCAACATAGGCATTTTAGGACCTCTGCTCATGAACAGTGTCACCGTCTTTTTCTCAAACTGTCCCAAAAACTGATTTCGCACAGCGACCGCGCTATTCTGCGCAGTACGTTCAAGAACACATTTTGTCCAGGATATGGAAAATGACAGCTCAACTGTTCATAAGGAGGTATGGAAAAATGCCAATTTTGAAAATCTGGAGTGAAAATATTACAAATTCACGCAGTTACAAGCGTGCATGGAAACTGCACAACACATACTCATAAAACAGCCATTTTTTTGATTTTTTCCACCGAATTTCCAACATAGGGTTTTTGAGAGCCCCCTCATGAACAGTGCCACTGTCATTTCACTAATCAGTCCTGAAAGGTGATTCTGCGCAGTGACATAAAATCACCTTTAGGGACCAAGCTCTTCCATGACAGTGACTGAATTCATGAGGAGGGTCCAATAACCCATGTTGAAAATGTTATTTATTTTATTTATTAAATTTTGATGACTGGTAGGCCCACTGAGCCCGGAGGTCCATTTTTAGGGCAACCCGAGAGACATTATTTGAGCAGCACATACAGAGAAGAGATTACAGAGTATTACAGAGTATATACAGGTAGTTGTAAATTACAGTTATTCTTGGCATTTAATACAGAGCATTTGGAGTACCAGGTTGCAGTTGTTATAGAACCCAGACAGAGACCCTAGTACATTGGTTACCTAGTGTGATTAGAGGTAATCTATGATCAAGTATATACAGGTATAGGGGTTGAGTGAAGAAGGAGGGAGTGTGACTTTCAGGTGTAATGACAGTGACAGGTGCTGGCCTCAAGCATGTGGGCTTTGAGTCTGGTTCGGAAGTTCGGGAGAGTGGATGCTTCCTGTACCGTGGGAGGGAGCTTGTTCCACAGACAGGGGGCTGTGAAGGCGAATGACTTGCCTCCTGCGTTGGTCAGGATCCTGGGGGTTTCTAGTAACATCCACCCTGAGATCCTCAGGGTCCAGGAGTTATTTTTGAGGGCAATAGTAGCTTCTAGGCTGGGAGGAGTGGCCAGGTGGAGTAGCTTGAAGGCCAGGCAGAGGAGTGGGTACTGGAGGTGAGCATCAAAGGTGGGCCACTGTAATTTGGTGAGTGTGTCACAGTGGTGGCTTCTGGGGTGATCCTGGGTAGCAAATCATGCTACCTTGTTGTACAGGATCTGCATTCTAAAATTCTCCAAAATGCCTGAGATATGCACCAAAGTTGAAAAAAACCTATTTATGCCATTATACAGCTTACTGGCATTTCTTCAGTTCACAGTCAGCTTTGAAGAGTGCAGACGTGTTCCTGGTCCACCGAAGATCGTCTCAACATGCTCCAGAGGTAAGTATGGGGATGAGGGGGGTGTGGGAAGGCAGGGTGCGCAGACTGTGGGCACGGGTTGGGGATGGCCACAGGAGTCTATGAGGGATTATTTTCTGTTTTGCAGATTTAAAAAAAAAAAAAAAACATTGCGGGACAGTTTTTGTTTTACTGGGGCATTTGGCATGCTTGGGTGGGCTCCCAGCATGCCACCTGACCTTTTTCAGGGGCTGCTGAAGCCGATGGGGATTGGGCACCCCATTGCTTATACCAAAGGGGCAAGAGCCGGGGGATTGGGTGCCCCCTCGGCACCTAACAAAAGTGGGCGGGGTCATTATGCCAATGGGAGTGGGCTCCCCATTGGCAAAATAAATAGGGAAGGGGACTGAAGCTGATGGGGATTGGGCCCCGTCTCGGCAAAAAGACAGTTTGGGAGGTGCAAGATGCTAAGGGGAATGGGCACCCCTCGGCATACACTTTAAATGGGAGGGCATTATGCTGATGGGATTGGGCTCCCCATCAGCAAATAAGTGGATTGGGGCACTCTGCATGGTGGCAGTCAGTGCCGCCATGTTTATTAAACTGCTTCACCAGGAAGGCCCGCCGCTGCATGACGAGCTTGGCTCTCATTGCAGCGGACCTTTCTTAGATCCCCACATCGCATGCATGAAGCTGACACCCAATGTCAGTCCCAACCTCAAAATACCAGGGTCAGAGACAATCCAATTCAGGCAGAATATTAGACTGAAAATGACATTAATCTTGCGATTTTGGATGTTAGACTGGGGCATGAATGCCCAGGAAGCTAATCAGCATAGCATTTGATCCTTGGTATTTTCATTGATTCCTATACAAGAGAAAAGACTAAACATTTGTTGCCCATATGGGAAGGACTCAGATATCCTGCCCCCAAGGCATTAGAAAATTGTGGCCACTCAAATCTCTGGTAACCTCTCTAAATACAATGTTCTCTGCCCTGAGCAACATGGGTTCAGAGCTGGTCATAGTACCAATACAGCTCTCCTGGAGTTCGCCAACTTCCTCCACACATCTTTGGACTCTGGCTCCATGGCTGGTGTAGTATTCATTGACCTGTCTAAAGCCTTTGATACGTGTCCATCCTCTCCTGTTAACACCCTCAACCACCCTAGGCTTTGCACCACTGATCGGTCTCCTGGTGCTTGGCTATCTCTCAATAAGCTCTCCAGCGTGCTGAAAGTTAGTGGGAACTCTCTCCAGCACCTGCCCAATTCACTGGAGTCCCCAGGGCTCTATTCTTGGACCCCTACTCTTCTCCCTCTTCCTCAACTCGCTACCCAGCAAATGGGCAGGTAAGATCATACTTTACGCTGACGATGCAGTACTCATCGCTTCTGACAGTAACCCCATGTCGCTCCAGAATTCTCTCCAGCTTGCCTATGATTCTGCTGAAACCTGGTTCACTGAGCACCGACTCATAATCAACCTAAAGAAAACAAAAACCATGCTCTTCTCCCACTCCCAAAATAAGTCCAGAAATTTTCCTTTCGCTATCCACTCCTCCCTCAATATCCCCATCGATCGTGTGCAGTCCTATAAATATCTTGGAATAATCTTTATTCAGCCCTCTCCTTCCATGCACATCTCCACCTTGAACTCTGCCGCCAACACACAGCTGAGCATTCTTTACGGCACAAAAATGCCTCCCTCTTTCGCCCTCTGCTTGGCTGTCACCTCCTCTGTCATATCACTCATCGACTCTGGCCTTCCGGTCTATGGGACTGCGGATCAGGCGGCCCTGAGCAAGGTTCGCCTTAGTTAACAAAGCCTGCAGACTTATAACCGGTGCACCTAGACTTACCACACCTGTCTGCTGTACTCCTTGGCTACCCTACTCAGCCTGGATGAGCAGCTCATGTACCAAACATGCCAACTCACCTTAAAAGCCCTCCATGGCCTATCCCCTCTGGCTTATCTGACTCAATCCACCGAGCTAATCCGACTGTGAACACCCAGCTCATCCAAAACAACACTGGTCATTCCAAGAGCTAGGACCTCGCAAGGCCAAAGGCGTTCCTTACAGAGTGCCCTCTTGGTTTAACTCCCTCCCTGCCGTTATCTCCGACTCTCCTTGTTAGCATGCTTTCGCGCAGCATCAGAAATCACCTGCTCATCTCACGCAGATGCCGCTGCCGCTAAAATTACAAAAAAAAACCCAAAAAACAAACTCCCCTCCGACAACACTCACAGTGCACTCCCACCTTTCCTACTCACGCCTCCCCTACCCACTCTTCCTCCCTGGCCCTCCCCCTTCCTTCTGCTTCCCAGCCCCACTCCCCTCTTACCCCCAATCTCCTTTACCTCTCTCCCCACTAACCCTAATTTAGTCTATTTATTCTTCATATGTATTGGAACCAACTGTAACCTTGAATGACACTTACCTTGAACCTGTATTATCTGTTGTCTCCTGTGCCACTGTCTGTGTCCTCTATGTGACGAGGTACCTTTGTAAATGATCCCCTGGCTCAAAGGTTGTTAAACTGATGTTTAAATAAATAAATAAATAAATATTTAAGACACAAGGGGCAGTGGTCATAAAAAGCCATTGACCCAAAACATCAGAAACATATGCACATGCTTTTTAGTTGCTAATGAAACAATAAAGAATGCTTTTGGAAGCTAACTAGCTTTTGAAACTCCTACTGCATGTTTGCTGATTCCTTTCTAGCCTTCTTGGCATGCCTTAATTCTTTTGCACATTTCTTCTGCTTCAGATTTAGCATAGCCATTTGTGTCTTTTCCTTGTCTGGCTTCTCATGGCACTTAGCCACTGTCATCTCTAATCTTGCTAATTATAGCTTCTTGACCCCCCAGCTGGTACCTCCCCCCCATCCCAGCACATTTCAGACAATACTGCAGGCCATCAGAGAAGAAATGTCTTGCACAGTCATGGCAGACTCGAAGAGGCAGCGAGGATGGAATCCCTGGCATTTCAATGTAAACTAGTAGCATGAGTGCCCATAACAGTTTTAGCTAGCACTCTGCGAAATGAAAACAGAACTCTTTCTTGGCATGCATTGACTTTTAGATAGATTTCAGTTTTTACAGTCAGATGTTCTTTCTTTGGTGTAGGAAAAATGTAATCCCTCCCCTCACCTGTTCACCAAACACACTCCAGTTGCCTCCCCCCACCTTACCTACTGTCACATAAAGCACACCATTCCTCCAGCCAACCTCCCTCTTGTCCACACCACCCTTCTCCCTCATCTAGCATCCACAAAATCAACCTGCAATAATGAAAATAGTCTCCCACTGAAGAGTGTCTGCTCTGTTCAGTGTCAGTCTTGTAATGGCATGAATGAATGGTGATGTCTGTGTTCCTAGTAAAACCTGACTGGTTGAATTTTCAGCCAATCGGATTTTACTGGGAGCAAAAGATGTCACCATTCATTCATTTGTGCACTTATGAGATGGACACTAACTCCAAAACTGTTCTAAGAGTGAAAGAAATAGGTTATTGACAACTTTGGTTCAGCTTTGAGTTGGCGCCTAAAAAATTTGGTTTAAGAATTTAACTGAACCACCGCAGCTTCATATGCAGTAATTGGCACGTGCTAAAAGAAAAGTACAAATGGGGGGTATGAAAGTCTTGAGGTCAGCAATAAATAGTAATTACAGTAGCTTATTTGTGGAAGGTGCTGCTGACATACATCTGCTCCACATTATTATGTTTGCATGCATGCTTGTGCAAGAAACATAGTGCCACCATATGAATTTTCGTAGGTGTGCCATTCCTCTTCCAATGCCCTGCTCCTTCTTGCAGGTGCAGCCTCACTGCACCAATAAGTGTCCGATCTGTCTATGACAGCAGTTCAGATGCAGTGGCATACAGTTCAAGCAAAATACCACTACAATCAGCAGTGGTAATGTGATAAGCATTTGCATACTGCCATCAGCAGGCAATTTACATACTGCCTTGGCAGTATGCAGAATGCTACACATCAACATTGCATCTGAACAGCTGTCATAGACAGCTCTGTTTTTCTTGTCCCCCCATAACAAACACCCAGTAGCATGCTGGGGCCACCCCAGTGTGCTCATGCACTCCCACATTGTATGGCTGACAGGGTTGCCCAATCCCCATCGGCTCCACTGCCCCCCAAACAGACTTCCAGTTGCCATGCTGGGAGCCCACCCCAGTGGGGCAAAAGTCCATATGGCTGATGGGGGTGCCCAATCCCCCGTCGGCTCCACTGTACCCCCCCCCAAAAACAGACTTCCAGGTGTCAAGTTGGGAGTCCACCCAAGTGTGGCAAAAGTCCATATGGCCAACAGGGGTGCCCAATCCCCTATCAGCTCCACTGCCCCCCCAAACAAACTTCCAGTTGCCACGCTGGGAGCCCACCCCAGCATGGCAAAAGTCCTATGTCGTCTTCGTAAAAAAGAAAAAGACACCTGTAAGAAAAAACTGTCCCTCGTTGACTGTCTTGCCCCCCTTCCCAACCAGCGCCCACCATCTGTGCACCCACCTCCCCACACACTCACCCTGACCCCATACTTACCTCTGGAGCCCAGCATGATGATCTTCAGTGGGCGGGAACACGTCTGCATTCTTCAAAGCCAACCGTGAACTGAAGAAATGCCGGTAAGCTGTATGATGGCATAAATGTTTTTTTTCAACTTTGGTGCATATCTTAGCCATTTTGGGGGAATTTCTTCACCAGATTTTCAACATGGGGTTCTTGGGACCCCACCTCATGAACTCAGTCACTGTCATTTTGTTATTCGATCCTGAATGATGATTTCACAGTCACTGCACGGAACCACCTTTCAGGACTGATTAACAAAATGACAGTGTCACAGTTCATGAGGTAGGCCCCCAAAAGCTCTATGTTGAACATTTGGTGAAAAAATTCCCAAAAAGGACTGTTTTATGATCATGGTTTGTGCAGTTCCTACGCACGCCCTTAACTTTGAGAATTTTTAATGTTTTCACTCCCAGATTTTCAACATTGCCATTTTGCCACGCCTCCTAATGAACAGTACAGTTGTCATTTTTCACATCTCCCCAAAAATGTGTTTTCGCACATGTAGAACACATTGGCATGGTCGGTGTGCGAAATCAATGTTCGGGACACATTAAGAAAATCACAGTGACACTGTTCATGAGCAGACATGTTAAAATGGCTATGTTGAAAATCTGGTGACAAAAGTCCATAAAATGACTCGTTGTATGAAAAGCAGTGTTGGTAAGTTACTTTTTCTATTACTTTCTATTACTTTTGAAAACTTAATCCAGGAAGCTCTGTGCAGTCACTAGCAGGGATGGAGGTACTAAAAAGTAATACACCTTACAGTTACAAAACTTATATTTTTTTATACAAAGTTATATGTAACTGTAATCTGATTACATTTATTTGAAAGTAACTAGTAATTAACCTATTACTCTCAAATAAATGTAATCTGTTACAGTTATTTATTATTTTTGTATTGTGTTTGTAGATAAAGAAATAAGTAACTGTAACTGTAAGGTGTATTACTTTTTCTAGTACTTCTCCATCCTTGCTTGTGACTGCACAGAGCTTCCTGGAACAAGTTTCCAAAAGTAATAGTAAGTAATAGAAAAAGTAACTTGCCCAACATTGAAGAGAAGAGGGGTCATATCAGCCCAATGTGGATCTTAGGGTTAAAGTTGCCCAAGTTTGGGGACATCCAATTCACAACCTGTGTGAAATTTGTGAACTGTTTGCTCATGTGAACAGTTTCCTCATGTGAACTGTTTGCTCATGTGAACTGTTTCCTCAAGTGAACTGTTTGCAATGTGAAATATGAGATCATAGCGGTCCAGGATATTCACTGCCTACCTCAACCCAACTATTTTCGGCTCCATGGAGTGTTTATTAATTTTGTCATTAAATGGGATCCCCACGGTTTGTTCTACAAAGTTGTGGTGTCCAGTTATTTTATCAAATGTTGTTGCAACCAACTTTGATTACCTTTCAGCCCAGTGCCTGATGAGCCTTGCATTCCTCGTGACTATAAGACCTGGTAAATGCAAGCCATTTCTGGATAGTATTCTGCTGTGGCCCTCTCCCATGGACAGTTACCATCTGCATCGCCTAGACACCGGGAGGAGACTACAAGTGGGGCTCATCTGGGATGTGTTTGGGGTGCTTGGGCAAGATCTGTGACTTTCCATAGGTGCTAGATGAAGAGGTTTCTTGTACGAATTTTTTTAAACAGCTGTTTGAAACTGCTTAATATGGTGCTAGAGGTCTGTGCTAATTTGCTCTGAAGGATGGAGTTTGGGTACCTGAAAGTCTGAAAAGGGGGCTTTCAAGTCTGGTCCACGTGAAGGATATGTAAATGAACTGGTCTCAAAACCCAGATGATTGGATTGCCTGGACTGCTGGGGCTGAGAGCCCCCCCATGCATGTATATCTGTTGTTGCAGAGCAGAACTGTTCAGGGCTGAGAAGAGATAACAGCATTATGTGCAGCTGTGGCTTCTAATATATTTTTGCAAGTTATTAAGTGGAGGAAGATGGCTCAGGCACCAGCAGCATTAGATGTTTCTATGCCAGTACAAATGTTTTGTTGGATGTGTGAGATAGTGACTAAATCTTCCATGGTTAGTGAATGTGCAATGTGCCAGAAGAAAGGGTGTGATGTTGAACTGTGCTTTGTCTGTCATCAGTGCTATGAGGACCACCCAGGGGCCATGGGTATCAGTTGTCATCACCAACCAGCCATTGGGCAAGCACATTCATTGCCACCGTGGAGTCTGAGGAATGGGATGATATTTTACTGCCTGCAAGTCAGAAAGAAGGAACGAGGCCACAGTTTTGAGTGTCCCAGCTCAAAGTAAGTATCTTGGTATCTATCTTTGCAAGATGATACCCAATTAATTAACTTAAACTTGAATAACTTAATCACACAAATAAAACAAGACAACACCAGATGGCAGAAGCTGCCTCTATCTGGGGCTAAAACTGCCTACGTTTGGGGACGTCCGATTCACACCTCATGTGAAATGTGTGAAATGTCTGCTCATGTGAACTGTTTGAAGTGTGAAATATGGGGTCATAGCAGTCCAGGATATGTACTGCATACCTCAACCCAACTGTTTTCTGCTCCATGGAGTGGTTATTCATTTTGTAATTAAATGGGATCCCCATGGTTTACTTTACAAAGTTGTGGCATCCAGTTATTTTATCAAATGTTATTGTGACTAACTTTGATTGCCTTTCAGCCCAACACCCAAAAAGCCTTGCACCCCAGTGTGACTGTAAGATCTGGTAAACGCAAGCCATTTCTGGAGTAATCTTCTGCTGTGGCCCGCCTCCTCATGGACAGTTACCATCTGTATACCACTAGACACTGTGGAGGTGTTGGGCTACAACCAGTACTCTGTAAACTCAGGTATGTGATCTTCTAACCAACAAAGTCAACTGTTAGCAGAGAGTTTTGCAGCATAGCTATCAGTCTGACTCAAGTCCCCTTTAAGCCATCTGCGACTCAATACTCCTTGCTTTTCTTCTCACTATTATTCCTGAAAGAGGTCCAAACTTAACAGCAGCAGAGTTTTTTTCCCAATTTCTGTCTTATGAAAATCACAGTAAGTTACATGAAAACTTGCCATAAAGCATTATTTGTCAGTCATTAAGGGATTGCACTACTGGGCATTCAAACTCAGACTGAATTGATAGTGGATAATAATAGGTTTTAATATCTACCAATAACAGGAAATTTTCATTATTTACAAATAGATCGCCTTGAAAATATTTGCAACCTGGATATTTCCAGCCTTTAGACTTCAGACATGTTGTTATATGTTAATCTGTGACTGCTGATCACTGCATTTAGAATAAAATCACTTTTAAAAATGGTTCTATAACATGACTATTATTAAATACAATATAATTACGCAATAATATATGACATAGTGTGCAATATTCATTGGATGTCATGCCCTCTCAGGTGCATTGTGAGGCACGAGGCCATAGGCTGGATGACTTAAGCCATCTGAGAAGGTGCGATATCCCATGATACCATACATCTTGGAATGTATCATTGCAATTATGAAAAGGCTCCATTTTGATTTTTTGACTGATGGCATGACATATTTTCAGACCAGGATTATGTATAGAGATATCATCTTGGCTGAGAGTGGTCTCAGCCAATCAGATTTGAAGATTAAAGATCTGGACCAGTATAGTACAAATACTTGCACTTTTTAAATATATTATTAGTCCATGTATCTTTTATGAACCATATAGTAGCCCAGAAAATTCACACAGAAATTCATGTTTTCATAGTTTTCACACGTTACCAGTGTCCCATGGTAGTTTTTTAAATGTTTTACCACAGGGCTTCATACAAGGCCTAAATGTTTTTTCACTATTCATCAATGAGTTGCTCTCAAGTCTCAAACTGTGGGAGAGCAAAAGCACTACTATATGCAGAAGATGCAGCATTGTATAAACTGACTCTGACCTAAAGCAATTGCATCTGGGCTGTGAGAGGACTTGGAGAGATTGAAAACTGGTTTATTTCAAACCAGCTCCTTGTCAACTCAAGGAAAACAAATGCCATGTTATTTGGATCCAGAAACTGGGCCCTGATAGACAATAACTCCTAAAGGTTAGTAGTGCTAGGCCACCCAGTTAGAGGTAAGGTAGTGAACTCTATAAAGTACCTGGGTGTCCGACTTGACCAGGAACTCTCATTCAGACCCCACTTTGAATGAGTAACTAAGCTTCTCAGTCAGAAGCTAGACTTAGTCTACAGTCTGAGATCTACCTTACTAATGAAGCCTGCCTATCTGCAGCCAATAGTGTCTTACTCCCTATCCTTTTGTTCAAGGCTCTTGTTCCCTCCTTACTGAGGGAAATAGAACTAAGCAAGCTTTATGTATTAAATAACAAGATATGCAGGGTTGGAGTGAGTGCTAATATCAGAGAACTTAAAAAGACCAAATGAGTTCGCTGGTTGTAGAGGTTCTTGGCCATGTGCGGGAGAGAGAGAGAACTGTGGGGAGAACATGGCAACAGCCATAGTTTTAAGCCCAGTGTGGGACCCCAAGATATGCCACTCCAGTGGGATTGCTGCAAGATGTCCCATTGGGACTGTCACCTGAATCTGGGGCATGAGGTTGAGCCAAGTGAAGAGGCACCTGGAAGGGTTTCATCAGGAGCTTCCAGCTCTGAAACCCAGTGAAAAGTGAGAGTAGATCAAGCAAGGATGAAGTGCTGTTTGCCAGAGTTTGGAGATGTGTTGCCTGTAATTCATGGGGACAGTCACTTAAGGGGAACTACATGAAGCTGACATGGGAGCTTGAGGGGAGCTAGCGGCCCCAATTTGAAAGGCCAGCCTGTTCCATGTGGAGATGTCGCAGTGAGCCAGTTGAGATGTGACTTAGGATGGAGGTGGCAGCCCCAAGTTGAAAGATCAGCCTGTTCTGTGGGATGAAATGCCAGAGAAAAAGGAAAAGAAGAAAAGCAGTGTTGGGTAAGTTACTTTTTCTATTACTTTCTATTACTTTTGAAAACTTAATCCAGGAAGCTCTGTGCAGTCACTAGCAGGGATGGAGGAGTACTAAAAAAGTAATACACCTTACAGTTACAAAAACTTATATTTTTTTTATACAAAAGTTATACGTAACTGTAACTGATTACATTTATTTGAAAGTAACTAGTAATTAACCTATTACTCTCAAATAAATGTAATCTGTTACAGTTATTTATTATTTTTGTATTGTGTTTGTAGATAAAGAAATAAGTAACTGTAACTGTAAGGTGTATTACTTTTTCTAGTACTCTCCATCCTTGCTTGTGACTGCACAGAGCTTCCTGGAACAAGTTTCAAAAGTAATAGTAAGTAATAGAAAAGTAACTTGCCCAACATTGAAGAGAAGAGGGGTCATATCAGCCCAATGTGGATCTTAGGGTTAAAGTTGCCCAAGTTTGGGGACATCCAATTCACAACCTGTGTGAAATTTGTGAACTGTTTGCTCATGTGAACAGTTTCCTCATGAACTGTTTGCTCATGTGAACTGTTTCCTCAAGTGAACTGTTTGCAATGTGAAATATGAGATCATAGCGGTCCAGGATATTCACTGCCTACCTCAACCCAACTATTTTCGGCTCCATGGAGTGTTTATTAATTTTGTCATTAAATGGGATCCCCACGGTTTGTTCTACAAAGTTGTGGTGTCCAGTTATTTTATCAAATGTTGTTGCAACCAACTTTGATTACCTTTCAGCCCAGTGCCTGATGAGCCTTGCATTCCTGCGTGACTATAAGACCTGGTAAATGCAAGCCATTTCTGGAGTAGTATTCTGCTGTGGGCCCCCCTCCCCATGGACAGTTACCATCTGCATACGCCTAGACACCGGGGAGGAGACTACAAGTGGGGGCTCATCTGGGATGTGTTTGGGGTGCTTGGGCAAGATCTGTGACTTTCCATAGGTGCTAGATGAAGAGGTTTCTTGTACGAATTTTTTTAAACAGCTGTTTGAAACTGCTTAATATGGTGCTAGAGGTCTGTGCTAATTTGCTCTGAAGGATGGAGTTTGGGTACCTGAAAGTCTGAAAAGGGGGCTTTCAAGTCTGGTCCACGTGAAGGATATGTAAATGAACTGGTCTCAAAACCCAGATGATTGGATTGCCTGGACTGCTGGGGCTGAGACCCCCATGCATGTATATCTGTTGTTGCAGAGCAGAACTGTTCAGGGCTGAGAAGAGATAACAGCATTATGTGCAGCTGTGGCTTCTAATATATTTTTGCAAGTTATTAAGTGGAGGAAGATGGCTCAGGCACCAGCAGCATTAGATGTTTCTATGCCAGTACAAATGTTTTGTTGGATGTGTGAGATAGTGACTAAATCTTCCATGGTTAGTGAATGTGCAATGTGCCAGAAGAAAGGGTGTGATGTTGAACTGTGCTTTGTCTGTCATCAGTGCTATGAGGACCACTCCAGGGGCCATGGGTATCAGTTGTCATCACCAACCAGCCATTGGGCAAGCACATTCATTGCCACCCTGGAGTCTGAGGAATGGGATGATATTTTACTGCCTGCAAGTCAGAAAGAAGGAACGAGAGCCACAGTTTTGAGTGTCCCAGCTCAAAGTAAGTATCTTGGTATCTATCTTTTGCAAGATGATACCCAATTAATTAACTTAAACTTGAATAACTTAATCACACAAATAAAACAAGACAACACCAGATGGCAGAAGCTGCCTCTATCTGGGGCTAAAACTGCCTACGTTTGGGGACGTCCGATTCACACCTCATGTGAAATGTGTGAAATGTCTGCTCATGTGAACTGTTTGAAGTGTGAAATATGGGGTCATAGCAGTCCAGGATATGTACTGCATACCTCAACCCAACTGTTTTCTGCTCCATGGAGTGGTTATTCATTTTGTAATTAAATGGGATCCCCATGGTTTACTTTACAAAGTTGTGGCATCCAGTTATTTTATCAAATGTTATTGTGACTAACTTTGATTGCCTTCAGCCCAACACCCAAAAGCCTTGCACCCCAGTGTGACTGTAAGATCTGTAAGCATAAGCCATTTCTGGAGTAATCTTCTGCTGTGGCCCGCCTCCTCATGGACAGTTACCATCTGTATACCACTAGACACTGTGGAGTGTTGGGCTACAACCAGTACTCTGTAAACTCAGGTATGTGATCTTCTAACCAACAAAGTCAACTGTTAGCAGAGAGTTTTGCAGCATAGCTATCAGTCTGACTCAAGTCCCTTTAAGCCATCTGCGACTCAATACTCCTTGCTTTTCTTCTCACTATTATTCCTGAAAGAGGTCCAAACTTAACAGCAGCAGAGTTTTTTCCCAATTTCTGTCTTATGAAAATCACAGTAAGTTACATGAAAACTTGCCATAAAGCATATTGTCAGTCATTAAGGATTGCACTACTGGGCATTCAAACTCAGACTGAATTGATAGTGGATAATAATAGGCTTTAATATCTACCAATAACAGGAAATTTTCATTATTTACAAATAGATCGCCTTGAAAAATATTTGCAACCTGGATATTTCCAGCCTTTAGACTTCAGACATGTTGTTATATGTTAATCTGTGACTGCTGATCACTGCATTTAGAATAAAATCACTTTTAAAAATGGTTCTATAACATGACTATTATTAAATACAATATAATTACGCAATAATATATGACATAGTGTGCAATATTCATTGGATGTCATGCCCTCTCAGGTGCATTGTGAGGCACGAGGCCATAGGCTGGATGACTTAAGCCATCTGAGAAGGTGCGATATCCCATGATACCATACATCTTGGAATGTATCATTGCAATTATGAAAAGAGCTCCATTTTGATTTTTGACTGATGGCATGACATATTTTCAGACCAGGATTATGTATAGAGATATCATCTTGGCTGAGAGTGGTCTCAGCCAATCAGATTTGAAGATTAAAGATCTGGACCAGTATAGTACAAATACTTGCACTTTTTAAATATATTATTAGTCCATGTATCTTTTATGAACCATATAGTAGCCCAGAAAATTCACACAGAAATTCATGTTTTCATAGTTTTCACACGTTACCAGTGTCCCATGGTAGTTTTAAATGTTTTACCACAGGGCTTCATACAAGGCCTAAATGTTTTTTCACTATTCATCAATGAGTTGCTCTCAAGTCTCAAACTGTGGGAGAGCAAAAGCACTACTATATGCAGAAGATGCAGCATTGTATAAACTGACTCTGACCTAAAGCAATTGCATCTGGGCTGTGAGAGGACTTGGAGAGATTGAAAACTGGTTTATTTCAAACCAGCTCCTTGTCAACTCAAGGAAAACAAATGCCATGTTATTTGGATCCAGAAAACTGGGCCCTGATAGACAATAACTCCTAAAGGTTAGTAGTGCTAGGCCACCCAGTTAGAGGTAAGGTAGTGAACTCTATAAAGTACCTGGGTGTCCGACTTGACCAGGAACTCTCATTCAGACCCCACTTTGAATGAGTAACTAAGCTTCTCAGTCAGAAGCTAGACTTAGTCTACAGTCTGAGATCTACCTTACTAATGAAGCCTGCCTATCTGCAGCCAATAGTGTCTTACTCCCTATCCTTTTGTTCAAGGCTCTTGTTCCCTCCTTACTGAGGGAAATAGAACTAAGCAAGCTTTATGTATTAAATAACAAGATATGCAGGGTTGGAGTGAGTGCTAATATCAGAGAACTTAAAAAGACCAAATGAGTTCGCACAAGGCTGTGGTGCCCTGGTTAAATTAAAACATGTAACAACTAAGAAAATCAGGCACTCACCATTACATATGCTACTGACACTGCATGATGGTTTAAAGGCTTTATTAAAACATTTTGCTTGCCTAACATGTTTCAGGTCTCCACCAGACCCTTTCTCTAAGGCTCCACTTTGTGAAACGGTCTGTGGAGACCTGAAATATGTTAGGCAAGCAAAATATTCTAAAAGTCTTTAAAAGCATCATGCGGTGTCAGCAGCGTATGTAGTGGTGAGTGCCTGGTTTTCTTGGTTGTTACATGCTAATAGCACAGAATGCCATTGCACTGCTCTTGTCACTCTAAGTTGGCCATCCCTAGAAGAGACTCAGCTGCTGTTTGTTTTGCTTGTTCTACAAGATTATGACTGGCTACTTCCCAAATCTAAGAGACTTCTTGGAACAAAGACCAGAGGAGACTTCTTTGTTCCTACTTCAAATGCTTCTAAGAACCCAGGACTTTGACAACTGCTGGTTAGTGATCCTTTGCATACAAAGTCCCACAGCTGTGGAATGAACTCCTCCCTATTCAGAGAGAAACCCCATACCATTGCCAATTAAAAGGCTACTCAAAGGGTGCTCTCTTCCTACTAATCATTGAAATTGCCTTCGATGAGACCTTCGTGGATTGGTACCTCTAGATGCTTTCAATTTTCCGTAGTTCCAGTGTATTACATACACTTGGTTATATACATGTCTGCATAAATACTGTCTCTCATGTAACCAAAATGGTAGAAACTTTATGCAACTAGAATGCAAGAAATATATTACTACCACAATAACACTATTGCATGTAGGTTTTTCACTGTATGAAATCAATATGTATGTTCGTTTCCTGAACTGTATGTAATTAATTTTGGGTTGCTCCTGAAAAGGGACGTTTGTCTCAATGAGCCTAGTCAGTTAATAAAATCTAATAAATAAAAAAAATAAATGTAGTTATTTTCTTTGGCCTACAAATTTTAGGAAAGGACAGTTACAAGTTTCTTTGGATATAGTGGCTCTTCTGCAGTAGGCAGTATTTTTGACACTACACATATCCAAACAAATCTCAATTTGGAATTTATTAATTTTGGTCAAAAATGTATCCATGTAGCACCCCTCCACCCATTGCCTGTTTCAGTGGAAGAAATTAAAAGTACAATCACTTCAGTGGGTCAGTCAGTCAGTCAATCAGGAAGCAAATACACATTGCAAAAATATATATACATTTTAGTTATTTATATAGAATGTATGTAGCTTTTTTTACTCCAAAGAATAGTTTTTGGGGCTTTGGTAAAGTAGTAGGTAAGGAGCTACTTTACAACTAGTTGTCTGTTAAATGGCATCATAGAAACACAGAAACATAGAAACTGATGGCAGATAAGGACAGCTAGGCCCATTCAGTCTGCCCATTTTCCCTAATCTACTGCAAAAGCTGCAGATCCTACTTAACCTCCAGCTCTACCTTCTTGTCTCTGTCACTAGGGTTCCCCTGTGCCTGTTCCATGCATTTTTGAATTCCCCCACTGTGCTTGCCCCCACCATCTCCATGGGGAGTCTATTCCATGCATCCACCACCCTTTCTGTGAAGAAATACTTCCTCATGATACCCTTAGTCTACCCCTTCCAACCTCATGTCATGCCTCCTTGTTCCTGAACATCTCCTTTTCTGAAAATGCTACCCTCCGTTACCCTGTTTATGCCATTTAGATATTTGTAGGTTTCCTGTCATCTTCCCTCTCTCCTCTCCTCTCCTCCAGGGTATACATATTGAGGTCTCCCAGCCTCTCCTCATATGACTTTTGGTGCAGGCCTTGCACCATCTTTGTTGCCCTTCTTTGACCTGCCTCACCCTCTCTATCTCCTTACAGAATCGGCCTCCAGAACTGGACACAGTACTCCAAATGAAGCCTCGCCAATGATTGTACAGTGGCATCACCACCTCTTTTCACCTGTGGTGACACCTTACCCTATGCACCCCAGCATCCTACTTTCTCTCCCCACAGCCACGGCACATTGTTTGGCCACCTTCAGGTCATCAGATATGATTACCCCCAGCATCAAATTCAGTCATTCCTGATTTCACTGAAGAGATGTCATAAAAAGTATGCAGTATGAAGAAATGCATTCCTGGTAACAATAAAGAAGGCTAGTTTAGCAGCAGTATATCATATCCCTGTCTTATATGTTCCACTAATGTAAAACAGTGCAGCTGAATTGCAGCATTTTACTTTCAGTTGTGGTCTGCTGCTATCCATTCTGTCTATTAGTTGAGCATCTGCTTGCTCATAGAGGTTGCGCTTAATTCAATCACTTGTGTCTGAGACTTTTTGGGGGATGGGGGGCTTGTCCTCTAACAAACTGAGAGAACATACAGTATATGACTGATAATGAAGTGGGTTCTGAAATGGATACCTGTCCCTGGACTGTTAAAAGCCTTAAAAGAAAGATCAGCCATCTTTTCTTTAGAAGCATAGGATTTGTTAGCAAAATGACCACTTGGCCTAGCCAGTCTGCCCAGATGGTCTCTGCCTAGTTTGTCTCCACAGACCCTATCTGGTCTCTGGTGACCTCCCTTCTCCCTGCCTATTTATTAATATTCCCCAATATCTATCCCATGCACACTTGAAGCCCCCTACTGTTTTCGCCTCCACCACTTCTGCTGGTAGTCTATTCCAGGCATCCACCACTCTTTCAGAGAAGTACTACTTCCTCAAATTCCTCTTCACCCTCCCCCCCACTTCATCACATGCCCTCTGGTCATCATGCTCTTTCTCATATGAAAGATGCTCCCCTCATGCACCCTGTTAACCCCTGTGAGTTACTTGTAGAGCTCTATCATGTCCCCTCTTGCTCTTCTCTTTTCCAGGGTGTACATGCTGTGATTCCCCCAGTCTCTCCTCAGAGGGCTTTTGATGCAGCTCCTGTGCCATTTTAGTTGCCCTCCTCTGGACTGCCTCCACCCTTTCTATGTCATTCAGAACCGGACACAATACTCCAGGTGGGGTCTCACAAGTAAGCGATATAGTGACAACACCACGTCCCTCCTACTACTGGAGATACCTCTGCCTATACATCCAAGCATCCCACTGGCCCTACCTACTGCTTTGTCACACTGCTCTGCCTTCAGGGTTTCTCTTACCTCATCCCTCTTCCCTGAAGCCACCTATAGGCTGGGAGAGGAGTTGCTGGCAGTCACAAGGGAAGAAAGAGACTTGAGCATCATCATCAGAGATGACCCAAAATCATCCAAGCAGATCACTAAAGCAATAGGTAAGGCTAGAGGGATGTTGGTGTGTATTAGTAGGGGTATCACAAGTCGTAAGAGGGAGGTAATAATCCCTCTTTACAAGACACTGGTTAAGCCCCATCTGGAGTACTGTATGCAGTACTGGAGGCCACACCTTCACAAGAACATTAACCAAATTGAGGCAGTCCAGAGAATGGCAACCAAAATGTTGCAGGGACTGCATCAGAAAACATATGAGGAGAGGTTAACGGAGCTCATTATGTATACCCTAGAGCAAAGGAGGGAGAGAGGTGATATGATCGAAACATTGAAACACCTTAAGGGCATTAACAAGGTGAAAGAGTCTAAAATGTTTCAATATAAGATAAGCATTTGTCAAAGCCGAATATTGTCTTGCTGGCTTTGGTAGTGCAGGAGTTAGAGATGCATAATAGGAATGGCAGTGAAGTATTTATTTATTTATTTATCTTTTGTTGACCGGGTAAGTGCACTAGACAAATCCTGCCTATTTTCAGGCACGACCCGGGGGAGGGGGATACAGATGAATGCCAACTGACCTTGAACCAGATTAAGCTGTTGGTGGTATTTTTAGTGAATGAGGGAAATTTGGCCAGGACACCGGGGAAATTCCCTACACTTTTCGATAAGTGCCATGGGATCTTTAACATCCACCTGAACTACCACCAATCCAGGCAGATGGGACCTCGGTTTAACGTCTCATCGAAGGCGGCACCTCAAGTGCAGCACCCTCTCATGCTGCACTACAGTGTCAATACTGGGATATTAACCCAAGTGCCAGATGTGGGAACGAACCACAGCCCTCTGATCTCCGGCCTCAGAGGCGTGTGCTACCTACTGAGCCACTGACACTGACAAATTGACTGGCGTATTGAATTGGCGCCAACCCCACCCCCACCCTGCAGAGACTGACAGGCATTGGGGTGCCTTTGGATCATCAGCTATAACCCCAATGCCATTTAACCTCACCCCTACCCTGTAGACACTGGCGTGTCATGTTGTGCTTTAGGGTCTTTGGGCCTTATAATTACCCCATTCCATAAGGAAATACGCTGAGATGGGTGCAGTATAGGAGAATGGGGTGAACTTTAGGCCAAACACTCCAAGGCACACCTCGATGCCTGTCACTGGCTGCAGGGTGGGGTGGGGGTGGAATGGCATGAGAATTACATAATGATCCCAAGTCACACCCCTGACACCTGTCAGTCTCTGCAGGTGGATGCTACAGTTGGAAACCCTAACGCTGTAGGCATTAGTTGGTATTTTCACTCCAAATTTTCAACATGGGCTTTTAGAGAACCAACCTCATGAAGAGTGGCACTATCAGTTTGTTAACGAAGGTGGTTTTGCATAGTGACTATGCCATTTGGCGACATAGGCACAAAACACATTTTGGGTAGGATGTGAAAATGACAACTGCATTGCTCATGAGGAGGTATAAAAAAATGGCGCTGAAAATCTGGAGTGAAAATATGAAAAATTGGTGAAGTCATGAGCAGGCATAGAAACTGCACAACACACGTCCGTAACCAAATTATTTTTGGGATTTTTTTAACCACATTTTCAACATAGGCATTTTGGGACCTCCCCTCATGAACAGTGGCACTGTGATTTTGTTAATCTGTCCAAAAGTTGATTTCCACAGCGACCACACCATTGTATGCCACAGGTGCAAAACACATTTTGGGCAGTATGTGAAGAATGACAGCTATAGTGTTCTAAAGAAGGTGCGAAAAATGGCGGTGTTGAAAATCTGCCATGAAAATATTGCAAATTTGTGAAGTTACAAGGTGTGTGGAAACTGTGCAATGCACGCTTGTAACACAGTCATTTTATGGACTTTTGTCACCAGATTTTCAACATAGGCATTTTAGGACCTCTGCTCATGAACAGTGTCACCGTCTTTTCTCAAACTGTCCCAAAACTGATTTCGCACAGCGACCGCGCTATTCTGCGCAGTACGTTCAAGAACACATTTTGTCCAGGATATGGAAAATGACAGCTCAACTGTTCATAAGGAGGTATGGAAAAATGCCAATTTTGAAAATCTGGAGTGAAAATATTACAAATTCACGCAGTTACAAGCGTGCATGGAAACTGCACAACACATACTCATAAAACAGCCATTTTTTTGATTTTTTCCACCAAATTTCCAACATAGGGTTTTTGAGAGCCCCCTCATGAACAGTGGCACTGTCATTTCACTAATCAGTCCTGAAAGGTGATTCTCGCAGTGACATAAAATCACCTTCGGGACCGGCTCATTACCATGACAGTGACTGAATTCATGAGGAGGGTCCAATAACCCATGTTGAAAATGTTATTTATTTTGTTATTAAATTTTGATGACTGGTAGGCCCACTGAGCCCCGGAGGTCCATTTTTTAAGGGCAACCCGGAGAGACATTATTTGGAGCAGCACATACAGAGAAGAGATTACAGAGTATTACAGAGTATATACAGGTAGTTGTAAATTACAGTTATTCTTGGCATTTAATACAGAGCATTTGGAGTACCAGGTTGCAGTTGTTATGAACCCAGACAGAGACCCTAGTACATTGGTTACCTAGTGTGATTAGAGGTAATCTATGATCAAGTATATACAGGTATAGGGGTTGAGTGAAGAAGGAGGGAGTGTGACTTTCAGGTGTAATGACAGTGACAGGTGCTGGCCTCAAGCATGTGGGCTTTGAGTCTGGTTCGGAAGTTCGGGAGAGTGGATGCTTCCTGTACCGTGGGAGGGAGCTTGTTCCACAGACAGGGGGCTGTGAAGGCGAATGACTTGCCTCCTGCGTTGGTCAGGATCCTGGGGGTTTCTAGTAACATCCACCCTGAGATCCTCAGGGTCCAGGAGTTATTTTGAGGGCAATAGTAGCTTCTAGGCTGGGAGGTGGCCAGGTGGAGTAGCTTGAAGGCCAGGCAGAGGAGTGGGTACTGGAGGTGAGCATCAAAGGTGGGCCACTGTAATTTGGTGAGTGTGTCACAGTGGTGGCTCTGGGGTGATCCTGGGTAGCAAATCATGCTACCTTGTTGTACAGGATCTGCATTCTAAAATTCTCAAAATGCCTGAGATATGCACCAAAGTTGAAAAAACCTATTTATGCCATTATACAGCTTACTGGCATTTCTTCAGTTCACAGTCAGCTTTGAAGAGTGCAGGCGTGTTCCTGGTCCACGAATCGTCTCAACATGCTCCAGAGGTAAGTATGGGGATGAGGGGTGTGGGAAGGCAGGGTGCGCAGACTGTGGGCACAGGTTGGGGATGGCCACAGGAGTCTATGAGGGATTATTTTCTGTTTTGCAGATTTAAAAAAAAAAAAAAAAACATTGCGGGACAGTTTTTGTTTTACTGGGGCATTTGGCATGCTTGGGTGGGCTCCCAGCATGCCACCTGACCTTTTTCAGGAGTGTGCTGAAGCCGTTGGGGATTGGGCACCCCATTGCTTATACCAAAGGGGCAAGAGCCGGGGGATTGGGTGCCCCCTCGGCACCTAACAAAAGTGGGCGGGGTCATTATGCCAATGGGGTGGGCTCCCCATTGGCAAAATAAATAGGGAAGGGGGACTGAAGCTGATGGGGATTGGGCCCCGTCTCGGCAAGAAAGACAGTTTGGGAGGTGCAAGATGCTAAGAGATGGGCACCCTCGGCATACACTTTAAATGGGAGGGCATTATGCTGATGGGATTGGGCTCCCCATCAGCAAATGAAGTGATGGGGCACTCTGCATGGTGGCAGTCAGTGCCGCCATGTTTATTAAACTGCTTCACCAGGAAAGGCCGCTGCATGACGAGCTTGGCTCTCATTGCAGCAGACCTTTCTTAGATCCCACACATCGCATGCATGAAGCTGACACCCAATGTCAGTCCCAACCTCAAAATACCAGGGTCAGAGACAATCCAATTCAGGCAGAATATTAGACTGAAAATGACATTAATCTTGCGATTTTGGATGTTAGACTGGGGCATGAATGCCCAGGAAGCTAATCAGCATAGCATTTGATCCTTGGTATTTTCATTGATTCCTATACAGAGAAAAGACTAAACATTTGTTGCCCATATGGGAAGGACTCAGATATCCTGCCCCCAAGGCATTAGAGAAAATTGTGGCCACTCAAATCTCTGGTAACCTCTCTAAATACAATGTTCTCTGCCCTGAGCAACATGGGTTCAGAGCTGGTCATAGTACCAATACAGCTCTCCTGGAGTTCGCCAACTTCCTCCACACATCTTTGGACTCTGGCTCCATGGCTGGTGTAGTATTCATTGACCTGTCTAAAGCCTTTGATACCGTATCACATCCTCTCCTGTTAACCACCCTCAACCACCTAGGCTTTGCCACTGATCCGGTCTCCTGGTGCGCCAGCTATCTCTCAGCCCGCTCTCAACGTGTGAAAGTTAGTGGAACTCTCTCCAGCACCTGCCCAATTCACTCTGGAGTCCCCCAGGGCTCTATTCTTGGACCCCTACTCTTCTCCCTCTTCCTCAACTCGCTACCCAGCAAATGGGCAGGTAAGATCATACTTTACGCTGACGATGCAGTACTCATCGCTTCTGACAGTAACCCCATGTCGCTCAGAATTCTCTCCAGCTTGCCTATGATTCTGCTGAAACCTGGTTCACTGAGCACCGACTCATAATCAACCTAAAGAAAACAAAAACCATGCTCTTCTCCCACTCCCAAAATAAGTCCAGAAATTTTCCTTTCGCTATCCACTCCTCCCTCAATATCCCCATCGATCGTGTGCAGTCCTATAAATATCTTGGAATAATCTTTGACCCAGCCCTCTCCTTCCATGGCCACATCTCCACCTTGAACTCTGCCGCCAACACACAGCTGAGCATTCTTTACCGGCACAAAAAATGCCTCCCCTCTTTCGCCCTCTGCTTGGCTGTCACCTCCTCTGTCATATCACTCATCGACTACGGCCTTCCGGTCTGGGGACTGTGGATCAAGCGGCCCTGAGCAAGGTTAGCCTTACAGTTAACAAAGCCTGCAGACTTATAACGTGCACCTAGACTTACCCACACCTGTCTGCTGTACTCCTTGGCTACCCTACTCAGCCTGGATGAGCAGCTCATGTACCAAACATGCCAACTCACCTTAAAGCCCTCCATGGCCTATCCCCTCTGGCTTATCTGACTCAATCCACCGAGCTAATCCGACTGTGAACACCCGCAGCTCATCCAAAACAACACTGGTCATTCCAAGAGCTAGGACCTTGCAAGGCCAAAGGGCGTTCCCTTACAGAGTGCCCTCTTGGTTTAACTCCCTCCCTGCCGTTATCTCCGACTCTCCCTTGTTAGCATGCTTTAAACGCAGCATCAGAAATCACCTGCTCATCTCACGCAGATGCCGCTGCCGCTAAATTACAAAAAAAAACCAAAAAAACAAACTCCCCTCCGACAACACTCACCGAGCTGCACTCCCACCTTTCCTACTCACCGCCTCCCCTACCCACTCTTCCTCCCTGGCCCTCCCCTTCCTTCTGCTTCCCAGCCCTCCCTCTTACCCCAATCTCCTTTACCTCTCTCCCACTAACCCTAATTTAGTCTATTTATTCTTCATATGTATTGGAACCAACTGTAACCTTGAATGACACTTACCTTGAACCTGTATTATCTGTTGTCTCCTGTGCCACTGTCTGTGTCCTCTATGTGACGAGGTACCTTTGTAAATGATCCCTAGCTCAAAGGTTGTTAAACTGATGTTTAAATAAATAAATAAATAAATATTTAAGACACAAGGGCAGTGGTCATAAAAAAGCCATTGACCCAAAACATCAGAAACATATGCACATGCTTTTAGTTGCTAATGAAACAATAAAGAATGCTTTTGAAGCTAACTAGCTTTTGAAACTCCTACTGCATGTTTGCTGATTCCTTTCTAGCCTTCTTGGCATGCCTTAATTCTTTTGCACATTTCTTCTGCTTCAGATTTAGCATAGCCATTTGTGTCTTTTCCTTGTCTGGCTTCTCATGGCACTTAGCCACTGTCATCTCTAATCTTGCTAATTATAGCCTTGAACCCCCAGCTGGTACCTCCCCATCCCAGCACATTTCAGACAATACTGCAGGCCATCAGAGAAGAAATGTCTTGCACAGTCATGGCAGACTCCGAAGAGGCAAGCGAGGATGGAATCCCCCTGGCATTTCAATGTAAACTAGTAGCATGAGTGCCCATAACAGTTTTTAGCTAGCACTCTGCCGAAATGAAAACAGAACTCTTTCTTGGCATGCATTGACTTTTAGATAGATTTCAGTTTTTACAGTCAGATGTTCTTTCTTTGGTGTAGGAAAAATGTAATCCCTCCCCTCACCTGTTCACCAAACACACTCCAGTTGCCTCCCCCCACCTTACCTACTGTCACATAAAGCACACCATTCCTCCAGCCAACCTCCCTCTTGTCCACACCACCCTTCTCCCTCATCTAGCATCCACAAAATCAACCTGCAATAATGAAAATAGTCTCCACTGAAGAGTGTCTGCTCTGTTCAGTGTCAGTCTGTAATGGCATGAATGAATGGTGATGTTCTGTGTTCCTAGTAAAACCTGACTGGTTGAATTTTCAGCCAATCGGATTTTACTGGGAGCAAAAGATGTCACCATTCATTCATTTGTGCACTTATGAGATGGACACTAACTCCAAAACTGTTCTAAGAGTGAAAGAAATAGGTTATTGACAACTTTGGTTCAGCTTTGAGTTGGCGTCTAAAAATTTGGTTTAAGAATTTAACTGAACCACCGCAGCTTCATATGCAGTAATTGGCACGTGCTAAAGAAAAGTACAAATGGAGTATGAAAGTCTTGAGGTCAGCAGCAATAAGTAATTACAGTAGCTTATTTGTGGAAGGTGCTGCTGACATACATCTGCTCCACATTATTATGTTTGCATGCATGCTTGTGCAAGAAACATAGTGCCACCATATGAATTTTCGTAGGTGTGCCATTCCTCTTCCAATGCCCTGCTCCTTCTTGCAGGTGCAGCCTCACTGCACCAATAAGTGTCCGATCTGTCTATGACAGCAGTTCAGATGCAGTGGCATACAGTTCAAAGCAAAATACCACTACAATCAGCAGTGGTAATGTGTAGGCAATTTGCATACTGCCATCAGCAGGCAATTTACATACTGCCGTTGGCAGTATGCAAAGTGCCTACACATCAGCATTGCATCTGAACAGCTGTCATAGACAGCTCTGTTTTTTTCTTGTCCCCCCCCCATAACAAACACCCAAGTAGCATGCTGGGGCCCACCCCAGTGTGCTCATGCACTCCCATTGTATGGCTGACAGGGTTGCCCAATCCCCATCGGCTCCACTGCCCCCAAACAGACTTCCAGTTGCCATGCTGGAGCCCACCCCAGTGGGGCAAAGTCCATATGGCTGATGGGGTGCCCAATCCCCGTCGGCTCCACTGTACCCCAAAAACAGACTTCCAGGTGTCAAGTTGGGAGTCCACCAAAGAATGTGCAAAAGTCCATATGGCCAACAGGGGTGCCCAATCCCTATCAGCTCCACTGCCCCCAAACAAACTTCCAGTTGCCACGCTGAGAGCCCACCCCAGCATGGCAAAAAGTCCTATGTCGTCTTCGTAAAAGAAAAGACACCTGTAAGAAAAAACTGTCCCTCGTTGACTGTCTTGCCCCCCTTCCCAACCAGCGCCCACCATCTGTGCACCCACCTCCCCACACACTCACTCTGACCCCATACTTACCTCTGGAGCCCAGCATGATGATCTTCAGTGGGCGGGAACACGTCTGCATTCTTCAAAGCCAACCGTGAACTGAAGAAATGCCGGTAAGCTGTATGATGGCATAAATGTTTTTTTTCAACTTTGGTGCATATCTTAGCCATTTTGGGGGAATTTCTTCACCAGATTTTCAACATGGGGTTCTTGGGACCCCACCTCATGAACTCAGTCACTGTCATTTTGTTATTCGATCCTGAATGATGATTTCACAGTCACTGCACGGAACCACCTTTCAGGACTGATTAACAAAATGACAATCTAATTCATGGTGAAACTAAAAGCTCTATGTTGAACATTTGGTGAAAAATTCCAAAAAGACTGTTTTATGATCATGGTTTGTGCAGTTCCTACGCACGCCCTTAACTTTGAGAATTTTTAATGTTTTCACTCCCAGATTTTCAACATTGCCATTTTGCCACGCCTCCTAATGAACAGTACAGTTGTCATTTTTCACATCTCCCCAAAAATGTGTTTTCGCACATGTAGAACACATTGGCATGGTCGGTGTGCGAAATCAATGTTCGGGACACATTAAGAAAATCACAGTGACACTGTTCATGAGCAGACATGTTAAAATGGCTATGTTGAAAATCTGGTGACAAAAGTCCATAAAATGACTCTGTATGAGCGTGAAAAGCAGTGTTGGGTAAGTTACTTTTTCTATTACTTTCTATTACTTTTGAAAACTTAATCCAGGAAGCTCTGTGCAGTCACTAGCAGGGATGGAGGAGTACTAAAAAAGTAATACACCTTACAGTTACAAAAACTTATATTTTTTTTATACAAAAGTTATACGTAACTGTAACTGATTACATTTATTTGAAAGTAACTAGTAATTAACCTATTACTCTCAAATAAATGTAATCTGTTACAGTTATTTATTATTTTTGTATTGTGTTTGTAGATAAAGAAATAAGTAACTGTAACTGTAAGGTGTATTACTTTTTCTAGTACTTCTCCATCCTTGCTTGTGACTGCACAGAGCTTCCTGGAACAAGTTTCCAAAAGTAATAGTAAGTAATAGAAAAAGTAACTTGCCCAACATTGAAGAGAAGAGGGGTCATATCAGCCCAATGTGGATCTTAGGGTTAAAGTTGCCCAAGTTTGGGGACATCCAATTCACAACCTGTGTGAAATTTGTGAACTGTTTGCTCATGTGAACAGTTTCCTCATGTGAACTGTTTGCTCATGTGAACTGTTTCCTCAAGTGAACTGTTTGCAATGTGAAATATGAGATCATAGCGGTCCAGGATATTCACTGCCTACCTCAACCCAACTATTTTCGGCTCCATGGAGTGTTTATTAATTTTGTCATTAAATGGGATCCCCACGGTTTGTTCTACAAAGTTGTGGTGTCCAGTTATTTTATCAAATGTTGTTGCAACCAACTTTGATTACCTTTCAGCCCAGTGCCTGATGAGCCTTGCATTCCTGCGTGACTATAAGACCTGGTAAATGCAAGCCATTTCTGGAGTAGTATTCTGCTGTGGGCCCCCCTCCCCATGGACAGTTACCATCTGCATACGCCTAGACACCGGGGAGGAGACTACAAGTGGGGGCTCATCTGGGATGTGTTTGGGGTGCTTGGGCAAGATCTGTGACTTTCCATAGGTGCTAGATGAAGAGGTTTCTTGTACAATTTTTTAAACAGCTGTTTGAAACTGCTTAATATGGTGCTAGAGGTCTGTGCTAATTTGCTCTGAAGGATGGAGTTTGGGTACCTGAAAGTCTGAAAAGGGGGCTTTCCAAGTCTGGTCCACGTGAAGGATATGTAAATGAACTGGTCTCAAAACCCAGATGATTGGATTGCCTGGACTGCTGGGGCTGAGACCCCCCATGCATGTATATCTGTTGTTGCAGAGCAGAACTGTTCAGGGCTGAGAAGAGATAACAGCATTATGTGCAGCTGTGGCTTCTAATATATTTTTGCAAGTTATTAAGTGGAGGAAGATGGCTCAGGCACCAGCAGCATTAGATGTTTCTATGCCAGTACAAATGTTTTGTTGGATGTGTGAGATAGTGACTAAATCTTCCATGGTTAGTGAATGTGCAATGTGCCAGAAGAAAGGGTGTGATGTTGAACTGTGCTTTGTCTGTCATCAGTGCTATGAGGACCACTCCAGGGGCCATGGGTATCAGTTGTCATCACCAACCAGCCATTGGGCAAGCACATTCATTGCCACCGTGGAGTCTGAGGAATGGGATGATATTTTACTGCCTGCAAGTCAGAAAGAAGGAACGAGAGCCACAGTTTTGAGTGTCCCAGCTCAAAGTAAGTATCTTGGTATCTATCTTTTGCAAGATGATACCCAATTAATTAACTTAAACTTGAATAACTTAATCACACAAATAAAACAAGACAACACCAGATGGCAGAAGCTGCCTCTATCTGGGGCTAAAACTGCCTACGTTTGGGGACGTCCGATTCACACCTCATGTGAAATGTGTGAAATGTCTGCTCATGTGAACTGTTTGAAGTGTGAAATATGGGGTCATAGCAGTCCAGGATATGTACTGCATACCTCAACCCAACTGTTTTCTGCTCCATGGAGTGGTTATTCATTTTGTAATTAAATGGGATCCCCATGGTTTACTTTACAAAGTTGTGGCATCCAGTTATTTTATCAAATGTTATTGTGACTAACTTTGATTGCCTTTCAACCCAACACCCAAAAGCCTTGCACCCCAGTGTGACTGTAAGATCTAGTAAGCATAAGCCATTTCTGGAGTAATCTTCTGCTGTGGCCCGCCTCCTCATGGACAGTTACCATCTGTATACCACTAGACACTGTGGAGGTGTTGGGCTACAACCAGTACTCTGTAAACTCAGGTATGTGATCTTCTAACCAACAAAGTCAACTGTTAGCAGAGAGTTTTGCAGCATAGCTATCAGTCTGACTCAAGTCCCCTTTAAGCCATCTGCGACTCAATACTCCTTGCTTTTCTTCTCACTATTATTCCTGAAAGAGGTCCAAACTTAACAGCAGCAGAGTTTTTTTCCCAATTTCTGTCTTATGAAAATCACAGTAAGTTACATGAAAACTTGCCATAAAGCATTATTGTCAGTCATTAAGGGATTGCACTACTGGGCATTCAAACTCAGACTGAATTGATAGTGGATAATAATAGGCTTTAATATCTACCAATAACAGGAAATTTTCATTATTTACAAATAGATCGCCTTGAAAAATATTTGCAACCTGGATATTTCCAGCCTTTAGACTTCAGACATGTTGTTATATGTTAATCTGTGACTGCTGATCACTGCATTTAGAATAAAATCACTTTTAAAAATGGTTCTATAACATGACTATTATTAAATACAATATAATTACGCAATAATATATGACATAGTGTGCAATATTCATTGGATGTCATGCCCTCTCAGGTGCATTGTGAGGGCACGAGGCCATAGGCTGGATGACTTAAGCCATCTGAGAAGGTGCGATATCCCATGATACCATACATCTTGGAATGTATCATTGCAATTATGAAAGGCTCCATTTTGATTTTTGACTGATGGCATGACATATTTTCAGACCAGGATTATGTATAGAGATATCATCTTGGCTGAGAGTGGTCTCAGCCAATCAGATTTGAAGATTAAAGATCTGGACCAGTATAGTACAAATACTTGCACTTTTTAAATATATTATTAGTCCATGTATCTTTTATGAACCATATAGTAGCCCAGAAAATTCACACAGAAATTCATGTTTTCATAGTTTTCACACGTTACCAGTGTCCCATGGTAGTTTTTAAATGTTTTACCACAGGGCTTCATACAAGGCCTAAATGTTTTTTCACTATTCATCAATGAGTTGCTCTCAAGTCTCAAACTGTGGGAGAGCAAAAGCACTACTATATGCAGAAGATGCAGCATTGTATAAACTGACTCTGACCTAAAGCAATTGAATCTGGGCTGTGAGAGGACTTGGAGAGATTGAAAACTGGTTTATTTCAAACCAGCTCCTTGTCAACTCAAGGAAAACAAATGCCATGTTATTTGGATCCAGAAAACTGGGCCCTGATAGACAATAACTCCTAAAGGTTAGTAGTGCTAGGCCACCCAGTTAGAGTAAGGTAGTGAACTCTATAAAGTACCTGGGTGTCCGACTTGACCAGGAACTCTCATTCAGACCCCACTTTGAATGAGTAACTAAGCTTCTCAGTCAGAAGCTAGACTTAGTCTACAGTCTGAGATCTACCTTACTAATGAAGCCTGCCTATCTGCAGCCAATAGTGTCTTACTCCCTATCCTTTTGTTCAAGGCTCTTGTTCCCTCCTTACTGAGGGAAATAGAACTAAGCAAGCTTTATGTATTAAATAACAAGATATGCAGGGTTGGAGTGAGTGCTAATATCAGAGAACTTAAAAAGACCAAATGAGTTCGCACAAGGCTGTGGTGCCCTGGTTAAATTAAAACATGTAACAACTAAGAAAATCAGGCACTCACCATTACATATGCTACTGACACTGCATGATGGTTTAAAAGGCTTTATTAAAACATTTTGCTTGCCTAACATGTTTCAGGTCTCCACCAGACCCTTTCTCTAAGGCTCACTTTGTGAAACGGTCTGGTGGAGACCTGAAATGTGTTAGGCAAGCAAAATGTTCTAAAGTCTTTAAAAGCATCATGCGGTGTCAGCAGCGTATGTAGTGGTGAGTGCCTGGTTTTCTTGGTTGTTACATGCTAATAGCACAGAATGCCATTGCACTGTTCTTGTCACTCTAAGTTGGCCATCCCTAGAAGAGACTCAGCTGCTGTTTGTTCTGCTTGTTCTACAAGATTATGACTGGCTACTTCCCAAATCTAAGGGACTTCTTGGAACAAAGACCAGAGGAGACTTCTTTGTTCCTACTTCCAAATGCTTCTAAGAGAACCCAGGACTTTGACAACTGCTGGTTAGTGATCCTTTGCATACAAAGTCCCACAGCTGTGGAATGAACTCCTCCCTATTCAGGAGAGAAACCCCCATACCATTGCCAATTAAAAGGCTACTCAAAGGGTGCTCTCTTCCTACTAATCATTGAAATTGCCTTCGATGAGACCTGCGTGGATTGGTACCTCTAGATGCTTTCAATTTTCCGTAGTTCCAGTGTATTACATACACTTGGTTATATACATGTCTGCATAAATACTGTCTCTCATGTAACCAAAATGGTAGAAACTTTATGCAACTAGAATGCAAGAAATATATTACTACCACAATAACACTATTGCATGTAGGTTTTTCACTGTATGAAATCAATATGTATGTTCGTTTCCTGAACTGTATGTAATTAATTTTGGGTTGCTCCTGAAAAGGGACGTTTGTCTCAATGAGCCTAGTCAGTTAATAAAATCTAATAAATAAATAAAAATAAATGTAGTTATTTTCTTTGGCCTACAAATTTTAGGAAAGGACAGTTACAAGTTTCTTTGGATATAGTGGCTCTTCTGCAGTAGGCAGTATTTTTGACACTACACATATCCAAACAAATCTCAATTTGGAATTTATTAATTTTGGTCAAAAAATGTATCCATGTAGCACCCCTCCACCCATTGCCTGTTTCAGTGGAAGAAATTAAAAGTACAATCACTTCAGTGGGTCAGTCAGTCAGTCAATCAGGAAGCAAATACACATTGCAAAAATATATATACATTTTAGTTATTTATATAGAATGTATGTAGCTTTTTTTACTCCAAAGAATAGTTTTTGGGGCTTTGGTAAAGTAGTAGGTAAGGAGCTACTTTACAACTAGTTGTCTGTTAAATGGCAACATAGAAACACAGAAACATAGAAACTGATGGCAGATAAGGACAGCTAGGCCCATTCAGTCTGCCCATTTTCCCTAATCTACTGCAAAGCTGCAGATCCTACTTAACCTCCAGCTCTACCTTCTTGTCTCTGTCACTAGGGTTCCCCTGTGCCTGTTCCATGCATTTTTGAATTCCCCCACTGTGCTTGCCCCCACCATCTCCATGGGGAGTCTATTCCATGCATCCACCACCCTTTCTGTGAAGAAATACTTCCTCATGATACCCCTTAGTCTACCCCCTTCCAACCTCATGTCATGCCTCCTTGTTCCTGAACATCTCCTTTTCTGAAAAATGCTACCCTCCGTTACCCTGTTTATGCCATTTAGATATTTGTAGGTTTCCTGTCATCTTCCCTGTCTCTCCTCTCCTCTCCTCCAGGGTATACATATTGAGGTCTCCCAGCCTCTCCTCATATGACTTTTGGTGCAGGCCTTGCACCATCTTTGTTGCCCTTCTTTGACCTGCCTCCACCCTCTCTATCTCCTTACAGAATCGGCCTCCAGAACTGGACACAGTACTCCAAATGAAGCCTCGCCAATGATTGTACAGTGGCATCACCACCTCTTTTCACCTGTGGTGACACCTTACCCTATGCACCCCAGCATCCTACTTTCTCTCCCCACAGCCACGGCACATTGTTTGGCCACCTTCAGGTCATCAGATATGATTACCCCAGCATCAAATTCAGTCATTCCTGATTTCACTGAAGAGATGTCATAAAAGTATGCAGTATGAAGAAATGCATTCCTGGTAACAATAAAGAAGGCTAGTTTAGCAGCAGTATATCATATCCCTGTCTTATATGTTCCACTAATGTAAAACAGTGCAGCTGAATTGCAGCATTTTACTTTCAGTTGTGGTCTGCTGCTATCCATTCTGTCTATTAGTTGAGCATCTGCTTGCTCATAGAGGTTGCGCTTAATTCAATCACTTGTGTCTGAGACTTTTTGGGGGATGGGGGGCTTGTCCTCTAACAAACTGAGAGAACATACAGTATATGACTGATAATGAAGTGGGTTCTGAAATGGATACCTGTCCCTGGACTGTTAAAAGCCTTAAAAGAAAGATCAGCCATCTTTTCTTTAGAAGCATAGGATTTGTTAGCAGAAAATGACCACTTGGCCCAGCCAGTCTGCCCAGATGGTCTCTGCCTAGTTTGTCTCCACAGACCCTATCTGGTCTCTGGTGACCCTCCCTTCTCCCTGCCTATTTATTAATATTCCCCAATATCTATCCCATGCACACTTGAAGCCCCCTACTGTTTTCGCCTCCACCACTTCTGCTGGTAGTCTATTCCAGGCATCCACCACTCTTTCAGAGAAGTACTACTTCCTCAAATTCCTCTTCACCCTCCCCCCCACTTCATCACATGCCCTCTGGTCATCATGCTCTTTCTCATATGAAAGATGCTCCCCTCCTGCACCCTGTTAACCCCTGTGAGTTACTTGTAGAGCTCTATCATGTCCCCTCTTGCTCTTCTCTTTTCCAGGGTGTACATGCTGTGATTCCCCAGTCTCTCCTCAGAGGGCTTTTGATGCAGCTCCTGTGCCATTTAGTTGCCCTCCTCTGGACTGCCTCCACCCTTTCTATGTCATTCAGAACGGACACAATACTCCAGGTAGGGTCTCACAAGTAAAGCGATATAGTGACAACACCAGTCCCTCCTACTACTGGAATACCTCTGCCTATACATCCCAAGCATCCCACTGGCCCTACCTACTGCTTTGTCACACTGCTCTGCCTTCAGGGTTTCTCTTACCTCATCCCTCTTCCCTGAAGCCACCTATAGGCTGGGAGAGGAGTTGCTGGCAGTCACAAGGGAAGAAAGAGACTTGGGCATCATCATCAGAGATGACCCAAAATCATCCAAGCAGATCACTAAAGCAATAGGTAAGGCTAGAGGGATGTTGGTGTGTATTAGTAGGGGTATCACAAGTCGGAAGAGGGAGGTAATAATCCCTCTTTACAAGACACTGGTTAAGCCCCATCTGGAGTACTGCATGCAGTACTGGAGGCCACACCTTCACAAGAACATTAACCAAATTGAGGCAGTCCAGAGAATGGCAACCAAAATGTTGCAGGGACTGCATCAGAAAACATATGAGGAGAGGTTAACGGAGCTCATTATGTATACCCTAGAGCAAAGGAGGGAGAGAGGTGATATGATCGAAACATTGAAACACCTTAAGGGCATTAACAAGGTGAAAGAGTCTAAAATGTTTCAATATAAGATAAGCATTTGTCAAAGCGAATATTGTCTTGCTGGCTTTGGTAGTGCAGGAGTTAGAGATGCATAATAGGAATGGCAGTGAAGTATTTATTTATTTATTTATCTTTTGTTGACCGGGTAAGTCACTAGACAAATCCTGCCTATTTTCAGGCACGACCGGGGAGGATACAGATGAATGCCAACTGACCTTGAACCAGATTAAGCTGTTGGTGGTATTTTTAGTGAATGAGAGAAATTTGGCCAGGACACGGGAAATTCCCTACACTTTTCGATAAGTGCCATGGGATCTTTAACATCCACCTGAACTACCACCAATCCAGGCAGATGGGACCTCGGTTTAACGTCTCATCCGAAAGACGGCACCTCAGAAGTGCAGCACCCCTCTCATGCTGCACTACAGTGTCAGTACTGGGATATTAACCCAAGTGCCAGATGTGGGAACCGAACCCACAGCCCTCTGATCTCCCGGCCTCAGAGGCGAGTGTGCTACCTACTGAGCCACTGACACTGACAAATTGACTGACGTATTGAATTGACGCCAACCCCACCCCCACCCTGCAGAGACTGACAGGCATTGGGGTGTGCCTTTGGATCATCAGCTATAACCCCAATGCCATTTAACCTCACCCTACCCTGTAGACACTGACGTGTCATGTTGTGCTTTGGGGTCTTTGGGCCTTATAATTACCCCATTCCATAAGGAAATACGCTGAGATGGGTGCAGTATAGGAGAATGGGGTGAACTTTAGGGCCAAACACTCCAAGGCACACCTCGATGCCTGTCACTGGCTGCAGGGTGGGGTGAGGGTGGAATGGCATGAGCATTACAGCCAATGATCCCAAGTCACACCCCTGACACCTGTCAGTCTCTGCAGGGTGGGATGCTACAGTTGGAAACCCTAACGCTGTAGGCATTAGTTGGTATTTTCACTCCAAATTTTCAACATGGGCTTTTAGAGAACCAACCTCATGAAGAGTGGCACTATCAGTTTGTTAACCGAAAGGTGGTTTTGCATAGTGACTATGCCATTTGGCGACATAGGCACAAAAACACATTTTGGGTAGGATGTGAAAAATGACAACTGCATTGCTCATGAGGAGGTATAAAAAAATGGCAACGCTGAAAATCTGGAGTGAAAATATGAAAAATTGGTGAAGTCATGAGCAGGCATAGAAACTGCACAACACACGTCCGTAACCAAATTATTTTTGGGATTTTTTAACCACATTTTCAACATAGGCATTTTGGGACCTCCCCTCATGAACAGTGGCACTGTGATTTTGTTAATCTGTCCAAAAGTTGATTTCCCACAGCGACCACACCATTGTATGCCACAGGTGCAAAAACACATTTTGGGCAGTATGTGAAGAATGACAGCTATAGTGTTCTAAAGAAGGTGCGAAAAAATGGCGGTGTTGAAAATCTGCCATGAAAATATTGCAAATTTGTGAAGTTACAAGGGTGTGTGGAAACTGTGCAATGCACGCTTGTAACACAGTCATTTTATGGACTTTTGTCACCAGATTTTCAACATAGGCATTTTAGGACCTCTGCTCATGAACAGTGTCACCGTCTTTTTCTCAAACTGTCCCAAAAACTGATTTCGCACAGCGACCGCGCTATTCTGCGCAGTACGTTCAAGAACACATTTTGTCCAGGATATGGAAAATGACAGCTCAACTGTTCATAAGGAGGTATGGAAAATGCCAATTTTGAAAATCTGGATGAAATATTACAAATTCACGCAGTTACAAGCGTGCATGGAAACTACACAACACATACTCATAAAACAGCCATTTTTTGATTTTTCCACAAATTTCCAACATAGGGTTTGAGAGCCCCCTCATGAACAGTGGCACTGTCATTTCACTAATCAGTCCTGAAAGGTGATTCTCGCAGTGACATAAAATCACCTTTAGGGACCGAATCTTCCATGACAGTGACTGAATTCATGAGGAGGGGTCCCAATAACCCCATGTTGAAAATGTTATTTATTTTTATTTATTAAATTTTGATGACTGGGTAGGCCCACTGAGCCCCGGAGGTCCATTTTTCAGGGGCAACCCGGAGAGACATTATTTGGAGCAGCACATACAGAGAAGAGATTACAGAGTATTACAGAGTATATACAGGTAGTTGTAAATTACAGTTATTCTTGGCATTTAATACAGAGCATTTGGAGTACCAGGTTGCAGTTGTTATGAACCCAGACAGAGACCCTAGTACATTGGTTACCTAGTGTGATTAGAGGTAATCTATGATCAAGTATATACAGGTATAGGGGTTGAGTGAAGAAGGGGAGTGTGACTTTCAGGTGTAATGACAGTGACAGGTGCTGGCCTCAAGCATGTGGGCTTTGAGTCTGGTTCGGAAGTTCGGGAGTGGATGCTTCCTGTACCGTGGGAGGAGCTTGTTCCACAGACAGGGGCTGTGAGGCAATGACTTGCCTCCTGCGTTGGTCAGGATCCTGGGGTTTCTAGTAACATCCACCCTGGATCCTCAGGGTCCAGGAGTTATTTTTGAGGGCAATAGTAGCTTCTAGGCTGGGAGGTGGCCAGGTGGAGTAGCTTGAAGGCCAGGCAGAGAGTGGGTACTGGAGGTGAGCATCAAGGTGGGCCACTGTAATTTGGTGAGTGTGTCACAGTGGTGGCTTCTGGGGTGATCCTGGGTAGCAAATCATGCTACCTTGTTGTACAGGATCTGCATTCTAAAATTCTCAAAATGCCTGAGATATGCACCAAAGTTGAAAAAACCTATTTATGCCATTATACAGCTTACTGGCATTTCTTCAGTTCACAGTCAGCTTTGAAGAGTGCAGACGTGTTCCTGGTCCACCGAAGATCGTCTCAACATGCTCCAGAGGTAAGTATGGGGATGAGGGGGGTGTGGGAAGGCAGGGTGCGCAGACTGTGGGCACGGGTTGGGGATGGCCACAGGAGTCTATGAGGGATTATTTTCTGTTTTGCAGATTTAAAAAAAAAAAAAACATTGCGGGACAGTTTTTGTTTTACTGGGGCATTTGGCATGCTTGGGTGGGCTCCCAGCATGCCACCTGACCCTTTTTTTCGGGGGTGCTGAAGCCGATGGGGGATTGGGCACCCCCATTGGCACATACCAAAGGGGGGGCAAGAGCCGAGGGGGATTGGGTACCCCCTCGGCACCTAACAAAAGTGGGCGGGGTCATTATGCCAATGGGGAGGGCTCCCCATTGGCAAAATAAATGGGAAGGGGGACTGAAGCTGATGGGGATTGGGCCCCCCGTCTCGGCAAAGAAAGACAGTTTGGGGAGGTGCAAGATGCTAAGGGGGAATGGGCACCCCCTCGGCATACACTTTAAATGGGAGGGGGGCATTATGCTGATGGGGATTGGGCTCCCCCATCAGCAAATGAAGTGGATTGGGGCACTCTGCATGGTGGCAGTCAGTGCCGCCATGTTTATTAAACTGCTTCACCAGGAAAGGCACGCCGCTGCATGACGAGCTTGGCTCTCATTGCAGCGGACCTTTTCTTAGATCCCCACACATCGCATGCATGAAGCTGACACCCAATGTCAGTCCCAACCTCAAAATACCAGGGTCAGAGACAATCCAATTCAGGCAGAATATTAGACTGAAAATGACATTAATCTTGCGATTTTGGATGTTAGACTGGGGCATGAATGCCCAGGGAAGCTAATCAGCATAGCATTTGATCCTTGGTATTTTCATTGATTCCTATACAGAGAGAAAAGACTAAACATTTGTTGCCCATATGGGAAGGACTCAGATATCCTGCCCCCAAGGCATTAGAGAAAATTGTGGCCACTCAAATCTCTGGTAACCTCTCTAAATACAATGTTCTCTGCCCTGAGCAACATGGGTTCAGAGCTGGTCATAGTACCAATACAGCTCTCCTGGAGTTATCCAACTTCCTCCACACATCTTTGGACTCTGGCTCCATGGCTGGTGTAGTATTCATTGACCTGTCTAAAGCCTTTGATACCGTATCATCCTCTCCTGTTAACCACCCTCAACCACCTAGGCTTTGCCACTGATCCGGTCTCCTGGAGCGCCAGCTATCTCTCAGCCCGCTCTCAACGTGTGAAAGTTAGTGGAACTCTCTCCAGCACCTGCCCAATTCACTCTGGAGTCCCCCAGGGCTCTATTCTTGGACCCCTACTCTTCTCCCTCTTCCTCAACTCGCTACCCAGCAAATGGGCAGGTAAGATCATACTTTACGCTGACGATGCAGTACTCATCGCTTCTGACAGTAACCCCATGTCGCTCCAGAATTCTCTCCAGCTTGCCTATGATTCTGCTGAAACCTGGTTCACTGAGCACCGACTCATAATCAACCTAAAGAAAACAAAAACCATGCTCTTCTCCCTCCCAAAATAAGTCCAAAATTTTCCTTTCGCTATCCACTCCTCCTCAATATCCCCATCGATCGTGTGCAGTCCTATAAATATCTTGGAATAATCTTTGACCCAGCCCTCTCCTTCCATGGCCACATCTCCACCTTGAACTCTGCCGCCAACACACAGCTGAGCATTCTTTACCGGCACAAAAAATGCCTCCCCTCTTTCGCCCTCTGCTTGGCTGTCACCTCCTCTGTCATATCACTCATCGACTACGGCCTTCCGGTCTATGGGACTGCGGATCAGACGGCCCTGAGCAAGGTTCGCCTTACAGTTAACAAAGCCTGCAGACTTATAACCGGTGCACCTAGACTTACCCACACCTGTCTGCTGTACTCCTTGGCTACCCTACTCAGCCTGGATGAGCGGCTCATGTACCAAACATGCCAACTCACCTTTAAAGCCCTCCATGGCCTATCCCCCTCTGGCTTATCTGACTCAATCCACCGAGCTAATCCGACTGTGAACACCCGCAGCTCATCCAAAACAACACTGGTCATTCCAAGAGCTAGGACCTTGCAAGGCCAAAGGGCGTTCCCTTACAGAGTGCCCTCTTGGTTTAACTCCCTCCCTGCCGTTATCTCCGACTCTCCCTTGTTAGCATGCTTTACACGCAGCATCAGAAATCACCTGCTCATCTCACGCAGATGCCGCTGCCGCTAAATTACAAAAAAAAACCCAAAAAACAAACTCCCCTCCGACAACACTCACCGAGCTGCACTCCCACCTTTCCTACTCACCGCCTCCCCTACCCACTCTTCCTCCCTGGCCCTCCCCCTTCCTTCTGCTTCCCAGCCCCACTCCCCTCTTACCCCCCAATCTCCTTTACCTCTCTCCCCACTAACCCTAATTTAGTCTATTTATTCTTCATATGTATTGGAACCAACTGTAACCTTGAATGACACTTACCTTGAACCTGTATTATCTGTTGTCTCCTGTGCCACTGTCTGTGTCCTCTATGTGACGAGGTACCTTTGTAAATGATCCCCTGGCTCAAAGGTTGTTAAACTGATGTTTAAATAAATAAATAAATAAATATTTAAGACACAAGGGGCAGTGGTCATAAAAAGCCATTGACCCAAAACATCAGAAACATATGCACATGCTTTTTAGTTGCTAATGAAACAATAAAGAATGCTTTTGGAAGCTAACTAGCTTTTGAAACTCCTACTGCATGTTTGCTGATTCCTTTCTAGCCTTCTTGGCATGCCTTAATTCTTTTGCACATTTCTTCTGCTTCAGATTTAGCATAGCCATTTGTGTCTTTTCCTTGTCTGGCTTCTCATGGCACTTAGCCACTGTCATCTCTAATCTTGCTAATTATAGCTTCCTTGAACCCCCCAGCTGGTACCTCCCCCCATCCCAGCACATTTCAGACAATACTGCAGGCCATCAGAGAAGAAATGTCTTGCACAGTCATGGCAGACTCGAAGAGGCAAGCGAGGATGGAATCCCCTGGCATTTCAATGTAAACTAGTAGCATGAGTGCCCATAACAGTTTTAGCTAGCACTCTGCCGAAATGAAAACAGAACTCTTTCTTGGCATGCATTGACTTTTAGATAGATTTCAGTTTTACAGTCAGATGTTCTTTCTTTGGTGTAGGAAAATGTAATCCCTCCCTCACCTGTTCACCAAACACACTCCAGTTGCCTCCCCACCTTACCTACTGTCACATAAAGCACACCATTCCTCCAGCCAACCTCCCTCTTGTCCACACCACCTTCTCCCTCATCTAGCATCCACAAAATCAACCTGCAATAATGAAAATAGTCTCCCACTGAAGAGTGTCTGCTCTGTTCAGTGTCAGTCTTGAAATGGCATGAATGAATGGTGATGTCTGTGTTCCTAGTAAAACCTGACTGGTTGAATTTTCAGCCAATCGGATTTTACTGGGAGCAAAAGATGTCACCATTCATTCATTTGTGCACTTATGAGATGGACACTAACTCCAAAACTGTTCTAAGAGTGAAAGAAATAGGTTATTGACAACTTTGGTTCAGCTTTGAGCTGGCGTCTAAAAATTTGGTTTAAGAATTTAACTGAACCACCGCAGCTTCATATGCAGTAATTGGCACGTGCTAAAGAAAAGTACAAATGGGGGGTATGAAAGTCTTGAGGTCAGCAATAAATAGTAATTACAGTAGCTTATTTGTGGAAGGTGCTGCTGACATACATCTGCTCCACATTATTATGTTTGCATGCATGCTTGTGCAAGAAACATAGTGCCACCATATGAATTTTCGTAGGTGTGCCATTCCTCTTCCAATGCCCTGCTCCTTCTTGCAGGTGCAGCCTCACTGCACCAATAAGTGTCCGATCTGTCTATGACAGCAGTTCAGATGCAGTGGCATACAGTTCAAGCAAAATACCACTACAATCAGCAGTGGTAATGTGTGAAGCAATTTGCATACTGCCATCAGCAGGCAATTTACATACTGCCGTTGGCAGTATGCAAAGTGCCTACACATCAACATTGCATCTGAACAGCTGTCATAGACAGCTCTGTTTCTTGTCCCCCATAACAAACACCCAGTAGCATGCTGGGGCCACCCCAGTGTGCTCATGCCTCCCACATTGTATGGCTGACAGGGTTGCCCAATCCCCATCGGCTCCACTGCCCCCAAACAGACTTCCAGTTGCCATGCTGGAGCCCACCCCAGTGGGGCAAAAGTCCATATGGCTGATGGGGTGCCCAATCCCCGTCGGCTCCACTGTTACCCCAAAACAGACTTCCAGGTGTCAAGTTGGGAGTCCACCCAAGTGTGTGCAAAGTCCATATGGCCAACAGGGGTGCCCAATCCCCTATCAGCTCCACTGCCCCCCCAAACAAACTTCCAGTTGCCACGCTGGGAGCCCACCCCAGCATGGCAAAAGTCCTATGTCGTCTTCGTAAAAAAGGAAAAGACACCTGTAAGGAAAAACTGTCCCTCGTTGACTGTCTTGCCCCCCTTCCCAACCAGCGCCCACCATCTGTGCACCCACCTCCCCACACACTCACTCTGACCCCATACTTACCTCTGGAGCCCAGCATGATGATCTTCAGTGGGCCGGGAACACGTCTGCATTCTTCAAAGCCAACCGTGAACTGAAGAAATGCCGGTAAGCTGTATGATGGCATAAATGTTTTTTTTCAACTTTGGTGCATATCTTAGCCATTTTGGGGGAATTTCTTCACCAGATTTTCAACATGGGGTTCTTGGGACCCCACCTCATGAACTCAGTCACTGTCATTTTGTTATTCGATCCTGAATGATGATTTCACAGTCACTGCACGGAACCACCTTTCAGGACTGATTAACAAAATGACAGTGTCTAATTCATGGTGAAACCAAAAGCTCTATGTTGAACATTTGATGAAAAATTCCAAAAGAGACTGTTTTATGATCATGGTTTGTGTGCAGTTCCCTCTGCGCCCTTAACTTTGAGAATTTTAATGTTTTCCTCCCAGATTTTCAACATTGCCATTTGCCACGCCTCCTAATGAACAGTACAGTTGTCATTTTTCACATCTCCCCAAAAATGTGTTTTCGCACATGTAGAACACATTGGCATGGTCGGTGTGCGAAATCAATGTTCGGGACACATTAAGAAAATCACAGTGACACTGTTCATGAGCAGACATGTTAAAATGGCTATGTTGAAAATCTGGTGACAAAAGTCCATAAAATGACTCTGTATGAGCGTGCATTGCGCAATTTCCATGCACCCTCGTAAGTTCACAAATTTGTAATATTTTTAGCCCAGATTTTCAAGATTGAAATTTTTCCAGACCTCCTTATGAACAGTACAGCTGTCATTTTTCACACCCTGGATGAAATGTGTTTTCGCACTTCCGGTGTAGAATAGTGTGGTCGCTGTGGGAAATTAGTGTTCTGGACAGATTAAGAAAATCACAGTGACACTGTTCATGAGTGGAGGTCCCAAAATGCCTGTGTTGAAAATCTGCTGTAAAAAATCCACAGACTAATTACATTACGGGTGTACATTGTGCAGTTTCTATGCACGCTCGTGACTTCACCAGTTTTTCTATATTTTCACTCCAGATTTTCAACAATGCCATTTTTTACACCTCCTCATGAACAGTACACTTGTCACTTTTCACATTCTGTTTGAAATGTGTTTTTGCACCTGTGGCGCCAAATGGCTCAGTAGTTCTGCTAAATCACCTTTTGCCTATCGAACTGATAGTGTCACTGTTCATGCGGTAGGGTCACCAAATGCCCATGTGGAAAACTTGGAGTAAAAATACCAAGAAACGTCCAGGGTGTTAGGGTTTTTGACCATAACACCCTACTCTGTAGGGACTGACAGGTGCCAGGGGTGTGACTTGGGATTGTCACCAGTGATGCTCCTGCCATTCCACCCCCAACCCCACCCTGCAGCCAGTGACAGGCATCGAGGTGCGCCTTGGACCCCTTGCCCCCAGAGTTCACCCCATTCTCCTATACTGCGCCCATTTCAGCATATTGCCTGATGGAATGAGGTGAATGTGAAGACCAAACACACCAAGGCACACCTCAACACTTGTCAGTGTCTGAAGGGTAGGGTGAGGTAAAATGTCATGACCGTCCTGTGCGACGACCGAAAGGCACACCCCAATGCCTGTCCATCTCTGCAGGGTGAGGGTGGAGTTGGTGTCAGTTCAATATGTCAATGCATTCCTATACTGCATCTAACTCCTGCACTTCCACTGCTAATGCCAGCAAGCAAACATTCGGCATTGACAAATGCTTGTTGTTCTTGGTGTTGTGACAGAGTCTGAAAAACACATTATAACTACCATGAACCAGTGTGAGCTACAGTAATAGTTATTATCCACTGCAAACCTCAAGGTGTAAACTCCATGTAGTCTTTGCTTTACCTCAATGCCAGTTACTATAATCGTTATGAAATCTGTCCACCAGTCTGGAAGAGAAAAAGTGAAAAAACAAATCATTAACTTCACCAATAATTTCAACTTGGTATACTAAATGCTAATACTAATCAAATCACAATTAAATCCAAATGGCACTGGGTGTCACTGCCCTAGGCAGGTAAGGGGGCACATTCCAAGAACAGAAAATCTAATTCTACAAATTACCATAAAGATATAGTAAAGTTAATAAAAATAAACACTCTCCTTTGTGAATGAAATATAGTAGGCAGCCCACATATGGTAACTCCAGATTACCTGCCCTTGGGCCCTCTTTTCTGCCTCCCACCGCAGTCACCTGTGTGGATTAATCTGCGTTCTGCTCCAGGATCTGTATCTTGCACTACTTTGTAGGTAGGGAAGTGATAGGGGAAGCAGGTAGATGCCAGGAATAATCTTTAAATAGGACTTGCATGACCCCTACTTAGACATGCAAGGGCATCAGGAGAGCTGATCACTGCTTTTTTATCAACTTTTTTTTTTTATTACTCTTGTACCTGACAGTGCCATGCTCCAGCTCCAATCCAGATTCCCCTCCTGGCTACTGCAGTACCTCTTTGCCCACCGCTATACCCATTTCCATCTATCCCTCATTAGCATACTGTTCTGTACCAGATTGCTGAGTCATGGACAGTTTTGGGTCCACTCTTTGGATTGCCTGATGGGTGTAGTTGGAGGCAGGGTGTAGGGTGTGAGGAGGGTCTGCCATTCTGCCTCCAATGGTGATTTTTCCCTCAGTTTCGTCCCCGCCCGCCTACCTCCTTCTTCCAAACTGTATTTTCCCTATAAGTTCAATGGTTGTACTGTATAGTGTCAGCTACTGTGATTCCCAAGCATCTAACCATGCTGATGGCATTTGATTCAGAGACCACTTGCACTCTCCCTGATCAATTTCTATTTGACAGCATTTTACCATAGTGTGATGGGGAGCCACCTACCAGCCTTTTAATTCTGGGAGGACATGAAATGTCATTTAGGTGGCCTGGTCTTGAGGATCTGTAACAGTCATTGTCACTCTCTCCACCATAGTTTATATCCTTTTGTTTAGTGGCATGGGGGTGGGCTAAGCGTTGAGTGGGTGGGGTGGAGGATGTATCTTTGTCTTATTTTGGCCAGGGTTGGCAGGGTGGGGATCAAATTTGTGCTGAATAACGAGGAAATGGATGTTTTATTGATTATTTCCCCTAGTCTGGGGAAGGAGTGGGATTGGGTGCTGCTGTGTGGGCTGAGGAACTGTTCATCATGGTACTGTTGGGGCATGGGAGGAGGCTGAGATGGGGTGCTACAGCGGGTGGGAACTTACTGTTTTAAAACTTTTTAACCTTTTTTAAAAATGTGCTTTACACTGCAGATTCTTTGTGTCTAGTGTCTATGTGTTAGTTGAGACCCTTTGTTATTATCTTCTATATATGTAGTGTATTATTGTGTATTTATTTGTGTATTTTGAGTATATGCTGTATTACGTTTTTTCTATTTTGTTGTGTGTCTGAGTCCTCCATGAAATTGGCATTTGATATCCTTGAAGTTTATCCAGTTACCAAATTTAAAATAAAAGCTAAAAATAAAAATGAGTGAATTGCATGTGTGGCACAACGTCTGGCATGTAGCCAGCAATTCAATGGCAAATGGAAGCTTCACAACACCCCTAGCAGTAAGTCGACCTCCTGCTTGACTGTTGCAGTTCCTTTCCAGGCTCTGTAGACTAGAGATGTGCTGAAGCAATTCTGGTTAAAGCAAGTCACCACAAACTTGGGTGGCTTTGGCAGGAATTGGGTCCGAGTCACTCCTTTTTGGTCCAGCTCAGAAAAAACTCAGAGCCTTTGTTTTTTTTTAATAAACCTGTTTCTTTCACCCATTCTCCCCTTCCCACCTGCCAGTATCTTTTGTGGCAAAAGCCCCTAAACCATTTTTGCTTCTCAGTCACCAATAGCTGACTGGGGGGGGGCTGATGGGCCACAGACTCAGTAGTCCTTTACTTTTTTCTGGGCTAGCTCAGTTGCTTTTCTTTCCCCTGCAGCATGCCACTATGTAAGTAGTTGAGCAGAGTGCTGAGGAGTTCCAACCTGTATGCAATGCAATACATTCTGGCTAATACAAAATCACAATGTGCCAGCATGGTGTGCATAGGATGTGGGCATACTGTGCAGGCACACATAAGCACTACGTGCGTGCATGCATGCAACCCTATGGCAGCATGCACGATGTGTCATAAGACACCATGGAGGGCTGCAGCACGCAGCTACACTGGGAGCCAGCACATCATGACGTGGGGGTGTGGCTACGTAACTGGCATGGACAGACCCACTGAGTGCATGAGGATTGTGCGTGTGGCATGCATGTGCGGGCCGCAGGGCATGTACACATATGTGTGGCCAAGGGCTGCTGTAAGCAGTAGCATAAGCCAGGGACACCACCACCAGCCATGACAGATGGCGTCAATGGAGCAGAGTGCCACCTGCATGGGATGCTCCAGCTGTGTCTGTGCACCGTGTATGGCACCATGGCCACCCATCCACCACAAGTCCCAGCCTGAACACATCCCTGAGGGTTGGCCAAGTGTGCCAACATCAGAGGTGTGTGCAGGTGCCACACAGGTGGACACACTGACATGCACATGCCTGAGGTGCCCTGACAGCAACGCCATGACATGGTGCTGCTGTGGCCACGGACACCCTGAATACCATGATATTGTGCCATGGGTAACCCCAATGGTGTTTGCTGACACCGTAAACCCCCACAGCCCGGCGCACATGCCCAATGCCCGGACACCACACATGCGGCCACAGGCGAACAAGCAGGCACCCCCCCCGCATGGCCAAGCTCACTGGAATGGCATCCAGGACAGAAGACCCCCATCCACCATGGCGTGAGGCCACCAACACGCACCCTCAACCACACACACACACACACACACACACACACACGAATCAATGACCAGACAGTGGCTACGAAAATAAACTTTAATACAGAATGTGCCATCAACAGTACTGAAACAAAATGGCAAATGAATGTCCCAATAAGCAATGAAAGGAACCCCCAAAGTCACAGCTATCACCCACCCCACCCAGAACAGGCCCCACCCCTCATGTTGCTGCTGCTGCAGTCTCTGTGGCCCCTGCCTGGGGCAGAACCTCTTCTTCTTCTTCTTTAGCTGATGCCCCCCGCTGCCTCTTCCTCCAGAGCTATTCCTCATCACTGCTGCTGCTGCAACACTCATCCACTTCCTCCACCCATGGCCAGGCAATCCTGTTGAACACCATTCTCCTCACAGGCCCCCTGTAGCGCTGTGGAGAAAAAGAAGACAGTCAGAACCGAGCTCACAGACATGCACCCCCACAAACTATCCCCCTCCCACCTGGTAACAATCAGACACACAGCATGGCATCTGCCAGGTCCCCCCCCTTTGTGGGGCAGCACTGCCAAGTGCACACCTGTGGAAGGCAGCATCGCCAATGGCCACAATGGCGTGAGTGCCCACCATGCGAGGTGTGTCATAGTGCACACTGCCCTGCAGCCCCCAAGCACATAACTGCCATCCACCATGGCAGCACATGCCATCCACTGGCAGTGAGGCACCAGGTGCAAAGTGATGAACATGGCAGAATGGCAACTGCCCGTAGCGGCAGTACAGATGTGAGGGCACACATGTGTGTCATGTACATGGGCAGCCATGACACAAGATGTTGCTTCAACCACATGCCGTGACCTGGCTACATGTACCTGAACATGGGTCCAAGGTGTGCACACTGCAGATGGTTGGCATTGGTGCAACACTGTACTGTATTGGTGGCCAACAGGCAGCTAGCCATGTGCTGTCCACCTCGGTAAGGCCCAACATGCACATGCCATGGTGCCCGATGGTGCCGCACTACTCAGGTGCCCCCACCCTTCCACATAGCTATTCAGGCTGACATGCATGAGACAAACCCTGATCCATGCTTGGAATGGCAGGCATATTCCACTCTGCCCCTGCTGACATGCTATAGCCACTGTTGTCATCACGGAAAACTGGCCCCATGCCTGGCTGTGTCTGTGGTTGTGGCCTGCACCGACGCTGGCCAACACATCCCCCCCCCACACCACCCACACAAAAACAAGAGTCCACAGTGCATCACAGTCGGCAATCACTTACCATCAATGGCACTGTCAGACGCCACAGCATCCTGGGCTCAGCATCCTCAATCTTACCTGTGTAGTGCGGCTCTCCATTGAATGTCACCTACCAGAATTAGTGGGGCATGGGTCTTTGCCACCGCCAATGATACAGCCCCCTTGGGTGAACCACCATGACCTTCACCCCATCCTGCTGCACCTGTTGCCATGGCTCCAGAATGGTCAGCATGCCCGTGTCATCATGCATGGGGAAGGAGAGGGGAACAAAAGAGGAAACAGACCATAAGTACACAGTGGCAGTCAACACCCACCCCCCATCCTGACATGCGTGCACACACACACACACACACACACACACACACACACCCTCTGCGATAAGTACTCACCAGTTGATGGGTCTGTGCCCTCCACAGCATGCCATAGTCCCTGCTGTCACTGTATTCCTCCTCAGCTACTCTCCACAGCTACTGTGGGAATCTCTCTCCATGATGCTAGAAGAAGCCACACATTTGTGGCCACCATCCTTATATAGTGTCCCAGGGCAAGCTGTGCATGTGTCACGTGAACCCACATGTGCCACTCACCATGGCATGTTGTGCCACGTGCTGCAATCCATGCCCCCACACAGTGGCATACTGCCACGCTCAGCCATAGCTGCATTCTGCCACAATGCCGCACTGCACATGGCAACGCACATGCCCACAGCAGGCTGCATGTAAGACATATAAGACGACTGACACCATATTGCAGCAGGGTTCTATAGCCAGGTCATATGCTGTGCGATGGAGGGATATGTCTGGGACTACTATTGAACCTGTACCTGCAGAATGCAGGGCATTCCCGGGCAGATGACCATGTCCATGGGGCGTGCATGTCCCGACCACGCATATCCAGAAATGAGCTCAGGGACATGCATTGCATAGAGAGGTTCCACCTGCCATGGCTCATGATTGTGCAGCTATTCAACCTTGTCCAGGACCACGTTGCCCTGCAGACGTGATGCTCCAGGACCATGTCCATAGAGACTAAGGTCATGTGCTCCCTGGCATACTACATGTCTGGGACATTCCAGCACAATGCGGGTGATGGCATCGGCATCAGCCAGTCATCAATGTTGTGTGCCTTAGCACACGCCACAGACACACTGCTAGAGCACACAAGAGACCACATACACCTCCCAATGACTGACACTGAGGTCTGGGCCACTAACAGGCATTCTACTCTCTACATGGCATGCACAATGTACTCAAGGTGGTGGATGGCACACACATCACTATCATCACACCATCAGTCTCCGAGAAGGCATATCACAACAAGAAGGGGTTCCATAGCATGAACTGCCAGGTCACATGTGACGTGGCTTGCGTGTTCACTGATGTGTGCAAAATACCAGGGTCAAGCCACAATGCCTACATCCTGGATGCCTCAGGGCTGTCGTGCAAACTCCGTGCAGGACACATGGACGACTGGCTATTGGGTAGGTGTGGTGTGCACATGGGGGTTGACCATAGTTGGCATGTACTGACTGACCTGTTTCCCATTCCTCACAGGTGACAGCGGATATCCACTATGTCCATACCTGATGATGCTCTTCCTGGCACCAGCCACAGTGGCAGAGAGGCCTACAATACTGCACACGGTGGATGCAGTCCATCATAGAGAGAGCATCGGTATCCTGAAGATGCATTTCACTGCCTGGATCACATTGGGGTTGCCATCATGCTGGCTCCATGCCACGTGTGTCATGTCTTCTCCATGTGCATAATGCTGCATAATATGGCCATGCATCACGGGCTACCAATGCTGGAATACCACCCACTGGACATGCCACTGGGGCATCAGTGTGATGAACAGTACTGAGGTCATGAGATGGCTGCTGGCTGTGCGGTCCATGCTGTGGTTGTGAAGGGGACATTCAGGTGGTAACCGCGAGGTGCCATGCCCATTGATGCCCGATATCAGCGATGGGTGGGCCTCCAGTAACAATTTGTGCATCAAAGAATGGCATCCATCCCAGGAATGGGCTGCATTGCCCTACATGCACCCATGATAACTCATGACTGAGGATGTATGCCTGCAATAGTGCCAATGTGCTGTGCATGCACATACGTAGCTGCCCATGGCTGGCGTTTGGTGACAGGGCTCATGTGCCGCTGTGTTAAGCCCATGTACCACAGCAAAGTGACCAGCCAAACAGGGGTCCACCCTCACCGTTGTTCCACCATCCCTCCCATTGGTGCCATCACAAGCCATTGTGGCACTGCCCTGTACCACCCTATGCCACCACGGAATGTCTGTGTGTCTGTCAGTGTGTCTGTGTGTCTGGATGAGGGTGTGTGTGTGTGTGTGTGTGTGTGTGTGTGTGTGTGTCACCATCACACACTTCCACAGCGCCATTGCCATGCCATGCATCCTTCATGTCCATCATGTCTGGGGGGAGCCATACGTAGAGATGTGTGAAATTGGAAAATTTCGGCTAGCAAAATATTTCATGTAATTCCTGCATTATGTAAGATTTTTTGCCTAGGTGAAATGTAATTTCGTCTCTGTTTCTGCTTTCGTGTAATGCGAAATTTTGCCCAATTTCACCAATTTCACTTTTGGGGAAGGCAAAATGTTGCCATTATCCTGAATTTCACCAATGTTTTTCAATTTTGCCAGTGAAATTGCAATGCATTGTGGGTAGATAGCTGAAATATCAAATGCAGGCTGTTTCCTGCAAAGTATATTGTCTGTTGAGTGGGAGAGAAGTTCAGTGTGGTGCATCACAGCCAACAAACCCTTCAAAAATCTCTTCATTTGTGATTTTTGAGAGTTAATTGCTCCCAAGATTTCAATTTAGTTCCTAGTGCTGCTAGTGAACATTTTTTTGGTTTTGTATCTTTGGATAATACTTAGTTAAACTTAAGTAGTGTTTTCAGTTTTCTCTGTATCTGTGAGGGAGTTGAGTGGGGGAGGGTTGACCGTGTGTGTGTGTGTGTGTGTGTGTGTGTGTGTGTGTGTGTGTGTGTGTGTGCGCGCGTGTGCGTGTAAGTAGAGCAGGCTAGTTCCTAATATTTGACAGATTTCTCACAAGTTGTGAGTGAGTTTCTGTAATTTCTTTTAAGTCTTAATATGTTTGTTGGTGTGCTACTTATTTGTTATATTTTTCTTACATATGGACTCTTTTTTGGGTAACTTTATCTGAACAGTTACTACATTCTGACTGAGTAGTTCTGTTCCTATTTCCCTTTACTTAATTACTTTTGTGATTAATTTTTTCTATTGAAAGTATTCATGTACATTGACCACTTGACTTGTCCAGCACCTCGATCCAGCATCCACACACCCGGATGGAAGACTTGTATTTAGTCACCAGTGCCATACAGAGATGGGATGCATCAGCAAATGTTCACCGGAAAACTAAACAATCATTCCAAGTGAAGTACTTTGTACCTGGCAATAAAAGCAAAAGAAGACATTCTGAGCATTGTTACAACTAGGTGCCCCCCGCCCCCACCAACATTACATGAAGCAATACTTACATCAGGGAATGGCTGTTAAACTGGAACCCTTGACATGAGCAGACTGTGTCTGATGAGCACAGCCAGCAGCCAGCAGCCAGATTGGGAGGTAACAGATGCACTCCAGCAGTGGAATTCCTGAATATGGACACCTATATAGAACATAGTTACTGTCAATGTCTGATGTCTCTGTATTGCAATAACCACAAACTTAATACTTAACCATATCCACCAACCCCACACCAACTCTCAACCACCTCCTCCACCACCCGCCCACCAAAGACCATCACAAATTAAGAAATACTTTACACAAGTTCATGAATTGCACACGTATTGTGCAGCAGCATCAGTGTACCTCAAGTTAATAGCACCTGAATTCCTGCACATTGACAAAAGCAAAAATAATACAATTACAATCCAACTCAGATATCCAAGCTGCAGTCACCTATCCCTCCCAGTAATGAAAAATGCAATACTTACCTTGTCCTTGTACAATGTGAAATGTGATGCTTTCCAACATCTCGTATCCAAATCCTGGCATGCATGTCATGATGATGTACTCCTCAGCACACTAGATAATATAAAATCAGTACAAACATATAAGAACTCAAGACGTTCCAATAGCAACCCACCATCCCCCTTCTCTTGCACCTGAAAAAATAAATACAGACAGATACTTATGTATGCAGCAGCAGCTGCAGCATTGATCGACTATGCGAAGAGGATCCCCATGAAACAGACAAAGCATTACTTCTTGTGGCAACTAGTCAGAGCAGCAGGCAGCAGTTACAGGCAACAGCGGCAGCACACAAAATGTCATTCAATCCACAGTGACTTAAAACCACAGAGCCAACAGAGCAAACCAGGACAGCATCACTGTGAAATGATAATTCCACAGTTCTCAATCAATTGAGAAACCAGCAGCAGGAGGAAGCAAGTGCAGCTCTAAGCAGCAGAGCCATTTTGTATAAGGATTTATTTTTCTCAACATGGCAAACTGACTTATGTTATGTTGCATGTCAGGCAGTGAAAGCACCACAGTTTGGCCTAAAAAACATATTAAATGGTGCAGAAAACAGCAGATGTGGGTCCTTTGTAGATGTGTACCATGTAACTGCATTTCTGACACCAAATTTCACTCTGAATTTAATGTACCATTTTTCAGAAAAGATATCTGAACATGTACTGCCTGTGCTGCACTTACAGAAACAAGATGTGGTCTAAAATCAGTTGTAAACATTGGACCAAAGACCATCGAGTGGGGCTTTGGGTGCCATAAAACATCATGGCTGTGACCTGATTTCAGTCTGAAGTTACTGTAACATTTTTATGGAAACATTTCTATACTTTTGGGCCATGTTAGGCAGTGTTAACACCAGGATTAGATTAGGCCTTAAACCTTTGGTAAACCATGGGCCAAACAACATGTTTTGATCCAGGTGGAAGGTGTGCAACATATAACAGCATGTCTGACACCTGATTTCTGTCTGAATGTACGGTGCAATTTTTTGGGAAACATTTCTGGACTTCTGTAGCATGTTAAGCAGTGGCAGCACCATGGTTAGGCCTGAAAAGCATTTAAATGGTGCAGAAAACAGTAGATTTGGGTCCTCATGGTGGATGTGAGCCATGCAACTGCATGTCTGACACCTGATTTATGTCTGAATGTACTGAGAAATTTTTTGTGAAACATTTCTGGACTTCTGGGCCATGTTAGGCAGTGTTAACACCAGGATTAGGCCTTAAACCATTGGTAAACAGTGGGCCAAACAACATATTTTGATCCAGGTGGAAGGCGTGCAACATATAACAGCATCTCTGACACCTGATTTCTGTCTGAATGTACTGTGCAATTTTTAGGAAACATTTCTGGACATGTGCTGATTGTACTGCACTTGCAGAAACAAGGTGTGGCCTAAAATCAATTGTAAACAGTGTCCAAAACAGCATTTTAATGTCTGAGTGCTGGGGGGAGGGGGCACCATAAAACATCAAGACTGACACCACATTTCAGTCTCAATTTGATGCACCATTTTTCCTGCAACATTTCTGGACATTTACTGCCTGTGCTGCACTTGCAGAAACAAAATGTGGCCTAAAAACAATTGTAAACAGTGGACCAAAGATCATAATTTGGTCCAGATGGGGGGTTTGGGCGCCATAAAACATCATGGCTGAGACCAGATTTCTGTCTGAATTTAATGGACCATTTTATCTGCAATGTTTCTGGACATTTACTGCCTGTGCTGCACTCGAAGAAACAAGATGTAGCCTAAAAACAATTGTAAACAGTGGCCAAAACAACATTTGAATGTCTGGTTGCTAGTGGGGCACCATAAAACATCAGGACTGACAGCAGATTTCAGTCTCAATTTGATGTAAAATTTTTTGGTAAAAATTTCTGGACTTGTAGACCCTATTTGGCACCAGCAGCAGTGAGTTTCAGGAAGAAATATTTGGCAAACAGGCCCTAAAACAGTTATTTAATGTCTGGATGGTGGTGGTGGTGGGGGCACCATAAAACATCATGGCTGAGACCTGATTTCGATCTTGATTTACTGTAACACTTTTTTGGGAAACATTTCTGGACTTATGGGCCATGTTAGCCAGTGCCAACTCTCTGTCTCACTCTATATTCTCAATGTCATCCTAATTTTTTCCGGTCATACTGCATTTCTCATCTTATCATGCCTACTCTGCACAGAATGGCTTCAAGAGGCTGTGTTAAACTGTGGCCCTACTGGAGCACATTTTGGACCTGGTGGTGGGGGTGTGGTTGAGCACTATAACACCAGGTTAACATTGTGGCAAGCCATAGGGACACGCATGTTAAGCACAAAAAAAATTTACATCATGTTTAACTTCGCATTAAAAGTGCTTATGTTTCTATGATTGTTGTGTACATATTCATTTAGACTGGTTCTGCACACAGCCAAGACAACTGCCAGCCCATATCATACTTAGCTTTGGGAAAAAATTGTGTTCATAGGAACAATTTACAAATTACAGTACTTGACATTTGTGGCTAGGAGGAAAAAATACATACAGAAGGACTAACATAAACCAAGTAGAAAGGTACAGTGATTGTGGGTAAAGACTAACAAGCATTTGTCAATGCCGAATGTTTGCTTGCTGTCATTAACATTGGAAGTGCAGGAGTTAGGCAGATGCAGAATAGGAATGACAGTGAAGTATTGAACTGGAACCCCACCCCATCCTGCAGAAATGGACAGACATTGGGTGTGTCTTTGGGTCATCGCTGATAACGCTCATGTCATTTCACCTCACTCTACCCTGCAGACACTGACAAGTTTTAAGGTGTGCCTTGGGGTGTTCGGGCTTACACTCACCCCATTCCATAAGAAATATGCTGAAATAGATTCAGTATGGGAGAATGGGGTGAACTTTGAAGCCAAAGAGTCAAAGGCACAACTTGATGCCTGTCACTGGCTGCAGGGTGGGGTGGGGTGAAATGGCATGAGCATTACTGTCAAGAATCCCAAGTCGCAGCCCTGATGCCTGTCAGTCTCTAGAGGGTAGGGCATTATGGTCAGAAACACTAATGCCCTGGGCATTTCTTGGTATTTTCACTCCCAGTTTTCAACATGGGCTTTCTATGACACCACCATATGAACAGTGACATTATCAGTTCATTAGCCAAAAGGTGATTTTGCACAGCGACTGTGCCATTTAGCACCACAGGTGTGAAAACACATTTTGGGCAGGATGTGAAAGATGACAGCTTCACAAGGAGGTGTAAAAAAATGGTAATGGTGAAAATCTGAAGTGAAAATATAAAACAATTGGTGAAGTCAATTATTCTGGGGAATTTTACACCAGATTTTCAACGTAGGCATTTGGTGACCCCAGCTCATGCAAAGTGGCACTGTAATTTTCTTTATTTGTCCTGAACGTTGATTTCGCACAGTGACCATGCCCATTGTGTGCCACAGGTGTGAAAACATGTTTCGGGTAGGATGTGAAAATTGACAGCTGCATGCTGCGAATTTCTTTCAAGTTGGTGGCATGCTTCTGAGCTACTGTCATAGACAGTGTGCTCATTCATTTGTGCCACAGAGACAAGCCCCAAACAGCAATGGCGGCATTGGCCACAACATTGCAGCACCTCCACAACCTCCTACTCCAGCAAGCTGTCACAACATGTTTCTTGTGCATGCGTGCAAGCAAACATAAAAAGCCAATGGGATCCACCATTCCAAGTCCACTCCTCTTGACTGGTAAGTAGGTAATACTCCATTTCACTGAATTAAGCCTCCTCCCCAGAGCACTTGAAAAAAAAATCTGTAAATTCCTGCTTCCAGGGATGCCGGGGGCAGGAAACACATAACTAAAGAATGAAAATACTCATATGTAACCCCCTTGTTACCCGGGGTTACTAGAATCCCAGTAAGACCTAGTGGTAGGCAAGGAAGGCAGCTTGTGAAACTCCAGTTAAATGGATTTCACACTGTCTCACTCTGTTCTCAGTCTCAGCTGAGACTGAGGGATGACATCACCAATAGAACTATCGCAGCTGCATGAGCCACATTGGAATCTGCAGCAAGGGAGTTGGTATAAAACGTTGGGAGGTTTGAAGAGATTCAGTCAGTTCAATATGGAGTTGGTGTTGGGAGTTTGCTGTGAAAGCAGCACAGCAGCTCAGTGTAGGCTCTAGGAGCCTCAGCCCTGACAGAGGGCTGCTTTTAGGTAATAAGGGTGTGTGTCTCCACCAAAACAGAGACACAGAAGATAATTGAAGTGGTGGAGACTGCTGTTTTCGGGTCTCAGTGCCCCCTCCCTCTGGGGATGGGGGGCAGGAAAGGGTTTCCTGCAGATTCCTGGGGCAACCCCCTAGTTCTGCTACTGAAGAAGAAGCTGCCTGTTTGTTCCAGAGTTTATTTGGAAGAACAAGAAGACTTGTGAGTTGCCTGTGGGGCACCTGCAACTGGAGGGTGAGTGTCTGCTCTTCCTGTAAGAGCCTATGTTTTTCACCCTGGGACTTGTGTGACAATGTGGGGATTGAACTACTAAAATAGTGGGAAGCCTAGAGTAATGGGCTAAGCAACAAGTAAAAGTAGGTTCAAGTCCAGAGCTTATGGGGATGAAAATGATATGTAGAGGAGATGTGACAGACGTCTGCCCAAGAATCTACATTTGCAAGTTTTCAGTAAAGGAATTGTTTAGTTTCCAGGGAAATGGCTGGGTATGGGCTGTGGGAGCTGGAGGTGGCTGGCCCCCCATCTTTAGTGACCAGGTCCATCTCTACGGATTTCTTCTGTTGATTTCTACTTTACCTCAGGCATTTGGCCAGTGATGAGGGAAGTACCCAGATGTGGGATTGGAAGTAAAATTCTCTCTAGGAGTTGAAGGCTCTAGTGTGGTTTGGGGAGCCACAACAGGATAATTGGTTCATTCCCAAAATGGACTATGGATCAAGTGGCCGGGGGGGGAGCTGGGCCAGTGGGGAAAACCCAAGTAGTGTACAAGTCGGGCTGTGTACCCAAAGCTGCGTGCAAGTCTGGGCTGTGTGCCTGGTGGGTTTAGAGCCTAAGGGCTGGAAATAGTGATAAAGTATTCTGTTGTCTCTAATCTGCATTACCAGGAATGTAAGTAAGTAAGTAAGTAACAATTTATTGATCAGCAATAGGCCGTATACAATATGGAATATTATACACATCACATAAAATACAGATCATAAAAAACTGAGACTAATATTATAGGTCTAATCTTACGCCCAACATATCACACCAGAACAGAAAATACCATATTAAAACTATAAATAAGCTACTGTATCTATTATTTTAATCAAGATAAGTAGATTTCATAATAATATGGACCATTCTTTAGAAATGAGTAGTTAAAAGGAATTTTGCCAATAATTCAATGATTTTTTTATCTTTAGTTTTGAAAAGATAATCCAACATATTTAAAGGAGCGAGACTGAGACCTCCAAGAAATTCACCCAACCATTTCTTTCTTGATGCTTCATAAAGAGGGCATAGTAGTACAACATGTTTCAAATCGTCTATTGTTTCCAAGCCACATTTACAAAATGGAGAAGATAGGGCTTTTCCCTTATATCTATACTGCGCATAATTTGCTGTATAACACTCTGTTCTAAATCTAGTATAAATCCTCCTTAACCTAAAGTTTGTTATCGTGGAAAGATATAGCTCAAAACTACTTGAAAGTTTAATTGTTTTGTAATAGTCATGAAATTTGAGTTTAGAGAGCTGTGTAAGCAGATAATTCTCATCTAATGCTCCCAATCTAATTTTGACATCCTGTTTGATTTCTACTAGAGGTCTATAATATACTTCATAAAGTAGATGTCCCAAACCGGCTGGCATCATAACCTCCTTGATGAACCGAATACTGAGATGGGTAAAACCCAAGTTAGCCATTCTTATACTTTCTTCAAGGCACATTCTGGGATATCTACTTTCTGGCAACAAGAAAAGTTTGAGCAAAAATATAATTAGTTGCTCCTGAATGAGTGAATGTAAGGTGCCCTGTCCTAATTCCAAAGCTAGAATACATTTTGTTGTCCCTTGCTGTAACATGAGGATATGTCTATACAGATTGTTTAGTTTGTAACCTTCAGTCTGTGCATATCCCCATATTTCTAAAGCATATAATATGCTTGTTCTTATTTTAACATGAGTACATTCACTACTCCCTTAACTGAAGTTTTCCCATTTTATTATTAAATATTTTTAAAGCATTCCCTGATTTTCTCATTTTGTTTTGTGTTGTCTCTATGTGTCGATGCCAGGAAAGATTATAGGAAAAACGAACTCCTAAATAATCGTAATACTTTGCCCTATTTATGTTTACCCTATCTATCTTACATTTAGTAGTGTTTTTACTCTGGCTTCCAAACACCACTACTTTTGTTTTACCATAGTTAACTTTTAATTTATACTGCATACAGAGGAATTCAAACTTTATCAGTTTCCTTTTAAGTCCTAATAACGAAGTTGACAACAGAACCAAATCGTCAGCGTATGCAAGACAATTGATCCTAGTACAGTCTGCTTTAGGAGCATGGAAATCAGGAGTAGCAATCTGTTCCAAAATTTTATTAATATAAATGTTAAATAGAGTAGGTGCCAAAATACATCCTTGTCTAAACCCTATATTCGTAGGGAATTTCTTAGTCAAATATCTGTGCTGATTGTATTGAACTCTTGCCCATGTATTTTCATGCAGTCTAATGATGATATCCAGCAGGAGCTCTCCAGCCCTAGTGCCTTGAGTGTTGTCCAGAGAATTTTCCTGCTGATGCCATCAAAAGCTGCAGAAAAATCCACGAAACAGCAATAAAGATTAGTTTTCCTAATTTTAGTGTATTTCCAAATCAGATGGTACAGAACATAACAATGTTGTACTGTGGGCCTATGTTTCCTGAAACCATTTTGTGCCTCATTCAGGATAAAGTTTTCTTCAGACCAATCTAATAGTCTTCCCAGGATTATCCTCGTAAAGGTTTTCTGGGAAACATCTATAAGGTTGATCGGTCTATACATTTTCGGATTGTAGGGATCCTCCTTTTTGAATATGGGAAATATATGACTACCTAACCAACTTGGGGGACATAGAAGTCCTTGTAAGAGTCCATTAAATAATAATAAGAGAAGCGGACACCACCAATTAGGAAATGATTTATATAGGTCTCCCAAGTTACCATCTGGTCCTGGAGCCTTATTAGATTTCAGCAGTAATAACGCCTGATAAATATCTCTTTCCGTAATAAAGATGGGCGAGGATAGTACATTTTCCCTGGGCTCTTGGGCTATAGTCATCTCTAATTCAGTCTGGGAAAAGTAAAGCTCTGAAAATAGAGAGTCCAGGCCTCAGGTGTAATATAGGCCTCTAATCTGTTAGAATATTTATTGTAGCCCTGAGATACTAATTTCCAGAAGCCTCTGCCATCTCTATTTAATACAGATTGTCTAAGCTTTTCCCAAAGTCCATGAGAATATTTTTATTTTGCCCTTTCTAAGGCTGACTTATACTTTTCTCTTTCTGTCTTAAGTATTTTGAAATCTGCAATAGTTTTATTTCTCTTATTTTTATGTATCCTCAGTATTCTACCAAAAAGTTTTTTGCCTGTAGGCAGTCTGCATTAAACCAAGATTTTTTGTAAATCTGTTTACCAGAAGGTATTTTTTTCTTACACCATGGTTTTTATATCATAGATATTCTTTCCCAGCTTTCTAATATATCAATTGTTTCGTGAGAGTTTATAATGGAATCATGTATATAACACACCTCTCCAGTGTTTAAGATAAGCTCAAAGTTCATATGATGTAAAGGTCCCCAGATAATTCTTTTCTTGTTGATAATCTCCAAGTTGTCCTCCAGAAAACCAGTTTTTCTATTAGTTCCTAGGGACAGTTCAGAATAACAACAATAGGACAGTGAGCAGATTCCATTCTATCCTTTACCTCTAATTTCTGTACCATGTGAGTTGCCTCCAAATTGGTCCAAATTAAGTCCAGAGTAGAAGAACCCATCGGGCCTCTAAAAGTAAAAGCCCCTGACATGTCACCCTGAGTTCTTCCGTTTAAGAGACAGTAATTCCCGGATGCAAAAATTTCCAGGAGGATCCTGCCTCTAGAGTTGAGTACTAGGTCCTGTGAGGACTTTTTATAAATAATATTATTGTTAGCCAGAGGAAGCAAATGAATAAGATCAGTATAAACATCCTCCGAAAGACAGGAAGAGACTCTAGCATTAAAGTCTCCCATAATGATTATGGGGCAATCTGCATAGCTGTCTGACAAATCATCTAACAAAATTTTCAGATTCTGAATAAATATATCTAATGATTCAGAATGTCTGAATCTAGGAGCGATATATATATATTACAAAGAATAGCTTTCTCTAGGCCTCTGTGAATTTGTATGGTCAGAATTCCCTCTAAATTTGTTGCTATATGAATAATTCCTAGATCTAGCTGTGTTTTAATAAAAAAAGTAAGTCCCCCTTTAAGCCTACCAAATTTTTTGTCTCTGGAGGCTGATAAGGTCATGGCTGTATAACCTGCCAGTCCAGGAGTAAACTCTTCAGTGCACCATGTTTCCTGAATCCCTATTATGTCATATGTCTCAAGAAAACCCAGAACCTCAGGATCTATAATTTTAAGATGTATACCCTCAATATTCCAGGAGAGAATAGAGAGGGCATCCATCATATTCCTTTTTCTTTTAATATTGTCTACTATCCCAGTATTTGGCTCGTCAGATGTTAGCTCACCGTGGTCCCACCGGGATTGCAGATGTCAGGGGGAAACCACGGTCGACAATGGTGCATAGGTGTTTAAATCTTCAAAATTTTCAAAATCTATTAACAGAGAATCCAAAACTGGGGTTAACTCCTGTGCTCCCATCACAGGGATACAACCATAGTTATCTGAATCCAGTTCTGTCATATCCACTATATGAATTCCCAGTGGGTTCAGTTTACCTGCCAACGACAATATTTTGTTAGCTAAATTGGGATTTTTGAAGGTAATGTCAATCTGGGATGAGAAACCTGAATTATCTTGTATGTTAATGGAATCTACCATATTCCAGGAAATATGTAGATCTAATGCTTTTCCTAGGAGAAAGAGGAGATCCCCTTTTACCTTCCATCTAGCATTCTTATCCATAAATTTCCAACCAAACACTGCAATTGTTCTTCCTAGCCAAGACTTTTTTTGATTTTTAATGTGTTCGTTAATCACTCCCAAGATTTCCATCTGAGATTCATGAGCTACTTCAAATATTACTTCCCGGGGAGGGGGCTGCTCATGAGAACTATTTTCCTTACTACTAAGAGACTCAGAGGGAAGTCTTGGGACTAACATTGGTAATGTGATACCATAGCCCTTTTCCCTTACAAATAATGCCTTTTCCAAAATGGAATGGGTGGTCCTCAGGGATGTACAATAAAGTAATACTGTTTTCCTATAATAAGGGTTCAGTGATCTAGAAACAAATACTTCCTTTTCTAACTCAGTATGTGATAGCTCAGGGAAGTTAAGTACCCAAGCAAGCAGTGAGCTCTCTGTTTCATTCTCTAATATAGCTACATTGTAGATCTCAGTCAGGAATTCAGTGTTCCCACATTTCTGTAGAGCAGGAGAATCCTCTAAAACCTTAACTGGAATCTTATCAATAGAATCATCTTTGGTGGGTGGATGACCAGAGGTCTCAGTCTCCCTCTGAAAACCAGACATTGACTCCTCACTCACAATTACATCATAGGATATTTCATTATGTATACCATTTAAGTGGAGATTCATCTCCTCCGCAGCTGATTTTTTATCCTGTTTCCCCTGTTTTGAATTTTGGCTTGAATCCTGACCCTCCCTTATTTCCTGTGCAGTTAGCTTTTCCAGATTTTTATTGTTTCTGGATAAAAGTTTCTTTTTTTTGATTTTTTATTTATTTTGTTTCTTTTTGGTTGATTCTGTATGTGTCTATCATATTCACCAGTATCCTGTTTTTCTGAGTCTGTATTCTTTATATAGCATTCACATATTTTATTTTTATTATAGGGTGAGAGGAGATGTACCTGTATGCCTGTATTTACCTTGTCTATATTCAGAGGTTCAGCTCCCATAGATGCAGACTCAAAAGAACATTTTTTATTGCTATTCAAAATTCTATCCAGGAGTACTCTATTATGAAAGATATCTGCTCTTATGTTGCATATCTCACTTTTGAAGGTATTAATATTTTCAGTAAGACTATATCAGCAGCATATCTATTCTTTAAAATCTCTAGAGTTTGCTTCAAGATAGTGGAGGTAGCCACCAGATATGATTTATCAGTACATTGGATTTCACCAGTATTAAAATCTGTTTCCTGAGAGGCCTTAGACCTCAATAACTTATACTTCCCCTCTATTTCCCTATCCATTTTATGAGTTGTATCCATCTTCTTTAATCCCTCAATAGAGACACTCAGATCTTTAATTATAGATTTTAAATCCCGTCAGTTCTCCCAGCTTTCTGTTAGGATCTGAAGCTAGGCAGTTAAAACTACGCTTAAAATGATCCTGCTCAGTCAGTATTCCCTTAGTTCTGGAAGAGAGCCTAGGTGATGCAAGAATCTTTGAATCGGTTGGACAAGATTTATCTGAGGTTGGTGAAAATCTCAATTCCAGATCTTCAGACCTCTCTAACTCCTCAATATCCGGACTTGTATGTATCCCATGCATATTGATCATAAGAGATAGATTCAACAGACTGAGTAGACATTCCCCAGTCTTTTCTGGAAGAATTTTTAGACAATGTTTCAGAATGACTGCCCAGTCTGTTTAAATGGTTAGTCAGATCAGCTGCTACAAAAATGGGGGTCGAACTGAAGTTAGGGCCAATACCCTTCCCTTTATTACTCCAAAAGTCAGTTATTTTAAGTTGTTTTTTGTTTTCTAAAATATCTGCATGGGGCGAAAAGGGAGGAAGACCCTTATGCTTTCCCTCCAGTATCGCTTTTTCCATTTGTAATTTCTCCTTTTGTTTATTTAGCTTATTAGAAGTGTTAGGGGTATTATTTTTATTTTTATTTTTACCTTTACCCTTCTATTTTCCTTAATGTGCATACCAGAGGTGCCTTCAATGGGATCAACCTGAGTCTCTAATATTTCGATAATTGAACAGGAACAAAGGACTTCTTCTGAGGCCTGATTTAAAACATTGCTCTTTCCACTTCTAGTAACAACCATTTCTTTTTTAAAGTGAACTTCAATGCAAATGCAAAAAGGGAATAGCAAAAGCTATTACAGATTCTATTCAAATTACAAATTACAAAGCAAGTTATAGATCCAACTGAAGTACAAAAGTGCAGATGTAAATAGTGCAGAAATAGTGCAAAAACGCAGCAAAACAGTAAGACAAAACAGTGCAAAAATAATGTAAAAATGCAGTAAAACAGTAAGACAAAACTACAGTTTTGATGCTGAGATACTATATTATAAGTCCAAGTTTTCAATTTTGCTGGGTTTACTGAATTATTATAAAGAATTCAAAAATAAGGCTGGAGTACTTCACCACTCCACCACTTCAATTCTATTTCCAGCGGAAGCAGCATAAACAGTCCAAAATTCTCATGGCAAAGTCAGCCCAAACCGAAGTGAAAATGATCGTCGGGATGGAAAACTGCTCCAAGCATCAAGCACCAGTTCCGGGAACAGTTCCAAAGTCTTGTAAACCAAACACACCCCCAGCTAAAAGTTCAGCAAGAAAAATCCAATAATTTATAGCAGTTTGTAGCTATCGTTCAAAGTTATCTTGCGATTCTCAGTTGCCAGCCACAACCCACTAATTCCTCTGAAATGAAGCAGTTGAGTTTATGGAACTATAGTCATCTCATCCTGGAAAGTAGCTTGTTTTGTCTGTATTAGCTGAAACATACAAAAGAAAAGTACAATGCAGCGAGTTTATAGGAAGGGCTACCCACCACCCCGCTCCTAACTGTCTCTAATCTACTTATAGAGACTAAATTCTCCCTAAAACTGCACTTATTATAATAAAATATCTATGCCATAACTCTCACTTACTAAAGTAAAAAGTGCTGGAGAAAGCTAAAATAACCAACTAAGAACCAAAGTGAGCAATAGCAAATATAAATCTCTAATCCTGTATTTTCTAACACATACCTTGGTTCAGAATGAAATCAATTCTAGAGCTCGATGAATCAGAGTCAGAGAGCCAAGTCGTGAGTTTCTTGACCAAGTTAAAACAAACCTGAACCGTAAAGCAACTAAGCAGCATCTAAAACATTTGCAGATGCACATAACAAAGCGGCATAAGGGCTTGACAAAACGGCATAAAGTTTTAACTGCCGTTTACCTCTGTGTTCTCCACCAACCTACACTGTAGTGAGCGGTGTGCTGATTTTTAAGGTGGTGAGAACAGGTGAGAACAGGTTGGAAATAGGGTAGGGAAAATGTCAATTAAATTAATTAAGTCAATTGATCAATCAATCAATCATAAATCGATTGAATACACTCCCTAAATACTCTCTGCAGACTCTGTAGACTCAATTGTTTAATTGTTTGCAACCTACTGCGCTTAACGATAATGGCAAAATAAAACAGTGAATTCTGAGTATGTTATGGATTAATTATGTTAAAATATCTGGCATACTCAAGGAGATTTACAAACTCATTAATCGGTAATGGCCAGCCTGAATATATACTGTCAGTAAATCTAAAAAAAAAATATCTTGGCTAACCAAACAATGATTAATAAAAACTATATCAGTCCTGAATCTAATGTTGAAATCAGTCAATCAGTTAAGAGCTAAAAACAACATAAAATATAGACAAATCTCAATATACTCTGGTAACCAGACCAAAGACCAAAGCCAAACTTCATTCATAAACCTAATAAAATATCTAGAAAATCTAAAAATAACTCATTTAAATCTGGGAAGACACACTCCGGGGAGAAAAATGCACGTTCCTTGTTTAGGGGAGTGTCGATTTCTTCAGCAGGTAGGACTTCAACCAACAGCTGTCCGAAGGCTGCAGCCCTTCTCTCCGTGGCTAGGGCGGGCTCCGCCACTGCTCGGACTCCAAGCCCTCAGTCACCAAAACAGGCTAAACCGAAGTCTTCTCTGCTGTTTTTAACTGCGGCACAAGATAAACTGGAAAGGCGGTGTAGTCAAAACCCAAAGGTTCTTTTCTACCTGGGAAAATACAAACCAGGCAACAATGGCATACCTGCTCCAGGCAGAAAGTAAGCATTACAACGCCTTGCTCCTTCTGAGAAAACACTCAAAATAGCAGCATAGCCATCTCGTCTAATAGGTCTGTAGAATAAGTCTATGCTTTGTTTGTTCCACTTGTATGTGAATAAAAGCCACACTGAAGAATCCCATTCCTGGTTCTGGACATTACAGTTATTGCTTCCTGTGTTCGGATTTACTTGGGTGCCCCTGTTCAGAGTAGCCAAACCTAGGTCCCCTGTGCCGAGTAACCTCATCCTCCCCAAATCCAGTCCCCACCAGGTACTGCTGTCAGCTTCAACAGCATGCCATCTGTCATTTTTGCTAGAAAGGAAGGGGTGAGGGGTTACACATAAATTATAATTTAATCATAAATAACTACTCCTTCTTAGAAAGTTGATATGCCTTCTATATGGTGACCTTAGCATTACTTTCTGCAGTTTTTAAGTCACAGTTCAGCTTGGCAATGGCATCATCCACACAAGCCCTAAGAATGTAATTGGTTCTGGAGTTATGCCAATCCCAATAAGATCAGCAGGTTGGGGACTACCCTCCAAGTCCAATAAGTGGTCTTTACATTTATTATTATTAATACTTGAGCAAGAATAGGTGGAAAAATCTTGTACCATGGTAAGCATCTGATGACAAGAGGGGATATCTCTGATCCATAAACAGAAATTATCTGCATAAGCCAGGATTTTGAGGGGAGGCAGATAAACCTTCTGGGTTCCCTATCTGTAATATGATATCTACCCGATTCAACTTCCTCAGAAGGGGGTAAATTCCCAGTACAGTATGTAGAGCAAGTGAGTGAGGGGCCCAGCAAAGCCAGGTGACTGGTCTGGGGGGTGTGAGTGGGAGGGGTAGGAAGGTGGAAGCGGGGGTGGATCAGGAGATGAATGATAGGAAAGAAATGCATAACCATGATAATAATGGGATGCAGCATAGCCTAATGGTTAAAGCTCTGAACTGTGAATTGTAGAAAAGGAAGATATGGGCTTCAATGTCCCAACTCCTACTTGCATACTGTGTAACTCTGAGCAAGTCCTAACTTCCTTGTGATTACTCCTCTCCTGGGATGTACCTGAAACTGAGCTTTAGCTCAGCTTGCCTTTCCAGGCAAACAGATAAATGAATAAATGAATCAATAAATAAATAAGCAAATAAATACATAATATATGCATACCTTCTTTAGGTCCAGCTCACAGATGCTTATGTGGTGATCAGACCCACATACCTGCATTACCAGACACAAAGACAGTGGCACTGGGACAATGTTCTATACACCACTGAAAAAAACCTACAGTACACAGGACACTAACACCAGCATGTGTACCAACACTGGAACTGAGAACATAGCACCCATGCTTACCAGCAACCTGACACAGGCAACACTGGACATGACTGTGATACCACAAACCCCAATCTCTGCAGCAGTACTCCCCCCAAGACACATGCAGCAACAGTCAGAAAACCAACGTCATAGTGCATGCACCCTGCACTGCACAGGTTATACTCTGGGGAGCAGCATCAAAAAGACAGCAGTGATCCCCAGGAGGGGCCATCATAGCCATGCCAGCATCCCCTGATTACAGGGGGCTGGCTTTTCAGAATATGTATCCTGAGTTAGGATTGATGGAATATCAGTGGCTAAGACAAGCAAAGGCAAGTCAATAGTATCTGCACCATGTAAGCATCAGTGTTGCTGCCCTGCAGACAGAGATTTCTGATATGTTCACAGAGTTGTGTAACAGCAGCCCCAGCTGGGTTATAAACACTTTGAGATAAGTGCAATCAGACAGTCTGTGAAAGACAGCTTATGCAGACCGTTGTGCTTGATTGTAGCCTTGCAGCGCTATATAAGCTATCATGGCTGGCCAAGGCTCCTAGCCTTGTTCTTCTAGAACATCAGGCCCATCAAACACTGTTTCTGCTTACACAGCTGCTGAACCAGTGAAGGGCACACTGGCGCAAGGCATGCATGATGCAGAGCCCCCTGAAGGTGCACAGAGCAATGGCATGGCTCCTGGTAGGAGGCACAGTGGATAACTCCATGCACTCCCCCTCATGGAGTAAGTGTCACTCTGTTGGGATGCAAGCATGAACACCCTCCCTTTTAGGCATATGCACACAGCAGCACATGACAATACACCACTGCACAGTACAGTACAATACAATAAAGTACAGTACAGTGGAAACTACATGCAACTGTATTTGGATCACTTGAGTATGACACTTTATATCACAGCACATATGCATCACCACTGTCCAAGCCATCCTGCCCATTCTCTCACAACCCACTAGAAGTAATTGGTAATGTTTCTGAATCTACATAGTCTCTTTGCCCTGTGCCCCACAGCATGCCTGTTCTGTCATTCAGGGGCACATAGAACCTTAGGATCCCAGGGTGGAACATCATCTGTGTCATGGTCAGCACCCAAAAGGAGTGAAATCTGTTTCTTTTTTCATTCGACATTCTTTATTAAACTTATTATCATAACCATAATCATCAAAATGAACAATCATAACCAGGAAAACAAATGTAATACAAGGAAAAAAGCCAGCAAAGTAAAAAGTCAATACATTAAAAAAGAAGTCAGCACACTGGGGGAAACCTAAGCTGATCCAAAAAAAGGGAAAAACACCACCATCTCCTCCCTCCACCCCCCCATCCACAGCCTTATCTACAAGGTTCAAAGTAGGATAGGTGCGATATAACACAAATCAAAAACTAAAAAGGTAATCGCCAGTTCCCATAGTACTCTCGGATGAATGCCATCCGGCCCAGGAGATTTGTCTTTCTTTAGGGCCTTGAGAGCAATGGGAAGGATAGAAGTAGTCCCAGAGGGAGAAGGGGAAACATAAATGTTAAGCAGATGGGGGAGATGCAACATATTGCAGACATGAGGGAGGAGAGCATGACTGGAGAGAAACTGGGAGACAAACTGGGAGACAAAGAGGTGGGAGGGGAGCCCCCCTTCAGCAGGGGGGTCAGTACCAAGGATGGGGCCCTAGCTAAAGGGGACCCACAGAGAGCCTCTGGAGGCAGGGGTACTATTACAAGGAAGAAGGATGACAGTGTGGAGGAAGGGGAAACCATCAGGGTCAGGATTAATGGTTTGGATAAGAGAGGGTTAAAGGGGACACCTATTCAGAGGAGGTCTGAGTTATGTGGGCAAAATAACTAGGGAGGCAGAAAGGGGAGGGTGACAAGGGGGTCTCAAAAAAGGCAGGAAGACTCCGATGGAATTGAGATCATGAATAAAGGGGGGATGGGGCTGAGAGGGCATAGTGGAGGTGACCATAAGGATGATGGCGGTGTTAAGGTTCTGTTATTGGGAGACTCGATGATTAGGGGTATCCAGTGGGAGGGACACGGGGTGGATGCCATAGCCAGGTGAAGGTAGTGAGTATCTCTGGGCTGACAGTGCACAGAGCAAAGTTCATGGTGTATGAACTGGTTAGGGATTGTGGAGGGAAACTGGATTTCCTGGTGCATTTGGGAACTAACGATCTAGGAAATAGCGTTTGGAAATCCAAGCAAGGTTCCAAGAACTCTGATGTCGGGATAATGGATGCAACATTTCCTTTTCGGAGATATTGCCAGTACCAAAGGCCTCAGTGGAGAAAAAAATGAAGATCACAGAGGTTAATGACTGGCTCAGGAAGTGGGGTGAAGAGAGTGGGTTGGGGATGTTAGGGAACTGGAAAGGAATTTGGGAGGATCAGGGACTGTATGCCAAGGTCAGGCTTCATCTTGCCCCATTAGGGAAGGAAGTCCTTAAACAGGGGATGGCTGACTACATTCAAGAAAGGTGGGGTTTAAACTTGTGAGGGTGGGAAGAGATAAGGTAGGGGCTGCCCAGAAGCCCTCTCCTCCAGATGAGGGGAGTAGCCTTCAAACCCAAGGGGGGGAGGGGGAAACAGACTGGGGTGGAGGTTTCAGGAGGAGCAGAGGGAGGATGGAAGTGTAGAACCTGGTGAGGTTCGACAAAGGGATCAGGGATAAGGGTGGGGGTTGGTGTTAGTAAATGCCAGGAGCTTGGGAAACAAGTTGCCAGAGTTCCAGGCCATGCTGTTCGGGGGAGTGGATGTGGCGGCGGTCACGGAGACGGGGCCAACAAAAAACCATGACTGGGACCTAAACTGCAGGGGCACACTATGCTTAGGAAGGATAGAAAGGAGGGCAGAGGGGTGGAGTGGCTATGTTCATTAGAGATGACATAGAAATTGCTAGGTAGAAGAGGCAGAGGGAAACGTGGGCGCCTTATGGGTCACTCCACGATCCCCAGCAGAGATAAGGTCAAGCTGGGTGTAGTATATAGGCCCCCGGGATGAGTGATGTTCTAGAGGATGGTTTGCTGGACAACATCATTGCCCAATGTGGACCAAAAGGGGAAGGAGTGGTGTTGATGGGGGACCTTAATATGCCAGGTACAAACTGGGGAACTATGTCTTCTAAGGTGGCCAAGGAGCAGAAGCTGCTGGACAGCTTCCAGGATGTGTTCTTAACACAGCACGTAATGGAGCCCACAAGGGAGGAGCATGTCCTGGACGTGGTTCTGGCAGATGAGGATCTGGTAAGGGGCCTGGTTGTAGAGGACCCCCTGACTGGGAGTGACCACAATACTGTCTGGTTTCAAATAAGCATGGGGGGGGGAGATCTAGGACACTGGCAGTGCACTTCAGGGGGACAGACTTTGTGGGCATGGGAAATATTCTCAAGGATCACTTGAAGGGGATTACATCAATGACAAGTGTGGAAAGGAGATGGGAGGTCATAAAACGGGGACTTCATGAGGCAGTCAGGATCTGCGCTAAGTTGAAACAAAAGGGAGCAAGGTCACATAAACCATGCTGGTGGTCCAGTGAGGTGCAGGTAGCGGTCAGAGAAAAGAAGGCGGCCTACAAAAAATATAAAACAACAAGAGGGGATAGGGATAAGGAAATGTACCATCTTGCATCTAGAAAAGTCACCCGGATGGTGAGGGGAGCAAAGTCCAGTAAAGAGCAACGACTGGCACAGGGGATACATGGAGGGGAAAAGGGGTTCTTCCAGTACATTGGGGAGCGGAGAAAAACTAAGGGCCATCTCAGCAGATTGAGATCAGAAGGAGGGTGGGTGGAAGAGGCGAGGGGCCAGGCAGAGGTATTTAACGAGTACTTTGCCTCTGTGTTCACTAGGGAGGGGGATGGGATATCTACAAAGCAAGGCACGATGGGGATAGAAGTGGCAGTGAGTGGGATCAGGGGAGCAACAGAAATGGAGCAAGAGGGAAGGAGAGGTACCCCAAGGGTGTCACATCTAGATAAGGATAAAAAGGCCAGTAAGATGGAGGGGACAGATGATGCTATCTCTGCCAAAAGGGTGTGGTTAGCCCTCAAGGCCCTAAAGAAAGACAAATCCCCTGGGCCGGATGGCATTCATCCAAGAGTACTATGGGAATTGGTGGAGATACTGGCTGCACCACTGGCGGAGCTCTTCAACAGGTCACTTGAGACAGGGAGGGTACCTAGGGATTGGCGAGAGGCACATGTGGTGCCAATCCATAAAGGGGGATCGAGGGAAGTACCAGGTAACTATAGACCCATCAGTTTGACCTCGGTGGTGGGAAAATTAGTGGAGGGTATATTAAAGGGACAATTGGGGGTGTACTTGGAGGAGGTGGGAGGTCTAGATAGTCGGCAACACAGGTTTGTGCCAGGTAGATCATGTCAAACCAATCTTGTGGAGTTCTACGAATGGGTAACATCAGAACTGGACAGGGGAAAGCCTGTGGATGTATTATTCTTGGACTTCAGCAAGGCATTTGACTCTGTCCCCCACAATGGTCTGGTGGAGAAACTGATGGGGTTGAGAGTAGGCCCTTTGATGGTCAGATGAATTGAAAACTGGCTAGCTGGACGCACACAGAGAGTAGTGGTCTGTGGGGGCTCTCGAATCCTAGAGAGGTTGGTAGTGGGGTACCCGAGGGCTCGGGTCCTGGGTCTGATCCTGTTTAATGCATACATATCAGACATCAGGGAGGGTATAGGGTGTGAAATGAGTCTCTTAGCTGATGACTCCAAGATGGGAGCAGTAGTAGTCGAGGGAGAAGAGGGAGGTTGGCCTGCAAGGGGACCTGGACACCCTGGAAAGCTGGGCTCACACATGGAAATTAAATTTCAATATCACCAAGTGCAAGGTGTTGCATCTTGGGCGGGGAAACCCTAAACACAGATGCATCCTGGGAGGGGAGGCGCTGGAGGTGTCAATAGGGGAAAAAGACCTAGGGGTCATGGTGGATGCATGTATGAATAACTGAGCACTGCAGGAGAGCAGCTAGTAAGGCAAACAGGATGTTGGGATGCATCGTAAGGGGGATCACCTCTAGGAGCAAGGAAGTGATTCTGCCACTGTATAATGGACTGGTTAGACCACACCTTGAGTACTGTGTACAGTACTGGAGACCACACTTGAAGAGGGACATACAGCTCCTGGAGAGGGTACAGAGGAGGGCAACTAAGATGATACGAGGGCTAGGGGATTTGACGTATGAGGACAGGCTTGAGGAGCTCTGCCTGTTTTCACTGGAGGAGAGGAGAGACAGGGGGACATGATTGAGGTCTTCAAGTACCTCAAGAGAATAAATAGGGTAAACATGGAGGGGATCTTTAGACTAAAGCAGGGAGGTATCACCAGAGGGCATGGTTTGAAGTTGGAAGGTGGAAGGGTGAGGGGAGAGAGGAGGTTTTCACTGAGAGGGTGGTGGACCCTTGGAATGCACTGCCTGGTGAGCTGGTTCAGAGATCCACAGTGGAAAGCTTCAAGAGAGGTGTGACAGACACAGAAAGTGGATGTATCAGATGATGGCCTGGCCAGGGGTGGGAATGGATGATAGGGGTTTCTGGAACACAAGGGGGGGGGGGCCTCGGCACCCAACTAGGGATCTGAGGTTTGAGCAGACTCGATAGACCGTAAGGCCTAATCTTCTGGCAAATAGTACGTTAGTATACTATCCATCATATCCCGCTGTACCCTTTGTCCTGGGGGAATCTGCGTCTTGATTGCAAATGCGTGCAGAATGCAGCATGACAAAAATATTATGAAGGTATTTTCCACTGCCAACAATAGTGTTCCTTCTGTCTTACTGTGGCAACAAAAGTGCATTTTCAACATGCCCAAAACATGTTGCATGATGCCCATGGAATGTCTGTGGGCTTAGTTGCATTGTGACTGTGTCTCATTCTGTGGTTGAAGGTATGGCTTCAGGAGGAATGTTAGTGAATAACCACTGTCACCTGTATAACAAAGAACACTGCATAATCAGATCTGGAGTATGTAACATATGTAGACACACATCAGTTCTGCAGCAAGGTACAGTTACTGATCAATCACCCCAGATCTTGATGTATGGAATGCAGAAGTGGCCAGAACCATGAATGTATAGGTATTTTAGCTTCAGGATCCTGTGTACATGGCAATGCCTGTGTGATGAGTCTTGTGGAATCACACACCACCTGCATACTCATGCTGTGGAATGCCTTTTTATTCTGGTACAGTATGCCTCTTCATCTCCAGTGGTGCTACAGTGGTTGCTTGTGTACAATCTGTGGCACCAGTCACACCCAGCATTTCCACCATTGCATAAAAGTTGGCTTTGATGTGTCTTAGTACTACCTTTGATGTAGGGAAAGTGATGTAGTCCCATCTTGGTGCCAGTAGCACATATGTCAATGCCACAGACATTTGGACATGAAGGACTAGCTCATATCAGTAACATCTCCTGTGATACATTGGAATTACCGAACGGTATAGTAAGGTAATACTGTATGTACATGGCATGTACATGTGGTGCATTGTTGCACTGATTCCTGGTTTGCAGTCATGGTGACAGGAGTGTGCAGAAACAGAAACATAGAAACATAGAAGCTGACAGCAGATAAGGACCGCAAGGCCCATCCAGTCTGCCCATTTCTTTTTCTACCTTATAAATGTGCCATCGGCTTTTGCTCTGTCAGTGGCCTATCTATTCATACTCATCTGTATTGCTCCCTTATGTCTATCCCATGCCTGTTTGAAGCCCTGCACTGTATTCATAGCCACCACATCCTGAGGTAGGCCGTTCCATGCATCAACCACCCTTTCTGTGAAAAAGAATTTCCTCACATTCCCCCTTAATCGGCCTCCCTCTAATCTCATGCTGTGTCCTCTTGTCCTGCTATTTTTCTTATATTTAAACATGTTAGACTCTTTCACCTTGTTAATGCCCTTAAGGTGTTTGAATGTCTTGATCATATCACCTCTCTCCCTCCTTTGCTCAAGGGTATACATATTGAGCTCCGTTAATCTGTCCTCATATGTCTTCTGATGCAGTCCCTGCACCATTTTGGTTGCCCTTCTCTGGACTGCCTCAATTTGGTTAATGTCCTTGTGAAGGTGTGGCCTCCAGTACTGCACGCAGTACTCCAGATGGGGCCTAACCAGTGTCTTGTAAAGAGGGATTATTACCTCCCTCTTACGACTTCTGATACCCCTACTAATACACCCTAACATCCCCCTAGCCTTACCTACTGCTTTAGAGGTCTGCTTGGATGATTTCAGGTCATCAGTGATGATGATGCCCAAGTCTCTTTCTTCCTTTGTGACTGCCAGCAACTCCCCTCCCAGCCTATAGGTGGCTTCAGGGTTTCTCTTCCCTATGTGCATGATCTTGCACTTCTTTGCATTAAATCCCAGTTGCCACTCTTCTGACCATTTTGTTAGTTTTCCAGATCTCTTCTCATTCTGCCCACCACATCTGGATCATCTACTCTATTGCAGATCTTGGTGTCATCTGCAAACAGACAAGCCTTGCCCTCTAGTCCATCTGCAAGGTCACTAATGAAGATATTGAAGAGGACTGGCCCCAGGACTGATCCCTGAGGTACCCCACTTGTGACTTGCATCTCTTCTGACTGTATACCATTTACTACCACTCCCTGTTTTCTGCCCGTCAACATTTTGCCACCCAGTTGACCAACTTCTGACCCACCCCAAGCCTACCTAGCTTATTTATCAATCTTCTATGTGGAACAGTGTCAAAAGCTTTGCTGAAGTCAAGGTAAGTGACATCAACTGCTCCCCCTTGGTCCACACTCTGGTTACCCAGTCAAAAAAATCTATGAGATTAGTTTGACAGGACCTTCCTTTTGTAAACCTATGCTGTCTTGGATCCTGTGCCCCTATGGATTCCAGGTGTTGCACTATCCTTTCCTTAAGGAGTGCCTCCATAATCTTGCCCACTATTGAGGTAAGACTGACTGGTCTGTAGTTCCCTGCCTCCTCCCTGCTACCACTGTTGTGGAACAGGATCATATGAGCCCTTCTCCAGTCTTCTGGGACCTTGTCAATGCTGGCATGGTGAAAACAGAACCACTTAATGTATTGCAACTCAGAATGTCAGGATTAGGTCTAGGTCTATACACACATAGATGTCATGCTCAACATCTCCTCATTCTCCAACTTTTGTTCCATCCTATGGAGGACGATATTCATTATGAGCCAAGGCTATATCCCATATCTGGATGCTGCATGAACTATAAGGTTCAGTTGTGCTATGGTCAGTCAATTCCCAGTAAGCTCACAGTGGGACTGTAGTCATGACCAGCAGGACTGTTGCATGCTTGCCTTTTATCTCAGCATGGCCCTCAGACTGACCAATAGGCATGCAGCATAGTGCGGGGGGGCACAAGGGAGTGTCACTGTGCTGGGTTGATCAAACACACAGTTCTCCTGAACCATGTCAGCACTATATCCCAGAGGTTAGAGCACCAAGCTGTGAACCAACAGACACAGCAGACTTGGGTTTGAAACTCGCAGTTGCCACTTGCATACTGTGTGACCTGAGGAAGTCACTTAACTTCACTTTGTTCACTGAAAATGATCTTTGATTCAGTGTGCTTTCCCACACTGGAAATGCAAAATGAAATACATATAAAACTGTAATTCCATTTGCCATGAATGAAACCAAGCATACATGACCTTACATGACTCCATATGCCCATAAGGTCTACCTCCCTGCACACTTATACTAAAGGGTAATACGTATAAGGATTAGTAGGGGGAGCACTTTTAGGTGGTGGAGACCATCTGAGTAATGCAGTGAATACAGTGGATAGGTTTGTAAATGTTCAGTGACTGTGCCACGAATATATGTTATCTGGTTGTGGCATGTGTGATGATGTCCACTTCTATTGTTGTAGGTATCCACTATGCTGCTTAGGACCCTCTTGCTCTGGTGGGGGAGGCCTCACAGGACACAAGATCTGCTGGGACCATATGACCTCCTGTGAGACAGAGATGAGGTGGACTGGTCACCAACAGGGGATTGTGGTGAAGGGCTGAGTGACATGGCAGGAGAACCAGCAGCAGGGACAGCACCATAGGAACTACCATTTAGGGGATTAGAGTTGGTGAACAGAGTACATGAGAGATGCACAAGATACCATGTGGGCATGCTCAGGGCCTGTTGTATCCCAGTAGCCAGGGCAAACATTCATGGAGTTTATTCTATTTAGCTCTTGGTACTATGGAGACCATACCCACATGGACCACAGGCCTGTTACTGTGACAAACATTCTGGGCCATGATTCTGCTTTTTCAGTGAACCTGTAATAAATGCATACTTTTATGATGTATGTATGTCACATGCTGTGTCCTGTGCGCACACGTGACTTTGGGTTTTCTGGGCTGATGGCAGAAATATATATTTTTTTGCAAGATCTTAAGCACATATGTGTTCCAGTGCATGTATGTATGTTACCCACTGTTGTGAAGGTGATATGCAGGCACTGTAGCAGTCCCCTGGTGGCATAGCTTTAGGTCCTGGGAGTCATACATGCTGACAGCTATCTCATGCTTTGGGTTGGCACCCACATGTGCTAATCATGTATATATCCGGAAATGCTCATGTGTGGAGCAGTGCTGCTACAGTACACTGTGTGGATAGGTGCATATCACTTCCACGAAGTACATAGCATGCTGAATAGGTTGGTGACTCACTGATTCCCACATTTTTTGCCATGGATTCCACTAGTGACTTCAACTATGTGGGCATGAAAAATACCTGTACCCATCGTGTATTGGGCCATAAGGAGATATGTACAGCTAGAAGAGCCACAAGAAAGAAATTACAAAAAAGACCAAATGATCTATGTGGGTATAGAGTTTTTTTTTCTGAAGCAGGTAAGTAGAGGTGGAGACTGAGTTTGACCCAAAACAGGTTATTGTAAATATTGTATCCAATGAGACACCATAGTAAGGCAATATAATAACGAACAACAGGGAAAAATAATGCAGAAAAAAAAGTAACAGTAATTCACACTGCAGGCTACATGAGACTCCAAAAACTTCATTACAGTATACACAGTTTTAACATTTTTGGAATGTAATATGAAAAATCTGGACTACTAACTGAATTTAGTTCCCTCAAGGACATAAGATACTCTTCCCCAGCTTCTTATAAAAGTATATATGATGAAATCAAATCACAATGTTACAGAAATAAAGTAGAACTTTTCCCAATGACACAATCAAAGGTGATTGACACATCATTTTTTTATTTTGTATTCTGTATTATTCTGTGAGCCAAACATCCTTTTTTAATTTTTTCTCCCTGTCCTCAAAACAGTTATTGGTGCTTTGCCCCGTCCTCTGGTTGGGGGGATGGACACGCCCTTCCTTCACATCTTATGCCAGTGCCACTCTGCTGTCATCTAGTAGTGAGTGCAGATATGCCTGGTATCTAGTATCTTTCCTTCTTGGGAGCTCAGTGCTTCATCTCCATGATGCTGTGTGTTCACTGCTAGTCATAGTATGAGAAAGCCACGTGTAATGGTGAACCCACATTCCCATGCAGTGGTTAACTGCTCTTGAGGCAGCCGAGGCACTTTTCTTGGTCATGTCCTTCCAGCCCTTACTGCTCCTGTCATTCCCCTCTCTGATTCCTCCCCGTTGGTGTCCCTACCATCCCTACTGTTGGGCCTCCTCCTGGGTTCCACCTTGGCCTGAATCTGGTTCCTTCATTTTCTATAGCTACACTGCCATTCGTTCCCCCAAGTTTTATTACCTTATTTGCACATCAAAACTGAACATTGTACCTTTGCTAAGCTCTGTTTACTTTGTCTATGTATTTGTAATTTGTTTAACTGTATTCTGTTTGCACTTTATTTTGTAATATTTCATTAGTACTATGCATATTTTTATTTCCCATTCCCTCACCTTAAGGTTGCACCTGGAAAAAGCCATGGCTCAATGTGCCTTTCATGGTTAACAATTTTCAAATATATAATAAATAAACATTCTCATTGTGAGTTTTTTCCTCTCCCCTCCAACAAACAGGTATATCCTTTTGGAACATACATCCATCCAGCTGCACAAAGTCGAGGCTAATAGAAGACTCTAAACATTTAGATCTCTTCTCCAAATTGAGTGGCACAGGGATCCATGCTCTACAACTGCACATTGCAGGACAGGTTGTATAGTGAGTGACCCTGAGGGTGTGGTGAGCTTTAACTATTCCCAGACTGTGACAGGCAGGGCTGTGATAGAACATTCAATGGGAAAACATGCACTGTCTTTGCTCCACTCACCATAGACACTCCATCTTCAGTAGTCTGGCTCTTTAGCTTTATTGATAATCAAGACTGAGGGATAAATGAAAATGATTCTTGAGATCATTCCATTTCTTAGTCCTGAACAAAATCTTGGAAAGGTTATGAAATCACTTCTCTTGTTTCTCTTCTCTGCTAACGGTCTGAATATTTACAGAGGCAGTATAGCACAGTGGTTTAAGGCTCTGAGCTGCAAATCTGGAGACATGGGTTTGAGTCCCACAGCCCCCACTTGCATATTGTGTGACCTTGAGCAAGTCACTTAACTTCCCTGTGCTCCTAGGTTGCACCTGTAAACAAGCTTTCAGCTTACTGTGTCTCACCTGGTTAAACAATTGGAAATATATATATATATATATATATATAGCATAGTATAGTATGTTCACTGGGAAAGTGGGTTAGTGTTGTAAGAACTGACATAGAAGCAATGCAAAATGAATGAAACAGACTAAGCCCTTGATTGAATTGTAACCTAGAGGGCACCATGGTTCCTGCTTACAATGCATGTGCCCCTGTATGAATGAAGAATAAGCAGTTCCTCTCACAGGGCTCTCAGAAATGCCACTGGAAGAGTTGTTGTGTAGTCTGGCTGAGGAATATTTTTTTGTGTAGTTCATCTAAAGCTTTATCTTAAGATATATAATGTTGGGCTACGTTTTCAAATGCTGCAATTTTCAGACTGATTTTTCAGATTTAGTTTTAATTTATGGCCAAACATTTGCTTCATATTGTGGATACAAACAAATACTGTGTATAGTTGTTCCCACACAGTTCATGCCTTTACAGTGGCATGTTGGTCATAGAATAGGTCAAAACACTAAACTAATCAATAATACACTAAAGGCTTGTTTTAAAAGAGATGATATAAAATACATAGTTCATGTGTTGCTGGCCTGTATTGGTCTGTATTGTGATGCCCTGGAGCAGATGTAGCATGCCAATGATCTTCACTATTGCTGACCACCAGATATGTTCATGCAGGACACTGCAGCATGGCAGGGGGCAGCCAGGAATGAGGAGGCTGATCTGAACAATGGGCTGGCCACCCACTGTTTCACTCGCACTGCATCTGTAAGAGGTACTGGACTATAGCAGTCTGTTGAGGGGACTCCCATATCCCCTTTGTAAGAGGAACATTTGATAAAAGAAATAAATGTCCAATATTAGTTGGCTCAAGTAAACAGCTCTATGGCAAGGTGGTGAGCCTGGCACTGACCCACATTTCCAGTGGGGTCTGTACTAACTCTTGAAAATTATGATGATGGGAGGTGCAGAGGCACGACTAGCAAGAGTTCATCCTCTATAAGATATGCACCCCCCAGACTGACTTCAGCCACCTGTATGGGGCATCCCAGATGCAACATCTGTTGTCCCCACAGAGTACCTCTCAACCTGGCCGCTTGCACTGCTCCACAGCACAGCCATGATTGAGTGGGTGGGGGCACATGCAACACCATCACAGTATGGTAATGAATGTAGAGGGGGGCTTTGGGCCCCAGTTCAAATGACCATCTGACAAAGGATGTGTCCCCCCCCACGTGTCTCTGGTTCCTGGCATTCCGATACTTCAGTTACATCCCCTTTTATGTGCACTCTCTGGAGGTCCAGTGGAGCTCTCCCTCATGTGCCTACACCTCTGGTGGTCCAGTGGACCCCTTCCTAAAACCCAGCACCCATATCTCCCTGATTGACCACTTGATCCTCTCTTAACTGTGGCTCACTCAGCAGCCACCTGGCTGCCATCAGAAACAAATCAAAATTTGGCACCACATTTTTCCGGTTGTGATGCATTACCTCTTTGACACAGTGGTATTTTTTCCTGTGGCTACAGTTATAGCCTGCTTTTCACACTGTAGCTCTGTTACTGACATTGCATGGTGGCTTACACTCAAATGTGGTGGGAAGAGGAGCTTCGTAACCCCTATGATTCTGCTGAAATGGGACCTTGTAACCCCGATGATCGTAGTGACACTACTGGCCACTTGAAATGAAACTGATGAAATAACTGAAGATGATGCAGTCCTATCTTTATTGTTATGGATCGTGATATAATGCATAAAGTGATACAATTTTTATTTTTTTATCCTAACACCCTCATGAAAAACAAAGTTAGTAATAAAAATGCCCTGACTATATCCTATTCATCTTCAGTACAGTAGTACAGTATTTTGCTAATTAACCTAAAGTACTTCGATGCCTGCTACCTTTTTTTGATGTCATCTATTTTGTAAACTTTCTTTCAACTCAAAAAAATACCAGGGCATGGATATTCAGAAGGGTTGTGCATGGCGCAACACTGTTGCACCATGCGCAACCCACTGATGCGCCCTGGCGTGGGGCGGCAGCTCCCCAGCAGCTCCCCAACCGCTTGCCGCCCCACTGCCCGACGACTGACACTGTATGGTAGGGCTGTACGCCCATTGGTCCACAGCATGAGCCAATGGGTGTGCGTATACTGTATACACAGTCCAGATATGTGAGCGGATCCATTCACATATCTGGACTGTGTCTGATGCAGGCTGCCGCCATTAGCTCATGCCGTGGACCAATGCGATTGCACAATACATATTCAGTCGATGGGCTGTGAAGCTGGTCGGCGGGTGGGAGCTGCCACCCGCTGCTGACTGGGGGAGCAGGCGGTGGGGCTCCAGTGGGTGGGTGGGAGGGGGGTACCATTAGTCCACCAGGGTTGTTTTGGAGTGGCATTATTTTCTATTGACACCCTCAATCGGGCTGTGAGTGGTCCACTGGACCACCAGGGATATTGGATGTTTAATATATTCTACATATGCCCGCTATCGGGCTGCAAGCGGTCCACTGGACCACCAGGGAAATCGGGCCATAATTATGATCTACATATGCCCGCGATCGGGCTGTGAGCGGTCCACTGGACCACCAGGGATATTGGACGTTTAATATATTCTACATATGCCCGCGATCGGGCAGTGGGGCACTTTTCCACGATGTGCAGGGGTTGTCAGTCCCCGATGGCTGCAGCCTGGCAGGGCGCCAGGCACAAGTCGCCAGGGATCGGTGCACCTGCATGCAAATGGGGCCATAATGACATGCAAATGGCCCCATTTGTGGCTTGCATGCATTATGGCCCCATTTGCATGTGCACTTTTGAATATCACAGTTGTTGCCCTAGCGCAATGAGACTTGTGCTAGCACATCCCCCTGCTCCACTCTGGTCACTTGTGCTGGTGTAGTGCCACTGTGCCATGCACACTGCGGGTGTCCAGGGTGCGATATTCAGCGATGCTGTGCCATGGCACAGCTGTTAAATATCACCCTGTCAACACCCCCGTGCAGCCAAGTTGCACAGCGCCCAGGCTTGCGCCACAGCCTGGCGCAGTCTGAATATCTAGACCCAGGTGTTTTCAGATTCCAGAATTTAAAGATAACCAATTGCTAACATAGCTATAGCCTAGCAGTTAGAGTAATGATCTCTGAATGAGCTTGGTACACACAGCAGCCCTGGGTTTGATTCCTACAACCTCCACTTGCATACTGTGTGCCTCTGAGCAAGTCACTTACCCACCCTAGTGCTCCCAGGTTTCCCTGAAAACAGGCACTTGTGCCTAGTGGGCCTTACCCAATTACCAAAGAATAAATACATGGCAGAATTATTGTGCTCATTATGTACATTTCTTTATATGAACCTCTCAACCGCTGCCTCATAGAGGCAAATGACTAATATATGGTATCATGACACATCATACAGAATTGATAAAAATGTTGTTTCATAGGTGACTTCCTCTCGAACGCATTTTGTGAAGGAAACCTAGAGACAGTAACACTAATAACTGGCATTACAGTCTGCTTCTAATCCTTCTCTTCTGTAATGGAAACACTACATTTAGCATAGAGAGATTAGACAAATTCATGGTCATCCCTAAAGTGTATTTATTTATTGAAATTAATTTCAAATTCAGGCAGGCAAGCAGATATTAGTGGTTATGTTGACTCTATCACTGCTGCGATGTGGGGTATGGGAAAATGAAGTAGTTACCGGAAACAGTTAAGTGGTATACTACGAGTTCAGTTTATTAACCATTCTTTATTGACCTATCTTATGGTCATGTATGCTGCAAAAGTTCTCATTACTGTACAGTATGTGATTGCTTGATAGAAGGACTGGTAACTCACAAATTATTTTTGGCAAGAAGCTTACATTCTCTAAAAATATTTTACAAAAATACCCCAGCAACAATAATTATGCAAACTGGCCAGCAGGGTCCACTGACAAGGACCTAGTAGGGATGATGAAATTGAATGCAGAAATGAGCCTCATCATCTCTATAATTCCTAGTAATGGTAAAGGCTGCCTTCTATCTGTCTGGAAGCCCATAGCTGAGAGGAGTTTCCAAGGAGATCTTTAGATAGGATTAGAACTGCACGAGATGAGATTGCATTTCAATGTAGAACCACGTTAATCTACAAAATATGGACTTCATAGCCTTTCGGCATTAGCATTGTCACGTGAAGAAAGCTCATATGCTGGTTTGAATTTATACTACAGCCTATTTACTTTCCTGTATTTTTATTTTAAATTAAACTTTATTAATTGATTTTCTCCAGAAGAGATACCATACAAGCATATAAAATAGCTTGTGCAGCAATAACATAGAAGCATAGAATTTGACAGCAGATAAGGCCCACTTGGCCCACTCAGTCTGCCCATTTCCCTATCTAATGGATAAGCTGCAGATCCTAGTTAACCAGCAGCCTACTTCTTTCTACTCCCTACCCCTAGAATTGCCTTATGACTGTCCCATGCATGCTTGAATTCAACCACTGTTCAGCAATGCATCCAATATCAGCATTCTGTTTCTGCATTAATGATATACACAGCATAACAGACAAAGAAAATCAAAGGAACAAATAGTCCAACAGAAACAACTCTCAGTAGGGGTCCTGACACAGGCCTTCCTGTGATCCTTATATTGGACCAACCATCCTAACCATCTGATTGGTCTGGGGGAAACCAGGAGTTAGTATTGAACCTGCATAATTTTATGTTCAGCATCTGAGGTCCTACTGGGGGGTGGGGGTGGGGTGTTAATGTTCAGACAGGTATGATTTAGTGGCAACCATTGTCCTTCTCCTAATATAGCTTATTTCTGAGCAATCCCTGTACTAATTGTTTAATAAATAATTTTTGTAGGAACCATTTGGTTACAACAAAATCATAGTGCATTAACAAAATACTTAAGTGCTATGAATTGTTTCCCTATCTTTGGTGGAAATTGCTCTACCTGTCGAGGGTAGATGTATTCATAGGTTTAAGACTGTATAGAATCTGCCATGGCCCTACCCATCCACATTATTTCTCATCTAATGTGGAAAGAGAGCAATATAAACATTTTAAAATTAAATATGACTGGAAATTGGTTTGCAGTTCTTGTAGGAACTTAGTGCCCCATGTTGTAGGTTAGACACATTTAGTATGCTAGTTTGAAGAAGTTCATATGATAAGAATATGGCATCCCACACAGTACCTTCTATGTAATGTGAGCAATCTGCTCATTTTAAAATGTTTCACCATATGAATGCCTGGTCCCCTCAACATACACATTTTCACAACTGCAGTGAATTAAAAAAAAATGCTACAGGAAGGCGTTTCTGCTCCCGAGGTCCCAACAGTATAACTGCAGCAGCGGTAGCAACAGAACTGGGTCAGATTTTACACATTTGCATGTCAGGTGCTGGCTGCTTGTCTTTTCTTACTTAAATAAATTTTAATATGGGATAAATTACCAGGAATTTGGGGGTGGGCATGAGAGAAGAATGGTATTGCATAGTCTTATTGCAGCTTGGGTCTTAGAAGGGGTGGAAAAATAAATTATACGTTCAGTACAGTAAGCCAGAACTTCCAAGCTTAATCTGGTTCTCTATGAAAATCCCTTCCCTTGGCATTACAGAAGTGCTGCAGCCACAAGAGTTGTTTTTTTCTTACTAGTTATTTATACTTGCTTGAAAGAAAATGTAGGCAGAGCAAAATAGGGCCATTACTTCTGTCTGGTACTTTATTCCTTAGTTCAGAACCTCATTTGTGACAATGCAGCTCTGGACACTGTGAGGGCTCCCCTTCATCTTAGCAGAAGGGTAACAAGAAATCAGAAAGCCCATGCTTACAACAGCTATAGAAACTAGCCCCTTAGTAGCCGTTTAGGCTTCAGGTCTCTAGGATATATGGTTTCATTCTTTTCAAATCTTAACATGTCTTCCTGCTACCACCGGCGGTGCTTGCGGAGGCTCATCCGAGGTCCCAAACTCCCGGTCTCACCAGGCCAGCTCGAGTGCTGTGATCTGCTCTTCATTAGCGGTGTGGAGGTGTACCAGTGTGGGGACTGGGCAGCAGTGATCCTGTACATGGAGTGAGCACTGCACAGCCACTAATCTCCCCACCGCGTCAGGGCGTACTGCCACACAAGCTATGCTAACTGCACTGTCTTTGGGATCTCCCCCAGCACTTCTGAACCTGCTGAAATGGAGCCCAAGTCCCTGTACCATTGGGAGCTGAACCTCACTTGGCCCCGGGTGCTAAGATGTTACTTACCCTGGGAGCTTGCCTTTGAGAATGGTTGCATGATCTACTCTTCCAGCAGCTGCTTCACCGCACCAGGTCCAAGTGTCTCCGTAGATGTGAGGTGGAGCAGTTCGGTGGTCCCTCTGTGCTGTACCAGTTGGGCCCAGAGGTGGAGACTAAGTTCCGTAAATGCAGTCCCTACAACTACCTTCAGATGACCTACATTAAGGTAAGGGGGTAGTGGACCAGAACAGAGTACCGGTGGTGCAGGGCAGGGTTAGGGCTCGATAGGGTCAGTGGTACCATGGAATTGAAACAGATGAGGGACGGAGGTAGGGACAGGAGACAAGAGAGAGGTGGAGGGTGACAGACAAGCCATGTTTATTGAAATATTACACCAGGAAAGGCACGCCCTGCAATGAGGGGGCACTCCCTCATTGCAGTGGCTAAATTATTTCAAGTTGGTGGCACGCTTCTGAGCTGCTGTCATAGACAGCGTGCTCATTCATTGCTGCCACAGAGACAAGCCCCAAAAAGCAGAAGGTGCATTGGCCACAACACTGCCGCATCTCCACAACCTGCTATTCTAGCAAGCTGTCACAACATGTTTCTTGCGCATGCACACAAGCAAACATAAAAATGACTGACAGACAGTAACACATGACGGGACAGCATGCAGGGTCAGGTCAGGGACAGGGTATACATATGAAAGAGGAAAGGGAGGGAGCATAAACATTGCATAACACACAAAAAACTGGACAAAAAGAAACAAAAGGATGTAGAAGAAGAAGAGGAGGACATTATATATATATATATATATGCACATATATATTTGCTTTTTGTTATTTTTAGAGGGTGCAGATGAGGGAAGAGAGACAGTAAGAAAGCAAGGACAGGAGAAAAAAAAGTAAAAAACATTTGTTGCCAGTGCTGCGCTGACATTATCTTTTCTGGTCTGGACCGTTACACTGCACCGGTGCCAGGTACCAATTCTGCCCTGCCACCACCACCACCACCACCACTACCACCACCACCACCACCACCACCACCACCACACAGCTCCGTCAAGAGTTCAAACATTTTATGTTGTTCCTCAAGGAGTTTTCTGAGGTCCCCCCTGACCTCCTGGCAAAAATCATTAAACTCACTGCACAGAGTTCCCACCTCTCTGCACACCGCTGTCAGGTCTTCTTGGCTCACTGCTGCTGGTGCTAGAACATGAGAGCTGGGGTGGCAGCAGGCTGTGCTGGGTCACCACCATGAACCCGGCGATGCCTGTGTCTATGGAGTGAGGGTGATAGGGGCTCTGCAGCTGCCTTCTGCTGCTGCTGCCACCGTCTACTCATGCAGTGCCTCTGTTGACCACTGGCCCCTTCCTCCTGCTGGCTTCCTTCCCCTTCTAACTGCTCAGCACCCCGGGCCCCTCTACCTGTTGTAGACAACTCTTTTTTTTTTTTCAGCCAATCTGCAGGGTGGTGGTGCTGCAGATGGCTTCTTCGGCCAACAATGCCAAAATGACCCACGGTCTTGCCCCTTCGAACAGATCTGCCACACAAGTTGGAGATCACCACTGTATTGTCATTGGTGTTTTTTGTGAAAAAACACCACACAGATGATGACACTTTCTGTGGGGAGGACCAACAACTGATGTCCTGGGGCTGGTGGCCACATCATGCTCCTGCTCGGGGAGGTGGGGGTGCATGCTCCAGCTGGGGGATGGTATCTGGAGGTGCCGGCTGCTGCTGCATGGGGGCGGGGCCACATGCTGCACTGGACAACAGGAGGATCCTCATCCTGCTGGGTATCATGCTGCTGCTGCTGCTGGGAGGGGAGGGGCTCATGCTGCTCCTGGGGGTGGGGCCACATGCTGCTGCTGGACAGCAGCAGGATCCTCATCCTGCTGGGCATCATGCGCGCTGCTGCTGCTGCTGGGAGGGCTCATGCTGCTTCTAGGCGTGGGGGCCACATGCTGCTGCTGGACAGCAGGAGGATCCTCATCCTGCTGGGTATCATGCTGCTGCTGCTGGGAGAGGGACTCATGCTGCTCCTGGGGGTGAGGGCCACATGCTGCTGGACAACAGGAGGATCCTCATCCTACTGGGTATCACGCTGCTGCTGGGAGGGAGGGGCTCATGCTGCTCCTGGGGTGGGAGCCACATGATGCTGCTGGACAGCAGGAGGATCCTCATCCTGTTGGGTATCATGCTGCTGCTGGGAGGGTGAGGTCTCATGCTGCTCCTGGGGGTGGGGTACATTCTCCTGCTGGGTATCATGCTGCTGCTGTTGCTGCTGGGAGGGTGAGGGGCTCATGCTGCTCCTGGGGGTGGGGTACATTCTCCTGCTGGGTATCATGCTGCTGCTGTTGCTGCTGGGAGGGTGAGGGCTCATGCTGCTCCTGGGGTGGGGTACATTCTCCTGCTGGGTATCATGCTGCTGCTGTTGCTGCTGGGAGGGTGAGGGCTCATGCTGCTCCTGGGATGGGGGTACATTCTCCTGCTGGGTATCATGCTGCTGCTGCTGGGAGGGCGAGAGGCTCATGCTGCTCCTGGGGATGGGGTACATTCTCCTGCTGGGTATCATGCTGCTGCTGCTGCTGCTGCTGGGAGGGTGAGGCTCATGTTGCTCCTGGGGATGGGGTACATTCTCCTGCTGGGTATCATGCTGCTGCTGCTGTTGCTGCTGGGAGGGCGAGGGCTCATGCTGCTCCTGGGGTGGGTACATTCTCCTGCTGGGTATCATGCTGCTGCTGCTGCTGGGAGGCGAGGGGCTCATGCTGCTCCTGGGGATGAGGTACATTCTCCTGCTGGGTATCATGCTGCTGCTGTTGCTGCTGGGAGGGGTGAGGGCTCATGCTGCTCCTGGGGTGGGGTACATTCTCCTGCTGGGTATCATGCTGCTGCTGCTGCTGGGAGGGCGAGGGCTCATGCTGCTCCTGGGAAGTAGGGGCTACATTCTCCTACTGGGTATCATGCTGCTGTTGCTGCTGGGAGGGCGAGGGGCTCATGCTGCTCCTGGGGTGGGGGTACATTCTCCTGCTGGGTATCATGCTGCTGCTGCTGCTGCTGGGAGGGCGAGGGCTCATGCTGCTCCTAGGGATGAGGTACATTCTCCTGCTGGGTATCATGCTGCTGCTGTTGCTGCTGGGAGGGGTGAGGGGCTCATGCTGCTCCTGGGGTGAGGTACATTCTCCTGCTGGGTATCATGCTGCTGCTGCTGCTGGGGGGCGAGGGGCTCATGCTGCTCCTGGGAAGTAGGGCTATTCTCCTGCTGAGGGGTGGGGGCACATGCTCCTGCTGTTGCGGGGCACAGACCTAATGGCCCACCTGTCAATGCAGACACTGGGTGGGAGTGGTCGAGCTGCCTTCTTCCCAGTCTCCACCTTGTCCCTACCTTTCCCATCCATCCTCCTACACCTCATCTAACTCCTTACTAAAAAAAAAGAGAAAAGAAAGGGGAGAGAGTGAGGGAGTTTTACACACACACGCGTGCACACACACACATACACATACACACACACACACACTCACACACACATACACACACAAAATCTCAGTCACAGAAAGGAAATAATAAACACACACACCAGATAGACTAAAGAAAAGAGAATAACTGTATTATTTTTTTAAACTAAAGACTGTGTACCACACAGAACAATCTCTCTACTGCTGCCTGCTTCTCCAAAATCTCCAGCCATGTAGCCAAGGAACTAAATCTGTTACTTCCTGCCTGTTTACAGTCACCCATGTGACCTGCAAAGAGTAAATCATGTGACAAGCCCAACTTCGCCTAAATTCGCCTAATATTAACACAAGGCAAAATTTTGCTGAAAAAGTTCACCATACCGATCAGCAAAATTTTGCCATAAGCATGTAATTACACTAAATGTTTCTCCGGGCGAAATTGGTGATTTCGCCAAGATTTCGCTGGTGAAATTAAATTTTGCAACATCTCTAGCAACATAGGACTGTCTGCTGCCTCACCATGGACTGCGTCTCCTGTCAGTGTGCTGGTCGCAGGGCTCTGTGCCGGGGGACCTGCGGCATTGCTGTTTCTGCTGCTGGGAGGACATCCCAGCACCATGCATGTCCTCAGGCCGGCTGTCCTCTGTGATTGTGTCCTGTGTGTCAGTGCTGGCCATTGCCTCCGTCATGCTGCCATCATCAGCCGTGTCCAGTCTTCAATCCGCCGGTCGCCATCCATAGGTATGACCCAATGTTCAGCTGTCCTGCCACCGTGTGCCTCCTGCATGGCTGCCTTGTGTACACACAATGATACTGTGTTGTTGCGCCATGGCAGTGCTCCACAGCCTGTCAGAATCTACATGGTACATTCCTGCATGCATGCCATCTATGTCACGCCACGGCCCATGGTAACGGATTGCACCAGTGAGCTGCATTATCACCTCCATGTGTCTCTGCTGTGCCTCCAGCCTGTCAAGCTCCAGCTGTTGAGCTCCCGTACTGTGTGTCTGGTATGATGGTAGTGCGTGCTGCCTGGCCATGGATGGTGGGTCTGCTGGATGGACCCCATCACTGCTGTCAATTGCTGTATGTCCGGTGCCCTGTACCACCTTTCCTGACACAGTTCATGGCACCCATACATGCCTACTGTGCCATGGACATTGTGGTCCTTTGTCTGCAGTGCTAGTTGCCCACTCAGAGGGCAGGTGTGCATCATCATCCTTGTCATCAGGTGGTACCTCTGCCACTGTGTCCCCATCATCGCTCTCGCCACCGAGGGTCATGTCATCAGCTGATTCCAGCTGATCATACTCCACTGCCTATGATGGACCTCTGCAAGGGTAAGAGGAGGTTGATTATTGTACTGCAGCAAGTGCCTTGCCTGTGTCCCCTCTGTGCATCTCCCCATACTCACCTGCACTGTCATCATCCCTCACCCATCCATGCCGTGTGTTGGTGGCTGTGTGTGGTTGATACTCTGCTGGCACACTCTCACTGTGTCTGGCATCCCTGGTGTGCTCTGTTGGCTGGCACAAAGCCACCATTAGTCCATACCACATTCAGGTGCTAGTGTGTCTGGTTGTGGTGTGTGTGCATGCACTACTTAACAGCCAGTGTGTCAATGCCCTCCGCCTCACCATATATGCTGAAAATATTGAGGGTGTCTGCCGCTATGCATTCCATGGTGGTCTGCTGACTGTTTGGGGTGGGTGTGCCACCTCCCATGTCCCTCTGTGCTCATGCTGTCATTGCCACCTTTTGCTTCACGGACATTCTGAGCTCCCTCCGTTTGTGCTTTATCGCCATCAGGGTTTGGGCATCTGTCCCTGCAGCATTCATGGTGGCCTGGATCTCAAGCCATAGCCATGCCTTCCACCTCAGCAGGGGTTGATGGGGCCAGAGCACCATATGAGCGTGCATGGTTGGCACTGCTGTCACTCACCATGGCCGCCACTTGTGCCCAGTGAAGTTGGATGAGTGGGAGCATATAGTGCTGCTACTGCAGCTGCCTCCGTGGGCATGCCCTGCCACCTGCCACTCGGTTTTGGGCACTGCCTGGTTGTGTGCACCCATCTCTGTGGTTGTCCTTGGTTCTGCCATCCTCTATTCACCTGCACTGCAGTCCGCATTCACTTCCACGTCTGCATAGTGGGCGGTAACTATGCCCATGTATAGCAGGGTCAAGGGGAGGGGCTGCATAGCTGGGGATGGCCTCTGTTGCCTATATGCTATGCTCCACACTGTCCGCAGATCCACCCACTGCCACTGTGTGGTGCATGGTTCACTTTGTGTATGCCGCCTTGTTGTCTGGTCCAGCGCATCACGCATGTACGCACCATGTATACGATGCATTTGCATTCAGTTCCCGCCCATTCATGCATAGGGCCCATTATTCACAGTGTAAAAAGAATAGCATTCTGGGACAAGCAATTATCTGGTCAATACTATGCAATTTGTTGTAAAGGGGAAAAACTACAGATCCCAGCAACATATTTTTCTACAGATAGCTCCTAAACTTCCTGCTGTGCTGTGCTATAGATACCTACACCTTCTATAGCTTTGCATTAGGGTTGCACACAGGTCACCTCCTGCTTAATTGCTATCACTTTAAGGGATCAATGTGCCTTTTCCTGTTTGGCCTACATCCATCAGTCAGTATACCACACTGTCCCTGACATTTTGACAGTGCAGTCCCTAGAGTGACAACAGCATCATGTCACTGTAGGAACCCACTGGAACCTGGCATTGTCTGTCAGGGTCCTATACCCCCGAATCAGCTCGATTCAGGTTGACAGTCCTAAGTGGGTGTGTGTGGGGGCACGGCTCCCCGTGTGGGGGATTCGGGGTTAAGCCCCCCACAGAAACACTAGTTTTCATATGAAACCAGCAGCGGACTGCAAATGCAGTCAACCTGCTGGTTTTGCTGTCTGGTCGTTCAACAAAAATTTGTCAACAACCAATGGTAGATCACCACCAGTCTGCTAAAATGAAGTCTGCATTTAGCCTCATATGGAAAATATCTATATTTTTTAATATCTGAAATATATCCTTGTATCCCAAAATATGTTTCAAATATATTCAGATACATTTACACTTTTAAGATACATTTGAGATATATTCTAGATATTTGCAGAATGATCGAAGATGTATTATATTTGGTATACATCTTTGATATATATATATTTGAAATATATTTTGCTGTGCTATTTCAAAATTAAAGATTTTATTCTTTCAATGTTATCTCCTTGAATAAAATGAAAAATTCTTATTTGTGCATACACATTATTGCAGTTTTTACATATTTTGCATTTTAGGTAAACATATATTTTGAATCTATCCAACATACATATTCTGAGTTACTTATATATTTTCATTTTTGGTTTCCTTTGTAAGAAGCTAAATATATATATTTATAAAATGGGATTAAAAAATTAACAAATCTCATTGGCTGCTTCACCCCAGCAGCCATCTCCTTATCAAGTAATATGTTGAAAAAACAGCACTACGATCCAACCAGCTGTCCCACAACAACAGTGAATCAGTGAGCTGTGCCAAGGGAAAACAAAAACACAGGCTGGCACAGCTCAGCGATCTGCAGTGGAAAACCACATACCTCCACAGAAAGCTGTCAAGAAAGCCGTACTGCAATTTCCCAATGAAACTTCTTGCACCGGAACAACCTTAAAGAAATCAGCTGAGAAACCTCATTTCACACAGCGAACAGAAATGGTCTTTACTTTTAAAATAGAAACCATACTCACCGCTTTGTCATGTGAACAAGAAAAAGTACCCCTTTAGAGCCTAGCACCAGAAAACAGCAACGAAAGTCCTGTCACCATGTAGATCTTCACCAAGCCTCAGGATGAACTGACCATTGATCTCGAGCACTTGAGCCTCCACCAAACATCACTGAACACACAGCACTCCTCATAAATGAGGAACCCACAGCAGCTCCACCTACAAAGAAAAAGAAAAGTAAGCACACAAACACATTCCCAAATCTATATACAGAAGACCTTGAAAACCTAGAAAAAATGAAAGATGAATTAAATACACAAAAACAATAGCATGGGCAGAATCTGTATTTGAAGTCTGGTCTGCATCCAAAAACATACCCGTAGACTTTAAAACTGTGCAAATACCTGATTTAGCAAGCACATTAAGAAAATGTTATGCTAAATTCGACAGTCCGATGGTAAAGATTACAGCCTAGTGAGCATAATTGCCTCCGAGCTGGCCTAAACTGCTACATAAATGCACCCCCACTGAGTTGAAATATCAATATCCACAGTCACCCAGATATGCAGCCAATGAACAATATGTTTTCTGCAATACTGAAAGATATAGAAGAGAGGCAAGATTGTGTTGAACATCACTCAGCAATAAATGAAAAACACCTAGAAATACTTTGATCCTCCACAGTGCTCTCTCCAGACACCCCACGAGGACTCTTGCTAAAAGCTTGGCTTGACATGCAGTTGTGCATGGCTAGAAGAGGCCATGAAGGTCTCAGACAATTGAAGCCAGAACATTTTGATATCAAAACTGATGACCATGGCTATCAGTATGTCACACTAACATTTAAAGAATATACAAAAAAACACAAAAAGAACGATGCCACAAAACAGCAACATAGAGGATACATGTATGAGCTATGAAACAACCCTCTCTGCCCAGTCCAACCCTCCAAAATTACACCCAGAAACTGCCCCTGAATCCTCCAGCCTTCTACCAGCATCCTAGAAAAATACCAGATTCAGTGTTGAGCACATCAGACATCTGGAACACTCGGGAGCCTTTAGGTGTAAACTACCTCGCCAATCTAATGCCCAAAATTAGCAAAGAAGCCAAGTTATCACAACATTACATGTACCATTCCATGAGAGCAACTGCAGTACAGTTGCTGTCTGCAGCTGGCCTAGACTCCCGAGAGATTATAGCTGTAACAGGGCATCACACCGAGAGCAGCCTACACTCGTACTGGGCTGCAACTGCCAAAGAAAGGCAAGCATGGAGCAACATACTAGCAAACAAAACTCCAGATCCACAAAGCACAGGAAATACCTCCCAAAATCACCAACAGCACAACAATGCAGATGCCGAAACTCCATGCTGCAGCAAGTCTCTTCCAGAACAAGAAACAGGAAGTAGCGTCACTTCCTTCACCGCCAACAGGAGTCCAGCCTAAAAAACACCGTCCGATGACCATCATCCAACAATTTAAAGAAACAAACTCCAACTTGCCCTTCATAATACAGCACTGCTACATGGAGCATATTAAATTTATCAACCCCAAAAATGAACTGGACTAGCCATGAGAAAAGGAACCTGATCCAAGCTTCTAAAATGTGTCTCACCTATTTCAGTGAATTGTTCAACAATTCATCATTCAAGAATGCAATTGTTCAGCACAAAAGTCAACTGTTCTCCACAAATCAGTTTAAAACTTAAAATGTTGTTTTAAAACTAAAGTTGTTGTTTTCAGTTTAAATAAACAAGTGTAAAAGTGTTACAGCACCATAAAAACACAGACTATTTTATGTCAAACTTACACTTTTAAATGTTTTAACAATGCTAATAAAGAAATGATAAAAGTCAAGAATGCCTAAATATAATTTTTAAGCCCATTTTATAAGCGTAATAACACTCTGAGGTGTGGTTTATCACCTGATGAGAGCACGCTCAGGGGCATAAGGCACCTCGGTGCAAGTGCCTCGTGCCTTAGTTCACCCCGGGCATGTTCTTACCAGGTGATAAACCACACCTTGTCATGTATTATTGCTTGCATAAATAACATACAATAGTTTTAAATTATACCAATATGGAAAAGAATTATACTGTTTTTTGTTACTATTTAGACTATATTTGAATATGCGTAAATACTGTATGTCACATATTTCTGATATCTATGCATTTTTCCAGGTATACTTTAGATATTTGCAGAATTCAGTGAGGTACAGTATGTTTTATACTTGACATCGATGTACTAAATGTATATGTTTTGTTATTCTAGCAAAGAAAATATTTTGTGTTACTTTTTAATGTGTTTATGGGCTCGCTAATGAAAACTCATTATAGTTTTATGCAAGCATCATTTTACCCTGTAATTTCTACAATAAGTGTACGTTAGAAAATATATATTTTCAATATATTAGAGATGTATATTCCGAGATATATTTCATATATGTTAAATTAGGTTTGGCCTGATATACATCTGGAAAGTATCTGTAATATATGTATTATTTAACCTACATATATATTGATAGTACATTTTAAATATATATTTTACATAGCAAATAAATATGTTTTATAGTTTATAAATATGACAGGAATATATATTACATATACCTTTAAAATATAAATAGACTACATTCTGTGTGTGTATATATATATATATATATAGAGAGAGAGAGATATAAAGAATATTTATAAAACCAAAGCCAAAAGTAGTAATAGTAAAGTCAGACCTCCCACAAGACTGGCATTTCGTGCTGTTCTTGTGCTTTTCAAGAACAGTGCAAAATATTGGTCTTGTGGGAATGTCTGTTTTTACTATTACTACTGTACTAATATCACAATTTTTCCTTTACTGTACAAATACATTTTGTGATGGAAAATCCAGAAGTGACTTCTGGAACTCCTGGTCTGGTGTGCATGTGTGCCTAACTTCTGCTGTCAGTAAAGTATGAATCTTGTTTGCTTGCAAGATACAGTATGTATAGAGTATATGCAGAATATAGTTTGTATATATGTCAAATATATTTTTGAAAATGGTATTGTGTACAGATTTGCATAACTATTTTGCATATTTCAAAAGCATAGTTTATCAACCAAAAGCATGGTAATTTCAATTTCTAAAATAGTTTTGAATTGACAGCATTAGTTTACAGACCAGAGGGAAATGAAAAGAGTAAATAACAAGTACATGCAGGAGCTCACCCCAACATAAAAAGGAACCAATCAGGGGTGGTATGAATACCAATTTGAGTCTCACAAACTAATGAGATCAAGAGTAAGTTCTATGAAAGTATAAATGTGCACTCTGTAAATCTGTAGTAATAGTGCATCATTAAATGATAAGTGTACTATAGTTATCTAAATGGTTGCTAATAGGAATTCTAAATATACAGTTCAGAATACGTGACATCAAGATTAATCTATTATTTGGGTATTTTAAGATATTTTTACAATGCTTATATTTAAAAAACAATTTTAGATGTATGTCAACTACATAAAACGTATATCTATTAAATATTCAAAATATATAAGCAGATTTATACAGTAGGGGTGCCTGATAAACATTCTAAATAAAACACATATTCTCAATGCAGTGAGATAAAGCCTTGTGACATAGCAACTGTGAGATTATTTACATTTACACACACTTCTCGTCACAAAGTGATAGTCTCACTCTAGCTATATCACTACAAGCAGTATGCTCACCACAGTACGTTTCTACATCAAACATTTTTTAAACATGGCGCAGTATAAAAGGATCTGCAGAAAACCTTGACATCACTGCAAGAAACACAAAACACTTAATTTCAACATATTTTAAACACCACTCGTTGCATTCAACTGAAGTGCAGATCTCCACAAATCATAAGTGACCTGAACCCAAAACTGAAGCCATGTCAGAAAACAAATGCTGAATGAATGTAACACATCCCTACACTATGTACTATACCCCATTGCAAGTTTTCCCAGAATGTTCACAAATTCTTCAGTACCTCACTTCTTCAGTTCTCACGGAGATCGAAATGAAAAAAAGCTCCCATGAAAGCGAAAGTTCTGCAGCTGCGCAGCTGCTAACAAAATGTGCAAGAACTCATAAATAAATCACATACCACTGGACTGCACAGCACAGTGGATGCCAAATAACATTACATGGCAAAATGCACACAAATTAACAATAAACAATGAAGAAAAGAAATATAACAAAACACCTCCAGGAAGATAGCAATCAAACTCCCACCCACTCAACATACTAAACCAATCAAAGCAACACATGAACAAAACTTAATCAATCACAAAGAACAACCTAAAATACCAACCAATAACAAAACAGAACTACTTCCCATTCATACTTAACCAATCACATACCAGCAATCACCCCATTCACAACACAAAGCAAAATCCACAGAAAAAAACATACTAAACTGAATACAAACACAAATAAAACTAACATAAATGTTTCCCCTATTGCATAAATCGAGCACATGATGGGCAGCAGTGAGATATAGAAAATAATCTCACTCCTGCAACGTGAGGTATGCATATCTACTGCTGCCTATCATGTATCCCCTATATACATAAAATAGATATCATGCACCTATAATTAATATATCATGGACATATATTTATGATATATCTTACATAGGTCTGTCACATATATTCTGCAAATCAATCAGATATTTCAAAACCAGCCAATCTGACATATATACATATACTTCAGACACATGATCAAACATATATCTAAAATATATTTATTTTCCATATGGGAGAATAAAAATTCACAAAATATTAACAAGATATTTCTACGAAATATACAAAAATAGTATCTAAGGTATATCTGAAATATATGCCTTAGTTCTATCTCAAATATTACAAAACCAGCCAATTTGAGATATAATGCATATATTTGGAAACTAATATGAAAATCGATTTAGGGATGAAATTCAAAAACTACTTCAAATATATTTTACAACATATATTCAAAATGTATTTGTTTTCCATATGGGGCTTCATTAAGCAGCTTAAATAAATGGTGCTTAACATGCTACAAAGATAGTGTCCCTGAAACTGAAAACAATCCCTCATTTACGTTGTAACAGGTCAAACCTATGATCCTAATACACAGATGTTCTAATTAATTTTAAATATCTAATATATATATATATATATATATATATATATATATATATATATATACACATATACACATATACATATACACATGGTTATTACACAATTTTACAAGTAATCAAAGTCATCTTTCACTGTCTTCATAAGTTATGACAGTCAACCAGAATGGAGAATTGTTGAAAGTTGAAAATCCACATCTGAATGAGTCGGAGTAAAGGGTCCCATATTTCCTTGAACCTGCACATATTTGCACTTGCAAGATGCAGTAATCTCTCATACTCTATCAATATAATGAGAGAGGTCAGCCACTCTGAAAAGGAGGGAAGAGGGTCAGATCTCCATTTCAGGAGAATTTGTCTTTTAGCTTCCAAGGCTGCTGTCTGAAGCTAGCCTTTCTGCAGTAGTAAATCTTCGTATCAATGAGAGGACCATCCAGGGCCAAAATGTTGGATCTGGGCCCTGCTAAGCCAGTGACTGTCCTACAAAACTGCCAGATCGGGGACCAGAACCCTATAAGAGAGGCATGACCATAGGATATGCATAAGGGTGCCCACCATTTTTTGTACATTCTATTTATGCACTGGGGATCCAGGGTATATCTCAGGCATGCCCTCAAAGCCTCTGCCTCCACTCCCAGCCTGAAACCACCTTCCCCAGGAAACACATTACTGAGCACCCCCTCCCCAGACCCATGAACCTGTCCAGCCCCTTGGATCATCCCCTGTGGGAGGGCCCTCCTCACCTACCTGATGGCCTTTCTGGATTAGAGGGATGGTCCTGGGCTGGGTCAAGGGGCTTAGGAGAGCTGGTGGAAGGCTGGTCAGTGTTGGGATGTAGGCCTTGGCTCCCAGGGCCTCTGTCACTCTCTAAGTCCACTAGGTATTTTTACTTGCATTTTTTTCAGAGTGCGGATGTGCAATGACATCTGTGCACATGACATGCTGACATCTGCTGCTGCTCTGTCCTCAGTTGGCATCACTACCTGCAAGACCCTGATCTCCATCCGGGCTGCTGAGGCGTGCAAACCCTACTACCCACCCCAGGAAGAGAGCAGTCCTTGAACTCTCAATCCCTTCCCTCCTATGCCAACCCTAGGTAGCCTGAGTCCATTCCGAACCTGGATCACTGGCATGGCATGAGGTATGATGTCCAGCTCCTCAGCCCTCAGTGCCACTGGGCCAGTAGGATGCCCACTGATTGATGGCATCTTGAGCACATCCATGGACACAAGGCTCATCTTTCTGAGCACTTCAGGGTACGATACCATCTGTGGAGAATCTTCTTTTGGATCAGCTGATAACTCATATCCCTAAAGTCTGAATGGGCACTTTTCATCACAGCTTTCTAGGTGGCCTGAGAAAGGTGCAGTTGCAGTTATGCCTGCCAGATTTCCTTACTCCACAGTAGGGTAGGAATATGGGGACCTGTTATGAAGTCATATATGTGACTCCTGAGCCTCCAGAACTGCTTCATTCACTTGCCTATCTGGACTGGAAGAGTTCTGCCCATAACTGACCTATTTGCTGTCGTCACCTGAACAGCATGACAGATTTGAAGAAATCACTAGAAGTCTGTCTGGGAAGCCCAAAGCATAGAAACATAGAAACATAGAAGTAATGACAGATAAGGACCGCAAGGCCCATTCAGTCTTCCATTTATTTTCTACCTTGTAAATGTGCCATTGGCCTTTGCTCTGTCAGTGACCTATCTATTCATAGTCATTTGTATTGCTCCCTTATGCCTATCCCATGCCTGTTTGAAGCCCTGCACTGTATTCATAGCCACCACTTCTTGTGGTAAGCCATTCCATGCATCTACCACCCTTTCTGTGAAAAAGAATTTCCTCACATTCCCCCTTAATCGGCCTCCCTCTAATCTCATGCTGTGTCCTCTTGTCCTGCTATTTTTCTTATATTTAAACATGTTAGACTCTTTCACCTTGTTTATGCCCTTAAGGTGTTTGAATGCCTCGATCATATCACCTCTCTCCCTCCTTTGCTCAAGGGTATACATATTGAGCTCCGTTAATCTGTCCTCATATGTCTTCTAGTGCAGTCCCTGCACCATTTTGGTTGCCCTTCTCTGGACTGCCTCAATTTGGTTAATGTCCTTGTGAAGGTGTGGCCTCCAATACTGCACACAGTATTCCAGATGGAGCCTAACCAATGTCTTGTAAAGAGGGATTATTACCTCCCTCTTATGACTTGTGATACCCCTACTAATACACCCTAACATCCCCCTAGCCTTACCTACTGCTTTAGAGGTCTGCTTGGATGATTTTAGGTCATCAGTGATGATGATGCCCAAGTCTCTTTCTTCCTTTGTGACTGCTAGCAACTCCCCTCCCAGCCTATAAGTGGCTTCAGGGTTTCTCTTCCCTATGTGCATGATTTTGCAAAGCTAGTGACAAAGTTTTGAAAGGAGTGTATGTTGCTTGCTTCTGGCTCCAGGATGTACCCCACCATAAGAATCCCTTTGAAAGCCCATGAGGACTAGCAGATCTGCTCCTGGTCAATAGTGATATAGGGGTTATGCTGCAAAAGTTCTGAATTCTCTTAGTGATTTACCCTCCAGCTATCATGTTTGACTAGCATTTGCCATGTTTCGTAGCAAACAAAAGTATTGGGGATGTCCCCCTACTTCATTAGCCTTCACTGACAGCTTCTGTTGAACCTCAAGGTGGCCCCATGGCAAGCCCTTTTTTGAGCTGTGGCCATACTTGGGTCAGCCATTGTTCTGCTCCAACCAAAGAAGGTTTTCTGTGATGTTTGCTGTTAGGTGGTAGGCCCATAGCCAGGGCTGAGACCGTCCTCCCCTCTTGCCTGGGACTGTCAGCTTCTGAAGACTAAAACAGGGCTTTTTTCCTTCCCATAGAAAGGATGCAAAAAGCCTTTCAAACTGTCAGAACTTAGTGGAATAGAGGCAGGCAGGCTATTCTGGGAAAACAACATTCTTGGGCATGCCATCATCTTGTATGTGGCAATCTTGATTCCAAAGGTAAGTCTTTGTTTTTTCCAGCTGGAAAAATCTGCATCAAGGACAGATAATAGGGGGTTAGTGTTACATTCCCATTGGCCCTAAAATTGTCAGTCAACAGGATGCCAAGATACTTAATCTTCTATCACTGCCAGATGAGACCCAGATGTTGTACAGATGCCACAAGCTTGAATTTGTTCAGTGGTAGGAGCTCTATTTTGGACCAGTTCACCTGCAAGCCTGACAGGGATCTAAGATAATTCAGTATGGATAATGCTGCAGGCAGGGACTGTGAAGGACTGGAGAGTACCAGCAGCAAATCATCTGCATATGTTAGCGTCTTGACCTGTGAATTGCTGCACCAAATGCCCTCCAACACTTGTGTTGCCTGAGTTCACACAAGAGGACTCTGTCACTATAAGGAAAATAAGAGGGATAGAGGAAGCCCTGCCTAGTCCCCTCTGCAACTGAATTGGGAAGGGATTAGCCTGTTAGTGAATAGATAGGCAGCATATAGGGTATCTATGCATGTAATGAATGTTGGCCCTATTCCCATTGCATGAAAGGCCTGAAACAAATAGTCCCACTCCATAGAGTCAAAGACCTTCTCCGTGTCTCTGCTGGTCAGGAGACTAGGAGTACCGCTGTTGCTTGCTACCCAAATTACATCTATTGCCACCCTAATGTTAACCATGGCCATCCTACTCTTGACAAAGCCAGTTTGGTATCAGTCAGTGACCTGGTGCATAAGAGTTCCTAGCTGTGTTGCAAGTATTTCAGGCAGTATTTTAACATCAATGTTTAGCAGCAAAATAGGGTAATATTTGAAAACCAATTGGGCACCCTTGCCATCCTTTGGCAACACGGTGATCAGGGCATCCCTCATACAGTGCGAGAGAGATTTTTGAGTTAATGCCTCTGTTAAGAAACCCAAGAGCTAGTGATACCCCTTAGATTTACAAGTCTGATAATATACTGTCAGATGCCATCTGGGCCTGGAGTTTTCTTTCGGAGGGATTTGATGGCTGCTTGGAGCTCTGGCAGGGTGATAGGTGCACCCAGCCCTGCTGAGATGATAACCAGGAAGATAGAGCCCCTTTAGAAAGTAGATAATGGCGGGCAGATTGAACTCCCTCTTGGAGTTTTAGCGATCCATATAGAATGTTAGGAATTCTTTGCCCATGACTCCCAGTTGCTGGACAATGCCTCTTGAGGGGGGAATCAATGGACCCCACATGCTCGGCAATGTGATGGATTCTTATGCAGTAGGCAAGGAGACTTCCTGCCCTCTCACCTGACTCCCAATATTTGTGGGAGGTCCTTATCATTGCTTTGTGTACAGCTATAGAAGAAAGTGTGTTGAATTTGTATCTCAGTTATATCATCTCCCAGTGCAGCTGGGGTGAGTGGTCATCAAGGGCATTATATTCTTTCTCCTTTGCCCTGAGACCCTGTTTGAGGTCTGTAAGTTCTCTTTGCCTCTGTTTTTTGTTGAAGGCTGCACAGCTAGCCATTCACCCCAGATATATGCATTGAATGTGTTTCATAGCACCACCCTGATGACTTCTGGGAGTCCTTTAGGGAGAGAAAAAAGCTCAATTTCTTTTAAGATCCACTGCTGGAACTCCTTATGGGAGAAAGCGAAGGTGTGCATCTGCCAGCAAGTCATAGATGAAGTTTTTGTCCCACTGTTAGGGGCGAGCATAAAACATGCATTATCTGAGATCATGATTGGGTCAATAGCAGTATGATGCACCCTTGAAGTAGTGGGGTTAGCAGTAGAAACAAATAAATTCTGCTGCTAGACTTATGTGGGGCTGAGTGAAGGTGTAGTTACACCCCATGGGGTGGAGGTTTCTCTAAGGGTCTACCAAGATAAATTCCACGGCCAGACTGTGCAATGCCCTCCTGGCTCAAGTAGTAGTCTGACTGTGGTCTCTGACTGTGTTCACTAGAGGGACCCACACCTCATTAAAATCACCTCCTAACAGTAGTCTATCCCCTTGTTCATACAGGGCCATTATCTGTCAGGCTAAACCAGGGAAGAAAGACTTAGTACCTTGGTTCAGTCCATATAAGTCACCCAGCAACACAGGTTCTGAGTTCAAAAGGACTCTAGCCAGAACCCATCTCCCTTCGGCAGAGTGGATTTCTTTTAAAACCTGCACCCTCAGTTTTATATGAAATAAGATGGCAATCCCTCTCGTTTAGTGGAGAGCTTTCCAAATTTACCCTGCCCACTCTCTGGCAAGCTTTTGGGTATCCTGAAGGAAGGCAACATCACATTATTCCTTTTTAAATGGGTAAGGACTTTCTTTCTAGTAATGAGAATTTAGGCCCTGGACATTCCAGGACATGAACTGGTAGAGATTAGTCCCTGGGGACTTTATCCAAGGGTATGGGATGCCTCTGGTTCAGTAACAAGCTACAGACTTTCTGCAACCTACTCCCTCATTCCAAGAGTATGGGAAATGGAATCTGTCCTCCTCCATGTCAGGAAGAGTCTGTATACTCAAAATTACTTTAGCGCAGGAAGAAAGGATAGAATCAATTTTCCAATTACCTTTTGACAAATCTTGCAGAACACCTAGTGGGTGTGAGGAACTAACTCAAAAACACAATTAAAATCTCCATATCTAATATTATAACAATCATTTCATAGCATAGTCATGAAGGGTAATCCTGTATAAAGCCTCACACCAAGGGGATGAGACAATTCCTGGAAGCTTTAGAACTTATCTTTGATAAACACACAAAACAGTAAAAGAAGATTAACATATGTGTAGCCCCTCTCACAGGGGGCTTATAAACTCAGTCAGGGCCCCCACCTTTGGTGTTCCTCCCACATGGTGCAGGTTTTAGTAGGTAACTGGGGGAGGAGACTATTCAGGCTATACTTCAAACTGCTACTAGAGGCAGGTTTGGAGCCCATAAAAGCAGGGGAGAAGGAAAAGGTGAGGAGGAGGAGGAGGAGGAGAGGATGGCTGGGAGATGGCAGGACAGGCAGGCAGGGAGGAGCTCGTTGGTCCGGGTTGGGTCTGATTCGGGAAGAACCCTCCATAAGTGAAGGTATTGCCGGTATGTACAGTGACATGGCGCCAGTGGACAGTGCATGGGGAGGCCGTAGTTAGCCTGCCAGGGTCATGGGGGTAAACAGGACTCCAGGGAGGGTGGGGTAGGTGGGGTTGCCCAATGTAGACATTTGGTGGGTCCTAGGCTCAGTGGAAGTTTAAGCCTGCACTGCCAGGGCTGGAGGTTTCATGACAGGACTCCTCCAAGGGATGGCTGGTGACAGTACCCCTCTCAGTTCCCCAGTGTGGCAGGGTGGTGCAGGCCTGGGAAAAGAGGGTGCTGGAGCTTCTCACCCATTTATGGGGCCTGCGTGGGGTGGCATATCTCAGGGCCCAGTCTCAAGCTGCTTGGGCTGGCCACAGGTAGCAAAGGAATTAGGCCTTGGGAAGCCCTCCGGACCTGATGTCTTAAGCACAGGAGGTAAGGCTGTGGGGATGCAGGCCAAAGGTATTTAGGAGAACACCCTCTCCCCCATTGCTGGAGTAAGGGGAAAACTGGTGTAAGGACAGTCACATTAAAGACATTTTAAGTGTTACAAGGGACTGATCAGGGTGGGGAAAGCCTGCATCCCTGTGGCACGAGACCAGGTGTGAGTAAGCTGTTCATGTCTCCACAGGGGAATGTCTGACCAGGGTGAAAAGAAAAAGAACCAGTAGGTTACAGAGATCAACTTACCGGTGCCAGAGGGTGGGTTTGCTTTGTAGGTTGTTGAAGGATCCAGAAAAGGGTTCTGGGTAATGCCATCCAAAGGTTTCAGTAGCTGCCTGAATGGAAATGCTGCCTAGGACATCTGTTCTCCCAGTAATGTGCCCCAGCTCTGTAAATAGTTGTGCTCCATGGAGCTGGAGGAGAAGGTGTGTAAGCAAGCAATGGGACTCCTGAGTCCTTTTTAAATCATAGAGATCTCAGGTGAAGTAAATTCTTTGTTGCTGAATCCAGAGTGTTAGAGTTTTTAACCAAAATACGAAGGTAGCTTATGATGAATTTTAAGAATCTAAAGAATTGCTAAGCAGACTTCTTTTGGGGAGTTTTAAGTTTCAGCCTGTGTTCGATCCTGTGCTTCCTGGATGCTGGAAGGGGACTTTGCTGAAGAAGATGGAAAAGAAAGGTCTCCTGGTTTCCAGCTAAGTGGCTGAAGCAGATCGCAGTGTAACAGTTTCACTGTTCTACAGATAGGACCCAAGCCATGGTAAGGTACACTTCACATTGTTCCTGCCAGGTGGTTAATGTTTCGGTTCTGGATTTCCTTAGGAGTAGGCCCCCCTCCCCTCTTGAAACATTGGGTACCCCTAGACAGTCGAGGAGTGGGGTGGCTACATGTGGGGGCTCATCCGGGATGCATTTGGGGATCCCTTGCACCTACCAGCATCCCATTTCTGGAGCTGATGGGCTGGTGAGTCCGGCCTGGGCCGGGTAGGCTGTGTGGCACAGTCGAAAATCTTTTTTGGGTGTGGTGAGCCGGGTAGTAGGCTGCACTCCTGTTCCCAGGTGTCAGCTCAAGTGGTGTGTTGATCATATGACTCCAGCCTACTTGCTGATTGGCTGGGGGACCAAGATGAGGGGGAAAAGCAGTGAAGGAGGTGTCGCCATTTTGAGGAAAGAGAAGAAGTGAGCAGAACAGGGAGCCTTGTGCTGAGACATCAGAGCTGAGGGGAGATTTTACCATGGCAAGCCTTTTGGAACCCCATGAACCTGGAGGGATCTGTTCAGGGCCTGGCAGGCATGGATTCACTTTCACACATGGCTGGTCGGGGGGGAGGTTTGGGCCAAGGACGTGCCTCCCTCTGAGGAGCCTGTATCTATGGTTCCCTCATCCTTACTTTCATGGCTGTGTAACAATGTGGGGAAGGGATAGGCAGAGGAAAGATGAGTTAGACGTGGTTACAATGAAGAGGGAATAGCCCACCTGCCTGTGCAGACTTTGCTCAAGCTCGGCCCCTGGAGGCATATTTGACCAGGCCCCTCAGTTTTCCATTGGGTATACCCTAGTGGTTCAGAACGTCCAGGTTTGGTGTGGTCTTGGGGATCCTAGAACCCAGCACTTTGGAGGCTTTTGTTAGAGGAGCAGACTCCAGGGCAGGTGAAGGAACCAGCGCCAGTAGAAGACCCTCCACTGATGTAATTATTGAAGCTGAGAAGGTACAGGGGATGGCGCAGCTGCAGCACAGGAGAAGAAGGGTGAGGAGGAACATAGCCTTCTGCCCAGTTCCTCCTTGCTGGCTACCTCTACTCCCCATGGCAGAGGGAGGGCATGGGCCTCACAGTCCAGCAGTGAGTGAACCCACAGGGCCCAGGGAAATGCCAACGTGGCCTCTGTCTGATTGTAGCCTGCTAGCTGAAAGATCACGCTCGGCCTCTCCCAAGAAGGTGAGACCAAGGACTGCTGCTGGCCTGGGGTCACAGGATAAGAAGGAGAGGAAGCCTAAAAAGGGACTATTGGCAGATGACAAATATTTTGATGAGAACAGGTTCCTTGGTCACAAGTTGCAGTTTAATGATTATGACTTCTATCGGGCCATACCCAAGCCTTTTCACTGCCCGGTGATTGCAGCACATGATAGAACCCCCCGCATTCCGCAGTGCTCGCATGCCCTACGGAGCAGGATGCATGGACTAAATAGAGAGAACAACCTTGATACTGCTTACAGAAAGGGGGCATGGTTGGAGACAGGAAAAGCCTGTAAAACCAGTATAAGGGATATGCCTGAATGGAGTCAGGCAGAACAATGGGTGTGGCGGTGACTAAGGATGGAGTATGAGAATCTTGACTACCCTCTACCTATCAGAGCAGCAATGGGACATCATGGAGGAAATGAGGGAAGACCGGATCTATTGAGAGCAGCTGGAGAAATTGAAGCATCATCCTGGAAGTAGTGGATGTCCATCTTAGGAACTGTTAGAGAAGGCCCAAGCTATGTACCACACTGCCACCTGGACCATGTTGACCCTATTTAAACATTTTTCCCTGGTGCAAGACTTGGCTGGATGTTGTTCCAAGTACTTCATAATTTCAAAAGACTCTTTTTGGAGATCTGACGACCAAGCCAGATGCAGAATTTTATTTTCCAGCAGGAGGAGGACCCCATACTTGAAGCCCCTTAATAGAACTCTGACTGTGCCAGGTGTTGCTCCCCAGAGCAGGTTTCTGTCTCGATGATTGGTTTGAACCTAAAGAGAATTGATAATGGACTAGAATAACTTTTCTACCTCAGAGGACTGTGAATCAGGACATTATTTTCATTGTTTAGAAATGATCCTTTCACTTTAATCATTAAAATGTGTGCAAGAGAGAGGGAAAGTAGGTGTGAGTTGTGTGGGCATGGTTAGAATGAGTATGGTTGGGGATATTTACGAAGTCATATACCTTCTAATTGATTACGTACCCCCTAGAAATCAAAACCAAGTGGTCCAGTCCCTCATTGACTACCTCACATCTCTCCCTCACAAAGTGGAGCAAGTCATCCTAAGTGATCTCAATCTTAACTGGCTTACCTCCACTGCCTTCCATATAACGGACTCCTTTGCTGTCCTGGATATGTCCCAGTTAGTCACCCAGCCCACCAGATTCAACCACTCTACTGGCACCAGCACTCTCCTAGATGTTGTTATATCTAACCGCCCCTACAAAATCTGGGATGTCACTGTCCTCCCCGACTCTGTTAGCGATCACTCCCCAGTCCTCAGTCTTTGGTCATCCTCCACTCTGAAGCCAGTGTCCCAGGCCACTCTATGCCACCATTTGCACCCTGGCAACCTCAGAAAATTAAAACAATACCTAGCCCAGCTAGACTGGTCCCCTATCCAGCCCTGACATTGACTCAGATCTTGACCACTTCACAAATGCCTTCTGTAAGGTTTGTGACCTTTTCACCCTCACCAGGATCCATTCCAAAAATGCAGTGCCCCATGGATCACCCCACCCCTACTCCAGAGACTCAAAAACAGAGATAATCTCTGGCACATTGCTGTAGAATCTGGAAAGGCATCTGATAGACAGGCCTGAAACACAAAAGCGCAATAAGTGTACTTTGGCCATTAGGTGGGCCAAGGCAGAGCACTACCAGACAACTCTCGCTTCCACTTGTGGTTCAGCCCAGACCTTCTCGGATAATATGAAAGAGCTAAATAGGAAGTCCCACCATCCTAGCTCTCCATCAATGGCACCCCCACCACAAATCCGCTCCTTATAGCCGATTGCCTTAACACCGCCTTCTCTAACCTAAGCTCGGTCCTCCCCAACAGCCTCTTTGACCCAATCCCCACCTCTCTCCCTCTGGTCCTGCATCACCCACCATTCTACCTGTGCCCCCTATACCCCAAGAAGCCAGGCCACACCTGCTAAAAACCTTAGGCAGCAATAATCCTAGCAGTGACCCCCTCAACTCCAGGATCCTCCATATGGTCTTAGACGAAGTCCTAGTCCCCCTGACTGACCTTGTAAACCAGTCTCTATGCTCGGGTCAGTTCCCAAGTGCTTGGAAAACTGCTGAAATCACACCCATACATAAAAGTGGGTACCGGTCCACCCCCAACAATTACCGCTGATCTCCATCCTCCCCCTCTCTCTAAAGCCCTTGAAAAAGTGGTGTCGATCCAGCTCTCTGAATACCTAATTAAGTACAACATTATGTGTCCAGAGCAGCATGGTTTCCACCAGGACACAGTACAACCACGGCTCTTCTGGAATTCTCCCAACACCTGCATGCTGCTCTCGATTATGGTAGCCTTGCAGGAGCAGTGTTCATTGACCTCTCAAGGCCTTTGACACTGTCTGTCATCCCCTGCTGCTCGACTCTCTCCACTAACTTGGCTTCTCTGGTAGTTCCATTTCCTGGTTCTCTAGCCACCTCTCTGCTAGATTCCAGTGTGTCAAGATCAGCAGCTCCCTCTCCAGCACTATTCCTGTTTGCTCTGGGGTCCCTCAGGGCTCCATCTTGGGTCCAGTACTTTTTAGTCTCTACCTCAACACCCTCCCCAGCTCATGTACTGGTAAAATGCTCCTCTACGTCAATGATGCAGTCCTCATTGCCTCACATCCCAATCCCACCTCCCTCCAATTACCTCTCCAGCAAGCTTACAACCAAGCCAAAAGGTGGTTCAGTGATCGCAAACTGGTCATTAACCTAAAGAAAACCAAATCAATGCTCTTCTCCCACCACCAAAATAAAGCTAAAAATACTCCCCTCTTGATTATCATCAGCACTCTGCACCCACTAGAACAAGTGATTACATACAAGTACCTAGGCATCACATTCAAAACTGCCCTCTTCTTCCACACCCACATTAATGCCCTGTCAGCCACCATAAACTCTTGGATTGACCTGCTATACCAGCACAGGGAGTGTCTGCCTCAGGTTGCAATCAGGCTGGCCATCACCTCCTCTGTCTTTTCCCTCGTGGACTATGGCTTGACCATCTATGCCGCAGTTGACAACACTGCCCTCTCTAAAGTCCAACACTCCATCAATAAGGCCTGTAGGCTCTTGACTAGTGCCCCCCTACTGCACTCACACCTGCCTTCTCTATACTACTACCAATCTGCTCAACTTTGAGGGCGTATGCTCTACCAGACCTGCCTTCTCGCTAAGAAATCAGTGCTAGGACTCTCCCCCCCAAGGGTCTTCACCTCACTACAGCAGTCATCATCGTCCATCACCACTCATAGCTCTGTTAAGGCCATCTTCCAGGTGCCCAGAACCAAGACCCCTCTTGCTCAGAGATCCTTCCTCTACCAAGCCCCCACCTGGTTCAACTCCCTTCCTAGCTGCATCTCCAACTTGCCCAAAAATTGGATCCTTCAAAACAGCCGTTCGGAACCTTATCTTTAATACCCGCTGTTGTAGATGCAACTAACCCCCTGTTGTAACCTGTGGTACCTGCCCACCTTGGCCCCTGGCTCGACAACATCCACTGGACAGCCTCTCCCTCCTTCAGACCCACTCCTTCCCTTATTAGGTCCAAATAGGGATGTAACCCACTGTCTTCTCTGGGGACCTACTATATCCATGATTGTAACTCACAATTCTGTATTTTGTAACCTAAGTAACATTACAGACTACTACATTGTGTAACCTAAGTGTATCTATATTAAATGTTCCTTTTACTGCACCTGTAATGTTATCCTCTGTTTTAATCTGCACTGTAATAACTGTCTTGATGTCTTCCCTCCCTGCGTCGAGGTGCCTTTGTAAATGAGTCTCTGACTCAAAGGTTGTAAACCCGATTTGTAATGAATAAAGAATGAATAAAGAATTACGGTGTTTTGCTAAATCAAAAGAATTAGTATTAGTCTGTTAACTTGGATTGAATTTCATAATGTGCTGTTTTTGTGTTATTATGGGCAGTGCTTTATTAGGTATGTTTCCCCCGGCACAGAAAAATGGTTTTGCTTTTAGGTTAGGTATAGTAGTAGGGTAGGGTGGATGGTCCCTTTCCCCTCCTCTCTCTGAGGTGCCTATGTTTGCAACCTCGGCTGGTTCTGGCTTCCCCTGGGAGTGCGCATGCAAGGGGGAGTGGGAGCTGGGTGGGGAAGCTGGTGAGATGCCATCATTCCCCTCGGGAAATGATTCCCTTGGGTGGGGGAAGAGTGTAAGCCCCCTGTCACTGAGGGGGACTTATAAGTAAGTCAGGGCTCCCACCTTTGGTGTTCCCCCTGGTACAGACTTTAGTAGGTAGCTAGGTGGGGGGAGACCCTATTCTGGGCTATACTTTGTTACACGAGGTCCCTGCACCCTAATTGATACCCTCAGGGGCACACCGTAGACAGCTAATGTTTAGGCATAGGCTATACTAATACATAGGGCATAGGGCATCTACCGTACAAGAGTAGATGGCAGGATATGAATACATATTATTGTAACTCACTTTGCTTGCTAATGCAAACACATTATATTATGTACTTCTGTCTATTTCTTACTTGTCAGATGCCAAGACACCTGTTCTTGAAGTGATTATGATGTGTAGGCAACATTGCCATCTTTTGGTGATGGACACCACTTCACCTTGTTATGTAAGACTTTGTATAAGAAGGTCTTTGTTCTAAAACTGATGACTTTACAACTTTATATAATGTTATCTTATACCGTGGAGCCACCTCTAATTTAGCTAATAGGGCTCATCTCTGTAACTAGAAATGTTTCTATCTTTCCAGTAACCATAGTAATTATCATAGGTATATAATGTTATGCACAGGCTTTACACCTCGGAGACCGAGAGACCCCAAGAGACAATAAAGAAACCTCGAGTGTGTAGGCAGCTTAGCATTGGCTCGGTTCGTATTGGTAAGAACTGCTTAGGGCAACTGTGATTTACCCATATTTTGTAGTAATAAACTTGTTTATTACTCGAATACAACTTGTCTGTGATTATTTGCAACTCCAATATTGCCAAGAACCTGAAAGTGAGATTTAGATCACTTACAATTGGCGACAGCATGCCAGGCGATATTGGCTGTTGTGAATTTTCACTTGTTGCTAAAGGTTTCCCTTTCCACGGGGACTGTAGGTGTACATCTCTGTATCACCTCTCCGTCTTTTCCACCAGTTGTGGATACTTGCAAAGTCTGGCTGATTTTTCTTTTGGGTGTGGTCGATGCCGGTCGACCCACTCCATAAGCGACTTTAATTGCAAGCCTCAACTTATACTAGCCGGCTGTGCTAAAAGTACCTGTGTTGTGGATCGATACGCAATGCCTGGTCTTTTCACAGTTTGAATTCTCGTTCCTCACGTAAATGGCCACATTATGAGATATCTGCGCAGAACTGAGACTCGATGTCTCGAATTTTCTTACCTCCATGGAGATGAGGGCTGACTTTCTTGGGCGGACGTAAGTCAATCCGATAACCCTGTACTGGGGATCTCAACTCAGTACACTGAGCGCTGCAGTCAACCAACAGGCGTTCTGCTAAAGGGTTGATGGTCGCTGCTCTCGCTGCTTTGGAAGCCTCGAGCGAGGTTTGAACCCTTGACCTGCAGATCGCATCTCTCAAACAGCAGATGGGTTTGCAGGAGACAGAATATTAAGATACAGCAGAATTTGGAGGCTGAACTCCAAATGCTGCGTAATGAAAAAGGATTCACTATTGCATCATTCTGCACAGGCAGGTGAACAAGAAATGTGTACTCTGAAAACTGAGTGTGAAAGTTTGAGACAGAGTCAAGTTGTACAAATGAATGATTTGTTGAGTGCTGCAAATGCACAGATGAGTGATGAGATGGGTGAGCTACAGGGGCGAGATCAACCAAGTATGTAATGATTTAGAGATAGCCTATAGGGACAATCGCGAATTGAGCACCGCGTACCGTGTTTTGCAGAAACAGAAGCAAGATCAGGTTGATATGGATGTTGCAAGTGTGAGTCATGATGAATGTAAGGTTAAGATGGATAAACTGCGCCATCAGCGAGAGGTTTTGACTGGCCATGTGAAGGCGATGGGTGGCGTAGCCCCCGCCTTTCACTCGTCGTCAGAGGGGGAGCTATCCGACGACGACATTTCACAGTACAACGCTCAGTCACGCCCCTACTATGGCCCAGATACCCCACCCAGCCATCCACAGCATGGCGGGTCCCCACCCCCTACTCCCCAGGTCACACGTCGACGACGTCGTGATGCTCATCATGGGAGACGCCATCATGGCGGCGCCCATGATAGGGGGGGAGCAGGCCCAAGCCTGGTCCCGACCGCGCCTCCGGTAGCCGTTATTGGTGTGGAAGACAGACAAGAGATTGAAACCATGATTGATAGGGCACTAGGAATATTCCTCTTCCTGAAAGAAGCATGAAAGCCATTAAAAGTCAAATTAGACAAATTTTTCAAGAGGCTGGCACTCAGGAAGGCGTTATCCGGACGGCAGCTGAAGCTGCAGCCGTGCAGCGTTAGATAATGCGTGAGATGTGCTGCCCTTGCCTGATCGACCACCAACTAATCCCTACAAATGGCCTACTCTGTTCAGCAAATTGCTGACAGTATCGATTTGGATGACCCGTCCGACAACCTCAGCTGCCATTGGAAAAGGTACACTCAAGTGCAAGGATGCTCAGTCTCGCTGCAGAATCTGAAGTCCAGAAATACTACGCAAACCATCGGTCTGGCTTATGAGGCAAAAACTCCCGAAGTTGTTACGCCCAGGATAGGAGGCTTGCTCACAACACAGCCAGAGTGGCAGCTGAGCTCATTTCCGCTCACAGCCCTGGCGTGGTTGGAGTAATGCTAGCATATCCCATGAAGCAAAATGCTAAAGAAAGCCAGCGACTTACCACCAGAGACTCTGGATGGCTTACCAGGGGAAAACATCTGGCACAAGAGGCGCAGATGTGGACCTTATTGAATATAAGACCCTGTTCCTAGAAACATGATCCCAGCAGTAAGAGATAAAGTAGAGCCCACTACTTACCCCAAATACGGATAGGTTTGCTGATATTCGGAAAACCGAGAGGGTGTACCAGTTGTATATCCGAGATTTGGGTTCCGGTTCCAAAAGAGTTGCTGCCGTGGAACCCGCTCCGGGGACCTGACGCGCTATCTCTGATGGAAGGACAGGCCCAACAACAACAGGCCAAACCTCCATTGGCCCTCCAGCTGGCACCCAACAAAACCCTCAACAACAGCAGCAGCAGTGGGGGTGGGAACAGATTGGAACAGGAACAAAAAGTATAAGGGAAAAGGGAAGCCACTACAAGAGCCGGGTCCCTCATACAAACAAATAGCTGAGGAAAATAAATTTGGGAGCTCCTGGGGCAAGTCGTTCTGTAGGGGACGCCGTTCCTGCACAAACACTTGCAACAGTGCAGCCAAGCGATCCATGACACTACCGGTCATGGAGACTCCGGCAGTGAGTCTGAGACCACAGTCTGAACCCAGAAGCAACGCCTTACATTGCATCAGTGCAGCACGGTGAGGTTATCCATGCAAGCCAGGCCCAACCACTGCATGCCCCAACGATACGGATTGACAATTACAGGCCCCAGTCCGCATTGTAAACAAGCTGGTCTTGGATACAAGCGAAGGCCCTGCACCGAGGCAGGTCGGGGCCACCACTTAGTGTGCTTTTCGATACAGGTGCAGCTGTATCTGTGTTACCTGACGATCACCTGAAGCGTCTTCATGGTCTACGGACGGAAGACCAACATGTCAGGAGTCAAGCGCGGTGACTGGGCTGCCTGCATGCGTCCTGCCTTTACCGGTAGAGCTAGGTCATTTGAAGGCCTCCACACCTTCCAGCTGATGGTTGCGATCATACCAGCATTATTGGGATTGACTTTCGGCACCACTGCGGTGTGTGGTGGATCTGGCAAATATGCTGTTGATGCAAATCCAGGGTCAATCCATACCGTCTTGATTCCTGACTCACATGCTGTGGCAACCGTCTCTATCAACAATAAAGAATATGATGTCATAGATTTAGTCAAGAATCATGAATTTTTCCCAAAACTCCTGCCCATTCTGCAACGACATTTGGAAGCGTTTGCAGTTAACAAACACGATTGTGGCAGAATGCATACTGTCATTGAAGTGCCAGGCCCGACACATGAAAGACAAAGACAATACCCGTTTCCCTCTGAGCCTTACCCTCTTTGAGAGAAGCGATTAAGTCACTCTTAAACAAGGAGTAATCAGAACTTGTGTCTCCACTGCCAATCTCTCCTGTTTGGCCGGTAAGAACCTACAGGTACCTGGAGACTTACCATTGACTACAGGAAACTAAATCAAGTCACTCCTAGTTGTTCCCCAACTGTAGCATCAGCACCAGGCGTGCTTCAATTACTGACACCAGACCAGAAATGGTTCAGCCTGGATATCTCCAATGGTTTTTGGTCATTACCATTGGCCCTCAAGAGTCAATACAAATTTGCCTTCACCTTTGAAGGAAGACAATATACGTGGACTTGCTTGCCACAGGGATTCCATAATAGCCCATCCCTCTTCCATCTCCATATGATGGATGCCCTACAAGGTTTCTCAACCCCCCAATGTCTCTTGCAGTATGTAGACGACCTGTTGCTGGCAACTGCCACACAGGATCAACATCTGGATCTCTTGGATGAACTATTGACTCTTATTCAGAGAGCAGGCTTGAAGTGTAATCCTGCAAAAGCACAATTGTGTCAGAAAGAAGTACTCTTTCTAGGTTTGAAGATAACAGATCAGGGTCGGAGCCCTACTTGGAAGAAAATTCAAGGGTTGCAGGACTTGCCATTACCTACCAGTGTGGCAACTCTTAGAAGGTTTTTAGGTATGGTAAACTATTCCAGGGATTTCATTTGTGACTTTGCATAGAAAGCCGCTCCACTGTACGATTTGCTCAAAAAGGACGTTCCATGGAATTGGGCCCTGTCCATACCCAGGCTGTGACGTTACTAAAGCAGGCCCTGGCCTCCGCCCCAGCACTGGTGAACCCCAATCCAACATTACCATTTCACCTAGAGTGTGCCACCTCCGACATTGCTATGTCAGCAGTACTGGCCCAGAAGGTACATGGCTCCTTGAGACCAATTGCATATGCATCACAGCTCTTGACTCCCGTAGAACAGAAGTATGGCCTTTGTGAAAGGAACCTTCTGGCTACCTATTGGGCGGTTAAGCACTTCCTGTATATCATTGGGTACTCTCCCACTGATTCTTATCACCAATCACACTCCCACCACATTCTTACTTTCAGACCGAGTGAAGGATGGGTCAGTCTCTAACAACAGACTGACACATTGGTCACTTCTCCTCCAGGACAGGGACATACAGGTCCACCAAACCAAAGTTCCATCTCTATTGGCACATGGTCTCCTTTTTCAGGGAGAGCCCCACGACTGCGCTCTGCAATCACCTGACCTTCCAGACCCAGGTCCATTTTTCCCTTCCACCCCTGAGGTGCTAGAAAACACCTCCTTGTGTCGCGTTTTCACCGATGGCTCAGCCTCCTACTATCAAGGTGAACAAAGTGCAGGGCTGGGTATCATGGTAACATATCCTCATGGAAACACTGTCAAGATATCTAAACGTTGTACTGTAGCTTCATCACAGTATGCAGAGCTAGCAGCAGTGGCCTGTGCATTAGAGTTTATCCAACATGGAACTCAGGATACTATCATCTTTACTGATTCTAATTGGGTTTGTTGCTCCCTTACAGAATTTCTCCCTTTCTGGCAGAAGAACTCCTTCCTCTCTTCTGATGGCAGTCCAGTGAAATACAAAGAGTTGGTAATTTACATACATGCGTTAGGTGAGAAATACCCACACAAACTTTATGTGCACAAGGTTAAAGCTCATTCCTTACATGATCCCTATCATGCATTTAATATCACAGCAGACACCCTTGCCAAGGAAGGGGGGCGGGGGGATGTTTGGGAGATGGAACATCCAGAGGCCAACGCAGCTGTTCAAATTGCAGCTCTTAAAAGGAAATCTGATCTTTACCCCTTAGACCTTTCAGCAACCCAGCACTTGGACACTGAACTCAAAGAAGTGTTCAGATTCTTGGACAAAGGTACTGAAGAGAGACTTCCACACATAACCCTACCGTGAGACATGAGAGCAGACTACATTTATCTCCGATGATAAACTCATTTGGTTCCAACCAGAGGATACCAACATCAAATTATGGGTAGTCCCCAGACACTTGAGATCTGAATTCTTGCATCAGGTACATGATACCCCCACTGGGGACACCAGGGGGCTGAAAACACACTCCAAAGACTTAAAACTACTGCTTGGTGGCCTGGAATCACCAAAGATGTTAAACAGTACATTGACAATTGCCTTGTTTGTGCACAGAACAATCCCATACCTACAAAACGGAATGCCAAACTTTTACCACAACGACATACTGGACCTTGGCATGCCATCCAAATTGATTTTATTGGCCCTTTGACCAATACCAGCAGAAACAACAAATGCGCGCTTAGTAACAGATTTATTCTCTAAGTGGGAGAAGCTTTCCCACTAAGACTTGTACTGCAAAAACAACTGCCAAAATCCTGGTGGAACAAATTTTCTCCAGGTGGGGTCTGCCTCTCAAAGTAGACTCCGACAAGGGAACCAGTTTTACAGGTGAGTTGATGAAAGAGTCCCTTGAACTCCTCGGGGTCCAGCAAAAGTTCCACATACCTTATCACCCTCAATCCTCAGGTCAAGTAGAAAGAGCTAACAGATGAATTAAGCAAATGCTTTCCAAATTCATTGAGGACAACCCCAAGACCTGGGATTCCCTACTGCCTTTACTCCTTATGGCAATTAGGGGTACGCCCTCAGCCACTACCCAGCTCACACCCTTTGAGGTGATGACTGGCAGACAAATGAGGTTACCTGAACATTTGCTCTTTGACCTACACACCCCCACTGCGGACCGAGTGTCTGTAGATCAGTATGTGGAAAAACTCAGACAAGACCTCATACACACACACTTGTATGCTGCAAATTGCATGGGCAAGGCCCAGCAACAATCCAAGATACAATTTGACAAACACGCACAAGAAGTGGATTGGCAGGTTGGAGATCAAGTAATGGTACTTCGATTTGCACATCCCACCCACTCCTTCTCCAACAAGTGGGAAGGCCCTTACCCTATTGTCAACAAGCTCAGTCCGGCAGTCTATCAAGTTAGACTCCTCCACAACAACAAACCGACTGACAAATGGTTACATGCAAACCAATTGAAACTATACAAAGGAGTTTAAACTTACTTTTCCTAACCCCATTGGGCGGAACTGTACTAATATACTAATCTTTTATCTTCCTTTTCAGATGCATTGACAAGATGGTTATCTTGTTCCTCTCAGTACTCCTTGCAGGAGTACTCCCCAACACTCACGGCACGGTACCGGACCTCCTTCACCACCTTGATCATCCACCACCTCCTCCAGAGGGGAGTTTCCATCAAAATTCCAGACACCATGGTCACTGTACAGGAAGGTTCCGATGCATACCTCACTGCCTCAGTTGTTGCTCCTGATAAATCTACCCTCCAGATTGAATGGCAAACCACATCCCAAGGACAAATTCTTCCTGTGGCCAAACTTTCTAAGGGAACTTTCCAAGGTTGGCCCAACGCTAAATTGTCCCCAAATGGTACTCTGTCCTTGTTACAAACTGCATTAAGACACTCTGGGTTATATAACATTACTGCTTTAATTGACCCTTCCTATTGTAATTCTCTTTCTCAGGATGCTGCCCGAAAATTTTGTGCTATTCACCACATGGCCTCAGCTGCCATGTATTTATCTGTTTTACCCCCCACTGAGAGACAGCTTTTGGAATGTCCGAAACATAATCCTGGCCCTCGTAGTGGTCTCACTGCCACTGCCCTTCCAGGTTCTCTGATTAATAATTTACAATTTATGCATGTACCAGTTTTGTTTAATCTTACTTATTGGAACATGAAGGAATTTGGTATGTGTCATAATACTAACACATCTGCCTTTTTCAGTACCTTATTGCTTGACAGTTTAGCTGCATTTCAAATAACGTACTAAAGATCCCTTTACTGGCGTATACTCAACTGAACATAGAGGGAACTTTAGGAGGAAACCTCCTCCTCCTCCTCCTAGCACACATACTAATAAACGTACTAAACGTGAAGTAGATAGTTCTGATGTTACAGGTGCCACTGGCACAGTTACAGGTATTTTTTGGTACTGCTATGTCCATTTGGAACAAAGCAGACATTGCTGCTATAAGAGTCACTCGAAATTCTCCGCTGGCTTGGTAAATGACATTTTACCACCGTTATTGCATGGTGTGGATGGTCTTAGTCAGGAAGAGAGATACACTGTATATAACATGCACGACATTGCAAAGGCATTCACTGATTCCAAGGATAAGATTAATGCACTCATACAACAGAACAATAGAGAAGCTGAGAAACAGTACATTGGCAGAGAAATACTTTGCTCTGCATATGGATCATACATAATCACTACCATCAACAACCTTTTTAGAGATTTAGAAATTGGAAGGATTCCCGACATAATACATGACAGACGTCTCTCTAAATGATATTGTCCCAGATGTAAATCTCAATCATGTATTGAATTGTGTATGCAACAAACTTTGTCTATTCCTCTTTCCACAGCTCGAACTTGGGGTTTGTGACCAGACATCCAAACACTGGTCCTTGTTTTCTGTACAGAAATGTTCTATAAAAGATACCATGTTTGTCTCTTTTACTGTCTCCTTACCATGCTTTGACCCTACTACAGCTTTGTTCGACAAGCTTGCATTGGCGCACTCTGTTGGGCATTTGGACGAAGACATCTACCGAGCCTGGATCTACCTCTTCTACTGGTCTACCATTCCTTCTTGGGCGCTGGGTGGCGCACACGAACTGTTGTCTGAAGAAGCAGTACATCTACTTGTGCCGATGTGATGTGTTTGATGTTATACGCCCTGTATGTGGTTATTCACCAGACAGCATCGATTGGACTTTCACAATGGATGCTGACATCACTGAAAATGGCACTGACGCTTTTGCACCAACGCAGTCACCAGATCAATTCTATCAGTCCTATCGTGAGGAAGCTCATCGCCTGTCAACACGGATCTCGAAGTCGACCTACACATGCCCTGTCCAGTTGCAAAAATGGAGACTACCTACTGTGCGCTCTCAGTATAACTCTGAAGGGGAGTACTGCATTGTCACAAATATTAAAACGTACTCCTATGGTTCTGTTACTTGTCAAATTGATTACCCCAACTTCTGTTTTGTCCCCCATCAGAAAACTGTTATTGGACATACTGTCATAACCCCCGTTCCCCTTGTAGAAGCAGACATCATTGATGGGAATCCAGATTATTTACTTACCTTAGAAGAATACCTACCCTACTTTAACGTACACATAGATCCACTGACACTCACACTGAAATCACTTCTAGATAGAAAGGACACACTCATCCACATCAGCAAAATATAACCAAAGCCAATGAAGCTATTCTGATTTGATGAATGATGGAGATATGAATAATGCTTTGACTAACACTTGGTTAGAGATTACTTTTAAAGGTTTTGTTATAATACAAGCATTTTTGATATTTACTTTGATTTTATGCTTTGCTGCCTATGCGTACCCTGCATCAACACCATGAGCAGCTTGAATTTCTTTACAAGGCTCACGCCTCTGGATTGTAAAGAACCACTGCTCTAACCACTCCTTAAATTTAGCCTGTGTTGCCTTTGGGGGCAACAAAGGAAGGTATTACGGCTGGTCCCTGCACCCTAATTGATACCCTCAGGGGCACACCCCTGAGACAGCTAATGTTTAGGCATAGGCTATACTAATACATAGGGCATAGGGCATCTACCGTACAAGAGTAGATGGCAGGATATGAATACATATTATTGTAACTCACTTTTGCTGCTAATGCAAACACATTATATTATGTACTTCTGTCTATTTCTTACTTGTCAGATGCCAAGACACCTGTCCTTGAAGTGATTATGATGTGTAGGCAACATTGCCATCTTTTGGTGATGGACACCACTTCACCTTGTTATGTAAGACTTTGTATAAGAAGGTCTTTGTTCTAAAACTGATGACTTTACAACTTTATATAATGTTATCTTATACCGTGGAGCCACCTCTAATTTAGCCAATAGGGCTCATCTCTGTAACTAGAAATGTTTCTATCTTTCAGTAACCATAGTAATTATCATAGGTATATAATGTTATGCACAGGCTTTACACCTCGGAGACCCAGAGACCCCAAGAGACAATAAAGAAACCTCAAGGTGTGAGGCAGCAGCATTGGCTCCGGTTCGTATTGGTAAGAACTGCTTAGGGCAACTGTGATTTACCCATATTTTGTAGTAATAAACTTGTTTATTACTCGAATGCAACTTGTCTGTGATTATTTGCAACTCAATATTGCCAAGAACCTGAAAGTGAGATTTAGATCACTTACAACTTCAAACTGCCACTAGAGGCAGGTTCTGAACCCATAAAAACAGGTGGCGTGGGAATGGGTGAGGAGGAGGAGGATGGCTGGGAGATGGCAGGACAGGCAGGCAGGGGAGCTTACCAGTCTGGATTGGGTCTGATTCATGGAGGGACCACCCCCATAAATGAAGGTAGTGCCGGTATGTACAGCGATGTGGTGCCAGTGGACAGTGTGTGGGGAGGGCGTAGTTAGTCTGCCAGCATCGTGGGGGGTAAATGGGACTCAAGTAATGAATGGTGGTGAGTGCCCATGGTAGGAGTTTGGCAGGTCCCAGGCCCAGTGGAAGTTTAGGCCTGCACTGCCAGGGCTGGAGGTTTGTGTCAGGACTTCTCCAGGGAAGAGGTGGTGGCAGTACCCTCTCAGTTCCTCAGTGTGGCAAAGTGGTGCAGGCCTGGGAAAGGGGGTGCCAGAGGCTTCTCACCCATTTAGGGAGCCTGCCTGGAGGGAAGGTCTCAGGGCCCAGTTACGAGCTGCTTGGGCAGGCTGCAGGTAGCAAAGGATTAAGGCCTTGGGAAGTCCTCTGGACCCCGTGTCTTACAGCAAGCACAGGAGGTAAGGTTGTGGGGACACAGGCCAAAGGTATTTAGGAGAACCCCACCCCATTGCTGGAGTAAGAGAAAAGTAAGAGAAAACCAGTGGAAGGACAGTCACATTAAAGACATTTTAAGGGTTACAAGGGATTGGTCAGGGTGAGAAAATCCTGCATCCCTGTGGCATGGGACCAGGTGTGAGTAAGCTGTGCACTTCTCCACAGGGGAGTGTCTGACCAGGGTGAAAAGGAAAAGAACCAGTAGGCTACAGAGATCAACTTACCAGTGACAGAGGGTGGGTTTGCTTTGTAGGTTATTGAAGGATCCAGAAAAGGGTCTTGGGAATGCCATCCAAGGCTTTCAGTAGCTGCCTGAATGGAAATGCTGCCTAGGAAATCTATTCTCCCAGTAATGTGCCCACTGTCTCTGTAAATAGTTGTGCTCCATGGAGCTGGAGGAGAGGGTAAGCAAGCAATGGGACCCCTGAGTCCTTTTTAAATCATAGGGATCTCAAGTGAAATAAATTGTTTGGTGCTGAATCCAGAGTGTCAAGAGGTTTTAACCAAAATCGAAAGGCAGCTTATGATGAATTGTAGAGAAATTAATGAATTGCTAAGCAGACTTCTTTTGGGGGAGTTTTTAAGTTTCAGCCTGTGTTCGCTTCTGTGCTTCCTGGGCCGGGGTGCTGGAAGGGGACTTTGCTGAGGAAGACGGAAAAGAGAAGAGGTCTCTTGGTTTCATCTAAGTGTCTGAAATAGATGTGAGGGGGTAGCAGTTTCATCGTTCTGCAGATGGGACCCAGGCCGTGGTAAGGTACACTTCACTTTGTTCCTGCCAGGTGGTTAATGTTTCAGTTCTGGGTTTCCTTAGGAGTAGGCCCCTTCCCTCTTGTAACATCGGGTGCCCCTAGAAAGTCAGGGAGTGGAGTGGCTACATATGCATAGAACAGTCAGCTTTAGCTATCTAACAGGGAGAGATTTACCTCAATTCCCAATGGCAACAGTAAGTCTCTAGTGCCACTAAGAACCTTAGTAGACAAGCTGACCTCCCCTCAGGCCAGGAAAGGGTACCACAGAATCTTAAAACCGCAACGCTTTGCACATTAAATAATGAAATATCATGGCTTACCATATATCTTTATTGGTAGTGACCTAACTGCCTTTTTGGACATGTCAGAAAGCATCTGGTATGGCAACTGTAGGGATGGAAAGCTGGATTGGGGATGTGCTGGCCATAACAGAAAGAAGTGGGAAGGTACCCTCATCTGAGAGAACCTCCCCTTGGGAGACTTGATCAGGTGGATCAAAGGGGGTAAATGTTCACCCCAACTCCAGAGTGCTAGGTCCTATATCCCTCACCAATTATGGATCCATCTCTTGGGCCCTTCCAAGCATGCCACTTGTTAATGTGCTATTTTCAGTACACATGACTCACGGTGGTGTTAGTTAGACCTTACTATATTGTATGATGTAGTAGATGATAAATTATGTGTCGTTAGAAGAGTCAGGTGACAGAGGCCTATCTGCTGACCTCTCGGCCTTATGGTCTTTCATCAGCGCCATAACAGAGCATCTGGAAGAGCAGAAGTCTGGGCCCCCCTCCCACTAGGTGTTTTTAGGGTGAAGTGGGATGATTTTAATATTTGAATTGTCTCATAGGTACTCTGGCATGCTGTCCCAAATGTGGTTATCGTAGGAGGAGCCTCCACACTACTGAATACTCACTGCCATGTCCTTTCCTGTCAACAGTACACAGTAGTGTGCGCATGAGAGCAAGGCACATATATTAAAAAAAAAAAAAAAAGACATCCTGGCATGCTGCCTGTACAGGCCATATCCTGGCTCATCAGGTGAGGGTATAGGACAGCACAGGATCTTGTAGCTATGCGGGGTAGTGACATCATAATACTGAGTAGATACCTGACTCTGAAATGAAAGAGATTTCATTAGAGCAATGGTCCTATCCCTTAGTGCACTCTCACCAGTATACGCTTTGCAGTTATCGATTGTACCTGCTGAACCACAGTGGTTTCATGTATTGTTAGCACATGTTGCTTACGGAAACATCAGTGTGCATCAGCTTAATCTTCCCCTTGCCCAACTGCCTTTTCCTGTATGTGTAATTGTTTGTTTTATTTATTTAAACTGGAGAGTCCATGGGCCAAAGACCTGTTTACATGGTTGACAGGTATGCATAAACAATACTTACATATATATTAACAGGATGAAAAAAGACTTGTACATAATTTCTAGGCTACCTTAAAAACATGTACAGTTCATTCAAACTGAACATTTACACTCACTTTGCTCATATAAATAGCTTTATAATTTCAACTTAAAGGTCATAACTGTATTATTAAAACATTCAAAATGGATTGCAAGGAGTTAAAAAGGAAGGAAGTGTATATAAAAAGATATTTGACCTGCAGTGTTATCATCCTAGGAACATAAAAAAAAATTATTGGCTGATCTAGTAGAGACTGTACTATGATGTCTAGTAAATATTGAGGCTAGGAAGGAGGGACTTTATTCAGAGTCAATTATTTTGCAAGTAGACCAAGCTGCAACTTATAGAAATAGCCAAGAAGCAGTAATCCAGCTGCTCTTAAAAGACTACAGTGATGCAACCTTGATGGTATCTGGGTAGAAAATCTAGCAATTATATTTAGTAGTACCCTAACTTTAGAAAAGAGTCCCACCCTGCTTGAATGGTAAAATAATAACCCATAACCTACTAATGATATTAGGAAGCTTTGTGCCAACATTTTCCTGATGGAAGGAACCATGAGTGGATTAAGCCCATAGAGTATGCCCATCTTTGGTGTATGACTTTAGTCATATTGGTGATAAGGGGTTCAAAGTTAATTCGCACATCAATTATAAGGCTGAGGTACTTAAATTGATGCACCTGCTCTATTTCTGCCTCAGTGCTGTAACCAAAGATAAGGTAATATTTTCTTTACTCTGCAGTTGGTTTATGAAAACCATAAACTTAGTTTTTATCATTTTAATACAAGTCTATTCTAATAAACCAGTGATGTACAGCTAAAAACCACATGCTAAATTGTTCTGTACTGTTTTGAGATCAGCTGAGTTTGTGAGGATCACTGCATCATCTGCATATAAACAATTCAGTGAAGTAGTGCAAACCAAAGGGATGGAATTTAAAAAGACTAAAGTAGGACCCAGAATTGACCTTGAGGCACACCCAGTGCAATAGAAGCAGGAAATGAATATTGACCATGAATGTGTATCATCTGAGAACGAAAACTCAAATAGCTCCTAAACAATCTAACAACATCCTCAGAAAATCCTAGACCACCTAGTGATACCAATAAGAGACCCTGATCAACCAGGTCAAAGGCCTTGGTGAGGTCCACAAACGCTGCCCCTGTAAGATGTTACAAAGAACAGAGCAAGACTTGCCTGTGATAATGGTGCGTAAGCCAAAAATTGCAAAAATACATATCAAACTGAAGGCTCCCACTCAATGATAAAGTCAGAAACCAAAAGATAAAAGTATAACTATTTTATTCTCACCACAGTGGAATGGAAAACACAAAAACACACCCACAGCCTGGAATAAATACCCAATGGCGTTTTGGACCTAAACTGGTACTTTTTCAAGGGTAACATTTCAAACAGACAGTGTTGTTTAAATAGTAATACATTTAATAGATGCCAGGTTAACCAAATTAATTACTGGTTTTCACAATCATTCTAATTCAATATTTAATTGCTAATAAATATCCAAAACAGCACTTCAAAGGACCAATATGTAAACATCTAATGAAGACCACATGCTAAAACACCTAACATTCATGCTTCTAATGAAGTATTTCATCAGTTTGGAAGCAAAGTTCTTTTAAACTTATGAAGGCAGCTTAATAGGGTCCCATCATCATAATAAACTATTTCATTTCTTGTGCTTTTGTTCCTCCTATTCTTTTCTTTTGCTTCCAGTAGATCTTCTGAAACATGTTTAACATCGTTTGTCCTTCATTTCTTTGGTCCTTTGGATTTCATAAATCAAAACAGGCAAAACACTATGAATAGAAACCACAAAAGTTAAAATCTCTTTATTACATCAAAAACAATAACTGTTGCTAGATCTTATCAGTGACGATCTATTCACTGAGGTACAACCTTCACAATATATTGTATGTCAGACAGAAAAACGTAACTTATTTAAGCCAACAATGACCTTTCTTTTTACTCTTTATATATTTTTGTTCTATTATTCATCTTAATAAATTTCTCTTAGATACATTTTAATACAGCATCAGAATATAGTTTCCCAACCCAAACATTAGTCAAAATAGTTTACATAAATCAGATCACGCAGTTATAAATTGGGGCAATTTCAAAACATTCATTCAGCAATGGTATATGTAGGCTGTCAAGATAACACATCCATCTCCCCTCACTTCTAAGTAGGGCAGCATCTAAATTACCCCCTCTTGGTCCCAAAGTTACTTGTTCTATTCCACAAAAACTCCACTTATGCAAACTTGTTTGTATAGTAGCAGTTATATGTGCAGCTAATACATTTTCATTGTTACCATTCTCCGTATCTCTCAAATGTTCTCCCAGTCATAGCTTAAAATACTGAGTGTTTTTCCTACATAATTAGCCCCACATATACATTCAGCTCTATACACTACTCCACTTGTGTCACATGTAATTAGCTGATTTATTTAGTATTTTTTCCTGTCTGGTAGTTCTTAAATGTCTTGCATCTTTTTATATTGGGACAAAACACATTTACCACATGAAGCACTACCTACCACCACTGTAGTTCTTTTTTCTTCTTTTCTATTGGGCTATAATAAATGTGTTAAAACATCCCCAACTGTTTGGCTTTCTGGTATATTAAACATAGGTATTTCTTGTGTAAACTGAGCACACACAGGATCTGCTTGTAAGATCTGCCAGTGTTTCATTATTACACAGTGCATCTCACCTGATCTTTTATTATAGGTGGTAATATATTTCAAATGTTCCATATTTTCTCCACTATCCACTCTCTGTCTTGGAACTAACAGAGTGGATCTCTCTTGTCATATTCCACTCCTTTGCATCCTGTATATCCTGTCATCGTATCCTTGTTTGCTAAACCTTTTAGACATTTCTTCTGCTTGCGTCAAAAACCAGTCTTCTGTATCACAATTTCTATGAATTCTCAGAAATTGGTCACATGGAATATTCTTTTCTAAGTATCTTGGATGGCAACTAGAGGCTTCTAATATGGAGTTAGTATCTATATCTTTTCTATATAAATCCATAATTAAGACCTCCTGTTGATCTCTGTTAATTTTCAAATCCAAAAAATCTATCACCGTCCTACTGTACTTTTCTGTAAATTTTAAATGTGAATTTGATCTATTTAGATATCCATAAAATCTAAAAGTTTGTCCTCTGTATCTACCCATATTAAAAATAAATCATCTATGTATCTATGATAGAACTTGACACTTTGAAAATAGGGATTCAAATCTGGATCCTGTATAGTAGTAAGCTCCCAGAGTCCCATATACAGATTTGCATAACTTGGTGCAAACGTCACACCCATAGATGTTCCTGTTAGCTGTAAATAATGTTTCACCCCAAAAATAAAATGATTATTTTTAACACAATTTCACATCTTGCAATAAATCTAATAAATGCCATATCATATTCTCCATATTGTTCCAAATAGAATGAAACTGCCTCCAGTCCACCATCATGTGGAATGTTCGTATATAGTGATTCCATGTCTAATGAAACAAAAAAAGATTGAGAAGATAGATTAACATTTTGAAAATTATACAGAAGATCAGTGGAGTCTCTCAAATATGAGGGTAAATTCATTACTAAGGGTTTTAGGGAGGAATCAGCAAATTTAGATATAGGTTCAGTTAAATTACCTATGCTTGCCACAGTGGGATGCCCTGGGGGGTCTATCAGATTTTTATGAATTTTAGGCAAGACATAAATGGTGGCCAAAACAGGATGCTGAACCATAAGATATTATAAAACTGTCTCAGTAATCAGACCTCTTTTATGGGACTCTTGCAAAAATTGTCAATTCCTTCTTTAAAATCTTCTGTAGGATCGCCTGTTAACTTTTGATACACGTTGTATTATTGAGCTGTCTTAATAATTCTTTTTCAGATATCTCAGAATCCATAACCACCACCCCTCCTCCCTTATCTGCTCTTTTAATTATCTCTTTATTCATTTTTAAACCATTAAGTGCTGTTTTTCTATAGCACTCATATTTCTATAAAAATGTGTGTTTTCTCTCTCCCAAATTTGTTTCACTTCTTTCTCACATACCTGTTCAAATGCTTTAACAACGGGGGTGCAGGTGAACAAAAATATGACTATGGTCTAAATGGATTCAGTTCTAGTTGAGATGTATCACTATTTCCTTTCGCAAAGAAGTGTTTCAAACTAAATTTCTGAGTAAATTTATATAAATCAATGATGCTATCAAATGGGTTTATATCTACAGTAGGAACAAAGGACACACTTTTAGATAGAACACATATCTCTGCTTCTATAAGATCATGGCTTGAAAGATTCACAACCGTTAGTATCTTCTCTCTCTCTGGAAATTCTGTTGGCAGTTGTTTCTTGCAATTTTGGCCTCAGCCTCTCCCTCTCCCTCAGGCTGGTCTGGTCAGTATTGTTGTTGTTGTTGTCACTGCTGTCTGGCTCCCTGTGCATTGCCTGTTTCTCCACTGGTTCCCTTATCTTCCCCATCATCGGCTAGTCTTGCCTCCTGAAATCTGATGCTGAAATCCAGGCTGCGGGTGTGTTTTTGTGTTTTCCATTCCACTGTGGTGAGAATAAAATATTTATACTTTTATCTTTTGGTTTCTGACTTTATCATTGAGTGCATGCCTTCAGTTTGATATGTAACCCTGTAAGATGGCCCTTGTCCAGTGACATCTGAACAGCACCCGTGAACCCCACCAAGGCCATCGTGGTACTGTGGCCTGGTTTAAAACCATGTTGTTCAGGTGCAAGAATGTTATATTTTGAGAGATACTCAAACATTTGGTCAAAAATTATTCTTTCTAGTACTTTTGATAAATGATCCATGAGAGATATGGGACACAAATTTTGAACATTAGTAGCATCCACAGATTTAAATATTGGGACTACAACCAAATCCTTCCAGATAGTAGGAAAAATAGAAGAATAAAGAGATAAATTAAAGATAGTGGATATTGGAAAACAGAATGTCCACAGTGATCCACATGAGTCTCAGTCAATCGCATCCAGGCAAAGAGAGGTCAGGATCCATCTTCTGTATATATCTCAGAACCTCAGCTGGTTGAAGTAATCTAAAATAAAACCTTGGTGTAAATGGACTCATATCAGTAAAAGTGTGAACAGCTATATCTGCTTTACCTGCAGGAACATATTTAGATAAATCAGAAAAAAATTATTGAATTCTTGAGCCATCAAGAATTGGATCAGATACCAATCCAGTCAAGGTAATGAGACACTGCAGGCTAGTAGAACATTTCTTATCCAGTAAATCATTTATCAGCTTCCATGTCTCAATTGTATTCTTGCCCTCAAATTATCTTATGGCAGTTGGTTAATTTTGACCCTAAATCTCTCAGCCCATGAACAGTAATCTCCTCAGGACACTCAACCCTCTGAGGTCTACTGCCACAATGGTTCTCATCACACAGCAACTAGTGAAAGACCAAGTCAAAAAGCCCCTTTCCCCAAGTGTGGCACTTGCTAAAAAGGGGGAGGAGAGAGGGATGCTGTAGAATTCTCTTGATGGTATTAACTAGGGTACTATGTTATACCGGCGAGGGTACAGGCTGAACAACAACTAGTTATCCCAGTAATATGGTCCCCAGAGTCCAATTTATTTCCTGGCTGCATTAGACATGTCAGCTTGTCTAATGTTGTTATCTCACCAAGTTATACCTATTAGGGAAGGTCACGTGATGGCTGCCTAGCTGAGGGATGTACCTTCTCGGAGCTCCGCCGTCTGCCTGCTATTTACCGCTTTCCTGCTGTTCATATACGCAAATCGAGCAAGTAATTAAGCGTCGGGAGTCAGTCTCCGGTATCGCGGTTGATTTCTGCGGTTTAAAATGGAAAGTTACATGCGGAAGCCACGGCCCAAACACTAGCCCCCGCAGACGCCTGAAAAGATGCAGGCCACGAAAAGGCTAAACAGCAGGCTGCTAGCCTGACACAGCTCCCATATTGGATGCACCACTCATGGAGGCAAAGTTTATGGAGGTGATGAAGCCCCTGCAAGCCTCCATGGCAGCACTAACTGGAGACGTCCAGGAGATTAAAGCCTCTGTGGAAACGCTCACCAAAAGGGTTGGAGACACAGAAGTTAATCTCTCCTCCCTAGAAAACAGGCAAAATTCTGCTGATAAGGAGATTGTGATGGCCAAAAGGCAAATTAAAAAATTAGAGGAGAAACTGGAAGACTTGGAGGGGTGCAGCAGAAGGAATAACCTGGTGATAATGGGTATCCCTGAAAAGGAAGAAGGGAGTTCCCCAATTATCTTCATGCAAAAATTTTGCAACAAGATCACTGGTTCTCCCCCTGGAGGGGGGGAATATGTAATAGAGAGGGCACATCGAGCTCTGCGACCCCCCCCTGCACAGGGGCAGTCTCCGAGGCCTATGATAATGTGCTTCCTTAATTTCCAGGACAAGCAACATGTGCTAGATAAGGTCAGTGGAATGAAGGAGCTACTATGGGAGGGCAGTCATGTAAGGATCGTTCAAGACCTTCCTCATTCTGGAAGAGTAAGGAGGCAAGAGCTATATCCGATAGTTTCTAAACTTATTGCTGGGTTGAAGCCTTTTAAGGTGAAATACCCTGCGATTTTGTTGGTGCTGCATGAAGGGAAGTGGCTATCCTTCGAGACTCAACAGCAGGCCTATCAAGAGCTGCAGCGGATACTGCCGGACTTATTCAAGTGATTTCTCATTCTCCTGTTCAAGTTCAGTGAATTTCAATTATGAGTCTGGTGATAAAAATGTGAGACAGGTCTGCTCTGGTCAATAGACTTTTGCATATAGCAATGGACGGACTTTCATTTTCTTTAATGGAATACGGAAGATAGACTCTGAGTGTCTTTTATTTTTTTGTTAGGATTGGTCTACAAGACTGACCTATTTAGGTCAACTGTAACTCAACTAATCGGGCTGGCCCATCAAGCTCAAAGAAGGCTTGAACCAGAGGTAGTAGTCAGGCCGAGATGGAAGAATGAAGATAAAAGAATGGAACACGAAGACAGACTCTGAGTGTTTTTTTTTTTTTACTGCATATGGGCTCCAAGTACTTCTACATTTTGCGTAATCGCTATAGTTTACATTGGTGGGGCGAGTGCAGGGAGCTCCAAGTGGGAGATATGGGTCATTCAGTGTTGGGCTGCTTGGATAAGCATCATGTGGCAGAATAGTGGGAGGAGTGCGGTTTCATTGAACTGGGGTTGGAGGTAGGGAGGGGTGGAGGTGGGCGGGCAAGGGCTATTGTGGAGGGAGGCAGTTGGTTTCAGCGAACTGGTTGGGGAGGGGCTTGAATGGTTTCCATATACAAGGGTGTACTTGTAACTGGTCCTTGTTTAATGTTGAGGTGCTTGCATCTTTAGAATAGTGATAGGCCTCTACAATATTGTAATTAGATGCCAGATTAGTCCTCCCTGTGTTTCTTTGTCAGTTATATGGTGATGCCATATGATTTTGTTAGCTGGAATATCAAGGGAGCCAAGGACAGGGTCAAGAGGCAGGTGGTGTTAAAACACCTCCTCCATCTAGGGGCGCATATTGCGTTTCTGCAAGAAACTCACCTAAAAAGGGCAGACCTGCATTACTTCAGAAGATCGTGGGTAGCCCAAGTCTTTGGCGCTGGATTATCATCTAATAGAGCAGGGGTAGCTATCCTAATTGCTAGGGGAGTAGCTTTTAAATTGCTACGTGAGTGTTGGGACCCAGAGGGTCGTTTTGTAATTGTCTATGCCCTTTTAGCATCCCAACCGGTCGTATTGGGTTCGATTTACGGCCCTAACACTGATTTGCCGGCTTTCTTCCATGATCTCAGCAATATAGTAGACCTTGATGCTCAGAACATAGCCATTCTCGGAGGAGACTGGAACCTGGTTCTTCAAAATGATATTGACAGATCCTTTAATAAGCGTAGAGGCTTTTCTCCATCTCAGAGAGCCCTGAAGGCTTCATCAATAAATTAGCATTAGTTGACATTTGGCGCCTACTCTACCCTGATAGAAACAATACTCCTTCTATTCTCCAGTGCATCATTCCTATTCGAGAATAGACTACATTTAATGAGTTTATCTGCAGTTCCCAATGTTTCTTGACAGAGATTTGTGGAGGTAATATCAGATCAAGCCCGGTTAGTGTTAAGTATAGGCCTGGCCCAGAGTTGCATAGATCTCCACAATGGAGGTTAAACAACAAAATGCTGAAGGATGAATGTGTTTTGAGGGATATGAGGAACTATATAGCCCTTTTCATGGCAGAAAATAAAGATTCCACAGCACGGATAGATCTGGTATGGGCTGCCTTAAAATGTGCCCTCAGAGGGGAATTAATAAAGATGGCCTCTAAGAGGAAATGAGAACAGAATGATAAATTGAGGACTTTATTGTCCTCTATTCAAAAGATAGAACATAGTCTATCCCGTACTTCTACTGACTCTGAATGGGTCAAACTACACCAGCTACAGGCCCAGTACTCGGACATAGTTTTTCAAAAAGCAGAGCTGGCCCTCTCTCGAGTTAAATTACAGTACCTAGATATAGGAGAAAAGGCTAGCAAACTCCTAGCTTGGTGGGTAAAACAAAAGGAGGCCATACAGTTTATAGCAGGGGTTCGGGCAGGTCACGGGGGGCAGATCTGCACAGATCCGAGGGAAATCTCAAGGATTTTTGGGAATTACTTCCAAGATTTATATACTCAGGAGCCGGTATCAGTGCATCAATTCAGAAATTGAGGCTTATCTAAGAGAAGCACACTTATCTAAGCTCTCAGAGGCTGAATCCAAATTATTAGAAGTGCCATTAACTATACAAGAGATACATCAGGCTATCTTCAATTGCCCATAGATAGATCTCCAGGCCCGATGGCTTTTCAAGTAATTTTATAAAGTCTTCTTATCGGACGTTACCAATATTGCTTGATGTTTTCAGATTCTGGTTTGAATTCGGCATTTCGGATCCGAGTTCCTAGAAGCTACAATTTCCTTAATTCTAAAGCCAGATAGGGATCCGTCCAACCTGGATAGTTATCGGCCGATTCGCTCCTTATCTGGACATCAAGATTTTGGCAAAGATATTAGCCAATCGATTATCCAAGGTAATGGATAGACTTATATGTAGAGAGCAAGTGGGGTTCATGAAAGGAGACTATCTCACGACCATATGAAACTTGTTCATCTGATGGCGGTAGCTAAAGACTCAAAAATTCCAATGGCACTTATGTCACTAGATGCCGAAGGCATTCGATCGAAGTCTCCTGGCCTTTTTATTGCTTCCCTCTCGACTGTTGGTATCCCCAGCTTTCTAAACTGGGTTAGAATTTTATATTCTTGCCCATCACGTGAAATGTAATGGATTTTTGTCCCCAGCCTTTAAGTTGGAGGCGGTACCAGGCAGGGCTGTCCGCTATCACCCTGTTATTCAGTATATATTTGGAGCCTTTGTTGCGTAAACTTATCGGAATCCATCAATTGAGGAGTATTCGAATGGTGATTCTAGATATGTATGCTCGATACTGCTGGATAGCGTGCTTTACATATTGAAATCCGGGGACCTCGATTCCTCGATCTTATATGAGATTGCCTGCTTCTACAACTATCAGTCGTACAAGTTAAACCATACTAAGTCCAAAGTTCTCCCTCTAAATTATTTGAGGAAAAACACATTTGCAGGGCTTGGGGGTTGCATGGGAACCTAAATCCATTACATATCTGGGTATTCACATTAATCTAGAGCTTGTCTTGTATGCATAGGGACAACGTAGACCGCGATAATCAGAGGCCTCCGAAGACCTTAAAAAGTGGGAGTCATTATCATTATCAATTTGGGGCAGACTAAGTCTTATTAAGATGATGATCCTCCTAAGTTCCTCTATCCTTAGATATGATGGTACTTACTTGCCTAAAAGCTGGTTCTTGAAGGTACAGAAACTTCAACTCATTTTTGTGGCAAAATAAGGCCGTTGACGGTCCTATTTTAAACTTCTGACTCCTAAATCCAAGGGAGGCTTAGCCGCCCCTTCTCTGTTCATGTACTATTTAGCTCAACATGTTAGCAAAATGGCCTTTTGGAAAAGAGAACCAGCAATAGCAGCCTATACTCCTCTTTGGCTGGACATAGAGTTGGCGTTAGTGAAGAGGGCGAAATGTTCCCTTCACGCTCTGCTGTATGCCCCAGTGTCACTCCTACCTAAACACCTCAAGGATACTCCTCTGGGATGGACTTTTAAAGCCTATCACCAGCTGCCGCATTATCTTGGGGTCCGATGGTGGCTCGCTGGCTCTCAGCCCATTATAAATAATCCTCAGATCAGAATTAATGGGGTTTCCATCTCTGAAGCCTTTTGGCCGCGTATAAATGATTGTGTAGTAGATGACTTCCGGGATCACAATGGCCGATATTCATTTGAGGCTCTGAAGAAAAAGTGGGATCTTGCAGATACTGAATTTTATAAGTGGTTGCAGGTTAGTAAAGCCCTAATTCAGGCTTTCTCTACAACTGGCTTAATGGATGAGGTCAAAGGAATGTTCAAAGTCTGTTCTTGGTCGCTAAGCAGCAGCATTCGGTAGCCAGGGTTCGTAGACTCCTCCAAGAATGGGATCACAGACTCCCCCATGGGATATGTTTTTATTGGGTTGAGGCCTTGAATATCAGTCCCTCCCCGAGAATATGGCAAGCTCTCTGGAATTCGATGTATAGGTATATTAAACAAGATAGGCTAAGATTGGTGCACTTTAAAATGATGCATCACATATACTTAACTCCCTCCTTCTTACATAGAAGGGGTGTGCTTGGCTCTCCTCTATGTCAGAAATGCAAGAAAGAAGATGAAACACTATATCATTTGTTATGGAAAGGTTTGGAGGTTCAGGTGCTCTGGAAATCAGTAGGCACCCTCTTGGGCCCTGTTCTTGGCTCCACTAGATTAGATGCCCCAGGGATATGGTTGTTGGGCGCCTTCCCGGCAGATACTACTACAGGCTGGAGGGCTCGCGTCTCTCTGGCCTCTGCGGTGATGAAATTACTTATTCTGAGACACTGGACCTCGGATAAGATCCCATCGTTAGTTGAGTGGCATAGGAATGCACAACTGGCGATACAGCTTGAAAAGCATATAGCAAGTATGAGAGGCAGTTGGGATCAGCTAGTCTCTGTCTGGGGTCCCTTAGAAGGTTTGTTGTCGAGGTGGAGGCCATCTGATTAGAAGGAAATGATTTTTTTTTTTTTTTTTGCATTATAAGCATTCGCTCAAGTTATGTTTTAGGTATACCCTTCTTTTGATAACTCACAATCTGGAATATGGGTGTGGGAGGAGGGAGATAATGGGTATTTGAGGGCAGTAGGTCTTCACTGTTTGTTATTCTCTTGAAAGCGATGTATCTGTAATCCATATATAAGTGTGAAATTTCTACACTTTCCTTGTAATGTCTTTGTGGTTATATGAAAATAATAAAAATGTTAATTATAAAAAAAAGTTATACCTATTAGGACACTAAGTGTGTGTGGTGGGGGGGTGATGAGCCATTATTTGGATCCTATATTGGAGATGCCTCTGGTTCCCAGTTCCACACCGAGGGTGCCTCAAGGCTCAGCACCACCACATCCATCTCAAAGGAGTAGCACTCTGTAGAAAGTAAAGGTACGCTGAGCTGCAGAGAAGAGAATGGGACAGGACATCAGCATGCTCATCAGTAGCCCCTGACTGTAGGTTGGCTGTTATCGGGAATCAACCTGCTCCTCAACAGACCCCTTGGGCAAAAGACAGTGAACAGAGGATCAAGTATCAGAGTGGTGCCTCCTCTTTAAACAAGCAGGGCCCAATTAGCATCCCTCCCTCCCTCCCTCCTTCTGATTGATACTTGGAGAGAGTGTGGTCAGAGTTCATTTGAGTGGAAGGGGGCTGCACCTGCTCAAATCTGTTGCAAGCCCAGCCCTATAAAGAACCTAGGGGAGGGCCTAAAAGGGTTACTGTGACTGGCTCTTTACAAGCTGGTTTTAGTCAGAATATTGGTATGTTTCTCCTTCGTAGATCAGACCCTGCTTGAATGCAACCGTCAGTTCAGCTCCTTACTTGCTCTACTCTTTCCTCAGGATAGCTGACCCACAATGACCCAAGGGTTTAGAAGTAAGAGCAATCTCAATCAGAACCATTGCAAACATTTGCATGTTTGAGAGGGCAGGCCATCCTTTGTGGCAGTAGACTTGAGAGGGATGACATAATAGGAGCGAATTGACCACAACTAACGACTGTCGTTGATTAGAATTTCTGCCTTTTTCAGTTTTCTAGTCAGTTTCTCACTGTTGTCAGTCTAGCCTCAGCCCCACCCCATACTCTTAATAATCATTCCACATGGGTCTGTTCAGTATCAAAAACTGTACACTGTATACTTTTTTTGAGGTGGGGTGATGGGGAAGGAAGGTGGAACTCCAGCTTTCAGGTCTCACAATGTTCAGCTCACACAAACTAATCGGTTGAATCACAGTTCACATAATAAAGATCACTATTAGTCCCCCATCATAGTCTGGTATCATGGCCACCCATGAGCATTGCCAATGATCAGTGCCAGGACCTACTCTAAGAGAGTTGTAGGCACCAGAGTTTGAGGTGAATTACTGCCCATGATTCCAGCATTAAGAAAGGGGCAGAGCCCTTGGTGAAAGCAAAATAGATGAACCCAGACTGCCTCCAAATTTAGACCATACCTTCAACAGTGCTTACCCTTTCTGTCAGAAGAGAGTTCAGTTAAGTGCAATATTGTGAGTCATGTGGAAGCATAGCATTGTTTTTGCACTGTTAGTGGATCAGTATGCTGGGGAAGGAGTGGTTGTTCCCAGTGTCCTTGGGATACTTTTGCCTATGAAATAGGGGAATTCTGGTGTGACTGGAACAGCAGAATTTTTGGTTCAGAAGACTGTGCCCCATGGTGTTCCTGGAGCAGCTTCGGTAGTGATGCTCTTTCTGGTGGAGCCTCCGTGTTAGATGAATCACTTGCTAATACTCTGGACCCCCAACTTCTATGCCTATGGGATTGGCTCATTGCAGGAAGAGCACTGGGATGAGCTACTACTGTTTTCCGTTGTCTGCCCCATTTCTTCTCCACATTTCAAAAGGAGCCTTACTGGTAGATGGTGCAAGAAAATAGTGGGAGGTTTCCATCTGTTGTGCTTCCGGGCGAGGTTCTTAGCTGTATTTCTGCCAACTCCTTGGCCAGCTGCCAGCACCCTTAGCAGTTCCAGTGATTCTAAAGTGATGCTGAGCAAGGGCAGTTGCTTCAGATGGGTTTTTGAAGGCATGAAAGACCCTGTTCCTCTCAATTTTAAAGATCGCCAACTAGGTCATCCTGATCCCAAGTTTTCGTAGATACTGGCAGAGTTCTCTGAAGGCTGCTAATTTTTTTTGAAAGTCTGGCTAAAAGTCTTGATAAAGGGACACCCTGTGTTCATGCCAGAGGAGGGCCTTCTCCTGGATAGGTTTAAAAGCTTCTCCTTGGTAGTATATCTGAGGAAGAGTTCTAAGATTGGTCTCAGTTTGTCACCAACTTTAGGGCAGGGTGCCAGAATATGGTGCTCCACTCGACTTCTAAGGATCAGTTTTCAAATGGAATAATTTTTTTTTTTTTTTCATCTTTATCCTCCTTCCCTACCCCGGTGCCCCCTCCTTCCATCCGCTCATGTCCCCGACACCACCACCTTGAGGATCTGCCCTAGGTGCCTTCCTCCTCTCCCTGGCACATTGGGGTCTGTCCTATGGAAGTGGTCCGGGTAGACTTAGGGCGGACTTCATCTAGGCAGCCGGAGATGTTTTCGGTTTCTCCCGCCATGCACGCCCCTGGGGCGCCCGTGCGCTTGGGCGTGTCAGTGGCTACGTCTGGCAGCACACCAGCCCTCATGCGCGTGATATCCCCCCTCCCGGCTCCGACAAGCGAAGCTGCCTCCATCCCTTCCTGCACAACCGGTGCTTCCACGGCTATGGAAGGGATGCAGAGCATAGGCGTTCTTGGTCACCACCCCTGAGGAAGCATCCGTTGGGCGCTTCGATCCTCCCTCCCCCACCGACCCCGGCTGCCGAGTGCGTTCGAACCGGGCCACCGGCGAAGTAATTTAGGTGTGGCGTCAGCGCCAACCCTCAGCGCCACCGGCCGCAAATGGAATAATTTTGACAGCAAGTGTTGCACAAACTCCTCCATGTTCTTTCCCTCGGTGCACTCCAGTACTCTAACAATCCAGATATTATGTTGGCACCCTACACTTCATATCATCCAACTTATCCCAGAGTGGGAAATTTTCAACTTTAGCAGGTGGATCTCAGTGTCTCGCTTGTCCCCTGCAAATTCAGTTGTCTCAGGGTGTTCTCAGAGTCAAAATTTCTCAGACTAAGGATTCCGTGTTATTTCCAGGTTTACAATAGAGTTCTTTACCCTACTACCTCCATCAAGATTTTTCAAACATCAGCTTAATAGTTGTGTTGACTGCCAAACCATCAGGAAGAGCTACGGTATTGAGTGCTTCTCTAGCCATGACTCACTTAACTTTGCAACACTATTTTGGACAGGAAAAATGTGTCTGAGGTTGGTAAAAAAAAAAAATATATATATATCTTTTGTTTCAATAGAATAAATAAAAACAAAATCTGACTAGTTTGACCGCAAAAAACATGATTTTAAAATGCAAGTGTAACGCCCAGTGGTGTGCTGTTTGTTTCTGACAGCAATACCAGGTGGGCTGGGTTCGGGGAGGAATAGGTCACTCGACACAAAGGCTAGGTTTGGCTACTCTGCACAGGGTCACCCAAGTAATTCCAAACACAGGAGGCAATAACTGTAATGTCCAATACCAGAAGTGGGGTTCTAAAGTGTGGCTTTTTATTCACATCCAAACAGAATAAACAAATCAAAGATGGACCCCCACGGGGCTACACTCCTGGTAATGCAGATTAAAAGAATCAAGAACACGTCCTCAACACTTTAGCCCTCAGGCTCTGAACCCACCGGGCACATAGCCCAGACTTGCACGCTGCTTTGGGTACACAGCCTGAACTTCTACACTGTTCTGGGATTTCCCAGGCTCGGCTCCCTTGCCAGCCACTCAGACACCTTCCATATGTCATGGAAACATTTTCTGGTGGCTCCCTAAACCACCTAAGAGCACCTCAGCTCTATCAGGGAATTCTCCTTTTAATCACATGTCTGGGTACTTTACTCAAGCACTGGCCAAGTACCTGAGAGGAAGTAAAAGGTGCCTCGGAGCAAATCCGTAGAGGTGAATTTGGTTACTACTGATGGGGGGGGGTCTTCCACTCTCACTCCCACAGTTCATACCCAGCCATTTCTCTGGACAATAAACACTCTATACTATAAAGCTTGGCAATGTAGATTCTTGCTAAATGTATGTCACATTCCATCTACTTGTCTTGCTTTCCTTTGCTGGACTTGAACATACTTTAAATGGCATAGCCATTGCTCTAGCCCCTCACTGATTAAGCAGTCCAATCCCACTTTACAACTGTACTTGGCTGTCTTTTCCTGACCCCACAGTAACAGTCCCTTTAGTTTCCTTCTGTTAAGGGTGAAAAAACACTTGGCCCTCTTTCAGAGCGAACTCACCCTTTGGTTGCAGGTGCCCTACAGGCGATTCCTCCACAGGAATTTCTCTCTTAGAGCTTTTGGTGCCACAGCACAACTTGAATAGGCAGCTTCTTCCCTTAGCCAGAACCAGGAGAGTTGCCCCTGGAAAACAGGCAAACCTTTCCCCTCATCCCCTCAGGGATGGAGCACTTGGACCAGTAACAGCGGTCTCCACTATTTCAACTATCAGCTTCTGTGTTCCTCTTACGGTGGAAACACACACCTTCCTAATCAGTAGCTCTAAAACAGAGCTTAAAGCTCTGAGAGCCTGCATGCAGGCAGTTGTACTACTGCTTCTCCCCAAGACTGCACACAGACTGAATTCAAAATCCCCAACGTTCTATGCTAACCTCCAACTGCAACATTCCAGTGTGGCTTACGCAGCTGCGAAAGTTCAATGGAGATGTCATCTCTCAGTCTTAGTTGAGACTGAGAACAGAGTTAGACAGTGTGAAATCCATTTAGCTGGAGTTTCACAAGCTGCCTTTCCTGCCTACCATGAGGTCTTACTGGGATTCTAGTAACCCCGGGTAACAGGGGGGTTACACAAGGTTCAGTTAGTTAGAGCCCGAGGTGAAGAGTTGATTCTTTACATGGCCATCTTGGTCACGGCCAAACTGGAAATCCCCATAATCTATAATTAATGATACTTTATTGCTCAAAGGTTCAAACTAAGACATAATGACAACATGCAATGTGCAAAAAAAATTATTGTTTTTAAGTTACCTATTGCAGAAAACAAACCAAAAGACATCAGACAACTCCCCTATGTGATACATCTTCCTTATCGCACTTTGCCATGAGATGTCTTTGAACCTTTGTGCAATAAAATATCTTTAATTGCAGCTCTTCATGTGTGCTCACTTTTGTTTGCTGTTGTTTCTCTAAGTGGAACACCTGTGAAAAGCCTTATGTGCTGGGGCTTCTGTTTATTGCACTCCTTGGTGGCCACAGTGAGAGAGGCAACAGGCTGATGTGTATAGTAGGAAGAGTATGAGAACTCAGCTTTTTGCCTGCTGCACATGCCATGGGTAGGACTTGTCACCAGTCCATTGAAGGTAGGAAGTAAGGAAAATGGATGGCTTCTGCCCATCTATGCCACTCATTTGGGACACCAAGAAACCACAGTTCCATCTCAGCCTCCTTCGACAGCCAAGTTTTTCCTGACCCAACCCTGGGTTTTAAGGTTGGTTTAAATACATATTTATTTAGTTTAGCTTTTACTTAGCCATGGTTCTATATTTTAACATATGAAATTTTTTTATTATTGTGTATATGTTTTTATGTACAGCCTTGGATTTGAAAGGGCTATATAAATAAAGTTGGATTGGATTGGATTGGGACGGGGAGGTTCTTAGGGTGTCTAAGTGTGGAACAGATGGGGAAACAGTTGTGATCCCTCTAGTGGCAGGGTTCTGGGTTGGGGACAGCCAAGGAGGTACCAGACACCCACAGGAAAAAACAAACAGAACAAAAAAAAACAATACAGTATGTTTAGCAGATTTGAAATGTAGATTCCTGGGTCCATAATTAACAAGCACAAGAAGGGCCAATCCATTGTATGAGAATCTGTAAAAGGCTGCAAGGCATGTGATGGCAAATTAAATAGCTGTAGGATGCAGCCATTAAAGCATATAAAAGGACGGCTGGAGTTTAGGTTGCATGAAAGTGTATAAACTGAAAGGCAGAAGGTACAATAAAATCTTAATTGTGTTGCAATTAGTCAGCCAATAGGCCTGGCTACTAGCAAGGTTGTAAAATGGCTGTGCATGGAGATAATGTTTCTGTTTTTAGCTTCTAATTATATAAAACTCTCTGTGAATTTGGATGAAGCACCTGAAATGCATAAATGCAGACTATCCTCCTGCTGACACACTAAATGTACAAGGATGTCTGATTACAATTTATTTCCAGCCAGCTGAGTCGAATTTAGAACTATATAGTCCATAAGCATGACTTCTGGTCATAAATCCTATCACCTGTAATCTCCTACAAGGAAACATGATTAAGTGTCTTTAAAGGTGTGAGGACTCGTGATTAGAATTGAAACTAATTTTAAACATTTCTAAAGGGTTGTTAACAATCTATCTCTAGGAACTTCACAAGCTCCAGCTTGCTTGCGGAGCAGACTTTTCTAAAATGTAAGTATGTCAGACCACCTCCTAGCATAATAGGAAAACATGTTGGTGATGCAATTATAGACAGCAGTATACAGGTCCACAAGAAAACACCAGTCATAGCACTCACCCACAGCAAGAACTTGAAGGAGCGTGAATTACTGTATCAAAAGTTCTTTTTATTTTCCATGTAGATGAACAGACACAATGATCCTCCTGGGTCCAGAAAGGAACAAACTAACTGCTCTGACATTTCACCTACTCTGAGGCTTTCCCATCTTTGTGGTCACTGAGCACCCCCTTCTCTCCCTGTTGTGGCTCTGTGGTTCCTTTAGCGGTAAACAGGTGTGCATTCCCTTAATGGAAACCTTTCTTTTGTGTATTTTTTGTATTTTATGTCGCACTGTATTACCTCTGTCATGCTCTTCTCCTGTCCAGACCTCCTGCCTACTACTCACCTTGGACTCCTCCTGATCATGTCAGGCCTCCTCCATCCCTGACTGACCCAACACTCTGGGCAACCAGGGTTTGTCCCCTCTAGTGGCTTCTCCTTCCTTTTGGTATGGCCATATCTTAATCAGGCAAGGTGAAATGCTGTTCTGCATGGATGGCACCTGGTGAGATCTTGGCCTTTCAGAGAACTGAAGGGCATATGTGGTGATTAAGCAGCCCATCACACTGCTCCAGCCAGATGGCTTTTCTCTCTTTTCCATATTGCCTTTTCTTCCCAGAGTCAGGCAGGTGGCTTCTCAGCCTTGTCCCCATGGCTGACTACCACCTCCTTCGATTCCCCAGGCTTAAATCCCCTATGGATTCCTCCCATAGCTGCTCTGGAAGAGGGATAGCCATCCTCCCCCCTGGGTAGATAATCCAGAAGTTCCCTGGGATTAAGTGGCAGCATGGGTCAAACAGCAGGCAGGACTTTATTCAGCCCACCTGTTTCTCACCATTCTCTGGCCATGATGGCACACAACTGCATGTGCACAGAGGTGCACTAACACTGTATGACTGTGGCCCCTCCCACTACAGTCACTTGTAGCTAGCATTACCCCAGGGCCTGCACCTAGTGGCAGGCAAAGGCCGAGGTGGCTTGCCACCCCTCCCTGGGAAAGGAGAGCAGTTCTGGGGCACTCAATCCTCTCCCCCTGGCTAACTCCTAGCAACCTGAGTCCACTCCTTAATCCAGGTCACTGACATGGCAGCCAGAGAGGTGAAAAGCACTTCAGCCCTTCATGGCACTGGGCCGGCAGAACTTTTTTACTTTTCACATTAGAGTTTTCCCCACCTCCAGTGCTCACTCCAGGCTAATCCTGTGGCATGGCAGCAGCACATTCTGCTGCCTCCTGGGAGATTGGGATTTGCATTCCAGCCAAAGAATCCCCCATTGTTGTTGACTGGGGACTTATTGTTCCATGGAGGTAAGGCAGTCAGTTCTCAGAGAGGCAAGTCAATTTTATTTACATAACACCCTCTCCAAGGGGCTCAGGGTGCTTCACAAAATGAAACATACAAAAAAATACAATATAATCAAACACCAATAAATAACATAGTCTTGCAGAGTACAGTATTATAGATGGTTTGCTAGTTAGAGCTGAAGCTTAAATAAAAGATAACATTTTAGCCTCTTCTTAAATGCCTCAATCTTGGGAAACTCCAAAGGTGGATGGAAGTGAGTGTCTGATCAGCAGGGCTGCTACAAGCATACCCTATCACTTGACTGTTTCAGGCAAGACCTCAGGACGGCCAGTAATAACTCCTTGGTGGATCAGAGTGAGCAAGCAGAAGTTTACTAGGTCAAGAGATCCTTAATTAGCCAGGGCCCAAATTATGCAGGACTTTGTACATTAACAATAGATCTTGAAGGGGGAGACCCACCCAAAGGGGTAGCTAGTGCAAATGGTGCAGCATATGTAACATGATCTGAATATGATATTCTGAAAATCAACCTTGCTGCAACATTCTGCAACAGCTGCAGGCACTGCAACAACCCTCCCATGCAAGGCATGGGCTTCCTGGCATTTATGCATCCTCCCAGTCAACAAAGAAACAGCATTGGCATTGGCTATCAAAATAGTGGCTCGCAATTTTCTTGTGTAATCTTCTTTTTGGGGGCTTACCTTATTTGCCCTCATTGGCCCATTTTCTCCTGTCTCCTGTTTCTGCTGGAGTCCCATTTGTCCACATTAATTCCACTACCGCTGCCCTGTGCTGGATTCTAGCCCCGGTTGCACTGGAGAACAGATAGTGAGCCACCAGCATTTTCCCCTGATGCTGCCAGCATGTGCACATATGCATAGTGAGCACCTTTGATGTTCCCGACTGCCAGTTTTGCAGACTGACCATAGAGTGTTTTCTGGTCCCAGTGCCTCTCCTCACCTAGATAGGGACTGGTGACCTTAGTGAGGCAAAAGAAAAGCCTTGGGGGATTTTTAAATAAAGAGTGTGGGAGCGGGCATATAGATAGGGCTCATGGATAAATATGAGCCCTCATGAATATGTAGAAGGATGCTGCCTATTTCTGGGGGCATGGTATTACAAGGGCAGCGGCAGTGGGAAAAAGTACTAGAAATAAATGTTTAATAATGTGGTCACTGTAAAGGGCACTAAAGGGGCTATCAAACAATGGTGGTCTGGTAAATAAAGAATATTCCTTTGAGCTGCACCAGAACTTTGTTTGTGGGTTAATGTAGAGGACCGCTTAGAACTTGTTGACAACAGCCATGTTTTGACACTTTGACACTACACAACAGCCAATCGGGTGCTTAGGCATCCAAAGTGGACAAAGAGGACTCCTGGGAGAAGAAGTTTACTGTTTTCAGGTGCCTAACCCCCCCCACCAATGGACAATTGAGGAGGACTGATAGCTATGGTTATTGATGATTGGCATTGCTGGGCAACCAATCAGGAAGTTGGAATCTTGAGTGGCAACCCAAGGACTTTCTGGGTTTGAGTCAGTCTTTCCTGGGCTCTGATTAGGTCAGGAGGAACTGTGTGGACTGGCTGATGATTGTCTAGGGATTTTTACAGCCCTTGCACTGGATTTTACTGTGGGAACAGTGATTCTGCCAGAGGAAGAGAGAGAGAAGAGAAGTTATCTCTGGGAACTCTCCAGGTATTTTGGACTGTGCTGTTTTCTGTGGAGAGAATAGCTGCTGCAGAAATCCTACACTGAAATCTGGAAGATTGGAGAGCTGCTTTGAGAGGCCAAATATTACAGGAAAGGGGTACTAGCCAGGCTCTGGAAATCTTCTTTATGAACTGAACCAATTGGCTGAGAGCTGTGTCCCAGCTGAAGCTGTGCTTGGCAGTTGTTTGAACACTCAGAGACTGTGTGAAGAACAGTGTGCAGGTACTTGCAAGTTCCATAATTTCTGCTGCCGTTGTATATCACCATGTGAATCGGAGCTGTTCTAAGAAACTGCAAATTTGTGGCCAACCAGCCCTGGCATTGTGAGACTGAAAAGTTGCCTGGCTGCCCTGGAATTGCTGAGCTAGTGCAGGAACAGAGTGAACTTGGCGTTTTGAGGTACTCTACAGAGCCAAGGAGGGAACTTGCTAACCCCTTCTGAGTGGGGCCTATCAGTTCTGGGAGGTCACTGGCATTTGTTGAGGTGCTAGGGCACCTACGACCCTTGTGGGGAGCCGGGCTGTGGAGCCATTTCTGGGTTTGGACCTTCTGAGGCTGGTTAGGACCTGCGGTTGAGCTCTGCAACAGGCCAGAAGAGGCTGAAGGTGATAAGCGGCTTGATCTTCAATCAAGGAGACAAGGTGCAAGACCTTCAAGCAAGCTCCAACCTTTTAGGAGAGACCACCACCACCATCTGGCTGCCCATTGCTGGTGTTTCCTGGACAAAGCCTCTCACTCCCAGACTGATGTAAAACCCTTTCTTAAGGAACTTCTGCGAGCTGAAAACCATGAGTTCCCAGGGCTTGCTCCTGGGATCAAATAAAGGTGTTCCATTTAATTTTAACTTTGATTCTTCAACATCTTAGGGCCCCTACAGCTGGCCAATCCATGGCAATGTCCAGGCCTACAGTGGGTACCCCAGGGACACTTAGGGTATAACACTGGTACCAGTGGGGGTGGGCAACCAGGGGTGGACTGGCCTGAGGGCCGATGTTGTTTTGGATTGCTACTTCACTAACAACCTTTTTCCTCCCACAGCTCTTCCCTCATCCAGGTACCCCTATCCTAGTCCTTACCCCTAATAAAGCTGTGAGTTTACTGTTTGAAATCACTGCGTACATGGTATTTGTGTGTCTGCTAAGTCATTGCTGATTAATGGTTCAAGGTGGTATTGACATGTTGGGTATCCAGTATATGGGGTGGTTGGTAGTGGAGGTAGGTAGGTGCAGCATATCAGGGCTGTGTCAAGCCAGCCACCTGACCCACTTCTAGATTACTCTAGGTGGAGCACCATGCTATTTATTATAACTTTGGGAAAGAACCTCCAATCACCACGTAGCAGACCCCAGGCCTCTTAACCTGTTAGGGGTCCAACAGGCAGGGGTAGTAGCCCATTGGCACACGGCAGCTGGGCTACATCCTTGGAGGTACCACTGGGATCTCTTGTTAGCCAGTCATGCCCATCACTGAGGACCCAAACAGGATGACTCCCGTGGGGACCCCAGCACCACGTCCATTCCCCAGGCCAAAGTTGGGCCTATGAAGCAAGATAAAGTTAGATTGGTTGAAAGGAGCAGTGGCATGCAAATGGATCCCCAAAGTCCCTTCTACTTTGGGGTACCCTTGATATGGGGAGGAGACAACAGAGAAGCACCTGTCCACAATAAAGGGACTAGGTAAAGTGAAGGTCCAGGGTAAAATGCTTGATACTGAAGAAGGAACGCTGGTTGTATTAATGGAAAGTACTAATGCCATAGAAGCTGCATGGATTTCTGAGGCTTTGGTGGCTGAGCTGTTAGCTGAGGCATGGCCCACTGTCACATCATTTAGTGTAATTGCCCCAGGGGATAGTAGAAAGGGGACTGGGCACTCACCCACATGCCCCCAAAATTAGGAACCCCATCCTGGTCATGTACTGGTGGCTTTTAACTCCTGCTGTAAGTTTTGGATGTTTTCAGGAGTCAAGCCAACCCCAAACAGTGAGGACAACTTGGAGGTATGGATGGATTGGGCCACCCCTTTAGTGTAGGATTGGCAGTTCTCAGACTGAGAAAAGGAAGTGCTTGGTGGAGAGCCTTCGTTGGCCTGCTCTAGAAGTCATTCATTCCTTACAGACCACGGACCCCAATGCCCCAGCTCAGGGTATACCTGACAGCCTTAGAAAGTGTTTTTAGTAGGCCAGGGTCTGGCAAGGACCTTTTGTGGAAGTTTAGGACTACCTGTCAGCAGGAGGGGGAGTCCCTGTCTGCTTTCCTAATCCGGGTGGAGAGAGTGCTACAAAGGGAGTTTAGGAAGGGAGGAGTGGTGGCTCAGTATTTGAACTGTGTGAGGTTAGAGCATATGGTAAAAAATGCTTGTCAATCCACCCTATTAGTGCTGCATTTATGTTTAGCAGATAGGAAAAGGAACCTACCTCTACTTGGCACTAGTGCAGGAAGTCAGGGAGGCTGAGAAAAGCAAGAGCAATGAGATACCGAGGGCCTCAGTGGCTGTTACTCAGGTAGGAAGAGGTGCCCTCTGGTGAGATGCAGGAGTTGAAAACTCTGCTGAAGGAATGTAAGGAGGTGGTTACTTCAGCCAAGGTGTTGGTGACTCAGGGATTATCTGAGCCCTAGGGGTGAGAGGGATGGTCTCCAGCACAGGCCCCACCACTTTTAGCAATGGATCTCCAGTGCCAGTGCCCCCCTACTGAAGTTGAGTTTAAAACTCAGATGGATGAGCTAGCCAGAAGAGTAGCTGAGTTGGAAAGGGCGGGATGCCAGCTATGGCTCAGAGCAGTGAGAGAGCCACAGAGCAGGGCCCTGTAGTCCTTGAGAATGTGCCCTGCTGTGCTGGATAGGCAGCAGCATTGGGAGGTTATTATACAGTATGCCATCACTGTGAGAATGAGGGGCCATGTAAGGAAAGGGTGAGGAATGCCATTGAACCGTGGCCCCAGCCAGAGATAGGCCAATCCAAGAATTCCATCCAGAATTGGGGAAGCTACAGACCGGCCAGGTAAAGGAGCACACTGGGGCCCTGCAGGTCCAGCTCCATGGCTCATGGAAGAGGCTGTGCAGCTAAGACCACCACATCAGCTTCAGTCGACATCGCAGAAGTTGGTGGGACCATCGACTGAAACTACCATCAGCATCAGTGGGATCCCTTCACTTCTGCTTTGTCTTTGCGAAAGAAAAGGATGGACCAATGCCACAGGCTGGGATAAAAGAAAGGGAAAAGAGGCAGATCCTAGTGATCATTGGGATAGAAAGGGTGAGGAAGGACTGAAGGCACTGAAAGTGGATAAATCTCCAGGGCCAGATGAAGTACACCCAGGATACTCAAGGAATTGGCCGATGAGCTGGCAGGCCCATTGACAATTCTATTTAACAGTTCCTGAATTCAGGAGTAGTGCCAGGAATGGAGAACAGCAAATGTGGTGCCACTCCACAAAAGTGGACCCAAAGGACCCAGGCAACTACAGGCGGTCAGCCTGACCTCGATAGTATGCAAACTTATGGAGACCACACTGAAAAAGTGACTAGTGAGGTACATGGAGAAGAATGGTCTGCAAAATAGTAAGCAGCACAGGTTTGTGGCGGGTAGATCCTGTCAAATGAACTTAGTAGAATTCTTTAACTATGTCACGAAGGCAGTGGACAAGGGTCAGGCAGTAGACATCATTTACCTGGACTTTAGTAAAACCTTTGATTCGGTGCCACACAGAAGGCTAATAGCAAAACTTGAGGGAAATAGGGATGGGGGAGAGATAAGTGAGATGGGTTGAAAATTGGTTGGGGGCAGGACACAAAGGGTGGGGGGGGGCAGCATCCATTACCAAAGAAGTCACCAGTGGGGTTCTCCAGGGGTCGGTTTGGGGCCTGATATTGTTTAATATATTTATAAGCGACATTGGGGAAGGAATTCAGGGCAAAATGTACTTATTCACTGACAACACCAAGCTCTGTGGAAGGGTAGACACCCAGGAGGGGATACAAGAGTTAAGGGAGGGCCTAGCCAGACTGGAGAAACGGCTGGGGATGTGGCAGTTGGGATTCAATGCCAAAAAGTACAAGTTGATGCATAACAGGGCAAGAAACCCAAGAGCAAAATACTATATTGGAAAAGTGCAGGTAGCCGAGTCGGAGGAACAAAAAGATCTGGGGTAATAGTTACTAGTGATCAGCAGCAGTCCCACAATGCAAAAGAGGCAGTGGTGAGGTCAACAGGATGCTGGGATGCATCGTGAGGGGTTCAGTTGCAGGCACAGCGAGTTATTCTGCCATTGCATAGATCTCTGGTACGGCCTCACTTGGAGTATGGAGTGAGGTACTGGCACTCATCCTTAAAAGAAGACTTTAGATTGCTGGAAGGGGTGCAGAAGAGGGTGACTAAAATGATCAGGGGACAGCAGAACAGGTCATATGAGGAGAGTCCAAAAGCCCTTAGGATGTACTCACTGGAAGAGAGAACGCAGAGGGGAGATATGATAGAGACCTTCAAGTACCTGAAGGGAATGAACACAGTAGAGTGTGAGGGTCTCTTCGACAAGAGAGAAAATACCACCACCAGAGGACACGGCCTGAAGTTGGGGGGGATATTGGAGGGATGTGAGGAAGCACTTCTTCACAGACAGGGTGGTGCTGGCCTGGAATGAGCTGCCAGAGGAGGTAGTGGCAACCCAGTCAGGGGGAGCATTCAAAAGAGCCTGGGACAAACACACAGGAAGCGTGGGACCTAGGAAAAGAGGGAGGGGCAAGGGAGGAGAGGGCACGGTCACTGGTATAGGGGTAAAATACATAACCTCAATATATATCGAGCAGACATGATAGAACAAGTGGCCTCCTTCTGCTGGCCAGCTCTTATGATCTTATGGTCCAGCTGAGCTGCTGAGTGGTCTCAGAGTAGTTTCCTCGAAGAAGTGCCTTTTGGAGGGCTCACATTGAAACTGAATACTGGTCCGACTGTGTCCTCTGAATGGCCACAGGATAGCCCCATGGGACAAGTAGGTGAGGAAGGGGAGATATTAAGAGTGAAACAAAACCATATGCTGCTTGCACTCAATTATATATGCACAGACTCTGCAATAAATTCAAATACAAGCTTTATTGCTAATGAAAGCAGAGTCTGTCTCAAACAACTCGATACCACAACTAGCCCCTTACAGATATTAAAGTGCTCTGCTCCACTACCTGAAGAAGGTACTGGCCAGAACAGGGGTGATAGAGATCTTGCCTCTGAACAGGTGGTGGTTGCTAGTTTTGAAGCTCGGAAACCCCAGGAGATCAGACAGGACAGTCAGACCGCTACTAAAGCTGACCTATGATGCCCCGGGAAGCCCCTCAGATTTGCCGTTATTTGTGGTTCATAAAGGGGTACATGTTACTCCTAGATCCTTATGGAAGGTAGTTATGTGTCCTGCTGATGCTAAACCCCTAGGTCTGAAGGAAGGAGGCCAGAAGGAGAGAGTGAAAGAGCACCCAAGGAGGACCAGTTCAGGGAGAGTGTTCTATTTGAGCCTAGAGATCATCTGGTGAGGATCATACATATAGTCGCCACTTTCTGTGTAGCCAGGAGCTCATAAAGGGAAAGGCATTTACATAAATGTACATAACATTTCCTGTTCTGAAATGGTTACGGTATAATAGATAGGAAACAGGTGTATAGTTGGAAATGTTATTATGTCTTGGTTTTCTAACACATTTTCTTTAGAATGTTCATAGTATTTGTTCATAGGCTTGGCGTGCAAACCAAGCACTCGGGGGGGAGGGGGAGAGTGTAACCTCCCTTTTGGGGGCTTACCTTATTTGACCCAGTTGCCCCATTTTCTACCATCTCCCATTTCTGCTGGCGTCCCGTCTGTCCCCTCTATTTCCACTGCTGCCACCCTATGCTGTATTCTAGTCCCGTTTGGGCTTGAGGAGAATAGATAACAAGCCGCCAGCTTTTTCCCCAATGCTGCTGGTGCTTGCACATGCACATAGTGAGTGCCTTTGATGTTTCAGACTGCCAGTTTTGCGGTCTAACTCTGGAGTGTTTTTTGGTCCTGGTGCCTCTCCTCACCTAAATATTGACTGGTGACCTTAGTGAGGTGAAAGAGAAGCCTCGGGAGATTTTTAAATAAAGAGTTTGGGAGCAGACATATAGTGAGGGCTCATGAATAAATATGAGCCTTCATGAATATTAATGAGGGATGTTGCCTGTTTCTAGAGGCATGGTATTATGAGGACAGCGAAAAGTACTAGAAATAAATGTTTAATAATGTGGTCACTGTAAAGGGCACTAAAGGGCTATCAAACAATGGGGACTGGTAAATAAAGAGTATTCCTGTGAATAGCATCAGAACTTTGTGAAATGACATGAGGACTGCTTTTGAACTGTGTTGACAGCAGCTATGTTTTGATACTTTGACCCTATAGAACAGGCACCAGTCGGGTACTAGGTGCCCAAAGTGGACAAGAGGACTCCTGGGAGAAGGAGTTTACTGTTTTCAGTGCCTAAACCCCTCCCCCACCAATGGACAATTGAGGAGGACTGATCACTATAGTTATTGATGATTGGCATTGCTGGGCAACCAATCAGGAGGCTGGAATCTCTAGTGGAAACCAAGGGCTTTCTGGGTTTGAGTCAGTCTTTCCCGGGCTCTGATTGGGTCAGAAGGAACTGTGTGGACTGGATGATAATTGTCTAGGGCTTTTCACAGGCCTCATACTGGATTTTGCTGTGGAAACAGTGAGTCTGCCAGAGGAATATATATATATATATATATATATATATATATACATATATACACACATACATATATACGTGTGTATAGAGAGAGAGAGAGGGAGAGTTATCTCTGGGAACGCTAGGGTATTTCAGAATGTGCTGTTTTGTGTGGAGTAAACAACTGCTGCAGAAATCCTGCACTGAAATCTGGAAGACTGGAGAGCTGCTTTGAGAGGCCAAACGTCTCAGGAAAGGGGTACTAGCTAGGCTCTGGAAACCTGCTTTGTGAACTGAACCAATTGGCTGAGAGCTATGTCTCAGCTGAAGCTGTGCTTGGAAGTTGTTTCGACATTCAGAGACTGTGTGAGGAACGGTATGCAGGTACTTGCATGTTTCATAATTCCTGCTGCCGTTGTATATCACCGTGTGAATCAGAGTTGTTCTAAGAAACTGCAAATTGGTGGCCAACCAGTCCTGGTATTGTGAGACTGAAAAGTTGCCTGTCTCCCTGGAATTGCTAAGCTAGTGCAGGAACAGAGTGAACTTGGTGTTTTGAGGCACTCTACAGAGCCAGGAGGAACTCACGAACCCCTTCTGAGTGGGGCCTATTGGTTTGGGAGGTCACTGGCATTTGCTGGGGTGTTTGGGCACCTATCACCCTTCTGGGGAGCCACACTGTGGAGTCACTCCCAGGTCTTGGCCTTCTGGGGCTGGTTAGAACCTGCAGTTAAGATCTACAACGGGCCAGAAGATGCTGAAGGTGACAAGCGGCTAGATCTTTAAACAAGGAAACAAACTGTAAGACATTCAAGCAAGATCTAGCCTTTTAGGAGAGACCACCACCATCTGGCTGCCCTTTGCTGGTGTTTCCTGGATGGAGCCCCTCACTCCCAGACTGGTGCAAAATCCTTTACGTGAGAACTTCTGCAGAGCTGCAAATCGTGATTACAGGGCTTGCTCCTGAGATCAAGTAAGGGAGTGTTCCATTTAATTTTAACTTTGATTCTTCAACATCCTAGGGCCCCAAAAGTCAACCAACCCATGGCAATATCCAGGCCTGCAATCAGTGGGTACCCAGGGGACACTTAGGTATAACACTGGTACCAGTGGGGTGGACAACGAGGTGGACTAGCCGAGGGCCTATGTTTGATTGCTACTTCACTAACAGCCTTTTCCTCCCACAGCTCTTCCCTCATCCAGGTACCATTATCCTAGTCTTTACTCCTAATAAAGCTGTGAGTTTACTGTTTTGAATTCATTGTGTACAGGATATTGGGTGTCTGCTAAGTCATTGCTGGTTTATGGTTTAGGGTGTTGGGCATCCAGTATGTGGGGTGGTTGGTAGGGGAGGTGGGTAGGTGCAGCATACCAGGAGGCTGTGTCAGCCAGTCATCTGATCCACTTCTAGCTTACTCTAGGTGAAGACACCGCGCTATTTATTATAACTTTGGGATAGAACCCCCGATCACCACCATAGCCGGCCCAGGCCCCTTAATCTATTATAAGGCCGACAGTCAGGGGTAGTAGCCAATTGGCACACGATGCCTGGGGTACACTTGGCACCAGGAAGGGGCAGTCACCCATACCAAAAAAAGAAGGGTACATTTTCAGCTGTTTTATTCTCAAAGTCCCTTCGTTTCTCAGCATTTATACCATTCAACCATTCATCTTCCATTTTTATCTTTATCCTTCATTTTTGCTCCCAGTATCCCTTCAAATACCCTTCAAGTGACCCATCTTTTGGGCAGTTTATTCTCAATCATTCATTTCCCATTTTTTACCTTTCATTGTCAAAACTGATCCCAATATCCCTTCAAATATCACTGAAATGACCCTTCTTATTTAAACACTCACCACCCTTGGTGAGTATTTAACCACCAGCTACCTCACCAAAAAACAAACAGAGAGGTATGTGCACTCCCTCCCTGCTCAGCACAGCCTGGCTAGGCTGGGCACATCACTGAAACAGTGACTCTCAATCCCCAAAACAACTAAGGCCTGCACTCAACTATGCAGTGCTACTAAACCCACACACTGGTGACCCAACCACTTGTACCGCCCCGGACAGATTGCCTGGCTAAACAAGGGCAATGTCCCAGTCCCAAATAGTACCTTTCTATACCCGGACCACTGCTTACCCTACCTACTGTGCTACAAGATGCCTAAGTCACACCCCATACAAATCTTATACCAAATGCATAGTAAAACAGTGCAATAAAATGTTCTAAGTGCTACTTAAACTTTAAGCGATAAACATACTCTTACAGGCAAATACTTTAACAATGGAAACATCAACACTGAACAGTTGCAACCTGTGGACGGATACTTTGAATCCCACTTCCCCAAGCACCGTGATGCAGTTTATATAGTTCAGTAACAGAATATCCTTAGTGCCCAAAGTTCATTAATTCACTTTAGGTCAAAGCGAAACAAAGAAAGGGCTGATCTCAACAGATTCATGCTGAGCTTCTTTAGCAATCCGAAGTCTCTGACTTTTTATTTATTTTGTTTATTTATTGAAGTCTCGATTATCAGTCATTATCTCTGGGAGGAGCACAGTTCACAGGGTGTCACATCATCTATTCAAGGGTCTACAGGACAGAAACACCCAACTCACTTGTAGGAGAAATAATACTATGGATCAGGTTTAGCTGTCACCTGGCCAAAGGAATCAACCGTAAGCATCTAATGCTTAGTGTGCCTTTCATCTAAATTCTGCACCAGAGCAAATGTTTTGAAAAGGGTCAGTCCTTCATAGGCATGGTGGGAACATACCCCCTTTGTGATCCATTGGACTTCTTGGATAGTCGTGGTGGAACTTGTGGAAGTTAACTTTTGCGTTTTGAAAAATTTATCAAGGATGATCCAATCACTGCACCGTGGGGTTTAGATTTAGTGCCTCCCTTCGTAGGCCTACCCCTGTGGAGATGGTCAGATATCACCCTTTATGAGATGTTAGCTCTAAAGGCCTGGTGGTGGTACTCGACCTATCGTCCCAAACAGTGACCCAGAAGCCCTTGTGGTAATCTATAATATGACTATCTCAGCGGCCCTGGATGTCGTTGCTCCTGTCCGTGTTCACCCTCTCTCCCTTGGTCCCCAAGGTTTGATAGGACCTTGAGGGAGATGCGACGACAAGGACAAAGGTTAGAGCATTGCTGGTGGAAATCTTCCCTTGATGCTGACCACCTTAGATTGATGGAGCATTATCAAGCCTATCAATCTGCAATCATCCGAAGAAGGCAGAGTTCCTGTCCGGAAATTGTGGCTGCTCAGAACCGACCAGCTCAGCTCTTTTCCACTGTAGACAGACTGTGCAACCCAGCTGCCTACAGGTTCGAAAGGCTTTTTTGCAAATAGAATGTGATGAACTTGCTTGATTCTTTGCAACTAAGGTGGCTGACATTAGGTGGCACTCCAACCAGCACACTCTAAGGGTGTTGCTCTGGATCAGTGAGTGGCCGCTGCACCTCAGCTTTCCTGGAGTACCTTCGACCGACCGGAGTTCATGGATATTATGTGGATTGTCCACGGTACATGCCCTATGTGCTGTAGTTTGGATCCTGGACCTACTTCCCTGATTTTGGGTTGAATTGATTCCATCAGTGCAGTCCTAGCATGGATAGTCTGGTGCTCCTTGGAAACAGGTGAGTTTCCTAGCTCCCTGAAGGAAGCAGTGGTAACACCACTCTTGAAGAAAGCTTCTTTGGACCCCAACTGCCATGCAAACTACAGACCAATCTCTAACCTCCCCTTTCTAGGGAAGGTGTTTGAGAAGGTAGTGGCCATGCAGCTGGAGAACAATTTGACCATCCATGATATCTATGAACCCCTCCAGTCTGGTTTTCGAAAGAGGCATAGTACTGAGACAGCACTGGTTCAGGTGCTCAATGATCTCCTGATGGCTAGGGACCAGAAGAACTGTTCCATCTAGGTTCTTCTGGATCTCTCACCAGCTTTTGACACTGTGGACCATGGGGTTCTACTCAAGTGCCTGAGGTTCATCTGTGGACTTTCAGCCGTAGTCCTCAGGTGGTTTACATCTTACCTCACCGAAAGAATGCAGAGAGTGGTTTCCGGGGTTTATTTCCTCAGACCCTGTTTCCCTGTTTTGTGGGGTTCCTCAGGGCTCAGTGTGTTGTCCCCCATGTTGTTCGCAGTGTACATGCTGCCCCTCGGAGACATTGTAAGAAGGTATGGGCTGAGGTTTCACTGCTATGCTGATGATACACAGCTCTACCTTTCTTTTGCACCTGACCAGGATGGCACTCTCTCGGTCTTTAATAATTGCCTCAAAGAGATCCAGGAGTGGATGGATTCGAGTTGGCTGAAGTTGAACTTAGATAAGACAGAGGTGCTGGTTGTGGATCCAGCGCATCGACTAGGGGGGCCCGGGGTTGGTTCATCCTCCAGGCTTTCTTGGGGTGTTCCACTCTGACCTCTGAACAGGTGCATAACCTGAGGGTAATTTTGACGAGAAGCTGACTCTGCATTTGCAGGTGTCAGCCATCATCAAGTCCTCATTTTGCCATCTGAGGAATATCTCCAGGATTAGGCACCTTGTTGCATCAAGCGATCTTCCTATGCTGGTTCATGCCTTTGTGTCCTCATGCTTGAACTATTGCAATCCCCTTTACCTAGAGCCCCCTGGGGTGGAAATCCATCACCTGCAGCTGGTGCAGAATGTAGCAGCCCGGATCTTGACTGGTACCACTCGGTCCAGTCATATTTCACCAGTTGTGCACGGACTGCACTGGGTGCCAGTTCAGTGGCAGATCACCTTTAAAGTTGGTTTTCTGACTTTTAAAGCCCTACATGGACTGGATCTGGACTACCTGAAAGATCTCCTGGTCACTTACTGCCCTGGGCAATCACTCCGCTCAGCTGACAAGGGGTTGCTAGAGATTCTAAGAGTGTGTCTGAAATCTTCTGGGGTCTGTGAATTTATGCATGTGGCCCCTACCCTCTGGAATTCTCTACCTCATCAGTAATGGGAGTGCGTGACCATGGAGGGATTTAAAAAGGCCCTGGAAACATATTTATACATGCGGGCTTTTGGTGACTGATTTTAATTTTCTAAATGTAACAGCTGTTTTATATAATTTAAGAACTGAATTATTTGATGTTTTTTTAAAAATGTTGTAAGGTGCCTTAGTTCTTTTGAAAGGCACCAAAGAAATAAAGTTATTATTAATTATTATTATTATTATTATTATCCCATGGTAGACCCAATTTTGCCTGTTTTCCTCAAGAATGTCCCACAGTCTTTCTGGCAAATAAGGATATACCTGCCAAGGGTATTCCTGCACAGCACTATTCTCTCAGCCTGAGGCCACTCAGGCAAGCTAAAGTGTGGAATGGTGGGGGTGGGGGTGTCCATCCAGAAGCCACACACCTTCCCAGTAGCAGATTACTATCAAGGGCCTGTTCGTACAACACCCTCTTTCGGCGAAACTTGGTAGGAAGACCGAGCTGATCCCTTCTTGAAGTCAAACCTGCTATTTAATTTGCCTGTCTTGTCACATACAATAATGTTTACCTGTTGTTAATTTGCCTGTCTTGTCATAACTTGTCAAGTGTCCATGACGTGGAACCTTTGTAAAAGAGCCCTGTTTGCTCAAAGGTGTAATCCAAAACATTAATAAATAAATAAAATAAAATTGATAATACTGTGATGTAATATCCCTTTTAGATCATTGTCACTGATCTCTCTGCCTCTTCAACTACATGGCCAGTTGAACGTGAACATCCCGACTCACCAGGCTTGTTGGGGCTTTCCAGCTCATCTAGAGTCTCTTTTTGCTGGCTACTGGCAGACACCGGTTCCTTAGGCATCTCATGCAGCACTGGAACAGTCAACATGGTTGACTCTGGCTCACTAGTTGTGGTATGTGCAGGTATCATAAAGTCCTTTGGTGCCAACAGTCTTGATTGGCAGGGGCACTCCCCAACCATGGCCCTGTCCATGGGCAACTGGCATTTGAAGCTGTGCTGCTCTGCTGGGTTTAAGGGATCCTAGAGCACTTGACTTCACACTTTCAGCAGCTGGTGGCAAACTCCGCTGGGTACTCAGCTCTTTCCAGCCTTCAACATCTGAATCAGTGGAGGTGACTGATCCACTGGGCCTGGGGCGAGACATTGGTCTGAAATATGCCTGGGATTTCTTCTGGCATGTAGCACAGACTGACATCATCATCACTTCTGGTCCCTTGAACTGAACAGGGCACACTTGGTCACGCTGACTTCTCATGCCTCCCATCCACGGAGCAAGGTGGAGGGACGTCACGTTGGATGCAGCAGGAGCTTGAGCCTTTTTTTGGTTATCATTTCCCTCATGTACAATAGAGAATCACACTGAACTACTTGCTTCAACAGGTGCCACCACAATATGCCTGTGAACCAAGTTCAACCTCTCAAGGGCTTGCCCCACCCGGGCCTTTCACTTTCCTCCCAGAGTCTCTCTTTCTCTCTCTCTCTCTCTCTCTCTTCCCCAGGGACAACTCCCCTCTCCTGCAAAAACTCATGGTTAAATATTACCACCCATCCGCAGTGACCTCCCAAGCCACAGCAGGTCCTGCTACATGGTAGAGGGATTAATTACTTTTGCACTGGGCCGAAATAACTTCCAGAGCCCTACAGTGCACAAAATATTGTTCACTCCCCAAAGATGGCTAAATTATCATTTTTCCATTTTAATGTGAGCGAACAAAGTGTCTGAAATGGATTATTTGATCCTTTCTGAGCCCCCCCCGCCCTCTAATGCAGTAGTTTTAGACTACTCAACTGAATTCCACCACATTTGGATTGTGTGAAGTTCCCACCGCAAAGGTGTGTGTGCCAATTGTCAGGTACCTCACTCAGTGGTGGCCATGTGTCTGCAATGATTTACAGCGGCTGACAAGATCAAATTCCACTTTCAAGAGTTGAAATTTTGGGATTGCATCATGGATCGCTGATATAATTTCCAGATATGTACCTCTTCTGGCCAATCATACAGCAAAGTGGTGTCAGCTGTGAAGGTCACCACTTGCATGCTCTTTCAGCTGGAGAAGGGTGAATCCATGGTGACCACCATGGTCAGGGGAAGGGAATGGGGATTTACATGGGAAAGGGAAAGCAATAACAATAAACAAGCATTTGTCAATGCCGAATGTTGTCTTGCTGCCACTGGCAGTGCAGGAGTTAGAGAGATGCAGCATAGGGTGGCAGTCAAGTACTGAACTGATGCCAACCCATCCCCAACCTACAGAGAGTGAGAGGCATTAGGGTGTCCCTGTGGGTGTTTGTTAGTGCAGCTGGGGAAAACATGTTGGGCAAGATGTGAAAATGAAAGCTGCACAGTTCATAAGGAGGTGTAATTAAATGGCAGTGCTGAAAATGTAGCACAAATATACGAAAGTTGCCAGGTACGGGGTCGCGTGGGAAATATGCAGAGCACGCTTGCAGCACTGGAAGCTTCAGGGCAAGCTCAGCACCAAATTTTCAACATAGGCATTTTAGCACCTCTGCTCATGTACAGTGTCACTGTCATTTCCTCAAAGTGTCCCAAGAAGTGATTTCACACAGCGACCACGCTATTCTGCGCCGGAAGTGCAGAAACACATTTTGGGCAGGCTATGTGAAGCGACAGCTGTACTGTTCATCAAGAGGTATGTAAAAATGGCAATGGTGAAAATCCAGAGTGAAAATATCACAAATGCACGATGGTACGAGCATGCGTGCTATCTGCCAATGCACGCTCGTAACACAGTCATTTTATGGAGTATCAGCTCCAAATTTTCAACATAGGCATTCTAGGAGCTCTGCTCATGAACTGTGTCACTGTCATTGTCATAATCTGGCCCAAACACTGATTTCCCACAGCGACTGCGCAATTGTGTGCCAGAAGTGCAGAAACACATTTCGGGCAGGATGTGGGAAATGACGGCTGTACTGTTCACAAGGAGGTGCACAAAAATGCCAATGCTGAAAATATGGTGTTAAAATATTGCGAATGCATGAAGTTATGAGCCTGTGTAGCAACTGCGCAGTGCACACTCATAAAACAGGCATTTGTTGGATTTTTTCCACCAAATTTGGAACATATGCTTTTTGAGAGGCCACCCTCCATGAACACTGGCACTGTCATTTCGTTAAATGGGTCTTGAAAGGTGATTTCACACGTGACTGTGAAATCACCTTCGAGGCCGATTAATGCCATGACAGTGAAAGATTCATGAGGAGGGGTTCAAAACCCCATGTTGAAAATTTGGTGCCAAAATTCCAAGAAATGCCTGAGTTATGCAGCAAAGTTGAAAAACCCTATTCATTGCATTATACAGCTTACTGGCATTTCCTCAGTTCGGTCGGCTTTGAAAAGTGCAGAGCGTGTTCCCGTACACTGAAGATCGTCACCGGAGTCTGGAGTAAGTATGGGGTAGGGTGGGTGAGGGAGGCAGGGTGAGAAGTGGGTGGGTGCGGGTGGGGAGGGGGGCATGTAGACTAAGAGGGACGGTTTGTTTTGCAGGTGGAGAAAAAAGCGAAACCGTCGCGTGAACAGTTTTTGTATTACAGGGCATTTGGCACACTGGGGTGGGCTTCCAGCGTGCCACCTAAGTGGGTTTTGTGGAGGGTGTCAGTGAGACGGCGGGATTGGGCACCTCGTCGGCACACAACACGGGGTAATGCGGCAGAGATTGGCACCCCGCTGGCAAACAGAGGGAGCATGAGCCGGAGGATTGGGCACCCCCTCGGCATTCAACAGTTGGGGGCTGATGCCGACAGGTGTGGGCTCCCCGTTGGTGGAGCAAAAGCGGTGGGTGGGGGCGCGAGCCGAGGGATTGGGCATCCCTCGGCATTCCACATTGCTGAGGGATGCCGCCGAGGGTGGGGTCCCCGTCAGCACACAAAACTGGGGGTTGCCGACAGAGGTTAGAGGCACCCGGTGGCAGGAAACCGTGAGAGGCCGCCTGCTCACCAACCATGATCATAATGGCGGTGAGCACGGCAAGCAAAGGACCGCTGCGTATGACGATTGCAGCGGACCTTTGCTTTGATGTACTCACCCCATCATGAATGCATGGTGTGGCGGTGGCATGCAGGCTGATTGGGGAATGAGGGACGCACCTACTGATGCATGCCCTGCATTCGCCCAAGAGCAGCCGTGCCCCCAAGACCCACACTGTCGCAAGATGTTTCTTGTGCATGCGCACAAGCCAACATAAAAAGGGTGAAGAAAGGAAATGGAATACATATAATTGGTTTAGGGAAATTGTCATTTGTACTGTGCCTACTAGACTGAGCATAACTGAAGTGTCAGTTGCTAATGCTCTGTAATATGTCTGTAAAGAATACTACTTCCCTGCTAATCACAGGAAAATGACATGCTGTCTGCAAGAACCACATCACAAAATGCAGAGACATATGGCAAACATGACCTCCTGATAAAAGAAAATGTGGATCATATGACAGCTTGTTCATGGAAGCGAAAGGTTTTAAAATGTTAAGTGTACACTGGGAGAAGGAAGAACCAGAATGTGATATCTGTGGGCGCTAGTCACAAAGGTGCAGATTGTCTACATGCCATATATCTGAGGCACGTAGACAGCCCTAAGTTGGAATGCTGCACAGCGGGGGTCCAGTGGATCCCCAGCACTATTCACAGCTGGAGCGCAAGCCTCTTGTTCCAGATCCCCAGCTGATCCCATGGCTGTGTTCCACGGGTAGTCCAGGGCATGCCCACCTCCATCCCATTCACTAAGGCATGGAGTGCTGGGTGAGGGGCAAAAAGTTACGCAAGGAGTGACCCTGCCATGACTGTTACGTGCCTCCACTGATGACACCCACCGGCTATGGTGGGACATGGATTCCCCCCACTATGCTACCCCACCCCATCTATCTGCATGGCTGGGATGGGGCAAACCATTCTGGTACTCGCCCGCATGTATGAAAGTGCAGGGACTCCAACTTGCCAAGAATCCTCTGCTCGTGTGGAGCAGGGGATCCACTACAGGACCCAGGACAAGCATTCCATTAGCTTCCCACTGCAGTCCCATGATCTGCCCTCACACACCTGCATGCCATGGGGCAGACAGGTACCCTACGGGTGCTTGCAGTTGTGAATAACATGTACCCTGTGCCTGTCCAGGGCCACATAGCTACATGGGCATTATACATGCATTTTATGCTTATAATCTGCACCTTTGTGAATAGGCCCCTGTATTTTTAATCACTGTATGTATCAAATGACAGAGTGATTTGTACCTAGACTAAATGTTAGCTATAAAGAAAACTGGACTTCTGTTCTTCCGATTCCTCCAGTCTACAGATACATTATTAATACTATGGCAGTGAGATATTTCTGGAAGTATAACAAAATGAATTCCCTATAAGATGGAGAGATACAGAAGCAGATGATTTGATACCTTTTAATGGACCAACATAGATGTAACAACAAGAACAAAATACTCTAGCTTTCGGACCAACCAGTCCTTAGTCAGATGCCTAAACTATAAGATGGAGGTCACAGTAAGCTGTTGCTTTTTATGAAAAAGGTCAGCTTAAAGAGTTTTCTAGATTGGGGGTGGAGAGCTGCTGTATTTGATCAGTGCTGGTAGACCCCAACAATGCCAAAGACCCATTGTTTTGACTTGATTACTGTGCATTATATCTTTATGGAAATACAGAGTATATCTCGTTTTGTTAAGAAAAGGGTTGCCTTCCTAGAAACACCAACATGCTTAAATAAAACAAACAACACCTCCTGGTCTGTCTTAATCTTCGCAGTGGCACCTCTCCTTCCTTGGCTTTGTTGCTTCAGCTCACATTCCACACTCCTTGGCTGCACTAATCTACCTCATCCACCACCCTCTGCCCTGATTTTCTGGTCTGACCCCACCTTTCAACTGCCCTGTTTTACTCATTCTACTCCCCATTCTCCTCCATTTTCTTATGCTTTACCCCAGCTTCTTATATTTTACCCACAACTTCTCTCCTTCTCCTGGTTGCCCTACTCTATCTTACCATCGCTTTCCTCAGTTTCCATACATCACTCCAGCCTAACTGTACCACTTCACCTTTTTCTTCAATTATGGCCATACCTCACCCACCCTTCTCCTGTTTTTTCTATGCCCCCATACTCCAATATTCCGCAGTGGCTCTATTCCACTACACACACCTTCCTTGCTTTATCTACCCCCTCTGCAGCCAAACACTCTCCAGGTGCTCTACTCAACCTCCTTCACCTTCTTCTCTGGTTGTTTCTTTTCTCCAAAAGCCACAAACCCTCTTTCAATATATTGCTTCACCTCATCCAACCTCTGCTCAGGTTTATGTGATACACAGAATTCTTAGTAAAGTCAGACCATCTTGAAGCAGCTGCAAGGCACAGTGCATCATTGTGGAGCTGCTTCTCCCTGTACTACTGTACATTTCTTTACATGGGCATTACTTTTGCATACTTTTACTAATAAAATGGCTGCTTTCTAACTGTAATGAGAATTCTCTTTTATTTTTGGACTACATGTTGTAGTTGTCAACAGCACCATAATTGTTATGTTAGTGCATGTCTACCCTCTTTTGGTTTATTCAGTAGAGAGAAGTCTGGATTTCTGGAATGTGAAACCACTTTAATATAAATATATATATGTAATAGATAACCCACTCTGAGGGTGTGTGGTCATGCTCTGATATACCTGCGCCTTGGTGTTGCATTGATACAGTGCTTCCAACCACTTAGCAGCGTGCATATCAGAACACCGACTCCACACCGCTCTCTATTTTATAAAATGGCAAATTGTTTTGGAGGAGGGTAAAGTGCAGGTGTGTGGTCATGCTCTGATATACGCACGGTCATGTGATGCTTTTCATCCAATAAATCCTAAGCAATTTCCCTACCCATTTTATAAATATAGATACACACACACACACACACACACACACACATACATTATGTGCTGGCAGTATAGCTTAGAGGTTAGAATAACAAGCTGTGAATAAGTTTGGTACATCCAGCAGACATGGATCTGATTTCTGCAACCTCTGCTTGCATACTGTTTTACTTCAAGCAAGTCACTTAACCTTCCCAGTACTCCAGAGTTGCCCCTGAAAAGAGGAACTTGTGTCCAGTGGGCTTTAACTGGTTAGCAAAGAAATAACAAAAAATATATATTCTCTGTTCAAAAAAATATATTCAAGTTAGCGGGCATACAGGCCTTTGGAAAGCATACAGGGCACTCTAGCATGTACACCATGACAGGGATTCAGGGGCCTGATACGCCGTCCCAGTGAAAACCACTGAAAACAGCCATACTCCTGGTGGGTAAATCGCAATGCCAATGATGGTCATCAAATGTTTGCCATTTCAAACAGCATTTCTGACCACAAACATCTACATTGCAACCATCACAGACTTCTGGGCATGGCATAGCATTGCGCCAGTCACATCACACAACACTATGCCCATAGACCATGTCATGAGATGCTACCACTTCAGTCATCCCCCATCCTTGAACTTCACACCTTATGGCCTACTTGTGGGCCAGTTCTTTCATATTTTTCATATTCCTCACCAGTCTCCCCTGGTTGTCTAGTGACCCTGCAACCACTCTTTAAATCATCCATAATCCCTAGTGTTCAGTGGAGCCCCTCTCAATAGTCCCATTCTCTTGTGCCTGTAGATACTTTTCTTGGTCTCTCACCAATATAAGTGCCATATCACCTCTTCACTTGGCAACTGCATGCAAGCACCATCCCTGTGGAGCGTCTTCTTACAGTACCGCAGGGGTTGGAGGCGTAGCTTATTGCGTGTGACTGTTTGGGAACTGGGAAGTATCTGTGCATTGCAGTTATTTATTAGTATGCCAAGTTTTGCCCCTTTCCCTGTGATGGCAGTGGTGCACTTCCCATTGTGCCAATGCAGAGAAAGGCTTGCAACCCCTTAGTGTATGGCACAAAGTGGTGCTAGTTTGAGCAGTGGTGCAAAGTGGTCACTGTGCCCTCTTTGCATCACTAACATGCTACTGTGTAAAGACCCTCTGTTTGAAAAATAAACATGTTTTATTAGGGCACCAAAGGTTGGAGTTTCAAAAGTCTGGCTGCAGCACTTGCATAATTTATTCTGACACAGCTGCATCATGATAAACATGGAAGAAGGCTTTTGCCTTATTTTCAGCCATTTTGACACATGTACAACACTTTACCCAATTTACAGCAAAAAAAAAAGAAAGAATGCACATGCGTCATTTTTGGTGTGCAATATGTAGTAACTGTGTCCTGAATTTAGACCTCCTTTTTACTGGTATAACAGTCTTGATGAAATTAGCACCACTGCATCACAACTGTGACTCCAGTAGAGATGCAGTGAAGTTAAATTCCGCCCACGAGGTGGACACAAAATGTCCCACTTCGCTTTACCATTCCACTACACGAAGTGCCCATTTAAAACCCTCACTTTGCTACTTTGCATTGTAGTTATGACTTCACGTTGTTCAGTCCACCTTACTTCACTATAAGGCAGAGTGAGAATTCACGGGCAGCCCACACACATCACATGGCATACACAGTGTAGGTCACTGCTTCAGGCAGGCAGTGACTCATGCTTAAAAGAAAGTTTCACTTTCACCTTGTAGTAGGAGAAAGGTTGTGTGTAGAGATGCAGCGAAGTTAAATTGCACCAGGGGTTCAGTTAATTTATTTCTAGTGGAAGTATAAAACTTCCACAAGTTGAAATCTGGAAGTCATTCTGATTTTCTGGAAGTCAAAATACTTCCAGGTTCCCACTTGTGGAAGTCAGTATTCTTGGAAGGACCAATGTATGGGATGGTAATGCAATATATTAGGGGTTAAATACAATTTCGTTCAGAAAAATCCATCATTTCTGACTTCCATACCTACAATTTTGGAAGTCATCTAATTTTTTGATTCACATCTAGAAGTCAATGACTTCCTCCCCCTTTATTTTGGAAGTTTTTGCCTTATTTTTGGAAGTCAAATACTCTAAAAATGGAGTTAGCTGAACCCCTGAATTGCACCAATGAAGTAGATGTGAAGTAGACCACTTTGCGTTACTTTATGGCTTTGCGAAGTGCCCATTGAAAGCTTTACTTCACCACTTTGCCTTCTGATGATGGTGATAATGACTTTGCATTGCTCACGCCACCTTTAAGGGCAAAGAGAGAATTTACAGGCAACCCACACACATCACATGGCTTACACAGTCTAGGTCACACGCTTCAGGCAGGCAGGAAGTGAATCATGTTTGAAAGAGTTTCACTGTAGCAGCAGCCCCTGGTTTCAACAACACCTGGCACCCCCCAACCCCTCCTGTGCCTGGTCCTCCCCAAACCTCATTAGTGTCGGAGTTCTTTACTGCCCTGCTTGTGGACAGCAGCATAGTGAAATGCAATCTGTGTGGTGTGGAGGGCGCCATGCTCCCAGTGGAACTCACCTTGGCACAGGTGGTCAGCACACCCACCTGTACAACCACCACTGTGTACAGTGGCAGGCCAAGGTTACAAAACAGGGCACTAATGCACCTGCTGGCCCCACTGGGGAAGAGGGGTCAGCACGGCGTTCACCTGCACATGGTGATGTGAAGTGAGGGAGGGCCATGGATCAAGCAGCTGCTCCACCACCACAACCTGCAGAATGTGACAGTGGCAACTCTGTCCAACTATCTGCCACACAGGCCGATTTGGGCCTGATGTGGAGTGATTTGAAGGCTGTTAATCACAGTCTTGACAACACTGAGTAGCAGCTGGAGCGAACTGAGAGGAACCAGCTACAAATTATGGGATGCTTCAGCTGCTGCTGTCCCATCAGAACATTGATCATTAGTTTTATTTTATCCTTGCACCCACTACCCTCTGTGTGAAAAAATAGTTCCTGATGTTGCCCTGATCCATCCCCCCATCTTTAAATTTTGGGAACTTCCTCATGCACACCTCTTTTTCTAGTTGATGCTACCCTCTTGTATGTTGTTGTTTCCCTTTTGGTACTTGATATTTTCTATCATGCCCCCCTCCGAGTCATCATCATCATCGTCATCATCAACGGGACCCGCTACATCACAACATTTTTGAGGAGGGGAGAATTTAACACCAACAGACCCAGACACAGCTACCTTGACTTTATTTTCTCTTGTTCCCAATCAGCATATCTTCAGAACTGAAAAAAAAAAATTAACTGCTGTTATTTGTGAAGAACGTGATTTGTCTCATGATGAGTGACTGGTGTGACATGACTAAGGATAATAAACTATACACAAATACCTACGGCTGTACGTACCTGACCTGTAGCACACAAAACTCCCAGACTTGAAAACTTATATTAATGGCTACAATGGTCAAGCCGAGACACTACAAAACAGGCTTACATGCAACTTACAACAATCCAAAAACTTAAAGTTTTGTAATTCATGAATCATAACCGTGAAGATGAAGAATGTGATTTGTATCATGAGTGACTCATTATGCTCGCCCTGACTTAAAAATGCACCTTAATGAGTACAATGTTGATGCCAAGATATGCACCACACTAGTACTCAGAAGGGAAGCCAAACAAACAACTGTGACATAGGTTACAGATGGAGACTGGGCCCTAAAGAGATGCAAATACACAGACAGTTTAAGATTGCGCTGCACACTCAAGAGATGCAGACGCAAAGGCACAACAACACTTAACTGGTGCTCACAAGTCACAAATCCAAATCTGGAAAAAAATACCTTTTGCCAGTTGGGGGAAGGTGGGGCAGTGCACTGCAGTAACAGTCCACTACCAAGATACCACAAAGCAGCACAAAAAAAATCACACAGGTGTGGTGGATAGTAGGTTCACACTGCTACAATTACTGTGTGGCACAATAAAATGTGTCTGATTTCATGGCACACATCGCACACACACACACACTCACACACACACTACAAGTAATGTGCAACAAATTGAAAACTTCAGTAATATAACCAAATCTTCTAAACAAACTGAAATTATGCACTGCTGCACCACAACAATCAGGATATTTTTTTTTTAAATTACTGGAAATATTACGGTGTGTACATTAACACAGTTATGCAAGAAAAATATAACCAAAACAGAAAGACTGCCTTTCTCCCAGTTAATCTACCTCCAGCACAGATACGCCCCTTCCCAAGCACACTTCAAGTGTCTGTCAGTAAACAGACTGAATGTTCTAAATTAACATTCAAAATCCACACACAGACAATAAACACTCAATGATATGAGCACAGATGGGTTTCCTACAATCGATGTACTAAATTTTGAGCCAAATAAAAAAAAAGCTCTAAAAGAGTTTTTGAATGGCTTTTAGAGGGTTGAATCTCAGAGCTCTGAGAACAAACTGTCTCCAGCTACCATTGCGCACACACTACACAGAACTGAGGCTGTGTAGAACAATCTGAAGCCCATGTGACCTGCAATCCCATGAATCACTGCAAAATTCACCTTGGAGCTCAATAACAAGGCAAAGTCAGGTGAAGTACATTGATTTCAAAGCACTTCACCTTAAAATTGGTGAAGAAGTGGTTGGGGGAAGGCAGAGTAACGCAAAGTCATTGTTTTCAATGAACTTCGCCTTCCTCATTATAACGCAAAGTACTCTGCTTCTCATTGTGGATTACTTTGCGGATTGTGCCTTGATCCGCAAATTACTTTGCAGAGTGGATTTTGGCCACTTCGCCCACCTCTAGACTGCAGTCACTGATAATTCAGACCATAACTTACATTGCAATTCTTTTCAGGAAGGAAAAAGGAAACTAAACATTACTCTCTTCAGAGTAGAAAGACATTAAAAAGTGGTTGGTCTTTTTCCATAGTCAAAATGTAACAGCAAAACTTGTAGTCTTTTCTTTTTCGCTGTCTTGCAGTACCTGTCTCTGAATTTCTTTAATAGGCAGATTACCATGGCCCAGTTTTCAAACAGCCAAGATTCTCACAAAGGTGACACATCGGGAGGTGGGGGTCTGATATACTCTCCCAACTCCTGCAGGATGCGGGGAATTTTAAAGAGGGTGAGTCTTTATGGTGTTCTTCACAGCCTTATGCCAGCTTGCACACATGCTATGCTTTGTAGTTACTTATTCATTTATTTATGTTAGTTTTACAATTTGTGGTTGAGAAAGGCACAATAAGCCAAAGCTCATTTCAGGTGCATCTTGGAGTTCAGAGTGGTTGTAACTTGTTTAGTGTCACACAGTATGCCAGAGGAGGTTGTAGGAATCAAACTCAGGTCTGCTGGATGTCCATGACTCATTGCTCTAACCTCTTGGCTATACTGCCAGCCAAAGAATAATCAAGTGTATCAACTGTGCAGAGCAAGCAGTTTGGTTACTACTGTGGAAAATCTGTCTAAAATAGCAGGTTGTCTGCAGGAAATGAGTGCAGATAGTTTTTTCCCAACCGATGAGTTGTGCACCCCCTGAACCTCTCCTGGCTCTCTGAAAATCACACCCCAGGCCTTTCACACCTTTGTTTTCTTTGTTTCTAACAGTGTTCCAGCAGCTTCAGCTTCAGTCAATACTCCAGAGTAACAGCATTATCTTGTCTCACTGTACCCTGACATGTGGCTGCAGATCAACAGACCTCTCCCTCCTAAGGCAGACCTTTTTATCTAAGTTGCCTGTGGTCCCAGGTGCTCCTCATTAAATAATTATCAATTTGCTGTTTATTTTTGACTTAGCCACTCATTAAACCCCATGTAGGGCAACCAGGCCCATTTGCACTGCCTGTATGGTTCTTTTGTTTTGCCTGCTTTTCCATTGCCTGCCAGCTCTGGTCATTCCACAGTAACCCATCCAGAGTTGTCACATGCCTGTGTTAGGGATGCTTGTTGTATTGAGGGTGGGGGATGTACCTATATACCCTGCCACTTGGTTTTATTAAACAGTCCTTGTGAACTACAGTTGAGGTAGTTACCTATTTAATTATGTACATTTACGTTTAGAAGTCATTTTTCTGAGCTTGGCCTCCATTTCAAAGTAACCATTTTCTCTTGTTGTTAATTTCTCACTAGGATTCCAGGTCTTTAGGGATAGTTTGTGCCCATTTCTCTACTGTGTTGATCAGTAAAGTACATTGCTAACTCGTTAGTGTCCCTGGCCAATTGTCTGAATGGCATCAAATATTTTATAGCTTGGCAGACCATCAGTCTTGTTCACAGAGAACAACTGATAACCACACAGAGGTTTGCTGGCCACTGCCTCTCATTATGTTTGCTTGCACGCATGTGCAAGAAACATAGTGCCTTGATCGGAGATTTCGGAGGTGTGTCACCTCCTCCTCCAATTCAGGCAGCGAGCTGGCAGGCGCGGCCCCTGTAAGCCAATGCATTTTGGAGCTGTCTATGACACGCTCCAAAATGCAGTGGCATACAGTTGAAAGGGGGAGCTAAGCTTGAGTGAGCAGCGATAAGATATTTTTATTTTAAAACCTGTAAAATAAAAAGCGGTCCCATGGCCAGCGTCTCCAAGCCACCTCCCACAACCCGCACCCACCCACTGCGGCACCCAGCCTCCCCACCCCTCACCCCCCATGCCTCCCGGACTCCCGCGGATGATCTTGGTGGACCAGGAACACGTCTGCACTCTTCAAAGCCGACCGCTGAACTGGGAAATGCTGGTAAGCTGTATAATGGGTTACATAGGGATTTCAACTGTGCATATCTCGGGCATTTTTGGAATTTTTGCACCAAATTTTCAACATGGGGTTTGGGACCCCTTCTCATAAGTATGTCGCTGTCATGGCGGTATTCGTGCTCGAAGGGTGATTTCGCGCAGTGACTGTGCAGTGACTGCGAAATCACCCTTCAGGCCTGAATACCACCATGACAGTGATATCATTCATGAGAAGGGATGCCAAAAACACCATGTTGAAAATTTGGTGCCAAAATTCCAAAAAATGACTGTTTTACGAGGGCGTGTGCAGTTCCTACGCAGGCTTGTAAGTTCGCTAAATTTCAATATTTTCACTCCAGATTTTCAACATTGCCATTTTACCACACCTTCTTATGAGTAGTATAGCTGTCATTTTTCACATCTCACCCAAAATGTGTTTCCACCCATGTAGCGCAGAATGGCGCAGTCGGTGTGCGAAATCAATGTACGGGACAAATTAAGAAAGTCACAGTGACACTGTTCATGAGCAAAGGTCTTAAATGGCTATGTTGAAAATTTGGTGAAAAATTCTAAAATGACTGTTTTACGAGGGTGCATTAGCATTTCCCACGCACACTGTAAGTTCTAAATTCAATATTTTCACTCCAGATTTTCAACATTGCCATTTTACCACACCTCCTTATGAGCAGTATAGCTGTCATTTTTCACATCTTGCCCAAAATGTGTTTCCACCCATGTAGTGCACAATGGCGCAGTATGTGCAAAATCAATGTATGGGACACATTAAGAAAAATCAATGTATGGGACACATTAAGAAAATCACAGTGACACTGTTCATGAGCAGAGGTCTTAAAATGGCTATGTTGAAAATTTGGTGAAAAAATTCCTAAAAATGACTGTTTTACGAGCGTGTGTTGCGCAGTTCCTATGCATGCTCGTAAGTTTACAAATTTAATATTTTGACTCCAGATTTTCAACATTGCCATTTTATTACACTTCCTTATGAACAGTACAGCTGCCATTTTTCATATGTCGCCCAAAATGTGTTTTCGCACATGTAGCACACAATGGTGCTGTTGGTGTGCGAAAGCAATGTTTAGGACAGATTAAGAAAATCACAGTTACACTGTTCATGAGCAGAGGTCTTAAAATGGCTATGTTGAAAATTTTGTAACAAAGTCCATAAATGACTGTGTTACGAGTGAGCAATCGCAGTTTCCACGCACCTCGTAAGTTCATGACTTTGTAATATTTTTCAGTCCAGATTTTCACCAGTGGCATTTTTCACACTTCCTATGAACAGTACAGCTGTCATTTTTCACAACATGGCTGAAGTGTCTTTCACTTTCAGCTGAGATGCATATGGCTGTGGGGAATCATTGTTCGCACAGATAAAGAAAATCACAGTGACACTGTTCATGATCGGAGGCACCAAAATGCCTGAGTTGACAATCTGCTGTAAAATAACTCTCAACCTAATTATATTACGGTGTGCTGTACAGTTTCTATGTACGCTCATGACTTCACCATTTTTTAAAATATTTGTACTGCAGATTTGCAACATTGCCATTTTTTACACCTCCCCATGAACAATACAGCTGTCATTTTTTACATCCTGTTCAGAATGTTTTTGCACCTGTGGTGCTAAATGCCTTACTCACTGTGCATAAGCAGCTTTCGGCTAACAAACTGATATTCTCCCTGTTCATGAGGTGGGGTCACAAAAAAACATGTTGAAAATTTGGAGTGAAAATACCAACGAATGCATGAGGTATTAGGGTTTCCAACCATAACGCCCAACCCTGTAGAGAATGACAGGCATCAGGGGTGTGACTTGGGATTCTTGCCTGTAATGCTCATACCATTCCACACCCTGCAGCCAGTGAGAGGTATCGAGGTATGCCTTGGACTCTTCAGCCCCAAAGTTCACCCCATTCTCCTATATCGCACCCATCTCACCGCATTTCCTAATGAAATGGGGTGCGCATAAGGGCCAAACACCCCAAGGAACACTGTGACACTTGTCAGCGTCTGCAGGGTGGGGTGTGGTGAAATGGCAAGGCCGTTATGCCTGATGACCCAAATGCACACCCCAATGCCTGTCACTCTCTGCAGGGTGGTGGGGTTGGCTTCAGTTCAGTACTTCACTGCCATTCCTATTACGCAGCTCTGTAACTTCTACATTACCACTGCCAATGCCAGCAAGCAAACATTCGGCATTGACAAATGCTTGTTTATAAAACACACTAAGATGGTTTACTGCCTGGGGCTTAGCTTACATTTTAGTTTTACTTAGCTTAGTTTTTGTGTTTGCTTTGCAGTTGGTGTAGTTTTAGTACTTGTTTCTACTTAGCTTAAATGTGTTTTTATGTAGTTTCACATAGCAGTTCCATGGTCTCGGTCCTTCTTTGTATTGTTCATTAATTCTATCCCCTGTAACATTGTTTCACATGGGTAAGTGAAGTAGTGCATAAGAAATGAGGGTTATGTAATGCTCCAGACAGTTATTAACTCAAATATGTTTCCAGAAAAGTAAGGACTTTAACTTATTAGCTGCTACAACTGGGTAAACCATTTTGATAAGAATAATAATAAATAATAATAAACTTTATTTTATTAGCCTTTTCAAAACCAAAGCGCCTAACAGAATTAAAAACATATCAGATCTCACAGCAGCTAATTAAATAAGACAATAAACATCTAAAATTGAGATAAATACATCAGTCACCAAATGCCTGGTGCCAGAGATGGATTTTCAAAGCTCGTTTAAATCCCTCCATGGTCGCACACTCACATAACTGGCAAAGTAGAAAATTCCAAAGGGATGGGTCTGCGTGCATAAATGCCCAGGACCCAGAAGATTTTAAACACACCTTGGAATCTCTAGCAACCCCTCACCAGCTGAGCGGAGAGATGACTCACGGGGTGGTAAGGTACCAAAAGCTCTTTCAGGTAGTCGGGGCCCTGCCTGTATAGGACCTTATAAGTAAGAAGACCAACTTTAAAGGTGATCCACCATTGAACCAGCAGCCAGTGCATACCGCGCAACACCAGAGAAATATTTCAGAACTGAGAGGTTCCTGTCAAAAGCCAGGCTGCAGCGTTCTGCACTAGCTGCAAACAATGGATTTCCACCCCAGATAGCCCTAGGTACAGGGAGTTGCAATAATCCAAGTGCGAGGACACAAAGGCATGAACCAACGTAGGAAGGTCACCAGACAGAACAAGGTGTTTAATCCTGGAGATATTCCTCAGATGGTAGAAAGAGGTCTTGTGACAGCTGACACCTGTTCATGCAGCGTCAGCCTTTCATCAAAAATACCCCCAGGTTTTGCACCCGTTCAGAGGCCAGGAGTTATAAACCTCCAAGGAAGAGCCCCGAGGGTGAACTTACCCCCGAACCCCCTATCTGGTGCCCTGGGTCCACAACCAGCACTTCAGTCTTTCCTGAGTTCAACTTCAACCAACTCGAATCCATCCACTCCTGGATTTCTGCTAGGCAGTTATTAAAGACTAAGAGTGCTCCATACTGGTCGGGTGCAAAAGAAAGGTAGAGCTGGGTATCATTATCATAGCAGTGAAACCTCAGCCCATACCTCCTTACAATGTCTCCGAGGGACAACATATACACTGAGAACAACATGGGGGACAACAACGATCCCTGAGGAACCCCACATGACAGAGGGATTGGATCCGAGGAATAAATCCTGGACACCACCCTCTGAGTTCTTCTGGTGAGGAAAGATGTAAACCACCTGAGGACTGTACCCGACAGGCCACAGATGAACCTCAAATGACTGAGTAGAAACCCATGGTCCACAGTGTTAAACACTGATGAGAGATCTAGAAGAACCAAGATAGAGCGTTTTTTCCGATCTCTAGCCATTAGGAGATCATTGAGCACCTGAACCAGCACTGTCTCCATACTATGCCTCTTTCGGAACCGGACTGGAGAAGTTCATAGATGTCATGAATGGTCAAATGGCTCTCCAGCTGTATGGCCACTACCTTCTCAACCACCTTCCCTAAAAAGGAAGGTTAGAGATTGGTCTGTAGTTAGCGTGCATTTGGGTCCAAAAGCTTTCTTCAAGAGGGGTATTACCACCACCTTCTTCAGGGGCTAGGAAACTCACCTGTTTCAAGAAGCACCAAACTATCTGTGAAAGGACTGGACTGATGGAATCAATACAACCCAGAATCAGGGAAGTTGGTCCTGGATCCAGACTACAGTATGTAGGCCACACACCCTGAACAATCCTCATGACATCCATGAACTCCGAGCAGTCAAAGGTACTCCAGGAAAGCTGAGGGCTAGTGGCCAGGCGCTAATCAGAAGCAATGCCCATACAGTGTGACAGTCAGAGAGCTTCCTGATGTCAGCCACCTTAGTCACAAAGACTTGAGCAAGTCCATTGCACTATATTTGCAAAAATGCTTTCTGGACTTACAGACAGGCTGGGTTGCACAGTCTGTCCACAGTTTGGAAAAGCTGACCTGGTCGATTCTGAGCAGCCACAATCTCCTCGGACAGGAAATCTGCCATTTTATGGGTGATTACAGATTGGCAGGCTTGATAATGGTCCATCAATGTAAAGTGGTCGGCATCAAGGGCAGAGCTTCACCAACAATGCTCTAACCTTCGCCCTAATTGCAACATATCCCTCAAGGTCCCATCAAACCATGGGGACCGAGGGCGAAGAAGAGGCGAACACGGACAGGAGCAGTGACATCCAGAGCCACCAAAATGGCCATATTATAGGCCACCATGAGGTCCTCTGGGTCACTGTTTGCCACCGGAATAATCGATAGGTCAAGTACCACCATTAGGCCTTCAGAGCTGACATCTCGTAAGGACGATACTGACCACAGGGTAGGCCTTCAAGGGGCACTAAAATTGAACCCTGTGGTGTAGTGATCAGACCATCTGACTGGTTCCACCCCCAGATCTGAGGCTTCGATCCCCAGGAGGAAGACTGTCAAGAGAGTGACCATGTTTATGGGTAGCAGTGGTAACTATCTGTGTAAGGCCCAGAGATGTCATCAACTGGAGGAAGTGTTGTCCAAATTGAGAGAGTTCATCATCGACCTAGGCATTAAAGTCACCCAGGACCATCAACCTGGGAGACTCAAACGCTATGTCGATGACAAAGTCTGCCACTTCCTGAAGGAACCGTTTCCCATCCCCGGGTGGACGGTAGATGAGGACGATCCTACAACCTACACCTGCTACCAGTACACCCAAATGACTCAGTCTCCTCAACTGGTACACTTGTGAGAGGCCCAATCGGTCTTGAAACAGACAGTGCCCCCATGATCCAGTCTCGAGTGGTGGATCACTGAGTAACCGACGGGAATTGCGGCCTCTAATATAGGGCCAGAGTTCTTATCCAGCCAGGTTTTGGTGATGCAAGCCAGATCCACTGAATTTACAAGGTCTGCAATCATTGCAGTCTTATTTTTAATGGATCTGGCATTGCATAACACCGCTCGAGTTGGATGAACTTCTGAGGCTGCCCGGACTACGTGCCCACCTAAATTGGTGGTGCCCTTGGGTATGGAGACCAGACATGGGGGACCACGGTCTGGGTTCCATTTTGCCCCAGGGCATCTTCTGGACCCTACAACCCTGATGTGGTGGTCCCACTCATTCAGCATCCACTGTTCGCACCCCCAATCCCTCTCCTCCCCTGACATGCAATAGCCAATGCTCTACAGTGCTGGTAGATTGAATAATGCAGTGGGGGGGGCAAAGGGGTGGAGAGAGCAGAGGGCGGAGGATGAATAGTGCACGACCTTGGTGGCAGGCCTCCAGCACATTCTGGTGACCAATTTAATTAACCCTAAAACCAAATAAACATTAAAACTAAACTTTAAAAACAACAGAAACAGACTCCCACCCTCCAACCAAGACTTACAATAACTATAATAAATAATAAATTCTTAAACAACTAGTACAAAGATTTTAACTATATGATCCAACAATAAATAAATACTCTCAAACACCCACCCTAAATGCTAAAACAAAACAAATCTTTAAAATACACAATAAAATACAATAAATCCGTCTTGATGTCCAGGGAAACGAAAAAGGACAACAAGGGAAACCTATATAAAATACATAATAAGTTCTTAATAACTGTAACAGCAACTTAGGTCCAGAAAGTAAGTCAAACCAACAGCTTAATCTGGTTCAAGGTCAGTTGGCATTCATCTGTATCCCCCTCCCCCAAGTCATGCCTGAAAATAGGCACGATTTTTCTAGTGCATTTACCAGTCAACAAAACTAAACAAATAAATAAATAATAATAGCAGAATAAAATCTTCAGCCTCCTAAGGCCCTCTCACACCCCAAGGGGGCCAAATGAAACCAAGGACTGTCACTCCCTGGACAAAGTAAATATATCCCAGAATGATTCTCCCAGCCCCAAGCACTCTCGCTGTGAGGGAAACTGAGACAAAAAATATGTCCCGGATGATTTTTCCAACCCCAAACACTCTCACTGCAAGGGAAGAAGAACAAATAGCAGGGCACTCTCACTGCCTTCCCAGTTCGATAACAGTAACAGTAAAGCAAAAGTAAAATTGAAAGATCTGACCATGAGCAAATAAACAGTTGGAAAATTGGAAATAAGGGTCCTCTTCTTGAAATCCAAGTCGTGTAGGAGCAGGGCCCCAAAAATCCAAACAAGGACCAAACTGCAAACATCCACGGCCAGCACTGTGGATCTCTGCCCTGCCCATCCACCAGTTTGCCCTCGGAGAAACCTAAAGGACTACTGGCTCAGTCTGTTGGCTACCCAGCTAGATCAGGGCCCAGTCCTCCATGCAGCCGATACCCCAGCAGATGGAAACCCGCAGGGTCGGGACCACCGGCTTACTCACCACGTTAAACTACTCCTTCCACGTCTTCATCTTCCATGGTCCACGTGCAAAAAATATGATCTTCAACCAACCAAATTAACATCCAACAGTCTTCACTTTCTTCCTGTGAGCAACAGCCAGACAAATCTCCAGCAGTTCACCTCTTTTCCAAAACTCAGCTCCAGAATCCTAGTCAGGTAGCCTTCAAAAGCACAGTAACAAATCCAAATAAAACCAAGTGGAAAAGTTAGAACAGGAACAAGAACAAGAAGATGTACACTTTGGGAAATTAAGACAAGGGATGTTTAGAGTTGGGTAATTCCAATTCAATGCAATTCTGTCAAATTTTAGGAATTTCTAATTCTGAATCCTATTTAATTCTGATTCTGATAACTAGGAATCAACATTGGAATCAGAATCCTAAATCTTAATATTGAAATAGTCTCCTATAGAAAAACTCCACGAAGTGTTGATTTTTATGCAAAGTGGCAGATTGCATCTGTTATTTTTTGCCATGTAGCTCTTTCCGGTAAACAAACAAACAAAGAATGGGGAAAAAAACACCCTTCCCTCCACCTTCATAGCACCTCAGTCTCTCAACCCCCTACTCCCAAGGCACACTCATGTTAAATTATACTGCCTAAAAAAAAAGTAACCTCATACACCCATTAATCAGATGATTTAAGCCAGGTCCTGGGAACCATTAGGAGGCCCACCTCAGAGGAGTGGAGAGGGTGATAGGAATGGTAGGAAGTCAAGAGGCCACTCTAGCCTGAGCCAAGTCTGCATAGGGCTTTATAGGTCAGTAAACCAAAGTTGAAGGTGATATGCCACTTCACCGGCAGACAGTGCAGGTCACACATGACTGGGATCATATGACGGGACTTTGAAAGATCTGTCAACAGCTTGGCTGCTGTGATCTGCCCACCACCTAGGCATCACAGGACCCTTTCACTAACACCGAGATAAAGAGTGATACAGTAGTCAAATCTGGAAGTTGCAAAAAGCGTGCACTAGTGATAGAAATTATCAAGTGGGACCAAGGCTTTAATCTGGGCCATGTTCCTGAGATGGTAAAGTCACTTTGGACTACAGATGACACCTGAGCCTCAAGTGTCAGTCTATAATCCAGAATGACCTCCAGATCCTTCATCTTAATTTAGGCCGCAAGCTGAAACGAGCCAAGCACCAGGTCAGTCACCTCTCTTGCTGCCTCTGCACCATGCTGATGACCAGGATCATTTACCAGAACCTCCATCTTGTCTGGGTTGAGTCTCAGTCAGCTAGAGGGCATCCCAGTCTGGGATCTTGGCTCAATCACATCAGGTGTCCCAGATGTAAATGACATATAAAGTTATGTATCAATTGAAAACCAAGCATGTAGCATCTAATGATTTCCCCCAGGGGCAGCATGTATACCACAAACAACATGGGTGACAGGACTGAACTCTGAGAAACTCCATAGAACGGGGACTTCCGGAGCACGGAGACATTCCCCATCACTGTCTGCATCATGCCTGTAAAAAAGGATTCAAACCAGCTGATGACAGTGCCAGTGAGTCCACAGATCTCTATTATGCAATCCAACAACCCTTCATGATCCACAGTGTCAAATGCTGGGGAGAGGTTGAGTATAATGGGTATTGACCATTCCCTTCTATCTCTCGCCCTGAGGTGGTCATTCTGTACACTGACTAACATGGTCTCCATACTGTGCCTAGACCTGAATCCTGACTGGAGAGGCTCATGGATGTTAAAGTAGTGAGATGGGCATTGAGCTGCTGTGCCACTATCTTCTCAATAACCTTTCCCAAAAAAGGGAAGGATAGAGACAGGTCTATAATTTTGCTAAGCAATCAGGGTCTAGAAATGGTTTCTTCAGAAGGCACTTCTCCAGCGCCTCTTTCAAAATGCTAGGGAAGGACCCCTCCGACAGATAGCACTGGACTATCTTAGGGAACACTGGACCTAGAGACACCACACATTCCCCAAGGAGATGAGTCGGGCCTTGATCCAATTAACAAGTGGGCCACAACCTCGAGATTACCTCTCAAACCTCTTCAACCCCAACTGGCATAAACTCACAAGGGGAATTGTTTCAGATATTGTGGCTTGGGAGGATGGTGGAAAATTGGGTTGCAACAAGGGAAAGGGAAGCAGGATAATTAAATATGTATTTTGCCTTGTGGGAGAAGGAATTGGATGCTATGATGGTTGGAGGAAGCAGGGTGGGGTGATTCAAACATATTGAGCCTTGTGGATGCAGAATCAGAATTTGGAATGTGCCTCCATTTCTGGTACTTTCTGAAATTAGGATTTTCAGATGGCAATTCTGAAAATTCTAATGCCAAAAAAGCATTGGAATCCAATGATTCTGATTCCAATTCTATGATTCCAAGCATCCATTATTGAGATCCAAAAGATTCTATGAGGTTTCTGCTGATGTCACACAGCCTTGACAGACTGCTTCTCCTTTAGCTATAGATAAACCGAACTCATGCCACTACAGTTAGTTAATTGGTTCTAGGAAAATGTGAAATGTTTTACTGGACTAAAACAATTGTACTACTTGGCTGATATTGAATTTGATGGAGTAAACTGTACGGACTCAACTATGATTGCTAATGTCTTCAACTCCAAATTTACAAATCTGTCTTATTACATTAGTAAGGATTCCAACGTATCCAATGCCTTCTACAGTTCCTACCCTGGGCCAAAGTACGATTTACCCATGATTCTACTTAAACTTGTTTTATAGTAGTCCAACTGAGATTAAGCTGTTGCTGTGCTGAGGCCAGTGCTAGTGCTATAAGTTAATAGGGCCTCCAATGATGTATTTTTGTATAAGAGACTCTGAGCATGAGGTTTGGGTGGGGGGACTGTAAAGTGAAGCTGAGTAGTTCTTTCTGCCTAAACCTCATGAAAGGAGTCTCTTATATCTTAAAGAGCTGGTGACACATTCAGGTGAACTTTAACAAAACATAATATTTAGACACAGTCCAGCTTGCATTTCCCATTAGTTCTGCATTTCTCCTCCCCATTATTTATTACTGAGGTCATTTGTATGAAAACAGGATTGCTGCTCCTAAAGAGTTCATCTGTTCCTGCTGCTTTCTCCCTACCTGAAGTCATACAGCACTGCTTGTGACCTCACAGTTACTCCCATGGCAACAGACTGTGATATCACAACAGAGGATAATAACTTGGAGCAGGGAGTAAGCTATAAAGGCAGATAAACACAAAATAAACTCTAAGAGACAATGATCATATATTCACACACATTTCCCTAGTAATAAATAATGGGGAGGAGAAATATATAAAATATAAATGGAATGCAAGCAGAATTGTACCTAATTATTATGTTTTTTAAAGTTTTCTTTGAGGCGTCAGTAGCTCTTTAAGATACAGCTCTTAGAGGCCCTATTTTCTCATTATAAATCACTCAAGTTTAGTTTAAATGATTTATAGTGAGTTTAGAACAAGAAACCAGAAAACCAAACACACAGACTCATGCCAGCAAAAGAAGCAAGCTACTACAAGGATTCATCCATGAGGACAAGTCTATGGTGTTGTAGCTAAAAACTGCTTTTATTAAAAAAAAAACAGCAGACTGCAGGAATAACTTGGAGTGCAGCTAAACACCCCAACATTTTGCGTTTGTGCACTTTTTCAAGAGGCCTTTGAAAAGTTGCAAGCATTAAACATTGTGACATTTAGCTGCACTCCAAGTTGCTTCTGCATTGTTTGCTATTTTCTGGAATAAAAGCAATTTTTAGACACAGCACAATAGCTTTGAAACAAAACACAACTCTCAAATTGCACAAATACAAAAGCCATGAAATGGCAAATGCTGCAAAAGGGTGTTTTAATTGAAAATTCGAGAATAGCACTACTACCTAGGGCTTAGAACCTTTGCAGTTCTTTTCGGGGCGGGGCTTGACAAAGAACCTGCATAGGTCAGAAGTACCAGGGTATTATTGCTGTCCTTGAATTGTTACATTAAACACCCCTTTTGTAGCATTTGCCATTTTGTGGCATTTGTATTTCTGCACTTGAGAGTTGTGTTTTGTATCAGAGTTTTTTTCAGTGCTGCAGCCATTCTGTGCACCTTGTTTACCCTGTGTTATCTTGGACACAATAGCTTTGTCCTTGTGGTTAAATCCTTGTAGCAACTTGCTACCATGGACTCGTCTCCTGTCAGTGTGCTGGTCGCGGGGCTCTGTGCCGGGGACCTCGGCATTGCTGTTTCTGCTGCTGGGAGGACATCCCAGCACCATGCATGTCCTCAGGCCGGCTGTCCTCTGTGATTGTGTCCTGTGTGTCAGTGCTGGCCATTGCCTCCGTCATGCTGCCATCATCAGCCGTGTCCAGTCTTCAATCCGCCGGTCGCCATCCATAGGTATGACCCAATGTTCAGCTGTCCTGCCACCGGTGTGCCCCTGCATGGCTGCCTTGTGTACACACAATGATACTGTGTTGTTGCGCCATGGCAGTGCTCCACAGCCTGTCAGAATCTACATGGTACATTCCTGCATGCATGCCATCTATGTCACGTCACGGCCCATGGCACGGATTGCACCAGTGAGCTGCATTATCACCTCCATGTGTCTCTGCTGTGCCTCCAGCCTGTCAAGCTCCAGCTGTTGAAGCTCCCCGTACTGTGTGTCTGGTATGATGGTAGTGCGTGCTGCCTGGCCATGGATGGTGGGTCTGCTGGATGGACCCCCATCACTGCTGTCAATTGCTGTATGTCCGGTGCCCTGTACCACCCTTTCCTGACACAGTTCATGGCACCCATACATGCCTACTGTGCCATGGACATTGTGGTCCTTTGTCTGCAGTGCTAGTTGCCCACTCAGAGGGCAGGTGTGTGCATCATCATCCTTGTCATCAGGTGGTACCTCTGCCACTGTGTCCCCATCATCGCTCTCGCCACCGAGGGTCATGTCATCAGCTGATTCCAGCTGATCATACTCCACTGCCTATGATGGACCTCTGCAAGGGTAAGAGGAGGTTGATTATTGTACTGCAGCAAGTGCCTTGCCTGTGTCCCCTCTGTGCATCTCCCCATACTCACCTGCACTGTCATCATCCCTCACCCATCCATGCCGTGTGTTGGTGGCTGTGTGTGGTTGATACTCTGCTGGCACACTCTCACTGTGTCTGGCATCCCTGGTGTGCTCTGTTGGCACAACGCAAAGCCATTAGTCCATACCACATTCAGGTGCTAGTGTGTCTGGTTGTGGTGTGTGTGCATGCACTACTTAACAGCCAGTGTGTCAATGCCCTCCGCCTCACCATATATGCTGAAAATATTGAGGGTGTCTGCCGCTATGCATTCCATGGTGGTCTGCTGACTGTTTGGGGTGGGTGTGCCACCTCCCATGTCCCTCTGTGCTCATGCTGTCATTGCCACCTTTTGCTTCACGGACATTCTGAGCTCCCTCCGTTTGTGCTTTATCGCCATCAGGGTTTGGGCATCTGTCCCTGCAGCATTCATGGTGGCCTGGATCTCAAGCCATAGCCATGCCTTCACCTCAGCAGGGGTTGATGGGGCCAGAGCACCATATAGACGTGCATGGTTGGCACTGCTGTCACTCACCATGGCCGCCACTTGTGCCCAGTGAAGTTGGATGAGTGGGAGCATATAGTGCTGCTACTGCAGCTGCCTCCGTGGGCATGCCCTGCCACCTGCCACTCGGTTTTGGGCACTGCCTGGTTGTGTGCACCCATCTCTGTGGTTGTCCTTGGTTCTGCCATCCTCTATTCACCTGCACTGCAGTCCGCATTCACTTCCACGTCTGCATAGTGGGCGGTAACTATGCCCATGTATAGCAGGGTCAAGGGAAGGGGCTGCATAGCTGGGGATGGCCTCTGTTGCCTATATGCTATGCTCCACACTGTCCGCAGATCCACCCTGCCACTGTGTGGTGCATAGTTCACTGTATGCCGCCTTGTCTGGTCCAGCGCATCACGCATGCAGCTTTCATGTATACGATGCATTTGCATTCAGTTCCCGCCATTCATGCATAGGGCCCATTATTCACAGTGTAAAAAGAATAGCATTCTGGGACAAGCAATTATCTGGTCAATACTATGCAATTTGTTGTAAAGGGGAAAAACTACAGATCCCAGCAACATATTTTTCTACAGATAGCTCCTAAACTTCCTGCTGTGCTGTGCTATAGATACCTACACCTTCTATAGCTTTGCATTAGGGTTGCACACAGGTCACCTCCTGCTTAATTGCTATCACTTTAAGGGATCAATGTGCCTTTTCCTGTTTTGGCCTACATCCATCAGTCAGTATACCACACTGTCCCTGACATTTTGACAGTGCAGTCCCCTAGAGTGACAACAGCATCATGTCACTGTAGGGAACCCACTGGAACCTGGCATTGTCTGTCAGGGGTCCTATACCCCCCCCCCCCGAATCAGCTCCGATTCAGAGTTGACAGTCCTAAGTGGGTGTGTGTGGGGGCACAGCCTCCCCGTGTGGGGGATTCGGGGGTTAAGCCCCCCCACAGAAAACACTAGTTTTCATATGAAACCAGCAGCGGACTGCAAAATGCAGTCAACCTGCTGGTTTTGCTGTCTGGTCGTTCAACAAAAAATTTGTCAACAACCAATGGTAGATCACCACCAGTCTGCTAAAATGAAGTCTGCATTTAGCCTCATATGGAAAATATCTATATTTTTTAATATCTGAAATATATCCTTGTATCCCAAAATATGTTTCAAATATATGTCAGATACATTTACACTTTTTAAGATACATTTCGAGATATATTCTAGATATTTGCAGAATGATCGAAGATGTATTATATTTGGTATACATCTTTGATATATATATATTTGAAATATATTTTGCTGTGCTATTTCAAAATTAAAGATTTTATTCTTTCAATGTTATCTCCTTGAATAAAATGAAAATTCTTATTTGTGCATACACATTATTGCAGTTTTTACATATTTTGCATTTAGGTAAACATATTTTGAATCTATCCAACATACATATTCTGAGTTACTTATATATTTTCATTTTGGTTTCCTTTGTAGAAGCTAAATATATATATATTATAAAAATGGGATTAAAATTAACAAATCTCATTGGCTGCTTCACCCAGCAGCCATCTCCTTATCAAGTAATATGTTGAAAAACAGCACTACGATCCAACCAGCTGTCCCACAACAACAGTGAATCAGTGAGCTGTGCCAAGGGAAAACAAAAACACAGGCTGGCACAGCTCAGCGATCTGCAGTGGAAAACCACATACCTCCACAGAAAGCTGTCAAGAAAGCCGTACTGCAATTTCCCAATGAAACTTCTTGCACCGGAACAACCTTAAAGAAATCAGCTGAGAAACCTCATTTCACACCAGCGAACAGAAATGGTCTTTTACTTTTAAAATAGAAACCATACTCACCGCTTTGTCATGTGAACAAGAAAAAGTACCCCTTTAGAGCCTAGCACCAGAAAACAGCAACGAAAGTCCTGTCACCATGTAGATCTTCACCAAGCCTCAGGATGAACTGACCATTGATCTCGAGCACCCCGAGCCTCCACCAAACATCACTGAACACACAGCACTCCTCATAAATGAGGAACCCACAGCAGCTCCACCTACAAAGAGAAAAAGAAAAAGTAAGCACACAAACACATTCCCAAATCTATATACAGAAGACCTTGAAAACCTAGAAAAAATGAAAGATGAATTAAATACACAAAAACAATAGCATGGGCAGAATCTGTATTTGAAGTCTGGTCTGCATCCAAAAACATACCCGTAGACTTTAAAACTGTGCAAATACCTGATTTAGCAAGCACATTAAGAAAATGTTATGCTGAAATACGACAGTCCGATGGTAAAGATTACAGCCTAGTGAGCATAATTGCCCTCCGAGCTGGCCTAAACCGTTACATAAATGCACCCCCACTGAGTTGAAATATCAATATCCACAGTCACCCAGATATGCAGCCAATGAACAATATGTTTTCTGCAATACTGAAAAGATATAGAAGAGAGGGCAAAGATTGTGTTGAACATCACTCAGCAATAAATGAAAAACACCTAGAAATACTTTGATCCTCCACAGTGCTCTCTCCAGACACCCCACGAGGACTCTTGCTAAAAGCTTGGCTTGACATGCAGTTGTGCATGGCTAGAAGAGGCCATGAAGGTCTCAGACAATTGAAGCCAGAACATTTTGATATCAAAACTGATGACCATGGCTATCAGTATGTCACACTAACATTTAAAGAATATACAAAAAAACACAAAAGAACGATGCCACAAAACAGCAACATAGAGGATACATGTATGAGCTATGAAACAACCCTCTCTGCCCAGTCAACCCTCCAAAATTACACCCAGAAACTGCCCGAGATCCTCCAGCCTTCTACCAGCATCCTAGAAAAATACCAGATTCAGTGTTGAGCACATCAGACATCTGGAACACTCAGGAGCCTTTAGGTGTAAACTACCTCGCCAATCTAATGCCCAAAATTAGCAAAGCCAAGTTATCACAACATTACATGTACCATTCCATGAGAGCAACTGCAGTACAGTTGCTGTCTGCAGCTGGCCTAGACTCCCGAGAGATTATAGCTGTAACAGGGCATCACACCGAGAGCAGCCTACACTCGTACTGGGCTGCAACTGCCAAAGAAAGGCAAGCATGGAGCAACATACTAGCAAACAAAACTCCAGATCCACAAAGCACAGGAAATACCTCCCAAAATCACCAACAGCACAACAATGCAGATGCCGAAACTCCATGCTGCAGCAAGTCTCTTCCAGAACAAGAAACAGGAAGTAGCGTCACTTCCTTCACCGCCAACAGGGAGTCCAGCCTAAAAAAACACCGTCCGATGACCATCATCCAACAATTTAAAGAAACAAACTCCAACTTGCCCTTCATAATACAGCACTGCTACATGGAGCATGTTAAATTTATCAACTTCGCAAAATGAACTGGACTAGCCATGAGAAAAGGAACCCTGATCCAAGCTTCTAAAATGTGTCTCACCTATTTCAGTGAATTGTTCAACAATTTCATCATTCAAGAATGCAATTGTTCAGCACAAAAAGTCAACTGTTCTCCACAAATCAGTTTAAAACTTAAAATGTTGTTTTTAAAACTAAAGTTGTTGTTTTCAGTTTAAATAAACAAGTGTAAAAGTGTTACAGCACCATAAAAACACAGACTATTTTATGTCAAACTTACACTTTTTTAAATGTTTTAACAATGCTAATAAAGAAAATGATAAAAGTCAAGAATGCCTAAATATAATTTTTTTAAGCCCATTTTATAAGCGTAATAACACACTCTGAGGTGTGGTTTATCGCCTGATGAGAGCACGCTCAGGGGCATAAGGCACTCGGTGCAAGTGCCTCGTGCCTTAGTTCACCCCGGGCATGTTCTTACCAGGTGATAAACCACACCTTGTCATGTATTATTGCTTGCATAAATAACATACAATAGTTTTAAATTATACCAATATGGAAAAGAATTATACTGTTTTTTGTTACTATTTAGACTATATTTGAATATGCGTAAATACTGTATGTCACATATTTCTGATATCTATGCATTTTTCCAGGTATACTTTAGATATTTGCAGAATTCAGTGAGGTACAGTATGTTTTATACTTGACATCGATGTACTAAATGTATATGTTTTGTTATTCTAGCAAAGAAAATATTTTGTGTTACTTTTTAATGTGTTTATGGGCTCGCTAATGAAAACTCATTATAGTTTTATGCAAGCATCATTTTACCCTGTAATTTCTACAATAAGTGTACGTTAGAAAATATATATTTTCAATATATTAGAGATGTATATTCGAGATATATTTCATATATGTTAAATTAGGTTTGGCCTGATATACATCTGGAAAGTATCTGTAATATATGTATTATTTAACCTACATATATATTGATAGTACATTTTAAATATATGTTTTACATAGCAAATAAATATGTTTTATAGTTTATAAATATGACAGGAATATATATTACATATACCTTTAAAATATAAATAGACTACATTCTGTGTGTGTATATATATATATATATATAGAGAGAGAGAGAGATATAAAGAATGTTATAAAACCAAAGCCAAAAGTAGTAATAGTAAAAGTCAGACCTCCCCACAAGACTGGCATTTCGTGCTGTTCTTGTGCTTTTTCAAGAACAGTGCAAAATATTGGTCTTGTGGGAATGTCTGTTTTTTACTATTACTACTTTTAGTTTTAGTATCACAATTTTTTCCTTTACTGTACAAATACATTTTGTGATGGAAAATCCAAGAAGTGACTTCTGGAACTCCTGGTCTGGTGTGCATGTGTGCCTAACTTCTGCTGTCAGTAAAGTATGAATCTTGTTTGCTTGCAAGATACAGTATGTATAGAGTATATGCAGAATATAGTTTGTATATATGTCAAATATATTTTTGAAAATGGTATTGTGTACAGATTTGCATAACTATTTTGCATATTTCAAAAGCATAGTTTATCAACCAAAAGCATGGTAATTTCAATTTCTAAAATAGTTTTGAATTGACAGCATTAGTTTACAGACCAGAGGGGAAATGAAAAGAGTAAATAACAAGTACATGCAGGAGCTCACCCCAACATAAAAAGGAACCAATCAGGGGTGGTATGAATACCAATTTGAGTCTCACAAACTAATGAGATCAAGAGGTAAGTTCTATATGAAAGTATAAATGTGCACTCTGTAAATCTGTAGTAATAGTGCATCATTAAATGATAAGTGTACTATAGTTATCTAAATGGTTGCTAATAGGAATTCTAAATATACAGTTCAGAATACGTGACATCAAGATTAATCTATTATTTGGGTATTTTAAGATATTTTTACAATGCTTATATTTAAAAAACAATTTTAGATGTATGTCAACTACATAAAACGTATATCTATTAAATATTCAAAATATATAAGCAGATTTATACAGTAGGGGGTGCCTGATAAACATTCTAAATAAAAACACATATTCTCAATGCAGTGAGATAAAGCCTTGTGACATAGCAACTGTGAGATTATTTACATTTACACACACACTTGCTACGTCACAAAGTGATAGTCTCACTCTAGCTATGTCACTACAAGCAGTATGCTCACCACAGTACGTTTCTACATCAAACATTTTTTAAACATGACGCAGTATAAAAAGGATCTGCAGAAAACCTTGACATCACTGCAAGAAACACAAAACACTTAATTTCAACATATTTTAAACACACGCTCGTTGCATTCAACTGAAGTGCAGATCTCCACAAATCATAAGTGACCTGAACCCAAAACTGAAGCCATGTCAGAAAACAAATGCTGAATGAATGTAACACATCCCTACACTATGTACTATACCCCATTGCAAGTTTTCCCAGAATGTTCACAAATTCTTCAGTACCTCACTTCTTCAGTTCTCACCGGAGATCGAAATGTAAAAAAAAAAGCTCCCCATGAAAACGAAAGTTCTGCAGCTGCACCGCTGCTAACAAAATGTGCAAGAACTCATAAATAAATCACATACCACTGGACTGCACAGCACAGTGGATGCCAAATAAGCATTACATGGCAAAAATGCACACCAAATTAACAATAAACAATGAAAGAAAAAGAAATATAACAAAAACACCCTCCAGGAAGATAGCAATCAAACTCCCACCCACTCAACATACTAAACCAATCAAAGCAACACATGAACAAAACTTAATCAATCACAAAGAACAACCTAAAATACCAACCAATAACAAAACAGAACTACTTCCCATTCATACTTACAACCAATCACATACCAGCAATCACCCCCATTCACAACACAAAGCAAAATCCCACAGAAAAAAACATACTAAACTGAATACAAACACAAATAAAACTAACATAAATGTTTCCCCTATTGCATAAATCGAGCACATGATGGGCAGCAGTGAGATATAGAAAATAATCTCACTCCTGCAACGTGAGGTATGCATATCTACTGCTGCCTATCATGTATCCCTATATACATAAAATAGATATCATGCACCTATAATTAATATATCATGGACATATATTTATGATATATCTTACATAGGTCTGTCACATATATTCTGCAAATCAATCAGATATTTCAAAACCAGCCAATCTGACATATATACATATACTTCAGACACATGATCAAACATATATCTAAAATATATTTATTTTCCATATGGGAGAATAAAAATTCACAAAATAATAACAGATATTTCTCTGAAATATACAAAAATAGTATCTAAGGTATATCTGAAATATATGCCTTAGTTCTATCTCAAATATTACAAAACCAGCCAATTTGAGATATAATGCATATATTTGGAAACTAATATGAAAATCGATTTAGGGATGAAATTCAAAAACTACTTCAAATATATTTTACAACATATATTCAAAATGTATTTGTTTTCCATATGGGGCTTCATTAAGCAGCTTAAATAAATGGTGCTTAACATGCTACAAAAGATAGTGTCCCTGAAACTGAAAACAATCCCTCATTTACGTTGTAACAGGTCAAACCTATGATCCTAATACACAGATGTTCTAATTAATTTTAAATATCTAATATATATATATATATATATATATATATATATATATATATATATATACACATATACACATATACATATACACATGGTTATTACACAATTTTACAAGTAATCAAAGTCATCTTTCACTGTCTTCATAAGTTATGACAGTCAACCAGAATGGAGAATTGTTGAAAGTTGAAAATCCACATCTGAATGAGTGAGATAAAGGGTCCCATATTTCCTTGAACCTGCACATATTTGCACTTGCAAGATGCAGTAATCTCTCATACTCTATCAATATAATGAGAGAGGTCAGCCACTCTGAAAAGGAGGGAAGAGGGTCAGATCTCCATTTCAGGAGAATTTGTCTTTTAGCTTCCAAGGCTGCTGTCTGAAGCTAGCCTTTCTGCAGTAGTAAATCTTCGTATCAATGAGAGGACCATCCAGGAGCCAAAATGTTGGATCTGGGCCCACTGCTAAGCCAGTGACTGTCCTACAAAACTGCCAGATCGGGGACCAGAACCCTATAAGAGAGGGGCATGACCATAGGATATGCATAAGGGTGCCCACCATTTTTTTTGTACATTCTATTTATGCACTGGGGATCCAGGGTATATCTCAGGCATGCCCTCAAAGCCTCTGCCTCCACTCCCAGCCTGAAACCACCTTCCCCAGGAAACACATTACTGAGCACCCCCTCCCCAGACCCATGAACCTGTCCAGCCCCTTGGATCATCCCTTGGGGGAGGGCCCTCCTCACCTACCTGATGGCCTTTCTGGATTAGAGGGATGGTCCTGGGCTGGGTCAAGGGGCTTAGGAGAGCTGGTGGAAGGCTGGTCCAGTGTTGGGATGTAGGCCTTGGCTCCCAGGGCCTCTGTCACCTCTCTAAGTCCACTAGGTATTTTTACTTGCATTTTTTTCAGAGTGCGGATGTGCAATGACATCTGTGCACATGACATGCTGACATCTGCTGCTGCTCTGTCCTCAGTTCGGCATCACTACCTGCAAGACCCCTGATCTCCATCCGGAGCTGCTAAGGAGCGATGCAAACCCTACTACCCACCCCAGGAAGAGAGAGCAGTCCTTGAACTCTCAATCCCTTCCCTCCTATGCCAACCCTAGGTAGCCTGAGTCCATTCCCGAACCTGGATCACTGGCATGGCATGAGGTATGATGTCCAGCTCCTCAACCCTCAGTGCCACTGGGCCAGTAGGATGCCCACTGATTGATGGCATCTTGAGCACACATCCATGGACACAAGGCTCATCTTTCTGAGCACTTCAGGGGTACGATACCATCTGTGGAGAATCTTCTTTTGGATCAGCTGATAACTCATATCCCTAAAGTCTGAATGGGCACTTTTCATCACAGCTTTCTAGGTGGCCTGAGAAAGGTGCAGTTGCAGTTATGCCTGCCAGATTTCCTTACTCCACAGTAGGGTAGGAATATGGGGACCTGTTATGAAGTCATATATGTGACTCCTGAGCCTCCAGAACTGCTTCATTCACTTGCCTATCTGGACTGGAAGAGTTCTGCCCATAACTGACCTATTTGCTGTCGTCACCTGAACAGCATGACAGATTTGAAGAAATCACTAGAAGTCTGTCTGGGAAGCCCAAAGCATAGAAACATAGAAACATAGAAGTTGACGGCAGATAAGGACCGCAAGGCCCATTCAGTCTTCCCATTTATTTTTCTACCTTGTAAATGTGCCATTGGCCTTTGCTCTGTCAGTGACCTATCTATTCATAGTCATTTGTATTGCTCCCTTATGCCTATCCCCATGCCTGTTTGAAGCCCTGCACTGTATTCATAGCCACCACTTCTTGTGGTAAGCCATTCCATGCATCTACCACCCTTTCTGTGAAAAAGAATTTCCTCACATTCCCCCCTTAATCGGCCTCCCTCTAATCTCATGCTGTGTCCTCTTGTCCTGCTATTTTTCTTATATTTAAACATGTTAGACTCTTTCACCTTGTTTATGCCCTTAAGGTGTTTGAATGCCTCGATCATATCACCTCTCTCCCTCCTTTGCTCAAGGGTATACATATTGAGCTCCGTTAATCTGTCCTCATATGTCTTCTATGCAGTCCCTGCACCATTTTGGTTGCCCTTCTCTGGACTGCCTCAATTTGGTTAATGTCCTTGTGAAGGTGTGGCCTCCAATACTGCACGCAGTATTCCAGATGGGCCTAACTAATGTCTTGTACAGAGGGATTATTACCTCCTCTTATGACTTGTGATACCCCTACTAATACACCCTAACACCCCCTAGCCTTACCTACTGCTTTAGAGGTCTGCTTGGATGATTTTAGGTCATCAGTGATGATGATGCCCAAGTCTCTTTCTTCCTTTGTGACTGCTAGCAACTCCTCCCAGCCTATAAGTGGCTTCAGGGTTTCTCTTCCCTATGTGCATGATTTTGCAAAGCTAGTGACAAAGTTTTGAAAGGAGTGTATGTTGCTTGCTTCTGGCTCCAGGATGTACCCCACCATAAGAATCCCTTTGAAAGCCCATGAGGACTAGCAGATCTGCTCCTGGTCAATAGTGATATAGGGGTTATGCTGCAAAAGTTCTGAATTCTCTTAGTGATTTACCCTCCAGCTATCATGTTTGACTAGCATTTGCCATGTTTCGTAGCAAACAAAAGTATTGGGGATGTCCCCCTACTTCATTAGCCTTCACTGACAGCTTCTGTTGAACCTCAAGGTGGCCCCATGGCAAGCCCTTTTTTGAGCTGTGGCCATACTTGGGTCAGCCATTGTTCTGCTCCAACCAAAGAAGGTTTTCTGTGATGTTTGCTGTTAGGTGGTAGGCCCATAGCCAGGGCTGAGACCGTCCTCCCCTCTTGCCTGGGACTGTCAGCTTCTGAAGACTAAAACAGGGCTTTTTTCCTTCCCATAGAAAGGATGCAAAAAGCCTTTCAAACTGTCAGAACTTAGTGGAATAGAGGCAGGCAGGCTATTCTGGGAAAACAACATTCTTGGGCATGCCATCATCTTGTATGTGGCAATCTTGATTCCAAAGGTAAGTCTTTGTTTTTTCCAGCTGGAAAAATCTGCATCAAGGACAGATAATAGGGGGTTAGTGTTACATTCCATCGTGGCCCTAAAATTGTCAGTCAACAGGATGCCAAGATACTTAATCTTCTATCACTGCCAGATGAGACCCAGATGTTGTACAGATGCCACAAGCTTGAATTTGTTCAGTGGTAGGAGCTCTATTTTGGACCAGTTCACCTGCAAGCCTGACAGGGATCTAAGATAATTCAGTATGGATAATGCTGCAGGCAGGGACTGTGAAGGACTGGAGAGTACCAGCAGCAAATCATCTGCATATGTTAGCGTCTTGACCTGTGAATTGCTGCACCAAATGCCCTCCAACACTTGTGTTGCCTGAGTTCACACAAGAGGGACTCTGTCACTATAAGGAAAATAAGAGGGGATAGAGGGAAGCCCTGCCTAGTCCCCCTCTGCAACTGAATTAGGGAAGGGATTAGCCTGTTAGTGAATAGATAGGCAGCATATAGGGTATCTATGCATGTAATGAATGTTGGCCCTATTCCCATTGCATGAAAGGCCTGAAACAAATAGTCCCACTCCATAGAGTCAAAGACCTTCTCCGTGTCTCTGCTGGTCAGGAGACTAGGAGTACCGCTGTTGCTTGCTACCCAAATTACATCTATTGCCACCCTAATAGTTAACCATGGCCATCCTACTCTTGACAAAGCCAGTTTGGTATCAGTCAGTGACCTGGTGCATAAGAGTTCCTAGCTGTGTTGCAAGTATTTCAGGCAGTATTTTAACATCAATGTTTAGCAGCAAAATAGGGTAATATTTGAAAACCAATTGGGCACCCTTGCCATCCTTTGGCAACACAGGTGATCAGGGCATCCCTCATACAGTGCGAGAGATTTTTGAGTTAATGCCTCTGTTAAGAAACCCAAGAGCTAGTGATACCCTTAGATTTACAAGTCTGATAATATACTGTCAGATGCCATCTGGGCCTGGAGTTTTCTTTCGGAGGGGGGGATTTGATGGCTGCTTGGAGCTCTGGCAGGGTGATAGGTGCACCCAGCCCTGCTACTTGCTGAGATGATAACCAGGGAAGATAGAGCCCCTTTAGAAAGTAGATAATGGCGGGCAGATTGAACTCCCTCTTGGAGTTTTAGCGATCCATATAGAATGTTAGGAATTCTTTGCCCATGACTCCCAGTTGCTGGACAATGCCTCTTGAGGGGGGAATCAATGGACCCCACATGCTCGGCAATGTGATGGATTCTTATGCAGTAGGCAAGGAGACTTCCTGCCCTCTCACCTGACTCCCAATATTTGTGGGAGGTCCTTATCATTGCTTTGTGTACAGCTATAGAAGAAAGTGTGTTGAATTTGTATCTCAGTTATATCATCTCCCAGTGCAGGGGGTGAGTGAGTCATCAAGGGCATTATATTCTTTCTCCTTTGCCCTGAGACCCTGTTTGAGGTCTATAAGTTCTCTTTGCCTCTGTTTTTTGTTGAAGGCTGCACAGCTAGCCATTCACCCCAGATATATGCATTGAATGTGTTTCATAGCACCACCCTGATGACTTCTGGGAGTCCTTTAGGGAGAGAAAAAAGCTCAATTTCTTTTAAGATCCACTGCTGGAACTCCTTATGGGAGAAACGAAAGGTGTGCATCTGCCAGCAAGTCATAGATGAAGTTTTTTGTCCCACTGTTAGGGCGAGCATAAAACATGCATTATCTGAGATCATGATTGGGTCAATAGCAGTATGATGCACCCCTTGAAGTAGTGGGGTTAGCAGTAGAAACAAATAAATTCTGCTGCTAGACTTATGTGGGGCTGAGTGAAAGGTGTAGTTACACCCCATGGGGTGGAGGTTTCTCTAAGGGTCTACCAAGATAAATTCCACGGCCAGACTGTGCAATGCCCTCCTGGCTCAAGTAGTAGTCTGACTGTGGTCTCTGACTGTGTTCACTAGAGGGACCCACACCTCATTAAAATCACCTCCTAACAGTAGTCTATCCCCTTGTTCATACAGGGCCATTATCTGTCAGGCTAAACCAGGGAAGAAAGACTTAGTACCTTGGTTCAGTCCATATAAGTCACCCAGCAACACAGGTTCTGAGTTCAAAAGGACTCTAGCCAGAACCCATCTCCCTTCGGCAGAGTGGATTTCTTTTAAAACCTGCACCCTCAGTTTTTATATGAAATAAGATGGCAATCCCTCTCGTTTAGTGGAGAAGGAGCTTTCCAAAATTTACCCTGCCCACTCTCTGGCAAGCTTTTGGGTATCCTGAAGGAAGGCAACATCACATTATTCCTTTTTTAAATGGGTAAGGACTTTCTTTCTAGTAATGGGGGAATTTAGGCCCTGGACATTCCAGGACATGAACTGGTAGAGATTAGTCCCTGGGGAGCTTTATCCAAGGGTATGGGATGCCTCTGGTTCAGTAACAAGCTACAGACTTTCTGCAACCTACTCCCTCATTCCAAGAGTATGGGAAATTGGAATCTGTCCTCCTCCATGTCAGGAAGAGTCTGTATACTCAAAATTACTTTAGCGCAGGAAGAAAGGATAGAATCAATTTTTCCAATTACCTTTTGACAAATCTTGCAGAACACCTAGTGGGTGTGAGGAACTAACTCCAAAAACACAATTAAAATCTCCATATCTAATATTATAACAATCATTTCATAGCATAGTCATGAAGGGGTAATCCTGTATAAAAGCCTCACACCAAGGGGATGAGACAATTCCTGGAAGCTTTAGAACTTATCTTTGATAAACACACAAAACAGTAAAAAGAAAGATTAACATATGTGTAGGCCCCCTCTCACAGAGGGGGCTTATAAGTAAGTCAGGGCCCCCACCTTTGGTGTTCCTCCCACATGGTGCAGGTTTTAGTAGGTAACTGGGGGAAGGGAGACTATTCCAGGCTATACTTCAAACTGCTACTAGAGGCAGGTTTGGAGCCCATAAAAGCAGGGGGAGAAGGAAAAGGTGAGGAGGAGGAGGAGGAGGAGGAGAGGATGGCTGGGAGATGGCAGGACAGGCAGGCAGGGAGGAGCTCGTTGGTCCGGGTTGGGTCTGATTCAGGGAAAGAACCCTTCCCATAAGTGAAGGTATTGCCGGTATGTACAGTGACATGGCGCCAGTGGACAGTGCATGGGGAAGGGCCGTAGTTAGCCTGCCAGGGTCATGGGGGTAAACAGGACTCCAGGGAGGGTGGGGTAGTGGGGTTGCCCAATGTAGACATTTGGTGGGTCCTAGGCTCAGTGGAAGTTTAGGCCTGCACTGCCAGGGCTGGAGGTTTCATGACAGGACTCCTCCAAGGGATGGCTGGTGACAGTACCCCTCTCAGTTCCCCAGTGTGGCAGGGTGGTGCAGGCCTGGGAAAAGAGGGGTGCTGGAGGCTTCTCACCCATTTATGGGGCCTGCGTGGGGGTGGCATATCTCAGGGCCCAGTCTCAAGCTGCTTGGGCTGGCCACAGGTAGCAAAGAATTAGGCCTTGGGAAGCCCTCCGGACCTGATGTCTTACAGCAAGCACAGGAGGTAAGGCTGTGGGGATGCAGGCCAAAGGTATTTAGGAGAACACCCTCTCCCCCATTGCTGGAGTAAGGGGAAAACTGGTGTAAGGACAGTCACATTAAAGACATTTTAAGTGTTACAAGGGACTGATCAGGGTGGGGAAAGCCTGCATCCCTGTGGCACGAGACCAGGTGTGAGTAAGCTGTTCATGTCTCCACAGGGGAATGTCTGACCAGGGTGAAAAGAAAAAGAACCAGTAGGTTACAGAGATCAACTTACCGGTGCCAGAGGGTGGGTTTGCTTTGTAGGTTGTTGAAGGATCCAGAAAAGGGTTCTGGGTAATGCCATCCAAAGGTTTCAGTAGCTGCCTGAATGGAAATGCTGCCTAGGACATCTGTTCTCCCAGTAATGTGCCCCCAGCTCTGTAAATAGTTGTGCTCCATGGAGCTGGAGGAGAAGGTGTGTAAGCAAGCAATGGGACTCCTGAGTCCTTTTTAAATCATAGAGATCTCAGGTGAAGTAAATTCTTTGTTGCTGAATCCAGAGTGTTAAGAGTTTTTAACCAAAATCGAAAGGTAGCTTATGATGAATTTTAGAGAATCTAAAGAATTGCTAAGCAGACTTCTTTTGGGGGAGTTTTTAAGTTTCAGCCTGTGTTCGATCCTGTGCTTCCTGGATGCTGGAAGGGGACTTTGCTGAAGAAGATGGAAAAGAGAAAAGGTCTCCTGGTTTCAGCTAAGTGGCTGAAGCAGATGCGAGGTGTAGCAGTTTCACTGTTCTACAGATAGGACCCAGGCCATGGTAAGGTACACTTCACATTGTTCCTGCCAGGTGGTTAATGTTTCGGTTCTGGATTTCCTTAGGAGTAGGCCCCCTTCCCCTCTTGAAACATTGGGTACCCCTAGACAGTCGAGGAGTGGGGTGGCTACATGTGGGGGCTCATCCGGGATGCATTTGGGGATCCCTTGCACCTACCAGCATCCCATTTCTGGAGCTGATGGGCTGGTGAGTCCGGCCTGGGCCGGGTAGGCTGTGTGGCACAGTCGAAAATCTTTTTTGGGTGTGGTGAGCCGGGTAGTAGGCTGCACTCCTGTTCCCAGGTGTCAGCTCAAGTGGTGTGTTGATCATATGACTCCAGCCTACTTGCTGATTGGCTGGGGGACCAAGATGAGGGGAAAAGCAGTGAAGGAGGTGTCGCCATTTTGAGGAAAGAGAGAAGTGAGCAGAACAGGGGCCTTGTGCTGAGACATCAGAGCTGAGGGAGATTTTACCATGGCAAGCCTTTTGGAACCCCATGAACCTGGAGGGATCTGTTCAGGGCCTGGCAGGCATGGATTCACTTTCACACATGGCTGGTCGGGGGGGAGGTTTGGGCCAAGGACGTGCCTCCCTCTGAGGAGCCTGTATCTATGGTTCCCTCATCCTTACTTTCATGGCTGTGTAACAATGTGGGGAAGGGATAGGCAGAGGAAAGATGAGTTAGACGTGGTTACAATGAAGAGGGAATAGCCCACCTGCCTGTGTGCAGACTTTGCTCAAGCTCGGCCCCTGGAGGCATATTTGACCAGGCCCCTCCAGTTTTCCATTGGGTATACCCCTATAGTGGTTCAGAACGTCCAGGTTTGGTGTGGTCTTGGGGATCCTAGAACCCAGCACTTTGGAGAGGCTTTTGTTAGAGGAGCAGACTCCAGGGCAGGTGAAGGAACCAGCGCCAGTAAGAAGACCCTCCACTGATGTAATTATTGAAGCTGAGAAGGTACAGGGGGATGGCGCAGCTGCAGCACAGGAGAAGAAGGGTGAGGAGGAACATAGCCTTCTGCCCAGTTCCTCCTTGCTGGCTACCTCTACTCCCCATGGCAGAGGGAGGGGCATGGGCCTCCGTCCACCAGTGAGTGAACCCACAGGGCCCAGGGAAATGCCAACGTGGCCTCTGTCTGATTGTAGCCTGCTAGCTGAAAGATCACGCTCGGCCTCTCCCAAGAAGGTGAGACCAAGGACTGCTGCTGGCCTGGGGTCACAGGATAAGAAGGAGAGGAAGCCTAAAAGGGACTATTGGCAGATGACAAATATTTTGATGAGAACAGGTCCTTGGTCACAAGTTGCAGTTTAATGATTATGACTTCTATCGGGCCATACCCAAGCCTTTTCACTGCCGGTGGTTGCAGCACATGAACTCCCCGTGATTCAGAGTGCCTCGCATGCCCCACGGAGCAGGATGCATGGACTAAATAGAGAGAACAACCTTGATACTGCTTACAGAAAGGGGCATGGTTGGAGACAGGAAAAGCCTGTAAAACCAGTATAAGGGATATGCCTGAATGAGTCAGGCAGAACAATGGGTGTGGCGGTGACTAAGGATGGAGTATGAGAATCTTGACTACCCTCTACCTATCAGAGCAGCAATGGGACATCATGGAGGAAATGAGGAAGACCGGATCTATTGAGAGCAGCTGGAGAAATGAAGCATCATCCTGGAAGTAGTGGATGTCCATCTTAGGAACTGTTAGAGAAGGCCCAAGCTATGTACCACACTGCCACCTGGACCATGTTGACCCTATTTAAACATTTTTCCCTGGTGCAAGACTTGGCTGGATGTTGTTCCAAGTACTTCATAATTTCAAAAGACTCTTTTTGGAGATCTGACGACCAAGCCAGATGCAGAATTTTATTTTCCAGCAGGAGGAGGACCCCATACTTGAAGCCCCTTAATAGAACTCTGACTGTGCCAGGTGTTGCTCCCCAGAGCAGGTTTCTGTCTCGATGATTGGTTTGAACCTAAAGAGAATTGATAATGGACTAGAATAACTTTTCTACCTCAGAGGACTGTGAATCAGGACATTATTTTCATTGTTTAGAAATGATCCTTTCACTTTAATCATTAAAATGTGTGCAAGAGAGAGGAAGTAGTGAGTGAGTTGTGAGGCATGGTTAGAATGAGTATGGTTGGGGATATTTACGAAGTCATATACCTTCTAATTGATTACGTACCCCTAGAAATCAAAACCAAGTGGTCCAGTCCCTCATTGACTACCTCACATCTCTCCCTCACAAAGTGGAGCAAGTCATCCTAAGTGATCTCAATCTTAACTGGCTTACCCACTGCCTTCCATATAACGGACTCCTTGGCTGTCCTGGATATGTCCCAGTTAGTCACCCAGCCCACCAGATTCAACCACTCTACTGGCACCAGCACTCTCCTAGATGTTGTTATATCTAACCGCCCCTACAAAATCTGGGATGTCACTGTCCTCCCCGACTCTGTTAGCGATCACTCCCCAGTCCTCAGTCTTTGGTCATCCTCCACTCTGAAGCCAGTGTCCCAGGCCACTCTATGCCACCATTTGCACCCTGGCAACCTCAGAAAATTAAAACAATACCTAGCCCAGCTAGACTGGTCCCCTATCCAGCGCGCCCCTGACATTGACTCAGATCTTGACCACTTCACAAATGCCTTCTGTAAGGTTTGTGACCTTTTCACCCCCTCACCAGGATCCATTCCAAAAAATGCAGTGCCCCATGGATCACCCCACCCCTACTCCAGAGACTCAAAAACAGAGATAATCTCTGGCACATTGCTGTAGAATCTGGAAAGGCATCTGATAGACAGGCCTGAAACACAAAACGCAATAAGTGTACTTTGGCCATTAGGTGGGCCAAGGCAGAGCACTACCAGACAACTCTCGCTTCCACTTGTGGTTCAGCCCAGACCTTCTCGGATAATATGAAAGAGCTAAATAGGAAGTCCCACCATCCTAGCTCTCCATCAATGGCACCCCCACCACAAATCCGCTCCTTATAGCCGATTGCCTTAACACCGCCTTCTCTAACCTAAGCTCGGTCCTCCCCAACAGCCTCTTTGACCCAATCCCCACCTCTCTCCCTCTGGTCCTGCATCACCCACCATTCTACCTGTGCCCCCTATACCCCAGAAGCCAGGCCACACTGCTAAAACCTTAGGCAGCAATAATCCCTAGCAGTGACCCCCTCAACTCCAGGATCCTCCATATGGTCTTAGACGAAGTCCTAGTCCCCCTGACTGACCTTGTAAACCAGTCTCTATGCTCGGGTCAGTTCCCAAGTGCTTGGAAAACTGCTGAAATCACACCCATACATAAAAGTGGGTACCGGTCCACCCCCAACAATTACCGGCTGATCTCCATCCTCCCCCCTCTCTCTAAAGCCCTTGAAAAAGTGGTGTCGATCCAGCTCTCTGAATACCTAATTAAGTACAACATTATGTGTCCAGAGCAGCATGGTTTCCACCCAGGACACAGTACAACCACGGCTCTTCTGGAATTCTCCCAACACCTGCATGCTGCTCTCGATTATGGTAGCCTTGCAGGAGCAGTGTTCATTGACCTCTCCAAGGCCTTTGACACTGTCTGTCATCCCCTGCTGCTCGACTCTCTCCACTAACTTGGCTTCTCTGGTAGTTCCATTTCCTGGTTCTCTAGCCACCTCTCTGCTAGATTCCAGTGTGTCAAGATCAGCAGCTCCCTCTCCAGCACTATTCCTGTTTGCTCTGGGGTCCCTCAGGGCTCCATCTTGGGTCCAGTACTTTTTAGTCTCTACCTCAACACCCTCCCCAGCTCATGTACTGGTAAAATGCTCCTCTACGTCAATGATGCAGTCCTCATTGCCTCACATCCCAATCCCACCTCCTCAATTACCTCTCCAGCAAGCACAGCCAAGCCAAAAGGTGGTTCAGTGATCGCCAAACTGGTCATTAACCTAAAGAAAACCAAATCAATGCTCTTCTCCCACCACCAAAATAAAGCTAAAATACTCCCCTCTTGATTATCATCAGCACTCTGCACCCACTAGAACAAGTGATTACATACAAGTACCTAGGCATCACATTCAAAACTGCCCTCTTCTTCCACACCCACATTAATGCCCTGTCAGCCACCATAAACTCTTGGATTGACCTGCTATACCAGCACAGGGAGTGTCTGCCTCAGGTTGCAATCAGGCTGGCCATCACCTCCTCTGTCTTTTCCCTCGTGGACTATGGCTTGACCATCTATGCCGCAGTTGACAACACTGCCCTCTCTAAAGTCCAACACTCCATCAATAAGGCCTGTAGGCTCTTGACTAGTGCCCCCCTACTGCACTCACACCTGCCTTCTCTATACTACTACCAATCTGCTCAACTTTGAGGAGCGTATGCTCTACCAGACCTGCCTTCTCGCTAAGAAATCAGTGCTAGGACTCTCCCCCACAGGGGTCTTCACCTCACTACAGCAGTCATCATCGTCCATCACCACTCATAGCTCTGTTAAGGCCATCTTCCAGGTGCCCAGAACCAAGACCCCTCTTGCTCAGAGATCCTTCCTCTACCAAGCCCCCACCTGGTTCAACTCCCTTCCTAGCTGCATCTCCAACTTGCCCAAAAATTGGATCCTTCAAAACAGCCGTTCGGAACCTTATCTTTAATACCCGCTGTTGTAGATGCAACTAACCCCCTGTTGTAACCTGTGGTACCTGCCCACCTTGCCCCCTGGCTCGACAACATCCACTGGACAGCCTCTCCCTCCTTCAGACCCACTCCTTCCCTATTAGGTCCAAATAGGGATGTAACCCACTGTCTTCTCTGGGGACCTACTATATCCATGATTGTAACTCACAATTCTGTAACATTTTGTAACCTAAGTAACGTACAGACTACTACATTGTGTAACCTAAGTGTATCTATATTAAATGTTCCTTTTACTGCACCTGTAATGTTATCCTCTGTTTTAATCTGCACTGTAATAACTGTCTTGATGTCTTCCCTCCCTGCGTCGAGGTGCCTTTGTAAATGAGTCTCTGACTCAAAGGTTGTAAACCCGATTTGTAATGAATAAAGAATGAATAAAGAATTACGGTGTTTTGCTAAATCAAAAGAATTAGTATTAGTCTGTTAACTTGGATTGAATTTCATAATGTGCTGTTTTTGTGTTATTATGGGCAGTGCTTTATTAGGTATGTTTCCCCGGCACAGAAAAATGGTTTTGCTTTTAGGTTAGGTATAGTAGTAGGGTAGGGTGGATGGTCCTTTCCCTCCTCTCTCTGAGGTGCCTATGTTTGCAACCTCAGCTGGTTCTGGCTTCCCCTGGGGATGCGCATGCAAGGGGGAGTGGGAGCTGGGTGGGGAAGCTGGTGAGATGCCATCATTCCCCTCGGGAAATGATTCCCTTGGGTGGGGGAAGAGTGTAAGCCCCCTGTCACTGAGGGGGACTTATAAGTAAGTCAGGGCTCCCACCTTTGGTGTTCCCCCTGGTACAGACTTTAGTAGGTAGCTAGGTGGGGGGAGACCCTATTCTGGGCTATACTTTGTTACACGAGGTCCCTGCACCCTAATTGATACCCTCAGGGGCACACCGTAGACAGCTAATGTTTAGGCATAGGCTATACTAATACATAGGGCATAGGGCATCTACCGTACAAGAGTAGATGGCAGGATATGAATACATATTATTGTAACTCACTTTGCTTGCTAATGCAAACACATTATATTATGTACTTCTGTCTATTTCTTACTTGTCAGATGCCAAGACACCTGTTCTTGAAGTGATTATGATGTGTAAGGCAACATTGCCATCTTTTGGTGATGGACACCACTTCACCTTGTTATGTAAGACTTTGTATAAGAAGGTCTTTGTTCTAAAACTGATGACTTTACAACTTTATATAATGTTATCTTATACCGTGGAGCCACCTCTAATTTAGCCAATAGGGCTCATCTCTGTAACTAGAAATGTTTCTATCTTTCAGTAACCATAGTAATTATCATAGGTATATAATGTTATGCACAGGCTTTACACCTCGGAGACCGAGAGACCCCAAGAGACAATAAAGAAACCTCGAGGTGTAGGGAACGCTTAGCATTGGCTCCCGGTTCGTATTGGTAAGAACTGCTTAGGGCAACTGTGATTTACCCATATTTTGTAGTAATAAACTTGTTTATTACTCGAATGCAACTTGTCTGTGATTATTTGCAACTCCAATATTGCCAAGAACCTGAAAGTGAGATTTAGATCACTTACAATTGGCGACCGCGTGCAGGCGATATTGGCTGTTGTGAATTTTCACTTGTTGCTAAAAGGTTTTCCCTTTCCCACGGGGACTGTAGGTGTACATCTCTGTATCACCTCTCCCGTCTTTTTCCACCAGTTGTGGATACTTGCAAAGTCTGGCTGATTTTTCTTTTGGGTGTAGTCGATGCCGCCTCGACCCACTCCATAGCGGCTTTGAATTGCAAGCCTACAACTTATACAGTAGCCCGGCTGTGCTAAAAGTACCTGTGTTGTGGATCGATACGCAATGCCTGGTCTTTTTCACAGTTTGAATTCTCGTTCCTTCCCACGTAAATGGCCACCGTATGAGATATCTGCGCAGAACTGAGACTCGATGTCTCGAATTTTCTTACCTCCCATGGAGGATGGGCTGACTTCGCGCGGGACGCAAGTCAATCCGATAACCCTGTACTGGGGATCTCAACTCAGTACACTGAGACGCGGCAGTCAACCAACAGGCGTTCTGCTAAAGGGTTGATGGTCGCTGCTCTCTACGCTGCTTTGGAAGCCTCCGAAGCGAGGTTTCGAACCCTTGACCTGCAGATCGCATCTCTCAAACAGCAGATGGGTTTGCAGGAGACAGAATGTATTAAGATACAGCAGAATTTGGAGGCTGAACTCCAAATGCTGCGTAATGAAAAGGATTCACTATTGCATCATTCTGCACAGGCAGGTGAACAAGAAATGTGTACTCTGAAAACTGAGTGTGAAAGTTTGAGACAAGAGTCAAGTTGTACAAATGAATGATTTGTTGAGTGCTGCAAATGCACAGATGAGTGATGAGATGGGTGAGCTACAGGACGAGATCAACCAAGTATGTAATGATTTAGAGATAGCCTATAGGGACAATCGCGAATTGAGCACCGCGTACCGTGTTTTGCAGAAACAGAAGCAAGATCAGGTTGATATGGATGTTGCAAGTGTGAGTCATGATGAATGTAAGGTTAAGATGGATAAACTGCGCCATCAGCGAGAGGTTTTGACTGGCCATGTGAAGGCAATGGGTGGCGTAGCCCCCGCCTTTCACTCGTCGTCAGAGGGGGAGCTATCCGCGACGACATTTCCCAGTACAACGCCCGTCACGCCCCTACTATGGCCCAGATACCCCACCCAGCCATCCACAGCATGGCGGGTCCCTCACCCCTACTCCCAGGTCACACGACGACGCCGTGATGCTCATCATGGGAGAGCGCCATCATGGCGGCGCCCATGATAGGGAACAGGCCCAAGCCTGGTCTGGCGAGCCTCCGGTGGCCGTTATTGGTGTGGAAGACAGACAAAGATTGAAACCATGATTGATAGGGCACTAGGGAATATTCCTCTTCCTGAAAGAAGCATGAAAGCCATTAAAAGTCAAATTAGACAAATTTTTCAAGAGGCTGGCACTCAGGAAGCGTTATGCGGACTGACAGCTGAGCTGCAGCCCGTGCAGCGTGGATGATCGCGTGAGATGTGCTGCCCTTGCCTGATCGACCACCAACTAATCCCCTACAAATGGCCTACTCTGTTCAGCAAATTGCTGACGGTATCCGGTTGGATGACCCCGTCCGACAACCTCAGCTGCCATTTGGAAAAGGTACACTCCAAGTGCGAGATGCTCAGTCTCGCTGCAGAATACCAAGTCCAAATACTACACCAAACCATCGATCCTGGCTTATGAGCAAAACTCCCCGAAGTTGTTCGCCAGGATGGGAACGCCACCTTTGACGAAGTGGCAGCTGAGCTCATTTCCGCTCACAGCCCTGGCGTGGTTGGAGTAATGCTAGCATATCCCATGAAGCAAAATGCTAAAGAAAGCCCAGCGACTTACCACCAGAGACTCTGGATGGCTTACCGAGCGGGAAAACATCTGGCACAAGAGGCGCAGATGTGGACCTTATTGAATATAAGACCCTGTTCCTTAGAAACATGATCCCAGCAGTAAGAGATAAAGTAGAGCCCACTACTTACCCAAATACGGATAGGTTTGCTGATATTCTTCGGAAAACCGAGAGGGTGTACCAGTTGTATATCCGAGATTTGGGTTCCGGTTCCAAAAAGGTTGCTGCCGTGGAACCCGCTCCGGGGGCTACGACGCACTATACGGTGGAAGGACAGGCCCAACAACAACAGGCCAAACCTCCATTGGCCCCTCCAGCTGGCACCCAACAAAACCCTCAACAACAGCAGCAGCAGTGGGTGGGGAACGGAATTGGAACAGGAACAAAAAGTATAAGGGAAAAGGGAAGCCACTACAAAGACCGGGTCCCTCATATAAACAAATAGCTGAGGAAAATCGAAATTTCGGGAGCTCCTGGGGCAAGTGCGTTCTGTAGCGGACGCCGTTCCTGCACAAACACTTGCAACAGTGCAGCCGGCGATCCATGACACTACCGGTCATGGAGACTCCGGCAGTGGGAGTGCGCAGACCCACAGTCTGAACCCAGAAGCAACGCCTTACATTGCATCAGTGCAGCACGGTGAGGTTATCCATGCAAGCCAGGCCCAACCACTGCATGCCCCCAACGATACGGATTGACAATTACAGGCCCCAGTCCGCATTGTAAACAAGCTGGTCTTGGATACAAACGGAAGGCCCTGCACCGAGGCAGGTCGGGGCCACCACTTAGTGTGCTTTTCGATACAGGTGCAGCTGTATCTGTGTTACCCGACGATCACCTGAAGCGTCTTCATGGTCTACGGACGGAGAACCAACATGTCAGAGTCAAGCGCGGTGCTGAGCTGCCTGCATACCGCTCCCTGCCTTTACCGGTAGAGCTAGGTCATTTGAAGGCCTCCACACCTTCCAGCTGATGGTGTTGCGATCATACCAGCATTATTGGGATTGACTTTCGGCACCACTCGGCTGTGTGGTGGATCTGGCAAATATGCTGTTGATGCAAATCCAGGGTCAATCCCATACCGTCTTGATTCCTGACTCACATGCTGTGGCAACCGTCTCTATCAACAATAAAGAATATGATGTCATAGATTTAGTCAAGAATCATGAATTTTCCCAAAACTCCTGCCCATTCTGCAGCGACATTTGGAAGCGTTTGCAGTTAACAAACACGATTGTGGCAGAATGCATACTGTCATTGAAGTGCCAGGCCCGACACATGAAAGACAAAAGACAATACCCGTTTCCCTCTGAGCCTTACCCTCTTTGAGAGAAGCGATTAAGTCACTCTTAAACAAGGGAGTAATCAGAACTTGTGTCTCCCTGCCAATTCTCCTGTTTGGCCGGTAAGAAACCTACAGGTACCTGGAGACTTACCATTGACTACAGGAAACTAAATCAAGTCACTCCTAGTTGTTCCCCAACTGTAGCATCAGCACCAGACGTGCTTCAATTACTGACACCAGACCAGAAATGGTTCAGCGCTCTGGATATCTCCAATGGTTTTTGGTCATTACCATTGGCCCTCAAGAGTCAATACAAATTTGCCTTCACCTTTGAAGGAAGACAATATCGTGGACTTGCTTGCCACAGGGATTCCATAATAGCCCATCCCTCTTCCATCTCCATATGATGGATGCCCTACAAGGTTTCTCAACCCCCCAATGTCTCTTGCAGTATGTAGACGACCTGTTGCTGGCAACTGCCACACAGGATCAACATCTGGATCTCTTGGATGAACTATTGACTCTTATTCAGAGAGCAGGCTTGAAGTGTAATCCTGCAAAAGCACAATTGTGTCAGAAAGAAGTACTCTTTCTAGGTTTGAAGATAACAGATCAGGGTCGGAGCCCTACTTGGAAGAAAATTCAAGGGTTGCAGGACTTGCCATTACCTACCAGTGTGGCAACTCTTAGAAGGTTTTTAGGTATGGTAAACTATTCCAGGGATTTCATTTGTGACTTTGCATAGAAAGCCGCTCCACTGTACGATTTGCTCAAAAAGGACGTTCCATGGAATTGGGCCCTGTCCATACCCAGGCTGTGACGTTACTAAAGCAGGCCCTGGCCTCCGCCCCAGCACTGGTGAACCCCAATCCAACATTACCATTTCACCTAGAGTGTGCCACCTCCGACATTGCTATGTCAGCAGTACTGGCCCAGAAGGTACATGGCTCCTTGAGACCAATTGCATATGCATCACAGCTCTTGACTCCCGTAGAACAGAAGTATGGCCTTTGTGAAAGGAACCTTCTGGCTACCTATTGGGCAGTTAAGCACTTCCTGTATATCATTGGGTACTCTCCACTGATTCTTATCACCAATCACACTCCCACCACATTCTTACTTTCAGACCGAGTGAAGGATGGGTCAGTCTCTAACAACAGACTGACACATTGGTCACTTCTCCTCCAGGACAGGGACATACAGGTCCACCAAACCAAAGTTCCATCTCTATTGGCACATGGTCTCCTTTTTCAGGGAGAGCCCCACGACTGCGCTCTGCAATCACCTGACCTTCCAGACCCAGGTCCATTTTTCCCTTCCACCCCTGAGGTGCTAGAAAACACCTCCTTGTGTGGCGTTTTCACCGATGGCTCAGCCTCCTACTATCAAGGTGAAAAAGTGCAGGGCTGGGTATCATGGTAACATATCCTCATGGAAACACTGTCAAGATATCTAAACGTTGTACTGTAGCTTCATCACAGTATGCAGAGCTAGCAGCAGTGGCCTGTGCATTAGAGTTTATCCAACATGGAACTCAGGATACTATCATCTTTACTGATTCTAATTGGGTTTGTTGCTCCCTTACAGAATTTCTCCCTTTCTGGCAGAAGAACTCCTTCCTCTCTTCTGATGGCAGTCCAGTGAAATACAAAGAGTTGGTAATTTACATACATGCGTTAGGTGAGAAATACCCACACAAACTTTATGTGCACAAGGTTAAAGCTCATTCCTTACATGATCCCTATCATGCATTTAATGACACAGCAGACACCCTTGCCAAGGAAGGGGCCCGAGGGGGGGATGTTTGGGAGATGGAACATCCAGAGGCCAACGCAGCTGTTCAAATTGCAGCTCTTAAAAGGAAATCTAGACTTTACCCCTTAGACCTTTCAGCAACCCAGCACTTGGACACTGAACTCAAAGAAGTGTTCAGATTCTTGGACAAAGGTACTGAAGAGACTTCCCACACATAACCCTACCGTAGACATGAGAGCAGACTACATTTATCTCCGATGATAAACTCATTTGGTTCCAACCAGAGGATACCAACATCAAATTATGGGTAGTCCCCAGACACTTGAGATCTGAATTCTTGCATCAGGTACATGATACCCCCACTGGGGACACCAGGGCTGAAACACACTCCAAAGACTTAAAACTACTGCTTGGTGGCCTGGAATCACCAAAGATGTTAAACAGTACATTGACAATTGCCTTGTTTGTGCACAGAACAATCCCATACCTACAAAACGGAATGCCAAACTTTTACCACAACGACATACTGGACCTTGGCATGCCATCCAAATTGATTTTATTGGCCCTTTGACCAATACCAGCAGAAACAACAAATGCACTTGTAGTAACAGATTTATTCTCTAAGTGGGTAGAAGCTTTCCCCACTAAGACTTGTACTGCAAAAACAACTGCCAAAATCCTGGTGGAACAAATTTTCTCCAGGTGGGGTCTGCCTCTCAAAGTAGACTCCGACAAGGGAACCAGTTTTACAGGTGAGTTGATGAAAGAGTCCCTTGAACTCCTCGGGGTCCAGCAAAAGTTCCACATACCTTATCACCCTCAATCCTCAGGTCAAGTAGAAAGAGCTAACAGATGAATTAAGCAAATGCTTTCCAAATTCATTGAGGACAACCCCAAGACCTGGGATTCCTACTGCCTTTACTCCTATGGCAATTAGGGTACGCCTCAGCCACTACCCAGCTCACACCCTTTGAGGTGGATGACTGGCAGACAAATGAGGTTACCTGAACATTTGCTCTTTGACCTACACACCCACTGGCGGACCGAGTGTCTGTAGATCAGTATGTGGAAAAACTCAGACAAGACCTCATACACACACACTTGTATGCTGCAAATTGCATGGGCAAGGCCCAGCAACAATCAAGATACAATTTGACAAACACACACAAAGTGGATTGGCAGGTTGGAGATCAAGTAATGGTACTTGATTTGCACATCCCACCCACTCCTTCTCAACAAGTGGGAAGGCCTTACCCTATTGTCAACAAGCTCAGTCCGGCAGTCTATCAAGTTAGACTCTCCACAACAACAAACCGACTGACAAATGGTTACATGCAAACCAATTGAAACTATACAAAGGAGTTTAAACTTACTTTTCCTAACCCCATTGGTAGGAACTGTACTAATATACTAATCTTTTATCTTCCTTTTCAGATGCATTGACAAGATGGTTATCTTGTTCTCTCAGTACTCATTACAGGAGTACTCCCCAACACTCACGAGCACGGTACGGACCTCCTTCACCACCTTGATCATCCACCACCTCCTCCAGAGGAGTTTCCATCAAAATTCCAGACACCATGGTCACTGTACAGGAAGGTTCCGATGCATACCTCACTGCCTCAGTTGTTGCTCCTGATAAATCTACCCTCCAGATTGAATGGCAAACCACATCCCAAGGACAAATTCTTCCTGTGGCCAAACTTTCTAAGGGAACTTTCCAAGGTTGGCCCAACGCTAAATTGTCCCCAAATGGTACTCTGTCCTTGTTACAAACTGCATTAAGACACTCTGGGTTATATAACATTACTGCTTTAATTGACCCTTCCTATTGTAATTCTTTCTCAGGATGCTGCCCGAAAATTTTGTGCTATTCACCACATGGCCTCAGCTGCCATGTATTTATCTGTTTTACCCCCCACTGAGAGACAGCTTTTGGAATGTCCGAAACATAATCCTGGCCCTCGTAGTGGTCTCACTGCCACTGCCCTTCCAGGTTCTCTGATTAATAATTTACAATTTATGCATGTACCAGTTTTGTTTAATCTTACTTATTGGAACATGAAGGAATTTGGTATGTGTCATAATACTAACACATCTGCCTTTTTCAGTACCTTATTGCTTGACAGTTTAGCTGCATTTCAAATACGTACTAAAGATCCCTTTACTGGCGTATACTCAACTGAACATAGAGGGAACTTTAGGAGGAAACCTCCTCCTCCTCCTAGCACACATACTAATAAACGTACTAAACGTGAAGTAGATAGTTCTGATGTTACAGGTGCCACTGGCACAGTTACAGGTATTTTTGGTACTGCTATGTCCATTTGGAACAAAGCAGACATTGCTGCTATAAAGAGTCACTCAGCGAAATTCTCCGCTGGCTTGGTAAATGACATTTTACCACCGTTATTGCATGGTGTGGATGGTCTTAGTCAGGAAGAGAGATACACTGTATATAACATGCACGACATTGCAAAGGCATTCACTGATTCCAAGGATAAGATTAATGCACTCATACAACAGAACAATAGAGAAGCTGAGAAACAGTACATTGGCAGAGAAATACTTTGCTCTGCATATGGATCATACATAATCACTACCATCAACAACCTTTTAGAGATTTAGAAATTGGAAGGATTCGACATAATACATGACAGACGTCTCTCTAAATGATATTGTCCCAGATGTAAATCTCAATCATGTATTGAATTGTGTATGCAACAAACTTTGTCTATTCCTCTTTCCACAGCTCCAACTTGGGGTTTGTGACCAGACATCCAAACACTGGTCCTTGTTTTCTGTACAGAAATGTTCTATAAAAGATACCATGTTTGTCTCTTTTACTGTCTCCTTACCATGCTTTGACCCTACTACAGCTTTGTTGACAAGCTTGCATTGGCGCACTCTGTTGGGCATTTGGACGAAGACATCTACGAGAACGCCTGGATCTACCTCTTCTACTGGTCTACCATTCCTTCTTGGCGCCTGGGTGGCGCACACGAACTGTTGTCTGAAGAAGCAGTACATCTACTTGTGCCGATGTGATGTGTTTGATGTTATCCGCCCTGTATGTGGTTATTCACCAGACAGCATCGATTGGACTTTCACTATGGATGCTGACATCACTGAAAATGGCACTGGCGCTTTTGCACCAACGCAGTCACCGGATCAATTCTATCAGTCCTATCGTGAGGAAGCTCATCGCCTGTCAACACGGATCTCGAAGTCGACCTACACATGCCCTGTCCAGTTGCAAAAATGGAGACTACCTACTGTGCGCTCTCAGTATAACTCTGAAGGGGAGTACTGCATTGTCACAAATATTAAAACGTACTCCTATGGTTCTGTTACTTGTCAAATTGATTACCCCAACTTCTGTTTTGTCCCCCATCAGAAAACTGTTATTGGACATACTGTCATAACCCCCGTTCCCCTTGTAGAAGCAGACATCATTGATGGGAATCCAGATTATTTACTTACCTTAGAAGAATACCTACCCTACTTTAACGTACACATAGATCCACTGACACTCACACTGAAATCACTTCTAGATAGAAAGGACACACACCTCATCCACATCAGCAATAATATAACCAAAGCCAATGAAGCTATTCTTGATTTGATGAATGATGGAGATATGAATAATGCTTTGACTAACACTTGGTTAGAGATTACTTTTAAAGGTTTTGTTATAATACAAGCATTTTTGATATTTACTTTGATTATTATGCTTTGCTGCCTATGACGTACCCTGCATCAACACCATGAGCAGCTTGAATTTCTTTACAAGGCTCACGCCTCTGGATTGTAAAGAACCACTGCTCCTAACCACTCCTTAAATTTAGCCTGTGTTGCCCTTTGAGGGCAACAAGGGGGGGAATTGTTACACGAGGTCCCTGCACCCTAATTGATACCCTCAGGGGCACACACGTGAGACAGCTAATGTTTAGGCATAGGCTATACTAATACATAGGGCATAGGGCATCTACCGTACAAGAGTAGATGGCAGGATATGAATACATATTATTGTAACTCACTTTGCTTGCTAATGCAAACACATTATATTATGTACTTCTGTCTATTTCTTACTTGTCAGATGCCAAGACACCTGTCCTTGAAGTGATTATGATGTGTAAGGCAACATTGCCATCTTTTGGTGATGGACACCACTTCACCTTGTTATGTAAGACTTTGTATAAGAAGGTCTTTGTTCTAAAACTGATGACTTTACAACTTTATATAATGTTATCTTATACCGTGGAGCCACCTCTAATTTAGCCAATAGGGCTCATCTCTGTAACTAGAAATGTTTCTATCTTTCAGTAACCATAGTAATTATCATAGGTATATAATGTTATGCACAGGCTTTACACCTCGGAGACCCGAGAGACCCCAAGAGACAATAAAGAAACCTCAAGGTGTAGGGAACGCTTAGCATTGGCTCCCCGGTTCGTATTGGTAAGAACTGCTTAGGGCAACTGTGATTTACCCATATTTTGTAGTAATAAACTTGTTTATTACTCGAATGCAACTTGTCTGTGATTATTTGCAACTCCAATATTGCCAAGAACCTGAAAGTGAGATTTAGATCACTTACAACTTCAAACTGCCACTAGAGGCAGGTTCTGAACCCATAAAAACAGGTGGCGTGGGAATAGGTGAGGAGGAGGAGAGGATGGCTGGGAGATGGCAGGACAGGCAGGCAGGGAGGAGCTTACCAGTCTGGATTGGGTCTGATTCATGGAGGGACCACCCCCCCCATAAATGAAGGTAGTGCCGGTATGTACAGCGATGTGGTGCCAGTGGACAGTGTGTGGGGGAGGGCCGTAGTTAGTCTGCCAGCATCGTGGGGGGGGTAAATGGGACTCCAAGTAATGAATGGTGGTGAGAGTGCCCATGGTAGGAGTTTGGCAGGTCCCAGGCCCAGTGGAAGTTTAGGCCTGCACTGCCAGGGCTGGAGGTTTTGTGTCAGGACTTCTCCAGGGAAGAGGTGGTGGCAGTACCCCTCTCAGTTCCTCAGTGTGGCAAAGTGGTGCAGGCCTGGGAAAAGGGGGGGTGCCAGAGGCTTCTCACCCATTTAGGGAGCCTGCCTGGAGGGGGAAGGTCTCAGGGCCCAGTTACGAGCTGCTTGGGCAGGCTGCAGGTAGCAAAGGATTAAGGCCTTGGGAAGTCCTCTGGACCCCGTGTCTTACAGCAAGCACAGGAGGTAAGGTTGTGGGGACACAGGCCAAAGGTATTTAGGAGAACCCCACCCCATTGCTGGAGTAAGAGAAAAGTAAGAAAACCAGTGGAAGGACAGTCACATTAAAGACATTTTAAGGGTTACAAGGGATTGGTCAGGGTGAGAAAATCCTGCATCCCTGTGGCATGGGACCAGGTGTGAGTAAGCTGTGCACTTCTCCACAGGGGAGTGTCTGACCAGGGTGAAAAGGAAAAGAACCAGTAGGCTACAGAGATCAACTTACCAGTGACAGAGGGTGGGTTTGCTTTGTAGGTTATTGAAGGATCCAGAAAAGGGTCTTGGGAATGCCATCCAAGGCTTTCAGTAGCTGCCTGAATGGAAATGCTGCCTAGGAAATCTATTCTCCCAGTAATGTGCCCACTGTCTCTGTAAATAGTTGTGCTCCATGGAGCTGGAGGAGAAGGGGAGTAAGCAAGCAATGGGACCCCTGAGTCCTTTTTAAATCATAGGGATCTCAAGTGAAATAAATTGTTTGGTGCTGAATCCAGAGTGTCAAGAGGTTTTAACCAAAATCGAAAGGCAGCTTATGATGAATTGTAGAGAAATTAATGAATTGCTAAGCAGACTTCTTTTGGGGAGTTTTAAGTTTCAGCCTGTGTTCGCTCTGTGCTTCCTGGGCCGGGGTGCTGGAAGGACCTTGCTGAGGAAGACGGAAAAGAGAAGAGGTCTCTTGGTTTCATCTAAGTGTCTGAAATAGATGTGAGGGGTAGCAGTTTCATCGTTCTGCAGATGGGACCCAGGCCGTGGTAAGGTACACTTCACTTTGTTCCTGCCAGGTGGTTAATGTTTCAGTTCTGGGTTTCCTTAGGGTAGGCCCTTCCCTCTTGTAACATCGGGTGCCCCTAGAAAGTCAGGGAGTGGAGTGGCTACATATGCATAGAACAGTCAGCTTTAGCTATCTAACAGGGAGATTTACCTCAATTCCCAATGGCAACAGTAAGTCTCTAGTGCCACTAAGAACCTTAGTAGACAAGCTGACCTCCCTCAGGCCAGGAAAGGGTACCACAGAATCTTAAAACCGCACCGCTTTGCACATTAAATAATGAAATATCATGGCTTACCATATATCTTTATTGGTAGTGACCTAACTGCCTTTTTGGACATGTCAGAAAGCATCTGGTATGGCAACTGTAGGGATGGAAAGCTGGATTGGGGGGATGTGCTGGCCATAACAGAAAGAAGTGGGGAAGGGTACCCTCATCTGAGAGGAGACCTCCCCCTTGGGAGACTTGATCAGGTGGATCAAAAGGGGGGTAAATGTTCACCCCAACTCCAGAGTGCTAGGTCCTATATCCCTCACCAATTATGGATCCATCTCTTGGGCCCCTTCCAAGCATGCCACTTGTTAATGTGCTATTTTTCAGTACACATGGCTACGGTGGTGTTAGTTAGACCTTACTATATTGTATGATGTAGTGCGATAAATTATGTGTCGTTAGAAGAGTCAGGTGACAGAGGCCTATCTGCTGACCTCTCGGCCTTATGGTCTTTTCATCAGCGCCATAACAGAGCATCTGGAAGAGCAGAAGTCTGGGCCCCCCTCCCACTAGGTGTTTTTAGGGTGAAGTGGGATGATTTTAATATTTGAATTGTCTCATAGGTACTCTGGCATGCTGTCCCAAATGTGGTTATCGTGGGAGGAGCCTCCACACTACAGAATACTCACTGCCATGTCCTTTCTGTCAACAGTACACAGTAGTGTGGCATGAGACAAGCACATATATTAAAAAAAAAAAAAGACATCCTGGCATGCTGCCTGTACAGGCCATATCCTGGCTCATCAGGTGAGGGTATAGGACAGCACAGGATCTTGTAGCTATGCGGGGTAGTGACATCATAATACTGAGTAGATACCTGACTCTGAAATGAAAGAGATTTCATTAGAGCAATGGTCCTATCCCTTAGTGCACTCTCACCAGTATACGCTTTGCAGTTATCGATTGTACCTGCTGAACCACAGTGGTTTCATGTATTGTTAGCACATGTTGCTTACGGAAACATCAGTGTGCATCAGCTTAATCTTCCCCCTTGCCCAACTGCCTTTTCCTGTATGTGTAATTGTTTGTTTTATTTATTTAAACTGGAGAGTCCATGGGCCAAAGACCTGTTTACATGGTTGACAGGTATGCATAAACAATACTTACATATATATTAACAGGATGAAAAAAGACTTGTACATAATTTCTAGGCTACCTTAAAAAACATGTACAGTTCATTCAAACTGAACATTTACACTCACTTTGCTCATATAAATAGCTTTATAATTTCAACTTAAAGGTCATAACTGTATTATTAAAACATTCAAAAATGGATTGCAAGGAGTTAAAAAAGGAAGGAAGTGTATATAAAAAAAGATATTTGACCTGCAGATGTTATCATCCTAGGAACATAAAAAAAAAATTATTGGCTGATCTAGTAGAGACTGTACTATGATGTCTAGTAAATATTGAGGCTAGGAAGGGAGGGACTTTATTCAGAGTCAATTATTTTGCAAGTAGACCAAGCTGCAACTTATAGAAATAGCCAAGAAGCAGTAATCCAGCTGCTCTTAAAAGACTACAGTGATGCAACCTTGATGGTATCTGGGTAGAAAATCTAGCAATTATATTTAGTAGTACCCTAACTTTAGAAAAGAGTCCACCCTGCTTGAATGGTAAAATAATAACCCATAACCTACTAATGATATTAGGAAGCTTTGTGCCAACATTTTCCTGATGGAAGGAACCATGAGTGGATTAAGCCCATAGAGTATGCCCATCTTTGGTGTATGACTTTAGTCATATTGGTGATAAGGGGTTCAAAAGTTAATCGCACATCAATTATAAGGCTGAGGTACTTAAATTGATGCACCTGCTCTATTTCTGCCCTCAGTGCTGTAACCAAAGATAAGGTAATATTTTTCTTTACTCTGCAGTTGGTTTTATGAAAAACCATAAACTTAGTTTTTTTATCATTTAATACAAGTCTATTCCTAATAAACCAGTGATGTACAGCTAAAAAACCACATGCTAAATTGTTCTGTACTGTTTTGAGATCAGCTGAGTTTGTGAGGATCACTGCATCATCTGCATATAAACAATTCAGTGAAGTAGTGCAAACCAAAGGGATGGAATTTAAAAAAAGACTAAAGATAGGACCCAGAATTGACCCTTGAGGCACACCCAGTGCAATAGAAGCAGGAAATGAATATTGACCATGAATGTGTATCATCTGAGAACGAAAACTCAAATAGCTCCTAAACAATCTAACAACATCCTCAGAAAATCCTAGACCACCTAGTGATACCAATAAGAGACCCTGATCAACCAGGTCAAAGGCCTTGGTGAGGTCCACAAACGCTGCCCCTGTAAGATGTTACAAAGAACAGAGCAAGACTTGCCTGTGATAATGGTGCGTAAGCCAAAAATTGCAAAAATACATATCAAACTGAAGGCTCCCACTCAATGATAAAGTCAGAAACCAAAAGATAAAAGTATAACTATTTTATTCTCACCACAGTGGAATGGAAACACACAAAACACACCCACAGCCTGGAATAAATACCCAATGGCGTTTTGGACCTAAACTGGTACTTTTCAAGGGTAACATTTCAAACAGACAGTGTTGTTTAAATAGTAATACATTTAATAGATGCCAGGTTAACCAAATTAATTACTGGTTTTCACAATCATTCTAATTCAATATTTAATTGCTAATAAATATCCAAAACAGCACTTCAAAGGACCAATATGTAAACATCTAATGAAGACCACATGCTAAAACACCTAACATTCATGCTTCTAATGAAGTATTTCATCAGTTTGGAAGCAAAGTTCTTTTAAACTTATGAAGGCAGCTTAATAGGGTCCCATCATCATAATAACACTTATTTCATTTCTTGTGCTTTTGTTCCTCCTATTCTTTTTCTTTTTGCTTCCAGTAGATCTTCTGAAACATGTTTAACATCGTTTGTCCTTCATTTCTTTGGTCCTTTGGATTTCATAAATCAAAACAGGCAAAACACTATGAATAGAAACCACAAAAAAGTTAAAATCTCTTTATTACATCAAAAAAACAATAACTGTTGCTAGATCTTATCAGTGACGATCTATTCACTGAGGTACAACCTTCACAATATATTGTATGTCAGACAGAAAAACGTAACTTATTTAAGCCAACAATGACCTTTCTTTTTACTCTTTATATATTTTTGTTCTATTATTCATCTTAATAAATTTCTCTTAGATACATTTTAATACAGCATCAGAATATAGTTTCCAAACCCAAACATTAGTCAAAATAGTTTACATAAATCAGATCACAGATTATAAATTGGGGCAATTTCAAAACATTCATTCAGCAATGGTATATGTAGGCTGTCAAGATAACACATCCATCTCCCCTCACTTCTAAGTAGGGCAGCATCTAAATTACCCCCTCTTGGTCCCAAAGTTACTTGTTCTATTCCACAAAAACTCCACTTATGCAAACTTGTTTGTATAGTAGCAGTTATATGTGCAGCTAATACATTTTCATTGTTACCATTCTCCGTATCTCTCAAATGTTCTCCCAGTCATAGCTTAAAATACTGAGTGTTTTTCCTACATAATTAGCCCCACATATACATTCAGCTCTATACACTACTCCACTTGTGTCACATGTAATTAGCTGATTTATTTAGTATTTTTTCCTGTCTGGTAGTTCTTAAATGTCTTGCATCTTTTTATATTGGGACAAAACACATTTACCACATGAAGCACTACCTACCACCACTGTAGTTCTTTTTTCTTCTTTTCTATTGGGCTATAATAAATGTGTTAAAACATCCCCCAACTGTTTGGCTTTCTGGTATACGAACATAGGTATTTCTTGTGTAAACTGAGCACACACAGGATCTGCTTGTAAGATCTGCCAGTGTTTCATTATTACACAGTGCATCTCACCTGATCTTTTATTATAGGTGGTAATATATTTCAAATGTTCCATATTTTCTCCACTATCCACTCTCTGTCTTGGAACTAACAGAGTGGATCTCTCTTGTGTCATATTCCACTCCTTTGCATCCTGTATATCCTGTCATACGTATCCTTGTTTGCTAAACCTTTTAGACATTTCTTCTGCTTGCGTCAAAAACCAGTCTTCTGTATCACAATTTCTATGAATTCTCAGAAATTGGTCACATGGAATATTCTTTTCTAAGTATCTTGGATGGCAACTAGAGGCTTCTAATATGGAGTTAGTATCTATATCTTTTCTATATAAATCCATAATTAAGACCTCCTGTTGATCTCTGTTAATTTTCAAATCCAAAAAATCTATCACCGTCCTACTGTACTTTTCTGTAAATTTTAAATGTGAATTTGATCTATTTAGATATCCATAAAATCTAAAAGTTTGTCCTCTGTATCTACCCATATTAAAATAAATCATCTATGTATCTATGATAGAACTTGACACTTTGAAAATAGGGATTCAAATCTGGATCCTGTATAGTAGTAAGCTCCCAGAGTCCCATATACAGATTTGCATAACTTGGTGCAAAGCGTCACACCCATAGATGTTCCTGTTAGCTGTAATAATGTTTCACCCCAAAATAAAATGATTATTTTTAACACAATTTCACATCTTGCAATAAATCTAATAAATGCCATATCATATTCTCCATATTGTTCCAAATAGAATGAAACTGCCTCAGTCCACCATCATGTGGAATGTTCAGTATATAGTGATTCCATGTCTAATGAAACAAAAAGATTGAGAAGATAGATTAACATTTGAAAATTATACAGAAGATCAGTGAGTCTCTCAAATATGAGGTAAATTCATTACTAAGGGTTTTAGGGAGGAATCAGCAAATTTAGATATAGGTTCAGTTAAATTACCTATGCTTGCCACAGTGGGATGCCCTGGGGGGTCTATCAGATTTTTATGAATTTTAGGCAAGACATAAATGGTGGCCAAAACAGGATGCTGAACCATAAGATATTATAAAACTGTCTCAGTAATCAGACCTCTTTTATGGGACTCTTGCAAAAAATTGTCAATTCCTTCTTTAAAATCTTCTGTAGGATCGCCTGTTAACTTTTGATACACCGTTGTATTATTGAGCTGTCTTAATAATTCTTTTTCAGATATCTCAGAATCCATAACCACCACCCCTCCTCCCTTATCTGCTCTTTTAATTATCTCTTTATTCATTTTTAAACCATTAAGTGCTGTTTTTTCTATAGCACTCATATTTCTATAAAAATGTGTGTTTTCTCTCTCCCAAATTTGTTTCACTTCTTTCTCACATACCTGTTCAAATGCTTTAACAACGGGGGTGCAGGTGAACAAAAATATGACTATGGTCTAAATGGATTCAGTTCTAGTTGAGATGTATCACTATTTCCTTTTCGAAAAAGTGTTTCAAACTAAATTTCTGAGTAAATTTATATAAATCAATGATGCTATCAAATGGGTTTATATCTACAGTAGGAACAAAGGACACACTTTTAGATAGAACACATATCTCTGCTTCTATAAGATCATGGCTTGAAAGATTCACAACCGTTAGTATCTTCTCTCTCTCTGGAAATTCTGTTGGCAGTTGTTTCTTTGCAATTTTGGCCTCAGCCTCTCCCTCTCCCTCAGGCTGGTCTGGTCAGTATTGTTGTTGTTGTCACTGCTGTCTGGCTCCCTGTGCATTGCCTGTTTCTCCACTGGTTCCTTATCTTCCCCATCATGGCTAGTCTTGCCTCCTGAAATCTGATGCTGAAATCCAGGCTGCGGGTGTGTTTTTGTGTTTTCCATTCCACTGTGGTGAGAATAAAATATTTATACTTTTATCTTTTGGTTTCTGACTTTATCATTGAGTGCATGCCTTCAGTTTGATATGTAACCCTGTAAGATGGCCCTTGTCCAGTGACATCTGAACAGCACCCGTGAACCCCACCAAGGCCATCGTGGTACTGTGGCCTGGTTTAAAACCATGTTGTTCAGGTGCAAGAATGTTATATTTTGAGAGATACTCAAACATTTGGTCAAAAATTATTCTTTCTAGTACTTTTGATAAATGATCCATGAGAGATATGGGACACAAATTTTGAACATTAGTAGCATCCACAGATTTAAATATTGGGACTACAACCAAATCCTTCCAGATAGTAGGAAAAATAGAAGAATAAAGAGATAAATTAAAGATAGTGGATATTGGAAAACAGAATGTCCACAGTGATCCACATGAGTCTACAGTCAATCGCATCCAGGCAAAGAGAGGGTCAGGGATCCATCTTCTGTATATATCTCAGAACCTCAGCTGGTTGAAGTAATCTAAAATAAAACCTTGGTGTAAATGGACTCATATCAGTAAAAGTGTGAACAGCTATATCTGCTTTACCTGCAGGAACATATTTAGATAAATCAGAAAAAAATTATTGAATTCTTGAGCCATCAAGAATTGGATCAGATACCAATCCAGTCAAGGTAATGAGACACTGCAGGCTAGTAGAACATTTCTTATCCAGTAAATCATTTATCAGCTTCCATGTCTCAATTGTATTCTTGCCCTCAAATTATCTTATGGCAGTTGGTTAATTTTGACCCTAAATCTCAGCCCATGAACAGTAATCTCCTCAGGACACTCCAACCCTCTGAGGTCTACTGCCACAATGGTTCTCATCACACAGCAACTAGTGAAAGACCAAGTCAAAAGCCCCTTTCCCCAAGTGTGGCACTTGCTAAAAGGGGAGGAGAGAGGATGCTGTAGAATTCTCTTGATGGTATTAACTAGGGTACTATGTTATACCGGCGAGGGTACAGGCTGAACAACAACTAGTTATCCCAGTAATATGGTCCCCAGAGTCCAATTTATTTCCTGGCTGCATTAGACATGTCAGCTTGTCTAATGTTGTTATCTCACCAAGTTATACCTATTAGGGAAGGTCACGTGATGGCTGCCTAGCTGAGGGATGTACCTTCTCGGAGCTCCGCCGTCTGCCTGCTATTTACCGCTTTCCTGCTGTTCATATACGCAAATCGAGCAAGTAATTAAGCGTCGGGAGTCAGTCTCCGCTATCGCGGTTGATTTCCGCGGTTTAAAATGGAAAGTTACATGCGGAAGCCACGGCCCAAACACTAGCCCCCGCAGACGCCTGAAAAGATGCAGGCCACGAAAAGGGCTAAACAGCAGGCTGCTAGCCTGACACAGCTCCCCATATTGGATGCACCACTCATGGAGGCAAAGTTTATGGAGGTGATGAAGCCCCTGCAAGCCTCCATGGCAGCACTAACTGGAGACGTCCAGGAGATTAAAGCCTCTGTGGAAACGCTCACCAAAAGGGTTGGAGACACAGAAGTTAATCTCTCCTCCCTAGAAAACAGGCAAAATTCTGCTGATAAGGAGATTGTGATGGCCAAAAGGCAAATTAAAAAATTAGAGGAGAAACTGGAAGACTTGGAGGGGGCAGCAGAAGGAATAACCTGGTGATAATGGGTATCCCTGAAAAGGAAGAAGGGAGTTCCCCAATTATCTTCATGCAAAAATTTTGCAACAAGATCACTGGTTCTCCCCTGGGAGGAATATGTAATAGAAGGGCACATCGAGCTCTGCGACCCCCTGCACAGGGCAGTCTCAGGCCTATGATAATGTGCTTCCTTAATTTCCAGGACAAGCAACATGTGCTAGATAAGGTCAGTGGAATGAAGGAGCTACTATGGGAGGGCAGTCATGTAAGGATCGTTCAAGACCTTCCTCATTCTGGAAGAGTAAGGAGGCAAGAGCTATATCCGATAGTTTCTAAACTTATTGCTGGGTTGAAGCCTTTTAAGGTGAAATACCCTGCGATTTTGTTGGTGCTGCATGAAGGGAAGTGGCTATCCTTCGAGACTCAACAGCAGGCCTATCAAGAGCTGCAGCGGATACTGCCGGACTTATTCAAGTGATTTCTCATTCTCCTGTTCAAGTTCAGTGAATTTCAATTATGAGTCTGGTGATAAAAATGTGAGACAGGTCTGCTCTGGTCAATAGACTTTTGCATATAGCAATGGACGGACTTTCATTTTCTTTAATGGAATCGGAAGATAGACTCTGAGTGTCTTTTATTTTTTGTTAGGATTGGTCTACAAGACTGACCTATTTAGTCAACTGTAACTCAACTAATCGGGCTGGCCCATCAAGCTCAAAGAAGGCTTGAACCAGAGGTAGTAGTCCAGGCCGAGATGGAAGAATGAAGATAAAAGAATGGAACACGAAGACAGACTCTGAGTGTTTTTTTTTTTACTGCATTATGTGGGCTCCAAGTACTTCTACATTTTGCGTAATCGGCTATAGTTTACATTGGTGGGGCGGGTGCAGGGAGCTCAAGTGGGAGATATGGGTCATTCAGTGTTGGGCTGCTTGGATAAGCATCATGTGGCAGAATAGTGGGAGAGTGCGGTTTCATTGAACTGGGGTTGGAGGTAGGGAGGGGTGGAGGGGGGCGGGCAAGGGCTATTGTGGAGGGGGGAGGGCAGTTGGTTTCAGCGAACTGGTTAGGGGGAGGGGGCTTGAATGGTTTCCATATACAAGGGTGTACTTGTAACTGGTCCTTGTTTAATGTTGAGTGTGCTTGCATCTTTAGAATAGTGATAGGCCTCTACAATATTGTAATTAGATGCCAGATTAGTCCTCCCTGTGTTTCTTTGTCAGTTATATGGTGATGCCATATGATTTTGTTAGCTGGAATATCAAGGGAGCCAAGGACAGGGTCAAGAGGCAGGTGGTGTTAAAACACCTCCTCCATCTAGGGGCGTATATTGCGTTTCTGCAAGAAACTCACCTAAAAGGGCAGACCTGCATTACTTCAGAAGATCGTGGGTAGCCCAAGTCTTTGGCGCTGGATTATCATCTAATAGAGCAGGGGTAGCTATCCTAATTGCTAGGGGAGTAGCTTTTAAATTGCTACGTGAGTGTTGGGACCCAGAGGGTCGTTTTGTAATTGTCTATGCCCTTTTAGCATCCCAACCGGTCGTATTGGGTTCGATTTACGGCCCTAACACTGATTTGCCGGCTTTCTTCCATGATCTCAGCAATATAGTAGACCTTGATGCTCAGAACATAGCCATTCTCGGAGGAGACTGGAACCTGGTTCTTCAAAATGATATTGACAGATCCTTTAATAAGCGTAGAGGCTTTTCTCCATCTCAGAGAGCCCTGAAAGGCTTCATCAATAAATTAGCATTAGTTGACATTTGGCGCCTACTCTACCCTGATAGGAAACAATACTCCTTCTATTCTCCAGTGCATCATTCCTATTCGAGAATAGACTACATTTTAATGAGTTTATCTGCAGTTCCCAATGTTTCTTGCAGAGATTTGGCGAGGTAATATCAGATCAAGCCCGGTTAGTGTTAAGTATAGGCCTGGCCCAGAGTTGCATAGATCTCCACAATGGAGGTTAAACAACAAAATGCTGAAGGATGAATGTGTTTTGAGGGATATGAGGAACTATATAGCCCTTTCATGGCAGAAAATAAAGATTCCACAGCACGGATAGATCTGGTATGGGCTGCCTTAAATGTGCCCTCAGAGGGAATTAATAAAGATGGCCTCTAAGAGGAAATGAGAACAGAATGATAAATTGAGGACTTTATTGTCCTCTATTCAAAAGATAGAACATAGTCTATCCTGCTTCTACTGACTCTGAATGGGTCAAACTACACCAGCTACAGCCCAGTACTGGACATAGTTTTTCAAAAAGCAGAGCTGGCCCTCTCTCGAGTTAAATTACAGTACCTAGATATAGGAGAAAAGGCTAGCAAACTCCTAGCTTGGTGGGTAAAACAAAGGAGGCCATACAGTTTATAGCAGGGGTTCGGGCAGGTCACGGGGGCAGATCTGCACAGATCCGAGGGAAATCTCAAGGATTTTTGGGAATTACTTCAAGATTTATATACTCAGGAGCCAGTATCAGTGCATCAATTCAGAAATTGAGGCTTATCTAAGAGAAGCACACTTATCTAAGCTCTCAGAGGCTGAATCCAAATTATTAGAAGTGCCATTAACTATACAAGAGATACATCAGGCTATCCTTCAATTGCCCATAGATAGATCTCAGGCCCGATGGCTTTTCAAGTAATTTTTATAAAGTCTTCTTATCGGACGTTACCAATATTGCTTGATGTTTTCAGATTCTGGTTTGAATTGGCATTTGGATCCGAGGTTCCTAGAAGCTACAATTTCCTTAATTCTAAAGCCAGATAGGGATCCGTCCAACCTGGATAGTTATCGGCCGATTTCGCTCCTTAATCGGACATCAAGATTTTGGCAAAGATATTAGCCAATCGATTATCCAAGGTAATGGATAGACTTATATGTAGAGAGCAAGTGGGGTTCATGAAAGGGAGACTATCTCACCGACCATAGGAAACTTGTTCATCTGATGGCGTAGCTAAAGACTCAAAAATTCCAATGGCACTTATGTCACTAGATGCGAGAAGGCATTCGATCGAAGTCTCCTGGCCTTTTTTATTAACTTCCCTCTCGGACTGTTGGTATCCCCGAGCTTTCTAAACTGGGTTAGAATTTTATATTCTTGCCCATCAGCGAGAGTGAAATGTAATGGATTTTTGTCCCCAGCCTTTAAGTTGGAGGCGAGGTACCAGGCAGGGCTGTCCGCTATCACCCTGTTATTCAGTATATATTTGGAGCCTTTGTTGCGTAAACTTATGCGGAATCCATCAATTGAGGGTATTCGAAAGGTGATTCTAGATATGTATGCTCATACTGTGGATAGCGTGCTTTACATATTGAGAATCCGGGACCTCGATTCCCTCGATCTTATATGAGATTGCCTCTGCAACTATCATCGTACAAGTTAAACCATACTAAGTCCAAAGTTCTCCCTCTAAATTATTTAGCGAGGAAAACACATTTGCAGGGCTTGGGGGTTGCATGGAACCTAAATCCATTACATATCTGGGTATTCACATTAATCACGAGCTTGTCTTGTATGCATAGGGACAACATAGACGCGCCAATCTGAGGCCTCCGAAGACCTTAAAAGTGGGAGTCATTATCATTATCAATTTGGGGCAGACTAAGTCTTATTAAGATGATGATCCTCCTAAGTTCCTCTATCCTTAGATATGATGGGTACTTACTTGCCTAAAAGCTGGTTCTTGAAGGTACAGAAACTATTCAACTCATTTTTGTGGCAAAATAAGGCGTTCAGCGGTCCTATTTTAAGCTTCTGACTCCTAAATCCAAGGGAGGCTTAGGCCCTTCTCTGTTCATGTACTATTTAGCTCAACATGTTAGCAAAATGGCCTTTTGGAAAAGAGAACCAGCAATAGCAGCCTATACTCCTCTTTGGCTGGACATAGAGTTAGGCGTTAGTGAAAGAGGCGAAATGTTCCCTTCACGCTCTGCTGTATGCCCCAGTGTCCTCCTACCTAAACACCTCAAGGATACTCCTCTGGGATGGACTTTTAAAGCCTACCAGCTGCCGCATTATCTTGGGGTCCGATGGTGGCTCGCTGGCTCTCAGCCCATTATAAATAATCCTCAGATCAGAATTAATGGGGTTTCCATCTCTGAAGCCTTTTGGCCGCGTATAAATGATTGTGTAGTAGATGACTTCCGGGATCACAATGGCCGATATTCATTTGAGGCTCTGAAGAAAAAGTGGGATCTTGCAGATACTGAATTTTATAAGTGGTTGCAGGTTAGTAAAGCCCTAATTCAGGCTTTCTCTACAACTGGCTTAATGGATGAGGGTCAAAGGAATGTTCAAAGTCTGTTCTTGGTCGCTAAGCAGCAGCATTCGGTAGCCAGGGTTCGTAGACTCCTCCAAGAATGGGATCACAGACTCCCCCATGGGATATGTTTTTATTGGGTTGAGGCCTTGAATATCAGTCCCTCCCCGAGAATATGGCAAGCTCTCTGGAATTCGATGTATAGGTATATTAAACAAGATAGGCTAAGATTGGTGCACTTTAAAATGATGCATCATACTTAACTCCTCCTTCTTACATAGAAGGGTGTGCACTCTCTCTATGTCAGAAATGCAAAAAAGAAGATGAAACACTATATCATTTGTTATGGAAAGGTTTGGAGGTTCAGGTGCTCTGGAAATCAGTAGGCACCCTCTTGGGCCCTGTTCTTGGCTCCACTAGATTAGATGCCCCAGGGATATGGTTGTTGGGCGCCTTCCCGGCAGATACTACTACAGGCTGGAGGGCTCGCGTCTCTCTGGCCTCTGCGGTAGTGAAATTACTTATTCTGAGACACTGGACCTCGGATAAGATCCCATCGTTAGTTGAGTGGCACAGGGAATGCACACTGGCGATACAGCTTGAAAAGCATATAGCAAGTATGAGAGGCAGTTGGGATCAGCTAGTCTCTGTCTGGGGTCCCTTAGAAGGGTTTGTTGTCGAGGTGGAGGCCATCTGATTAGAAGGAAATGATTTTTTTTTTTTTTTTTGCATTATAACATTCGCTCAAGTTATGTTTTAGGTATACCTTCTTTTGATAACTCACAATCTGGAATATGGGTGTGGGAGGAGGGAGATAATGGGTATTTGGGGGCAGTAGGTCTTCACTGTTTGTTATTCTCTTGAAAGCGATGTATCTGTAATCCATATATAAGTGTGAAATTTCTACACTTTCCTTGTAATGTCTTTGTGGTTATATGAAAATAATAAAAAATGTTAATTATAAAAAAAAAAGTTATACCTATTAGGACACTGAAGTGTGTGTGGTGGGGGGGGTGGATGAGCCATTATTTGGATCCTATATTGGAGATGCCTCTGGTTCCCAGTTCCACACCGGGGGGGGGGTGCCTCAAGGCTCAGCACCACCACATCCATCTCAAAGGAGTAGCACTCTGTAGAAAGTAAAGGTACGCTGAGCTGCAGAGAAGAGAATGGGACAGGACATCAGCATGCTCATCAGTAGCCCCTGACTGTAGGTTGGCTGTTATCGGGAATCAACCTGCTCCTCAACAGACCCCTTGGGCAAAAGACAGTGAACAGAGGATCAAGTATCAGAGTGGTGCCTCCTCTTTAAACAAGCAGGGCCCAATTAGCATCCCTCCCTCCCTCCTTCTGATTGATACTTGGAGAGAGTGTGGTCAGAGTTCATTTGAGTGGAAGGGGGCTGCACCTGCTCAAATCTGTTGCAAGCCCAGCCCTATAAAGAACCTAGGGGAGGGCCTAAAAGGGTTACTGTGACTGGCTCTTTACAAGCTGGTTTTAGTCAGAATATTGGTATGTTTCTCCTTAGATCAGACCCTGCTTGAATGCAACCGTCAGTTCAGCTCATTACTTGCTCTACTCTTTCCTCAGGATAGCTGACCCACAATGACCCAAGGGTTTAGAAGTAAGAGCAATCTCAATCAGAACCATTGCAAACATTTGCATGTTTGAGAGAGGCAGGCCATCCTTTGTGGCAGTAGACTGAGAGGGATGACATAATAGGGCGAATTGACCACAACTAACGACTGTCGTTGATTAGAATTTCTGCCTTTTTCAGTTTTCTAGTCAGTTTCTCACTGTTGTCAGTCTAGCCTCAGCCCCACCCATACTCTTAATAATCATTCCACATGGGTCTGTTCAGTATCAAAACTGTACACTGTATACTTTTTTGAGGTGGGGTGATGGGAAGGAAGGTGGAACTCCAGCTTTCAGGTCTCACAATGTTCAGCTCACACAAACTAATCGGTTGAATCACAGTTCACATAATAAAGATCACTATTAGTCCCCATCATAGTCTGGTATCATGGCCACCCATGAGCATTGCCAATGATCAGTGCCAGGACCTACTCTAAGAGAGTTGTAGGCACCAGAGTTTGAGGTGAATTACTGCCCATGATTCCAGCATTAAGAAAGGGGCAGAGCCCTTGGTGAAAGCAAAATAGATGAACCCAGACTGCCTCCAAATTTAGACCATACCTTCAAGTGCTTACCCTTTCTGTCAGAAGAGAGTTCAGTTAAGTGCAATATTGTGAGTCATGTGGAAGCATAGCATTGTTTTTGCACTGTTAGTGGATCAGTATGCTGGGGAAGGAGTGGTTGTTCCCAGTGTCCTTGGGATACTTTTGCCTATGAAATAGGGAATTCTGGTGTGACTGGAACAGCAGAATTTTTGGTTCAGAAGACTGTGCCCCATGGTGTTCCTGGAGCAGCTTCGGTAGTGATGCTCTTTCTGGTGGAGCCTCCGTGTTAGATGAATCACTTGCTAATACTCTGGACCCCCAACTTCTATGCCTATGGGATTGGCTCATTGCAGGAAGAGCACTGGGATGAGCTACTACTGTTTTCCGTTGTCTGCCCCATTTCTTCTCCACATTTCAAAAGGAGCCTTACTGGTAGATGGTGCAAGAAAATAGTGGGAGGTTTCCATCTGTTGTGCTTCCGCGCGAGGTTCTTAGCTGTATTTCTGCCAACTCCTTGGCCAGCTGCCAGCACCCTTAGCAGTTCCAGTGATTCTAAAGTGATGCTGAGCAAGGGCAGTTGCTTCAGATGGGTTTTTGAAGGCATGAAAGACCCTGTTCCTCTCAATTTTAAAGATCGCCAACTAGGTCATCCTATACCTGATCCCAAGTTTTCGTAGATACTGGCAGAGTTCTCTGAAGGCTGCTAATTTTTTTTTTGAAAGTCTGGCTAAAAAGTCTTGATAAAGGGACACCCTGTGTTCATGCCAGAGGAGGGGGCCCTTCTCCTGGATAGGTTTAAAAGCTTCTCCTTGGTAGTATATCTGAGGAAGAGTTCTAAGATTGGTCTCAGTTTGTCACCAACTTTAGGGCAGGGTGCCAGAATATGGTGCTCCCACTCGACTTCTAAGGATCAGTTTTTCAAATGGAATAATTTTTTTTTTTTTTTTTCATCTTTATCCTCCTTCCCTACCCCCGGTGCCCCCTCCTTCCATCCGCTCATGTCCCCCGACACCCACCACCTTGAGGATCTGCCCTAAGTGCCTTCCTCCTCTCCCCTGGCACATTGGGGTCTGTCCTATGTAGGTGGTCCGAGTAGACTTAGGCGGACTTCATCTAGGGCAACTGGGAGATGTTTCGGTTTCTCCCGCCATGCACGCCCCTGGGGCGCCCGTGCGCTTGGGCGTGTCAGTGGTATCTTCAGCGCACCCAGCCCTCATGCGCGTGATATCCCCCCTCCCGGCTCCGACAAGCGAAGCTGCCTCCATCCCTTCCTGCACAACCGGTGCTTCCACGGCTATGGAAGGGATGCAGAGCATAGGCGTTCTTGGTCACCACCCCTGAGGAAGCATCCGTTGGGCGCTTCGATCCTCCCTCCCCCACCGACCCCGGCTGCCGAGTCCGTTCCGAACCGGGCCACCGGCGTAGCACGAGGTGTGGCGTCTAGCGCCTCAACCCTCAGCGCCACCGGGCCGGCAAAATGGAATAATTTTGACAGCAAGTGTTGCACAAACTCCTCCATGTTCTTTCCCTCGGTGCACTCCAGTACTCTAACAATCCAGATATTATGTTGGCACCCCTACACTTCATATCATCCAACTTATCCCAGAGTGGGGAAATTTTCAACTTTAGCAGGTGGATCTCAGTGTCTCGCTTGTCCCCCTGCAAATTCAGTTGTCTCAGGGTGTTCTCAGAGTCAAAATTTCTCAGACTAAGGGATTCCGTGTTATTTTCCAGGTTTACAATAGAGTTCTTTACCCCTACTACCTCCATCAAGATTTTTTCAAACATCAGCTTAATAGTTGTGTTGACTGCCAAACCATCAGGAAGAGCTACGGTATTGAGTGCTTCTCTAGCCATGACTCACTTAACTTTGCAACACTATTTTGGACAGGAAAAATGTGTCTGAGGTTGGTAAAAAAAAATATATATATATCTTTTGTTTCAATAGAATAAATAAAACAAAATCTGACTAGTTTGACATAAAAACATGATTTTAAAATGCAAGTGTACGCAGTGGTGTGCTGTTTGTTTCTGACAGCAATACCAGGTGGGCTGGGTTCGGGGAGGAATAGGTCACTCGACACAAAGGCTAGGTTTGGCTACTCTGCACAGGGTCACCCAAGTAATTCCAAACACAGGAGGCAATAACTGTAATGTCCAATACCAGAAGTGGGGTTCTAAAGTGTGGCTTTTTATTCACATCCAAACAGAATAAACAAATCAAAGATGGACCCCCACGGGGCTACACTCCTGGTAATGCAGATTAAAAGAATCAAGAACACGTCCTCAACACTTTAGCCCTCAGGCTCTGAACCCACCGGGCACATAGCCCAGACTTGCACGCTGCTTTGGGTCACACAGCCTGAACTTCTACACTGTTCTGGGATTTCCCAGGCTCGGCTCCTTGCCAGCCACTCAGACACCTTCCATATGTCATGGAAACATTTTCTGGTGGCTCCCTAAACCACCTAAGAGCACCTCAGCTCTATCAGAATTCTCCTTTTAATCACATGTCTGGGTACTTTACTCAAGCACTGGCCAAGTACCTGAGAGGAAGTAAAAGGTGCCTCGGAGCAAATCCGTAGAGGTGAATTTGGTTACTACTGATGGGGGGGGGTCTTCCACCTCTCACTCCCACAGTTCATACCCAGCCATTTCTCTGGACAATAAACACCTCATACTATAAAGCTTGGCAATGTAGATTCTTGCTAAATGTATGTCACATTCCATCTACTTGTCTTGCTTTCCCTTTGTGCTGGACTTGAACATACTTTTAAATGGCATAGCCCATTGCTCTAGGCCCCTCACTGATTAAGCAGTCCAATCCCCACTTTACAACTGTACTTGGCTGTCTTTTCCTGACCCCACAGTAACAGTCCCTTTAGTTTCCTTCTGTTAAGGGTGAAAAAACACTTGGCCCTCTTTCAGAGCGAACTCACCCTTTGGTTGCAGGTGCCCTACAGGCGATTCCTCCACAGGAATTTCTCTCTTAGAGCTTTTGGTGCCACAGCACAACTTGAATAGGCAGCTTCTTCCCTTAGCCAGAACCAGGAGAGTTGCCCTGAAAACAGGCAACTCCTTTCCCTCATCCCTCAGGGATGGAGCACTTGGACCAGTAACAGCGGTCTCCACTATTTCAACTATCAGCTTCTGTGTTCCTCTTACGTGGAAACACACACCTTCCTAATCAGTAGCTCTAAAACAGAGCTTAAAGCTCTGAGGCCTGCATGCAGAGCAGTTGTACTACTGCTTCTCCCCAAGACTACACAGACTGAATTCAAAATCCCCAACGTTCTATGCTAACCTCCAACTGCAACATTCCAGTGTGGCTTACGCAGCTCAGAAGTTCAATGGATGTCATCTCTCAGTCTTAGTTGAGACTGAGAACAGATTAGACAGTGTGAAATCCATTTAGCTGGAGTTTCACAAGCTGCCTTTCCTGCCTACCATGAGGTCTTACTGGGATTCTAGTAACCCCGGTAACAGGGGTTACACAAGGTTCAGTTAGTTAGAGCCCGAGGTGAAGAGTTGATTCTTTACATGGCCATCTTGGTCACGGCCAAACTGGAAATCCCCATAATCTATAATTAATGATACTTTATTGCTCAAAGGTTCAAACTAAGACATAATGACAACATGCAATGTGCAAAAAAAATTATTGTTTTTAAGTTACCTATTGCAGAAAACAAACCAAAAGACATCAGACAACTCCCCTATGTGATACATCTTCCTTATCGCACTTTGCCATGAGATGTCTTTGAACCTTTGTGCAATAAAATATCTTTAATTGCAGCTCTTCATGTGTGCTCACTTTTGTTTGCTGTTGTTTCTCTAAGTGGAACACCTGTGAAAAGCCTTATGTGCTGGGGCTTCTGTTTATTGCACTCCTTGGTGGCCACAGTGAGAGAGGCAACAGGCTGATGTGTATAGTAGGAAGAGTATGAGAACTCAGCTTTTTGCCTGCTGCACATGCCATGGGTAGGACTTGTCACCAGTCCATTGAAGGTAGGAAGTAAGGAAAATGGATGGCTTCTGCCCATCTATGCCACTCATTTGGGACACCAAGAAACCACAGTTCCATCTCAGCCTCCTTCGACAGCCAAGTTTTTCCTGACCCAACCCTGGGTTTTAAGGTTGGTTTAAATACATATTTATTTAGTTTAGCTTTTACTTAGCCATGGTTCTATATTTTAACATATGAAATTTTTTTATTATTGTGTATATGTTTTTATGTACAGCGCCTTGGATTTGAAAGGCGCTATATAAATAAAGTTGGATTGGATTGGATTGGGACGGGGGAGGTTCTTAGGGTGTCTAAGTGTGGAACAGATGGGGGGAAACAGTTGTGATCCCTCTAGTGGCAGGGGTTCTGGGTTGGGGACAGCCAAGGGAGGTACCAGACACCCACAGGAAAAAAAACAAACAGAACAAAAAAAACAATACAGTATGTTTAGCAGATTTGAAATGTAGATTCCTGGGTCCATAATTAACAAGCACAAGAAGGGCCAATCCATTGTATGAGAATCTGTAAAAGGCTGCAAGGCATGTGATGGCAAATTAAATAGCTGTAGGATGCAGCCATTAAAGCATATAAAAGGACGGCTGGAGTTTAGGTTGCATGAAAGTGTATAAACTGAAAGGCAGAAGGTACAATAAAATCTTAATTGTGTTGCAATTAGTCAGCCAATAGGCCTGGCTACTAGCAAGGTTGTAAAATGGCTGTGCATGGAGATAATGTTTCTGTTTTTAGCTTCTAATTATATAAAACTCTCTGTGAATTTGGATGAAGCACCTGAAATGCATAAATGCAGACTATCCTCCTGCTGACACACTAAATGTACAAGGATGTCTGATTACAATTTATTTCCAGCCAGCTGAGTCGAATTTAGAACTATATAGTCCATAAGCATGACTTCTGGTCATAAATCCTATCACCTGTAATCTCCTACAAGGAAACATGATTAAGTGTCTTTAAAGGTGTGAGGACTCGTGATTAGAATTGAAACTAATTTTAAACATTTCTAAAGGGTTGTTAACAATCTATCTCTAGGAACTTCACACAAGCTCAGCTTGCTTGCCGGAGCAGACTTTTCTAAAATGTAAGTATGTCAGACCACCTCCTAGCATAATAGGAAAACATGTTGGTGATGCAATTATAGACAGCAGTATACAGGTCCACAAGAAAACACCAGTCTCAGCACTCACCCACAGCAAGAACTTGAAGGAGCGTGAATTACTGTATCAAAAGTTCTTTTTATTTTCCATGTAGATGAACAGACACAATGATCCTCCTGGGTCCAGAAAGGAACAAACTAACTGCTCTGACATTTCACCTACTCTGAGGCTTTCCCATCTTTGTGGTCACTGAGCACCCCCTTCTCTCCCTGTTGTGGCTCTGTGGTTCCTTTAGCGGTAAACAGGTGTGCATTCCCTTAATGGAAACCTTTCTTTTGTGTATTTTTTGTATTTTATGTCGCACTGTATTACCTCTGTCATGCTCTTCTCCTGTCCAGACCTCCTGCCTACTACTCACCTTGGACTCCTCCTGATCATGTCAGGCCTCCTCCATCCCTGACTGACCCAACACTCTGGGCAACCAGGGTTTGTCCCTCTAGTGGCTTCTCCTTCCTTTTGGTATGGCCATATCTTAATCAGGCAAGGTGAAATGCTGTTCTGCATGGATGGCACCTGGTGAGATCTTGGCCTTTCAGAGAACTGAAGGGCATATGTGGTGATTAAGCAGCCCATCACACTGCTCCAGCCAGATGGCTTTTCTCTCTTTTCCATATTGCCTTTTCTTCCCAGAGTCAGGCAGGTGGCTTCTCAGCCTTGTCCCCATGGCTGACTACCACCTCCTTCGATTCCCCAGGCTTAAATCCCCTATGGATTCCTCCCATAGCTGCTCTGGAAGAGGGATAGCCATCCTCCCCCCTGGGTAGATAATCCAGAAGTTCCCTGGGATTAAGTGGCAGCATGGGTCAAACAGCAGGCAGGACTTTATTCAGCCCACCTGTTTCTCACCATTCTCTGGCCATGATGGCACACAACTGCATGTGCACAGAGGTGCACTAACACTGTATGACTGTGGCCCCTCCACTACAGATCACCTTAGCTAGCATTACCCCAGGGCCTGCACCTAGTGGCAGGCAAAGGCCGAGGTGGCTTGCCACCCTCCCTGGGAAAGGAGAGCAGTTCTGGGGCACTCAATCCTCTCCCCTGGCAACTCCTAGCAACCTGAGTCCACTCCTTAATCCAGGTCACTGACATGGCAGCCAGAGAGGTGAAAAGCACTTCAGCCCTTCATGGCACTGGGCCGGCAGAACTTTTTTACTTTTCACATTAGAGTTTTCCCCACCTCCAGTGCTCACTCCAGGCTAATCCTGTGGCATGGCAGCAGCACATTCTGCTGCCTCCTGGGAGATTGGGATTTGCATTCCAGCCAAAGAATCCCCCATTGTTGTTGACTGGGGACTTATTGTTCCATGGAGGTAAGGCAGTCAGTTCTCAGAGAGGCAAGTCAATTTTATTTACATAACACCCTCTCCAAGGGGCTCAGGGTGCTTCACAAAATGGAAACATACCAAAAAAAATACAATATAATCAAACACCAATAAATAACATAGTCTTGCAGAGGTACAGTATTATAGATGGTTTGCTAGTTAGAGCTGAAAGCTTAAATAAAAAGATAACATTTTAGCCTCTTCTTAAATGCCTCAATCTTGGGGAAACTCCAAAGGTGGATGGGAAGTGAGTGTCTGATCAACGGGGCTGCCACCAAGCATACCCTATCACTTGACTGTTTCAGGCAAGACCTCAGGACGGCCAGTAATAACTCCTTGGTGGATCAGAGTGAGCAAGCAGAAGTTTACTAGGTCAAGAGATCCTTAATTAGCCAGGGCCCAAATTATGCAGGACTTTGTACATTAACAATAGATCTTGAAGGGGAGACCACCCAAAGGGTAGCTAGTGCAAATGGTGCAGCATATGTAACATGATCTGAATATGATATTCTGAAAATCAACCTTGCTGCAACATTCTGCAACAGCTGCAGGCACTGCATCAACCCTCCATGCAAGGCATGGGCTTCCTGGCATTTATGCATCCTCCCAGTCAACAAAGAAACAGCATTGGCATTGGCTATCAAAATAGTGGCTCGCAATTTTCTTGTGTAATCTTCTTTTGGGGCTTACCTTATTTGCCCTCATTGGCCCATTTTCTCCTGTCTCCTGTTTCTGCTGGAGTCCCATTTGTCCACATTAATTCCACTACCGCTGCCCTGTGCTGGATTCTAGCCCCGGTTGCACTGGAGAACAGATAGTGAGCCACCAGCATTTTCCCCTGATGCTGCCAGCATGTGCACATATGCATAGTGAGCACCTTTGATGTTCCCATGCTGCCAGTTTTGCAGACTGACCATAGAGTGTTTTCTGGTCCCAGTGCCTCTCCTCACCTAGATAGGGACTGGTGACCTTAGTGAGGCAAAAGAAAAGCCTTGGGGGATTTTTAAATAAAGAGTGTGGGAGCGGGCATATAGATAGGGCTCATGGATAAATATGAGCCCTCATGAATATTAATGAAGGATGCTGCCTATTTCTAGGGGCATGGTATTACAAGGGCAGCGAGCGATGGGAAAAGTACTAGAAATAAATGTTTAATAATGTGGTCACTGTAAAGGGCACTAAAGGGGCTATCAAACAATGGTGGTCTGGTAAATAAAGAATATTCCTTTGAGCTGCACCAGAACTTTGTTTGTGGGTTAATGTGAGGACCGCTTTAGAACTTGTTGACAACAGCCATGTTTTGACACTTTGACACTACACAACAGCCAATCGGGTGCTTAGGCATCCAAAGTGGACAAAGAGGACTCCTGGGAGAAGAAGTTTACTGTTTTCAGGTGCCTAACCCCCCCCACCAATGGACAATTGAGGAGGACTGATAGCTATGGTTATTGATGATTGGCATTGCTGGGCAACCAATCAGGAAGTTGGAATCTTGAGTGGCAACCCAAGGACTTTCTGGGTTTGAGTCAGTCTTTCCTGGGCTCTGATTAGGTCAGGAGGAACTGTGTGGACTGGCTGATGATTGTCTAGGGATTTTTACAGCCCTTGCACTGGATTTTACTGTGGGAACAGTGATTCTGCCAGAGGAAGAGAGAGAGAAAGAGAGAGTGAGTTATCTCTGGGAACTCTCCAGGTATTTTGGACTGTGCTGTTTTCTGTGGAGAGAATAGCTGCTGCAGAAATCCTACACTGAAATCTGGAAGATTGGAGAGCTGCTTTGAGAGGCCAAATATTACAGGAAAGGGGTACTAGCCAGGCTCTGGAAATCTTCTTTATGAACTGAACCAATTGGCTGAGAGCTGTGTCCCAGCTGAAGCTGTGCTTGCAGTTGTTTGAACACTCAGAGACTGTGTGAAGAACAGTGTGCAGGTACTTGCAAGTTCCATAATTTCTGCTGCCGTTGTATATCACCATGTGAATCGGAGCTGTTCTAGAAACTGCAAATTTGTGGCCAACCAGCCCTGGCATTGTGAGACTGAAAAGTTGCCTGGCTGCCCTGGAATGCTGAGCTAGTGCAGGAACAGAGTGAACTTGGCGTTTGAGGTACTCTACAGAGCCAAGGAGGAACTTGCTAACCCCTTCTGAGTGGGGCCTATCAGTTCTGGGAGGTCACTGGCATTTGTTGAGGTGCTAGGGCACCTACGACCCTTGTGGGGAGCCGGGCTGTGGAGCCATTTCTGGGTTTGGACCTTCTGAGGCTGGTTAGGACCTGCGGTTGAGCTCTGCAACAGGCCAGAAGAGGCTGAAGGTGATAAGCGGCTTGATCTTCAATCAAGGAGACAAGGTGCAAGACCTTCAAGCAAGCTCCAACCTTTTAGGAGAGACCACCACCACCATCTGGCTGCCCATTGCTGGTGTTTCCTGGACAAAGCCTCTCACTCCCAGACTGATGTAAAACCCTTTCTTAAGGAACTTCTGCCGAGCTGAAAACCATGAGTTCCCAGGGCTTGCTCCTGGGATCAAATAAAGGAGTGTTCCATTTAATTTTAACTTTGATTCTTCAACATCTTAGGGCCCCTACAGCTGGCCAATCCATGGCAATGTCCAGGCCTACAACCAGTGGGTACCCCAGGGGACACTTAGGGTATAACACTGGTACCAGTGGGGGTGGGCAACCAGGGGTGGACTGGCCTGAGGGCCGATGTTGTTTTGGATTGCTACTTCACTAACAACCTTTTTCCTCCCACAGCTCTTCCCTCATCCAGGTACCCCTATCCTAGTCCTTACCCCTAATAAAGCTGTGAGTTTACTGTTTGAAATCACTGCGTACATGGTATTTGTGTGTCTGCTAAGTCATTGCTGATTAATGGTTCAAGGTGGTATTGACATGTTGGGTATCCAGTATATGGGGTGGTTGGTAGTGGAGGTAGGTAGGTGCAGCATATCAGGGGGCTGTGTCAGCCAGCCACCTGACCCACTTCTAGATTACTCTAGGTGGAGCACCATGCTATTTATTATAACTTTGGGAAAGAACCTCCAATCACCACCGTAGCAGACCCCAGGCCTCTTAACCTGTTAGAGGTCCAACAGGCAGGGGTAGTAGCCCATTGGCACACGGCAGCTGGGCTACATCCTTGGAGGTACCACTGGGATCTCTTGTTAGCCAGTCATGCCCATCACTGAGGACCCAAACAGGATGACTCCCGTGGGGACCCCAGCACCCACGTCCATTCCCCCCAGGCCAAAAGTTGGGCCTATGAAGCAAGATAAAGTTAGATTGGTTGAAAGGAGCAGTGGCATGCAAATGGATCCCCAAAAGTCCCTTCTACTTTTAGGGGTACCCCTTGATATGGGGGAGGAGACAACAGAGAAGCACCTGTCCACAATAAAGGGACTAGGTAAAGTGAAGGTCCAGGGTAAAATGCTTGATACTGAAGAAGGAACGCTGGTTGTATTAATGGAAAGTACTAATGCCATAGAAGCTGCATGGATTTCTGAGGCTTTGGTGGCTGAGCTGTTAGCTGAGGCATGGCCCACTGTCACATCATTTAGTGTAATTGCCCCAGGGGATAGTAGAAAGGGGACTGGGCACTCACCCACATGCCCCCAAAATTAGGAACCCCATCCTGGTCATGTACTGGTGGCTTTTAACTCCTGCTGTAAGTTTTGGATGTTTTCAGGAGTCAAGCCAACCCCAAACAGTGAGGACAACTTGGAGGTATGGATGGATTGGGCCACCCCTTTAGTGTAGGATTGGCAGTTCTCAGAGACTGAGAAAAGGAAGTGCTTGGTGGAGAGCCTTCGTTGGCCTGCTCTAGAAGTCATTCATTCCTTACAGACCACGGACCCCAATGCCCCAGCTCAGGTATACCTGACAGCCTTAGAAAGTGTTTTTAGTAGGCCAGGGTCTGGCAAGGACCTTTTGTGGAAGTTTAGGACTACCTGTCAGCAGGAGGGGGAGTCCCTGTCTGCTTTCCTAATCCGGGTGGAGAGAGTGCTACAAAGGGAGTTTAGGAAGGGAGGAGTGGTGGCTCAGTATTTGAACTGTGTGAGGTTAGAGCATATGGTAAAAAATGCTTGTCAATCCACCCTATTAGTGCTGCATTTATGTTTAGCAGATAGGAAAAGGAACCTACCTCTCTACTTGGCACTAGTGCAGGAAGTCAGGGAGGCTGAGAAAAAGCAAGAGCAATGGGAGATACCGAGGGCCTCAGTGGCTGTTACTCAGGTAGGAAGAGAGGTGCCCTCTGGTGAGATGCAGGAGTTGAAAACTCTGCTGAAGGAATGTAAGGAGGTGGTTACTTCAGCCAAGGTGTTGGTGACTCAGGGATTATCTGAGCCCTAGGGGGTGAGTGGGATGGTCTCCAGCACAGGCCCCACCACTTTTAGCAATGGATCTCCAGTGCCAGTGCCCCCTACTGAAGTTGAGTTTAAAACTCAGATGGATGAGCTAGCCAGAAGAGTAGCTGAGTTGGAAAGGGCGGGGATGCCAGCTATGGCTCAGAGCAGTGAGAGAGCCACAGAGCAGGGCCCTGTAGTCCTTCGAGAATGTGCCCTGCTGTGCTGGATAGGCAGCAGCATTGGGAGGTTATTATACAGTATGCCATCACTGTGAGAATGAGGGCCATGTAAGGAAAGGGTGTAGAATGCCATTGAACCGTGCCCCAGCTAGAGATAGGCCAACTAAGAATTCCATCCAGAATTGGGGAAGCTACAGACCGGCCAGGTAAAGGAGCACACTGGGGCCCCTGGCAGGTCCAGCTCCATGGCTCATGGAAGAGGCTGTGCAGCTAAGACCACCACATCAGCTTCAGTCGACATGCGCAAGTTGGTGGGACCATCGACTGAAACTACCATCAGCATCAGTGGGATCCCTTCACTTCTGCTTTGTCTTTGCGAAAGAAAAGGATGGACCAATGCCACAGGCTGGGATAAAAAGAAAGGGAAAAGAGGCAGATCTAATAGTGATCATTGGGATAGAAAGGGTGAGGAAGGGACTGAAGGCACTGAAAGTGGATAAATCTCCAGGGCCAGATGAAGTACACCCCAGGATACTCAAGGAATTGGCCGATGAGCTGGCAGGCCCATTGACAATTCTATTTAACAGTTCCCTGAATTCAGGAGTAGTGCCAGGGGAATGGAGAACAGCAAATGTGGTGCCACTCCACAAAAGTGGACCCAAAGAGGACCCAGGCAACTACAGGCCGGTCAGCCTGACCTCGATAGTATGCAAACTTATGGAGACCACACTGAAAAAGTGACTAGTGAGGTACATGGAGAAGAATGGTCTGCAAAATAGTAAGCAGCACAGGTTTGTGGCGGGTAGATCCTGTCAAATGAACTTAGTAGAATTCTTTAACTATGTCACGAAGGCAGTGGACAAGGGTCAGGCAGTAGACATCATTTACCTGGACTTTAGTAAAACCTTTGATTGATGTGCCACACAGAGGCTAATAACAAAACTTGAGGGAAATAGGGATGGGGAAGATAAGTGAGATGGGTTGAAAATTGGTTGGGGGCAGGACACAAAGGGTGGGGGGCAGCATCCATTACCAAAGAAGTCACCAGTGGGGTTCTCCAGGGTCGGTTTGGGGCCTGATATTGTTTAATATATTTATAAGCGACATTGGGGAAGAATTCAGGCAAAATGTACTTATTCACTGACAACACCAAGCTCTGTGGAAGGGTAGACACCCAGGAGGGATACAAGAGTTAAGGGAGGGCCTAGCCAGACTGGAGAAACGGCTGGGGATGTGGCAGTTGGGATTCAATGCCAAAAAGTACAAGTTGATGCATAACAGGGCAAGAAACCCAAGAGCAAAATACTATATTGGAAAAGTGCAGGTAGCCGAGTCGGAGGAACAAAAAGATCTGGGGTAATAGTTACTAGTGATCAGCAGCAGTCCCCACAATGCAAAAGGGCAGTGGTGAAGGTCAACAGGATGCTGGGATGCATCGTGAGGGGGTTCAGTTGCAGGCACAGCGAGGTTATTCTGCCATTGCATAGATCTCTGGTACGGCCTCACTTGGAGTATGGAGTGAGGTACTGGCACTCATCCTTAAAAGAAGACTTTAGATTGCTGGAAGGGGTGCAGAAGAGGGTGACTAAAATGATCAGGGGACAGCAGAACAGGTCATATGAGGAGAGTCCAAAAGCCCTTAGGATGTACTCACTGGAAGAGAGAACGCAGAGGGGAGATATGATAGAGACCTTCAAGTACCTGAAGGAGGAACACAGTAGAGTGTGAGGGTCTTTTCGACAAGAGAGAAAATACCACCACCAGAGGACACGGCCTGAAGTTGGGGGGGATATTGGAGGGATGTGAGGAAGCACTTCTTCACAGACAGGGTGGTGCTGGCCTGGAATGAGCTGCCAGAGGAGGTAGTGGCAACCCAGTCAGGGGGAGCATTCAAAAGAGCCTGGGACAAACACACAGGGAAGGCGTGGGACCTAGGAAAAGGGAGGGGCAAGGGAGGGGAGAGGGCACGGTCACTGGTATAGGGGTAAAATACATAACCTCAATATATATCGAGCAGACATGATAGAACAAGTGGCCTCCTTCTGCTGGCCAGCTCTTATGATCTTATGGTCCAGCTGAGCTGCTTGAGTGGTCTCAGAGTAGTTTCCTCGAAGAAGTGCCTTTTGGAGGGCTCACATTGAAACTGAATACTGGTCCGACTGTGTCCTCTGAATGGCCACAGGATAGCCCCATGGGACAAGTAGGTGAGGAAGGGGAGATATTAAGAGTGAAACAAAACCATATGCTGCTTGCACTCCAATTATATTATGCACAGACTCTGCAATAAATTCAAATACAAGCTTTATTGCTAATGAAAAGCAGAGTCTGTCTCAAACAACTCGTACACCCACAACTAGCCCCTTACAGATATTAAAGTGCTCTGCTCCACTACCTGAAGAAGGTACTGGCCAGAACGGGGGTGATAGAGATCTTGCCTCTGAACAGGTGGTGGTTGCTAGTTTTGAAGCTCGGGAAACCCCCAGGAGATCAGACAGGACAGTCAGACCGCTACTAAAGCTGACCTATGATGCCCCGGGAAGCCCCTCAGATTTGCCGTTATTTGTGGTTCATAAAGGGGTACATGTTACTCCTAGATCCTTATGGAAGGTAGTTATGTGTCCTGCTGATGCTAAACCCCCTAGGTCTGAAGGGAAGGAGGCCAGAAGGAGAGAGAGGTGAAAGAGCACCCAAGGAGGACCAGTTCAGGGAGAGTGTTCTATTTGAGCCTAGAGATCATCTGGTACGAGGGATCATACATATGGTCGCCACTTTCTGTGTAGCCAGGAGCTCATAAAGGGAAAGGCATTTACATAAATGTACATAACATTTCCTGTTCTGAAATGGTTACGGTATAATAGATAGGAAACAGGTGTATAGTTGGAAATGTTATTATGTCTTGGTTTTCTAACACATTTTCTTTAGAATGTTCATAGTATTTGTTCATAGGCTTGCGTGCAAACCAAGCACTCGGGGGGGAGGGGGAGAGTGTAACCTCCCTTTGGGGCTTACCTTATTTGACCCAGTTGCCCCATTTTCTACCATCTCCCATTTCTGCTGAGGCCCTGCCTGTCCCTCTATTTCCACTGCTGCCACCCTATGCTGTATTCTAGTCCGTTTGGGCTTGAGGAGAATAGATAACAAGCCCAGCTTTTTCCCAATGCTGCTGGTGCTTGACATGCACATAGTGAGTGCCTTTGATGTTTCAGACTGCCAGTTTTGCGGTCTAACTCTGGAGTGTTTTTTGGTCCTGGTGCCTCTCCTCACCTAAATATTGACTGGTGACCTTAGTGAGGTGAAAGAGAAGCCTCGGGAGATTTTTAAATAAAGAGTTTGGGAGCAGACATATAGTGAGGGCTCATGAATAAATATGAGCCTTCATGAATATTAATGAGGGATGTTGCCTGTTTCTAGAGGCATGGTATTATGAGGACAGCGAAAAGTACTAGAAATAAATGTTTAATAATGTGGTCACTGTAAAGGGCACTAAAGGGGCTATCAAACAATGGGGACTGGTAAATAAAGAGTATTCCTGTGAATAGCATCAGAACTTTGTGAAATGACATGAGGACTGCTTTTGAACTGTGTTGACAGCAGCTATGTTTTGATACTTTGACCCTATAGAACAGGCACCAGTCGGGTACTTAGGTGCCCAAAGTGGACCAAGAGGACTCCTGGGAGAAGGAGTTTACTGTTTTCAAGTGCCTAAACCCCTCCCCCCCACCAATGGACAATTGAGGAGGACTGATCACTATGGTTATTGATGATTGGCATTGCTGGGCAACCAATCAGGAGGCTGGAATCTCTAGTGGAAACCCAAGGGCTTTCTGGGTTTGAGTCAGTCTTTCCCGGGCTCTGATTGGGTCAGAAGGAACTGTGTGGACTGGATGATAATTGTCTAGGGCTTTTCACAGGCCTCATACTGGATTTTGCTGTGGAAACAGTGAGTCTGCTAGAGAATATATATATATATATATATATATATATATACATACATATACACACATACATATATACGTGTGTATAGAGAGAGAGGAGAGTTATCTCTGGGAACGCTAGGTATTTCAGAATGTGCTGTTTTGTGTGGAGTAAACAACTGCTGCAGAAATCCTGCACTGAAATCTGGAAGACTGGAGAGCTGCTTTGAGAGGCCAAACGTCTCAGGAAAGGGGTACTAGCTAGGCTCTGGAAACCTGCTTTGTGAACTGAACCAATTGGCTGAGAGCTATGTCTCAGCTGAAGCTGTGCTTGGAAGTTGTTTCGACATTCAGAGACTGTGTGAGGAACGGTATGCAGGTACTTGCATGTTTCATAATTCCTGCTGCCGTTGTATATCACCGTGTGAATCAGAGTTGTTCTAAGAAACTGCAAATTGGTGGCCAACCAGTCCTGGTATTGTGAGACTGAAAAGTTGCCTGTCTCCCCTGGAATTGCTAAGCTAGTGCAGGAACAGAGTGAACTTGGTGTTTTGAGGCACTCTACAGAGCCAGGAAGGGAACTCACGAACCCCTTCTGAGTGGGGCCTATTGGTTTTGGGAGGTCACTGGCATTTGCTGGGGTGTTTGGGCACCTATCACCCTTCTGGGGAGCCACACTGTGGAGTCACTCCCAGGTCTTGGCCTTCTGGGGCTGGTTAGAACCTGCAGTTAAGATCTACAACGGGCCAGAAGATGCTGAAGGTGACAAGCGGCTAGATCTTTAAACAAGGAAACAAACTGTAAGACATTCAAGCAAGATCTAGCCTTTTAGGAGAGACCACCACCATCTGGCTGCCCTTTGCTGGTGTTTCCTGGATGGAGCCCCTCACTCCCAGACTGGTGCAAAATCCTTTCGTAAGGAACTTCTGCAGAGCTGCAAATCGTGATTACCCAGGGCTTGCTCCTGAGATCAAGTAAGGGAGTGTTCCATTTAATTTTAACTTTGATTCTTCAACATCCTAGGGCCCCAAAAGTCAACCAACCCATGGCAATATCCAGGCCTGCAATCAGTGGGTACCCCAGGGGACACTTAGGGTATAACACTGGTACCAGTAGGGGTGGACAACCGAGGGTGGACTAGCCCGAGGGCCTATGTTGTTTTTGATTGCTACTTCACTAACAGCCTTTTTCCTCCCACAGCTCTTCCCTCATCCAGGTACCATTATCCTAGTCTTTACTCCTAATAAAGCTGTGAGTTTACTGTTTTGAATTCATTGTGTACAGGATATTGGGTGTCTGCTAAGTCATTGCTGGTTTATGGTTTAGGGTGTTGGGCATCCAGTATGTGGGGTGGTTGGTAGGGGAGGTGGGTAGGTGCAGCATACCAGGAGGCTGTGTCAGCCAGTCATCTGATCCACTTCTAGCTTACTCTAGGTGAAGACACCGCGCTATTTATTATAACTTTGGGATAGAACCCCCGATCACCACCATAGCCGGCCCAGGCCCCTTAATCTATTATAAGGCCGACAGTCAGGGGTAGTAGCCAATTGGCACACGATGCCTGGGGTACACTTGGCACCAGGAAGGGGCAGTCACCCATACCAAAAAAAGAAGGGTACATTTTCAGCTGTTTTATTCTCAAAGTCCCTTCGTTTCTCAGCATTTATACCATTCAACCATTCATCTTCCATTTTTTATCTTTATCCTTCATTTTTTTGCTCCCAGTATCCCTTCAAATACCCTTCAAGTGACCCATCTTTTTGGGCAGTTTATTCTCAATCATTCATTTCCCATTTTTTACCTTTCATTGTCAAAACTGATCCCAATATCCCTTCAAATATCACTGAAATGACCCTTCTTATTTAAACACTCACCACCCTTGGTGAGTATTTAACTCCTCAACTACCTCACCAAAAACAAACAGAGAGGTATGTGCACTCCTCCCTGCTCAGCACAGCCTGGCTAGGCTGGGCACATCACTGAAACAGTGACTCTCAATCCCCAAAACAACTAAGGCCTGCACTCAACTATGCAGTGCTACTAAACCCACACACTGGTGACCCAACCACTTGTACCGCCCCGGACAGATTGCCTGGCTAAACAAGGGCAATGTCCCAGTCCCAAATAGTACCTTTCTATACCCGGACCACTGCTTACCCTACCTACTGTGCTACCAAGATGCCTAAGTCACACCCCATACAAATCTTATACCAAATGCATAGTAAAACAGTGCAATAAAATGTTCTAAGTGCTACTTAAACTTTAAACGATAAGCATACTCTTACAGGCAAATACTTTAACAATGGAAACATCAACACTGAACAGTTGCAACCTGTGGACGGATACTTTGAATCCCACTCCCCCCAAGCACCGTGGTGCAGTTTATATAGTTCAGTAACAGAATATCCTTAGTGCCCAAAGTTCATTAATTCACTTTAGGTCAAAACGAAACAAAGAAAAGGGCTGATCTCAACAGATTCATGCTGAGCTTCTTTTAGCAATCCCGAAGTCTCTGACTTTTTATTTATTTTGTTTATTTATTGAAGTCTCGGATTATCAGTCATTATCTCTGGGGAGGAGCACAGTTCACAGGGTGTCACATCATCTATTCAAGGGTCTACAGGACAGAAACACCCAACTCACTTGTAGGAGAAATAATACTATGGATCAGGTTTAGCTGTCACCTGGCCAAAGGAATCAACCGTAAGCATCTAATGCTTAGTGTGCCTTTCATCTAAATTCTGCACCAGAGCAAATGTTTTGAAAAGGGTCAGTCCTTCATAGGCATGGTGGGAACATACCCCTTTGTGATCCATTGGACTTCTTGGATAGTCGTGGTGGAACTTGTGGAAGTTAACTTTATGCTTTTGAAAAATTTATCAAGGATGATCCAATCACTGCACCGTGGGGTTTAGATTTAGTGCCTCCTTCGTAGGCCTACCCCTGTGGAGATGGTCAGATATCACCCTTATGAGATGTTAGCTCTAAAGGCCTGGTGGTGGTACTGACCTATCGTCCCAAACAGTGACCCAGAAGCCCTTGTGGTAATCTATAATATGACTATCTCAGCGGCCCTGGATGTCGTTGCTCCTGTCCGTGTTCACCCTCTCTCCCTTGGTCCCCAAGGTTTGATAGGACCTTGAGGGAGATGCGACGACAAGGACAAAGGTTAGAGCATTGCTGGTGGAAATCTTCCCTTGATGCTGACCACCTTAGATTGATGGAGCATTATCAAGCCTATCAATCTGCAATCATCCGTAAGAAGGCAGAGTTCCTGTCCGGGGAAATTGTGGCTGCTCAGAACCGACCAGCTCAGCTCTTTTCCACTGTAGACAGACTGTGCAACCCAGCTGCCTACAGGTTCGAAAGGCTTTTTTGCAAATAGAATGTGATGAACTTGCTTGATTCTTTGCAACTAAGGTGGCTGACATTAGGTGGCACTCCAACCAGCACACTCTAAGGGTGTTGCTCTGGATCAGTGAGTGGCCGCTGCACCTCAGCTTTCCTGGAGTACCTTCGACCGACCGGAGTTCATGGATATTATGTGGATTGTCCACGGTACATGCCCTATGTGCTGTAGTTTGGATCCTGGACCTACTTCCCTGATTTTGGGTTGAATTGATTCCATCAGTGCAGTCCTAGCATGGATAGTCTGGTGCTCCTTGGAAACAGGTGAGTTTCCTAGCTCCCTGAAGGAAGCAGTGGTAACACCACTCTTGAAGAAAGCTTCTTTGGACCCCAACTGCCATGCAAACTACAGACCAATCTCTAACCTCCCCTTTCTAGGGAAGGTGTTTGAGAAGGTAGTGGCCATGCAGCTGGAGAACAATTTGACCATCCATGATATCTATGAACCCCTCCAGTCTGGTTTTCGAAAGAGGCATAGTACTGAGACAGCACTGGTTCAGGTGCTCAATGATCTCCTGATGGCTAGGGACCAGAAGAACTGTTCCATCTAGGTTCTTCTGGATCTCTCACCAGCTTTTGACACTGTGGACCATGGGGTTCTACTCAAGTGCCTGAGGTTCATCTGTGGACTTTCAGCCGTAGTCCTCAGGTGGTTTACATCTTACCTCACCGAAAGAATGCAGAGAGTGGTTTCCGGGGTTTATTTCCTCAGACCCTGTTTCCCTGTTTTGTGGGGTTCCTCAGGGCTCAGTGTGTTGTCCCCCATGTTGTTCGCAGTGTACATGCTGCCCCTCGGAGACATTCAGGAAGGTATGGGCTGAGTTTCACTGCTATGCTGATGATACACAGCTCTACCTTTCTTTTGCACCTGACCAGGATGGCACTCTCTCGGTCTTTAATAATTGCCTCAAAGAGATCCAGGAGTGGATGGATTCGAGTTGGCTGAAGTTGAACTTAGATAAGACAGAGGTGCTGGTTGTGGATCCAGCGCATCGACTAGGGGGGCCGGGGGTTGGTTCATCCTCCAGGCTTTCTTGGGGGTGTTCCACTCCTGACCTCTGAACAGGTGCATAACCTGAGGGTAATTTTTGACGAGAAGCTGACTCTGCATTTGCAGGTGTCAGCCATCATCAAGTCCTCATTTTGCCATCTGAGGAATATCTCCAGGATTAGGCACCTTGTTGCATCAAGCGATCTTCCTATGCTGGTTCATGCCTTTGTGTCCTCATGCTTGAACTATTGCAATCCCCTTTACCTAGAGCCCCTGGGTGGAAATCCATCACCTGCAGCTGGTGCAGAATGTAGCAGCCGGATCTTGACTGGTACCACTCGTCCAGTCATATTTCACCAGTTGTGCACGGACTGCACTGGGTGCCAGTTCAGTGGCAGATCACCTTTAAAGTTGGTTTTCTGACTTTTAAAGCCCTACATGGACTGGATCTGGACTACCTGAAAGATCTCCTGGTCACTTACTGCCCTGGGCAATCACTCGCTAGCTGACAAGGGGTTGCTAGAGATTCTAAGAGTGTGTCTGAAATCTTCTGGGGTCTGTGAATTTATGCATGTGGCCCCTACCTCTGGAATTCTCTACCTCATCAGTAATGGGAGGTGACCATGGAGGGATTTAAAAGGCCCTGGAAACATATTTATACTGCGGCTTTTGGTGACTGATTTTAATTTTCTAAATGTAACAGCTGTTTTATATAATTTAAGAACTGAATTATTTGATGTTTTTAAAATGTTGTAAGGTGCCTTAGTTCTTTTGAAAGGCACCAAAGAAATAAAGTTATTATTAATTATTATTATTATTATTATTATCCCATGGTAGACCCAATTTTGCCTGTTTTCCTCAAGAATGTCCCACAGTCTTTCTGGCAAATAAGGATATACCTGCCAAGGGTATTCCTGCACAGCACTATTCTCTCAGCCTGAGGCCACTCAGGCAAGCTACAAAGTGTGGAATGGTGGGGGTGGGGGGGTGTCCATCCAGAAGCCACACACCTTCCCAGTAGCAGATTACTATCAAGGGCCTGTTCGTACAACACCCTCTTTCGGCGAAACTTGGTAGGAAGACCGAGCTGATCCCTTCTTGAAGTCAAACCTGCTATTTAATTTGCCTGTCTTGTCACATACAATAATGTTTACCTGTTGTTAATTTGCCTGTCTTGTCATAACTTGTCAAGTGTCCATGACGTGGAACCTTTGTAAAAGAGCCCTGTTTGCTCAAAGGTGTAATCCAAAACATTAATAAATAAATAAAATAAAAAAGGTCGACTAATACTGTGATGTAATATCCCTTTTTAGATCATTGTCACTGATCTCTCCTGCCTCTTCAACTACATGGCCAGTTGAACGTGAACATCCCGACTCACCAGGCTTGTTGGGGCTTTCCAGCTCATCTAGAGTCTCTTTTTGCTGGCTACTGGCAGACACCGGTTCCTTAGGCATCTCATGCAGCACTGGAACAGTCAACATGGTTGACTCTGGCTCACTAGTTGTGGTATGTGCAGGTATCATAAAGTCCTTTGGTGCCAACAGTCTTGATTGGCAGGGCACTCCCAACCATGGCCCTGTCCATGGGCAACTGGCATTTGAAGCTGTGCTGCTCTGCTGGGTTTAAGGGATCCTAGAGCACTTGACTTCACACTTTCAGCAGCTGGTGGCAAACTCCGCTGGGTACTCAGCTCTTTCCAGCCTTCAACATCTGAATCAGTGGAGGTGACTGATCCACTGGGCCTGGGGCGAGACATTGGTCTGAAATATGCCTGGGATTTCTTCTGGCATGTAGCACAGACTGACATCATCATCACTTCTGGTCCCTTGAACTGGAACAGGGCACACTTGGTCACCGCTGACTTCTCCAATACCTCCCACATCCACCGGAGCAAGGTGGAGGGGACCGTTACGTTGGATGCAGCAGGAGCTTGAGCCTTTTTTTTTTGGTTATCATTTCCCTCATGTACAATAGAGAATCACACTGAACTACTTGCTTCAACAGGTGCCACCACAATATGCCTGTGAACCAAGTTCAACCTCTCAAGGGCTTGCCCCACCCGGGCCTTTCACTTTCCTCCCAGAGTCTCTCTTCTCTCTCTCTCTCTCTCTCTTCCCCAGGGACAACTCCCTCTCCTGCAAAAACTCATGGTTAAATATTACCACCCATCCGCAGTGACCTCCCAAGCCACAGCAGGTCCTGCTACATGGTAGAGGGATTAATTACTTTTGCACTGGGCCGAATAACTCCAGAGCCCTACAAGTGCATTAAAATATTGTTCACTCCCCAAAGATGGCTAAATTATCATTTTTCCATTTTAATGTGAGCGAACAAAGTGTCTGAAATGGATTATTTGATCCTTTCTGAGCCCCTCCCGCCCTCTAATGCAGTAGTTTTAGACTACTCAACTGAATTCCACCACATTTGGATTGTGTGAAGTTCCCACCGCAAAAGGTGTGTGTGCCAATTGTCAGGTACCTCACTCAGTGGTGGCCATGTAATACGCAATGATTTACAGCGGCTGACAAGATCAAATTCCACTTTCAAGAGTTGAAATTTTGGGATTGCACTGCGGATCGCTGATATAATTTCCAGATATGTACCCTCTTCTGGCCAATCATACAGCACAAGTGGTGTCAGCTGTGAAGGTCACCACTTGCATGCTCTTTCAGCTGGAGGAAGGGTGAATCCATGGTGACCACCATGGTCAGGGGGAAGGGAATGGGGATTTACATGGGAAAGGGGAAAGCAATAACAATAAACAAGCATTTGTCAATGCCGAATGTTGTCTTGCTGCCACTGGCAGTGCAGGAGTTAGAGAGATGCAGCATAGGAGTGGCAGTCAAGTACTGAACTGATGCCAACCCATCCCCAACCTACAGAGAGTGAGAGGCATTAGGGTGTCCCTGTGGGTGTTTGTTAGTGCAGTGCGGGAAAACATGTTGGGCAAGATGTGAAAAATGAAAGCTGCACAGTTCATAAGGAGGTGTAATTAAATGGCAGTGCTGAAAATGTGGCATACAAATATACGAAAGTTGCAGAGTTGCAAGGGTGCGTGGGAAATATAGGCACGCTTTGCAGCACTGGCAGTTTCAGGGCAGCTCAGCACCAAATTTTCAACATAGGCATTTTAGCACCTCTGCTCATGTACAGTGTCACTGTCATTTCTCAAAGTGTCCCAAGTGATTTCACACAGCGACCACGCTATTCTGCGCGGAAGTGCAGAAACACATTTTGGGCAGGCTATGTGAAGTACAGCTGTACTGTTCATCAAGAGGTATGTAAAATGGCAATGGTGAAAATCCAGAGTGAAAATATCACAAATGCACGATGGTACGAGCATGCGTGCTATCTGCCAATGCACGCTCGTAACACAGTCATTTTATGGAGTATCAGCTCCAAATTTTCAACATAGGCATTCTAGGAGCTCTGCTCATGAACTGTGTCACTGTCATTGTCATAATCTGGCCCAAACACTGATTTCCCACAGCGACTGCGCAATTGTGTGCCAGAAGTGCAGAAACACATTTCGGGCAGGATGTGGAAAATGACGGCTGTACTGTTCACAAGGAGGTGCACAAAAATGCCAATGCTGAAAATATGGTGTTAAAATATTGCGAATGCATGAAGTTATGAGCCTGTGTAGCAACTGCGCAATGCACACTCATAAAACAGGCATTTGTTGGATTTTTTCCACCAAATTTGGAACATATGCTTTTTGAGAGGCCACCTCATGAACACTGGCACTGTCATTTCGTTAATGGGTCTTGAAAGGTGATTTCACGCAGTGACTGTGAAATCACCTTCCGAGGCCGATTAATGCCATGACAGTGAAAGAATTCATGAGGAGGGGTTCCAAAACCCATGTTGAAAATTTGGTGCCAAAATTCCAAGAAATGCCTGAGTTATGCAGCAAAGTTGAAAAAACCCTATTCATTGCATTATACAGCTTACTGGCATTTCCTCAGTTCGCGGTCGGCTTTGAAGAGTGCAGACGTGTTCCCGGTACACTGAAGATCGTCACGCCGGAGTCTGAGTAAGCATGGGTGAGGGTGGGGAGGGAGGCAGGGTGAGAAGTGGGTGGGTGCGGTGGGGAGGGGGGCATGTAGACTAAGAGGGACGGTTTTGTTTTGCAGGTGGAGAAAAAAGCAAACTGTCTGAACAGTTTTTGTATTACAGGGCATTTGGCACACTGGGGTGGGCTTCCAGCGTGCCACCTAAGTGGGTTTTGTGGAGGGGTGTCAGTGAGCCGGCGGGATTGGGCACCCTGTCGGCACACAACACGGGGGCAATGCGGCAGAGTTGGGCACCCCGCTGGCAAACAAAGAGGGGAGCATGAGCCGAGGAGGATTGGGCACCCCCTGGCATTCAACAGTTGGGGGCTGATGCGACAGGTGTGGGCTCCCCCGTTGGTGGAGCAAAAGCGGTGGGTGGGGGCGCGAGCCGAGGGATTGGGCATCCTCGGCATTCCACATTTGCTGAGGGATGCCGGCGGAGGTGGGGTCCCCGTCAGCACACAAAAACTGGGGGGTTGCCGACAGGGATTAGAGGCACCCGAGTGGCAGGAAACCGTGAGAGGCCGCCTGCTCACCAACCATGATCATAATGGCGGTTGACACGGCAAGCAAAGAGACCGCTGCGTATGAGCGATTGCAGCGGACCTTTGCTGATATCTCACCCATCATGAATGCATGGTGTGGCGGTGGCATGCAGGCTGATTGGGGAATGAGGGCGCACCTACTGATGCATGCCCTGTATTCGCCCAAGAGCAGCCGTGCCCCCAAGACCCACACTGTCGCAGAGATGTTTTTGTGCATGCACAAGCCAACATAAAAGGGTGAAGAAAGGAAATGGAATACATATAATTGGTTTAGGGAAATTGTCATTTGTACTGTGCCTACTAGACTGAGCATAACTGAAGTGTCAGTTGCTAATGCTCTGTAATATGTCTGTAAAGAATACTACTTCCCTGCTAATCACAGGAAAATGACATGCTGTCTGCAAGAACCACATCACAAAATGCAGAGACATATGGCAAACATGACCTCCTGATAAAAGAAAATGTGGATCATATGACAGCTTGTTCATGGAGGCGAAGGTTTTAAAATGTTAAGTGTACACTGGGAGAAGGAAGAACCAGAATGTGATATCTGTGGGCGCTAGTCACAAAGGTGCAGATTGTCTACATGCCATATATCTGAGGCACGTAGACAGCCCTAAGTTGGAATGCTGCACAGCGGGGGTCCAGTGGATCCCCAGCACTATTCACAGCTGGAGCGCAAGCCTCTTGTTCCCACGATCCCCCAGCTGATCCCATGGCTGTGTTCCACGGGTAGTCCAGGGGCATGCCCACACTCCATCCCATTCACTAAGGCATGGAGTGCTGGGTGAGGGGGACAAAAGTTACGCAAGGAGTGACCCTGCCATGACTGTTACGTGCCTCCACTGATGACACCCACCGGCTATGGTGGGACATGGATTCCCCCCACTATGCTACCCCACCCCATCTATCTGCATGGCTGGGATGGGGCAAACCATTCTGGTACTCGCCCGCATGTATGAAAGTGCAGGGACTCCAACTTGCCAAGAATCCTCTGCTCGTGTGGAGCAGGGGATCCACTACAGGACCCAGGACAAGCATTCCATTAGCTTCCCACTGCAGTCCCATGATCTGCCCTCACACACCTGCATGCCATGGGGCAGACAGGTACCCTCACGGTGCTTGTAGTTGTGAATAACATGTACCCTGTGCCTGTCCAGGGCCACATAGCTACATGGGCATTATACATGCATTTTATGCTTATAATCTGCACCTTTGTGAATAGGCCCCTGTATTTTTAATCACTGTATGTATCAAATGACAGAGTGATTTGTACCTAGACTAAATGTTAGCTATAAAGAAAACTGGACTTCTGTTCTTCCGATTCCTCCAGTCTACAGATACATTATTAATACTATGGCAGTGAGATATTTCTGGAAGTATAACAAAATGAATTCCCTATAAGATGGAGAGATACAGAAGCAGATGATTTGATACCTTTTAATGGACCAACATAGATGTAACAACAAGAACAAAATACTCTAGCTTTCGGACCAACCAGTCCTTAGTCAGATGCCTAAACTATAAGATGGAGGTCACAGTAAGCTGTTGCTTTTTATGAAAAAGGTCAGCTTAAAGAGTTTTCTAGATTGGGGGTGGAGAGCTGCTGTATTTGATCAGTGCTGGTAGACCCCAACAATGCCAAAGACCCATTGTTTTGACTTGATTACTGTGCATTATATCTTTATGGAAATACAGAGTATATCTCGTTTGTTAAGAAAAGGGTTGCCTTCCTAGAAACACCAACATGCTTAAATAAAACAAACAACACCTCCTGGTCTGTCTTAATCTTCGCAGTGGCACCTCTCCTTCCTTGGCTTTGTTGCTTCAGCTCACATTCCACACTCCTTGGCTGCACTAATCTACCTCATCCACCACCCTCTGCCCTGATTTTCTGGTCTGACCCCACCTTTCAACTGCCCTGTTTTTACTCATTCTACTCTACCCATTCTCCTCCATTTTCTTATGCTTTACCCCAGCTTCCCTTATATTTTACCCACAACTTCTCTCCTTCTCCCTGGTTGCCCTACTCTATCTTACCATCGCTTTCCTCAGTTTCCATACATCACTCCAGCCTAACTGTACCACTTCACCTTTTTTCTTCAATTATGGCCATACCTCACCCACCCTTCTCCTGTTTTTTTCTATGCCCCCATACTCCAATATTCCGCAGTGGCTCTATTCCACTACACACACCCCTTCCTTGCTTTATCTACCCCCCTCTGCCGCCAACACTCTCCAGGTGCTCTACTCAACCTCCTTCACCTTCTTCTCTGGTTGTTTCTTTTTCTCCAAAAGCCACAAACCCTCTTTCAATATATTGCTTCACCTCATCCAACCTCTGCTCAGGTTTATGTGATACACAGAATTCTTAGTAAAGTCAGACCATCTTGAAGCAGCTGCAAGGCACAGTGCATCATTGTGGAGCTGCTTCTCCCTGTACTACTGTACATTTCTTTACATGGGCATTACTTTTGCATACTTTTACTAATAAAATGGCTGCTTTCTAACTGTAATGAGAATTCTCTTTTATTTTTGGACTACATGTTGTAGTTGTCAACAGCACCATAATTGTTATGTTAGTGCATGTCTACCCTCTTTTTGGTTTATTCAGTAGAGAGAAGTCTGGATTTCTGGAATGTGGAAACCACTTTAATATAAATATATATATGTAATAGATAACCCACTCTGAGGGTGTGTGGTCATGCTCTGATATACACGCCTTGGTGTGATTGTTACGCCGAAAGTTTAACCACCCACAAGTATGCAAGATAGGTCAGAACACCTAATTTCACACCGCTCTCTATTTTATAAAATGGCAAATTGTTTTGGAGGAGGGTAAAGTGCAGGTGTGTGGTCATGCTCTGATATACGCACGGTCATGTGATGCTTTTCATCCAATAAATCCTAAGCAATTTCCCTACCCATTTTATAAATATAGATACACACACACACACACACACACACACACACATACATTATGTGCTGGCAGTATAGCTTAGAGGTTAGAATAACAAGCTGTGAATAAGTTTGGTACATCCAGCAGACATGGATCTGATTTCTGCAACCTCTGCTTGCATACTGTTTTACTTCAAGCAAGTCACTTAACCTTCCCAGTACTCCAGAGTTGCCCCTGAAAAGAGGAACTTGTGTCCAGTGGGCTTTAACTGGTTAGCAAAGAAATAACAAAAAATATATATTCTCTGTTCAAAAAAATATATTCAAGTTAGCGGGCATACAGGCCTTTGGAAAGCATACAGGGCACTCTAGCATGTACACCATGACAGGGATTCAGGGGCCTGATACGCAGTCCCAGTGAAAACCACTGAAAACAGCCATACTCCTGGTGGGTAAATCGCAATGCCAATGATGGTCATCAAATGTTTGCCATTTCAAACAGCATTTCTGACCACAAACATCTACATTGCAACCATCACAGACTTCTGGGCATGGCATAGCATTGCGCCAGTCACATCACACAACACTATGCCCATAGACCATGTCATGAGATGCTACCACTTCAGTCATCCCCCATCCTTGAACTTCACACCTTATGGCCTACTTGTGGGCCAGTTCTTTCATATTTTTCATATTCCTCACCAGTCTCCCCTGGTTGTCTAGTGACCCTGCAACCACTCTTTAAATCATCCATAATCCCTAGTGTTCAGTGGAGCCCCTCTCAATAGTCCCATTCTCTTGTGCCTGTAGATACTTTTCTTGGTCTCTCACCAATATAAGTGCCATATCACCTCTTCACTTGGCAACTGCATGCAAGCACCATCCCTGTGGACGTCTTCTACAGTACCGCAGGGGTTGGAGGGTGAGCTTATTGCGTGTGACTGTTTGGGAACTGGAAGTATCTGTGCATTGCAGTTATTTATTAGTATACAAGTTTTGCCCCTTTCCTGTGATGGCAGTGGTGCACTTCCCATTGTGCCAATGCAGAGAAGGCTTCAACCCCTTAGTGTATGGCACAAAGTGGTGCTAGTTTGAGCAGTGGTGCAAAGTGGTCACTGTGCCCTCTTTGCATCACTAACATGCTACTGTGTAAAGACCCTCTGTTTGAAAAATAAACATGTTTTATTAGGGCACCAAAGGTTGGAGTTTCAAAGTCTGGCTGCAGCACTTGCATAATTTATTCTGACACAGCTGCATCATGATAAACATGGAAGAAGGCTTTTGCCTTATTTTCAGCCATTTTGACACATGTGTAACACTTTACCCAATTTACAGCAAAAAAAAAAGAAAGAATGCACATGCGTCATTTTTGGTGTGCAATATGTAGTAACTGTGTCCTGAATTTAGACCTCCTTTTTACTGGTATAACAGTCTTGATGAAATTAGCACCACTGCATCACAACTGTGACTCCAGTAGAGATGCAGTGAAGTTAAATTCCGCCCACGAGGTGGACACAAAATGTCCCACTTCGCTTTACCATTCCACTACACGAAGTGCCCATTTAAAACCCTCACTTTGCTACTTTGCATTGTAGTTATGACTTCACGTTGTTCAGTCCACCTTACTTCACTATAAGGCAGAGTGAGAATTCACGGGCAGCCCACACACATCACATGGCATACACAGTGTAGGTCACTGCTTCAGGCAGGCAGTGACTCATGCTTAAAAGAAAGTTTCACTTTCACCTTGTAGTAGGAGAAAGGTTGTGTGTAGAGATGCAGCGAGTTAAATTGCACCAGGGGTTCAGTTAATTTATTTCAGTGGAGTAAAACTTCACAAGTTGAAATCTGGAAGTCATTCTGATTTTCTGAAGTCAAAATACTTCCAGGTTCCCACTTGTGAAGTCAGTATTCTTGGAAGGACCAATGTATGGGATGGTAATGCAATATATTAGGGTAAATACAATTTCGTTCAGAAAAATCCATCATTTCTGACTTCCATACTACAATTTTGGAAGTCATCTAATTTTTGATTCACATCTAGAAGTCAATGACTTCCTCCCCTTTATTTTGGAAGTTTTGCCTTATTTTTGAAGTCAAATACTCTAAAAATGGAGTTAGCTGAACCCTGAATTGCACCAATGAAGTAGATGTGAAGTAGACCACTGCGTTACTTTATGGCGCGAAGTGCCCATTGAAACTTTACTTCACCACTTTGCCTTCTGATGATGGTGATAATGACTTTGCATTGCTCACGCCACCTTTAAGGGCAAGAGAGAATTTACAGGCAACCCACACACATCACATGGCTTACACAGTCTAGGTCACACGCCTCAGGCAGGCAGGAAGTGAATCATGTTTGAAAGAGTTTCACTGTAGCAGCAGCCCCTGGTTTCAACAACACCTGGCACCCCCAACCCCCTCCTGTGCCTGGTCCTCCCCAAACCTCATTAGTGTCGGAGTTCTTTACTGCCCTGCTTGTGGACAGCAGCATAGTGAAATGCAATCTGTGTGGTGTGGAGGAGCGCCATGGCCCCAGTGGAACTCACCTTGGCACAGGTGGTCAGCACACCCACCTGTACAACCACCACTGTGTACAGTGGCAGGCCAAGGTTACAAAACAGGGCACTAATGCACCCTGGCCCCACTGGGGAAGAGGGGTCACACGCGCGCTCACCTGCACATGGTGATGTGAAGTGAGGGAGGGCCATGGATCAAGCAGCTGCTCCACCACCACAACCTGCAGAATGGACAGTGGCAACTCTGTCCAATCTATCTGCCACACAGGCCGATTTGGGCCTGATGTGGAGTGATTTGAAGGCTGTTAATCACAGTCTTGACAACACTGAGTAGCAGCTGGAGCGAACTGAGAGGAACCAGCTACAAATTATGGGATGCTTCAGCTGCTGCTGTCCCATCAGAACATTGATCATTAGTTTTATTTTATCCTTGCACCCACTACCCTCTGTGTGAAAAAATAGTTCCTGATGTTGCCCTGATCCATCCCCCCATCTTTAAATTTTGGGAACTTCCTCATGCACACCTCTTTTCTAGTTGATGCTACCTCTTGTATGTTGTTGTTTCCCTTTTGGTACTTGATATTTTCTATCATGCCCCCCTCCGAGTCATCATCATCATCGTCATCATCAACGGGACCCGCTACATCACAACATTTTTGAGGAGGGGAGAATTTAACACCAACAGACCCAGACACAGCTACCTTGACTTTATTTTCTCTTGTTCCCAATCAGCATATCTTCAGAACTGAAAAAAAAAAATTAACTGCTGTTATTTGTGAAGAACGTGATTTGTCTCATGATGAGTGACTGGTGTGACATGACTAAGGATAATAAACTATACACAAATACCTACGGCTGTACGTACCTGACCTGTAGCACACAAAACTCCCAGACTTGAAAACTTATATTAATGGCTACAATGGTCAAGCCGAGACACTACAAAACAGGCTTACATGCAACTTACAACAATCCAAAAACTTAAAGTTTTGTAATTCATGAATCATAACCGTGAAGATGAAGAATGGATTTGTATCATGAGTGACTCATTATGCTCCCCTGACTTAAAATGCACCTTAATGAGTACAATGTTGATGCCAAGATATGCACCACACTAGTACTCAGAAGGGAAGCCAAACAAACAACTGTGACATAGGTTACAGATGGAGACTGGGCCCTAAAGAGATGCAAATACACAGACAGTTTAAGATTGCGCTGCACACTCAAGAGATGCAGACGCAAAGGCACAACAACACTTAACTGGTGCTCACAAGTCACAAATCCAAATCTGGAAAAAAATACCTTTGCCAGTTGGGGAGGTGGGGCAGTGCACTGCAGTAACAGTCCACTACCAAGATACCACAAAGCAGCACAAAAAATCACACAGGTGTGGTGGATAGTAGGTTCACACTGCTACAATTACTGTGTGGCACAATAAAATGTGTCTGATTTCATGGCACACATCGCACACACACACACACTCACACACACACTACAAGTAATGTGCAACAAATTGAAAACTTCAGTAATATAACCAAATCTTCTAAACAAACTGAAATTATGCACTGCTGCACCACAACAATCAGGATATTTTTTTTTTAAATTACTGGAAATATTACGGTGTGTACATTAACACAGTTATGCAAGAAAAATATAACCAAAACAGAAAGACTGCCTTTCTCCCAGTTAATCTACCTCCAGCACAGATACGCCCTTCCCCAAGCACACTTCAAGTGTCTGTCAGTAAACAGACTGAATGTTCTAAATTAACATTCAAAATCCACACACAGACAATAAACACTCAATGATATGAGCACAGATGGGTTTCCTACAATCGATGTACTAAATTTTGAGCCAAATAAAAAAGCTCTAAAAGAGTTTTTGAATGGCTTTTAGAGGGTTGAATCTCAGAGCTCTGAGAACAAACTGTCTCCAGCTACCATTGCACACACTACACAGAACTGAGGCTGTGTAGAACAATCTGAAGCCCATGTGACCTGCAATCCCATGAATCACTGCAAAATTCACCTTGGAGCTCAATAACAAGGCAAAGTCAGGTGAAGTACATTGATTTCAAAGCACTTCACCTTAAAATTGGTGAAGAAGTGGTTGGGGGAAGGCAGAGTAACGCAAAGTCATTGTTTCAATGAACTTCGCTTCCTCATTATAACGCAAAGTACTCTGCTTCTCATTGTGATTACTTTATGGATTGTGCCTTGATCCGCAAATTACTTTGCAGAGTGGATTTTGGCCACTTCACCACCTCTAGACTGCAGTCACTGATAATTCAGACCATAACTTACATTGCAATTTTTCAGGAAGGAAAAGGAAACTAAACATTACCTCTTCAGAGTAGAAAGACATTAAAAAGTGGTTGGTCTTTTTCCATAGTCAAAATGTAACAGCAAAACTTGTAGTCTTTTCTTTTTCGCTGTCTTGCAGTACCTGTCTCTGAATTTCTTTAATAGGCAGATTACCATGGCCCAGTTTTCAAACAGCCAAGATTCTCACAAAGGTGACACATCGGGAGGTGGGGGTCTGATATACTCTCCCAACTCCTGCAGGATGCGTGGGAATTTTAAAGAGGGTGCAGTCTTTATGGTGTTCTTCACAGCCTTATGCCAGCTTGCACACATGCTATGCTTTGTAGTTACTTATTCATTTATTTATGTTAGTTTTACAATTTGTGGTTGAGAAAGGCACAATAAGCCAAAGCTCATTTCCAGGTGCATCTTGGAGTTCAGAGTGGTTGTAACTTGTTTAGTGTCACACAGTATGCCAGAGGAGGTTGTAGGAATCAAACTCAGGTCTGCTGGATGTCCGCAGCTCATTGCTCTAACCTCTTGGCTATACTGCCAGCCAAAGAATAATCAAGTGTATCAACTGTGCAGAGCAAGCAGTTTGGTTACTACTGTGGAAAATCTGTCTAAAATAGCAGGTTGTCTGCAGGAAATGAGTGCAGATAGTTTTTTCCCAACCGATGAGTTGTGCACCCCCTGAACCTCTCCTGGCTCTCTGAAAATCACACCCCAGGCCTTTCACACCTTTGTTTTCTTTGTTTCTAACAGTGTTCCAGCAGCTTCAGCTTCAGTCAATACTCCAGAGTAACAGCATTATCTTGTCTCACTGTACCCTGACATGTGGCTGCAGATCAACAGACTCTCCCTCCTAAGGCAGACCTTTTATCTAAGTTGCCTGTGGTCCCAGGTGCTCCTCATTAAATAATTATCAATTTGCTGTTTATTTTGACTTAGCCACTCATTAAACCCCATGTAGGGCAACCAGGCCCATTTGCACTGCCTGTATGGTTCTTTTGTTTTGCCTGCTTTTCCATTGCCTGCCAGCTCTGGTCATTCCACAGTAACCCATCCAGAGTTGTCACATGCCTGTGTTAGGGATGCTTGTTGTATTGAGGTTGGGGGATGTACCTATATACCCTGCCACTTGGTTTTACTTAAACAGTCCTTGTGAACTACAGTTGAGGTAGTTACCTATTTTAATTATGTACATTTACGTTTTAGAAGTCATTTTTTCTGAGCTTGGCCTCCATTTCAAAGTAACCATTTTCTCTTGTTGTTAATTTCTCACTAGGATTCCAGGTCTTTAGGGATAGTTTGTGCCCATTTCTCTACTGTGTTGATCAGTAAAGTACATTGCTAACTCGTTAGTGTCCCTGGCCAATTGTCTGAATGGCATCAAATATTTTATAGCTTGGCAGACCATCAGTCTTGTTCACAGAGAACAACTGATAACCACACAGAGGTTTGCTGGCCACTGCCTCTCATTATGTTTGCTTGCACGCATGTGCAAGAAACATAGTGCCTTGATCGGAGATTTCGGAGGTGTGTCACCTCCTCCAATTCAGGCAGCGAGCTGGCAGGCGCTGCCCTTGGAGTAATGCATTTTGGAGCTGTCTATGACACGCTCCAAAATGCAGTGGCATACAGTTGAAAGGGGAGCTAAGCTTGAGTGAGCAGCGATAAGATATTTTTTATTTTAAAACCTGTAAAATAAAACGGTCCCATGCGCGCCTCCCGAGCCACCTCCCACAACCCGCACTCCACCCACTGCGCACCCAGCCTCCCCACACCCCTCACCCCATACTTACCTCCGGACTCGCGCGATGATCTTCGTGGACCAGGAACACGCTCTGCACTCTTCAAAGCCGACCGCTTGAACTGGGAAATGCTGGTAAGCTGTATAATGGGTTACATAGGGGATTTCAACTGTGCATATCCTGCGGGCATTTTGGAATTTTTGCACCAAATTTTCAACATGGGGTTTGGGACCCTTCTCATAAGTATAATGTTGTCATGGCGTGTATTGTGTTCGAGGGTGATTTCGCGCAGTGACTGTGCAGTGATCGCTAAATCACCCTTCAGGCCTGAATACCACCATGACAGTGATATCATTCATGAGAAGGGATGCCAAAAACACCATGTTGAAAATTTGGTGCCAAAATTCCAAAAAATGACTGTTTTACGAGGGTGCGTTGCGCAGTTCCTACGCAGGCTTGTAAGTTCGCTAAATTTCAATATTTTCACTCCAGATTTTCAACATTGCCATTTTACCACACCTTCTTATGAGTAGTATAGCTGTCATTTTTCACATCTCACCTTAAAATGTGTTTCACCCATGATACAGAATGGCGCAGTCGGTAAAAGTAAATCAATGTATCGGGACAAATTAAGAAAGTCACAGTGACACTGTTCATGAGCAAAGGTCTTAAAATGGCTATGTTGAAAATTTGGTGAAAAATTCTAAAATGACTGTTTTATTTAGGTGCATTATGCATTTCCCACGCGACACTGTGAAGTTCTTAATTAATATTTTCACTCCAGATTTTCAAAATTGCCATTTTACCACACCTCCTTATGAGCAGTATAGCTGTCATTTTTCACATCTTGCCCAAAATGTGTTCCCACCCATGTACTGCACAATGGCGCAGTATGTGCAAAATCAATGTATGGGACACATTAAGAAAAATCAATGTATGGGACACATTAAGAAAATCACAGTGACACTGTTCATGAGCAGAGGTCTTAAAATGGCTATGTTGAAAATTTGGTGAAAAAATTCCTAAAAATGACTGTTTTACGAGCGTGTGTTGCGCAGTTCCTATGCATGCTCGTAAGTTTACAAATTTAATATTTTGACTCCAGATTTTCAACATTGCCATTTTATTACACTTCCTTATGAACAGTACAGCTGCCATTTTTCATATGTCGCCCAAAATGTGTTTTCGCACATGTAGCACACAATGGTGCTGTTGGTGTGCGAAAGCAATGTTTAGGACAGATTAAGAAAATCACAGTTACACTGTTCATGAGCAGAGGTCTTTAAATGGCTATGTTGAAAATTTTGTAACAAAAGTCCATAAATGACTGTGTTACGAGTGAGCAATGCGCAGTTTCCACGCACTGTAAGTTCATGACTTTGTAATATTTTTCAGTCCAGATTTTCACCAGTGGCATTTTTTCACACTTCCTTATGAACAGTACAGCTGTCATTTTTCACAACATGGCTGAAGTGTCTTTCACACTTTCAGCGCTGAGATGCATGGTCGCTGTGGGGAATCATTGTTCGCACAGATAAAGAAAATCACAGTGACACTGTTCATGATCGGAGGCACCAAATGCCTGAGTTGACAATCTGCTGTAAAATAACTCTCAACCTAATTATATTACGGTGTGCTGTACAGTTTCTATGTACGCTCATGACTTCACCATTTTTTAAAATATTTGTACTGCAGATTTGCAACATTGCCATTTTTTACACCTCCCCATGAACAATACAGCTGTCATTTTTTACATCCTGTTCAGAATGTTTTTGCACCTGTGGTGCTAAATGCCTTACTCACTGTGCATAAGCAGCTTTCAGCTAACAAACTGATATTCTCCCTGTTCATGAGGTGGGGTCACAAAAAAACATGTTGAAAATTTGGAGTGAAAATACCAACGAATGCATGAGGTATTAGGGTTTCCAACCATAACGCCCAACCCTGTAGAGAATGACAGGCATCAGGGGTGTGACTTGGGATTCTTGCCTGTAATGCTCATACCATTCCACACCCTGCAGCCAGTGAGAGGTATCGAGGTATGCCTTGGACTCTTCGGCCCCAAAGTTCACCCATTCTCCTATATCGCACCCATCTCACCGCATTTCCTAATGAAATGGGGTGGCATAGGGCCAAACACCCAAGGAACACTGTGACACTTGTCAGCGTCTGCAGGGTGGGGTGGTGAAATGGCAAGGCCGTTATGCCTGATGACCCAAATGCACCCCAATGCCTGTCACTCTCTGCAGGGTGGTGGTGGGGTTGGCTTCAGTTCAGTACTTCACTGCCATTCCTATTACGCAGCTCTGTAACTTCTACATTACCACTGCCAATGCCAGCAAGCAAACATTCGGCATTGACAAATGCTTGTTTATAAAACACACTAAGATGGTTTACTGCCTGGGGCTTAGCTTACATTTTAGTTTTACTTAGCTTAGTTTTTGTGTTTGCTTTGCAGTTGGTGTAGTTTTAGTACTTGTTTCTACTTAGCTTAAATGTGTTTTTATGTAGTTTCACATAGCAGTTCCATGGTCTCGGTCCTTCTTTGTATTGTTCATTAATTCTATCCCCTGTAACATTGTTTCACATGGGTAAGTGAAGTAGTGCATAAGAAATGAGGGTTATGTAATGCTCCAGACAGTTATTAACTCAAATATGTTTCCAGAAAAGTAAGGACTCTTTAACTTATTAAGCTGCTACAACTGGGTAAACCATTTTGATAAGAATAATAATAAATAATAATAAACTTTATTTTTATTGCGCCTTTTCAAAACCAAGGCGCCTAACAGAATTTAAAAACATATCAGATCTCACAGCAGCTAATTAAATAAGACAATAAACATCTAAAATTGAGATAAATACATCAGTCACCAAATGCCTGGTGCCAGAGATGGATTTTCAAAGCTCGTTTAAATCCCTCCATGGTCGCACACTCACATAACTGGCAAAGTAGAAAATTCCAAAGGGATGGGTCTGCGTGCATAAATGCCCAGGACCCAGAAGATTTTAAACACACCTTGGAATTCTAGCAACCCCTCACCAGCTGAGCGGAGAGATGACTCACGGGGTGGTAAGTACCAAAAGCTCTTTCAGGTAGTCGGGGCCCTGCCTGTATAGGACCTTATAAGTAAGAAGACCAACTTTAAAGGTGATCCACCATTGAACCAGCAGCCAGTGCATACCGCGCAACACCAGAGAAATATTTCAGAACTGAGAGGTTCCTGTCAAAAGCCAGGCTGCAGCGTTCTGCACTAGCTGCAAACAATGGATTTCCACCCCAGATAGCCCTAGGTACAGGGAGTTGCAATAATCCAAGTGCGAGGACACAAAGGCATGAACCAACGTAGGAAGGTCACCAGACAGAACAAGGTGTTTAATCCTGGAGATATTCCTCAGATGGTAGAAAGAGGTCTTGACGACAGCTGACACCTGTTCATGCAGCGTCAGCCTTTCATCAAAAATTACCCCCAGGTTTTGCACCCGTTCAGAGGCCAGGAGTTATAAACCTCCAAGGAAGAGCCCCGAGGGTGAACTTACCCCCGAACCCCCTATCTGGTGCCCTGGGTCCACAACCAGCACTTCAGTCTTTCCTGAGTTCAACTTCAACCAACTCGAATCCATCCACTCCTGGATTTCTGCTAGGCAGTTATTAAAGACTAAGAGTGCTCCATACTGGTCGGGTGCAAAAGAAAGGTAGAGCTGGGTATCATTATCATAGCAGTGAAACCTCAGCCCATACCTCCTTACAATGTCTCCGAGGGACAACATATACACTGAGAACAACATGGGGACAACAACGATCCCTGAGGAACTCACATGACAGAGGGATTGGATCCGAGGAATAAATCCTGGACACCACCCTCTGAGTTCTTCTGGTGAGGAAAGATGTAAACCACCTGAGGACTGTACCCGACAGGCCACAGATGAACCTCAAATGACTGAGTAGAAACCCATGGTCCACAGTGTTAAACACTGATGAGAGATCTAGAAGAACCAAGATAGAGCGTTTTTTCCGATCTCTAGCCATTAGGAGATCATTGAGCACCTGAACCAGCACTGTCTCCATACTATGCCTCTTTCGGAAACCGGACTGGAGAAGTTCATAGATGTCATGAATGGTCAAATGGCTCTCCAGCTGTATGGCCACTACCTTCTCAACCACCTTCCCTAAAAAAGGAAGGTTAGAGATTGGTCTGTAGTTCGCGTGTCAGTTTGGGTCCAAAGAAGCTTTCTTCAAGAGGGGTATTACCACCACCTTCTTCAGGGGGCTAGGAAACTCACCTGTTTCCAAGAAGCACCAAACTATCTGTGAAAGGACTGGACTGATGGAATCAATACAACCCAGAATCAGGGAAGTTGGTCCTGGATCCAGACTACAGTATGTAGGCCACACACCCTGAACAATCCTCATGACATCCATGAACTCCGAGCAGTCAAAGGTACTCCAGGAAAGCTGAGGGCTAGTGGCCAGGCGCTAATCAGAAGCAATGCCCATACAGTGTGACAGTCAGAGAGCTTCCTGATGTCAGCCACCTTAGTCACAAAGACTTGAGCAAGTCCATTGCACTATATTTGCAAAAATGCTTTCTGGACTTACAGACAGGCTGGGTTGCACAGTCTGTCCACAGTTTGGAAAAGCTGACCTGGTCGATTCTGAGCAGCCACAATCTCCTCGGACAGGAAATCTGCCATTTTATGGGTGATTACAGATTGGCAGGCTTGATAATGGTCCATCAATGTAAAGTGGTCGGCATCAAGGGCAGAGCTTCACCAGCAATGCTCTAACCTTCGTCCTAATTGCAGCATATCCCTCAAGGTCCCATCAAACCATGGGGACCGAGGGCGAAGGGAGAGAGGACGAACACGGACAGGAGCAGTGACATCCAGAGCCACCAAAATGGCCATATTATAGGCCACCATGAGGTCCTCTGGGTCACTGTTTGCCACCGGAATAATCGATAGGTCAAGTACCACCATTAGGCCTTCAGAGCTGACATCTCGTAAAGGACGATACTTGACCACAGGGGTAGGCCTTCAAGGGGAGCACTAAAATTGAACCCTGTGGTGTAGTGATCAGACCATCTGACTGGTTCCACCCCCAGATCTGAGGCTTCGATCCCCAGGAGGAAGACTGTCAAGAGAGTGACCATGTTTATGGGTAGCAGTGGTAACTATCTGTGTAAGGCCCAGAGATGTCATCAACTGGAGGAAGTGTTGTCCAAATTACGAGAGTTCATCATCGACCTAGGCATTAAAGTCACCCAGGACCATCAACCTGGGAGACTCAAACGCTATGTCGATGACAAAGTCTGCCACTTCCTGAAGGAACCGTTTCCCATCCCCGGGTGGACGGTAGATGAGGACGATCCTACAACCTACACCTGCTACCACAGTACACTCAAATGACTCAGTCTCCTCAACTGGTACACTTGTGAGGCCCAATTCGGTCTTGAAACAGACAGTGCCCCCCCATGATCCAGTCTCGAGTGGTGGATCACTGAGTAACCGACGGGAATTGCGGCCTCTAATATAGGGCCAGAGTTCTTATCCAGCCAGGTTTTGGTGATGCAAGCCAGATCCACTGAATTTACAAGGTCTGCAATCATTGCAGTCTTATTTTTAATGGATCTGGCATTGCATACTCTCGAGTTGGATGAACTTCTGAGGGCTGCCGGACTACGTGCCCACCTAAATTGGTGGTGCCTTGGGTATGGAGACCAGACATGGGGACCACGGTCTGGGTTCCATTTTGCCCCAGGGCATCTTCTGGACCCTACAACCCTGATGTGGTGGTCCCACTCATTCAGCATCCACTGTTCGCACCCCCAATCCCTCTCCTCCCCTGACATGCAATAGCCAATGCTCTACAGTGCTGGTAGATTGAATAATGCAGTGGGGGGGGCAAAGGGTGGAGAGAGCAGAGGGCGGAGGATGAATAGTGCACGACCTTGGTGGCAGGCCTCCAGCACATTCTGGTGACCAATTTAATTAACCCTAAAACCAAATAAACATTAAAACTAAACTTTAAAAACAACAGAAACAGACTCCACCCTCCAACCAAGACTTACAATAACTATAATAAATAATAAATTCTTAAACAACTAGTACAAAGATTTTAACTATATGATCCAACAATAAATAAATACTCTCAAACACCCACCTAAATGCTAAAACAAAACAAATCTTTAAAATACACAATAAATACAATAAATCCGTCTTGATGTCCGGGAAGCGAAAAAGGACAACAAGGGAAACCTATATAAAATACATAATAAGTTCTTAATAACTGTAACAGCAACTTAGGTCCAGAAAGTAAGTCAAACCAACAGCTTAATCTGGTTCAAGGTCAGTTGGCATTCATCTGTATCCCCTTCCCCCAAGTCATGCCTGAAAATAGGCACGATTTTTCTAGTGCATTTACCCGGTCAACAAAAACTAAACAAATAAATAAATAATAATAGCAGAATAAAATCTTCAGCCTCCTAAGGCCCTCTCACACCCCAAGGGGGCCAAATGAAACCAAGGACTGTCACTCCCTGGACAAAGTAAATATATCCCAGAATGATTCTCCCAGCCCCAAGCACTCTCGCTGTGAGGGAAACTGAGACAAAAAATATGTCCCGGATGATTTTCCAACCCCAAACACTCTCACTGCAAGGGAAGAAGAACAAATAGCAGGGCACTCTCACTGCCTTCCCAGTTCGATAACAGTAACAGTAAAGCAAAAGTAAAATTGAAAGATCTGACCATGAGCAAATAAACAGTTGGAAAATTGGAAATAAGGGTCCTCTTCTTGGAAATCCAAGTCGTGTAGGAGCAGGGCCCCCAAAAAATCCAAAACAGGGACCAAAACTGCAAACATCCACGGCCAGCACTGTGGATCTCTGCCCTGGCCCATCCACCAGTTTGCCCCTCGGAGAAACCTAAAGGACTACTGGCTCAGTCTGTTGGCTACCCAGCTAGATCAGGGCCCAGTCCTCCATGCAGCCGCATACCCCAGCAGATGGAAACCCCGCAGGGTCGGGACCACCGGCTTACTTCACCACGTTAAACTACTCCTTCCACGTCTTCATCTTCCATGGGTCACTTCGTGCAAAAAATATGATCTTCAACCAACCAAATTAACATCCAACAGTCTTCACTTTCTTCCTGTGAGCAACAGCCAGACAAATCTCCAGCAGTTCACCTCTTTTCCAAAACTCAGCTCCAGAATCCTAGTCAGGTAGCCTTCAAAAAGCACAGTAACAAATCCAAATAAAACCAAGTGGAAAAGTTAGAACAGGAACAAGAACAAGAAGATGTACACTTTGGGAAATTAAGACAAGGGATGTTTAGAGTTGGGTAATTCCAATTCAATGCAATTCTGTCAAATTTTAGGAATTTCTAATTCTGAATCCTATTTAATTCTGATTCTGATAACTAGGAATCAACATTGGAATCAGAATCCTAAATCTTAATATTGAAATAGTCTCCTATAGAAAAACTCCACGAAGTGTTGATTTTTATGCAAAGTGGCAGATTGCATCTGTTATTTTTTGCCATGTAGCTCTTTCCGGTAAACAAACAAACAAAGAATGGGGAAAAAAACACCCTTCCCTCCACCTTCATAGCACCTCAGTCTCTCAACCCCCTACTCCCAAGGCACACTCATGTTAAATTATACTGCCTAAAAAAAAAGTAACCTCATACACCCATTAATCAGATGATTTAAGCCAGGTCCTGGGAACCATTAGGAGGCCCACCTCAGAGGAGTGGAGAGGGTGATAGGAATGGTAGGAAGTCAAGAGGCCACTCTAGCCTGAGCCAAGTCTGCATAGGGCTTTATAGGTCAGTAAACCAAAGTTGAAGGTGATATGCCACTTCACCGGCAGACAGTGCAGGTCACACATGACTGGGATCATATGACGGGACTTTGAAAGATCTGTCAACAGCTTGGCTGCTGTGATCTGCCCCACCTGTAGGCATCACAGGACCCTTTCACTAACACCGAGATAAAGAGTGATACAGTAGTCAAATCTGGAAGTTGCAAAAAGCGTGCACTAGTGATATCAAATTATCAAGTGGGACCAAGGCTTTAATCTGGGCCATGTTCCTGAGATGGTAAAAGTCACTTTGGACTACAGATGACACCTGAGCCTCAAGTGTCAGTCTATAATCCAGAATGACCTCCAGATCCTTCATCTTAATTTAGGCCGCAAGCTGAAACGAGCCAAGCACCAGGTCAGTCACCTCTCTTGCTGCCTCTGCACCATGCTGATGACCAGGATCATTTACCAGAACCTCCATCTTGTCTGGGTTGAGTCTCAGTCAGCTAGAGGGCATCCCAGTCTGGGATCTTGGCTCAATCACATCAGGTGTCCCAGATGTAAATGACATATAAAGTTATGTATCAATTGAAAACCAAGCATGTAGCATCTAATGATTTCCCCAAGGGGCAGCATGTATACCACAAACAACATGGGTGACAGGACTGAACTCTGAGAAACTCCATAGAACGGGGACTTCCGGAGCACGGAGACATTCCCCATCACCACTGTCTGCATCATGCCTGTAAAAAAGGATTCAAACCAGCTGATGACAGTGCCAGTGAGTCCACAGATCTCTATTATGCAATCCAACAACCCTTCATGATCCACAGTGTCAAATGCTGGGGAGAGGTTGAGTATAATGGGTATTGACCATTCCCTTCTATCTCTCGCCCTGAGGTGGTCATTCTGTACACTGACTAACATGGTCTCCATACTGTGCCTAGACCTGAATCCTGACTGGAGAGGCTCATGGATGTTAAAGTAGTGAGATGGGCATTGAGCTGCTGTGCCACTATCTTCTCAATAACCTTTCCCAAAAAGGGAAGGATAGAGACAGGTCTATAATTTTGCTAAGCAATCAGGGTCTAGAAATGGTTTCTTCAGAAGGCACTTCTCCAGCGCCTCTTTCAAAATGCTAGGGAAGGACCCCTCCGACAGATAGCACTGGACTATCTTAGGGAACACTGGACCTAGAGACACCACACATTCCCCAAGGAGATGAGTCGGGCCTTGATCCAATTAACAAGTGGGCCACAACCTCGAGATTACCTCTCAAACCTCTTCAACCCCAACTGGCATAAACTCACAAGGGGGAATTGTTTCAGATATTGTGGCTTGGGAGAGGATGGTGGAAAATTGGGTTGCAACAAGGGAAAGGGGAAGCAGGATAATTAAATATGTATTTTGCCTTGTGGGAGAAGGAGGATTGGGTGCTATGATGGTTGGAGGAAGCAGGGTGGGGTGATTCAAACATATTGAGCCTTGTGGATGCAGAATCAGAATTTGGAATGTGCCTCCATTTCTGGTACTTTCTGAAATTAGGATTTTCAGATGGCAATTCTGAAAATTCTAATGCCAAAAAAGCATTGGAATCCAATGATTCTGATTCCAATTCTATGATTCCAAGCATCCATTATTGAGATCCAAAAGATTCTATGAGGTTTCTGCTGATGTCACACAGCCTTGACAGACTGCTTCTCCTTTAGCTATAGATAAACCGAACTCATGCCACTACAGTTAGTTAATTGGTTCTAGGAAAATGTGAAATGTTTTACTGGACTAAAACAATTGTACTACTTGGCTGATATTGAATTTGATGGAGTAAACTGTACGGACTCAACTATGATTGCTAATGTCTTCAACTCCAAATTTACAAATCTGTCTTATTACATTAGTAAGGATTCCATCGTATCCAATGCCTTCTACAGTTCCTACCCTGGGCCAAAGTACGATTTACCCATGATTCTACTTAAACTTGTTTTATAGTAGTCCAACTGAGATTAAAAAGCTGTTGCCCTGTGCTGAGGCCAGTGCTAGTGCTATAAGTTAATAGGGCCTCCAATGATGTATTTTGTGGTATAAGAGACTCTGAGCATGAGGTTTGGGTGGGGGGACTGTAAAGTGAAGCTGAGTAGTTCTTTCTGCCTAAACCTCATGAAAGGAGTCTCTTATATCTTAAAGAGCTGGTGACACATTCAGGTGAACTTTAACAAAACATAATATTTAGACACAGTCCAGCTTGCATTTCCCATTAGTTCTGCATTTCTCCTCCCCATTATTTATTACTGAGGTCATTTGTATGAAAACAGGATTGCTGCTCCTAAAGAGTTCATCTGTTCCTGCTGCTTTCTCCCTACCTGAAGTCATACAGCACTGCTTGTGACCTCACAGTTACTCCCATGGCAACAGACTGTGATATCACAACAGAGGATAATAACTTGGAGCAGGGAGTAAGCTATAAAGGCAGATAAACACAAAATAAACTCTAAGAGACAATGATCATATATTCACACACATTTCCCTAGTAATAAATAATGGGGAGGAGAAATATATAAAATATAAATGGAATGCAAGCAGAATTGTACCTAATTATTATGTTTTTTAAAGTTTTCTTTGAGGCGTCAGTAGCTCTTTAAGATACAGCTCTTAGAGGCCCTATTTTCTCATTATAAATCACTCAAGTTTAGTTTAAATGATTTATAGTGAGTTTAGAACAAGAAACCAGAAAACCAAACACACAGACTCATGCCAGCAAAGAAGCAAGCTACTACAAGGATTCATCCATGAGGACAAGTCTATGGTGTTGTAGCTAAAAACTGCTTTTATTAAAAAAAAAACAGCAGACTGCAGGAATAACTTGGAGTGCAGCTAAACACCCCAACATTTTGCGTTTGTGCACTTTTTCAAGAGGCCTTTTGAAAAAGTTGCAAGCATTAAACATTGTGACATTTAGCTGCACTCCAAGTTGCTTCTGCATTGTTTGCTATTTTCTGGAATAAAAGCAATTTTTAGACACAGCACAATAGCTTTGAAACAAAACACAACTCTCAAGTGCACAAATACAAAAGCCATGAAATGGCAAATGCTGCAAAAAGGGTGTTTAATGTGAAAATTCGAGAATAGCACTACTACTCTAGGGCTTAGAACCTTTGCAGGTTCTTTTCCGGGGGCGGGGCTTGACAAAGAACCTGCATAGGTCAGAAGTACCAGGGTATTATTGCTGTCCTTGAATTGTTACATTAAACACCCCTTTTGTAGCATTTGCCATTTTGTGGCATTTGTATTTCTGCACTTGAGAGTTGTGTTTTGTATCAGAGTTTTTTTCAGTGCTGCAGCCATTCTGTGCACCTTGTTTACCCTGTGTTATCTTGGACACAATAGCTTTGTCCTTGTGGTTAAATCCTTGTAGCAACTTGCTACCTTTGCTGGTGTGAACGTGCATACATGGTTTTCTGGTTTCTCTGTCTGCATTGCTACCGCCTTCACCACGGCTTCAGCTGAGTGGCTCTGTTTGTTTAAATGGGGCAGGATTTTGAAGCTGCCTAACATAGCACTTGTGTCTGCATTTCTGACATGCGCTGCATCTATTCAAATATGTCAGGATGTCTGTGTCCTATTCTCATACATCCTGATGCATTTGCAACATTTTCTGCAATTTACACACATTTGTCCACAACTGCAGTACATGTGACCATTTTTCTGGATGCAACTGCATGCTTCCATCCCAAAAGATAGACCAACTTTTTGTAGTTTAACTTTTTTTTCCCCCATTTGTAGTTTACTCCTCTGGTGGAGCTGGCAGGGGTTCCAGCCCCTCCCTTGAAGGGAACTCATCTCTCCAGTGAGACTTTCTCCACACCCACCCCAAAGGGCAATCCAAACAGGTCTGGTGGCGAGGGGTGCCAGCTTCTCCCCACCCTCGGAAGCCAACATCTACACTGACAGGGGGAGGCACAGGTGCAGCCTGCCTTCATGAAGCCTGCCAGCTCTGTGTCTTTTCCATTTTCTCCCTGAGCCTACACATGTGCACTGGGCAGAATGACTGTCTGCACCTCCACGGAGGCAGTCTTACACTCTATGCATGGGTCCACCCCTTTTTAGCATCATGTCTGTGCTGACCCCCAGACTCCATTGTGTGTCAGTCTACAGCATGATGCTGAGTCCCCCAACCCCAGAGGAAGGAGTGCTGCTGGCAGATGCTCAATCCTTCCTCACCCTGTCCGACCCCCAAATGAGCCAAGTCTGTTCCCAAACCCGGGTCGCTGGCATGGCACAAGGTAAGGCATCCAGCACCTCATCTCTGTGCACCACTGGGCTGGCTTGTAGTCTAACTTTTGTGACAGGTTACACACTTGCATCTAACAAATGGATGCAAGCCTTTGAAAATGCCACCTTTTTTCTAATTTTAGTTCGCTGTCCCCCCCCTCCCCCGTGTGCTGAAGTGGAGTGCTCCATACTATCTCTCCTGCATGAGAGTACACTGTATACAGAATAAAAAGTACAATGGTTCTGGCTCTGATTGGCTGAAATCACCTTAATAATTTACAATGACTTTAATGGCGTACAGCCTAAATCACTAAAGTTACCTAACCCCTGATCCTGCTCCACTAGCCAGAAAATGACCCTGTATTTAAAAATGTAGTTCACAGTGACAGTACCAAGTAACCAATACACATCAAAACCACACAAATAGTACTGGTTCTGACACTCCTTTTAGCCCATACATTGATCCAACTCACTTAAAAGTTTTAATTGAAAGAGTCTTAAACAGTAAAACATTTAGTTTTCTACCAATTACCTATCTATGGCTTTTTTTTAAACTGTATAGTTTCTCAATATTGCATATATTTGAACTTAGCTTGAGATTTGGTAATCAATTGTCAATTGTCCATAACTTGTTCTTATGTTTGTTACCTTGAGTTCCCTCCTCTGATTTTCACTCATTTAATATTTTGTTTTGTCATAGGCACGGACTTTAAATGTTACAGCTAATACAATACAATTTGTACACCATTCACGTATTTTGTTTTTCCCACCTTAAAGGTAACAAGTCACATTCTAGTTCCTATACAAACCTTGCCAGTTTATTGTACATCATTTCTAACTTATCTAACAGATGCTTACTTGCATTTCTGTAAACTAAGTTCCCATAGTGTGAAACTGGAATAATGAGTTGATTTGCAATGTAAAGTTTTGCATCTTTTATAAGAGTAAAATAATTTATGTGTAATATTCCAAATCTAGCATTTACTTTTCTAATAGTGCTTTGAATGTGTAAGTCAAATTTCAAATGAAGATTTACTAACATTTTAAAATACTTACATTCTTCAATGTTTTTTCTATTTGTGTTCCACTTCTAGGCATTATTTTTATTTCTGTTTGTGTGACCTTTTTTTTATTTTGAGAGCAAAATCCCATAGCCTGGATCTTCTTTTGGCTGACTGCAAGTTCTGAGCTTTAAGTCATCATTCCTTGTTGAACTCTTACTATAGTTTAGTTTCCATGGTGTATTTATTTTTGTCAACTGAAATTAAAACCATGTCATCTGCATACAACTTTAACTTACAGTAGGCGTTATAATGCAGTTTGAAAGGTCATGTATATACAGTATATTAAAAATATCAGTGGACCCAAGATTAACGCTTTTGGTACCCTTCTTTGTAGATTTTCTAGACATGATACACATTTTTTTCCTAACCATGACTTCTTGCGTGGGATATTCAGACTGCGCCAGGCAGGGGCACAAGCCTGGGTGCAGTGCAACTGGGTTGAGCCAGGGTATAGTCCCAGGTGACATTCAATGGGGCTGCGCCATGGCTCAGCCCCACTGAATATGGCACTGGGGTGCCCGCACTGTGCATGATGCAGTGGCACTGCGCCAACGCAAGTGGCAGGTGAGGAGCACGGGGATGTGCCACCACAAGTAAGGGTGCGCTAAGTGCAGCAACCACGATATTCAGTACTGGGCATGCAAATGAGGCCATAATGCATGCATGGTGCAAATGGTGCCATTTGCATGTCATTATGGGCCCCATTTGCATGCAGTGCACTGATCCCTGGTGACTTGTGCCTGGCACCCTGCCAGGCTGCAGCCATCGGGGACCGATGCCGCCTGCCCCTCAGCGGGCAACATGCCCCATCACCCAATCACAGGCATAATAAAATGATATCCCTGGTGGTCCAGTGGACCCTACCCCATCGCCTGATCACGGGCGTAATAAAATTATATCCCTGGTGGTCCAGTGGACCCTACTCCATTGACCAATTGCAGCCATAATAAAAGTATATCCCTGGTGGTCCAGTGAACCTGCTCCCCTGCCCGATTGTGGGCATATGAATAAATAAATTCCCTGGTGGTCCAGTGGACCTGCTCCCCTGCCTGATCGTGAGCATATAAGCTAGATAATATCCTGGTAGTCCAGTGGACCTGCCCCCCTGCTTGATTGTGGGTATATAAATAAATAAATACTCTGGTGGTCCAGTGGACCTGCTCCCCTGCCCGATCGCGAGCATATGAGCTAGATAATATCCCTGGTGGTCCAGTGGTACCCCCCTCCTCACCCACCCACCGAGTCCCACCACCCAGCACCCCTCGGTCAGCAACGGGTGGCAGCTCCCCACCCACAAGCCACCTGGCCACCCGCCGACTGACAGCATACAGTACAGCTGTACGCCTAATGGTCCACTGTGTGGGCCAATGGGTGTGCAGACTACTGTACTACACAGTCCCAAAATGTAAATTAATTCAATAGCTGCTGCCCGCTGCTGTCCGGGAGTGTGTGTGCTGGGTGGTGGGTCTCAGTGGGTGAATGGAGAGGGGGGGTACCACTGGACCACCAGGGATTTCTAACCATATGCCTGTGATCGGGCAGGGGATCGGTTCCACTGGACCACCAGGGAAATTAATTTCAATGTATGCCCGCAATCGGGCAGGGGAGCAGGTCCACTGGACCACCAGGGTATTTATGTATTCATATGCCTGCAGTTGGGCAGGGAGCAGGTCCACTGGACCACCAGGGATGTATTTTTATTATGCCCATGATTAGGCGATGCGGTAGGATCCACTGGACCACCAGGGATATTATTTTTCTATGCCCATGATCAGGCGGGGGGGGGGGCACAATGCCCAGCCTGTGTCTGGGGAGGTCGGGTAGCCACCCACAGCAGGCGGCTGCCATGTTGCGCCCGGCAGCATGGCAGCCCACCTGTGGGTGTCCCCTGACATTCTCCTGCTTTTTACAGGCACATTTTTGCACCCCCCTGTGCAGCGCAAGGTGGGTTTGTACCTGCATATGCGCCACACATCCCAGGCTGACTATTGGGATGTGCCGCATATGCATGGGCACCCCCACACACTTGTGCCACATACGTTATTGGTGTGCCTGGTGCATCGGGAGTTGTGTAGCACAACCTACTCCTTTGAATATCGCACCACGGTGCATCAGTGGGTTGTGCATGGCACAACACTGTTGAGCCAAGTACAACCCCTTCGAATATCCCACCACTTGTGTTCTTCCCAGTAAATAGGATGCAAACCACCTGACTGCATTTGTTGCAATTCCTATTTCTTTTTCTAGGGGGGGGTATTGGATTCCCACCATCAGTCCTTCCATGCCACCCAGCTCCCACCTCTCAGAACTTACCTACTACCATCAGAATGCACCCTGACTTACCCTGAAGAGTAAGGCCATTGGGGGGAGAGACCCATACTCCCTGAACAGAGACTGATAGTGATCCGAGGGGAGTGACTCACTCAGTTATATAGGAACTGGTGGGGGGCAGGTGTCCTCCCTTTCAGATGATGTTTTGCGTTTGTGGTCCCCAGGGAGATGTGGCATGCAGTGATGTAGTGGCGCTAAGTACTGAACATATGGCACGCCTCCTGAAGTTCCTCAAGCTCCTTCTGTCACACCCCCAGTCTCCACCAGGGACCAGTCAAATGCTGGGTGCTTCCCAACCCTCCCCCACTGGAGGAAGAGAGCAGTCCTTAGGATTTGCAATACTCATCCTCCCAGCCAGCCTGACGAACATGGCACCCACAGAGTCAACCCTATCCAAAGCCCCTGATACTGAACGTGTGAATTCCATGAGTGTGGAGCTCATTGATTTTATTTTCCTGAAGCCTGACTGATGGTCTGTGTGCAAATGATTTGATTCCAGATGTACAGCTGTATACAGTGCACATGATTTGTTCAGAGACATTCAGTATAAAGGATAATAGTGCCACGGGGCAGAAATTTAATGGGTTATTATTCTCTCCCCGTCTGAATATCAGAACTATTTTTGTACTCTTCCATGTAGTTGGGAATCTATTTCCAATTAAGTTCCAATTAAAGAGCACTTAGTAAGTACCAATATAAGATTCTGCCATTTTCAAAAACTTGCCCTTGATCTGCTCAAACCCTGGCAACTTTTTATGTTGAGCTTGTTTAGTTCCTTAAAGACTTCCTTGCATTTTATTATCCTGAAGTAAAAATGTGAGAATTTTAAAAATGATTTGCTCTGGCTCCCATATAACATATTTTACCCCCAGTTCTTTTAATTCCTGATAATTAGGTATTTTTACATCAGGCAATGTACAAAAATATTTGTTCAAAATGTTAGAAGTTACCTGTGGGTTTTGTTCAGGGCCATCTTCCTTATTGAATCTAATATGTGATTTTGTACCACTAAATGAGTCCAGGCTCTTAATCAGGTTCCAGAGACAGGTCTGTGGTATCCTTTATTTATTTATTTTTTCCATTGTAATATTTAGATTGTTCTCTTTTCAGCATTCTTTCACACTGGTTCTAGTTTATTTAAATTTGTCTCAGTCTTGTTCATTTGAAATTTTTTTTGTTTTGTCTTTTCTCCACAATCTGTTTTTGAATCAATCAGTTTTCTTAATTTGACTGTCACCAAAGGCATATCATTTTTTATCATTCTGACTTTCCGGGGTGGGGAGCAAGCATGTCTGTTGCAAATTTCTATTAAATTACTTTGCAAACTCATCTACTGCTAAGTCAAGTTCTGGAATGAGGTGCGTTCATTCCCATTTACCATCTTTTATACTGACACAGAAAAGTTTGATCAAACATTTTAAACCATACAGTATTTGGGAGAGGTTAGTTTGATCGAGTTTTATATCTTTTGTCTTTTACCTCTCCTTTTTTTTTTTTTTACTTTTCCACGTTGGGTGAGATAAAAATCATGTTCAGAATAGTCCCTTTACTCACTGCTTAGCCTTTCATGTTGGGTATTATTACTCTATAGTGATCTGTGCCACCCTTAGTAAGCTTCTGGAGAAAATTGTCTATCACCAACTTGTAAACTATGTTCTCTTCTGGCAAACTCAGAGCATGGTTTTAGTAAAGGTAATGGCACAAGATGGTTTGATTTTCAAGGACCAGATCATTTGCACCGTAGGGTGTTAAGAGAACTGGGACCAATACTAGTTAATCCACTAACAAAAATGTTAATAAAGTACCTCTTTGGAATTGGGGAAAGCACCATTAGAATGGATGAAAGCAGTAGTTATACCCATTTCTGGAGGTCGAGAGGGCAAGTGCTGTACAGCGCCCTCCCTCACCCCCCAAATCGCAAGGCTTATCTGGAGGTTGAGAGGGCAAGTGGTGTACGGCGCCCTCACCCACCCCCCAAATCACAAGGCTTATCTGGAGGTCAAGAGGACAAGTGGTGTACAGTGCCTTCCCCCACCCCCCGAATCACAAGATGCATTCGCATTGGAAGTGCTCTGATTCTACCAAGCACCGAGCAGCAGTGAAGGACTCTGCTACTTGTAGTTTGAATCTTGGCGCCATTTTTTTTGCTGTCAGCATATGAGTGGAGATAGTCTCCTGCTGGGTGAAAACATAGGAGATTTTCAGTGTTATTGTGTAAATTGCCTGGTGCTTTAACAACTGTACCTAGATCTCATTAAGGGGCTCTGTTGTTAATTTTCTCTCAGTACATACCTGCAGTGTGTTTGTTTTAGGCTATAAGAAGCCCCCGAGGTATCTTAGTTAATTTGTCTCGGTACAGACCGGCAGTGTTATCGTATCTGTACATCTGTTTAAATTAAGTAAAGCTGAGCAGCCATACAAGCGTTTACTCCACTCTGTGAATTACTCTGATTTAAGGTGCACAGTTGCTTGTGAATCCCCTCCCCCTGTGCTCCCATCCTGACTACTTAAACCTCTTACCTCTCCTTTACTTTCTCCACAGGCTTATCTGGAGGTCGAGAGGGCAAATGGTGTATGGCGCCTTCCCCCACCCCTCAAATGGCAAGGTATATTGCATTGGAAGTGCTCCAATTCTACCGAGCACCGAGCAGCAGTGAAGGACTCTGCTACTTGTAGTTTGGCCCTGCCGAAGCAGAGCGTCGGCTCCCCACTGCCCACACCACCACCCTTGGTGAGCACTGCCTTTTATAGGCAGCATTAACCAATCAGCCCAGATCTCCATTAGCAGCTTATACTGCTCAACCACTAGAGTCTGCCCTACTGCTAGCTATCCAGTGTCTCTATTTTCTTCCTGGAGCTTCACACTTTTAGTGTAAGGATGCTTCCTATATTACTGCTGCTTTGCCATTTGTTTTCCTCTGCTCAGTCCCCTCCCTGTCGTATCTCAATGCACCCCCCCCTGCAATTGGCCTCAGCCTGGACCCATGGCAGCTGGTGAATTTATGGGTAGACTCTCGCTCCCTAGGGGCTGGGCATACAACATCCACTCCTTTCACTCTCTATGAATGCCTGCCTAGACATACTACTCTGGCTTTCCCCCTTGAATCTGTACTGACCCAGTTACTGCTGCATATCACACTGTCATCCACCCCTGACTTTCATCACCTCCTTCATGCTTACCTCAATGCTCAGGCACTACACATTTCTACCATCTCTGCCACTAGGCCACCCACCCAACTCGTCCATTATATTAAGAGGAAGTGCTGCTGAAACCCCACCATTAGGTTCCTTCTTCTCCTCCTCCTCATGTCAGGGAATATCCATTCTAATCTTGGGCCCCCAATAGTTATGATGCCCCCACAATGTACCCCTGGCATGCTGCACATTGCCTCTCTCAATATTTGTAGCATCCTAAAAAAGTGGGACTCCTTCCAGGGCTGGGTACTACAGCATCAACCAGATGTAATAGCAGTGTGTGAAACCTGGCTCACCCCTCGGACCCCTGATTCTTTGGTATCCCTGCCCGGGTTTACCCTCTACTGCGCTGATTGACAGGGTAAGTGCAGGGGTGGCTGTGCCCTTTACACTAAGGACACTTTGCAAGGTCACCTACTCCCCTCCCCTCTACTGGGAGCGGGCCCACAGGCCCTCACTGTTAAATTGTCATTGGGACAAGCCCAAAACCCCTTATATATCACAATGGTATACATTCCCCCTAGGGATCAAAAAACAGCCTTCCGAGCTATATTGTCTTATCTGGACACACTACCATCACAGTCGGAATTAATGGTACTCTGAGATTTTAATAACAGTTGGCTAAGTAAGGATGCCATCCCTCTCATTGATATCACAACAGCCCAAGACCTTACTCAATTGGTCACTTCCCCTACCCGTTTTGACCCACAGGCTGGATCCTCCTCCCTACTGGACCTCATCTTCTCCAGTCACCCACACAAGATCATTAATGTCTCCATCCTACCAAATGCCCTTAGTGACCACTCACCAGTTCTCTGCTGCTGGGCCTGTAAAACTCCAAGATCCCCTCCCAAATTAATTGAGCAACATAAACTTGGACCTGGTAAACTGGCACAATTAAGAGCTCACCTTAGAGCCTTGGATTGGTCCTTCATTTCTAACTCCATAAACCCCGATATTGCCTTGGACCTATTCACCCTGTCCTTCAATAATATATGCGACCTCTTCGCACCTCTCACCAAAAGAATGGTTAAAGGCAATCATGCACCTTGGTTCTTTGAACGGCTCAAGACCTTAATGCAAACTAGAGACTCATTGTGGCAGCTCTCCAATGAGTCCGGCCTCCCCCATGATAGGCATATGTATAGAATGGCTCGGAACAGGTGCACTTAGGCCAACCGCAAAGCCAAAGCAGAATACTATAAATCCACCTTAACCTCATCCTGGGGCTCCAGCTGCAAGTTCTGGAACAACATTAAGGAAATCTGCGGCAAGGTTTCTAACCCGGTTCCCACTCGAGTCATGGCAAATGGGTCCTTGACCACAGATCACATTGCTGCAGTTTTCAGCGATGCCTTCTCCAACCTTAGCCATGTTCTCCCCCTGAATTTCTACGACCCTCCTGCTACTAGCACACCTTCTCCCCACTCTGGTGCCCCCCCTTTTAACTGCACCGAATCTCTCCTAAGTTAGCAGAACCATACCTTAATACAGCCCTTGGCCACGCCTTCTCCAGCTCTGACTCTTTTGATCTCAAAATTCTTCGGCTCACCCTTATGGAAGTCCTTGTTCCTCTCACCCATATCTTAAACCTCTCCCTCTCGTTAGGTAAATTCCCTGCCATGTGGAAATCCACATCAATCACGCCCAAATTTAAAGGTGAGGACCGCTCCTCTGCTAACAATTACTGCCCTATCTCCATTCTTCCTCCCCTCTCCAAGGCCTTAGACAGGATTGTTTCTGATCAGCTCACAGAGCACCTCAATAAATATAACCTTCTCTGCAAACAACAACATGGTTTCCACAAAGGGCATAGTACGACTACTGCCCTGCTTGAACTTAGTTCCCATATCCATACCACGCTTGTTAAAGGCCACAACACAGGAGCAATCTTCATTGACCTCACTAAGGCATTTGATACCATTCACCATTCTCTCTTCCAAACCTCCTTGATTAATGTGGGTCTCTCTCAGGAAGCCATCGGATGGTTCTCTGACTATCTCTCGAACCAGACCCTTCATGTCAAAATTGGTAATACCCTTTCCATCAAAACTCCGGTCCTCTCAGGTGTCCCACAAGGGTCCATCTTCAGTCCCCTTTTATTCAGCCTCTTCCTTAACTCCCTCCCCGCATCCTGCCCCTCCAACCTGTTACTATATGCAGATGATGCTGTCATCTTCTCCTCTAGCTCAGACCCCCCCCTTCAACTCCACCAGTCCCTCCAGTCCTCCTTCAACTCTGTTGAAAGCTGGTTCTCCTCACAACACCTTATTAGTAACTATAAAAAAAATAAAGTTACGCTTTTCACACATCTCCAGAATGGCAGGATGGGGCGTTTTCCCTCAAATACAAACAGCAACCCTGACTCCCTTGGAACTAGAGGATTCCTACAAGTATCTGGGCATCACCTTGGACACTGGCCTTACCTATCATGAGCATATTCACCAACTATCTAAGGCCCTAAATATTAGACAAGGGCTTTTGTATCATTTCAAACATTGCCTTACCCCTGATGCCCTTAGGTTTGCTGTCTCCTCCATGGTACTGTCTCTCCTCGACTTTGGCTTACTTATTTTTGGAGGGGCAAGCACCTCAGCCCTTGGTAGACTTTAACTTGCCCTAAACAAGGCCTGTCAGCTGGTATTGGGGTGTGATAAACTCACTCATACCTGTTCGCTTTATAGGAACACCAATTGGCTTAACCTTGACAATAGAATCAGATTCCACTCCTGCATTCTGGCAAAAAAAAAACCACCTTAGGCCTATCCCCCTCAGCACTTGCCCCTTTAATCACCCCAGACTCCAAAGTTAAACACACCCGTAGCTCAGACACCCACCTCTTCTCTATTCCTTCATGTTATACTGCACAATTCCAAAGATCCTTCTGCTACAGGGCCCCCTTATGGATGAACAACCTACCCTCCTCCTTGGTTTATGAACAAAGAATTGGCCAATTTAAAACTCACCTTAGGGCCCACCTCCTGTCCACAAGTCACTGCGATTGTACCTGAACCTGGCCCATCCCTTCCTTTACCACTGACAATGGCCTCTGGCCTGCCTCCTACACATACCTCTTAGCTCTACTCTACCTGGGATTGCTATGCGCCCTATTTTTTTTTAAACTGTCTTACACTGCTCTAGTTCCTGTATGTTAGCTTAACTGCTCCTGTAACAAACTGAACCTCTACCCTGTAACAATCATTGTAATGTTTGTCTGTAATCAATTCTATGTGACGTGGAACCTTTGTAAAGGAGTCTTTGACTCAAAGGTACTTCTGAATTCTGAAACAAACAAATAAATAAAAGAAATAAAAGAAAAAAGTGTGCAAAATCTAAGTACAGGTCTGTGAGCTTAACCCCTGTGGTGGGTAACATTTTTGAGATCATAGTGAGGGACAGAATTAACAAATTCATGGATGAAAACAAAGTATGAGATGTAACACAGCATGGGTTAAGGTAGGGGAGGTCATGTCTCACTAATATAATGGATTTTTTTTGATAAGGTCAGTATGGTTCCTGACAAAGGGAAACCAGTGGACATGATTCACCTGGATATTAGCAAAGCATGAAATACAGTACCACATGCTGAGTTATGAAAAAGTATGCTGTGAACCAAATTTAATCCAAGACTTATAAAAAGGATCAGATCAAGGTTAGAAAATAGTTTGCAGATGGTTAAAATAAATGGTTTAAAATCTACAGAAACTCATGTGACAAGTGGAGTTCTGCATAGCTCAGTTCTAGGGCCAACCCTATTGAACAAATACTTTTGTTCAGTATTTACAGAAGAAGGGGTGGGTGATGGGCCAAAGATAAGGGGCAAAGGTATAAATGGTAGGGAGGTGGACACCAGTCTTTTTACAAAGGAGAAAGTCCTCAAGGTACTATCATAATTAAAAGTAGACAAGCAATGGGACCTGATGGGGTGCACCACAGGATACTGATGAAGTTCAAAGAGGTGCTGACTGTGCCTCTGACAACTCTGTTCAACCTATCCTTAGAAACAGGGGAGGTTCCAAGGGACTGGAGGAGGGCAGCTGTGGTCCCACTTCACAAAAGTGGGAACAGGGAGGAGGCAGAAAATTACAGACCTGTCAGCCTGACTTCAGAAGTGAGCAAAGTAATGGAAACACTACTGAAGGAAAGGATAGTGGAATACCTTGTAACCAGTGGATTATAGGATCCAAAGCAACATGGTTTCACAGGGGGGAGGTCTTGTCAGACAAACTTGATTGAGTTCTTTGACTGGGTGACCAGGGTAGTGGATCAAGCAGGAGAGGTAGATGTGGCCTACCTGGATTTCAGTAAGGCATTCAACACTGTTCCATGCAGAATACTGGTGAACTAGCTGGCTTGTCTGGGAGTGGGTCAAAAAGTTATAAGCTAGGTAAGAAGTTGATTAAGCTACAGGAGTCAGAGGATGGTGGTAAATGGTATCCACTCTGGAGAAGGCAAGGGGACCAATGGGATACCTCAGGGCTCAGTACTATGCCCGTTCCTCTTCAGTGTCTTTATTAGCGACATTGCAGAAGGGCTAGAAGGGAAAGTATGCATGTTCACGGATGGCACAAAAATCTGCAACAGAGTAGACACACAAGGGGGGATGGAAAAACTGAGGGATAATCTGAAAAAGTTGAAAGAATGGACAAGGGTTTGGCAGCTGGGTTTCAATGCAAAAAAAGTTCTAAATCATGCACTTGGGGCATAGAAACCTAGGGGCTGTGAACCAATTGGGAGTGGAAATACTGGCAACCACCCAACAGGAAAGGGACCGGGGGTAATCATTTCTGATGACCTAAAGGTAGTCAAGCAGTGTGATAAGGCACTGGGGAAGGCTAGCAGGATGATTGGGTGCATAGGGACGGGTATCACCAGTAGGATGAAGGAGGTGATGTTACCCCTGTACAGATCACAGGTAAGACCCCACCTCGAGTATTGTGTCCAGTTCTGGAGGCCCCACCTCTGGAAAGACATTGATAAGGTGGAGGCGGTACAGAAGAGGGCTACCAAAATGGTGCAGGACCTGCATCAAAAGCCCTATGAGGAGAGACTCAAGGAACTGAACATGTACTTTCTGGAGGAGAGTAGGGAATGGGAGGATATGACAGAAACATTCTAATATCTAACAGGTATTAATAAGCTACAGAAAGGTAACATTTTCACATAGAAAAAGAAGCTCGAGGACAAGGGCTCACACTATGAAGTTGTGGGGGCTCAGTGGAAATGTGAGGAAATACTTTTACATGGAGAGGGTGGTGGACACCTGTAAAAGCCTTCCAATGGAGGTGGTGGGTGCCACAATGGTGACGGGATTCAAGCATACATAGGACAGATGCAAGGCTATCTTGGTAGTAAGGCAAGGGGAGGAGACAACTGGAGATTGAGTAGGGTCTGTGGTGGCACAGTGGGCAGGAAAAACTGGGCAGACTAGGTGGGCCAAGAGGTCCTTATCTGCCAACAATTCTATGTTTCTGTGTAACCCTATTGAACATTTATATAACAGACATGCAAGTGCACAAAGGGTTTGGTTGGTGCAGTTTGTGAATAATGCCAAACTGAACTGCACTATTGATATAGAGGATGGTATTACTGCCATACAGAACGATTTAGATAGCCTCTACAGATGGTCAACAGAGAGCAAAATAAACTTTAGCCCAGGCAAGTGCATGATAATACACTTTGGTAGCAATAATAAGGTGGCCAAGTATTATATGGGTAGAACAATACTAAGAGTATCTGAATGTGAGAGAGATTTGGGAATTACGGTAGACAGTACTTTGAAATACTCAGAGCACTGTGATGAGATACAGTAGTGTCAAAATGTGTAAAAGTCTTGGGATGTATGAAAAGGAATTTATCATGCAGAGACAGTAAGGTGGCATTGCCACTGTACAGGCCATTAATTCAACCACATTTGGAGTACTGTGGCACCTTGTAGAACCCATTGAAAAAAGGAAATATCACAAATCTGGAATGGGTACAGAGAAGATCAACAGAGATGATTAAGGGGATAGAGGGACTGAGTTATGAGACAGATTAAGGGAACTGGGATTGTGTAAACTTGAAATAAGCAGACTTAGGGGAGATAAGTAATTAATTTCTAAATCTCTAACAAATGAGGATCTGAAATTAAGTTTAAATATTAAATTTATAAATAATAAAAGAACAATAAGGGGTCATAAACTTCAGTTGAGGGGTAAGCATTTTAGGACTAAAAGGAGAAGAGCATGGTTCTCTCAGACAGTGGCAGGAATCAGGAATGGCTTACCCTCAGAGGCAGTAGAATGTGATACTGCCAACAGCTTTAAGACACATCTGCATATTCCCCTAATAGATGTGGGCATTAGTGGTTATTCTCATTGAAAAACAGCAGATAAGCTTGAAGGACAATATGGCTCCTCTTTCTGGATGCTCCTATACACCTATGACAATAACTGCCCTTTTAAAGCTCAACAATGATATCAACAATGGCATAGGCAATAATATTGTATGTTCATAGAGGTGATATTTGTAGACTTAACTAAGGCATTTGACCTTGTAAATCATCATCTCCTCATTAGCAAACTTTGTGTTAGACATCTTCCATAGTGATTTACCATGGTTTACGTGTTACATTAACAGTCGCTGTCAACAAAGCAAGATTAGAACTCAGTCTCCAAATTGGTTACTGTAGTATCTCTGTTGGTGTCCCACAGGGTTCAATACTGTGTCCTCTGCTTTTCTCCCTCTTCATTAATGACCTCCTAAAGTCCATTGATCACAGTAGTAGCCTTCTTTATGCAACTGACTTGCTCATTTTTTTATCTTCGATAATCTGGGAACCTTGAATCAGTGCCTTAGCAAAGATTTTGGCAGTATCAAGAACTAGCTGACCCAGAATGACTTTGTTTTAATGGGCTTAAAAATACAAAAAAACTGTGCTCTTTAGCTTAAAACACAAAGTCTGCTCTGGGTCATTATATCATTCAGTTTTAAGCTCAGGTAGCTCCCTTTCTGAGGAGGTATCCTCCTTCAAGTACCTTGGGGTTATTTTGGGACCGTCTCATGACTTTTTCTTACATGTTTTGGCTACTTCTAAGTCATTTAATACTACAGTAGATATTGCTTTTAGGACTGGATACTGCCTTACTCCCAAAGAGAGTCTAGACATAGCTACTGGTATTCTACTAACTAGCCTTTGCTATTGTGTTCTAATCAATTTCAACATCTCCAAGACCACCTGAACCAGATGGGATGTAGCTTATAATAATGTCTGTTACTTTGTGCTGAGTGTTACTTGTCTCATTTCTGAAGAACTGGGACAGCTTCTGGCACAGAAATCACCTCTTTAAGAGTGATGATGAGTTACATCTGAGCAGGAAGGGAGCATGAGTACTGGAGGAAAAATAACTCAGATTACATGATAAGATTCAAACTAAATGTGAAGGGAGTTTAATAGCAATGGGGGAACCCTGTCAGGCCAACTGGGTAGAGCCCAAACAATAGTGAACACTCAGGATCATTTGGATAGAGAAACAAGTGGGTGAAAGAGACAGAAACAGGTTAAGCAAGGTAAACACATGGAACTGTATATTAATCAATGCTAGAAACCTGAACAACAAAATGAGACAATAGTAAGAAGAAGTACTAAGGGAGAAGCCAGATATAATAGCAGTAACACAGACCTGATGGGTAGAGGGAGATGCACTGGGGAAGAATCTATAGGGGTACAAACTTTTTTAGAAGGGCTAGATTAGACAAGTGTGGTGGAGGAGTGGTGATCTATGTTAATGAAATAATGAAAGCTGTTGAGGAACTAGTCATTGAAGAGGCATACTCAGAAACTGAATCTATATGGGTAAGGATGGAGCACACTTGAGCAAAAGCAACGATGATCAGTGTGTGCTACAGACCACCAGACTGTAGTCATGGGTAGTCAGTCATTAAAATGTGAAATGGAAAAAGCAACATTGCAAAATATGTACTGCAGGGAGAACTTAATCAAGGAGAATTGACTGGAAGACTAAGACAGCAAGCAGCAGAGCAGGTAGACTACTTTCTGAAGGGAAGCAGGGGGAGATCCAGGAAATGGCACAAGTGGGTTGGGGGAGAGAAAGCAGGGAGGCAGGCAAGGGGTGAGTAAGGTATAGAGAGCCATGTGAACCGATGCAAGGAGTCTGGGAAATAAAATTCCAGAGCTGAAGGTTATCATGGAGGAAGTTAGCCTGGATTTGTGTCATGGTGCACTGACAGCCATGACTGGGATGTAGCCATACCAGGCTACTCACTGTTCAGGAGAGACAGGGAAGGGAGGAGAGGTTGTTCTATATGTGATGGAAGGAATCAAGGGCACAGAAGTGCAGGGCAACCTGGAGACAATGGAAGGATTGGAGGTGCTGTGGGTCATCCTGGATAGTGGCAATGGGGCCACTAACCACACAGAAGTGGTATGCAGGACTCTAGTACAGGGAGAGGAGCTGGATAAGGCACTAGGGGAGGACATGATCAGGATGGCAACTAAGGTGGGAGGTGCTGCAAGTTGGTAGTAGTAGTAGTATTAGTAATGATTTTTATTCATTTCATAAATGAATGTGGTCAAATTTCCATTGTGCGGGAAGCTCATTTACAAGGGACACTATACATTCATCCTGGTTATGCAAGTTTGGGAGAAAAAATCAAATTACTATACAAATGTATATACATCCGTCAGTTAAAAATTTAAAATACATTATTCAAGAACATTTAAGATGTAATACAACGTAATATCATATTTACTACAATACAACAAAACTTACACTAGAACTAAAGGACAGTGCCTAATACAATGTGCTAAAACACTACTACATTAAGACAATACTGGAAACAACAGGAGGACAACACCCATCATTGTTTATCCTGAATCAATTGCTGAACAACAATTTCTTGGACATGCTGCTTGTGAACAATTCCATGTTTTTATATTTCGCCAACTAATTTTGGTACCTTGTGGTTTTAGATAATTAGGTAACTTATTCCACTTCTTTGGACCAAGGTGTGAAATACTAGCACAACCAGTCTTTGTTCTATTATTTGACATTTCAAATTCCAAGTATTGAGTTGATCTCAAGCCCGTTTTTTTTTTTGTTTAATTTTCAACTTGTAAGCAACATATTCTGGCAGATCTTTACTAACCTTATTATACATCATTTCACATATGTGTAAATCCCATCTGAGATCTAAATGTAACCAATTTAGTTCACGATAAAGGTGGCAATGATGTGTGCGCCAATGTGCATCCAGTACGTATTTTGCCAATTGGTTGTATATAATATCAATTGTTCTTAATTTAGTTATTGAATACCCACTGTGTACAACATCTACATAATCTATTAATGGAATTATCATAGTATTGATCACATGCAGTTTGGTTTGTCTAGTAAGTTCATTCTTTATCCTATATAGCATTCCAAGTTTTTGTCCCAATTTTTTTTAACCAACTTGTCTTTGTGTATTGTCCATTTACAATAAGTATCCATCCAAAGCCCTAAATATTTGTATTCTTCTGCTTGTTGTAATTTAATTCCATCATATGCTGTTATTTCCAGTGTAGTATCAATGTATAGATCTTTTTTCCTATGGCAGAATAACACAACTTTTGTTTTACCAGTATTTAAAACTAATTTATTTAAAAAAAATAAGATTGCATATTATTAAATGCATCTTGTAAACCTTGTTGTATATGTTGTGTCTTTGTCCCTGCTAAATATATACATAGTATCATCGGCATAAAAATTATAATTTTGGTGACTTGAGTCTGCCAGCTGTGGGTTGGAGCATTCCAACTGTAGCGCTGGCAACAAGCAGGACCATCCTTGACTCTCTACAAGGAGTTTTTTTCAAGCAGCTAGTCAAGAAACCCACTAGGGGCAGGGCAGTGCTGAATCTAGTGCTTACAGACAGAGGAACAGTGGGTAAAATAAAGGGCATAATTAAGACAACCAGCCTCTGCATGAAGGAAGTGAGTAAAAGCAAATGGTAAAAGAAACCATTGAACTACTGTAGGAAAGTGCCAACAATCATGGAGGAAAATGGGTGGCATTCAGAAGGTATAAGGAAATGGAGAGGGAGGAATGCAGGGAGCTGTACCAGGTAAAACAGAGGGAACAGGTAAGGCAACGAGTGAAACAAAGGCACAGACAGAGAAAAAAACAGTTATGTACTTACTGTAACAGTAGATCTTCAAAAGAATCTCTTCCCTTAGGCCACACCTTTGGAACTACAGCCATCAGGCACAAGAAGAATCAGCATTTATATAGCACTTTTCATACACAGCATCCCAAAGTGCTTTACAAGCAATGCTAGACTGGTAATGAAGTGACTGAATGTGTGGTGGCGTCCATATCGCACATCATCACCCACACACAGCCTGGATAATTGCATGAACCAGTTTATGAGAAGGGGAATGTTGGCCAGGACACCGGGAATGTTCCCTGCTCTTTACAAAGAGTATCCTGGGTTCTTTTACTTCCACCTGGACACCCACCAGGACACCAGGATGGGCAGAAGGGACCTCGGTTTAATGTCTCATCCGAAGGACGGCACACCCCAGCAGTACAGCACCCCCCAATACTGCACTTGGATGCCAGCGATTTCTAGGTGCAAATCCATCCCGGTGTGGGATGAGAACCCATGACCTTCTGGTTCAGAGGCGGATGTGCTACCATCTGAGCCACGCTGACACCTAGGACCACACAGAAACTTTTGTTAGCCAGGGGCCATCCACAATGATGTCATGCATCAGTGTCTATATAAACGTCACTGTCCCATCACTCTTCAGGAACGCCACTCATTGGGGAAAAAGGAGATCAGACCAGCACCAAGCATACAAGGTGATATATGGTGTGGGATATAACAGCCATGGATTAAGATCAGGCCCCACCTCCATCTTACCTGCTTTATAACCTGTTTCTTATAATAGGTCTTTTATTAGGTCATTTAGACAGACAGACAGACAGGCAGAAGGCTATAAGCCCATCTTAGTCTGCCTCCCCTGAGGGGTATTAATTTCCCTTGTTTACGAGATATCTATCTAGCCTTGATTTAAAAGTATTTAAGGTTTCTGAATTTACCACATCCCCTGGAAGTCCATTCCACATTGAGATAATTCTCTGTGAATAAAAATTATTCCTATTTATACTCTTGGGGTAAGTTAAACACAGCTGAGTACCATGACTTCTCAGATCCATAGTTCTAGATGTTATATGTAGATTTCTGTCTCCTTCTCTCATCAGCTCCCCCCGTCGGTTGGTCATGAGGGCCCGCTTGAAGATGCCGAGGATGCCCTCCCCTGAGCTGCAAGATATTCCCCCTGCCCACCAACAGGTACAGCGTTGTAGCCAAGGCATGCTGGATACCTTGCAAATGGGTCTCTGGAAGGCCCCACCAACGCTTTGAGTCTGCTATCCCACCACGCCCACCACCACCCTTGGTGAACTTCCACCTATATAGAATGGATCACATGCCAATCATAACCAATCAGCCCACTTTCCCATTTGCAGCTTATCACCTCCCACCACTAGTAGACACTGCCAAGTATTCCCTCAGTCATACTTTTCCCAGACAGTTCCACTATGTTGCCTCTCTACTTAACTATTATTTCTATACTTGCCACTTGGGTGTCACTGCCCCCCCTTCCTCATATCCCGAGTTGAAGGCATGCCAATTAGCATGTATCACCATGAACACTAATGTACCAACCTCTGATCATACTAAGGATCATACTAAGGAAAGTACAAGAGCGAGAAGGCCAAAGCCCACAATGCTCCTATTCTAATCCAATACAGAGTAAGAAAGATCATACCCATTACTAATAAGGCTGTCTAATCTATTTTTGAAAATACTTTTGGTTTCACTAATGACAACTTTAAGCAGAAATCTATTCCATGGACCAGCAACTCTAATAGTGAAAAAATATTTACGACTTGATCTCACAAAAGGTTTTCTGACTAATTGTAAAGGATGTCCCCTAATATTGTGATAACAGCTTTTAAATTCTAGACCAAGTTCACACAAAAGATAAGGATCTTGAATGATGTCATATTATAACATTAGATCACCATGGAGCCGACGTGTGGATAGGGGCATAAGTTTTAGAATATCTAACCTACCCTCATAAGAGACATTATATAGCCATGAAATCTTTTTAGTAAATTTTCTCTGGACTGATTCCATTACAAGGCGTTCAGATTTTTTATATGGACACCAAAGCTGGGAGGCATATTCCAAATGCGGTCTGACGTATGCACGATATAGTGGTAACAGCACATCGTGCTTCCTTGATTTAATATTGCGCAAGATAGACCATACAACTTCATTAGATTTATTAATAATGCTATGTACATGTTTATTGTAAGAAAAGTTGTCTGAAATAATTATGCCCAAATCTCTTTCGTCTGAAGTAGTGTCAAATAGTATAGGGGGTTTGTAGATTACTAGTGCCTAAATGAATTACCTTGCATTTAGAGATATTCAAAGACATACCCCAGGTCTTAACCCATGTAGAAATGTGATCAAGGTCTTTTTGGATAATATTGGCTTGGTAATCAGAGGCACAGGGGCCACCTATTTTTGTATCATCTGCATATTTAATGGAAAAAGATGAACAGCCTGTAGTAAGATCAGCAATAAATGCTTGAAACAGGCATGGGCCCAATACCGAGCCCTGAGGTACCCCCCTTGTCACTGACCCCCTAACTGATTTGTTCCCACCTATAGACACTTGCTGGGAGCGATTTTGAAGCCAATTAATTGTCCAATTAACTACAATGCTGCTTGTATTTAGCTTATGAAGTTTGGTAATTAGAGCCCAATAAGGCATGATGTCAAAGGCTTTACTGAAGTCAATGTAAATTATGTCACATGGTATGTTTTTGTCAAGTAAGGAACTAATTTGTTCATAGAAGCAGATTAAATTAGTTAAACAGCTTCTGCCCTTTTTAAAACCATGTTACTCAACATCATGACAGTCAAAACAGGTGATATAATGTATTTAATTAAACCTTCCAATAATTTACAAACAGAGGATGTTAAACTTATTGGCCTATAATTTTCCTAGTTATATTTTTGGCCTTTTTTATGGATAGGGATAACATAAGCCTCTCTCCAATCATGTGGAACAAAATTCATAGCCAAAAAATAATCAAACATCAGTTTTAAAGGAATGACAATAACATCCACTAATAAAAAGAATAAATGTCCTGCTATGTTGTCTGGATCAGTACTGTATTTGCCTTTTAGTGTCAATATCTTATCCTTAATAGTGTCAGTAGAAAATTTACTGGTGAAACATTAGTAGTATCTAACAAACTGAGTCATATGATGATTTAGAAGTGCCAGAGAAACTTTTGCAAAAATTTTGATTAAACAGATCAGCCATTTTTTTTGGATCATGTATTAAAATGTCATTGTCAAGTATATGACCAACTTGACAGGTAGGTTTCCTCAGAGAGTTAATGTAAGAATAAAAGTGCTTACTGTTGGATTTGTTAGCAGTGGATGCTAATTTTTGCTCCCAATTACATTTAGCGCTTTTAATCATAATCTTACATTTTCTTTGTATCTGTATGTAGGAAGTCCGATTTGTAGAAGATTTAGTTTTTTGAAATCTAATATACTTCTTGCGTTTTAATTTAATACATTTTTTGATAGACCGGTTCATCCCTTTGGGAACTTTATTTTGGTTCTCATTTTTAATTTTAGATGGAATATATAGTTCCTTGAGTTGACAAATGATGTTCTTTAAAATGTTCCCAGTAAAGTTCTGGGGTAGAGCCTATCAATAAGGAATCCCAGTTGATGTTTCCAATAATGTGTTTCATTGTACCTAAGTCGGCTTTATCATAGAAATATATTTTAGTACAATTGGAATTATAAATGTAGGTTTGTACGATATTAAATGTAATAATATTGTGGTCACTATTCCCAATTGACTCGCTAACTGCAATATTTTCTACTATTATATCATCATCACAGAATACCAAATCTAAAATATTATCTCCTTTGGTTGGGATAAGTATACTCTGCTTAAGTCCCAGCTGGGTACATGTATGTATTAACTTGTTACCCTGACTGGTGTTTGCACATAATTTCTGCCAATCAATTGAACCAATATTAAAGTCACCAGAGACTACAATTTTACCTAACGCTTTTGCATGTTCTATTTCAGATAGAATTGCATCTAGGATGTCAACTGATGAATTGGGAAATGATAGCAAGAACCCAAAATAAGGGCCTCTGATGTAGACAGGCTAAACTTAACCCAAATTGTCTCTGTTCGTTTATCATGTTTTTTGATATTCTTTGTAATATCAATAGCGTTGAGATGGTTTTTAATAAATAGTGCCACTCGTCCACCCTTCCGATTATGCCTATTGAGAGTATAGGAAGTAATACCAGGTATAATGGTATCCCAAGATGATTTGTCATCACCCCATGTTTCACTTATTGAAATAATGTCAACATCATTGTTATGAATTCTGCATTTTAATTCATCCAATTTTTGGGTAAGGCATCTAGCATTATAACATAAGAAATGTAGTTATTTACATGTCATAGTGCTACTGACTGGAGATTTTAGAGATGGCGGCCTGTCCACCATCTTGCCCCCTAGATTTAGTTTAAAAGGTGTTTAATAGCTGTCATAAATTGTTTTCCCAGTACAGCATTACCCCATCTGCTTAAATGTAAACCATCAAAACAGTACAATTCAGGATGATATTCAAATTCCTCCCAATGTGTTAGACATGTCAAGTTTTGGTGTAAACACCATTTTCTGAGCTACTCATTGACACTTTGGATTTTATTATTGAGAAATGATGAAAAAAGTGGGATAGGTAAAATTTCAGATATGCAGATTTTACAACCCATATCCACCAACTTGTTAGTTAATGCAACATAGTCTTCTTTAATTGAGTGGACAGAGTTCCTATAGATGTTATTGGCACCTACATGTATAAGGGCAATAGAGTTGTTACCACAAACCTTCATAATCTCAGACAACATTAGTGTGAGATCAGAAATTTTGCAACCACTAAAACTAGAACTAGTTCTATTAGCTTTGTTAGGGTTGCATATAGTCCTATCTAACTGTTTTGTCAACGAGTCACCCAGAACATAAATTTGTTGTGGCGAGGGAGTGTTAGAATCATCGTAACAACTAAACAAGGGAGAAGTTGCAAGATCAGTGGATAAATCTATGAGTGGGGTGTCATTAGTATGCAAATGATTAACTGGTGGTAAGTCTTGAATACAATTATCAGTATGGCCAGTAAGGGCATCTGGAGTCACATTTTCACTATTCAATATAGGGGAGGTTAAGGGATCAAATCTGTTAAATTGCTCAAGACTAAAGTGTTGTGCCTTTCTCCCCTTTTTTGCGACTGTAGTAGTCTGAGTAAAAAAACAGCTGTCTTCAGCACTTTGATTGTTGTCAATAAAACAGTCATCTTCCCTGGCTTTTTTTCTAACACCCTCAGGATGTGGCTGAGAACTATTAGTAGCTGTCGGGACAGAAACCTTGGGGGTATAGGAGGTGCTTGGTGTAACATCAGTATTACCATCTAGACCATGTTCAACTTCTAGATTTAATTTATTTATTTATTGGAGATTTGGATGTACCTTTGAGTCAAGGACTCATTTACAAAGGTTCCACATCACAGGTATTACATACAAGGAGAGAGGTTACATGGCAGTACAGTAGTACATAGTCAGGTAATACATAAGCAGTAGTTACAGAGGCCTTTATGGGGCTCTCAGAGGAGTAGGTCAAGCTAAGGCAGACAGGCAACATGGCATAGCAGTGCAGGGCAACGGGCAGCAAAACATGCAGTATAACAGAGCACAGCTATACAAAAGGGCACTGTACAAGGTAGGGTTAAGCAGAGGGGAGCCGGCCATAGCCTGGGTCTGTCTTTGGATGAGGTATTAGTCAAGGACAGTCACAAAGGTTTGAGGCCTGTAGGTGGGATCTAAGAGTGGTTTTGAAGGATCCTAGTCTGTTTTCATTTGTAATCAGTGGGGGCAGACTATTCATCCAAGATGGGGCTCTGCAGCTGAAGGACCTCTGGTATAAGGAGGTACGGCAGTGGGGGGACAGACAGTAGATGTTTTCCATAACTCCGAGTGTGCTTTAGCGATTGGGCTGGTCTTATTAGTGGAGCAAGACCTGAGGGGCAGGGTCCAAGGGCAAATTTTTTTGCCAAGAGGCAGGTGTGGAACTTGAGCCTATTGTCTAGGCTAAGCCAGTTGGTTGCATTGTACAGTGTGCATGTATGAGTTAGCCGGTCACAGCCTAAAGTGAGGCGGCAAACTTTATTTAGTTTATTTTTATATAGTCTGTTGAGTGTCGAGCAGTTAGCCGCCCCATAGATGACTAGGCCATAGTCTAGTAGGGAGAGGACTGAGGAGGAGACAGCCAGCCTTAGGGCACTGGGGGTAAAGCAGTGCTTGAGGCAATACAGAAGCCCTAGCCGCACATTGAAGGAAGTCGAGAGGAGGTGGATATGCTGTTGGAATGTGAGTGCAGTGTCAAGTGTTAGGCCTAGATGTTTGAAGGAGTCTACCTGGTCAAGGATGGTGTGGTTGGCAGACCTAAGATGAGGGCATAGTGCCTTTTTTGAGTTAGATGGATGAGAGAAGTACATAACCTTAGTCTTGGAATAGTTCAAGACAAGGCAATGGGATGCAAACCATAGCTCTGCGGTGCTGAAGGAGGACTGGAGGGATAGGTGGAGCTGTAGCGGGTCAGTGTTGGATGTATATAGGACGGCATCATCTGCATATAGAAGAAGATTCCCGGGGCAGGTCTTAGGGAGGGAATTTAGAAAGAGGCTGAAGAGTAATGGACCCAGGACGGATCCTTGTGGGACAACCGAGAGGACAGGTAGGCCACTGGAGACAGTGTCAGCAATCCTTACCTGCTGAGATCGGTTTGACAGGTAGTCAGAGAACCATCCCAGGGCATCCGGGGAGAAACCCGTACTAGCCAGAGTGGACAGCAGGAGTGGATGATTGATGGTGTCGAATGCCTTGGTAAGATCTATGAAGAGAGCCCCTGCGATATGTCCTCTATCTAGTGCTGAGTGGAGGTACGAGGTGAATTCCAGAAGGGCTGTGGTGGTGCTGTGGCCCTTCTGGAAGCCATGTTGTTGTGGGCTAAGCAGGTTGTATTTGTCTAGGTGGGCCGTTAGTTGGTCTGAGACTATCCTCTCAAGGGCCTTGGATAGGGGAAGGAGAATGGAAATGGGTCGGTAGTTGTTGGTAAGGGCATGGTCACCACTTTTGAAGATGGGTGTGATATGGGCAGATTTCCAGTGGGAGGGGAATTTCCCTTGGCATGAGGCGATTTAGAATATGGGTGAGGGGTCGAGCACCTCAGTGAGTGAGTGAAGCAATTTTAGGTCTAGGGTGTCACTGCTATATCTGGAATGACTTAGAGCCGCCTGAGGTAAGGCTCAGCATCCTTGGAAGAGATGACACGCATGATCGAAAGGTGGGAGTAGATGGGTGGGGGTGCCAGGGGTAGGGTCAAAGAAGTTTGGTGGGAGAACCTGGCTAAGATTAGAGAAGGTGCCATTTAAGGCATCGGTCATACGGGCTGAGTCAGAGGTAAGGTAACCATCAACTCTGAGCTGGCTGGGGGCGGAGTTGGTGGCTTTGCCCCGCAGGTCTTTGATGTTGTTCCAGAACTTTCGTCCTGAGCCCCAGGAGTTAGTGAGTGAGGTCTGGTAATGCTCCGCTTTTGCTTTGCGTAGGGCCCATGTACATTTGTTACTAGCTTCTCTATACTTCTGTCTGTCAGCTGGCTGGCCAGTCTCTTTGGAGAGGTGCCATAGGGAGTCTCTATTACGCATGAGATCCAGGAGGTGGTCATTGACCCATGGTACTGGGTTACCTTTGGCCACTCTTTTGGTGATAGGGGAGACTTTGTCACAGGTGTTGTTAAAGGCAAGGATGAAGTGGTTTAGGGCTAGGTCAGTGTCCAAGGTGTTCGTGACAATGGACCAGTCCATCGACCTGAGATAGGTCTTTAGTTTGGCAAGTTTTCATGGGGCAAGTTTGCACTGGTAGAGTAGTCTTGGGGGGGTTTGGGGGGTTTTCCCGACCAACGGCAGAGAACCGGGGAGTGGTCACTAATGGCATTTGGGAGTACAGTTGTACTGATGATTTTCTTGGGGCGGTTGGTGAACACTAGGTCTAGTAGTGAAGAGGACCCTGTGCGCAGGTTTAGTTTGGTGGGGGATGCGATGAGCTGGGTAAGGTCCTGGGCAGTAGCGGCGTCTATGAGTGGTACAGAAGCTTTGTCTATCCAATTGATATTAAAGTCCCCTAATACGATTTTCTCGGCTAGAGGTGGGAGAGTAGCCAGGTAGGACAGAACAGAGTGGAAGGCACGCGTCTGATCCCTGGGGGGGATATAGACTGTGGTGATGAGGAGGGAGGGGGGGGATTTAGATGTGCCTAGAGTGACTTTTACAGTGATAGCCTGAGGTCCAGGATGGAGTTCAGGGGTGGCAAGTAATTAACCACGGAGGGCCTCTCTAGTAAATACAGTGCAGCCCCCCCCCTCGTTTACCTTGCCGATCCGCCCGGAAAAGGTTGTACCCTGGGAGGTTTATATACGAGTCGGGGGTCAAAGGGGAGAGCCAGGTTTCAGTGAGGGCAATAATGTCCGGTTGGTGTAGGCAGACCCAACCCTGGAAGGCATCCCATTTTTATGTTGCTTGCACGCATGTGCAAGAAACATAGTGCCATCATCTGAGATTTCGGAGGTGCGTCACCTCCTCCTCCAATTCAGTCAGTGAGCTGGCAGGCGCGGCCCCTGTAAGCCAATGCATTTTGGAGCTGTCTATGACACGCTCAAAATGCAGTAACACTCTGATTGAAAGGGGGCTACGCTTCAGTGAGCAGCGATAGCGTAGCTCCCCACGCAGGCGTGCGTGCCCCCTCACGTACTGTGTAGCCGACGGGTGCCCAATCCCTGTCGGCTGAGCTGCATCGTCCCCAGTAGTTGGTGCCCGCTGGGAGCCCACCCAGCGTGGCAATCAGTCCTTTGGCTGATGAGGTGCCCAATCCCTGTCGGCTGAATGGCCCCCCATCCTTGTGCCATGCTGGGCCCACCCAGCATGTCAAGCGTCCGACGATGCTTTTTTTTAAACCTATAAAACAAAAGGTCACGCGCGCATCTCCCGACCCCCCACAACCGCACCCACCACTGCGCTCCAGCCTCCCCACCTCCCCTCACCACATACTTACCTCCGAAATCCAGCGCGACGATCTTCGGTGGACCAGGAACACGTCTGCACTCTTCAAAGCTGACTGCGAACTGAGGAAATGCCAGTAAGCTGTATAATGGGCTAGATGGGGGGGTCAACTTTATTGCATATCTCAGGCATTTTGGGGAATTTTTGCACCAAATTTTCAACATGAGGTTTTAGGACCCCTTCTCATGAATGATGTCACTGTCATGGCGTTATTCAGGCCCGAAGATGATTTAGCTGCAGTGACTGCGAAATCATCGGCCCAAATACCGCCATGACAGTGACATCATTCATGAGAAGGGTCCCAAAACCCCATGTTGAAAATTTGGTCCAAAAATTCCAAAAAATGTCTGTTTTACGAACGTGCATTGCGCAGTTCCTACACAGGCTCGTAAGTTCGTGAAATTTCAATATTTTCACTCCAGATTTTCAACATTGCCATTTTACCACACCTTCTTATGAGTAGTACAGCTGTCATTTTTCACATCTCACCCAAAATGTGTTTCCCGAATTCCGCCCTTGTAGTGCAGAATGGATGCAGTCGGTAAAGCGAAATCAATGTACAGGACAAATTAAGAAAATCACAGTAACACTGTTCATGAGCAGAGGTCTTAAAATGGCTATGTTGAAAATTTGCTGAAAAAATTCCTAAAAATGACTGTTTTGCGAGCGTGCGTTGCGCAGTTCCTATGCAGGCTCGTAAGTTCACAAATTTTCAATATTTTCACTCCAGATTTTCAACATTGCCATTTTACCACACCTCCTCATGAGCAGTACAGCTTTCATTTTTCACATCCTGCCCAAAACAGGTTTCCGCCTATGTAGCGCACAATGGCGCAGTCAGTGTGTGAACTCAGTGTATGGGACACATTAAGAAAATCACAGTGTCACTGTTCATGAGCAGAGATCTTAAAATGGCAATGTTGAAAATTTGGTGAAAGAATTCCTAAAAATGACTGTTTTACGAGTGTGCGTTGCACAGTTCACACGCACGCTCGTAGGTTTGCGAATTTTCAATATTTCCACTCCAGATTTTCAACATTGCCATTTTACCACACCTCCGTATGAGCAGTACAGCTGTCATTTTCACATCCTGCTCAGAACGTGTTTCCGCCATGTAGCGCATAATGGCACAGTTGTGCAAACTCAATGTATGGGACACATTAACAAAATCACAGTGACACTGTTCATGAGCAGAGGTCTTAAAATGGCTATGTTGAAAATTTTGTGAAAAATTTCCTAACAATGACTGTTTTACGAGCATGCGTTGCGCAGTTCCTACGCACGCTCGTAAGTTCGCATATTTTCAATATTTGCACTCCAATGACTTCCAAATACCTAAACAGCACATAGAAGCAAGCAACATTCGGCATTGACAAATGCTTGTTTTAGAAGGCTGCAGATGTTAAGGGTAGTAATACATAGTCCGGTGAATGAGGGAAGGGTAGGTGCATTCACTGGGGCTGGGCCAGGGTTAGGGTGAACATTACCAGATGTGAGCAGGAGGAGGAGCAGGAATATCCTGTGAACGGGGCGCCATTTGCAAGCCTTGCGTGGCCGCGAGCTGCCACCTGAGGGCCCTGTATGGGTGGGGAATGAGGGGATGGGGAGGTTGGAGAGGAAGGGTGAGGCTAATAATAATGGGCAAGGCAAGCGGTCTGAGAATAGGGGTTGGGGACATGACGAGGGCTTAAGTGCTGATTTGGGAAGAGACTCACAGGCGGGCTCCCATAAGGGGGTAGAAGAGGTGTGGGGCCTTGCAGGGTGGAGAGTACTGATGCCAGGCAGGGTATCTGGAGGTAGATCAGAAGAAGAGTTAGCAAGGTATGCATAGCAAGATTCATTGCCTTGTGAAGCCTGCTGAATGTAGTAGTGAAAGCAGCTTATGTCCCTAGTGGTGGAACAGTACAAGCTGCAAATGAGGAAATGGGCTGATTGGTTGCTGAGCCCTTATAAAAGGGAGTGCTCACCAAGAGTGGTGGCGGGGGCGGTGGGGAGCCGACACTTGCGTCAGCGGGGCCTCACAAGCTCTCCAGAGTCCCGCGTGTGAGGAGCTGTGTCTGCGTACCTGTGTAGTCAGCAATGAGGGGTGGGAGAGGGCGAGTCCAGGGCCCTCACGACCTCCAGCGCGGCTCGTCGGAGCAGATTCAGGACCTGAGGAGAGAAGAAAAGGTACAGCAATTTAAATACTTATTGGGTGTTTGTGGGCGGGGGTACTGAGGCGAGTGGCGATTAAAGTTACTGCAGAGCAGATCCAGCATTGTTCCACTACGAGGGGATACTGAGTTAGGTCGGATTTCAATTAAAGCTCAGTTCCGAACTGCGAGGGGAGAGAATACTGACAAAAAACCCTTATGGCACAACTCGAGTACAGCAGAGCTCCGTAGGGGGAGATACAGCCTTTAAATGTTTTTTTTTTTTTTTTTTTTTTTTTTTTAGCAGAGACTCGAGTAAAGCTCAGTTCCAAACTACCAGGGGGTAGATAACAATTTAGTAACGGAGTCACAGTTCTCGTAGCATAAGGTGCAGTGAGGCTAGGTGGCATAACCGAATTGCATAACTATAATTCTAATTAGCAGAAACTCGAGTAAAGCTCAGTTCCGAACTACTAGGGAACAGATAAAAATTCATTAAAGCAGTCACAGTTCTAGTAGCATAAGGTGCAGTGAGGCTTGGTTGCACACCCGATTTGCCTAAAGGTGCAGTGAGGCTTTTGATACCAGGAACTGATTTACAAACAGAGAGCCCAAAACACATTCCAGCACCACAATACCTAAGACTAGTAATCCGACTTAAAAGCTGAGATATGTAGCAGGGACTCTACATAAGAAGACAAAATTAGCATAAAGGTACAGCAAGGCTTTGCTCCCAGGAGCTGATTTTTACAAACAGAGAGCCAAAATAACAGTCTTCACTTCTACACCGACTGGAAATGCATTTTTTAATGAAACAGTAGTTGCTTTAAAACGGTTGTGCATATCTGATTGGCTATTCTCAAGTGCAATTAGTCATTGATTAAATTGCCCAATCATATTGTGTAATTCCACGATTTCAAGGCATTTGTTACATGTGTAGGGTTGATCAAGAAGGTCCCCGGTCAATAATGTATACATATTGCACGCTATGCATTTTATGCCAGTATGTCCAGTAGTGGTTACTATAGTGAAAATGCTACCTTCTGCTATAATAAGAATAAAACAACCAAAAATGAACTAATAGCGACTAAATAAATAACTGAATTATAGGATTAAACAAATGGAACTTAAATAAAAGTAATGAGACAGTGTAAATAAATGTCTGAAATCAAATTTAGTCAAACAAAAAAGATAAAAAACTTCCCAAAGCATAACAGACAACCTAACAGACAAAAGATAAATAAAACCAAAAGTGCAGAACTCAAAATAAAAGACAAATGATGTGGTCAAAAAACACCTAAAAACTATTGGCTAGTTATTATTAATCCTTACTTGATGCCCTAATTAACATTTAGTGCCACACAAACACCTACGTTTTCAATCGTTGATTATATGTCAAACTTTTTTAATAAGTCAGACCACAGCGTGATTGTTGGAATAACCTACCAGATAGCTGAAGACACAAAACTTATGTTCAGAGATAGAATACTCTCAAACACAAATGCACAAGAATGCTACCACACATCCACGCTTCCGCGCTAAACACGCGCGATGACACGCTTGTCTTTGCGCGCGTCTTCACGTGCAAGGCGCGCTTGCCCTGCTCGCTGCAGGGCAGATATTTATACTGGGCTGGACACGGAAGTGAGTTCATGGTCCTGAGAAAGTAACCCTTTCACAGCGCGGTCCCAAACCGAATAAATGTACAAAATAGCAAAGAATGAGTTAAATAAAAGGTGCAGAGCACCACTGCGGTCCCAGCACACTGATTAAAATTTTAAACACACGGACTGATCGTCCCTCTGCCTGTTATTATTAACAGGGCTCTTGGTAAATGGCAGAAACAAACAGTCAAAAGTATATTGTAGAGAACCGAGCTGGGCAGAGCAGTGTCTCACACAGCTTAGTATTATATCTGCTACAGCATCCGATAATTTACACCCTGTTGGCTGCCTCCACACCCAGCTGGTTGGTCTCGCCATCCTCCCGCCCACCTTCCACACTGGGCTGCTAGCCCTAAAATTCCCTGCACAGGGCCCCTCAGTGGCTACCACACAGTTACCTACCTCCTACCATAAACTTCCGTGGGCTTTGCCTAAAGCCAAGCTTCTGTTTATGCTAGTGTTCCTCTTAGCTGGGTACATTTAACCCAACCCCTGTCCTAGCCATCTCAGACCAAACCCCTCCTCTCCCCTCCAACTCCCACTGGGTTTAAAATTAGTCCACCTAAATATATGCAGCCTGCTAAGCAAATTAACCTTGCTTCAGTCATTTGCTCTAGCCATCAGACATGACATACTGATTATCTCAGAGACCTGGGTGAAGCCCTGCAACAAAGATGCAGAAATCTCTATACCTGGCTACACAGTCATCCACCACAACCACTCAGATAATAAAAAAGGAGGCAGCATAGCCATGTACATTGCATCCTCACTTCAGTTTCCCCCGGTCTCGCTATCATTACCCATGGAGTCCAGGGATGCACTAATGCTAAAACTCTCCTTCCCCTACTCAATTCCCACATTTATAGCTGGATCATACTGATCACCTGCCTCCCCTATGCCCTCTATCCTGGATCACCTAGCTCCAAGCTACGCGACCAGGTGGCTGCTCTAAACCTGTCCCAACAGATCTCTGAACCCACCCGCTTAAATCCCAAAACTCAGAACCACACTCTCCTGGACTGGTGCCTCATCTCCCACCCACATAGGATACTTGCTTCAGGCCTCTTCCCAGATGCCCTAAGTGGCCACCACATGATATATTAGTTAAGGAAGATATTCAGGCCCAAGGCTCTCCCCCAGAATACGTATGACTAGGTCCTACAAATCCCTGGACCTCGCCTCCCTCCTAAATGATCTAGCTAATATGGATTGGTCTTTCATCACCTGGGCTACCTCCATTGATTCCGCACTGGAGTTCTTCAAGACCAAGTTAGTTGCAGTCTGGGATCACTATGCCCATCTCAGATGGGCCCAAGTGAGGGGTGCTCGCCTGCCTTGGATCTCATCTGATATCCTTGACCTCCTCAAGGCCAGGGACTAGGCCTGGAATCCTTCAAGGCTTCCGGTACACCAGTGGATCTGCAACAGTATTGCACACTTTAAAATGCCAGCACAAGGCAAATCCACCTGGCTAAAGCTAATTATTTCAAAGTCACCTTCCACACTAACTTAAACAACCCCACTAAATCCTGGAAAGTGGTAAAATAGCTCTTCACCCCACCTTCCCAGCCCCCCACTCCTGTCTTAAATTCAGGCGGCGTCACAGTCACGGATCCCCATGCAGTGGCTGCAGAATTGAACTCCTATTTCACAAACGGCTCCTCTTCACTTCTGTCCTCCCCCATACTGCCCAGCAACACCCCCAGACCACTCTTTCTCCTTCTGTCAGGTCACCCCAACAGAAGTACTCAACGCCCTGCTCGCCCTCAGTCCTTCAAAGAGTAAATGCCCCACTGGCATGGACTCCAGAATGCTCTACCTCGCGGTTCCTGCCATAGCCAGCCCCTTGGCCTCACTCTTCAACCTATCCTCCCTCACTGCTGACCCATCTAAGTGGAAACACACCACTGTCATCCCCCTTCCCAAGTGAGGTGACCCCTCAGTCCCAGGTAACTAACGCCCTATTTCCCTCCTCCTTATCCTGGCAAAACTCGAAGAACACTTAGTTCTGTCACAGCTCTCCTCCTTTCTTGACTTCTTATCCTTCTTCACTCCATTCCAGTCTGGTTTTAGGAAAACCACTCAACCACCCCTTCCCTCCTAAGGATCACTGATTCTATCCTAACTGGTATGGATGTCGGCCACATTACCCCAGCCATTTTTGTCAACCGGGCAAAGGTGTTCAACACCATCTCCCACTCACACTCTTGTCCAAGCTCACTCTTGCCAGGCTCTCCGGCTTGGCCACTAGTTGGTTTCACTTCTATCTAGAAGGCAGGTCCCCATCTGTCAGAATTAGTACTGCCACTTCAGTCTCCCTCCCTGTTATAACTGGTGTACCCCAAGGGTTGGTCCTGGGCCCACTCTTGTTCTCAATTTTCCTCAATGACCTGCCTTCTGCTTGCCCATTCAGGCCCCCATCCTCTGATGTGACGACCAGACTTCAGCAGGACTTCAACAATGTTCAGCACTGATTTCGCTCCAATCAGCTATTTCTCAATGCCAAGAAAACTGTCTCTGTGACCTTTGGCACTAGGCAGAGACTTTCAAGGCTCCACTCAATCCCCATCTTCTATACCCTGGACGGGACAACTCTGGAGGCCTGCACTGCCTTTAGATATCTCGGTGTCTGGCTTGACCAGTACCTTGACTTTTCTGCACATATCAAATTCATTCACAAGAAACTGCACCCCAGGCTAGGTACCTTATACCACAACAGTGGTTGCATCCCACTGCCTACTTGCCGGGAAATTGTGCAGAAAATGATTCTTCCTATTTTTGACTTTGGAGATGTAGTTTACAGTGCCTCTCCTAAGTCCACCTTAGCCAGGCTGGACCCCCTCTTCCACTCCTTCTGTCGTTTTGCCCTTGAATGTCCCTACTCAGCCCTCTACCATACACTGAACCTCCCCTCACTAAATGACTATAGGCAATCCCACTGTGCCAGGATCATGGCCAAGTTCTGTACCCAGTCCCTGCCCCTTTACCATGCCTCTGCCCTAACAGCCTCCAACCTCCAACCTCCCAGCATACTCACTCAGGAACAACGACTCCCATGTTTTGTCTGTTCCACATAGATCCACTGTTGTAGGCCAGGCAGCTTTCAGTTACCACTTGCCTAAACTGTGGAACTCACTTCCCACATGTATTCAGCATGCCCCTCCCTCCCTCTCAATTCCCTCTTCCAAGCACACTTCTCCCCCTCCTGCACATGCACCTATGTTCTGACTACACAGGGTCTATCTCTTGTATACATATTGTATATTTATCTATTTATTGTATATACAGTATGTATTGTACCTGCTCTCTACTTGTCTTGTGTATTGGACTCAACCTACTGTAATGCACTGCACCTTGGAATGTGTTACCTGATTTGTACTATGTCCTGTATAGCAATTGTTTTGCATTCTCCCTCTTCCCCCACTCCCCAGGATGCATCTGGAATCGAGCAGTAGTCTGCTCAGCGTGCCTTCCTGGTTAAACCCTTAAATAAATAAATAAACAATATCTGATGCAGCTCTCACTGAAGCAGAGGGGTAATGGAGGGAGGGACAGCATGGCCTAATGGAAGAGATTCTCTTGAAGATCTACTGTTTTGGTAAGTACATAACTGTTCTACATAACTGTCTTATCTTCATCAAGGATATCTCTTCCATTAGGCCACTCCTTCAGAACAAGTTACAAGTGTACCAAAAAGGCACTGGGAGTATGGTAAAGTCTGATGCATTCAAGACAGGAGGCCTTGCAGTACAGCAACCTTAAAGCCAGCACATCTACAAGAGACAATGTCCAGATTGTAATGTTTGGTGAAGGTGTGGACAGTGCTCCACATGGCTGCAGCACAAATGTCAGCAGCAGAGACATTTCTGAAACAAGCAGTAGAAGTGGCCATCCCACTTGTGGAATGACCATGAACCACACCAGGAAGTTTCTTACTATACTTTCTATAATACAACCTACTACAATGTGCCAGCTATTTGGACAGGCATTGTTTAGACACAGGTGTGCCCTCTTTCCCAGAGGTAAATGAAACAAAAAAAAGAGTAAAATGACAATGGCTATTTAATGGTGTTTCCCCTGCAGATTGAGTGTGTAAAAAGAACTGAAGAGTGATGGGGCTGGCCACATTTATATAGATGCTGATGCGTGATATTGTCGTGGGAGGTCCCTGCTAACAAAAGTTTCCATATGACTCTACTGCCTTATGGCTTTAGTTCCAAAGGTCTGGCTATGGAGGGGATGTAGGATAACAGATGGACCAGACACCAAACTTCAAGTTCAACACACAATCTCTGCATGATGTTTTTTCAAAATACAGTGAATAACCTTCAGCAATGGCATATTCCTTCTTCAGTACATCAGTTTGCAGAAACAGACTAAGTATGTCCTTTCTCTGTACTTAGCCATCGCCTACTGACACTGATCTCTGACCTAAACATTTTTAGTGAAAACCCTTCATTCCTACATGGGTTTCATTTTCTTGGGTAGTGGGGGCTCAAAAAGAAAAAGAAAAAAAAACTATAGACAAAGAACCTCAATGCAGAATCACTGAAAAAATGGTTACCCCAAAGGGCATTGGCAACAAATCAAGTTTAAAAGAAATACAACATCATACATACTTCCATAATGCAAAGCATCATGGGGTATATGTAAATCACCATGGGATTTCAGACTTGTTCTGTTTACAGCAATTTACATGCATTTTAAATAGCACAACTAGCTTAATTTCTATAATAGTCACCTAGTACTTTTTACCATTATTCAAAAAACCTAGTGCCATGGTATTTTCAACATTTACAGGTTTTATAAACATAAGGTATATACATCAATGTATTTTATGACATAGTGCTATTACATACCAAATCCAACAATGATAAACACAACCACAGGGCTCGGTGTTGGGACCAGTGTTGTTTGGGATATTCATTGCAGACATATCATGGGACATCAAGAGCAAGATCAGTCTGTTTGCTGATGATACCAAGGTAGGAGCGGTGGTGGATAACCTAGGGCAGGGGTTCTCAAATGGTGAGGCCAGCCTCCTTGGGGAGGCCCCAACTTGTTCAAGGGGAGGCTCAAGCAAGTCTTAAAAAATATTATATATCACTTTTGAACTTTATAGATTTTGTGTGAAGGGATAAGGCAAACTGAAAGAGGATAATAGTAGGTGAATTTATGTATTTATTCACAAGTCTGTGACCGGGAAAGGTACTGTACACTGAGCCATGGCTTATATCAGGTGTACCCAAGGAAGGGTAGTGAGAGAATACAGTTCAGAATGTAACTGCAAAACACTCAAGCAATACAAAATGAATAAAAGTGCAAATAAATTAACAATAAACTAACAATGTTAGGAACAATTTATTAATTAGGCTGAAGCAGAAGTGTCCAAATACAAGAGTTAACCATACAGGTACTAGGAATAAGAGCAGGTGGGAGCAAAATGATCCCTGAGAAGTTGCTTAAGAGCAGGGGAGAGGCAGAGGTCATCAGGAAGGTTATTCCAGTTAGAGAACAAATGGAAAGCAATCTGATCCATGGAGGTATGGCAGTAAAGGGTAACAATGGTTTGAGAGTCAAAATATTGGAGCAAGTAGGTTGTCCTGATAGGAGGGGGGTTACAATAAGCTTAACATGAGAGCCAGGTATGCAAAGAGGTTTCAATTTATTCCTGATGTACCTGTGAAAAGTAGGCTATTTTTCTATGGGGAGGCCCAAAAATATTTCAGTATTTTGGGGGAGGCTCAAGATCTTTTCCATGGCTTAGGGGAGGCTCACTATGACAAAGTTTGAGAACTGTTGACCTAGGGGAATGGCAGGGGTTGCAGGATAATCTGGCAAAGCTTGAAACCTGGTCAAACACCTGGCAACTGGGGTTTAATGCCAAAAAGTGCAAGGTGCTGCATTTTGGGATGAAGAACCCAAGAAGGAGTTACCAGCTGGGGGGAGTGCAGCTAGCCCAGACAGAGGAGGAGAAGGATCTGGGGGTGCTCATTACAGGCTCAATGAACAACTCGGCACAATGTAGGAAGGCAGATGCAAAGGCCAACAAAATGCTGGGTTGTATTGAAAGGGGTATATCCTCAAGGAGGGAGGAGGTGATTCTGCCACTGTATAGGTCATTAGTTAGACTGCACCTGGAGTACTGCATGCAGTACTGGTGCCTGTATCTGAAGAGGGACATTAAGTTACTGGAGGGGGTGCAGCGCAGGGCGACAAAGATGATCAAGGGGCTGGGGAACTTATCATACAAGAGAAGGCTGAGGGAGTTGAACATATACTCACTGGAAGAGAGGAGGGACATGATTGAAACCTTTAAGTACATGAAAGGAATAAACAAGACAGGTACAGAGGGGCTGTTCAAAGTAAGAGAGAGGAGGGACACCAGGGGCCATGATATGAGTCTGGAGGGAGGAAGGTTCAGGAGGGAGATGAAGAGACACTTTTTTACAGAGAGGGTGGTGGCTGGGTGGCATGCGTTACCTGCAGAAGTGGTATCCAGTAGAACAGTGGACTGCTTCAAAAGGGGATGGGACAGGACAAGGGGGAGGGTTAATGAAGGGGAAGGGTGGAAGGGAGGGGCAGCTGCAGAATCAGTGGTGCTAGCTGCACATTCGAGCAGACTTGATAGACTTCTAGGCCTTTATCTGCTGGCAAATTTTGTATATTCGTATGTTCGTTTGGAGGTCACCACAATAACCTCCCTATATGAGGACCTGAGAAGGAAAAGGAAAATATAAAGAGGACACTAAAGTATAGTCAAGAAAGGGAAGGGGGTACCCCTAGGTGGCCAACCTCATGGACTAGAAATTGTAAAGAATAGATTAGGCTAAGAAATAGAAGAACTGTTGCAACAGATTTAAGAAAAGTTCGGTCCTCAAGAGTGGCAGGAGCTCCCTGTCACACTGGCCTAATGGAAGAGATCCTTGAAGAAGATCAGATAACCAAAGGGGTAACAAATAGGGGATAGGTCATACTTCAGATACATACATGAGAAGAGGAAAGCAAGGGGAGAGATAGTTAGGATAAGGAGGGCAGCAGAGGAAGACTGAGCAGAAGAGGATGAAGAAAAAGTAGACATCCTGAACACATACTTCTGCTCAGTCTTCATAGTGGGGTAAGGGGGAACAACCCACCAGTGATCATCAGGAGCAAAGGGGGAGGGAAGGGGGACTTAAATTCATTTTTAGATGTAAGTGTCTTGAAAGAACGTGCAGCTCTGAAAGTGTACAGTGCTATGGAAGAGGAGGGAAAACACCTAAGGGTACTAAAAGCACTCAGGAAGTTGCTGTCTGCCACACTGATGGCCTTATTCAACAGCTCACTGGATCAGGCATGGTTCCAGAGGACAGGAGGAGAACAGACATGGTGCCTGTACATAAGGGTGGCAGCAGGGAAGAGGATAGCAACTATAGGCCATTGAGTTTCACTTCAGTGGTGGGGAAATTAATGGAAACACTGTTAAAGGAAAGGTTGGTAGAGTATCTTGAATCCAATGGACTGCAAGACCCAAGGCAGCACAAATTTATGGGGTGGAGGGGGGAGGTAATGTCAAATGACTTTAATTGAGTCCTTTGACTAGGTGACCAGGAAAATAGATCAGGGGAGGGCAGTGGACATGTCCTATCTGGACTATAGCAAGGCCTTCAACACTGTGCCACATATGAGACTAATTAAGAAATTGATCAGCCTAGAGGTGGGATCCAGAGTGGTGAACTGGGTTGGAAACTGGTTAATGGATAAGCAACAGAGGGTGGTGGTTAATGGCAATCACTTCCTTGATGGGAAAGTGACTAGCGGGGTGCCACAGGGCACAGTATTTAGATCAGTCCTCCTCAAAGTCTTTATAAATGACACTGCAGATGAAATGGAAGGGAAGGTATGCCTTTTTGCAGATGATACCAACATTTGTAATAAAGTGGACAATGAGGAAGGGTTAAAAAAATGTGTAGTGATCTTGAGAAACTCAAGGAATGGTCAAGAGCATAGCATTTGGAATTCAATGCCAACAAGTTCAAAATCATGCACCTCTGGCATAAGAAACCAAGGACTGAGTATAGAACTGGAGGGAGGTACTTTCAGTCACTAAGCAGGAAAGGGACCTTGGGGTTATCATATCTGATTACCTCAAAGTGGCAGGGCAGTTGGGTAGGGCCAGTGGGATGCTGGGATGTGTAGGTAGAGGTATCTCCAGCAGGAGGTGGGAGAGGTGGTGTTGCCACTATATTGCTCACTGATGAGAGCCCACCTGCAGTATTGTGTCCAGTTCTGGAAGCCACACCTCAGAAAGGACATACACAGGGTGGAGGCAGCCAGATAAGGGCAACTAAAATGATGCAGGGGTTGCACCAAAATCCCTTGAGGAGAGACTGAGGGATCTCAACATGTACACCCTAGAAGACAAAAGAGTAATAGGGGACATGGCAGAGTCCTACAAGCACCTAACAGGGGTACACAGGATGCAGGATGAGAGTCTTTTTCAAATGAGGAAGAGCAGAAAGACCGATTGGAAAAACAAGGCCCAAACAACCATAAGTTTAAATTAATTTATTTATATGTATAAATCTCCAAGGAATTAAAAAAAAACAGTGTATTTACAAAAACCAATGTTTCAGAGTAAATCTCCTTCCTCAGGGTTACCCTGGTTAAAATTATGTAAATCAATACAATCAAATGACATACTATTCCCTTACCTATGAAAATAACTATTAGGATTCTTAAATTTTTCACAACGTATTTTCTCTGATCCTTTATGTTTCACAATACAAAGTCTCTATGATTCCTTTGGTTATTTTAGTGCCAGTTTACTTGCTAAAATGCAGCATGCTTTCCCCCACCGCTATCTCTATCTGAGTAAGGCTAGAGCACCAGAATCAGAGGACATGCGATGAAGCCAGAGGAGAGGAAGTTTAGTAGGTATATGCAGAAGTAATGCTCACTGAAACAGTGCTAGATGCCTGGAATAGAGAGAGAGGAAGTGTTGGAGGTGAAAATAGTAGGGGGCTTCAAGAATGTGTGGGCTAGACATAGGGGAATATTAGGAAATGGGCAGGGAATAAGGAGGGTCATCAGAGACCAGCAAGGGTCTTTGGAGACAGACTAGCCAGGGACCATCTGAGCAGACTGGGTGGGTCAAGCAGTCCTTTTCTGCCAACAAATTCTATGTGTCTATGTTATTAACAATTGTAATTTGTGTCAATATGTAAATCAAGAAACCAAAGAAGAGGCAATTCTGGATCTGGTCCTGAGCAACATGTGTAATGCTATAACTTGGTGTCAAACAATGGAACAACTGAACCAGATGTAATTACAGCATGGTAGCATTTGAAATACAAATGGAACTGGTTGTAGGAGACTTACTCTGAAACATTGATTTTGTAAGGAGGGAGAGGGGGACGTGACAAAAACTATCAAGTACCTCAAGGGACTCAACAAAGTCCAAGAGTGTAGCATCTTTCAGAAACAGAGATGTGTAAGAACAAGGGGGCACAATTTGAAGATGGGGAGGCGGCTCAGGGGCAACATGAGGAAGTATTTTTTCACAGAGAGGGTGGTGGATGCATGGAATGGCCTTCCTGAGGAGGTTGTGGAGTCAAAAACAGTGGAGGAATTTAAGAATGCATGGGACAGACATAAGGCTATTATAGTGGGGTGTAAGAGAAAGTAGGCTGTTGGTTAACTAGGATCTGCAGCTTATCCAATAGGTAGGGGAATTGACAGACTAGGTGGGCCAAGCAGTCCTTATCTGCCATCAAATTCTATGTTTCTGTGTTTCTTGTAGAAAAGGGTCAGACTGTATTATAATTACAAAGCTGGCCGACATAGCAATGTATAGTAGGAGAAGATTTTAGTAACTGGAACTGGGGCAAAGAAACAATGGAGAAGGGCAAAGAGACAATGGAGAAAAATACAAATGAACAATGGGGTGTGCAAAAATTGAAGCCATTATAGTTAAGAGAAAAATATTTACTTCGAAAGGCAAAATACAGTAAGATAGGAGTGAAACCAGTGTGGCTAAAGAGCAAACTGCAGGAGAAAATAAGTGCAAAAAGAAAGCTTACAGGCACGTAAAATCAAACAGTACAATGGAGGCAAAGTAGAAGTACAGGCAGGAAGAAAGTTAACATGTGTAAGAGACTAATAAAGCAAGATTAGCAATGGGAAACTATGGAAACTTTAAGGAATTTTACAGTATATGAATGGTGAAAGGAAAACCAACAATATGGTGGCCTCTCTAAGAGTGAAAGAAAAGATAATTACAGATCAAAAAGAGGAAGCAAAAGAACCAACTGATACAAGAAATTTCTCATCCAGTATATTGGCCTATATCTCGGTCTGGGAGAAATATTTTGAACGTTGTTTATGATGACTCTGTCGATCACGGAATGCCAGAAAGTATAGCCTCTATTTTGTCAGAATTCTTACACCAGATGAAGTCAGGAAGGCAACTGAATCTTTTAAAAGCAATTAAGGCCCCAGACTGTGATAAAATACCAGCTGATACTTTTTATGTTAAATTTCCTTTGTGGAATTATACACTAACCCACTTTTTCAATAATTATATCATACAAAAGCAATAAGACACAACAGAGTGTGGGTTGTTGATTGATAAGAGCATTCCCCCAGGTGCATTGTTAGGCATGAGGCTCTTGCGCCGAGTGACTACAGCAGCTGTGTAGTGCTCTTATCAATCAACAACCCACACCTTGAAGTGTCTTATTGCGCTTATAAAATGGATAACAACTATTTCTATAACAATCAAACAAAACTCTGGACACATTATTAAAAATTTAATAATAGTATGTTATTTTATTTAAATATGGTGAAAAAATAGTCCCCAGACTTGGGTAGAGGAGTGGTAAAATTGATTGAATAGCAACTCACTGAAAAATGCTAAACTAGTGAATTGGAGGGACAGCAATGTATTATTTGAGCAGTTTGGGTCTGCCTCCACCTGTGTAACTGTATTTTCACACCTTTTCTCTTTGTTTATAAAGTATTATTGTATTGCCTACTTTCTTCATCCTGTTTTTTTTTCTGTTTTACCCCTCTTTCAAGACATAAGGGTCCAGATATTCAAAGGGGATGCACCTGGCGCAATCCTGCATTGTGCCCCGGTGGGATATTGACATGGTTGCCTGGAGCAGCGCAAATCCTGATGTGTTGGGGTGGAATGATAATGTATGCAGCACAGATGCAGACGGGGTGCCCATGCATATGCAGCACATCCCGATATTCAGCCCGAGATCTGTGGCACATATGCTGGCGCACCCCTGCACTACGCTGCATGGGGGGCCTCAAAGTTGAGCCCGTGCTGAGTAGGAACAAAGCTCAGCCACTCACAGATGGGCTGCTGTGTTGCAGGGTGGGCAAGGGGTTCTGTGTGGGTGTGGGGGTGCCACTTTGTCACCAGGGCATTTCAAGATGGGATTTAACCGCGATCATGGCAACTGGTGGGAGGGGTTCCACTGGACCACCAGGGACACCAGGGACATCTTAAGATCATGATCGGGCATCGGGGACTAGGGTGGGAGGAGGGACCACTGGACCAACAGGGCTGGAAATGTTTCCTACACATCTGGGATTCAGGGGCTGGGGGGGCACTAGACTACCAGGGCTCTCATTATAAACATATACTGCATGATTGCAGCTATGGGGCGGGGATGCCCTGGGATCCCCATAGCACACATCATGCTGTGCATGACACCAGGCACAAGTCACCGGCCTGCCCTGTGCAAGGCATGCAAATGGGGCCATAATGACATGCAAATGGCCCCATTTGTTGCCTTACATATATGCTCCTTCATTTGCACGCCCTGCCAAAGTATGCTGATGATGCACCTAAGCACAGCTGCACTTGGCTGGCATCCTGCTCTATCTGTGGCTTGCGCTAGCGGAGTGCCACTGTGCCATGCGCACTTCATGCACTGCCCATGCCATATTCAATGGTGCTGCGCCATGGTGCAGCACTGTTGAATATCACTTGGGCCTGGCCCCAGTGCATCACAGTTGCGCTGCACCCAGGCTTGTGCTACTACCTGGTGCAGTCTGAATATCTCAGCCAGAATGTTTATCATGGAATGTTTACCGTGGAATACAGGGATTCAAAATTCTGCTCAGTTGTGCTGGTAGAATGTTACTCTCCTAACATACTGTACACACACAACAAAGGCCTGTTTTAGAACCAGTGACTCAATTATCTCACTGTCAGGGCAAGCAGAAGAGATTTCCCTGATGAGCAGGTGAAGACAGAATGGGGATTTTTCACTGTTAGTAAAGAAACAGTTGTAATGAAAACTATAAATAATACCTAATGTTTCTAATGTGTTTATGTGTGTAAGGAGAGTGTGATGTTCAGGGAAACAACGTTTAATTAATTTGTTTTATTTTTTATTTAAGGTAGTTTTATTTTAGGGCCCCCGTTGAAGGTTTTTACAATGTAAAGGTAGCAACAATGTTTCTGATAGAAGATCAGTTCTGGTTGCAGAGGTACTGATGGAAGATAGTTCTGGTTGTAGGAGGACTGGTTTGCCCATTGTGTGATGTGGTTTAGGATCAGGATGACTGTGTGTATATAGAGATTTAATGTACAGTCAGCTGATGTCTCTTGGCCAATGAGATTTCTAGATTTTTTCTTGTCATTTTGTAATATGGTTTATACCATACTATGGTAGATAAGAACAGGAAAAGGCTAATAGGTCCATAAGTGCTGCTTTTGCACTATTTCAGTGGTAATATATCCATCTGTGAGTTGTTGGTCATATGCATATCCAGTTTTTTCTTGAATTCAGGCTTTTGTTTGCTGATTATCAATTCTGACAGAATAGTCCAAAGACCGCTGGATTAAAAAGTGTTTTCTTTTCCCTGTTTTGAATGCACATCTTTTTATTTGGAAGAGATGACCTCTACTTCCACTTTGGTCAGGTTTAAAATTCATATTCAGCTGGTACTTAAGAGTGGGTCATTAACAATCTTGTACAATAATAAGAGAAGTCCCCTTTTAATTGTTGTTTATATAGGGGCATCAGGTTAAGATTTTTAATTCTCTCCCCCTATGAACTATCATTGAGTCCATCAGTTGCCTTATTTACACACCTCTGCACCCTTTCCAGACTGCCAGTCTCACTCTGTTTATATGATACCCAAAACTGAGTGGTATAGTTCACAATCGGGTGGATGTACTCTAGTTCATGGTTGAATCTGCATCTTGCTGCCCCTGCTTTCAAGCCCTTCCAACTTTGCCACACTGTCCACTCTGACCACCTGTTCTTTATGGCAAGTCCATCATTTGGATGCTACCTGTTACGCCTATTCTCCCTGTTGTTTAGTATATGCTAATTTATTGACAGTTGGTGTAAGGTTGCTCCATTGTAATTTTACTGACCGTTGGTAGAAGGTTAGCACCATTGTTTTGTACAAAGTGTGATGTACCTTGCTTGTTTCATATGTATGTAATGTCTGTAATATGTTTTTTGATGTGGAACCTTTCTAAATGAGCTTTTGTTCAAAGGTATTTTCCAAACAATAAACAATACAATACAATGTATGCTCTGTATAAAGGACCTAGGAAGTGTGAGCTCCAGAATGACTATGCATGCTTTTTTTTAAATTGATCATAAAAAACAATTAGCATGGACAGCCACTTCTAAATATTGTTTAAGATTGGCTGGTAACCATGTCCCCCAGATCTTTTTCATGGTTTATGGCTTTTAGTGGGTGTCCTGCAGGGGTGTATCTGTGCCTTGGATATTGTGTTCCAATGTGCATCACTGCACATTGTGGGAGGCTGGTTGCAAACTGACAAGCAAGAGTATACAAGGAATTGACTCTGGTTAACAGCCACACTCCTGTGAGGAATAGTAGTAGCTCGATGTCTACATGCCAGTGTGATGAGCAATCATGATATGCACTGAATACAAATTGTTTTTATTTGTTCGTTTTTGAATTATTGTTTCCTTGTCAATATAAATATCTTAAAATGTTTAACTTATTCTGGTTGCTTGTGAAAATGGGCATCACTTTGTCTACCATGCTTACCAGTATAATCAATAAAACAAACAACAAACAAACACTGGTCATGATTGAAATGCACCCCTTCCCAATTCATTTGCTCATGCCCCTACCTTATTTAGATCAGATTGTATTATATCAATTTGTGGAGAGTTTGCTGAAAGTTTAAACTTGTACCGCCTATTTTAGTATCATCCACACATTTCTCACACCATCCCAAAATCTTGTATCAAATGCTTGGAAGGGTTGCCCTATTCATAAAAAGGGCTGTGCAGATAATCTCACTACATATCATGCAATTTGCATAATTAATTGTGTCTCCAAGGTGGTCACTAAGATAATCCTATTTAGACTGGAAAAAGAGGTTGAGGGAAAGAATATATTATTTCTCATCAGCTCGCTTTAGAAATAATCATTCCACAAATTATTTCAGTTATGCTTTGGATCATTTGACTGGCATGCATATAGTGTTAGAAAAGTAAAATGTTATGTTGCATTTATCAAGTTGAAATCAAACGTTGACTATTTATCAAGAAAAACTTTGTAGTAATATTTATTTCTACTGAAAATACAGAGGGATTATTTTTAGCAGTTATATTCAGAAGGAACTAGAAGGGGACAGGATCAGATGTGTTTCAGTACAGTAGCTGCTTCTTGTTATTTTTACAGGGTTTCTTGTGGATTTTACTTGGTAGAAGGTTATTTTTTTTCTTTCTTACTACTTCTAAGGGGCTAGCAGGGTATTGTTTTTGGGTCTGTTGGCAGTTTGAAAACTGGTTTGGTGGCTGTAATTGGGCTCATTTGTTGGATGTTTCACTGTGTAACAGGCTGCACTGGTGGAGGCCTATTTCTTCTGATTTAAAACCTGTTTGGTGGAATTTGCTTGGGGCTGGTTATTTGAATTGGAGACCTATATCTGTTAATTTCAAGCCTATTTTGATGTGTTGTTAGTGAAGCTGATTGAATTGGAGACCTGTTTCCTTTGGTAGCAAACATATTTTGGGGGCTTTGAGTTGCATTTTGATTCCTTTTTGCTGACTTCACTAGCTGCAAAGGTTAGTGCATAGTGGGGGAAGGGTGTTAATGGTCTGGCCAGGTCTCACTCAGCTAATTGACTGGAGGCAGAGCTGATTCAGGTTTGTGGTGTTAGTTGCTTTGGCTTCTCAGAAGGAACTAGAAGGGGACAGGATCAGATGTGTTTCAGTACAGTAGCTGCTTCTTGTTGTTTTTACAGGGTTTCTTATGGATTTACTTGGTATTAGGTTATTTCTTTTCTTTTTTGCTACTTCTAAGGGGCTAGCACGATATTGTTTTTGGGGATGCTGGAAGTCTGAAAACTGGTTTGGTGGCTGTAAGTGGGCTCATTTGTTGGATGTTTCACTGTGTAACAGGCTGCACTGGTGGAGGCCTATTTCTTCTGATTTAAAACCTATTTGGTGGGATTTGCTTGGGGCTGTTTCTTTGGTTGCAGGGCCTGGAGGGGCAGACACAGGGCTGATACACTCTCTCGAGAGTTGGGTGTAGGCCCTAATCCCACCCTCCCCACCCTCCCTCCCCAGAGCTCTGCTTATTTATAGGGGAACACCTGCCCTGCAATTGGAGAAAAAGGCTACAGGTGCAGCTCATGTAGTTCTAGCCACTGGGGGTTGGATTTAAAGGCTGGGAGAGAGGAGCTTAGGGAGTTGGTCACTTCCCTTATAAGTTTACTGTGTTGTACTGCACCTAGTAACAGGGTTACTGGTTTACTGTGGGACTGTATCTAGGATTAGTGGGTGACATGATTAGTCAGTAGGGGTGTATCTTGGACTAGTGGGGAATGGTGGCTCACCCAAGGAAACCTACTTGGAGGGGGATGGGACCATGAGTCATTAGGGCCGGCATCTTTGGGAGGGTGGTGGGGTGCACAGGGTGTGGGGCAGCCATGATACTGGACTGGACTTGGAAGTTCAGTGGTTGCCCAATGTGCTACCAGCTGGCACAGCTTAGGAAGGAGGTTGCAGGGATTAGGAGACAGCTGGGTGAAGGGGGAGGTATCATTGGGGAAGAGGGCAGGGGATCTCACATGGGGTTGCACCAAGCACTGGGGGGGCATAGGGAAAGGAGTGCAGGAGAATACTCTGGGGTCACATAGAGACCCTGGCAGAGGGGGCCCAAAAGAAGGACACTACCAAGGAAGCAGGCAGGTAACTGGGGACCCTCACAAAGGGGGGCCAGAGGGACAACATACTCAGGGAAGTAGGCAGATGGCTGGGGCTGGACAGAAGGAAGCAAAGTGGGGAGGTGGATCGGACCTTACGCTCAGTAACCACTTCAATTCTCTTCTTCTGCTTGAGGATGAGGGGGGTGATGTAGCCATGACAGGGGTGGTTAAAAATGGGAAGGGAGTGGGGGGCAGGAGGTGAAGGCCGGATAGCAGGAGGAACAGGGGGGAACCTGGAATGCAGGAAAATGGAGGGAGCAGTGGATCAGAGCAGGAGGGGCAGGGGAAAGAGGGAGGAAAGCGCAAGGAGAAGGACCAGTTGGGAAGAAAGGGCAAGGAGAAGGACCAGACATACAAGGAGGATACAGTAAAGGGAGCTGAAGGTTTAGGCCAGGGGAGCACAAGAAGCAAGGAGGGACTGAACAGAGACAGGAAGGAAAGGAGGACGAGCCAGGCTAGTTTAGCAGATGGGGGAGAAGGACCAGTCATGAGCAGTGAGGGGGGAGTTAGCGAGGCACAGAAGGATACTCGGGAGGAGGAGAGGCATAGGATCGGAGAGGAGGGGATGGCCAGGGTAAATGAGGGGGCATGTGGCACCCAGATAGGGGGAGGAACAAGGAGCCGGCTGGGTGGAGGGGCCTGTAGAAAGGATGAGGGACATGGAAGGGGGGAAATGGAGGAAAAAGAGCAGTCAGAGTACTCCTGTCAGGGGATTCTATGATCGGGATATCAAATGGGATAGGGAGGGGGAAACCTGGCCAGTTAGAACAAAATGCTTCCCTGGACTAACGGTGCACAAGGCCAAGCACGAGGTATATCAGCTGGCAAAGGATTGTGGGGTTTCCTGGACATACTGGTCCACCTGGGTACAAATGACATTGAGGGAAATAGTGAGCTAGAGATACAGGCAAGGTTCAGGGAGCTTGACAGAGTCTGTCATGACATAGGGTGCACGATTTCCTTCTCGGAAATCCTGCCGGTGCCAAGGGCTAGTGGGGAACACAAAAGCAAGATTAGGGAGATAAACCAGTGGCTCAGGGAGTGGTGTGAGGCCAGAGGGTATGGGTTGATGGGGGACTGGGGGGAGACCAGGGAGGATAAGGACCTGTATGCTAGAGATAGGCTCCATCTCAATTTGGAGAGGAGGAGAATCCTTAAGTTAAAAATAGAGGGGTTCATTGGTGAAAAGTGGGGTTTAAACTTGTGAAGGGAGGAGGGATGGGAGAAAAGGCTGTTGAGTGGGGTCTGATAAAGGAGGGACTCTGTCTCCACCCCCCTGGGGAGCTGGAGGAATGTGGGAAAAGGCCGACTGGTAAAGTGCAGACCAGGGGAAAACGGAATCCCCATGGGAACATGAGCAGGGGAAATGGAAGTATAGGCAAAGGGTGGAAGGTAGTCCTGCTAAATGCCAGGAGCCTGGGCAATAAAATGCCTGAGCTCCAGGCGATGCTAACTGAGGGAGCGGTGGATGTGGCAGTGGTCACTGAGACCTGGGCCACTGCAGGACATGACTGGGACCTGAACCTGGAGGGTTACACTATGTTCAGGAAGGACAGAGGGGAGGGAAGGGGAGGAGGGGTAGCAATAATAGTCAAAAAACTGTATTGGCATAGGGGGAGTAGAGGAGGTGGAGGGAACCGTGGAGGCAATTTGGGTCACCTTGATAACAGGGGGGGCAAGAGAGCAAAAATAGGAGTGATGTATAGACCCCCTGCGCTGGTGGAGGAGCTGGAGGAGAGTCTGGTGACAGATGTCGGGAGACACTGAAGATTGGGCAGGGGAAGGGTGGTGGTGTTGGGGGACTTAAACATGCCAGGAACAGACTGGGAGACTATGACATCCTTGGTAGCCAGGGAACAGAGGTTGTTGGATGTCTTTCAAGATGCGTTCCTAACTCAGCAGGTAGAGGAACTGAGCAGGGAGCCGTGGGTACTGGATGTGGTCCTGGTAGACAGTGACCAGATTGGGGGCCTGGAGGTAAGAGACCCGTTGGCAGGGAGTGACCATGCCACAGTCTGGTTCTGCCTGGACCTAGGAGGGTTAGAAGGCTGCACAAAGACAGAGGTAACTGACTTCAGGGGGGCCAGATTTTAAGGAAATGGGAAGGATCCTTAAGGAGCATTTGGATGTGATTGGGTCAGACTTGGACGCTGACAGTAGGTGAGAAATAATTAGGAGAGGGGTGCAGGATGCTACCAGCACCTGTGCCAGAGTAAGATGAAAATGCAGTAGGGCCTGAAAACCCTGCTGGTGGACCAGGGAGGTCCAGGAGGTGGTGCGGGGAAAGAAGGCAGCCTATAGGCAATTCAAGTGCTCAAGGAGTGAAAGGGATCAAGGGGAGTACGAACTGATGACTAGAAGGGCCACTAGGGTGGTGAGGCCGGCTAACACAGAAACATAGAATTTGATGGCAGATAAGGACCGCTTGGCCCACCCAGTCTGCCCATTTCCCTACCTAAAGGATAAGCTGCAGATCCTAGTTAAGCAGCAGCCTACTTCTTCCTACCCCCACCCCCTAGAATTGCCTTATGACTGTCCCATGCATGCTTGAATTCCACCACTGTTTTTGACTCCACAACCTCCTCCAGAAGGTCGTTCCAGGCATCCACAACCCTCTCTGTCAAAAAATACTTCCCTAAATTACCTCTGAGGCACCCCCCCATCTTCAAATTGTGCCACCTTGTTCTTGCACACCTCTTTTTTTGAAAGATGCTACCCTCTTGGACTTTGTTGATTCCTTGAGGTACTTGAAAGTTTCTATCATGTCCCCCTCCCTCCTTTCCTCGAGGCTATACATATTAAGCTCCTTAAGTCTCTTCATATGTCTTCCAGTACAGACCCTGCACCATTTAGTTGCCCTCCTCTGGACAGCTTCCATCCTGTCTATGTCTTTGCGGAGATTGGGTCTCAGAACTGCATGATACCAGATGGGGTCTGACCAGTTGTCTGTACAGAGGATAATAACTTCTTGTTTTCTACTGGTGATACCTCCCTATGCATCCCAGTATCCCCCAGCCCTCCTTGCTGCCCTCTCACATTGCTTGCCCACCTTTAGGTCATCTGATCTGACTACCCAGGTCCCTTTCCATTTTGTTGTTGTTAGTATCTCACCCCCATTGTGTACTCTTCCCTGGGTTTTGTTTCCCAGGTGCATTACCTTGCACTTCTTAGCATTGAATCTAAGCTGCCATACATTTGACCATTCCTCTAACCTTGCCAAGTCCCTTCTCATCCTTTCCACCTCCTTGTGCATCAACTCTGTTGCAGATCTTTGTGTCATCTGCAAAGAGACATCTTTCCTTCCAGTCCCTCTGCAATGTAAAGCTTATAAAGACATTGAAGAAGACCGGTCTAATACTGAACCTGCGGTACCCACTAGTAACCCCTTTCTTCAGAGTGGACTCCATTTACTATTACCCTCTGTGTCCTATTCTCCAGCCAATTCTTTACCAGGCTGTCATCTTGGGACCCACTCCCAGGTTGGCTAACTTGTATATTAATCTTTTGTGTGGGACTGTGTCAAATGCCTTGCTAAAGTCTAGGTAGGCCATGTCCACAGCCCCCTCCCTGATCTACTACTTTGGTCACCCAGTCAAAGAAATCTACAGATTCGTCTGGCATGACCTTCCCGCTGTGAATCCATGCTGCCTTGGGTCCTGCCCTCTGGCCTCTAGGTACTCGACAATTCTTTCCTTCAGAAGTGATTCCATCATTTTCCCTATCACTGAGGTTAAACTAACAGGTCTGTAGTTTCCTGCTTCTGCCTTGCTCCCACTTTTGTGAAGGGGAATCACATCTGCCCTGCTCCAGTCCTCAGGTACCACCCCATCCTCCCATGATTTGTTAAAGAGGGTAGTCAGTGGTGTCACTAGTTCTACCCTTAGTTCTTTTAGAATTCTGGGATGAATCCCATCAGGCCCCATTGCTTTGTCCACCTACAGATTTAAGAGTTCTTTCAGAACCCTTTCTTCTGTAAATGGGTTGGTATCAACTTCTGTACCTAGAGTGTTTCTACTGTTTGTTTTAGGTACCTCCCCCTCTTCATTTGTAAATACTGAGCAAAAATATTGGTTTAGTATCTCTGCCTTTTCACAGTCACCCTCTGCCCACCCCCTTCCCTTTATTAAGCCTCACTATCCCTCCCTTGGTCTTCCTTCGCTCCCTGATGTACCTATAAAAGGTTTTATCCCCCTTCTTAACTGAGTTGGCTATCTTTTCCTCAGTTTGGGCCTTTGCTGTTCTGACTGCCTTCCCAGCTTCCTTTTGCTTTAACTGATACAGTTCTCTGTCCTGCTCCTTCTGTGATTCCTTGTACTTCCTGAATGCTTTCTTTTTCTCTTGAACCTTCACTGCCACTTCCTTTGAGAACCACAGTGGTTTCTTACATCATTTCATTTTATTTACTTCACACAAAGGCTTGTTACCTCTGTGATGGCAGTTTTTATTATTCTCCATTGTTCTTCCACCCCTCCTTCCTGCCCATTTGCTAGTGCATTCCTTAGGCAGTCACCCATTTTGGCAAAGTCAGCCCTCCTAAAGTCCAGTACTTTTGCCTTTGTATGGCTTGACTCTATTGCTGTGTTTATAGTGAATCATACTGTTCGATGGTCACTAGTTCCCAGATGGCTACCCACTTCTACATCTGTGATCCTCTCTCCATCTCCATTTGAGAGAACCAGGTCTAAGATTACTCCCTCTCAAGTGGGCTTCAATACTAGTTGTCTAAGGCATGCCCCCTGTAGGGCATCTAGAATAACCCCACTCTTCGAAGTGGCTGCTGCAACTGCACTCCAGTTAACATCTGGCATATTCAGATCACCCATCAGCAATATCTCCTTTTCTGCCATTCTAAGTATACTTTCTATCATTTCCTTGTCCATTTCCTCCCCCTGAGAAGGGGGTCTGTATACAACCCCTGTGCGGATTGTAGTGCCATTGCCTGTCTCCAAATTTACCCACAGTGCTTCTCCTCCATGTTTACCCTTTTGTTCTGTTGCTTTGATTCCTTCCCTTATGTAAAGAGCTACTCCTCCTCCTCCTCCTCTTTTACCCTCCCTGTCCCTCCTGTAGATAGTGTATCCTGGTATGTTTACGTCCCAGTCATGGTTTTGTGTGTACCATGTTTCTGTGACTGCCACAATATCCAGATGTTCTTCCTCCATCAAGGCCACTAATTCAGGAAGCTTGTTACTCAGACTATGGGCATCGGTACTCATTGCTCTCCATTTTTTGATGGCTTTACCTTCTGTTGCAGCATCCCCCACTGACCTTTCTACCTCAGTCTTTTTCTCATTTAGTACCCTGTTTTGTAGGGAGAGGCTGGGATTTTCCTGCTGCTTATCAGTGCCTCCCACCTTGACTAGTTTAAAAGCTTGCCAATGAAGCATTAAACTGATTGCTCAAAAGACTTGTTCCCTTCCTGGACAGATGCAGACCATCCTGCCAGTATAGGCTGGTGTCCCTCCAGGTGGAACCCCAGTCCCCAATGAAGCCAAACCCCTGTGCTCCACACCATTTTTTCAACCATTCATTAAACTGCATGATACAAAGTAGCCTTGCCTCACCCATGCCATTGATAGGCAGCACCTCTGAGAAGGATACTGTGTGTGCTACTTGTCTTAGGCCCCTCCCCAACTCTACAAAGTCCTCCTGCACTGCTCTAATCTCATGATGAACCAAGTCATTTGTCCCTAGGTGGAGAATGATGTCCCGCACAGACTCCCGTGCAGCTGTTCTCGTGATCCTGAGGATGTGCTTCCTGTCCCTCCAAGCCATGGCACCAGGCAGGCACCTTACTTCAGTTTTCCCTGCTCCCCCTAGTTCTATCCCCCTAATAATTGAGTCCCCCACCTGGAGCTGCTTCCTTTCCCTGTGGTGTCCTCTGCCTCCTTCCTGTGGGCCTCGCTTGTGACAGTTGTCCTCAGCCTCCTTAGTTTCCTCTGTGGGTGCATCCATAGGGGAGCAATGCTTCCCCAGAATGGTGTATGGATTGTGGAGTGGAACAACTGACTGGGTGCACCTCTGTTCCACCATCCTCACCCTCCCTGAGCCCACTGTAGTCCAACTGCTGTGCTTTCTTCGCAACCTCTGAGGTAGTGGTGGTGGCTCTGGTGCTCTCTGGATGGGGGAGGTTCCCTTCCTACTGTCCAGTGTGGCCTGGGGAAGGTTCCCTTACTACTGTCCAGTGTGGCCTGAAGATGGGCAACTTCCTCCCTCAGGGCAGAGAGTTGTCTGCAAATAGAACAGCATCTCAGCCTCCAGAAAGACTCCCAGAAGACTGCTGCCCCACAGCCATTACATTGCACTACTCCCCACATGTTTATCTACTTTTTTTGTGTGTGTGCGTGTGTGATTGGTTTGTTATATAGAAATATATATATTATACAATGTGTATGCTTATATTGTCAGTGCAGTGTGCTAGAGAGGATATGACAGTGATATGCACCTTGCACTCTTGAGGAAATGATGTCAGAACCCAAGGAAGGAGCAGAACCTGGCCAGGGAAATTAGGAGAGGGAACAAGGGGTTCTTTAGATACATTGGGGAAAAATGAAGGGTGAAGAGGCAGGTTAGCAGGATTAAAACAGGAGAGAGATGGGCACAAGACCTGGGGGAGCAGGCTGAGGTACTAAATGAATACTTCACCTCAGTTTTCACCAAGGCAAATGGGGGTGCTGCATCATACATGGGAGGAGACAGTGATACTGAGGAGGGGGGACCCTTACCGATCAGCAGGTCTGGGGAGAGGGGGAGGCATCACTGGCAGGAGGGGGGAAGGCTAAGCAGGGAAAAGAGGTAGCAGAGGTGGAAATCACAGCAGAGAGAGTGAGGGAAGCCCTCAGGTCCCTTAAGACGGAGAAAGCACCGGCGCCAGATAAATTACATCCCAGAGTGCTGAAGGAACTTGCGGATGTCATGGCGAAACCCCTGGCAGAGCTTTTCACCACCTCTCTGAGGACAGAGTGGGTGCCCCAGGACTGGAAGGTGGTGCATATACTGCCTATCCACCAGGGGGGATCAAGGGAGGTGGCAGAGAACTACAGGCCTGTCAGCCTGACATCGGTGGTGGGCAAGGTGATGGAGGACATTGTCAAGGAGAGGCTGGGGGGACCTGGAAAAGTCCCGGTGCCTGTATGATAGACAGCATGGATTCGTCCCAGCAAAATCATGTTGACAAACCTTGTGGAGTTCTATGACTTAGTGACTAGTGCCTTGGACCTGGGTAGACCAGTGGACGTCCTCTTTCTAGACTTCAGCAAGGCATTTGACTCTGTTCCTCATGAGGGCCTGTTGGATAAGCTGGGAGAAATGGGGTTGGGGAACCAGATGATCAGATGGATAGACAATTGGCTCCAGGACTGGACCCAGAGGGTCATAGTTGGCGGGATAGTCTCATCCCCAAGGAGGGTCATTAGTGGGGTCCCACAGGGATCAGTCCTTGCGCCCCTCCTGTTCAACGCCTACATCTCTGACATAAGGACAGGTATCAGGAGTGAGATGAGTCTCTTTGCGGATGACTCAAAACTAGGGGCAGTGGTGGAGGGGAGGAGGGGAAGGTGGCCCTACAGGTGGATCTGGAGGCTCTGGAAAGATGGTCTAGAAAGTGGAAGCTGAGGTTTAATGCAGGGAAATGCAAGGTACTGCACCTGGGGGCCAGAAACCCGGGCCAAGTGTACACCCTGGAGGGGAAGCTCAAGTCTCGATGGCTGACGAGGACCTGGGGGTTGTGGTGGATGTCAAGATGAACAACTTGGAGACTTGTAGGAGGGCAGCAGCCAAGGTCAACAGGATGCTGGGATGCATTGCTAGGGGGATCACCTCCAGAAGGAGGGAATTGATACTCCCTCTGTATAACTGCTTGGTGTGGCCACACCTCGAGTACTGTGTGCAGTTTTGGAGGCCACACTTAAAGAGGGACATTAAACTCCTGTAGAGGGTCCAGAGGAGGGCAACCAAAATGATTTGGGGCTTGGGGGACAGGATCTATGGGGAGGGGCTCGAAGAGCTAAATATGTTCACATTGGAAGAGGGAAGGGACCGGGGGACATGATAGAGGTCTTCAGGTACATGAACAGGGTAAATAGGGGAGGAGCAGTCAGGGTGCTTCGAAGGAAGGAGGAGAGGGAAACTAGAGGGCATGGGTGGAAGCTGGAGGAGGAAGATTCAGGGGAGAAAGGAGGAGGTGCTACTTCACTGAGAGGGTGGTGGAGCCACGGAATGCACTGCTCAGGGAGCTGGTGGAGGCAAAGATGGTGGAGGGGTTTAATAGGGGGTGGGACAGGTACAGGGGAAGGGTTCTGGAAGCAAAATCCAGTGCAGCGAGAATATTCAGAACTGGGAAGGGAGAAGCCAGGGAAGGCAGGGGGAGCAGCAAGGTCAGCTCCCAGGGTGGGGGATGATCAAACAAGCAGACACGAAAGACCGTTAGGCCTATTCTGCTGGCATTTTAGTATGTTAGTATTCAGCAACGCATTTACTAGTCACGTAGTCAATGGATGGGTAAATAACTAAACGTTTTCTAACAAAGGGGTTAAAAAGGTGTGCACTTTGGCTCTGCTCCTATTTAATCTGTGTTTATAAAATTCTGCTCAGTTCTGAGGACTCTTATTTTCATTCTCTTTCAAGTTAAGGTAAATCTTGTCATATTTGGAATATGCTGATGGTCTGGCATTATTCGCTTTAGTTTCTATTGGTCTTCAAAGGGAATAACGGAAACTAGAAGACCTCTGTAGTTATTCAAAATTAATTATTTTCAGTAAGGAAATTTAAAAAAAAGTGTTTGAAGCCACTAAGTTTAAAAATCAATTGGAAAAAAAATACAGCTTTAGAATAAGTAAAATATATATTTTAACCCTACTTTTAGAAATTAACTAAAATAAACAAAATATGTTGAGAGAGCTGATGAAAGACCAAATGCAGTTAAGCATGGTTTTGAGAGATTTAATGACAAATATGGAGGTTTCTCATTACAGCATGCTCTTGTAGCTGGTCACTGTAAACTATTTTTAATTATTATTTAATACAGAAATCTGGGGTATTATTTCCCTGATAACTTAGGTGATGTTTTGAATAATTATAGACAATGTTTTGAATAATTACTATAAATCAGTTCTTGTTCTTTTCTACTTTGCCTGCTCCATATGTCAGAAAAGAATTGGATAGAGTTAAAATCCTGACATTAGCCAAACTTATAATTCTTGGATACTGGATAAAACTGAATGGCATGGATAATTCGCGACTTCCAAAAGTCTGTCTTTTTGAGAAATGCTTATATATACAGAAAGAGCATCATTCTCTATGGCTTATTTTCTAGACTAAACAGTTGCAGGCTTGTGATCTTTGCCATCTCTGTAATGATTTTCTGCAATTAATAGAAATTAATAGGAATTATATTAAAATATTGAAACGGGCAAGTTGATACAGAAAGGCAGTTTGATAGCAAATAAATACAGAGTTACATGTTCTCCTTTATATGAAGGCTAGAGCTAAATCTTCACATAGACTGGAGCCATACTTGTATGTGCCCCACTCATCTGAATAGCGCAGATTGTTTACTCTTCTTAAATGTGTACTTTGCCTATCCAAAATGATACAAAAGTGATATAATGAGAACCCATTAATAAGAACAACTTTAAATTGTGAGTCTGGGATGAGTAAGTTAGAGAACTTAGAACATGTACTTTTATACTGTATTACCCTTCGTATATCAAATTTAGAGTGATGTACCTCACAGGATTTGTGAAGAACTCATTAAAATTCAGAGGATATAGTTGGCTTTCTTCTTAACCCTGTGGATTTGGTTATGGCTAGTAAAATTATCAGTTACTTAAGAATGTACTTAAAAATTAGAGTGTATATACTGTATGTGTGTATATATATATATATATATATATATATATATATATATATAGATGTATATCTATATAAACATTCATGGCAAAAAAATCCATTTAATGCAACAGTTAGGGCTGTTTCACAGTGACAAAAATGAGAAATTCAATGTTAGGGTTGAACAGCCTTTCCACCCCCACCCCACCCTCCCAACCGGCATTGGGGTCGTTGGTCTTTCACAGGATAATAAAAAAAGAGGATTCCTACACTGGGGGATTGGGCACCCCTCAGTACCACTCCTATGTTTCTGGAGGAATGGGGTGGTGGGTGTTGAGTGGGAGGGTCGAGTGGGTGGAGGAAAGTGTAAAAAAAAAGGAAAACCAAATAATTGCACATGCATGGTATTGGATGGCTGAATGAGGATTCCTGTACTGGGGGATTGGGCATCTCCTAGTGCCACAGTTACATTTCTGAGGGGGAGGGTCAGGTGGGAGAGAAACTATAAAAATATATATTAAAAAAAGCACAACCGTGCATGCACGATAGTGGGGGGGTGAGGATTTCTGCACTGGGGGATTGGGCACCCCCAGTACCACTGTTATATTTCTAGTGGGGGAGTGGGATGGTGGATGCTGAGAGGAAGGGTTGGTGGGGGATATATATAATTTAAAAGAAACTTACAGTTGACAGTAATAGTGCAGTGTGGAGTGCTTTACAGATGCGGAGGCGACTGTGTTGGCACTCCAACATGTTCTTCAGACACAAGGAATGCAGGAGTCCTTTTCTCATAGCAAGAGGTCTGCAGGGCTTTTTCCACTGCAGCCCTAAAAAGGGGCTGAGGTAAGCAATCAAGCCATATACTGATCATCTTAATGGCACTTCTATGTCAAATGACAGAATCCATTTTAAAGGAAAAGTTGAAGACCAGCTGAAAAAACCAGGGTATATGGACAAATCACAACATGGGTTCACAAAAGGGAGATTGTGTCTGACAATCTACTGGCCTTTTACGAGCCAATCATTAAAAGTTTGGACAGGGGCATATATGTGGATGTCATTTTTTTTTTTTACTTCAGCAAGGCATTTAATTAGATAGTAAATTGGATAAATGAGTAAGTGACATCTGAGAATGGGGTGTGACTAGTGGAGTGTCTCAGGAGTCAGTTCTGGGTCCAATAATATTTATCATATGCAGCCAGATTCTCAAAGGGCATTTAGACCGACGTAAGGTGCATCAAACACCCACCTTGTGGCAAAGTCAGGTGTGCCAAATACTGTGTGCCATGTTCTAAAAGAACAGGGGTCTCCACCTCAAAGTCCCTCAAACTGATGCAGGAGGTCCTCTGCATCACACATATGATGCCTGAGGGGAGAATGCCACAAATCAAGATGTAACACCACGGGTCAAGAATGCCTCCAGGTGAGCCACAAGGATGAAGAATGCCCAGGCTGAGAGACACAGACGATGTAGGGGCAGGACTATCCCAAGGGGAGCTAACACTGATGAGGGAGGCATGGAGAGGGAACTAATGCAAGCTGCATCACACTAACAATACAGTGGTGAGAACTGATGCAAGCTGCGTCAAAAACTTCTGTATAAGGTGAGACCTAAATCAAGCCATACAGTGGCTGAAATGGCCATAACGATGATATGTGCAGCCCCAAAAATGTCCCACAGGGGTCTATGGGCTCTATCACCATCCCTGTCTGTGATATACCCTCTCCATTCTGTGCACCACTGTCAGTTAGGCCAGCTCCACCTGGTCTAACAGATCTGCCATCATCAGTGCAGTGTCAGGGCTTCCACTTTTGAGAATCCCAGAAAAGGGGAGATTGCATTATTTTTATGACGCAAGCCCCACTGCAGCATGGCACACCCAGGTTTTTACCACAAATGTGGTGCAAGCTACTAGCAGTCCCAGGTTTCATGTATGGTGCATTATTGAATCAGAACTGATGCAAACTTCGATGCAAGTCACAACGTGCACCAAAGTGTTTTGGCACAAGCCTCGTGCATCATTCCCCGCTCTTTGAGAATCTGGCCATAGGTTTTAAGTTTCAGGTTTACTGATTGGTTAAAAACCTTTACAATTGAATACATCAGAAACTTAGGATAGGATAAAAATCAAGTCACAGTCATTATAGACAGTATATAACATTCCAGATGACAGGAGAAAGAGATTCAGCATTGAGGTTTGATATAAAAGGAAAAATAATATATTACAAAAAAAAACTGTTTTCTTTTTTAATAGAAGGATCATGTTATGAAAAATATCATGGATATCCAAATTAAAGGACAAATGCATGTCATTCTTCCCTCCCTCTGGAACTTGCTTCCTTCCCCTCTCCATCATGCCTCCTCTACCTTCTCCTTTACGAACCAGCTAAAACTTCTCCTAATCCCATCCAACTCCTGTCAGTCCTCCCTTTGTGCCCTTACTCTGTTAGGCCCTGCCTTACCTGGTTGCAATCACCTGTGTTCAGCTAATATCTGTTTTAAGTTGTGCCCAATAGATATGCTACCCAGAATCCAGCCTCATGGCTGTGCCTTGTCGTTGTACTGCAATCTTGTTATTTTATACACTGTTTTGCACCTTACTTTGTACCTTATCATTGAAGCTGTTTTGTTGTGATATTCCCTGTTCCTGCCAGGTCACAACCAGAAACCAGCCTTGGCTTGGTATGCCTCTCCCGGTTACCTATTTTCAAACACCCAAAAAAACAAATAAATGGCATGAGCAAATGATTTCTTACACCATGTAACCAACTTGAAGATGAAAGGTTTGGGGCTGCCTACCTTATTAGTTGGAATTCCAAATTATAGTCAACTCCAGTTGTATGCTGTTTGGTTGTGTGCATATTTTGTTTGTATGCACACAATTCTGAGATCCCATTTCTTTTCCTATTTAGGTAGTGTTAAATCTTCCATTTGTATGCAACAGCTTTTTTTGGTTGTATGCATATTTTTCACACTCCCTTGCTGCTTCTCAGCCACATGTCACACCTGAGAACAGGTGTTAACTAGTGATAAGGCTGTCTGGCTAAAAGGAGTATCCCACTGAGGATGGTAGAACAGCTTACCTTTGCCAAAATGGAGACAATCACTTGGAAGATGCTATCGGTTGAGCACAATATAAAGCTGCTGGAGAAGTCCAAACTCCCAGGATTTTCAAGGAAGGAGCTAGACAAGAAGTTCAGCATTGATGCACTCAGTGTGAGTCGTATCCTGAAAAAAAAGGGATTCTGTTTGAGGATTAGGCACATGGCTGCAATAGAGACTGAAAATGTAAACAGCAGGAGAAGAATGGCTACGTGTGGAAGAAATGCTTTTGCACTGGTTTGTCCTCTCCCATTACTGCAAGGTCCCATTGTCTGTCCCAATCCTAACTGAGAAAGCAAAGCAGCGTTCTCATACAATGGACACTGACAATTTTGAACCAACAGATAGTTGGGTCTCCAGGTGGAAAGACTGTAATCAAATCTTGTATTGCCACATACACAGTGAAAAAACTGAATCAGACTTTGCCACTTCTGAAGAGTGGCTCAGTAATGTGCTGCCTGACAGTTTGTGTGGTTACTTGCTTGTTGAAATTTACAAGGCCAATGAGATGGCTGTCTTCTTCCATGCTACATCAGATGGCACCCTGACTTTTAAAAATGAGAACTAGGCTGGCTATAAGGAAGCCAAAAAGAGAGTCAGTACTGGTCCTAAGTAATGCAGATAGAAGTGATAAATTACCCCTTTTGATTACTGGGAAATCTAAACAGCCACATTGTTTTCGTGGTGTTGCTGTTGAAGCCCTGACAGTACAGTACCAGACCAAAACAATGCCTGGATGACCACTGACATTTTTGCTAGCTGGCTACAGGAGCTGAATAAAAAAAAAATCTACAAATGCTGAGAAATCTGCATGATTGTAGACAACTGCCCTGCCAATAAGCCTATCACCCACTAATATCGAGCTGTTTTTTTCTGCCACAAATGTTGCTGCCTTTGTCCAGTCCATGGACCAGGGGGTGATATGAAACTTAGAAGTTCACTATGAAAAATGGATTATGTGTAAAATTGTTGGGACCATTGATGACTCACAGAAACACTTTTGGCAACTAGCAAAGGAGATCAATATCCTTAACGCTATACACTTGACCCATGCAGCATGGACTGATGTCAGTGGGACCACCTTGATGCACTGCTTTCAGAAGGCTGGCAAAGGATTAGACACATATGCTAATAATATCAAATACCCACCCCCTCCACCTGTACAGCTGCCAGCAGAAATGGCTCAAACAGCATTCGTGACACATTCAGACTGACGCTGCTGAACCAATTTCAGGAGCCCTTATAGACAGAAACATCTGCTCTTCAGTTTTGAATACTGCTACTGAAGAAGATGAAGAGGATGAGGGGGACCAGGACATCATTTTTCCCAGCACAGCTGAGTTCTGGGACATTATGCAGAAAATCAGGCATTATGTCAAGAGGAGACAGACCATGGACTTTGTCTAGTTTTACAGGTTTGAAAAGTGGCTGGGATCACTAGCTGCCAAAAGTAACAAACAAAGCTAAAGGACAGCTTTCTTTAAGCAAGACAGTAACTAATAGTTTTTGTTATAATACTTTTTAATGCTGTAAACAGATTTTGTAATGCTTTTAACTGATTTTATCATAAATAAAAGTAATTATTTTACTAATATTCAAACCCTTGTATCTGCCTCCATTATTTTATAGCATTCCAGTTGCATGCCATGTTGCATGTATGAACAAATTCTGATTGTCCGACTCCTCAGCATGTACATATTTCTGGAATCCACAGAGGAATCAAACTCAAAGAGGAAAAAAGGAGGTGCAATGGTCCTTCTGTAAATTTCCTAAAGCATAATCAAAAAAGAAAGCCAAACCAACCATAATGTTAATTGCCACCACTTTCTTTCCTGAGCCATAACTTGATTTTCCTCATAACAGAACATACTTTCCTATAATAAAAAAGGACTAGAAGATGTGAGGAGACTTGAATATCTCATTTGCTGTAAAGTCAGATTAACTCAGAATAGGACCCAGAGTGCAATCTCATGCAGATTTAAAATAATGGCACAATGAGACTTCTGGTGCAGCTCTGGAGCTAATGGCAGCCTAAGATCAGAGCTTAGCTTATACACCCTCCCAAAACTGCAAGAAAAGCCAAAATTCAACTAAAAACAACAGTCGATGGAGAAAATCTTACAAATGGCTTCAATTACACAAAAGGGAACTATAAATAGAAATGCGGTGTTACCAATAGAAGAAGAGAAATCGGAGGATGAAAAATCAGACTCGGAGACCTCAGAACTGTCGCAGGCCCAGACGTCATCCTCAGGAACAAAATCAAAATGTAAAAAACAAAAGACCAAAGATATCATCCAGAATGCTAAATTAGACAGAATAATAATAGACCTACAAGATATAAAAAAGGATTTCCAGGACTTTCATTCAGACCATGACCTCCTTCGCACTGATGTGCCAACTATACAAACCCAAGTAAGGTCATTAGAACAGACTAGCTTGGATCAGGCCTCAGAGACTTCCTAGATTCAATCAACTTTAACTCAGCTTCTGGAAACAACTAAAGTACTCGGAGAGAGAGGCAGGAAGATGCAGAGAACAGACAGAGATGCCAGAATATACAAGTATATGGAATACCAGAGAATAACGAGGGAAGAGACATGAGGGGATACATAGAGAACATGCTGAGAGAGGAATTAGATTTGGAACAGGATTTCCCCATGGAGATAGAGCGGGCACATCGAGCACTTGGCCCCAAGCCCTCGGGGCTGGAGGCATGTCCACGTTCTATAATTATACTATTCCTGAGTTACCATATGAAAGAAATAATACTCCAAAAAGCATGGTCAAGAGAGAAAATATTTATGGGCAAGCAGAAACTCTTTTTTGATGATGACTACGCAAGGGTCACAATGCAGAGAAGACGGGAATATGTGCCCCTATTTCCAATCTTAAGACACCTTAAATTTAAATTTCATACACTTTATCCTTCAAGACTGACGATCCTGTATCCTAACAGACAGGTCACCTATAACACAGTGACGAGTGCGATGGAGGACTTGAGGCAGAAAGGATTTGAACTACCATCCAAACTCCCAGGGAAACCGTACAATACGAACTTGGGTCTGAGTAAGGAAAAACGACTGGGGAAGGAATTACAGCAAGTAGTTCTAGATGAGATAAAGAGACTATTGGGTCAATTTGCTACTAACATACAATGATTGTCTCCCCTGGGTGAGTAGGCCTATGGGATAGAGTGCAGAGCCTTGGTGAGGAGGAAATCCAACGTGCAGGGGAGTGGATCCTCCATCTAGATGATACAGTAGCTCGGGGGGGGAGAAGCTCTAGATTGGGTTTGAGGGTATATACCCTGCAGGGAAGTACGCAGATGGCTCCAATATGGAGGCGGGACCTCAAAGAGCTGAACTAGAGGTAAGGGGCTCTCTGGGGAACATATCAGCTGAATGGTGCCAAAACAGGCCTGTGGGTCAGATCACTTGCAAAAATAGCGCTTATGTGCCCTATTTTGTACACCAGAAGGGGGAACACGTGATGCAGTTTTCCAACTAGCAGCCTCCCGAGATAGCTCCATCCATCCGACCACCTATTTCGTCCAAAAACCTCTTTTAACTTACATTCTACAAGGATATTCTTTCATCTATGACTACTTAAATGCTCTTACTTCTACTGCACCGCAGCTTGAATGAGTGGATGGAAGAAATTATGAAGAAATCCCCGCTTAAGCATACGCTGCCTTCTACCCCGGAAAAGACACCTAAGAAATCGAGGGCCACTGGAATGGCTAGTTCACAGGGTGCTGCATTTTCGGACCCTGATGCAGAACCACTTACCTTGGCCCACTTTCTCAAAGAGTTTAACCTATTTTGGTCTGAACTCAGACAAATTACAGATGAAATTAAATCCATGGCTCAGGCCATTGAGAATGTCTCTACCCGTACTTCAGACAACGAAGCTCGTCTTCACTCCAATCAACGTAAGCAGCAAAAAATGGAAACTGAATTAACTGTGGCCCATCAGCATCTCAAAAGTCTGGAAAATAAAGTTGAAGATCTTGATGGTCACAGCTGGCGCAACAACGCCGTGCTAATTGGGTTACCAGAGAAAGAAGAATTGCCTGACACCATTAGCTTTATTCAAAAATTCATAGAAACAGTGGCGGGGCCTTCCCCCTTCAGAGATAAATATATCATTGAGCATACCCACCGTGCCCTTCGCCCTCCTCCAGCTCCTAGAGCCCTCCTCCATACTTTTATCTTCTGCTTTCTTAATTATCAGGAGTGTCAATATTTTATTACAAAAGTCAAAGGGCTCCAAGAAATTAAATGGGCAGATATGAAAGTCCGGGTAGTGCAGGACTTGTTGCTTTCTGTGAGGCAAATAAGAGCCTCTTTTCATCATCTGGTGGTTAAATTAGTCACTGCGGGGATTAAATTTAGGATGGGCTACCCGGCGAGATTCCAGGTCCTCATTTCTGGCAATTGGTCTACTTTCAAAGATGTAGAGACCACCACAACTAGCCTTAAGATTTCCTTTCCTGACCTATTCCAAGATCATTGATAATATGATTGGCATCCCTGGCTGAAAGTGCTTTTTATTTTATTGGGGTGTCATGGGGCTACCTGAGCTTTTTTAATTTTTTGTCCTCTGCTTTGCTAACATCGAGTGCCTTCTCATTACATTCAGATTGTGTTCCTTTAAGTTTTTTGTTGTTACGAGGCTGGGGAAAAATACCCGCTTTAAGCACCCGGATAAAAAGTACATTGGATTATTTTATTCTTTGTTTTCGACTTCCTATGTGATCCCACCCTCGTAGCACATCTGGTGGGGGCTTCAAGTACAAATTTTCCTTCTTGTCTCTGAACGAATAGTGAATCGGAAACGTGGCAGTTGCGATACTCGTTTTTCACCACTAGAGGGAGCTGCAGTCCACTTAATGGTTATTTCCTCTATTACTAGAAGAGCAGCACGTATAAATACTCTGCTAGATGCACACCTTGCATTTTTGGCTGTCAATTGTGGAGTCTCTTCTCCTACAGTGGTGTAGTATGCCTTTTTTACTCTATCTATATGCAGGACATTTTGGTTAACTAGACACACAACAAATGTCTTGATTTTTGATTTTGTCTGCCTTGTCCCCTAACTGAATTTCTGTAGAAGGAGAGTTTGAACTATAGATTAGCTCTGGTTGACTGTATTCCCTTTTACTCTCCAGTTTATGCCAATGGAGGTATTTGCAGACCTAGGATGTTTATTATCTTAAATGTTATGTAGTAATATTTCTCATTAAGCTTTTTAGTTGTTTTCTCCGGTTTGATATTTTAACTCCTCATAACATTTATAAGTTTACCACGGTTTTAGTAAAGGTAATGATTCTCTGTGCTATTAGGATTTTATAGTATGTTTGTAGGTTTTATATGTTAGGACTTTATTTACGGTGGGATGGTTAGGGTGGCTGGAGGATGGTTTTGGTTTGGTGAGCTGTTTGCTGGGACTGTAGCAGTAGGGAGGGAGGGTGGGTTGGGTATTCATGATACACTGTTTCAATGCTTGCATTTGTCATTTTGTGTTATTTGTGATATTTGGGCTATGTGGTTATGGGAGCTGGGAGGGTTGGGTCTGGGTACATACAACACAGTGGCACGAATACTATTGGCTTTCCTAAATCAGTGGATCATTATGATATTCTCATATATTCCCTTTTCCCCTTTTATTTACCTTTAATTACCATGACTTGCCCTGTTAAATTTGCTCCTTGGAATGTGAAAGGTCTCAGGCAACAATTGAAGCAATACAAAATTCTGAAACATTTAGCATTACTATCTACGGAAGTTATTTTTGTACAGGAATCTCATTTGTTGGACTCTGAAGCTCTCTATATGCGGAGACAACAAGTGGATCATGTCTTTTCCTCAGGGGGTACAACTCAAAGTTGTGGGGTCCTGATATTGATATCTAGGAAAGTACCCTTTACACTTATTCAATTACTTAATGATCCACAGGGCAGAAATGTTTTCATTCATTGTCTCATACTCCACAGAACTGTTGTTGGGAAGTGTATATGGACCTAATATAGATTCTCCAGGCTTCTTCACACAGCTGGTCAATGTTTTAACCCCATTTTTATCATTACCCATAATTCTGGGAGGTGATATGAATACTGTATTTGACCCTACGTTAGATCGTTCCTCTGGCCTTCATAGAGGTCTTTCACCAGCCCAATGGGCCTTTCGGGAGTTTATTGATAATCTGGGTCTATGTTACGCATGGCGAGTCCTTAATCCCACTGAGCGGGGCTATACCTTTATTTCCCCAGTCCATAAGACTGCATCTCAAATTGACTACATATTTATATCTCAAACTCTGTTGGCCTGAGTTTTGGAGGTATCCATTCAACCTGGTCCACCTTCTGATCACTCATTAGTAATTTGCCATCTATCCTTGTCTTCTCTCCCTAGGAGAACCACACGATGGAAACTTAATAACCAGCTGTTGAAGGATCCTGCAGTGATCATCACTCTTGCTAAGCACATTGAACAGTTTATTGATTTTAATATTGGATCCATATCTAGACCTTACTTATTATGGTGTGCTTTCAAGGCATATATTAGAGGGGTTTTGATTAGTTTCTCCTCTCAAAGAAAGAAGAACAAGGAACAGGAATTGTCTACCCTGCTCACTCAGACATGCCTTCTTGAGGCACACTTGTTTCCCTCCTCCCCGGAGGATGTAAGATTGAAATTAACCAAATTGAAAGATGCATATTTAGAGATTCTTAGAGAAAAGACGGAATTTGCTATACTGAGAACTAAGGCCTCCTATACAGACCACGGGGAGAAAGCAGGATGCCTCTTAGCACTCAGGATTAAACAACAGGACTCTGTTAAATTCATTCCCTCTATCTGTTCTCAGGATGATGGCACATTGAAAACATCCCCTGTTGACATAGTTTCTGAATTCAGGACCTATTATACCAAATTATATAGTTTGATGCCGAACCCACCCTCTAACCAAGAATTGGATTCTTATTTAACTACTTCTAATTTACCTTCTCTTTCTGATACACAGAAACAGTTACTTGTAGCCCCTATCTCTTCTGAAGAGATAGTCTGTACAATTCAAAGCCTACCCTCTGACAAAACACTGGGCCCAGATGTTTTTTCTGCGAATTTTTATAAAACATTTCAGAAGCAACTAACTCCTTTAATATTGTCCTTATTTCAATATGTCTTATCTGGAGCGGTGGTAGACCCTACTTTATTTGAAGCTTTAATTGTTCTCTTACTTAAACCGGATTGCAACCCAGAACTAACTACAAGTTATCGCCCTAGTTCCTTACTAAATCAGGACATCAAAATACTGACTAAACTAATAGCTGTACATATCAATATTGTCTTACCCACTCTTATTGGACCTGAACAAGTTGGTTTCATGAAAGGGCATTCATCGGTAGACCACCTTCAAACACTGTCACATATTCTCTCAGTCTCTAAAGATGCTCATTTCCCTGCAGTTCTCATTTCTCCTGATGCAGAGAAAGCTTTTGATAGGGTGAATTGGAACTTTCTGTTCCGCGCTTTTAATGCTTACAGTTTCCCTTTTAAATTCTAAAACTGGATAAAAGCATTATACCATGCCCCTTCAGCATGGATTACTGCTAACAGTGCAGTATCAAACCTTTTTCATCTACAGTCTGGTACTAGACAGGGATGCCCCCTATCTCCCCTACTTTTCAACCTGTATTTGGAACCATTGATTCGGCACTTAACAGATTGTTCTCAAATTCAAGGCATCCCCGTCTATGCCCATGAAATCAAAGTTTCGGCCTACGCCGATGACCTTCTTTTACAATTATCTTATCCAATCACGTCAATTCCTCCCATGTTCACACTTATTAAAAAATATAGCAGTTATCCAATTATAAATTAAAAGTGGATAAGACTAGTATATTTCCCCTCAATCATAAACTTACTAAAGGTTCTGTTATTGTGTTTGGCCTTTCCTGGACACAAGACTCTTTAAGATACTTGGAAATTACTATGTCTAGGATCCCAGTTCTTCTTCAGAAATTAAACTTGGACTCTCTGGTTAAGATCATTGGCATGGACTTGGATAGATGGTCCAAACTCCCTATTTCCCTATGGGGTAGAATTAACTTAATTAAGATGAATGTCTTTCCCAGACTTTTTTATCCCTTTTATTTACTTAACATCTGGTTACCCCTTTCTTGGTTCTGCAAAATCCATGAACTTATCACCAAGTTTATATGGGTTGATATACAGCCCAGATTGGCTTACTTTAAGCTGGCTGCTCCTAAAGATAAGGGAGGCCTACGCCTCCCTCATCTTACCTTCTATCACCACATTACTAAATATCTTCGGTGGTTGTCTCCTAGGGAGGAAGTTTTTGCATCTTCCTTATCACCTCTTTGGCTTAAAATTGAACTGTCTCTCATTGCTGCCCATGGTTTAACCCCTGCAGCACTTTTTTACATCAAAGCCAGTTCTCTCCCTGTGCAGTTAAAATCAACCCCATAGCAATTTCCATCAAAAGTTACAATTATGTAATTTTCTTAAATACAATCATATACAGGATTTAACACAGCCCATATGGGGTAATCCTAATCTGAAAATAAACAATAAAATGCTCACTTCCAATTGGCTACCACCTGTTAATGACTTGTGTCCCTCTTCCTTTGTCTCAGATGAACATACTTGGCTTTCTTCTACTGAGGTGTTAACCACCCTTAATATACCCATAAAATGTATCTTTCAATTAAGGCGTTTGATCTTGACTGTTTTTGGATTAACCCCAACAGGGTTCGATATCCTTTAAGAGCGAACTGGGCTCCTTAACTGGCTCCCAACAATCGGCTTCCAAATGTTATAAAATTTTGTACAATTGGGCCTATCCGAAGTGTTTTGCTCCATCAGACTATTGGTCCTCTTTCTTCCCTACCCAAGGTTTACAATGGGAGACTCTATGGCGCAATTGCCATAAATATCTTTCCCAAGATAGGATACGCCTTGCTCAGCTCCATATATTGCATAATTTATGTTATTCACCACAAAAATTATTTAAATTTGATCTTTTATCTTCTCCCACCTGCACCCAATGTCAGAAAGAAGAGGGTTCTCTATATCACATTTTCTGGACCTGTTCCAAAGCCACTTCACTCTGGGCTAATATCCAACACAATGTTGATCCCTTATTGGGCCTGAATGACTTACAGTATTTACCCCAGAAATTTGTGTATTGGGTGGCTATACTGAGATTCCTGTTCCTATCAGAAGATATCACATGGCCCTTATTTCCATGTCTGTTAAGAAAGTAATTCTATGTCATTGGAAAGATTGTGATGACATTGCTTATTCTGAATGGCTCAATGAGTTACTGGCCAATCTGAGGACAGAGAAAGGGATTGCCAGTCTTAATAATAGACCTGAGAGATATGTGAAAATTTGGGAATCTTTACACACATTGTTTTCACTTTAAAATACCTATCTTGTATATTCTTTGCTTTTTCTTACTTGATTCACTGAATTCACTTGCTTACTTTGATAACAACTGTGTTGTATTTGGGGATGAGGGTTTATTTTTAAGAGTGTTTGCTTTTGGAGGGAAAGAGGGGAGGGAGGAGGGAGGGATTGAGAAGGGTTCCACTATATTGCATTCTTTTCTTTTGACAAATGTACAGTGTTTTGCTGGATCCTTTCTCAATATTATTGTATGGTATTGTTAAAATTTAATAAACTTTAATTTTGAAAAAAAAAAAAAAGACACCATAAAATGATAGTAGCAAAAGGAGAAAGGTCAGGAAGCTGGCCTTTGTTTCTTGCTAAAGAATCGTATCTAAATATTTCTGAGAATCTGAGGGGGCAGGTGCACCTGTAGCGATTGACAGAGGAGATTGTTAAATACATTAATAAATAATGGGGCACCTTCGGAGGAGAGGGAATCAGAGAGCTAGACAAGGGAAGTTTGCTTGGGGTCTGGCTGTGGAATCCTGGGGGTGGCATCTGGACTAGGCCTGCAGCACCCTGCAGGGGCTGAGGAGTCGGAAGGGGGGACCTGCTGACCTCAGAAAGTGCACTGGAAACAATAACTTTGGCCTCCTAGTGGGAGGACAAGGCAAAGATCATAAGCAAACCCCACCATGAAACATGCTCTTTCTAAGGCTGAGAGCCAGGGGTGACTCTCTAACAAAAAAAGACTCTTTAGAGCATACCTACAGAGAAAGAGACTGATTTGATTAGAAATGTATGATAAAATATGACCAAAACAATCAGAAGAAAGTAATGTGAAGGGAGATCTGAAGTCTGAAGACATACCTGCAAATAACAAGGACTGAGTGTTTCAATAAAATAAACTACCTTGTGAATCTATTTAGGAGGGGGAGGGAGAAAGCGAGATAAAGCGACCAGAGTTATGCACTGTAGTAAATACCTCAGTTTAATGATATTTTGCGTTAAAGTTTTTAATTATTATTTAAGATTTTCTTTAAAGGGACCAGATTGCCAGACAAGAGTTTTGGCTATGGCCCAATTTATTTTTTGGTTGTACTATGTGGATATGTGCAACCCACAGGGCAGACCTACAGAGTAAGGCAAGTAGCCCACATTTGGTGGAATATTCTGCCCTTGTCAGAGATGATTCTGACACTGGAAATCACTATGTACATAGTTTATAAGGGGGAGGGGAGAGAAAGCTGTTCGGGGGGGGACAAAAATAAGGAAGAGACACAGAGACATCAAGGAAAACAAACAGATGAGACATGGAACCAGAATAACATGGAGAGAGATGGTTCAGCCCAGGGAAATAAGTATTGTAACAGAGATACAATATAATAAAAATGAGAGAATGGGAGAAGGGAAAAAATATCAGATGTATATAGATGTCTCAGATTAAGAAACTCCTTAGAGTGGTATCCCAGAATGTCAATGGATTGAGTAACCCTATAAAGAGAACTAAAATAATTTCTCATCTTAAAAAAATGCATCCCCAGATCATTCTCCTACAAGAGACACATCTATCCAAAGATAAACACCAGAAATTGCTTAAATATGGAATGTCAAGTATAATAGCTAGTTCTTACATGAGGGAATGAAGGAGGGGATCGACAATTCTCGTACCAAGATCCTCAGCTTTTCAAATTCTCAAATCATATCAGGATGGTGAGGGCAGATTGGCTTTGATTAAAGGGAACTGGGAAGGGCAGGTCTACAGAGTGGGAAGTATTTATGTCCCCCCAGGGTCAGAGAGTACTGTATATCAAACTATTTTTAATAAAATTATAGCATTTAATCAAGGGATATTGATATTAGGAATAGACTTGAATCTTCTAATGAATCTTAACGAGACAGTTCAAACCCTAACATCCCTAGAGCTACAAGGGGCAGAAACATGGTAGGAGGTTAATAAAAGATCTTGCCCTAATAGATACCTGGCGACACTGCTATCCAACATCCCAAGGTTACACACATTTCTCAGGGGTCCATATTACCTACTCACGAATTGATTATTTCTTGGTGGAAGCAGAATCAATAGATATAATACATAATGCAATGATCACACCAATTCACTTATCAGACCATGCAATAATTACTGTGGAACTAGAATCAGAAATGGAAGTTATAATGAGACAATGGTGGTTTAATAATATGTTTATTTAAGATAAACAGTTTAAAGAAAAGGTCCAGCAATGGATCCCCAGAATATTACAGAAGAACAGCATGGAAGAGGTACCAGAAGGAACATTATGGGACACTTTAAAATCAGTATGATGGGGTGAAATCATAGCATATGCAACCCATCAAAAGAAAGAGAGAGTTAGGAAACAAAAAGAGTTAGACATGGAACTAGAGAGTTTACAACAACTACATGCAGGAGGAAGGGGTGACACAATTCCACAGATAAATCAGGTGAAAGCACTATTACAAGATTTATTAAACCAAAAAACAGAGCAAGCTCTGATGTATGTGAAACAAAGATATTATGAGGGGGGCAGCAAGGCTGCCAAAACTCTGGCCTATAGATTACGAAAACAACAAGCAATTTCAACAATAACTAAAATAAAACACCCTACACAATCTAAAATATTGAATAAAACAAAATATATACTTGACGGCTTCAGGGAATTTTATTCAAACTTATACAATCAATCGCAGGTACCAGACAAAGAAAAGTATCAACATTTTTTTACAAAAATACAACTACCTTAAATTACAGAGGAACAAAGTAATTCCCTAACCTGTCCTATTATTTCCCAAGAGATGGGTTTGGCCCTACATAATTCTAAATCAAACAAAAGCCCAGGCCCAAATGGATATACTGCAGAATTCTATAAAACATTTCGGAAAGCACTACTTCCAACGTTAACCAAATTATTTAATGCAATACAAGAGAATACTTCCCCTATCCTGAATAGTTGGCAGTATGCTAATATATCTACTATACTTAAACCAGATAAAGACCCACTAAACTGTGAATCATATCGTCCCATATCAGTTTTAAACCAGGATTATAAATATTTTACACCAATTATGGTTAAAAGATTAGAGAGCATATTGCCACATATTATTAATAAGGATCAAGCAGGTTTTATAATAAAACACCAAACGGGACAATTCTAAACAAACAGTGTTTCTTTTGGAAGTAATACAAAGAGAACAACCCCCTTTATACTTTTAAGTATGGACACCCAAAAGGCATTTGATAGAGTTTTCTGGAAATTTCTGAGATACATGATGGGACAATTCAGTTTTCCAGCAGCTTTTTTAAATGTAATACAATGATTATATACCTCCCCACAGGCCATGATAAAAGTGAACAAGTCATACTTGACCTGTTTTTACCTAAACAGAGGTACCCATCAGGGTTTCCCCCATCCCCCTCCCTATGTGCCTTGTTTGCTGAACCTTTAGCCCAAGCCATCAGAGAAAATATACAGATTACAGGAGTAAATTATCTCAGTACTATACACAAAACGGTCTTTTTTGCTGATGACCTGTTAATATATTTAACAGAACCAGAGACCTCCATTCTGAAGTTGTTCTCTCTCTCTTGGGAGAATTAGAGTCCATTTCAGGATATAAGATAAATACAAGTAAAACAGAAGTATTGAGTTTTAATTACCAACCGAGTAAGGCAATTCAGAAGAGATACCCATTGAGATGGAAAAGTAATACATTTTTATATTTAGGGATAAATCTTACTAAGGAAACACATAATCTTTATGAAGCTAATTATACAACACTTATACAATCTATTAGAAAGGATTTCCAGAGATGGGACCCTCTACCTCTCTCGCTGAACCAAAGAATTGATGTTATAAAAATGAATATAATTCCAAGATTCTTGTACCTCTTTCAGACTCTCCCGGTCTTTCCACAAAAGAAAGATTTAAAAAAATGGAATAACATGATATCTAGGTTTTTATGGTAGGGGAGAAAACCAAGGATAAAACACAAGACCCTTTAACTACCCAAAAATAAAGGTGGGTTAGCCCTACCAAATTTAGAACAATATGCACAGGCAGCAGTAATATCACACATACTACACTGGCTTGATCAAGGGATGGACCCACATTGGAAGGAGATAGAACAAGGGAACCAATATGTGGAGATTGAGAAATACCTGTTCAGACAGACCATATCAAAAGCAACTATGGAAAGGGGAGCTCAGATTTAAACAAACTAGACAGTTCCTGAGAATTTGGGGAACAATAATTAAAAAAAATCAAAGATCCTATAGTACACCTCCTACAGAAAATCACAGCAGACCCCAGGTTTGATCCAGCTAGACAGGATTATAATTTTAAACAGTAGCAACACCAGGGACTTACCAGATTTTACCGATTATTTGAGCAGGGAATTTTGTGCCAATTCCAGACACTGGAGAAAAAGTACCACCTAGTGAAACAAGATTTTCTTAGATTTCTCCAGGTAAGAAATGACTGCAGAAATCTGATGGGCATCTCCTGGGATCCGGGGGGGGGGGGGGGGGGGTACACCCACTAATGAGAATTACAATTAATACAATAGAAATAGCAATGCCAGACCATGTAATATCTAAAACTTACCAAGCTCTGAATAATAAATGGAAAGAGACTACACTACATTCACAACAATGCTGGGAGGAAGAGCTAGGTATTAACCTAGAGGATGAGAGATTGGAATTGATATATATGACAGTCCATAGAACTACACGATCCTTGATCTGGAGGGAGTTTGGCTGGAAGTGTTTAATAAGATTCTTTAGAACACCACAAATAGTAGGGAAGTATGATGCTCAACTAGGATCAGAATGTTGCAGAGGATGTAGGGAACCTTTAGCTAACCACAAGCATGTATTTTGGAGCTGCCCATTCCTAGAGACATTTTGGAAGGAGGTAGGGGGAGCTTTGGGAGAACTGTTCCTAGAAATAGGGGCTTTGACACCTGAATGTGCACTTATTTTTGACTTCCCTATGGGGTTAGGGAGGGGTAACTTATTAACTATATTACTTCCTGCAGCTCATAAAGCTGTGACGAGGAAATGGCTCCAAAAAGTCCCACCAACTTCTCAGGAATGGGAAGATATAACTTATCAAATATATAGAAAGGAACTTTTGATGACTCATATCAATTTAAAGGTACAGAGATGTACTGATTTTTGGACTACGTGGTAACTTTGGATATCTAGACATAGACCAGATTTGATCCCATAGGGGAAATTAAAATCTGTACTAGACCTCGGATTACCACAAGGAAGACTATGAAATATTTAACAAATGTATTAGATTTATTAACAGAAAATGTATTATCAGACAAATACCTGAGAACATATCAAATGTCTTATCTTTATTGTATTTAGTGTAACGCAAATGAACACAAGATGTACTTTGATTTCTTCTTGGAAAACTTGGAAATAATAAAAATATATTTAAAAAATAGATAAATAAAATAATGGCACAAGAGGATAACATGCTTCAGGATATCTATCTGGGCTAGACCACAGAAACAAAGAGAAGATGTAACTCATGGTTTCTTTTGTATATGGTACAATTAATTACTATCCATTCTTGCCTACATTTTAAGAATCTTCCTGATTTTAATGATGATTCAGACAGAGTTCCCTTTTATGAACAGTTTTATTAATGGCCAACCAAGAATGTAGTCGTGGTCTTTTAATCAAATCCATATCCCTCTGCATAGCATTATCCCCTTTTTTTTTTTTAAAGAAGTAAACAATTTCTTGTCAATGTGCCCAAAATATATCTCCAAATAAATGAGCCAACATCAATGGCTGAATTGTCATTTCCTCAAATCTTATATGAATGGAATGGAAGCCAATTCAGTATAGGTTGACCTGTTCATCCAGACACATTCTTGGAAGTCATTCATTAGGAAGTGAAAATGCATCAAGCAGAGAGATGAAATTTCATTCATTGACCTAGGTTACTAATTAAAATTGTTCTAATTCTGTGCATATACAGTATATGCAGCAGAAACAGATTGGGGAACCCTTAAAATATATCTGTGACTTTTGTTAACCATGACTAAATACAGTTCTACACCATAGAGTAAGGAGGATTTTGGTTTTGCATTGAATGCCTTTAAGATGCCTGAAATGGATTCTCTTCCATATTTCTTGCTGAAGGTCCTAACTGCAGAAAATGCTTGATCTGCCTTAATAGTGATTTAACATATATACATACATACATATATATATATATATATATATATATATATATATGAGCTTAATGAACAGAAAAATGGTTATGATTCTTACAAATGATACAAAATTGGAAGGAGCAGCTGGCACAGAAGAAGGGACAAAAAGTACATGGGGGACTTAGAAAAGATAGAGTGGGAAAACAGGTAGAGAATGAAGTTAAAGGGAAAGACTTTCATTTATGAAAGAAAAATGGAAGGCTTAATAATTACTTAACTGGGGCTTAAAGAAGGTAAAATAATAAAAAGATTTAGGGGTTATAATAACAATAGGCTTCAGAAAGGGATGGCAGAGTGAGTCGGCTGAAAAGAAAGCAGCTCAGGTACTAGAATGTATAGAGCAGAATTTTATAAGCAAATAAAAATAAGAAATAGCCCCCATTCCCATACAAGGTTTACGTGAGGCCTCAGCTGGAGTTCTGCTGTCAGTTCAAGACTCCATATTGTAGGAAGGATGTGAATAGATTGGAGTAAGTTCAACAATGAACAACAAGACTGAGGATGGATGAAAATGGTATAGAAATAGAGAGAGATACTAAGTACCCCTAGCATATTTACTTTGGAAAAGAGGAGAATTAGAGAAACACAGAAACATAGAACGTGTTGGCACCAGAATTATGTCAGAAGCTTAGACTTTGTCAGAAAGTAAACAAAATAACAACCAGGGATCACAGCAAACATTTGAAAAGGGAAATGTTCTTGGGAGATAGGAAGAAGTATTGTTTCTCACAGAGTGATTGGAACTTGGAACCCAAATCCAACTAAAGTAGTGAATTCAGGATGAAAGAAGTAAGTGCCTTAGCTGGGATTTGACTCCGGGATCCTTTGTCTCTAATGCACATCCTGGTGCTGCATAGATGATTAAATTTTTATGCATAAGGATATGATGTGCATATATAAGGAACCTAAACAAATAGGAGAGAGAAGTAACAAGTGCCTTACCTGGTACTTGGACCCAGACCACCCCAAATACCAAGCTGTTACACTACCAGCTGCACCCCGATAGAAACTGGAAATCTGAGACTCCCAGAAGCATCTTACTTTTTCTCTAATGCATAATCTGGTGCTACACAGATAATTACATTTTTATTCACAAGGGTGTGGTGCACACATGTATGGAACCCAAACAAACAGAAGAGAGAAAGAAATAAGTTCCTTAGCTTCCTTTCTCTTTTCCATTTGTCTGGGTCCATATGTACAGTATGTACACCACATTCTTGTGAATGAAAATAAATTCAGAAAGAACAGAATTTTTAAGAAAATATATATTTATAGGAAGCAAACATAACAAGGGTTTTACCACTAAACAGTGACTGGACAGACCTGATGGACGATAAGCCTCCTTCCTTCCTATTTTCATATGTCGATACCTGCTAGCGTGTTGTGATGTATCTGGTACTTGAACTGTACCTTTTATTCTTGGACTGCCTTATTTATATGTGGGGAGTATACTGAACACTGTTTTGCCTTGACTGTATTACTGTACTGAATATGCCACCTCCTATTGTTTTTGTAATTATTGTTTGTTCTGTAATTCCTGGGTTGTTCCTGAAAAAAATTTTTTATTTGCCTTGTGCTCTTACCTGGTTTTCAAAACCTAAATAAATAACAAATAAATTGTGCATATAAGTTGAAGCAGTTAGTGAGCTGCATCTGTGTTTCATTCTGTCTTTTGAGGGTCAGACCTGAAAAGCTGTAAATCTGATACACAATCTGATTCTTTGGTAGTCATGAGTGTTTAATCATATTTTAAGGTGCTCCTGGTGAGTGGCTGATGAGAATCAGCAAAAGCACAGCATGCCACATAAAATATGATTAACCCATTTTAGCTATCCAGTGTTGAGAAGGATTTTCTATTTGCAAATAATTAGAGGGAGGTGTAGCCACTCTTTTCTAACCTGCATTCCACTCACCATTTCAGAACATCAGTTCAGAGTGTACTTTATAAATGTGAGATGAGGAGGGTGGTCTGAGCATAAAAGGATAATGAAACTGCAGAACTGCAAGTTGTAGTAGCCAGATAAATATAAATAAATATGAAATAGTGCAGGACCTGGCTGAATAGGGTCACCATGAAGTGGTGGTCAGGCTGTAACGCTCTTTACCTTTGGGTTAATGAGGGCATGCTGTGGTGCCTGCAACTGATGCATAACGTAGCTGCCTGGTTACTCATGGGCCTATCTAGATCATGCCATATTTCACCAGAGTTATAGGACCTACACCCATTGCCGATGAAGTGGGGTATCTCATTTAAAGTGGGTTTGTTAACCTACATAGCCCTATATGGGCTGGCCAGGACTACCTGGCTGATCTCCTGCATCCACACATCCCTGTTCACCTGCTTCACTCCACTGGTGAGGATGTTCTTCAAAGGGCTAGATTGAAGACTTCTGGGGACCAGGTTTCGAGGTAGTGGTCCCAACCCTTTGGAATTATTTACTCAGAACCTTGAGGGAGGCCTCCTCAGTGGAGATCCTCAAGAGGGGCTTGACAACATACCTATTTCAACAAGCATTTGGGAAACATTATTAACCTTCTACTGTACCTCAGCACATCCTAAATTGTTACCCTGTCTCTGTTTATTGTGTCATGTAAATTATATATGGTTATTTGTTTGCTGTTTATTCTTGTGGTTTTAACTGATTGGTTACTTGTATTTATGGTTTTATGTGTTTTATCACTTTGTAATGACACACTGGGCCTCTGGGGAAGGGTGCCACAAATAAAGACTACTACTAATTCTTTCAGAAATCTCAGCTAAGTTTTGCTAACTACGTGTCCTTATTTAAACTATGCCAAGATGATATATGTTAGGAAAAAAAAAACTTGAGCACAGGTTCATTTACAGCAGTATTGGGGGTCACATTGGACTTTCCTTGTTGATTCTGATAAGCCACTCACCATGAGCACCCTAAAATATGATTAAATGGATTTAACAAGCCAGGGTTGAGCAGGTTGTATATACAAACAGTGCAATAAAGGACCATGCAGATGACCCATGGGGAACAGGGCATAGTGTAAGAAAAGTCACAATATGTATTCACTGGAGGACAATAAAGGGATTCAAGAGGAAGTGTGATTCAAATAAAAGAATTTCAGATGGGAAGTGGAGGGATGGGAATGGATGGCTGTAAGAGAGGATTGAGACTTCAACATCCCCAAGTAGGGAATCTTGGGACAGACTGGATGGGGGGGGGATTGTTTAACCAGTAAAGGTACAATAAGCTTGTTTCCAGGTGCAACCTGGGAGCACAAGAAAGTTAAGTGACTTGCTCAGGGTCACAAAGTATGCAAATGGAAGCTGATGGGATTTAAACCCAGGTCTCCAGTTTGCAGCTCAGTGCCTATTAACCACTATACTATACTGCTTCCCAGATGGATGGGCTGTTCAGGTCTTTTTCTGATTAATGTCTGCTCTACCAAACCTTTATGTCATACTGCATATCTTTTATGTTTATATCACGTTTCTGTTTCTCCCCACCTTCTCCTTCCCTGGACAACTCATCTTCCCTTTTCCTCAAACCATAATGTTTCACCCTGCATTGCTCAGGCCCCCAAAGGAAACCACTCCAGGAAGCAATCCTCAATCCCTCCTGAATATCTAGAAACACAGAATTTGATGGCAGATAAGGACCGCTTGACCCATACAATCTGTCCGTTTTCCCTACCTAGTGTAATACCAGAGACCCTACTTGAACTCTGGCTTAGACTTCCCTTCCCTAATGACTGAGGTTCCCTTATGCCTATCCCATGCATTCATGAATCTCACTACAATCTTTGACCCTACCACTACCACTGGAAGGCTATTCCAGGCATCCACTACTCCTTCTGTCAAGAAGTACTTTCCTACCCTCTGTACTACGCTCACCTTATGCACCCCTCACTGAAAAGGTTTGGCCACACCCATGTAATCTTGTGAAAGTGTGTCTTGTCCACTCTTTTCCTCTCCCACCTTTGGTGCACCTGACATCTCTCTGGGACCGGCGCCAGCAGCTTTGCATACACTCCTGCACAAAACGGACAAGTAAATTCACCCTTCGGCATCTACGTCTGTGCACATTGAAGCTCCTGCTCCTCCTGCTGCTGCTATCTGGCAATGTCCACCCCAACCCTGGACCCAAAACCTCTAGCTAAACTAGCCAAGTGACTCACTCTGGTGCTCTCTGCCTTGCAACCATTAACATCTGCAGCCTACTTCCAAAACTTGATATCCTGCAAACTTTTGCAAACCAACAAAATCCTAATATCCTCACGGTAGCTGAAACCTGGCTCACACCCAAGGTTCCAGATATGGCAATTGCCCTGCCAGGCTACAACATTTTCAGACTGGATAGAAAGACTAAAAGAGGTGAGGGCTGTGCAGTTTACCTCAGACAGTCTCTCTCTTGGGTCACCCCATAGCTACCCCTCTCCCAGAATCAACTGCATAGTTTCTAACTATCAGAAGCCTACTGGAGGACCACAATAAAGCACTAACAGAGGTAGCAGTCTACATCCCACCTAAGGAGTATGGGAAAGGTCTCACTGCTGTCCTTGACTTCATCTGTACTCAACCTCCTGGCCCCAAATTAATCCTGATGGGCGACTTTAATATCAATTGGCTTGCACCTAACTCAGGAGGGCCTCAAGGATGCAATCTTGGCTGCAAACTTTTTCCAGATGGTGAACTCACTGACAAGGAACAACTACAAATCAGGCACTAGTACCCTCCTGGATTGGGTTATAACCACCCATCCTACTCGCATATCTAATGTCTCCATTCTCCCTTATACACTTAGACCCAGATATTCAAAAGGGTTGCGCCATTCGCAACAGGGATGCGCCAGCGCAAGTCTGAAAATGCGTCATTGTGCGATATTCAGCAGGAGGCAGCTGCGCCCCCCCCAAATCACAATGCACAAGAGCGCAATGGTAATGAATGCATGCGCAACTGAAGGGGGAGGAACCATGAATAAATAGCGCAGTACGATATTCAACAGCATGAACCATGCGCAATAGGGGAGCAAACAGAAGTTGCGCGATAGCGGAAATGATCCAAAATAAAAAGGAACAAGAGAGAGGTGCAAGAACGCTACAGGAAAGCCACATGTGGGAGCGGGCTAACTGCAACCTGGCACACAGTAGCTGTGAGCAGGACAGGGCAGGAGCAGGACAAAGCACCTGGAAACCACAAGGAACAGGGAAGGAGTGGGGAGCCTGTGCCACTGTGCAGGAGGAAAGGGGGAAGTACCACATAGGACTGAGGGCACTGACAGTGGGCAAGACGTCCAATACTGGGATGTGTTCCCGGTGCAGGGGGAGTAGCAGTAAGGACAGCGGGGGGAATGGTAATACAGCTGCTGGGGGGGGTAACTCAAGCCAGGAACATGGCCAGTGCCACCATTCAGATGGAGGCAGTAATGAGGGGTGTGAGAAGGCAGGCAGCAGGGGGGTGCGGCCGTGGAAGGGCCCGTCGGCAGTATGCCCCCAACAGGCAGTACCGAGCCCGCACCAGCTTCGAGCTGTACAGTGACACTGAGATTGTGGGCCAGTACCACCTGAACCGGGTGATCCTGAGGTGGCTTTGTGAGCTGTGCAGTGATGTGATGCAGGCACCCACCCAACAGAGCCATGCTCTGTTAGTGGAGACAAAAGTGACAGCTGTTATATGCCTACTCATCATGGGTACCTTCCAGAGACCAACAGGGGACACAACAGGCATAACCCAGTCGACCGCGTCATGCCTACTCACTCAATTCCTCAGCACACTGCTGCCACATGCTGCAGAGTACATCCATTTCCCCAGCACACTGGCGGAGCACACAGCACACATACAAGAGTTCCACAGGGTAGCACGTATGCCTGGCGTGCTCGGGACCATTTACTGCACCCATGTGGCCATCCGCACGCCACCTGGCCCTGAAGGGGCAGCATACTTAAATTGGAAGGGGTATGCAAGCATCAACTGCCAGGTGGTGTGCGATGTCAGGGGGTGCATAACCAATGTCTGTGCCATGCACTCTGGGGAGCACATGATGCCTTCATCTGGCACCAGTCAGCACTGTGCCACAGGTTCAAGAGTGGGGATATCCCCACTGGCCACCTAGTGGGTGAGTATGCAAATCATGCAGAAAGACATGGATCTTAAGAGGGGCATAGTAAGAGGTGACATGGGTACTGGCCTAGATGGCCCATGGCAGGGCGACGCTGATCACCAAACTAATGTCCACGCTCTACACACAGGTGAAAGTGGATACCCACTCCACCCCTGGCTGCACACACCATACCTGCAGCCCGTGACCCCATCGCAGCAATGCTACAATGAGGCACATGCCACCACATGCAATGTCATCGAGTGGGTGTTCAGGATGCTGAAGGCACATTCCCATTGCCTGGACACGTCTGGTGGTGCCCTATAGTACAGCCCCTCAAAGGCCTGCAGGCTATTCCTGGCCTGTTGCATCCTGCATATCATGGCCAACGACTGTGGGATAGCTGTACAGGTCAAAGAGGGGGACAGCAATGGGGACGATGAGGACGCTGGTGCAGATGGTGATGGGCAGCCTCCCCTTGGTCGAAGGGACCCCCGACTGATCCGGATGGCGCAGCTGCACCGGGACACCATCCCAGAGGAGCACTTCAACCAACCCAGGTAAGTCATGGGGCCATGTGCAACCATCAATGGCAAGGGCACAACCCACAAAGACGCATGGACAAACCACAGGGGTGCGTGTTGTAAAGGGAATTGGATGAGCATGGAACCGCACACGCCATCAGGGATGGGCAAGGTCTAACACGGCATGCAGTCACACACACACACACACACACACACACACACACCCCACAAGACATGCACAAAGGGTAGGAGGCACGCCGACCCCAACTGCCACCTCTAGCCACACACACATCCACAGACCACCACGCCCAGTGCCTGTCATTGTGCATGTGTCAGACGCTGGGCACCATTGCACAGTGGTGGACAGCGCAACGCAGGCATAATCATGCACACGCCACAGTGGCCAGCAGCTGGGAGGGTGTGCAAATGGAACGTGTGTGTGTGTGCAGGGCCGGGTACCCCACCCGTGCATTGCACGTTGAACAACACACTGCACACAGGGCAGTGTCAGACAGTAGCCTTGGTGGGAGACATGTCAGTCACGCGCCACAGTGCCACAGCCACCACGGATGCATGGGTGGCCCCACCAAGACCCGCCAGCAGTGACAGGCTGACCAATGGCCTCATAGGGTGGCACCCACGGTCCCCTAGGGGTTCCACTGCGTGAACACGACCGTTCTCAAGCAGGGGTCAGCAGCTCACCAAACATGCCTGTGCCAGGCGTGCTCGGGATGCCCACAGCTGAACTCGGTGTCAACAAGGAGGGTGTCGCACGATGCTGGGAATGGGGGGTGGACATTGCATTGCACTGTGTCTGCGACACATGGGCAAATAACTGTGTGCCCATTGTGGCCATAACAGCTGTGATTGCCAGTGTCAGCCTGTCAATGGCAGCAGTCACATCCTCCCGCAGCCGGCCCATCCCTGCCAGGAGCAGACCGGTGTCCCTGCTGTGCCTCTCCTCTGCCTGTCACAGGTCCACACTGAGTGCATCCACCGCCGTCACAAGCCGCAACTGCTGATTGACTGAATCATGGAGTATGCAGGTGTGCTCATCTAAGAGGTCATCCGCCTGATCGGCATGCTTTCCCTCACGGTGTTCACGGCCATGATGGGCAACACCCCTTGAGGGTGGGTGTTGCACACCAGGGCCATGCCTGGGCATGTCCACAGGTGGTGCACTGATGCCGCCCCACAACACTGTCCCCCATAGCCATTGGACGACTGCTGACACTGCACCTCCGGCTGCCATTCTTCAGGGCTCTATGGTGGTGCCGCAGCAGCCGCAACAGCCCCACTGTCCTGGACACACACCAGTGCTGCCCCACTGGTGCAGACAGGCACAGGCTGGGACTGTGATGTCACGCAGGCCTCCATGGAGGCACCACCCACGGCTATGCCCATGCTGTAACCTGCTGTGTGGCTCCCGCTGAACATCTTTCACTCCCCACTCTGAAGGCGCCTCCTGCCATGACTCCTTCGGACTCCTAGATGGTCTATTCTTTGTAAAATCTCCAGGGAGGCCCTAGCCATTTGCAGTATCTCCTGCAGCATCCGCTCTATGGTCTGCAACTGCTGTCCACCTAGGACAAGGGAGCAGAGTCAATAGGTGTGAATGCACAGCCCCCTGCAGCCCACCCACTGTGCATGGCATACGGCCGTGGGACATGCCTCTGTGATGGTGTACGACCACCCACAGTGATCGTGTCCACAAGACCTGCCCACCCAGGTGCACACAGCCATGCGGACCGCTGCACACACCCACCTTCCAAGACCCGCACAGCACCACCGTGGCTGTACAGTGACATGGTTATGCTGTGTGAAGGCAGTGGCACAACCATGTACCCGGTGCACGCATGGACCACCATTGACGCACTCCCAGACATGCAGTGCCACTGGACAGTGCTGACTGTACCATGTTGCATGCATGGCAGTGGTGTCAATGGATGGTGGCCATGCCCCGCCGGCCACCCTGTTACACAGCATGCACAAAAAATCCTGGATGTAAGGCACTCACCATCATCAGGCTGGTCCCGGTGCTGGTCTGTGTACGGTCGCTCTTGCTGCATGATGTGCCTCACGCCACAGCCTCCCCTCCCTGGCATGCCGGCGCTCCTCAGGGCCTAGGGTGCAAACATGGAGAGAGGAACATCAATACAATCCGGTAGCAAAGTCCCCCGGCCCCGGGTGTGTGCGATCTCACACAGCCATACCCATCTGCCCCCCACCCCATACCCACCACCACGGCCCACAATGGATGGCCCCCCCCATCTGCTGGACACATGCCACCGCGATACCTGTATGAATGTAAACAGTGTATGGATAGGGAACCTACCTGGCCGTGGAACTGCACCCCTCCTGGCGTGCTGTACCACTGGTGGTGGGGTCCGGGGCATGCCCTGTCACGTGTGGGGTACCTCATGTGCCGACGCATGGTCGGTCTCTCAGCTGTACAGTACCTCGGGGGGAACATGCGTGGTGGCACTGTGTATGCAGTCGTTGCATCGCTGTCTGCTGTCACCCACTGACGGGTGCTCGTGGTGGGGCTGCCTTGCATGGTTCTGTGGTGCGTAGGGTTGCATTGTCACAGTGGAGGTGGCGGCATGCATGGGGTGTCCTGCACTGGTGGACGCTGCTCCTGGGCAGGATGTCTGGGGATCATGGTGCAGGGTGTGCTCTGCATTGGTGGGATGGTGTGGCATGGGGTGGTCAGACCTCCTTGTGTGCCGGTCACAGCTTGCCAGGGGTGTGCTGGGGCACCATGCCCTGGCTGTGGGTTTGTTGCTGGTATCCATGGGCTGGTGGTTATTCCAGCTCTCCCCCAGTTGTGCAGTGCATGGGGTGTGGGGGGCGATGTCTTTTCTGCTGTGTGCTCCTCTGCCCATCTGTAGCATGGGTGGTGGACCCCTGCATCCTGTCCCTGTGGATCCCTGGTTGTGCTGTTGCACTGCTGCTCTGCTCCACTGAGCATCCCTGGTTGTGCTGTTGTGCTGCTGCCCTGCTCCACTGAGCATCCCTGGTTGTGCTATTGTGCATCTGAACTGCACCACTGTACATCCCTGGTTGCGCTATGGTGCAGGTGGCACGATATTCAGTCGTGTGCCACAGCCGCATCTTGACCTGCGCAGTTTTTGAATATCGCGCTTATTGCGCATGGGCGCAGTGGACTTGTGCTTGCTCCTGCTGTTGCACACTTTTATGGCGCAGTTTGAATATCTGGTCCTTAGTGACCATTCACCTGTCATCTGTGAATGGTCAAACAAATTCTGCAAGCCTCCTCCGATAGTCACCACCAGCAGAGTCCTTCCCTAAGGGCAGTTGAAACACCTTAAATCCCACCTCAGTCAGGAAGATTGGACTGCTATTTTCAAAGCGACAGATGTCAACTTGGCCCTAGACTACTTCATCAACACATTTAATGCTGCCTGTGACTCCCATGCCCCTTTCAAGAAGTGCAAATTCAAAGGTCTCTGCAACCCATGGCTCTCTGCTGAGCTTATAGCCTAACTGAAAACTAGGGAGCATCTCTGGATGCGGGCACATGCTACCGGTGCACAGACTGGCATACAGAACTATAAACGTGCTCTGAATGACTGCACAAAATTTATCTGCCTAAAGAAAAGCATCTACTATAAGGAAGCTATTACCAACACCTGAGGAAATGGGAAAGCCTTCTGAACAACATCAAAGAAGTAACCGGGAAGCAACCTGAGACTTACCCTACTTTGCTGAACATTGATAGGATTACAACACTTGAACCTATCACCATTGCTAATATGTTGAATATCACATTCATGGACCTCAGTAGTGTTCTCCCCCCAGACTTTTTCGATGATGATGCCTCTCTAACTTACCCTACCAGCTCCCCTCTTCCTTTAAATACCCGTCATTTTACTTTAAAGCAGTTAGAATGCATGAAGCTTGCAAATACATTACCAAAGCAATTGCCAAGTCCAGAAGGAGTGGGGACTCACTCAATCTCAAACTGCAGTCCCTCACCCTCGATGAAATGATTGCACCATTAGCAAAGATCTTCAACCTCTCCCTCAGTCTCAGCCAGTTCCCTGACAGATGGAAATCCACTACTGTTACATCGGTCCACAGAAGTGGTGACAGAGCTCTCCATGTGAGCTATCAACCAATATCCATATTACCTCCCCTCTCAAAGACGTTAGAACGCATTGTAGCTGACCAACTCACTGAACATCTAGACAAACACAATATCTTGTTCTCCCAACAACATGGGATCAGAAAAGGGCACTGCACCACTTCTCTCCTTCTGGAATTCACTGGAGCCATCCACAGTTCACTGGACAATGGTCATCTAGCTGGGTCAGTCATTATTGACTTAACTAAGGCCTTTACATAGAAACAGAGAATATGATGCAGATAAAGATCACATGGACCACCTAGTCTGCCCATTTCCCTACCTAATGGATAAGCTGCAGATCCTAGTTAACCAACAGCCTACTTCCTCCTCCTACCCCCCACTAGAACTGCCTTATGTCTGTCCCATGCATTCTTGAATTCCTCCACTGTTTTTAACTCTACGACCTCCTCCGGAAGGCTGTTCCATGCATCTACAACCCTCTCTGTGAAGAAATACTTCCTCACATTACCTCTGAGACGTCCTTGTCTATCTTCAAATTGTGCCCCCTTGTTCTTGCATGTCTCTTTTTCTGAAAGATGCTACCCTCTTGGACTTTGTTGATTCCCTTGAGGTATTTGAAAGTTTCTATCATGTCCCCCCTCTCCCTCCTTTCCTTGAGGCTATACATCTTAAGCTCCTTTAGTCTTTCTTCATATGTCTTCTGGTGCAGACCCTGCACCATTTTGGTTGCCCTCCTCTGGACAGCCTCCATGCTGTCTATGTCTTTTCGGAGATGGGGTCTACAGAACTGTACACAGTACTCCAAATGTGGTCTTACCAACTGTCTGTACAGAGGATCAACAACTTCCTGTTTTCTACTGGTGATGCCTCTCCCTATGTATCCCAGTATCCCCCCAGCCCTCCTTACTGCCTTCTCACATTGCTGGCCCACCTTTTGGTCATCTGATATGACTACCCCAGGTCCCTTTCCATTTTTGTTGTTGTCAGTATCTCACCCCCATTGTGTACTCTTCACCTGGGTTTTTGTTTCCCAGGTGCATTACTTTGCACTTCTTTGCATTGATTCTAAGCTGCCATACATTTGACCATTCCTCCAACCTTGCCAAGTCCCTTTTCATCCTTTCCAACCCACCTTACGTATCAACCCTGTTGCAGATCTTTGTGTCATCTGCAAAGAGTCATACTTTCCTTCTAGTCCCTCTGTAATGTCACTTATAAAGACATTAAAAAGGACCTGCCCAGTACTGAACCCTGTGGTACCCCACTAGTAACCCTCCTTTCTTCACTGTGGACTCCATTTACTATTACCCACTGTGTCCTGTTGTCCAGCCAGTGTTTTACCCAGGCTACCACCCAGGGACCCACTCCCAGGCTGGTTAATTTGTTTATTAATCTTTTGTGCGGGCCTGTGTCAAATGCCTTGCTAAAGTCTAGGTAGGCCATGTCCACAGCCCCTCCCTGGTCTACTGCTTAGGTATCTCCCCCTGCTTTAACACTGTGAATACTGAACAGAAGTATTCATTCAGTATCCCTGCTTTTTCACTGTCACTCTCTGTCCAACTACCTTCCTCTTTATACGGCCTCAGTAGCCCTGCCTTAGTCTTTCTTTGCTCCCTAATGTACCTATAAAAGGTTTTCTCCCCCTTCTTAACTGAGTTGGCTATCTTTTTCTCGGTTTGGGTCCTTGCTATTCTGACTATCTTCCCCGCTTCCTTATGCTTTAACTGGTACAGTTCTCTGTCCTGCTCCTTCTGTGTTTCCTTATACTTCCTGAATGCTATCTCTTTCTCCCTTACCTTCCCCGCTACTTCTTTTGAGAACCATAGAGGTTTCTTCTTTCATTTTGATTTGTTTATTTGCTTCACACAAAGGCTTGTTGCCTCTGTGATGGCAGTTTTGATTTTTCCCCATCGTTCCTCCACCCCTCTTTCTTGCCTGTTTGCTAGTGCGTTTCTGAGGCACTCTCCCATTTTGACAAAATCAGCCCTCCTGAAGTCCAGTACCTTCACTTTTGTGTGGCTTGACTCTACAGCTAAGTTTATCATGAACCACACTGTTTGGTGGTTGCTTGTTCCCAGATGGCTACCCACTTCAAGATCAGAAATCCTCTCTCCATCCCTATTTGAGAGTACCAGGTCTAAGATTGCTCCCTCTTGAGTGGGTTCCAAAACCAGCTGTCTGAGGCGTGCCCCCTGTAAGGCAATGAGAATGGCCCTGCTCTTGGATGTGGCTGCAGCAAAGGTGCTCTAGTTAACATCTGGCATATTCAGGTTCCCCATCAGCAATACCTCCCTTTTCTCTGCCAGCCCAAGGATGCCTTCTATCATTTCTTTGTCTATTTCTTCCCCCTGAGATGGGGGTCTGTATACAACCCCTGTGCGGATTGTGGAGCTATTTCCAGTCTCCAGGGTGACCCACAGTGCCTCCTCTCCCCCCTATTTACCCTTTAGGTCTGTTGCTTTGATCCCTTCCCTTACAGAGAGAGCTACTCCTCCTCTTCTTCCCTTCCTGTCCCTCCTGTAGATTGTGTACCCTGGTATGTTGACATCCCAGTCATGATTCTCTGTGTACCATGTTTCTGTGACTGCCATAATATCCAGGCATCCCTCTTCCATCAAGGCCACCATTTTGGGGAGCTTTTTACCTAGACTGTGGGCATTGGTACTCAGTACCCTCCATTTTTTATGGCTTTATTTCTTTTGTCCCATCCCTGTCCTTACTGCCTTTGTCTTTTTCTCCATTTACCCCTGACCTTCTCCCTATCGACTGCTCTATCTTGGTGTTTACCTCACTAACTACCCTGATTTTTTTTGGGGGGGCTAGGATTTCCCTTCTCCTTTTCAGTGCCTCCCCTCCTTGGCTAGTTTAAATGCTCGCCAATGAAGCATTTAAACCTATCACCTAGGATCCTGTTTCCCCTCCTGGATAGATGCAGACCATTGCACCTGTATAGGCCTGCATCCCTCCAGGTGGAGCTCCAGTTCCCAATGAAGCCAAATCCCTGAGTTCTGCACCAGTTTTTCAACCAGTCATTGAATCCCATGGTGCGGAGCACCCTAGCCTCATCCATGCCATAGACAGGTAGCACTTCCAAGAAAGTTACCATGTGTGCTACTTGTCTAAGGCCCCTCTCCAACTCCACAAACTCCTCTTGCACTGCTCTGATCCCATTCTCAGCCAGGTCATTCGTCCCTAGGTGGATAATGACATCCAGCTCCCTCCCTCTTGCAGCTGCTCCCATGATCCTGAGGATTTGTTTCCTGTTCCTCCAATCCATGGCGCTGGGCAGGCACCTTATCTCCCTTTCCCCTCCCCCCCAGTTCTACCCCCTAACAACTGAGTCCCCCACCAGGAGTTGCTGCCTTCCCCTGTGGGGTCCTGTGCCACCCTGCTGTGGGTCTCCATTGTGGAGGTTCCCAGCATCCTGCTTGGTCTCCACTGCGGGTGCCTCCATAGAGGAACCATGTTCTGCCAGAGTGGCGAATGAATTGTGGAGAGGTGTAACTGGAGGGATGCACCTCTGTTCCACCACCCTCACCCTCCCTGAGCCCACCATGGTACAACCACTCCTCTTTATTGGCAACCTCTGAGGTAGCCATACATCATCGTCTCCTACTCGAGCAGCTTCTACAGGCCGGGCTTTCTCATGACTTCACAGCCTGATTCAAAAGCTATCTGGAGAGCCGATACCAAAGAGTTAGAATAGTTGATGTCCTCTCCGACACCAGACCTGTCCGATCAGGAGTCCTGCAGGGATCCACATTGGGTCCCCTTCTATTAAGTCTCTTCTTGAACAATCTTCCTCAATCCAAGCCCAGAACAAATCCTCCTCTATGCCAATGATGCCGTAATTCACTCCACCCATAAGGATCCCCTACTACTCCAAAACAATCTATAACTTGGCTTCCCCTCAGTAGAGAGCTGGTTTAGTAAACATGAACTGGTCCTAAACTATAAAAAGACCAAGGCAATGCTTTTCAACAGTTCACACAACAAGCACAGGCTATAACCCCCTGACTATCACTAACTGCCTTGGTGAGGCCCTCGAACAGGTGCACTCCTTTAAATATCTCAGAGTCACAATTGACTGTAGCCTATCTTACAGTGCACACATTGACGGCATTGTGAAAGCTGCAAATACTCACATTGGGCTACTCTACAGGCACAGGCAATGCCTCACTCAAGAAGCTTTAAGGCTCACTGTTCATAGCTCTGTTGTCTCCATAATTGACTATGGCCTGATAATATATGGTTCTGCTACTGTAACTGCCCTCAGACGTGTCTCCACGGCTCTCAACAAAGCCTGTCAGCTCATTACTGGTACTCACCATCTCAATCACACTTGTGACTTCTATGCTCAAACTGGATGGCTACAACTCTCAAACCGCATCAAGTACTAAGCATGCATAATGGCAAAGAAAATAACTCTGGGCCATGCTCTCCCTGGAGTCCAAGCTCTCCTTTGTCCAAATCGTAATCCTCACCACACTAGGGGCTCCGAATTGCAATTCCTGCAGGTTCCTTGCTGCTGTACCACTCAGGGCCAAAGATCTTTTGCTCATAGGGCCCCCAGATGGTTGAATGGTCTCAGCAGTGACATTTCCTCCCTACCCAAGCTTAGCACTTTCAAATCAAAACTCTGTCTACTCCTCTGTGCCTCAAGCACCTGTGACTGTCTCCTCTAATTCAGCCCTCCTGCTATTACCCATTCATCAGTCAAAGCTCTTCCAACTCAGCACTTCTACTCTTCTTCCCTTATCCCCTAGAACCCCTCCCCACCCTCCATTCATGTCCCATACCCTCAGGACCCCCTCCACCATCTACACTTCTCTGTGTAATCTGACAGTGCCTCTGGCTGCTCTACCTATCTGCGTCCTTGCCTTGTCTTGTAACACTGTGTACCCTGAAAATGCCCATGGCATTAATTTAACCCAAATGTATGCATTCATGGTAATACAACAGATTGTTTAACCTGTTATCCTGCCTCTGCTACTTAATTGTACTGTTTGCATTGTACTTCTGCTGATGTGGAACCATTGTAAAAGAGCCCCAGCTCAAAGGTACTTGTAATCCTAGACTCAAATAAATAAATACATTATGTTTCCCCTGAATCTACCCCCTCCAGCTTCATAGCATGTCCACTTCTTCTAGAGCATCTTTTTTTCTGAAAAATGCTTCCCTTTTGTACCTTATTTATACCCATAAGGTACTTGAAAGTTTTTATCATATCCCCCCTTTCCCTTCTTTCCTCCAGGGTGTACATATTGAGGTCCTTTAGTCTCTCATCATATGGTCTACACCATTTTGGTTGCCCTCCTCTGGACTGCCTCTGCTCTGTGTATGTCCTTTCAGAGATGTAGCCTCCAAAACTGGACACAGTACTGTAGGTGAGGTCTCACCAATGATTTATACAGCGGTGTCACCACCTCCCTCATTCTGCTGGTGATACCCCTCCCTATGCACCCTAGCATCCCACTGGCTCTCCCCACAGCCTTGTTACACTGTTTGGCCACCTTTAGGTCATCACATATGATTACCCCCAGTCTCTTTCCTATTTGGTAGTCATCAGTACCACTCCCCCAATATTGTACTCCACCCCTGGGTTCTATGCCTTAAGTGCATGATTTTGCACTTATTTGCATTGAAACTTAGTTGCCATATTCTTGAACACTCCTGAATCTTTCCTAGATCCCTATTCATTTTGTCCACACACACACACACACACACACACACACCTGGAGTGTCTACCCTAGTGCAGATTTCAGTGTCATCTGCAAAAAGCCACACCTTCACTTCTAGTCCCTCTGCAATGTCACTGATAAATATGTTAAGGGGGACAAGTCCCTGTACTGGTCCTTATGGCACCCTGCAGGTCACCCTCCCTTCCACTGAGTGAACTCCTGTGGAGCTTTTTTTGTTTCATCACAACACCAGCCCATCACAATATAATTTCATTTTGGAAACAACATCACCCACAAAAGCCCTATCCCGAATCTTCACTGATTTATGGCAAGTGCCTTAACCGCATCAGTGTAAATCTTTGCTTGCAAAAGGGCTAATTAATTTTTAAAGGAGATTGGCTATTTCTTTTAAATCTTTTTTCAGTTGTGAAAAATTCTATATTCACATTTTTCATTTTTGCAAAAGATATCATAAAATTGCTACACTTATATTTTGAGACCTACTGGCATATGTTACTGTTTTCACAGTACACTAGTAAAGAGACATAGCAGGCAATAAGAACATAATTACTTGAAAAATATTATCCTGTATCTCCAAGTTTCAGTTATTGCTCTGATGTCATTACCTGAAGCGGACACAAGAAGCAATAAAATAATGTTTTGTAGCAAAACATGTATAGACATTATTTATGACAACCAATTTAAGAAATGATGCTGCAATAGTTTATGTGCTTCTTATCAAGGCATAAAATATAACAGGAAACTGAATGAGCTATTGAGCACAGACGCATGCCATAAAAAACAATTTACTAGACTGGAATTATTCTGAATCATTCATTGCGTTGGAAACAAAAATATATGGACTGGCAAAGGCTAGAATGGGATCCTGTGTCCTCCATTGTCTCTTTGTCAACTGCTACTGAAAGTTTCAGTAGGACACTATTTTTATGTCTTTCTACTTTGTGACAGGATGGCCAAAACTCACAGTTATCTGTCATTCTGTCTGTCTCCGAATATGTGATTCTCATTCTTCTTTTATATGGGCTCATGTACTCCAGATATAATTTATGTTAGACAGTTTATCATCAGATGGCTACACTTCAAAAACAAATGAGTTCAGTTTGAGGAAAGCATTTCCAAGACCATCTGTGTTCAGCAACATCTTGTACGCGAACAGCTAACTTGCTATCACATTGTAATGCATTGATTTTATGCACAGTGGAGCACAATGGAATGCTCATTTTATTTTTTTAATAGCACTTTCATGTTCTTCCAGGAAAAAATATAACATACTGTAAGCACCCCCAGCTATCTCCTCATTTTCTCCAAAAGACTGTTGTTCAAGCACACCCCCTCATAGCTGAGAAATGTGCTTTTAAACTACAGTTTCTAATTCCAGTAACTCCTCTAGGCATGTGTTAGCAACCTACCTTTCTGGTTTCAGAATTTTAATCACAGAAATGGTTTAAATTAATTTTAGACTTGCTAACACACACTTTGGTAAGTCTACACATAACTTTATAAAAAAACACTACAAGCTGACTTCAAAAAGGCTATGTACAGAATATATTTATTCTCTTTTGATTTTTTTCATTTGTAAACTGTCTTTTAAGATACTTTTTGTATGCATATGGTACCATGAGATTTAGATGGCTATCTTAGTTATAAATTAGCTTTGTGAAACATTACTTTTGTCCCCAGTTTTTCTAGCTGAAGCATGGTTCTCTGAAGGGGCAGAGCACTGGGAATGCTTTAGCGATAAGAAAGGCTTATTTGTTTTTAGGCTGTACCATTAGAGGTAATGTGTCAAGGGCCTACTGGATAAAAGCAGGAGGATCACTGGGGAGGGGATCTTATACTGTCCCAATGACTCCTGAATACTATCTCCCACAATCAGTTAACAGAGTGGCTGAATTCCCAGTTGTTAACTGTAAAAATATCACAATATTTGGAGCAGAGTCTGAAATTAACTAAAGATCACAAGGGTTGCTCCAGGCAATTTGCTGGAAGGCCCTCTAGCATGAAACAATCACTGAACAATATAACAGAGAGTTTATGATCTCAGGTCTTACCCTCAATAAATCAAAGTAGATTATAATCAGATATATCCTCCATACCAAGAACAGATAAGAAAGCACACTAGGGCTGAAATAAATGGAACTTGCAGAAGACTTCAGTGTGCAAGGCCTTGAGACATAGAATATGTTTATATACTTTGGCCTGTCAAAAGTAGCATATCACTATTCAGAGCTATGTTGTACAAAAACCTTAGGACATGATTTGAGTTTTCATTCAATAACATCGTTACACTACAGGGAAGGAAATTAAACAAGCATTTGTCAATGCCAAACCTTGGCTGCTTGTTAAACAATTTGTTTTTTGCATTTCTGACCCCAAATTTTGACGATACTTTTTTAGGATTTGCCTTATGGACATGACATGTGCCATTTATAGTGTATTGGGCAAAATGTTATTTTGCACCATAGGTGCGAAAACACATCTTGTCCAGGATTTTAAAAATGACACGTCACATTTATGAGGTGGTGTGGAAAATGGTTATGTTCAAAGGCTGGAGTCAAAATATTGAAAATTAGTGAAGTTATGCGTGAATGTTGAAATGGTGTAATGTTCAATCATAACCTAGGTATTTTGCCGTATTTGCACACCAAATGTTCAACATAGCCTTTCTGTTAACCCACTTAATGAACGTAGTAGATGAACACTTTTAAATCCCTGACAAAATGTCATTGCCACATGTATGAAAACACTTTTTGGCCAGGATTTGTAAAATGACAACTGTGTTTGTAAATTCTAACATAGGCGCATAACTTTATTGTTTTTTATCATTTGTGCCACAAATTTTCAACATAGCTTTCTTATGACCCTGCCTCATGAATAATAGTGGAGAAAATTGTCAACTCCTGCCTGAAAGGTGATTTTAAGCAGTAACTACAAAAACAACTTTTGGGGTGGATTTACCTACTGTCACTTGCATTGTTCATGAGGTGGTGTCCTACAAAGGGTATGTTGAAAATCTGGGGCAACAATATTGAAAAATGCCCAAGTTATGCTGCTAAGTTGAAAACCCATTGAAATACATTGAACCTGTTACCTGATTTCCTCAGTCCGGTGTTGAAGACTGAAGATGTCTCTGTGGTTTGGAGAAGATCACAGCATCAGAGCCCCACTGGGTAAGTAAGGGCTTGGGGTGGGGTTGGGTGGTAGATGCTGAATGGGAGAGTCAGGTGGGGGAACTAATGGTGCAACAGACAATTATGGATGGTTTTCTGTTTTACATGATTTAAAAAAAAACAATGATTCATGGTTTTAATTTTTATATTTCACGTGATGACATTGGGGGATTGGGCACCTCTGGTGTCAGTGTTATGTTTATGTGGGTGTTGAGGGTGGGTTGGGTGGGTGGGGAACAGGAAATGCCTGTAATAGACAGGCAATATATAAATAAAATTTAAAAAAGAAAAAACAAACTACAAGGTGGTGAGAGTGGGGGAACTGGGCAACCCCAGTGTCAGTGTATTCCAGAACAGATGTCTAGTTACTTCTGGCTATCTGGATAAAAACATCATGGAGGCTAAAATAGAGATGATCATCATTTCTGACTGCAGCCCTATCTACTTTTCATAGTTCCCACCAGATCAGGTTTTACCACACACAGGTAAGTGAAGATTTATTGTGTCACATATAAAAGACTCAGATTTCTACAAACAACTCTCCAAAGATGCAAAAGAGTTCCAGGAGCACAACAAGCCTTCCTATATGACAGCCACTGTAAGATGCACTAGAGGCTTCCATCCAGGGCAAATGTATCGTGCGTGCCTCAAGGGTAAAGAAGGCCAATGAAAAAAGGTCTTTAAGGAACAAGAAAATCCTTCTCAAAGACCTAGAAGCTAAGTTCAAAGTGGCTGACTGCTCCGACAAGGAGATCTTAGCTCAGACTGAGGACCAGATTCAAGCTGAGAGGAGGGTTGGGTTGGGGGGCAGAAACAGACATCAATGGATGTGTTTGTGTTTTTACTGAAGACTGACAGGCTCCTTAGAAAGTCACTTAGCTGTTTGCTGATGGCTTCATGCAAATCAAAGGACCCAAGCCCTCTCTGATTGGAGTGGCTTCAGCCCTTTGAAATACACAAAGTTTCAGCCCACCAAGCAGAGAGTGATGTCAGGACCATAGCCCATGGTCATTGGTATAGACTGCCGAGCCCTTGCTTTTGTGAACTGCAATGGGCTCAGCAGTGACCCCCCCCCCCCAAAAAACGTCCCCTATCCTTGCCACAAAACATTGGGTGCACAAGCACAACCAACATCAAAAGGAAAATAATGTAAATACATCAATGAGACGTTTGAGTGCAAGTCAGTAGTCAAACTTGGGATAGTCACTCATTGCCTTGTGGAAGGAGAGGTGGTCAGATTACACTCTAATTCCCTTCACCACCACTATAAAAAATTGCTGCCTTTGTATGTAAACTAACACCCTGACACCTCAGGAAAAGCTTTGAAAATGACAATTTTCAGACACAATTCAGCCTGTATTTTATATATTTATGTTTCTCTCATATTTTTCTTATTAAGGATACCTAAACCCTCACAATGCTGGAATAAGAAAATACTAATGTAACCTTATTAGGGCATTACTGTAGACCATTAGCTTACCATTGCACAGTGGTTAAACTGGCAATAGTTAGGTGAAGGAACTCATATTCGGCTTTCTAGGTCATGGAACTGTCATTTCTAAGTGTGGAACTCTTCTATAGAAGTCAATGGAGAAAGATAACAGAGGTGGTGAAGCTGTCATCCAGTTTTTTAAGAGGTGGTGGAACGGAGTTCCTGTAGGCTTCTGCACATTTTAACCCCTGCCATTGTGGCATTTATTTACTGTAACCCTAAAATTGTAAATAAACTGTCTTTTTTTGTAATTCCATCTCTAGAACTACCACAACTAGCAGCACCATCAGTCTGAGATGACTTCAGTGGGACAAGAGTATTCCACTCATATTATTGCATCTATTGTATTTAGAGTGATCATTTCTGAGACCCAGCCAGTACTAGGGGCTAGACTGTAGCACAGCAGCATCAGTTCAGTAGGCAGGCAAAGCTTAGCTAAGGATCTAGTGCAAGAGGGAGAAATTTCATATTCTGGCTAACTGGAGGATCTTCTGTGGAAAGGGACACCAATACACCCTGTATGTGCTGCACCTGTGCTAGAAAGAATTGGGGTACTGGCCAGGAGGCCGGACAGGGCAGTTAAATTAGAGAACTGGACAGATGGAGATGGTGTTAGGGCTCACCAAGGGCCGGAGACAGACACAGGGGTTTGCCAAAGGAAGGAAAACAGAGCATGGCAGAGCAGGGGAGCAGTAACAGAGGAGACCCACAAAGGTGGTGAGGAATCATAGAGCGGCACGCATTCTCATTTGCATGCTGGTCAATATGAGAAGTGCATTGAGTGAAACTGGTGAGCTTAGGGATCTGATGCACTTTAAAGGCCAGGACCTAATTACAGTCACAGAGATGTGATGGGGTTAAAAAATGACTGGAACAGCATGATAGGGAGCTACAGGCAATTCTGAAGGGAAAGGCCTCATGGACAATTGGGTGGGTGGCTCTCTTCCTAAAAGAGAGCTGTGGAGGATGAGGATGGCATTAGAAAAAAAAAGTGTTGCAGTGTCCATCTAGGTTGAGTAAAGGAAAATAGGGCAAAAGCGCCACACTGGATGCATGCTACATGTTCCCAAACAGTTTAGAACAGTACAAGTCCCTGCTAGTTAGGAAAATTACAATAGCAGCCAAATCAGATGCAGTGGACATCAGTCTCCTGGGCAAAGATTGGCATCTTGCCAAAGCCAATGGCAAGGTTAAGACAGAGTTCCCATCATATATCTGGGACTGCTTCCTATAACAACATGTCCAACAAGGGAATAGGTTTAAAGGTTTTCTTGACCTCTCCAATGTTCGCATTGAGGAACAAGTTGAAAGCAGTAACCACAACCAAGTAACCTTTTCCCTGGTTACAGTGAAGAATAATCAAGTTTTTGCCACCAGAACCCAGAGCTAAAGAACTTTTAGAACTTTAATACTTTATCTTTCCCAAGATAAGGGATTTAACGGCCAGTGTTTGGAGAAGCTGCATGAGGCTGGCAAGGCAGAACAAAGGTATGGAATTTATTGAATAATATAGTTGAAACAGCTGCAGAAGTCTGCATCCTTGTAAGCAATAAGGAAGACAAAGGCAAAAAAGTGGCCCCTTGGCTCAGTGAAGACCTAAGGCAACTGATCATTTGATTCTACACAAAAAGAGGGTCTATAATTGCTGGATTCAGAATGAGTGCCTCCATCCACAGGCAAGAAAGGAGTAAAGAGCAGCAGTGAGGAATTGCAAAAACAGAATTAAGGAAGCCAAAGAGGGTCATAAAACCAGGATAGTAGAAGGAGCTGAAGATTACACCAACTTCTTCTTTCAGTACAAAAATGGAAAGGAAATGAAGGAAAGGGCTGAGCCCCTTAAAACAAGGAAAGGCAGAGGAATCTGTTAATGAGACAGGAGTAGTGTCTTAGACAGTAAATGAATACCTCGCCCCTGTATCTAGGTGAATGTATGGCATTCCTAGTGATTGAACAATTACTCTTTTTTACCCTTTCTTTGGTGCACTTTCTCAAAGTATAGCAAAAGGATCTGTTGGCATGTGAGTAAATTTCCTTGCCTTACAAGGGTTCACCCATGACGGAGCACAAACAAAAAGTGCTAGGTAAATGAGAGCAAAGGCAAAAGGGTGACACTAAAGGTGAGTGGCATGGACTGGATCCCCCCCCAGCAGCCAGACCCCGCACCATGTCTGCAGTATTTCCTGTGGGCGGCTGTGCCCCCTGCACCACCCTTCAAATCAATATAACCCCCCCGGTCACACAAGTTGGGAGAAGAGGCAAAGAGTTATAGCCCCAGGGCTGACAGTACTGGACAGTCTGGAATCTGGTTCGCTGATATATATATATATATATATATATATATATTTGGAATATTCAGTGTAACATCTTTGAGTAGTGCTTGTTTACAAAGGTTCTATGTCAGAATTACAGGTTAAGGTACAGACACAGTTACAAAGTAATACATGTGGAAAGGACCATGTAAGGTGCCAGGTATATTTACAAAATTCAGAAGTTCAAACACAAAATTAGAGTGAACAAGTTCCTATGTACATGTTTAATACAAAGGTGCAGTAACAGCTGGTGTGACATTGTCTCCATAGCCCAGATAATTCTCTCCCAGGCCTGGGTTAAAAAGAAATGTTGTTTTGTACCCCTCCCTCCAACCTCTGAGATGCCTGAGCCAGGTGCTGCCCTAATGCCATGGGTAATCCCTTCTGTTTGTTGTTGTTGTTGCCTTGCCTGTAAAGGGTGGGGATGGGGGGCAGTGGGTTTATATGTGCAAAGCTAATTTTCTCTGTGAGCCAGAAATGGGGGGTTTGGAAGGGGAGAGAAAGTGTGGCAGACAGAGGCAAAGCTGTTTATTAAAACTATGTTTCTAATGTTACAGTTACCCTGATAACTAACGGTTCAGAAAGGTTCAGATATGGTTTGGATAACTATCTGAACCTTTTGTTGCTTATCAGAACATTTTAGAACCTCAGAACCTTTTCTGTTTCTACCACCTCTAATTGCAGATTATGGTGTCATCTGCAAAAAGGCATACCATCCCTTCCAGTCCTCCTGCAATGTTCTGTATGAAGACATTGAAGAGGACTGGTCACAGTACTGAGCCCTATGATAGTCCTGCCTCTCTGAGGTCTTTCCAGGATCTGGTCTCAGTCAGTGCAGTCTGTTTCATCACAGGACAATTTCCAGTTCTTATTGGCTCTGTGGGCTGTCAGTCATGTCCAGTTACTCCTGGAGGGTGGATTTTTCCTCCCACTTTGATAAACGTCATTAGGACCTTATACACCAACACATGGGCTTGAGTGACAGTTGGAATAGGTGATTAGTTATTTGACCCCTTTCTGACCAACAGGGGCATTAGACAAAGCTGTGGCTTATTGGTCTGGAGCCATCCAGCACAAATTCTCTTAAAACAGGAGACACTTTGTGTCCAACATTAGTTCTCTCTCTTTCTAGAAAAGGACTTCAAAAGAAACTGGATAGTTTGTAAGCAATAATACCCTCCATGGTGGGCTTTACTGGGAAATACCAGACCGCGCAGGGGTGTAATGAGGCCTGACACCACAGGCAGAGGGCCTTATATCCCCTGGAAGGTCCGGTATTTCCCAATAAAGCCCACCTTAGAGGGTATTATTGTGCTTAGAAAATGGGATACATGTGACATTTTCCTGTGCACTTTGGGAAAATATAAAACAAAAAAAAATGAGTAGAGATAAATTGAAAGTGTATTTTGTTGGTAAAGTAGTCCCTCTGTGCTGTTCCATATCCTATCACCCCCCACAGCAGTGGTCATGAAGCCATTCTGTTGTACCACCCCCACCCCAACACACACACGCACACACATGTCCTAGTCAAGTTCTTTTGAACTCTTCTAAATTAGGAGACACAGAAACTGCTGTATTACTGCAGCTTCATTTTCAGTGTATGTGAGAGGGATTTGGGAGACCATTTCTTTAATGGAGGTGCCAGAGGGTGACTGCATGGCCAGGACGTATTGGCGGGGGGTCTGAGGGACATTGTTTTTACTTGGTAATAGTCGGTTCAGTCATCCCCCCCATTGTGTACTCCCTATTTAAAAGCATCGTTAGGCGAGCAGGGAGAGCGCGCATTAGCACGCGTGAAGTCGCATGCAAAGACACGCACATCTGCACATGTTTTGCAGGGGTTCAAAGGGAGGAAATTTATAGATAGATTACCACTATCTGTTACTCTGGAAGGTAAGGCTCTCATAACAAAGAGTTATGCCATAACATACAGCTACTATTAGGAAAACTAGAAGGTTGTGCTATCTACCCAGATAGTACATATTACTATAAACAACTAGAAAATGGCTGATAAAATTATCACACTAGAAGGAGTGTTAGGTGTAACATCTGCCTAATGTACCTAATCACAACAGAACTTCCTCAAAACCCATTTAAATGTGGAAAATGTTCTCATAATGAGGAGTTACTTATAGAATTAAATGCCTTTTTAGTGTCAGGTTATTACAACTTGAGGCTAGCCAGAAGGAAATGGCACTCAGACTTAGGACAAACCTAAGGGCTTGTACAGCTTCTATTTCTCCCTTTTCTGGCCCAGTTACTCCTAACAAAGGAGGAAGGCAAAATATCTGTACCACTAATAAAACATCCCATCAGGCCCAAAGGGCTGCTGAGACTAGAAATGAAACTTATAAAAAAAAGAGCTAGAGAGAAGGATCCTCCCTCCGAAACTGATGACGTATGGTACAATGTCAAACACACCAAACCCGCTAAAAAAGGCAGGCATGCCACTAATTTCTGTATTCTCCTCAGTACCAGATTTACTACTTTAACAACTAGCGATACTGACTCTGACCCAAGTGTAGCTGGAGCTCTAATCTTGTTCGATACTCCTACTACCCCTACATCACCCAATACCCTTAGAAATAATCAGGAAATGTCAGAGGCCATAAACATCGAGCCTTTAAACACACTGGATAGTGTTATCATGGAAACTAATAGTTTTAATCAGCAATCCCCTAGAAACGTATTGGTTATTGGTGACTCTATGATCAAATATTTGGACAGGGCAGTATGCAACCCTGACAAATCACACAGAACAGTGTCTTCTTTCAGTGGGGCTAGAATAGCAGATTTAACATACATGAGTAAAAATATTGTTAAGAACTCCGGTAGTAATCCACTTGTACTCATCCGTGTTGGGGCTAACAATGTTTTTCAGGACTCCGCTGAGAAAATAAAACAGGATTTAGTGGCACTTTCCAATAAATTGACTTACTTAGGCTGTTCAGAAATCTTACCTATCTCTAAGGCCCTACTCCACCTCAATCAGAAAATAAGAACAATAAATGACTGGTTAAGGAGATGGACATTAAGGCAAGAGATCAAGTGGCTAACTCACTGGGAAGAATTCTACCTTCAGGATGATTTGTACTGTAAGGACGGCTTACACCTTAGCAAAAAGGGAAATGAAATACTGGGTAAACATTTTACCAAGTTTATAGACAAACATTTAAACTAGATGGAAAGGGGGGAGGGAAGTGTCAAAATACAAGATACGGGGCTAACCAGTACCCCCAGCCTCGGTAAACAATATTTTTAACAATGATTCCCCTGACCCTGCACTCACTATTAAAGATAAAAATAAGTTAAATATACTATTACTCAATGCCCATAGCCTAACAAATAAAATAGAAGAACTAAAATACAACATGCAAAGGAAAATATATCAATCTGCAGGGTCACTGAAACCTGGTTCCAAGACGATAGTTGGAACACAGACATACCAGGCTTTAACAAAATAACAAAAATAGAACAGACAAGACGGGAGGGGGTGGGATAGCACTTTACATATCAGATAGATATACATCCCACTCTATTACTCGAATAGAAATCTCTAATACTGATAATGAAATCCTACGGGCCCAGATTAAACTACTGGCTATAAACCTATGCTTAGGACTTGCTTATAGACCCCCAAACTTAAACGCAGAACAAAAAAGAATTTTTTTAACAGCAACAGATAAGTTTGACCCAAGTAACAACTACATGCTAATGTGGGATTTCAATTTCCCCAGCATTAACTGGGAGACATGTCAGTGCAGTGGATCTACCAAAAGAGACTTCCTAGAAATAACATTAAATCAGAATTTAGACCAAATCATTAAAACAGGAACAAGAAATAATAATATTTTAGACATCATTCTTACAAATATGGGGACAAAGTCTTAGAACCCAGTATACTAGAACCACTGGGAAACAATGACCATAATATGATTATATTTCCAATTCAAACTAAAACTGTAGCTCCTAAAGGTATCACCACGGTCAGAGATTATTCTAGAGCTAACTACAGAGCTATAAAAAATTACTTAGCCTCTTGGGATTGGTAGACTGAATTCTTAGGCCTTAATGTACACCAGGTTTGGGGACAAATTTGGACCAAAATGAAATTCTGCCTTGACTCTTGGGTCCCTACCAGGAGGAAATACATCAAGGGCTGCAGAACCCCTGTCTGGTGGAATATCAAAATCAAAAGACACATAGACAAAAAGAAAAAGAGATATAGGAAATATAAGAACAGGTCTACGACAACCAATTGGAATAACTATAAAAAAATATTCAAAAAAAGTAAAACAAAGTATAAGAAATGCTAAAACAAACACTGAAAACAAACTAGCTACCGATACGCTGAACAACAAAAAGAAGTTCTACAATTATATAGGCTCACTTAGAGGTTCGCAGACAACAATAGGTCCCATAAAAACAAACGAAGGGTTAACCAGCGATGAAACTGAAATGGCCAGAGAACTTAATGATTACTTTCTCACTGTCTTTACACCCAAGGAAAACCTCACTGTGGTGGTGCTTAGTAGTAATAAACAAGGAATGACCCCAATTACCATCGAGGAATTAGAGCACTACAGAGACTAAAAATTAACTCCTCAGCCAGTCCAGATGAAGTCCACCACAGGTTTCTCAAGGAAATTGCAAACAAAATCTCAAGACCACTGTGTACGCTATTCAATTTATCATTAACTATGGGGGGAATGCATCTCTGCATGGAATGATGCTATGGCCATCCCCATTCACAAATCTGGATACAAAGTAAAAGTCTCAAACTACAGGCAAATAAGCTTGACATCTGTTATAGGAAAAACATTAGGAAGACTTATCCTGGAAGAACACATTGTTCTCAATAACTTACAGAACACTGCACAACATGGCTTCACCAGAGGAAGGTCATGTCTGACCGATTTATTGCACATCTTTGAAAATGTAAGTTCCTCACTGGATGCCTGGGCTACCGGTGAACATTATATTTCTAGACTTCATGAAAGCATTTAATAAAGTGTCCCACAGTATCCTAATAAAACATATGGTCACATTAGAATTCCCCCAATATATAATAAACTGGGTCACCTCATAGCCAGGGCTCCTTGACTTCTGCGGCAGCATTTTCTGATTTCTTCGCCATGATTTATTCATTTCTCTGGTAGAATGCAGTCCTGTCATTGGCTAAATATGATGTGATGTCATCAATTACATCATATGCTAAGCATAGAGGAGGGGCTTCAGGATAAACGAGGTGGGAAAGAAAGCCTGACACTATGGAAAAACAGTATATTTATATGAAAAGTCACCAAAAACAATGAATTCTGCGGCACTATATATATTCTGCAGCATGATGCAAATTCTGCGGCAAATTCCTCAACCACAGAACTGCAGAATTCCAGGGGCCTTGCTCATAGCTAAATAATCAATGTCAATGCACCACTATCAAGGGATACTCTTCACCATGGGGTGTGGTTACTAGTGGGGTGCCTCAATGCTTGGTTCTGGGCCAGTATTATTTAATATACTGATGTCCTCAATGCAGTCATCTAACAATGTCTGGATGGCTAAGTATGCAGATGACTGCAAACTAAGTTATATAGTTAACTCCCCTGAGGCAGCTGAAAATTACCAAAAATAATTATTGTCATTAGAATCTTAGGCAGATAACAACAAAATGGTGTTCAACGTGCAAAAGTTTAAAGTGATGCACCTGGGGCATAACAATTCAAAATACAATTATAAACTTAATCATGTTGTACTTCAAGAAACCACTAACGAAAGGGACTTAGGAGTAATTATAGACAACAAACTTAACTTTGACAATAATACCATAGCAATAGTTTAAAAAGTTCAACATATTACAGGATGCATCCTGAAGTACATCAAGAGTAGGCATCCAAAAGTTATATTACCTTTGTATACTGGACTAGTGAGATCACATCTGGACTATTGTGCACCTCTGTGTGCACCAAATATAGAGGAAAAAGATTAATTGAGGGTGTTTCCAATGAAAAATAACAAAAAAGATCACTGGTATGGAAAACTCAGAATATGGGGAGAGGCTGCAACAACTGAATCTTTACTCAATGAATTATAGACAACTACAAGGTGATCTGTGCTTAACCTACAAGACCACAAGAGAGCCAGTCCTCTTAGAAACCCTTGGTCTTGAAATAAAACCCAACAAGGCTCAAACTAGGTCTCATAATCTCAAATTTAAAAGAAGAACAGTGTAGAACTAAGAAGAGATACCAATGGTACTCACAGCGAGTAGTCAACCAATGGAATATACTCCCAAGTACTGCAGTTGAGAGTAGAACTATAGACACATTTTTTATACCGTTTATTGTTGTTTCATGTGTAAATCATACATTGTATATCGTATTACATCTTTCAAGTTTTACAGCTTTGAAATTCCCCCCCCACCAATTCAATTACAGCATAATAAGTCCTGCACCAAATATCTTGGTATAAAGTCAGTACTACTGTATTCCAATGAATACATACAAATCTCTTAAAAAAGTTGTTAATACAATACGAATAAAAAAAAACTTATTTAATACAACTTTAAGCTACCAGTGTTCCTTGTCTTATTTCAATTCTTTTTAGTTCTATACCTATAACAATAGTTTATGATACATACTTTAATTTCATGCACGGGGTTCAACTTTTGTTTATATATTCCTAATTTAATTGGCTCCCTCTGTTTCTTCTAATTGATCATTTTCCTGTTCAAAAGTGTGCATCACCCCCACGTCCCATTATTTCCTTCTCCTGCCATCTAACTGGCTGGAGAGGCAAGCAGTTCCTATCTATTCCAGATATTATTAAACTGATCTTTTCTCTGATTTATTGTCCAAGTTATTCTTACTGCTTCTTGTATTTGGTGTACAATCTCACACCATTCTGTTCTTTCTAGATGGGTCACCTGTAGCCATCTTCTCGTCCTTCAAAGACACAGCAACAAGGGCATTCCAGAGATGTCTTTCATCTCTTCCCTTCATTTCTCTAGGGCGCAATCCCAGTACTAGGTGTTCAGGGCCTAACTCTGTATAAAACATAAATAATGTCTTCAATTTGTCTATCACTTTGTCCCAGGAGGGTCTCAACTTGGGACACTGTCAAAAACATGTGCTAGTGTAGCTCTATCTGTTCCACATCCCTGCCAACAAGATGTGCTAGCTCGACGATCCCACTGGGCCACCTGAACAGGAGTCAGAAAGTATTTAATTTGTACTTTCCAACAAAATTGTCTCCAATTCGGAGAGGAGGTGGTAGACCATGTCTGTCTCCACAGTCCAGTCCACTCTTTATCAGTGAGGGTGATATCCAAATCTTTCTCCCGCTTTTTGAGAATAGACATAGTGGATACTGAATTTCCCATATTATGTGCATTATATAGTAGAGTGATTGCTTTCTTACCATGTGGTGAATTCCATATTTCCCTAAATGGTATCTGTTCTGTTCCACCCCTCTACCATAGCCCCCTGTTTTTGCAATTCTCTAATGTAATTTCTAATTTGGTAGAGTCTCAACCGATCTGAGTGGCCCACCCATAAAGATCCTGCACCTGTTCAAAAGAAAAAATCTGTGTTCCATGCATTAGCTGATACGGGGATGTAATTCCTCTTTCTGCTTGTCGCAGAAACCATTTGTCCTGTGTTGCTGGAATAAACTCAGGATTACACACCCACCATCGAAACATCCACATGACTTTTTGTATCTTTCCGGCCCTAACACCCCTAAACCAACCCTCCAGTACTGTCATAATACCTGTAAGGTATGTTTGGCAGGTAAATTTAATTTTAGGTTGGAAAATAATAGCCCTCAGAAGGGGGTCAGTCTGATCTGAGGCATCTATTCTTTTCCACAATGCATCATAATTTCTGTTTCCCCAAATAAAGCTATTCTCATTTGAGATGCTATCCAGTATCCTGCTAGATCTGGAAAAGCCATCCCTCCTTCCATTTTCGGCAAATATAATATTTTTCTTTTAATTCTGGGACTTGTTTTTCCCCACACATAGGCGAGTAATATTTGCTGCCAATTTGCTAACCTAGCTTGTGAGACCTCACAGGGAACACATTTAAATAAGTACAGGAAACGGGGTAGAGTGTTTATTTTCAGGGCCTGCACTTTAGCACCGAATGATAAGGGCAAACGTTTCCAACGTGAAATGTCTGATTCTAATTGAGTAATTGGGGTGGATAATTTAGGTTATATAGTTCCTCTGAGGTCTTTCCTATAACAATCCCCAGGTACCTCATACTAGAGAGATCCCACTTCATTGGGTATTTTTCTCTAAATGTAACTGTAGGGATATAGTGTAGACCTAGTGTTTCTGTTTTATCCTTATTTAAAATGTACCCAGCGATTGTTGAAAACCCATCTAATTGCTTCATCAGCTGCAGAAGTGATTCCTCAGGCATGGACATATACACCAAAATATCATTGGCATACAGCGCCACTTTATTCTCTCTGTCCTTCATCTGTATCCCATGTATCTGGGGATTCTGTCTTATACTCTCTGCCAGGGGCTCAATATACAGTATAGGGTGAAGAGTAATGGTGAGGGGGGCAACCCTGTCTTGTACCCCTCTCAAGAGCAAACCCTGTAGAGAGATATATGCCCATTTGCTCTTACATATCCCTTTGGTCTTTTATGTAGTTTGAATAAATTCTTAGTGAAGTCCTCCGGGACTCCAAACCCATAAAGGACCCTCTTCAGAAAAGACCAAGAGACTTTATCAAAAGCTTTTTCAGCATCAAGACTCATTAATAGAGATGGGATTTTGCAATGATTTATGTGATCTACTATATGTATAGTTCTTCTAAGATTATCTTGGGCCTGTGCGTGGGACAAATCCCATCTGATCTAAATGAATCAGTGATGACAGAACTTCTTGCAATCTACGGGCAATCATAGACGTGAATAGTTTATAGTCATTGTTCAATAGGGAAATGGGTCGGTCAGCAGTACACTTTGAGGGGTCCTTTCCGGGCTTGGGAATCACTGAGACAACCACTTGTGTCCATGAAGGGGGTGGTTCTCCCTCTCCCTTAAATACTTCTTGCATGGTTTGAAATGAAAGGGGCTGCACCAAGTCTGTGAAGGTTTTATAGAATCCGGCTGCAAGGCCATCATGACCAGGACATTTTCCTGTCTTCAGCCTTTTTATGTCTGTTTTGAGCTCCTGATATGTGAAGGGTTTAGTGAGTTGTATTTTCTGATGCTCTGTAAGCATTGGAAGTGTTATTTTCCCCATAAAATCTTCTGTCAGGGTGTCTGATACTGGGGGGCTAACTTTGTATAACTTAGCATAGTATTCCCTGAAGGATTCCGCAATATCTTTTGTTTTTGTCATCCTCTGACCTGTATTTGGATGCTGGAGCTGACTAATTGTGGCCTTCATTCTTTGTACTCGCAATCTGGTTGCCAGCAACTTTAATGAACCGGGACCACCTTCATAAAATTTCTGCCTTAAAAAATTCAGTTTTTGTTCTGTCTGGTAGTCAAGTAAGTTGCCTAATTGTTTTTTAAGATCTAGCAACTCTTTATGTCTATCTCTCTTGTATTGCTGTTTTTATTCATCCTCTAGTAATTTTATTTTCTTTTGTAAATCTGATTTGGCAGCTTCACTTTCTCTTTTCTTTTTTGCAGATATCTCAATAAACTTTTCTCTCAGGACAGCCTTCGCTGTGTCCCACAGTATATTCACTGAAATGTCTGGGGTATTATTCTTTTCTAGGTATCTCTCATATGTATCTTTATAATTTTCTGTACCCCCTCATCTTTAAGGAGAGATACATTAAGCCTCCAGATTGTAATTTTTTTGAAGTCCCCTAAATCCATGGAAAGGAAAACAGGGGTGTGGTCTGATAGAACCATGTCCCCAAACCATATAGAATGCACTCGTTGCATCTCTTCTTTATGTAAAAAAAAATAGTCATGTCTGGAATATGTCCTATGAGGGTTTGAAAAATACTGGGGCCCAGATATTCAAACTGCGCCAGGCTGTGGCGCAAGCCTGGGCACAGCTCAACTTTGTTGCGCACGGGTGTGGCCAGGGCAATATTCAACGGAGCTGCGCTGCGGCGCAACTGCTTTAATATCACACCCTGGCCATCCCCACTGTGCATGGTGCAGTGGCACTGCACCAGTGCAAGTGGTCAGAGTGGAGCACTGAGATGTGGTGGCGCAAGTGCCATTGCGCCATGCACAGCACCTGCGATATTCAAAGGGGGACATGCAAATGGGGCCATAATTTATGCAAGGCACACCGGGGGCCATTTGCATCTGATTACGGCCCCATTTGCATGCCATTAGCATGCAGGTGTGCCGATTCCCAACGACTTGCGCCTGGCGCCCTACCAGGCAGCCCGATCGCGGGATGTCCCATAAGGGACAAAGAACATCTGTTATCCCTGGTGGTCCAGTGGACTGCACAGAGCCCGATTGCGGGTCGCATTCATCACCCCCCCAAAGTCCAATATCCCTGATGGTCCAGTGGACCGCGCGGAGCCCGATCGTGGGCAGCATTCATCCCCCCAAGTCCGATATCCCTGGTGATCTAGTGAACCCCACCCCACCCACCACTGAGGCCCCACCACCCGCTCCCCCGTCGGCGGCGGTGGCAACACCCACCGCCCCGCCCGCGCCCGCTGATTGACAGTTCGGGTTGCATCATTGTTCAGAGCATGATCCAATGGGCATGCAGTCATACCGTACTAGTCGGTCCGAGATATGTGAATGAATTCATTCACATATCTGGACTGACTAGCTAGTATGGGCTGCACACCCATTGACCTGCATGCTCTGAACCAATGGGCTGCAGCACTACTGAGCTGTCAGTCGGTGGACGGGCGGGGCAGAGGTGGGGTGCTGCCACCGCTGGCTGATGGGGGAGCAGGTGGTGGGGCTCAGTGGGCGGGTGGGGTGGGGTCCACTAGATCACCAGGGATATCAGACTTGGGGATACAGCGATGCCCGCGACTGGGCTCATCGCGGTCCACTGGACCACCAAGGATATTGGACTTTGTGGGGGGATGACTGATGCCCACGATCGGGGCATGGGGGGGCGCCGCCAGGTGCGGCAGGAACAGGTGATGGCTACCCACAGGTGGCAGCTGCTGTGTTGTGCCCTGCAATGCGGCAGCTCACCTGTGGGTGGCCCTCGACTTGTTCCTTTTTTTTGGCATAACTTTGTGCAGGTGCAGGTAGGGGTTGCGCATGTATAACTCTGCACGGCCCGTGCTGAATATCGGGCTGTGCAGGTTATGCATGGGCACGCCCCCCCCACCTGTGCCTGCATACATTACTGATGCGCCCCGGCACATCGGGATTTGTGCAGCGCGCTTTTCCCTTTTAAATATCGCACCGGGGCACATCAGTGGGTTGTGCGTGGCGCAAGCAATCCTTTTGAATATCTGGGCCAGTATGTATAGTCTCTCCTATTCTTATTGGTCTGATGCCATATATCCACCATCCCCATCTCCATCAAAAGCTTATGCAGCTGTTTGGCTATTCTGTCTGATTGTCTCAGGACCTTAGAGGTAGTGTCCAGAATAGGGTTGAAAGCTAGGTTAAAGTCTCCCCCACAAATTAGTGTTCCCTCCACCCAGGTCTGTAGTTACAAGAAAAATTCTTCATAAATGTTAAATTCAGAACCTGGAGGGAAGCATACCGATACTAGGGTAATTCTCTGGCCCCTATATAAATCCTTCAGTGCCATATATCTGCCCTCTTTATCAATCTAGATATCTTCCTTTTGGAATTGTGCCCCTTTTGAAACTAATATTGCCATACCTCTTCTCCTCCCCTCTTTATAAGTGGAAGCAAACACCCCTACAAACCCCATCCTGGACAGCTTTTCATGTTCACTCTTTGAGAGATGAGACTCCTGCATAAGAGTAAAATCCACTTTTGTCTTTTTAATCTATGCCACTATCTTACTTCTCTTAACAGGGTTAGTGAGCCCACATACGTTATAGGAACAGATCAGCGTGTTCCTGTTAGTCATCTTGATAGGTAAGAAGGAGCTGTTCTGGTCTTATAATAAACCTTTTTCCCATGATAGAACCTCTGATTTCTGAATAGTAATCTTTTTTTCTCAATGACATCACATCTGGTAGCTATAAACTTACAAACCAACAGGGCCTTAATAACATAATAATTATGTGGTATTCCAATGGCCAACTGGGCCATGCAGAATTCTCAACCTCTTTGTTACTCCCAAGGTAGGAAACCTTACTTTCTGGGTTTCTGTTCTTAGTGAGAGTCCCCCTCCTCCTCAACACTAGGGGATGTCTCTAAGTAGGGGTGTGAGTATTCTCTCCTCTAACTGAGGTTCTCTCCCCCCTGAGCTGCTCATTCTTAATGTAATCAGCTCGTATAAAAGCAGTAATATGCCACAGATCTTACCAGTACTTTAAGTCAACCGTTTCCCTCTCCGGCTTCCCCTTCCCCCGACTCTATGGATTGTTTATACCTATTCCATGTGCAACTTGCACAATATCTATTTGTCTAAGAAAGCATACTTCCTGTTCAATTTTTATAAACAAAAGCAGAAGTGAAACCTGTACATATTTCCCACATTTCAGCTGATTTGCTTCCCCCTGCTTTTCCATCGACCAATAATTCAATAGTCTGCATGAGAGGGGGCAACAACCCTTGAAAGAAAGAGCATAGTTGTAACTGTTAAAGGGGGAGCACGCTGCCTCCCACATAGCAGTCCTATAGTTCTTCATACCAACTTCTGGCACGCAGTCCTGACAAGCCACAGTGTTATACTGTTTGTGCTGTTTCTCTCTTTAGTTTATATATGTGCTACTTCAATGGCATTACACTCCCTTCTTTCTTCCCTCCCCGAGACCATTATCCTCGCACAGCAATGTGAGCATACGCTTGTCAATGAGGCTAGTCTCCGGGCTCAATTGAAATCAGTACCTTAGGTCTCTGGTATTAAATAAAACTTCTTGTTCCACATTAGGAAGCGGTTTGTCTCCTCGCTTCTCAACATGGTGAAGCAACACCGCTACACATCTCGCCACTTCCCTTGCGTTCAGCCGGGTATTGTCCTTGCTTCTCTGGTGTGTCACCACTTGCCAGTCTGGGTGGAAATGCCTTCCCGTAGGTTTTCGTTCCTGAGGCAAGTCTGGTATTCCCAGGCCTCTTTTCAACATATCCTGTCTCGCCTCCTGGGCAGATCCATATATCACAGCCCCAGTATCCCAGATAACTCTCAGACGTGCAGGAAATGGAGTCTCGAATTTAACATTTTGTTCTCAGAGCACTTTTAAAATGGGTGAGTATCTCTGTCTGGCAGTCTGTATCTCTGGTGGATAATCATGGTCCAACATGAGCATAGAGTCTTAAATATTTAAAATCTTTTTGGGACCAGGCTTGGCGCAACATGTCCTCTTTCACTTTATAGCTAGCACATTTAATCACCATAGATCTAGGACGCACCTCTGGGTCTGTCATTTTTTTCACCAGAGATCTAAGGGCACTTTCAATTCATAAGGTATACCCTGCAGGGCAGTTCAGAACATCAGTAAGCAGATTTTCCATAAACTCAGCCATTGGATATGTCTCTGCTCCTTCTCTCAGCCCATAGACTCTTAAATTATCCTGCCAAGATCTGCTTTCCAGATCTAGTGTTTTAGCATGTAATTCTGCCGTTTGGTGGAGGAACAATTCAGAACACTGCCTAATTGTTGCGTAGATCTTCTGCAGTCACAACTCGCTTTTCCAAGTTGTCCATGCAGGTTTCCACTTTGGTGAGTTTATCCGACAAGCTTTTAAATTCCTTTTGATTTTCTATTCTGGAGCCTTGTATCTCACTAAGGAGAGTTTCAAATCGACTGCGTGATAGTTATTCCAGCTCACCATCAGTGTCGTGTTCAGAACCTCTAGTGCTGGAAGGTGATCTACTTCTTTCTCTAGGCCGGCAGCCCCTGTTCAATTCATCTACATCTCCATATATCAAACTTTGTTTGAGATTCATTTTCAGACCTCTCCTGCCCTTAGGCCCTCCGTTTGACATTTTCTTCATTTAATTCTCACTTTAGCCTTTCTGCGGGGGATTTTTATTTAAGTTATTGAGTCAGGTGGTGCAGAGCCGCTTCTCCCAAGTCCTTACAGATCCATGGCAGAACCAGAAATCCCAAACTATGGACACATTTAAACAACAGTTAGACCTACACATGGATCCCAATAAAGTTAAATTTCTTTAAAAAACAATTCCACCCTAGGGTGGCAAGCTCTCATAAAAGGCATTGCCTCCTGAGCTCATGCATTACTATGAAACTATGAAATATCTTTCATTTTCTTTTAATCTTTATGGCAGCACAATGTGGCCAGTAGTTCTATTGTGAGCAGGACCCACGATGGAAGGTCAGTAGCTGCAGATACAGGGAAGTTGACCAAGTCGGCAGCAAAAAAAAAAATGTAAGCACACAAAAAATGTCTTTCTTTTTTCCTCTTATGTGAGGGACAGAGAAAGTATCAGTGTGTCTGAGCAGACTGTGAGATTGTGGTGTAGCAAGTTGGCTCTGAGGGGAAACTCACGGGTAACCAATGACAGCAGGGCTCGGGGAAAAGGACTTTTTTTTTTAACTTTACATAAAATGGAGATTGTGTTTTGAGGTTCTGATGGTGTTTACTTCTGAGCAGGACTACTGACGTTTAATCTTGCTAAGCGAGAGAGAGAAGAAAAAGGTGGGTGTCTAGATTTAAAATTTGAGGAGCCCTATGATACTCTACATAATGGGGCACCCCAAATTGGCACTTGTTTTTTGTGGGTGTCTACTGAAAAATAAATGCATGGCCGACTATAGCTTTCAGTCAGTCAGTCAGCATAATTTATTTTTCAAGCCCATTTTCTAAAAATAAATATTCTGTAAATCTTGCCTAAAAAACTAATATGTTGAAGACTAAGATCATTGTATTTGGTACAAATAAAGGAAATATCTTTGGAGGTTAAATGCATCTGTAATTGAAAAAGTTAAGACTTAGAGGCATTCCTCTGAAATGCAAAAAGGCAAACCAGGAATCCAGTGTGGGCTCGCACCCCCATCCCCTGCAGCCGTCGGAGCCCCCTAGAAGCCTGCATCATCAGCAGCAGGTATAACAGCAAGATTGTAGCAGGTGAATAATGCCTGAATTTTGTAGTCTTTTACTGTTGGATTCAACCTGTCCCGCTTAATCAGCTGTACTTTTGAGACTGCGCTGCTCCCCATTGCTCTGCTGGGCAACCAGAACTAGCTGAAATTTTCTTAAACAGCCGAAACTTGATATTTTTCTTATCATTTTCTTAATTAGCTGAAACTCAGCTTACACTGCAGTTATAATTCATTTATTTTAGTACTTGTTTCTTTTTAGCATACTTTAGCACTGTGTGAACCCTTTCAATTGTAAGAGTAGCACTTCATTTATCTATCACTGCAAGAGCCTAATTTTTTTTTCACTGTAAGATTTGCAGTTCCTTTATTTTAGTACTGTATGAACTGTGTATTTCAGCACTGTTTGAACCACTTATTATAGCACTGGTTGAAGTGTTTTCTTTGCAATGAGTGGCAATTCATTTATGTAGTACTGCATGAGAATAATTTGTATCTTTACTTGAGTTTTAGAAATTTACTGTTTGCTTCTCTCTGTCTCTTCTCCCCTGCTCTGCAGTCCCCTCTGCCCCTGTCCCATTTCCCACTGTGTCTTCTAGACATCTGCCATTGTTTTCTTTGTTTCCATTGTGACCCGTTAATTCCTCCAGGTGCTTTACCTTGTCTCCTCCTCTCTCCTCGGCATTCCTCTGAAAGGCGAGCCGGGAATCCAATGTGGGCTCATGCCCCCCATTTCCCGCGGCCGTCGGAGCCCTCCAGGAGCCTGCATCATCAGCAACAGGGATAACAGCAAGATCATAGTGGGTGAATCACACCTCAATTTTTTCTTCTTTTACCACTGGATTCAGCCTGTCCCACCTATCCAGCTGTATTTTTCAGGGCACACTGCTGCCCGTTGTTCTGCTGTGCAACTAGGACTAGCCAAAATTTTCTTCATCTGCCAAAACTTGATATTTTTCTTAATTATCTAAAACTGTCTGCTTGCACTGCAGTCATAATTCATTTATTTTAGTACTCGCTCTTGCCTGCTGCCACTTTGCAGTGGCTGCCCCACCCACCTTAAGTGAACATTTTTATTCATAGGTCCCAAGTGGCATGTGATGTGTCACATGTTTTCTCTGTCCTTTATATTTCTATCACCCCTCTTTTCCATTTGCATGTCATTATACTTGGCCACAAGAGATCACTGCTACACCTTCAAATTCTCCTCACTTTTCTGTACTGATCCGTCTTCTGGCAACATACAAACATGCTTATACCAGCCTACCCCTGCATTCTCCTCCACCCCCTTGCAGCTCTCCTCTTCTTTCTTCCTTTCCTCCCCTCTATATGTGTCCTGGCATCTCCTTTCACCCCCCATACCTCATGCCCACTATGCACCAACTCTACCTCCTCCCTTTATGTGGTTCACCCACCTCTACTGACCTTATCCCTCTACCCTTTGTCAACTGTCCACCCTGGGATACTAAATAGGTCTCTTATAAAGCTAGTTGCAATCTATCATGTCCTGCCTCCAACACCCTCTAAACATTTCCTTCCCCTAGTATGCCAAAAAAAGCCTAGGCAGAAGCCCTCTCTATCTCTCTTTGTCATCTTTCTCCTACTCCTTGCCAGAGATAACAAGTTAAATCCTGGCCCCTCTCTTCCTTTCTCCCCGCTGACCCTTCCTAAGGGTCTTAGCTTCTTCCACATAAATACCGGAAGCTTCCTCCCTAAACTGGATGACCTCAAAGTTTGGGCCACTCAGCTTCCACCTGATATTCTTTGCATATTGGAAACCTGGCTGTCTTCATGTATCCCTGATAACCAGGTGTCCCTCCCTGACTATAACCTTCTCTGCCAAGATCAGGGTAAAATGGGTGGAGGGGTGGCAATCTTCCTCTGAAATTCCCTGATCTGTAACATCTCTCACCGTGAATCAGTCCCCAAATTCAAGAATTTCTTCTTGTTAAACTCACCTTCTGGCCCTTAATCCTACTTTTCTTTTAATTCTGTATGCATCTCCTAAACTTCCTCCCTCTTCCCTTGTCTTCTGTGTCACCTTAATCACCACCCTTGCCTCTGATGGTGAACTAATTCTTCTTGGTGACTTCAGTCTGGACTGGCTCCCCCCTTCATCCCAAAATGCTTGCCTCCAGATAGAATTTATAAACCTGTCCCAATTGATCAAGGAGCCTAGTCATCCCAATCCTCTCACTCAGTCCCACACCCTGCTGGACTGGGTGTTATCAACCCACCCACACCAAATCAACACTGCTGGTATACTTCCTGATGTGCTCAGTGACCATTGCCCCACTTATTATATCAACCAACCCACACCAAATCAACATTGCTGGTATACTTCCTGATGTGCTCCGTGACCATTGCCCCACTTATTATATCAACCCACCCACACCAAATCAACACTGCTGGTATGCTTCCTGATGTGCTCAGTGACCATTGCCCCACTTATTATATCAACCCATCCACACCAAATCAACACTGCTGGTATACTTCCTGATGTGCTCAGTGACCATTGCCCCACTTATTGTAGCAGAAAGATATGTCCCCCACCAATCCCCCCATTACATCAAATACTGACCCCTAAAAATGCTCAACATAAACAATCTACTATTCGACCTGTCCATGGCAAACTGGTCATTGGTCCTCTCTGCTCCCTGTATAGATGAAGCCCTCATTCACTTCACATCTATTTTCTTTAATTTCTGGGACTCCCACACCTCCGCTAAAAACAGTAAGGGTTAAGTGCCACCATCACCCTTGAATCTCTTCTGAAATCTTGTCCTTGTGCAAAACCCATGACCTCATCTGGTCCTGCCTCAAATCCTCCAATGATCCAGTGGACCTGCAGAACTACAGGATCCTCCGCAATGGTTGTACCAAGGAAATTTACAATGCAAAATCCGTATATTTCAAAGCCTGACTCCAGTCCTCTAACAACTCTCCGTCCTTCTGGAATGATCTCTGTTCCCTGCTGCTCCCCTTCTCAGAACCTCCCCCACCCACTCTATGTGAGCCTAGCTCACGCGTCTCTAACCCATTCGCTGTTGCTGCTGCTTTAAACAAGCTATTTACAACCTGTGCCCTCATACAAGACCACCCTTACCCCCTCGGAGGAACCTCCTCATTCTTTCAGCCTGCTGGAGTTCATCTGCCCCATATCTCCCCCTCTGAAGTCCACAGTGCTCTGGGGTCCCTAAACCCCTCTAAAACCAGCCCTGATGGCATCCACCTTAGACTTCTCATTATCTCTGCTCCCACTATTCTTATCCTTCTTACTCACCTCCTAAATCTCCTTCTCCACCTCAACCATCCCCTCAGCTTGGAAATCCACTACTGTCCTCCCCCTTCACAAAAGTGGTGACCCTACTGTCCCTGAAAACTACTGCCACATATCTCTTTTCCTCTCCCCTCTCTTGCCAAACTTCAAGAATCCCTCATTCTCACTCAGCTAAAAGATTTCCTCTCTGTCTCTAACACTCTGTCCCCTGTCCAACAGGTTTTCAGAAACTATACTCCACCACCTCCTCCCTTCTTTGTTTCACTGATGCCATCAACTCCATCATTGATCAAGGGCAGATTATCTCAGCTATATTTATTGACCTTGCAAAGGATTTTGATTCCGTCCCCCACCCTCTCCTTCTTCACAAGTTAAGCATCATTGGTCTTTCCCTGGCTCTTGTCTCATGGTTTAGCTCATATCTGACAGGATGGACCCAATCTGTAAAGGTAAACAATGTCCTAGCCCCCCTCTCCCACTCTTGCTGGCATCCCTCAAGAATCGATCCTTGATCAAGTTCTTTTCTCACTATCCATAAATGATTTTCTCTCCCAATGTACCAGTGCTGGCATACACATGTGTGCATATGACACTGTCCTATTCCTTTCTTGTCCTTCCACCCCTGACATCTAGTCACCCCTACAACAAGACTTCACTGTAGTAATTAACCGGTTCAATGTCAACAGCCTTACTATGAACACCAAAAAGACAGTGGTCATGACATTTGACTCAAAACAGAAACTTACCAGAATCCCCACCCCCCTACTTTCTTTACCCCCAGTGGAACTCCTCGCGAAGAAGTCCCAGCCTTTAAATACCTTGGAATGTGGCTTGACACTTCACTGGATTTCTTCTCCCATTTCAAGGCTCTCTACACTAAGCTATACCCCAAACAGGGACTTCTTTATTGCCACAAGGGTTGTCTCTCCCTCCCTGTTCGATGGGATCTCCTAGTCAGATGAATCCTCCCAGCCCTCAACTATGCTGACATCATCTATTGTGCAGCCCCAGCCACCTCCCTTGTAAAACCTGATGTCCTTTTCAATGCATTCTGCCACTTTGCCTCAAACTCACCCCTTGACTCACCACTGTGTCCTGTATTACTCACTAGCTCTCCCTTCCCTTTCACAAAGATGCCTATCCCACTGTACTACTTTCATCTCTAAATTCTGGTTTGGCACGCTTCCTTCCTACCTGACTTCCCTTATAGCTGCAGCCTCTCCCCCCACCCCATACCACTCATGGACAGTCCATTAATGTTCCTTTGCTCTTTCATGTGCCAGAACTTCAGCGGGTAAACTTGCCTTCTCCTTCAGACTCCCCTCCCTCTGGAATAACCTCCCCCCACAAACCCCACCTTACGCCCTCCTTTCCCGCTCTTATGCGCCTACTCAGACCATCCCCAGTCACAGCCTGTTGTTGTTATCAGACCCAAGTCATGTTCTAAACCTCTGTCCTCCCCTTTGACTGTCTAAAAATGTAAATATGCAGTATGTCCTCATCTTAAGCTGGGCAATATGTCATCATTCTCTCTTTTCCTCTTGCAGATATCACTTTGTATTTATAGTAGTGTTTTCATTGTTGTGCATTGTTTTAATTTAATTATTGTATTTTAAATCCTTGAAACCATTATTGTTGTTCAGTATATCTGTACCCCCCATTCCCCGGGTCACACCTGGAATCAATCTTCCTCTCAGTGTGCCTTTCCTGGTTAGCAAATTTTAAATAAATAAATCAGTTATTTCTACCTGAGTATTAACTTCTCATGTCCTGGAAGACCCATTTGGATTATGTTTTAAGCAAGGCTAAATTTGCACTGGTACAATTGAAAAGACTGAATTACTTATATGGTGGTCATTCAGTCAGACCTCTTGTAAAAGCAGCAAATGCCAAATATAATTCTCAAATTCTGTATGGAGCAGAAGTTTGGGCCGTGTCTCCAACTGATGCTTTAAAAAGACTTCTTATGCAGGTATTGCGCTCAGCACTTGGACTTATGAGCTCAACTCCAGCCTGTTTTGTTAGGGCAGAACTGGGTCTGGATAACTTCCATGCCATAGTAGATAACTGAGTCATTAATCTTTGGATTAGATTTACTAGACTTCCAGATTGAAGACTTGTTAAAAAATGCTTTCAGGAAAAAATGCTTTGGGAAGAGATTGGCTGCATAACTTTGAAATGGTTGCAACACATAACCAAGCTTTTGCAAATACGCCACTTGGAAGTTTCTGCAAATTATGTGAGTAAAAACATAACATTAAGCTACAAATATAAGCCCTATATCTTTAAGAAAATGTCATACTATCGTAAGACTAAGGACATGAGTGCAATTACTACTGCTAAATTTGCTAAGTGGTACAGTATAAATGATTGTAAGCACTACATTCGATACTATTTGGACCTGCTTGAAGACCCAAGAAGTAGAAAAGTATGGGCCCAATATTCAAAAGTGGACAGCTGAAATGTGCAAGTGTCTGCGCCGTGCATCTGAGATGTGCCATCCCAAAATAATGCAATATCAGATGATGCTCAGGAAGATGCAATCGCGTATGTCCGACTGAATATACCGAAGATGCACGATCGCACAGCTGGAAATGTGCAGCGCAGCAGGGCACCTTTGAATACGGGAAACCGTGCATGACAGGCTGAGGCTGGGGAGCACAAACAGGGAAAGCAGCCCAATTCAATGGCGCAAGTTGGATGGGTGGTGGTGCAACAGGCAGCACCCCAATGGACAGAAAAGGACAGTGGTACAGCACAGTGGCCAACATGGACAGCACCAGGGCCCCAGAGTGCACAGTACAAAGCACCACACAAATAGCACCAACCATGGGGAAACCCACACACACCGGGCAGTGTAGACACACATGGTAATGGATAGGTGCCACAGCAATGGTCATGCCAGTGGAGAGGACTGAATGCCCAAGCAGAGTGACAACAGTGCAGATGTGCTAGGCAGAGCTGTGGCACAGTGTGCCACTGGCACAGCACCACAAAGGCTGAGGGCTGTAGCCCACACAGGGGACATACAGTGACAGTAAGAGATGGCTGCCAACAGTGCAGCAGACAACCTCAAAGCCCATGACAACAGCAGAAAAAGGAACAGGTCCAGCACAGGGAACCAGTTTAAAAGGACATGAGGAGCACTGACAAAAACCACATGTACCCAGGGCATGGAAAACTGTGCCAGACACAGAGGAGGCAATGGCAGCCACACACCTGTGCAGCAGTGTGCATGGGTATATGGGCCACATGTGCCACACAGCTGTTGGCAACAACCAGTGAAGAAGGGAACACACAACCACACACTCACATACACACACATACAAAGGCATGTCCAAAAACAATGCAAGTTTAAGATAGTCAAAAAGGCAACAACAACAACAACAGTAGGAACAGAAATCAACAATACAAAATAAACAAGCAGAACAATGTCAACAGAACAAGATGTAAAAGGCACTATGTACAGGTCCACAAAAGGGGGTGCAAGTGGAACAGAGGTTCTAAGGGATGGGGGGGGACTATTTACATGGGATGGGTGAGGGTGAAGGTGTGGGGGCCAACAAAGGCTATTTACAATATATAACAGTCCAAATGGGCCACAATGGCTTAATTCTATGCCTGGCTCTGTCTGGTTCTATGTGATAACGGTGACCATGAAACTGCGATCACCATTAGGGCGAGTGTACATCACCGAAAACCAAAACGGCAATGTACAATCCCAGCAAGACAACTTGTCCGAAGTATTTATGCTGGGGTGATTCACTCCCCACACCCCACTCACTAAAAATAACCAACTCTGGGGGAGGGTGCATTTCAGGGAGGGGGACAACTGCAATTAAAAATAAAATTAACACCTGCTCCCATACAGAGCACAAAATATTGTGCTCCTCCCCAGTCCCAAACCCTGCACCCTCCCTACTTTAGCCAGCCACCCTCACCACCACACCACACAGCCAGCTCAGTGGCTTTCCACCTCACCACCCCTCACATACCTTGCCTCCTCTTCTAGTCTGCATGCCACTCTTCCCTTTGCCCTGCCCTTCCACATCGCTACCCTTTCAGGGTACATGACATTGCAGGCGCTGAGACTGAGTGACTCATATCTGAGTCACTCAGTCTCTTTCACCATATTAATGGGTATAGCACACTGCCCACATCTCCTGCAAGGCAGCCCGAGTCTAGCCGCCACACAGGTCAAAGCCCTAATGGCCCATACCATCACCCCCTGCCACTTGAATATCACCATCAGGATCTCCCACAATGAGGCTGCACTTCCTTGAACCATGAGTCACCCACGTGGCCTTCTCAACCTGGCCTGATGTCTCGTATCATCCAGATGTCCTATGGGAGGAAGAGACAAACAAAACACAACCTCGGTGCCGCAAGTCACCCTGTCACACAAAGGACCCCCCTCTTCAATGAAGGTGACGCACATACTTGCAGATGTGCGGGCCACTGCACAGGGCTGCCACACTGCCAAACCCATGACTGACAGGTGAAATGCCATGTAACAGTGCTACACATAGCACACAGCATGAGATGTGTCACAGGAAACAGGCAATGCCAGGGCAAGACATTCACTGGATATGGCCAAGGGCCATGTAGCCATGAACCACACAGTATGTGGACCTGACAATCACATGCCCCATGAGTGTCGGACCACTGATGACACTGTGTGGGCACTGGATAGTGACCACAGTCATGTACAGACACACTGGACAGTGACTGTCACAAAAAGAAGGCCAAGAGCATGGCGGAGCTGGCAAACAGCAAAACACTGACACCACATGTGTGCAGGACTGGCACCACATGGGCATGCATGACCCACATGCCGAGTACCACAGTTGGCAATGCACACCCTCATGAACCCAAGCAACATGCAACACAACATGCACACTCATCTACTGCATGGCATGCCACATGCCTGCTGGACCCACCAGTGTTAACGTCCTGGCTGTGGGTGATCCTCCGGGACTCTCTGACCTCCTCCCTGCCTGCCATGGAGACAAAACAGGAAAGGCATGGTGAGCATAAAGCAGCATCACACTGCCCCCCGCAACACCATTGGGCAAGTCAGTGATGTGATGCTCCTACATAGACACATGCCACTCTGTTGCCCTACAGACGCAGGTACATAGTGGACAGGCAGGGTTGCATGAAACAGGCCTGTATGAGCACACAGCTGACACTGGTGCCCACACAGTACATTGCCATGTGACACTGAGCATGTACTGGTGGTGAAGCATGGTGACCGGCATGACGTTGCGGTATGCCAACAAGCCCCCCACCACATATGACATGCACATGGCACCTGTACCCTAGACAATGGAACGTGTGGATGGGAAACACATGTTGCCACCACCACACTGTACAACTACAGGCCTGGCCACAGTCACCATGCTTGGTGGCTGGGCATGGTGCCTGACCTGCAGCATGGTTCAGCACACAGCGGTAATGCACAATGGCAAGGTGCCACACACCCGGGGCCCACATCAGATGCTGTGTCCCCACTGTGGGCCACAATGGCCCACACCACCATACAGTGGCACACACCATGGCATGGCCCTGGACCCGCATTTGGGGCCACAAGACCGTGGGTGTGCTAGGGCTGGACATTGGTGCACACTGCATACTGCACACCAGCACGCCAGTACACGCCCTTAGTACACCACTGGTGACATGCCACAATCCACAACAGACACTGCCTGCCCCAGCCACACAACTGTCATCTCCCAGCACAGGGAATTGTGTGCACACTCACATTACGTATGTACCAGGGTGTGGCACTGCTCCTCTCTGCACCAACTCCTTCTGGCGGTCCAACCTGGCTGTATCCCACAGCTGGAGGTCTCCAAATCGGTGGCAGGACTGTTCCCCATTAGAGGAATGTCTGTGTACCTGATGAGGCATGCTGTCACCCTGGTCCACACCTGGGCCCATGCCTCTTGGAGCTCCGCTGCCCCTAAAAGCTACCCCTCCAGGGGGATCACAGTGTCTACCAGATTAGCTAGCTCCACCTCCCCACAGTTCTGGGATTGGGGCCTGGTGGTTACAGTTGCAGAGGCACATGCCATCTCCAGATCTGTGCTTCACCTGATGCACTGGCTGTCACACTGGCAGGAACTGCAAAGTATCTGGGCTTCACCAGTTGCGCAATAGACCACAAAGTCTCAGCCCCTCGCAGCATGCCCATGCACCATACGGATGTGCAATAGGTGTACCATGGTGCATTACCACACATGCGTGGTAGTGACGGTCCATGCAGGAAGTATAGGTCGTGCCCCCCACAAACACACATTGTGCGGCCATGCAGTGCCACCATGTTGGGCAGCTCAAAGATGCCACAACCACAGCCATCTGTATGGTGCAAATCTGCTACCATGCGCTGTATGCATTCACCGTGCACTACGTGATGTGACCCCACTTGCATACCTTTCTTACAACCGTGTAAAGCTGTGATGTAGACGCCTATTACACATGCATCATAAATGCACAATGGGTTTGATTGACTTCTTTGACTGTGTCACTAAGATAGTAGACAGGGGCCAAGCGGTAGATATCCTCTATCTTTGATTTCAGCAAGGCCTTTGACTCTGTGCCCCACAAAAGGTTGATCAGGAAGTTGGTGGATCTTGGAGTTGGGGAAAAGATGGTCAGATGGGTGGAAAACTGGCTGAGGGACAGAACCCAGAGGGTGGTGGTGAAGGGAGAGTTATCTGGCACCAGAGAAGTAACCAGTGGGGTCTCACAGGGCTCTGTGCTGAGGCCGGTGTTGTTCAATGTCTTCATCAATGACATTGGGGATGGCATTAAAGGCAAAATGTGCCTATTCGCAGATGACACCAAGCTCTGTGGGAGAGTGGACACAGCTGAAGGGATAAGGGACCTACAGGAAGATCTGGAAAAGCTGGGGAGGTGGTCCGGGATCTGGTAACTTGGCTTCAATGCAAAGCTATGCATAATGGAGCCAAGAATCACAGGACAGAGTATTACCTGGGTGGAGTCCAAGTATCTGCATCAGAGGAGGAGGAGGAGGAGGAGAAGGACCTGGGAGTGATGATCACTAGTGACCTGAAGCACTCCATGCAGTGCAAGAAAGCAGCAGCAAAGGCAAACAAGATGCTGGGATGTATAGCTAGGGGGATTGGTAGTAGGAGAGAGGAGGTTATACTGCCCTTGTGCAGGTCACTGGTAAGGCCGCATCTAGAGTATGGAGTGCAGTACTGGTGCCCACACCTCAAAAAGGACATTAACCTGCTGGAGAAGGTACAGAGGAGGGCTATAAAGATGATAGCAGGTCAGCAGGGCAAGGCATACGAGGAGAGGTTGAGGGCACTGAATATGTACTCCCTGGAAGACAGGAGAGAGAGAGGGGACATGATTGGGACATTCAAGTACTTGAAAGGGATAAATAAAGTTGATAAGGAGAGTTTCTTTAAGCTGACTGGCAACCATCTCACAAGGGGGCACAGTCTTAAGCTAGAGGGTGGAAGGTTTAGGAGGGAGGTCAGGAAGCACTTCTTCATAGAGAAGGTGGTAGACACTTGTAATGCGCTGCCAGAAGAGGTCATCCCATTCAGTATGGTGGGCAGCTTTAAGAGAGGCTGGGATAGGCATGGGGGAAGGTAAGAATCATGGGTAGGGAGGATGGGAAGAGTGGGGAGGGAGGGCAGGGACATTAGCTCAAGCTGTGGACCCTGCAATACGAGCAGACTTGATAGACCAAATGGCCTTCTTCTGCTGGCTTCTTCGTATGTTCGTATGTAATGCACTTTGGAATGTGCCAGGCCCAGTTTTTCAATATTCAGCCAGGATATGGTAATGAGCTCATTGCCCAATTCCAGCCCATCTCACATATTTGCATCCCATTACATGTTGCTTCACTCCTCATTTGCATGAGATGAGCTATAAATTGAGCCAACATGCACCATCCCATCACACAGGTGACTGGAGGTACTATAATCTTGGAAGTAAGTGTGTTTACACTTTGGCATTTTCTGTAGTAGTTTCACCTTACCTCTGCATGTCTCTCACTACATGGCACTGACGCAGCCCCTGTACCTGTGATTCTCTGTCATTTCCACAGGCACCAGGATGGAGCATGAGGAGGGAGGGAAGGAAGAGATGCAGGCCAAACTTTACTAAGGATGAGCTCACGGCCCTCATTGAGGCCAACATCCACAGAAAGGACATTCTGCCCACAAGTCAGGGATCCAGCAAGAAAGAGTGAAGGGGTGGTTAGAGGTGTCCAAGGCAGTGAATGCCCATGAAACATAAAACTGAACCCCCCAAGAATGTATAAAGAGAATCAACAGTGAGCAGATAAGGGCCAGGGAATGACTGACCCAGATCCGAGCATCCCTCACTGCCACGGTGGGGGGGGGACCATCAACAGTGCCCTCAATGACGGAACAAAAGGATCTGGTCACTGCCACCCTTAGCCATGCCTCGGTGGAGGGTGTTGCTGAAGGTGGATTTGATACAGGAGGTGTGCCGGCACTGCACTGTGAGTATGCATTGCACAGGTATTGCGGAGCCCTGCATGTGGTGTTCACTGTTGGTGTCTGGCATGCAATACCGGCACTGTAGTACTGTGCAGGCACAGAAATGTGGCCACAGGACACCTGTACAAAGCCATGGGGTGGGCCATCAGGGATTCCATACATGGGTCTCTCTGCCCATGTCATGGGACTGGCACATGCATCATCACGCATTTCTGCAGCCACTGTTGCCTGTCAGTGTTCCATACCGCTGGGCCATGGGTGTTGTGTGGAACTACACCCCTGTGGTCTGTAGTGTGGCTGTGCATCTGGCTTTATCATTGGGCCTGTGTGCCACATCCTGGCCGCTGTGCATGACTGTGGGTCAGTGGAGGGGGGGTGGGCCACCATTTCAGATGTACTTCACATGGGTCACTGTGTGGCCACACACATACTGCAGCACAACCCCACCTGTCAGTATGGCATATGTGCCATGTGCCCTGCCATAGTAGTCTTGGCCATGTGTACCATGCCCTGAGCACCTGTGGCACGCATGTGCACCTCCATGTGAATGACACCATTTCAACATCCTAGGCGTGCAGCCCCGACCGTGCTCTCCACTTCTTCTTTCATAGCTCCTTTACACCTCAGGAGTGCAATGGCATCAGGGGTTCAGCCTGGGGGACAGCAGCCAGACGAACCTGTATCCAGCACATCAGCAACTGCTGTGGCTGCTGCTGTTGTAGCAAGCACACAGGAGGGGGGGCAGGGTCTTAGCCTTACTGATCGGGACCCCCTGTCCAGGATTGACCTCCTGGATGACCTTGCTGTGCTTATCGCGGCCATGGATGATGATGATGATGCCACCCAGTTGGGGAGCATCATCCCTGACACCATGGACAACCCTAGCATTCAGGTTGCCACAAAGGTGGACTCCAACAGTGGCAGCCATCCTGGGACATCACGGGAGTAGCCCCGGCCATGCTGCATGCGAGTGGCCATCACGCAGGCTGTGGTTGGCCAGAGGCAGGGCACTTCTGTTTGACCCAGGTGCAGCGTATCCATCTGCCAGGGTGCTGTTGACCAGCAATGGCCTGCAGAGGCATGAGTGCAGGCCGAGCCAGCACCCAGCATGCCTGCACACACACAAACAGTCCCCAGGCCAACAGCGGACTGCTGTACAGCAACCACTGGTGATGGCTGTGACACAGTAGGCCAGAACGCCCCCTGCTCATCGGCCACCACTCCAAAACATGTCCCCTGCTGATGAGCCCAATGAGTACTCACGGCTCCTGTGGAACTTCATGGAGTGCCAGGTGGTGCTCAGGGAGGCCGTGCTTGGGTTGTGCATGCAGATGGCTCCCCTGGATGAGCAGTAAGCTGTTCAGCATGCCAAGGTGCTTGGTGAGCTTCGCTGACTGTGGGCGAACATGACTGCAAAGCTATGCCTTCTGCGAGCAGACATGACTGCAGGACTTGACAGGATTGCACAGGCCATTGTGCTGGGCTGTGCAGCCAGGGGCACATGGTCCCACAGGAGCACCAGCTGCACACCACGCAGCAACACCAGCACCCCCACCCTGAGATGGCATGCAGCCAATGTGTTCCAGATGCCATCCCCTGCCACTGGTATCCCTAATAACCCTAGATCCAATGTGCATTTCATGACACCTCCATCCATATGCAGCTGGTCACAGTCACATGGTTCTACCCCCTCGGCAGTGGAGGATTCACCCCTTGTGGCAGGTGGTCTCCCAGGGGAGGCGCCCTTGTCTGTTATGCATGGCCGCCCATGTGTCTGCAGTGGCCGCACAGGCAGACAATGAGGTGTCTATGATGTGGATGGCCTGCACTTGTTGCCCCATGGCTGTTGCTGGTCTGGCATCATCCCTGTCCTGCTCAGGGCTGTGTATTGTCATTGTGCCACACACACGCATGCCTGTGGCATGTTTGTGCCATCTGTGTGGCATCAGGGCTATGGGTGCATTCCATGGTGTCATGGTGGTGGGCATGGGAATGATGAGTGTAGTTGTGGCATGATGCTGTGCATCTGTGCCAATGTCTAGTCACTGACCCATGCCATTGCTCCACATCCACCTGTGTGCATCCTTGGCAGTGTAACCCCTGCTGTGGACATGTTTGCATGCATATTGTGCACACCTATGTTCATGTCACACCCCCATGACTGTGTCAGCTGCTCCTGCACAATGGTGTTCCTGTGCTGCTGTGCCCTCAGTGCAAGTCTGGGGTACCTCCAAGCCAGTGGTGGCTGCCGACCCTCATCCTGTGGATCCTTATCCTCTGAAATGTTGCCCTCAGGCACCAAGACAACTATTCCATGGTCTATTGCCATGTTGTGTAGCATGCAGCAGGCCAAGAACATGCCATAGGCTTTGTCTTGGCTGTACTGTAGGGCACCATTGGACTTCTTCAGGCATCTTAAGCACATCTTCAGCATGCTGAACACGCATTCTGTTATGTTTCTTGTAGCAATGTGTGCCCCATTGTATCTCTCCTCTGTCTTGGATGAGGCCTGCAGTATGGCGGTGAGCAGTCACGGGAGGAGATGGTAGGCGCTGTCACCGGTGTTGGGAAAAGTGATATGTTAATCTACCATACACATCCATCCATGTCCCACAGGTGCCCCCCACCATGACCTTTGTATGCTGGTTGTGTCTGTCCACACTGTTCAACTTGTGGCTGTACACACTGTTCACCTGTCTATTGTTTCCAACTGCATGCAACCTCACACACCTCCATAGTACCCTCCCCATCATTGCTTGCCCACAGTCACTACCACCACTGCATGTCTAGCATCTGCTGTATGATGCACTGCCATGGCACAGCCTGTTACTACCCCATGTTGCTATCTTACTATACAGGCTCACGCTCCCCTCCCCCACACAGTGGCACCTTCAGGGTGTGTGTGGCTGCCACCCAATTTCCTGTGCCTGCTGTGTACCATCGCATTTTCTGGCACACTCATTGGTCCAGCTATCTTTCTAGTTTCTGTCAGTCTATGGGCCTCAGTCAGGTGGATGCACCCCATCCGGTTTGCCATGTTTCTGTTGGCCATTGCATCCACTCCATCACACTGGCCCCCCCTCCACACAGCCAGTGGCAGTGGTTTCTGTGGACATGTGGGCACCATGTCCTTGAGGTTCTGTACCACTCCCTCACTAGGTGGCCACTGGGTATCTCCCCAGACTTGAATTGGTGGCATACAGCCAACTGATGCCAGATGTAGGCACCATGTTCACTGGGGTAACTGGCAAAGACACTGCTGATGTGCCCTGTGGCATTGCACGCCACCTGGCAGTAGATGGAGTAATACCCCTTCTTGTTTATGTATCTCTCCTTGTCAATGCCAGGTGGTGCGCAGATTGCCACATGGGTGCAATCAATCGCCCCTAGTATGCCTGGCATGCGTGCCACCCTGTTGAAGCGCTGAATTGTTTCTGTGCACTCTGCTGCTGTGCTAGGGAATGTGATGAACTCCATAGCATGGGGAAGCAGAGCACTGAGGAACTGTGTGAGGAGACAGAACATGGCAGATTGTGTGATACCAGTGGTGTCACCTACTGGAATCTGGAAGGTGCCTGTGGTGAACAGCCACAGTGCTGCTGTCACCTTTGTTTCCAGCATCATGGCATGACATCTGTGTGTTAGTGCCTGCAGTTCATCATCAAGCAGCTCACAGAGCTGTCTCAGAATTGCCCTGTTGAGAAGGTACCAGCCCACGATCTCGGTGTCAGCTGGTCAAAGGTGATACGGTTCCAGTACCATCTGTGGTGGGCATACTGCCTACAGGCCCTTCTCTGGCCATGTTGCTGTTCCCATCTCCTCACATCCTCTGTCACAGCTGCCATGTGGAATGGTATGCTCTCCATGGCTGCAGTTCTGTGCCCTGCTTATGGGTGGCTTGCAAAATTAGGCCATTTCCTTTTATACCCATCTTTTGGACTATGCTGCACTTGCACTGCTCATATGGCTGTACAGCATAATTCATGGGAACGTCCCCTGTATTTGCACTGCTGGCATATTTTCTGCGGGATCACGCATTTGGTTTTGGGTGGCACATCACCTATTGTTGAATATCACGCTTCACCACATTTTCCAGGATGCGCGGCACATCTCTATTTTGTTCTGCACATCTCCTTTGAAAATGTGGGCCTATATTCCAGATACAAAATGGAACAGTATGCCTCAAATGTTCTGACTGCTAGATTTGCTAAGTCTGCAAAAGAGTAAGACAGTTACTTGTAAGTGCAATAATATTACAAAGAAGGATCTTGCACACATTGGTTGCTACGCACAAAGGGTGAGAGGTACATGGCAAACCCGCATACCCCGCATGCACACCTGCGCACCCATGGACAGATGCGCACTGGTGGTATGCATGACAGACAGCCACCTACCTGTGCCCCCCTAGTGTGCAGGTCTCTGCAGAGTGGCCTGGGCAGGGGTCACCATCCTGGGAGGGCATCCAATAGGATGCTCCCCTGGGGCATACAGTGGATCCCTTGCACTGAGTGGCACAGGTTCGGGGCTGTGCATGCGCTGGCAGGCACCTGGACTGGAACAGCACCTGCTGGTCCTGTTGCTGCTGGCAGCAAAGTCTGGAGTGCTCTCCCATCCAGCTGCCCTCGGCCATCCCCTTCAGCCCAGCGGTCGGGGACAGCACAGTGCACCCCATCCTGGTCCCCCGGCAGCTCACTGGCGGTGCCATGGGGGCGCACAGTGGGTTACGGCAGGGTCAGCCCTGGCATACCCTGCACCATCCAGTGCACCCATGCAGTCAGCACTAGTTGGTTAGTGAATCCCGCATAGTGCTGGCACACCCCCATAATGCCCCTGAACGGAGCTGTCTGCAGATGTTGGGGATTGGGTGCTATAGGTCTGCATGCCCTCCTTCCAGAATGCTGCACCAGGGGCACAGTGGGTGTGGAGTGCCTACACGCCCCTGATACGTGTGCATAGCCACTCCACACCCTTTGTACATAGCTGCCATTATCCTTAAGTGTCACTGGTATAGTAAGGCAAGTAAGTATTTAATCGCTCCAGTTCTTGCTTTATTGCAGTTAACAGATGAAAATGTGATTATTACAATATTGTTTACTTCTGAAGATGATTATGTAATTATGAGAGCAGCCAAATATGTGATGAATATTAAACAAATAAGAAAATGACTAATACTTAGAGACTAACTGATGGAAATGGCCTACTCCTTCTTGTAATACATATTTTGTCTGTCATTTTTTACATGTATTTTACTAATTTAAGATGTTTTGTTTAGTTTTGTAATTGTAGTGATCAAGTTTTTATACATGATTTAACAATCAGACATACCATACCATACCACTCTTGAAGGTCCACAATATGGCAGTTCATTGGTCCACCAAAAGAGCACAAATATACAGGAGTCCTCCTGCATCCAAGCGGACTCTGAGCTTTGCTCTGCAATCCAAACCCCTGATTGGCTGGCAGCAGTTGCAATGTCCTGGGCACTGTCCCCAGTGTTCTTGGCCCAGAGTGCTCCTGCCCTAATTCATTGTTCCATCACTCTGGTTCACGGTGCACAGTACTGTCCTGTTATGGTGGTGTAGAGGTCAGAGGAGTGCTCCATCAGCAGGGATAGCACACCTTTAATGTGCAACAACACCTGTAGTGGCACAGTGGTGCAGGAGGTGCTAAAACATCCAGGCTCTGAATAGCTCCTGCTGGTCCTCTACAGAAAATGTCCTGTCCAATTGACCAAAGGCAGCAATAGGAGGGGGCAACTGTGCAGTGCAGGATGAAAAGGGAACCAGGTAACCCAAATACTTTTGGGGGGTTATAATAGATAAAACACTGACAAAAGGTTTGGAATGTTTAACTATCTTCTGATTTCAGAACTAATGACATCATAAGTGAAAGCACACATAGAAACATTCCTAATGGCACTTCAATCAACTGATGTTACTAGGTTTCATAGCCCACCAGTAATTAAGAAAAGAAAGCCTCAGCAGGGGACCGTAAATGAACAAAACGGTTTCAAATGAAACATAAGAAACCATACACTAGGGGAGGTAACAAACAAAAGCAAATCAAGTATATGACCAAATTTCAAATTATAGAAAGAAATTGAAAAAATAGTTTATGTACCCTTTAATAAATTAGTAATAACCTTACAAATCATAATAACTACAACTGTACCACATGTTAATAATACAAAACTACATTAAATATTCCAAAGGTTGGAAGGGAGGTTTGAAAAGTAAACACTTTTCCTGATTTTAATACAAATCAGCCAGAAATGCTTTCTCCATCCCTAGACTATACCGGGTACCAGACATACTAAATTATTTTGATTATTCAGGTTAACTGTGGTACAGTGGTTACCCAAAGCAATTTTCACACCCAGAGGCATGTTTTGGGAGATAAAGAGAGCCCTTGGTACTTTGATTGACTACTAATATGCCTTGAAAGTCAGGGTTTTCATGCAATACCATACGTTACAGCCATCTGCTTGTTAAAGGGGACTGGTGGCTGCCTCCAAACTATAGTCTCTGCTTACTGTGCAGCATTACATGTATTGAGCTGTTAAGTATGGGTGTTCACTCATGAGAGACTCTTTACATGTTAAACATCCTGAAGTGGCTTTTAGTGGTTGCATTACTCACTTGTGTTATGTCGGACACCATAGGAAATCCCGTCACTGTATGAAAACAAAGACAATAAGATAATGTTTCTGATATTTTCACTCAGGTGGATTTCACCCCACTTTGGAGCCATAGATTGCTTTCTTTTCTGTTTCATAATGAAAACCTCTAGAGTTTAACACACTTCAGTTGCAATTTCTCTTCCAACGATGGAGTATACTGCAATCAGATACTTCAGTTCCAAGAAAGGATTCTATAATAACATATAGTAGGTCCTTGTGTGAAGGAATATTTACAGATAAAACAATTCAATACAGCTCAGGGTTTAACAATCTCTCAGTATGGGATGCACCCAGAAGGCTTAACAGCTTGCCATTTGAGATCCGATCTCTCACAATGAAAATGACTATCAAATCGCTTGCCATCTAAGTTATAAGGAATTACACAGTAGTCCTCTATTATAAGAAAAAGGACAGTTGGGAGAGTTAGTTCCTGAGGTGAAGCTGAAGATAGTAATACCATTGCAGTCCATATTCTACTTATAATGGACCAATCCAGATGTTCATATTGCCATTACAAATCTCTGAATGAGGTTTTAAGTTCAAAAAAGGATAAAAACAGTATTACAAGTTAAAAGGGCCTCTGTGGGAGTCTCATATGGTTTAAGAGACTCAGGACCAGATATTCAAAACTGTGCGCTGGGCAAAAACCGTTTGTGCAGAAGCCCATCTCTTCAAGTTGTGCAACAGGGTGTGCTTTGAAACAACTGAGAAGCTGCATGGGATATACTATGCTGGACTAGAAATCTGTAACAAATCTCTCTTACTTACATCTGAGGGAAGTTTTCCTTACTTTACAGTCTTACATTGGTATTGCTTTGTGTTTAATTATTTTCATTTTTAAATCAGGAAGGGGGTTTTTAAAACTGCTTATCTTGTGAGCAACTTCAGAAGGGTTGAAATAACTGCATATTTGATTTTCCTTTGTGGGTAACTGGACTGTCTACTAGTATTCTGTAACAGTTTGCATCAAATTACTTTTAAATAGTTGACAAATCAGTTACTGGAGGTTAGTTGAATTACTGTAAAGGCAGTACTCACCAGGGTGGTGGAGCAGTGGTGTATTTGATTGTTTCTAACAGTCACCAGTGGTTGTGAACTACCCCCATACCCCACCCCCGCAGGTGTGACGTTTCCTTTATAGTTAATGTTCTGACATCACTTCCTCAACAGGTCTTGGGGCGGAACTGTCATATTCTTAATAACCCAGCATAGTGCAGCATAAAGGGTAAGTACACACCACAAAAAGGAAGAAAAAAAAATATTTATATATATTTATTACATATTGTATATTATAAGGGAGAAGGACATGTGGGGAGTGGTGCAATGCACTGGCTGTGGGGCAGCAGTTTTCCGGGAGACATTCTGGAAACTGCATTGCTGTCCTATTTGCAGGCAACTGTCAGCTCTGAGGGAGGAGGTTGCCCACCTCCAGGCTGAACTGGCAAGGACTAAGGAGGCCTCCCTCACCCAAAGAGCACCACTGCCACAGAGGCTGCCAAGTATGAAGAGCAGTTGGACCACAGTGGATTCTGGGAGGGTGCGGGTGGTGGAACAGAGGTGAAGCCTCCTAGTTGTACCTCTACACAAACCATAACGCCAGTCTGGCAGAGCAAGGTTCCCCTATGATGGCACCCTCAGTGGAGACCAAGAATAATGCTGAGGACACCCACAAGGGAGACCCACAGAAGGGTGGCAAGGGACACCACAGGGGAAGGAAACAGCTTCTGATAGGGGACTAAGTTGTTAGAGGGGTAGACCTGGGGAAGGGAGAGGAGAGAGAAGTAAGGTGCCTGCCTGATGCCATGGCTTGGGAGGGACAAGAAGCAAATCCTCAGGGTTGCAGAAGCAGCATCACAGGAGAGGGAACTAGATATCATTGTCCACCTTGGGACAAATGACCTAGCTAGGCATGGGATCAGTGCAGTGCAGGATAAAATTGTGGAGTTGGGGAGGGGCCTCAGACAGGTAGCAAGCACGGTTACTTTCTCAGAGGTGCTGCCAGTCCATGGCAGAGGTGAGGCTAGGGTACTACACACCACACAGTTTAATGAATGGTTGCAAAACTGGTGCAGAGCACAGGGCTTTGGCTTCATTGGGGACTGGGGTACACCTGGAGAGATGAAGGTCTATACTGGCACGATGGTCTGCATCTGTCCATGAAGGGAACCAAGATCCTAAGTGACAGGTTTAAATGCTTCCTTGGCAAGCTTTTAAATGAAAAGGTGATGATCCCATTTCTAGGGCAAAAAGTGGGAGGCGCTCAAAAAATATATCTGTAGACAGTCTTTTCCATATTCGAATATTCTTTTTATTTCTTAAAAATGGCAAGCCTCAATGTTTCACCTAGTAAGAAGGCTTTATCAAGAGATGCCCTTCCAAATAAATATATGTAGTTAGATAACTGTCCACAGCCACATATATAAAATCCATAACAAAATTTCAAACACAAAACGACAAACAAACACTGATGCTACTTACTTAGTTATATAGCTTTAAAATTCCCTTATTCAATTAATATGTTAACTCATAATCCTAAAAAATATGAAATACAAAATCCTTGAACATGTTACATCTTCACAGTTATTCTCATATGAGAGTTAAATATTGGACAAAGGAACCCATCACCAAACACCACAGCTTAGTGAACCAGATACTAAATAATTAGATACATGTTCATTTATACCTGTATCGTCTGTAGTACTGTATGTCTTAATTTTTACTTCTTGCAACCTTACTCTTTATTGGATTCACCTTATACTTCATTTCATCCAATTCATGGCTATAATCAAGCAAGGGAAACCATCCATGAAAGTCTAACAATTAAATATTAACAACATATACCTTAAAGATCTTAAAATCTTAGTTGTCATCAAAAAATATTTTTTCAGAAAATTAAAGAAAAGATAGTTATTATATGCATTCAGATGAATCCTTATACTTATATATTAGCACCATATATTTTAAACACTTCAGTGTTTACTTCCATGAAAGAAAATATTTGCAATAGCTATCTACAAAGTATCATTAATTACAAAGGCATTTCTGGTACAATAATACTATTCACTTTGAAAGTGCCAGCATTTTTAAATGCTTCAGTGTTTGCTTCCAAAAAATATTTACAATAGCTAGCTACTAAATGTCATTAATCACAGAGGCATTTCTGATACAATCATACCATTCACTTTTAAAAGTTCCAGCATTTGCCTCAAAATAAGCAAGCCCATGTAACTTGGCTACAATCATACAATTTTTTTACAAAGAGAGTTTTTTTTTTAAACAAATTAGAGAGGAAACAGTCATTATATGCATTTAAATGAAACCTCATATTTGTATTTTAGCACCATGTGCATTAAAACGCTTCAGTATTTACTTCCAAAAAGCATTTGCAAACATGCGCTGCAAGATACCATTAATCACAGAGGCAGTCCTAATGTAGAGGCATCATACATTTTAAAAGTTCCAACATTCTACCCCCACACAGGCAAAAGAGTTGATAAACCCATCTCATTTGGCTGCAATCATGTATTTGTCCTTATTTACTTCAGGCATTCACTTGCAGCAATGTTTGCTATAACTCGTGAAAGAATAATTCCTGATTTCATATATCATTACACAACTTTCTGTTTTTTTTCTAAACCACCAGAAGCCCCGTTTTCCTCTTTTGTCAAATACCATTAATCGTGAGGGCATATTCGTTATACTAGCTTCACATGTTTAAAAGTATCAAAATTAACCTCAAAAAGTGAAATGTTTATGAAACCAGTGGATGTTACAGCCGTGAGTTTATTATCACTTGCTATCGTTACCTATATCTTTTTATCTGTATCCACTCCTTTTACAAACAACACATCGGGAATGGCAGCATAAACAATGGTAAAAGAAGTGTTCATTTCCTGCGGAACCCCTTTCCTAACTTTTCCTCCTCAAATACAAGCTTTTAAACTAGCCATGGGGGGAGGTGCTAATAAAAGACATGAAATTTCAAGCCTCCCCCACAAAACATGACGGGTAGTAAGGTAAACACTGAGGTACAGTGCTCAACAGAGGGCAGGACAGGGGTAAATTGAATAATAGACAAGGGCAAAAAGAGCAGGCATGGGGGAAAAAAGGATAAAGCCAACATTAAATGGAGGGCAATGAGTACCAATGCCCATAGTCTGGGAAACAAACTTCCTGAGCTAGTAGCCTTGATGGAAGATGAACAATTGAATATTGTGGCAGTCACAGAAACATGGTACATGGAGAACCATGACTGGGATGTCAACATACCGGGGTACACAGTCTACAGAAGGGACAGGGAGGGGAAAAGAGGAGGTGGAGTAGCTCTATACATAAGGGAAGGGATCAAAGCTACAGAACTAAAAAGTAAAGGGGGAGGACAAGAGGCACTCTGGATCACCTTGGAGACAGGGAATGGCATCACAATCTGCACAGGGGTTGTATACAGACCCCCATCTCAAGGGGAGGAAATGGACAAGAAAATGATAGAGGACATTCTCAAAATGGCTGAAAAAGGGGAGATACTGTTGATGGGGGACCTGAATATGCCAGATGTTAACTGGATGACACGATTGCAGCTGCGCACATCCAAGAGCAGGGTCATTCTAGATGCCCTGCAGGCAGGCCTTAGACAGCTAGTGTTGGAACCCACTTGGGAGGGAGCAATACTAGACCTGGTACTCTCAAATGGAGAGAGGATCACAAATTTAGAAATCAGTAGACGTCTGGGAACAAGCAACCACTGCACAGTGTGCTTCACAATAAGCACAACCATGGAGACAAGCCATACAAAAACAAGCATACCGGACTTTAGAAGGGCTGACTTTGGCAAAATGGGTGAATACCTGAGGAATACACTAGCAAATGGCCAAAAAGGAGGGTGGAAGAACAATGGAGAAAAATCAAAACTGCCATCATAGAGGCAACAAGCCTTTGCGTGAAACAGATAAAGAAAACAAAGTGGAGTAAAAAACCACTATGGTTCTCAAAAGAGGTGGCAAGGAAGGTTAAGGAGAAAAAGACTGCATTCAAAAAGTACAAGGCATCACAGAAGGAGCATGATAGGGAACTGTATCAATTAAAGCAGAAAGAAGTGGGGAAGGCAGTCAGAATAGCAAAAGCCCAAACCGAGAAAAAAATAGCCAATTCAGTTAGGAAGGGGGATAAAACCTTTTATAGGTACATTAGGGAGTATAGAAAGGTTAAGGGAGGAATAGTGAAGATTAATAAGGGAGAGGGGAGGTGGGCAGAGGGAGACAGTGAAAAGGCAGAGATACTGAATGAATACTTTTGCTCAGTATTTACAAAAGAAGATGAGGAGGAGTTACCTAAACCAGACAATAGAAGCACTCTGGGTAGGGAGGTTGGCACCAGTCCATTTACAGAAGAAAAAGTCATGAAAGAACTCCTAAAACTCAAGGTGGACAAAGCAGTGGGACCTGATGGGATTCGCCCCAGAATCCTAAAAGAACTAAGGGAGGACCTAGTGACACCACTGACCACACTTTTTAACAAATCATGGGAGGATGGGGTGGTACCTGAGGACTGGAGGAGGGCAGATGTGATTCCCCTTCACAAAAGTGGGAGCAAGGCAGAAGCAGGAATCTACAGACCTGTAAGTTTGACCTCAGTGGTAGGGAAAATGATGGAATCACTTCTGAAAGAAAGAATTGTTGAGTACCTAGAGGCCAGTGGGGCACAGGACCAAAAGCAGCATGGATTTACAGCAGGAAGGTCATGTCAGACGAATCTAATAGATTTCTTTGACTGGGTGACCAAAGTAAGAGACATGGGAGGGGATGTGGATATGGCCTACCTAGACTTTAGCAAAGCATTTGATACAGTCCCACACAAAAGATTAATAATCAAGTTAGCCAGCCTGGGAGTGGGTCCCAGGGTGGTAGCCTGGGTAGCAAACTGGCTGCACAACAGGATACAGAAGGTAATAGTGAGTGGAACACATTCTGAAGAAAGAGGGGTCACTAGTGGAGTACCTCAGGGCTCAGTACTGGGTCCAGTCCTCTCTAACATCTTTTATAGGTGACAATGCAGAGGGTCTGAGGGAAAGGTATGCCTTTTGCAGATGACACAAAGATCTCTAACAGAGTTGATACACAAGAGGGGGTAGAATGGATGAGAAGGGACTTGGCAGTTGGAGGAATGGTCAGACATATGGCAACTTAGATTCAATGCAAAGAAGTGCAAGTAATGCACCTGGGAAACAAAACCCAGGAGAAGAGTACACAATAGCAGGGGAGGTACTAACAACAACAAAATGGAACTGGACTTGGGGTAGTCATATCAGATGATCTAAAGGTTGGTAAGCAATGTGAGAAGTCAGTAAGGAGAGCCAGGGGGATACTGGGATGCATAGGAAGGGGCATCACAAGTAAAAAAAGGGAAGTGGTTATCCCTCTGTACAGACAGTTGGTGATACCCCATCTGGAGTACTGTGTGCAGTTTTGGAGACCTCATCTACGCAAGGACATAGACAGGATGGAAGCAGTCCAGAGGAGTGCAACTAAAATGGTGCAGGGTCTGCATCAGAAATCATATGAAGAGAGACTGAGAGAGCTTAATATGTATACTCTTGATGAAAGGAGGGACAGGGGAGACATGATAGAAACATTCAAGTACCTCAAGGGAATCAGCAAAGTCCAGGAGGGTAGCATCTTTCAGAAAAAGAGATGTGTAAGAACAAGGGGGCACAATTTAAAGATAGAGGGGGGATGGCTCAGGGGTAATGTGATGACATTTTTTTTCACGGAGAGAGTGGTGGATGCATTGAACTGCCTTCCTGGGGAGGTTGTTGGGTCTAAAACAGTGGGGGAATTCAAACATGCATGGGACAGACATAAGGCAATTGTAGTGGGGGGTGGCAGGAAGTAGGCTGTTGGTTAACTAGAATCTGCAGCTTATTCAGTAGGTAGGTAGGGAAATGGGCAGACTGGGTGGGCCAAGTGGTCCTTATCTGCCATAAAAAGTCTATGTTTCTATGTTTCTAATGCGGGATTAGCACAGGTTTGCTATATTCAAAAGGCCAAATAGTGTGCGCAAACTGCATTAGCGCTGGGCAAAATCATAATGTATTCAAGGCGAAAACTGAGGGTGTGTGTACAAGAATACAGGTGCAATGCTATATTCAGCGACTAGTGCCACACAAAGTGGTTTTGCATGACTTAGCATGACACTTAGCGCAGTGCACATTACCACCCAGAAAAAGGTAGTCTTAGTCCTGGACAATCAGCTTTGCGCAACATTTTGGCTTTCTGTGGTGTGTGCATGGCTTTTGTGTGGCTTTGTGCGACCCTAATAAATAAATATGACACATAGACAAAGCCAGACATAGAGGAAACATGCTGCTCACTGATGGCATCACAATGATGCCATCATCTGCCACCAGTCCCAGCCATGCCTGGCAGTAAGTGGTGACCCTGCCACCAGTGGACAGCATGGCAGTGTGGCCATACAGCACACACCTGCAGACCACTCTTCTGTGGACACCAACAGATGCCAGCACACACATGCAGCACTGTGGGCATGGAGGATGTTGAGGGGAGAGTGCATGGGTGGCCAGGCTGTGCCACACACCAGGTGTGGCCACAAGGCTGTGACACATCACGCAGTGCACATGGGCCATTATTGGGAATACCCCAACACCAGTGTGCCTTTCTGATAATATATGCCCCTCGGCTACATACCGCATAGCTGTACAACTGCCACAGCACACAAAGCCGGACATGTATATGTCACTGTGAGCACCCCATGCCAGAGGTGCAGCATCTGTGGATCACACAACAGCATAACAGTAATATCCACTGTCAGTAAACACCTGCATGTTGGGCCTGTCACTGTGTATAGTGCAGTCATCAGCACTGCCCTACACACCATAGGCAGTGCTGTGTCCACGCACTATTTGCCCCCTTGCTACTGTAGTGTCTGCTGTCTACTGTAGCATGACCTATAGTGTGACAGTTGCATGCAGCACCACCACCATCTGTGCCTATGCTGTGTTGTCCTCTGGGGTTCAATATTCTATGCTATGCTGTACTGTGTATATGTAACCTACAGCTATCATCATGCACTGCCAGACTGACCTACAGGTGGAGCTGTAGTCAGACCTGGCCAGCCCCTGTACTTCCAGACTGACCTACAGATGGAGCTGTGGGACCCTGCAGTAATGCTGGGCAAACTGCATGCAAATCGGGGCACAATGAGATGCTAATCTGGATGTTTGCCCAGAGACTACCTAAGTAGGCTCATTTGCATGTCACTTTTGAATATGGCAAAGTTTAGCACCGGGCTAACAGTTTAGCCCTGCACTAAACCCACGCAAACGTGTTAGTGCTGTGCAAACAATACAGGGAATATTATACAGATTTGAACACTGTACTTTCACATGCGCTGCTGCCTGCAGCTGTACTGGGTCCACACATTTGCTGGCACACACATTGGCCACATAGTTCACCTCTACCTACCTTCATGTCGCTGTGCACTGTGTTGCTGTTGTGGTTTGCACTTTCTGGTTGCTATATTCAGAGCTATCTTATTCCAGGGCTAAGTTTGTCCTGCACTCCCAGCCCAATTTGCCCAGCCTCATTCCCATGCTATATTTAGAATCTGTTTGCTCTGGGCTATGCCTTTTGAATATAGCTTGCTTTGTGCTCCGGGCTAGTGTTAATTTAGCCACAGGGCAAAGTTTTGAATATCTGACCCTCAAAGCATGAGGTTTGGGTAAGAGGACCTTGAAACAAAGCTGAGTGTTTCTGGTTGTCCAAACCTCATGAAAGGAGTCTCTAACAACATATCAGACACCTCATGGAGGCCACATTAATGTATAAATCACTCTAGTCAGCTAAAGGGATTTATAACAAGTCTTACTTTTTCTTCAGTAACAAAAGTTACATGAAGATCCCTCCCCCTGGCTGTGAAGAAGAATGTTCCACACCTAATGCTCCTGTATGAAATATCACTTTATGCAGGATACGAGGTATGTATGTATGTATGTATTTAATTATAAAAATTTGTTAACTAGGTAGGCCCACTGAAATGTTTCCCTTTTTCAGAGTTGACCAGGAATTAATTACAAACAGTAAAGAAAAGAATACATATAGGATCAAAGTGCACAGAAAACAAATTAGAAAGTATAACATCGCACAAGTGTGGGAAGCATTATTGCATGAATCATAATACAAGAACAAGTCCAGGATTAATTGCACTTTAAGTTACATTGCTGGACATGGGAACAGGTACAAGAATCAGGGTTACAGCATATGTGTCTGCAAGGATGGCCACTCTAGCACCCACCAACCTAAATCACTTGTTGCCATGTAGAGTTACACAGACAGGTATAAGGAGGTGCAGACAGAGTCAACATTTACAATTACAATAACTGCCACAAGCAAATGAGCCTTGAAGGCATTTTTGAAACTAGCTGCAGAAGAACAGTTTAACACCTCCAGTGATAGACTATTCCACAGGGATGGCACAGAAACAGTAAAAGATCTGTCACCTGCAAATCTTCAGGCCCTTGAGACCTCCTGCAGTGGGCAGGTTGAGGGCCTTAGTGCCCTTTTCTGTGTTTTGGCCTGGATATACACTAGTGGCTCTGTGCACTGACTGACTGAAATCATGTAACACAGAAACACAGAATTTGTCAGCAGAAAAGGACCGCTTGGCCCTTACAGTCTGCCCAGCTGTTCCATACCTAGTGTGTCTCAGCAGACCCTACCTAGTGTCTGGCGACCCTCCCCCCTTTTTATGTTAGCTTGTGTAAGTGATTTATTAATTTAATTCTGAAACTGTTGTAGAGCTGTGCATGTGCAATGGTCCTGCATTCTTTTTATGGGTGTGGGCGGAGCCTACAGACATTTTGTTTTAGCTAGAAAAATGGCATACCATGGAACACATTTTTTGACTTTTCAGTGTATCCTTCCATAAGTGCAAATCACTATGGCAATTAAAGAAATACTGATTTTTTTCTGTTTAGAATGTTGGACACAGAACTCCAAGCTGTTTTCTCTGAGAGCAAATGTGCACACATTCCAAACAAATCTAAATATCTTTAAAACTATTCAAGGTGTACAAAAACAACCAGTGTGAAAGTTGTTCAGGACAAAAATACCTTTCACATGAGGGTAGTCACTAATCTGAATTCTTTGTATTTTGTAAAATATGGTCTTCCAAACAACCTCATTTTTTTTCTCTCTGAGTGAACACAGTAGGAGTCATGCCAAACAAATATAAATATCTCAGAAAGTATACAAGTTACCAATACACAACCAATATGAACATTGTTCAGGACAAAATGACTTTTCAAATGAGGGTAGTCACTAATCTGAATTCATTGAATTTTTTAAATATAGCCATCCGAAAGATGACAATTGTGAAGAAAAATGGAAATTCAGGTAATCAGATGGCCATAGTTTAAAAAATGTAATTAGTACAGCTTAATGAATAGGCTAATTTCAAATGCCTTTTTGTCCTGAACAACTTTCATGCTGGTTGTTTATGTGTAACATGTATACTTTTAGAGATATGTACATTTGTTTGGCATAACTCCTATTGTATTTCTAAAAAGCCTAATTTTGGCAAACTACTCTGCTAGTTAAGTGAAATACTAGACCACCTTGTTTATCTCTTGTGATGCCTAATTTAAAAAGCAGATCCTGATGCTGACCCGATAGTGTTAAGAAGCAAGACAGAGAAGAAAACAATGCTCACACACCAAACAAAGACCTGGTGCACAAACAAGTCTGCCTGTGAAACTTTTAGGCATATATGCTGCAGCACTGATTTTTCTTTTATTATGTCCTCTTTGGCAACTTCTATTATTAAAATGCATTAAATGCATAGTTTACTAACTCTTGACCTTGGGATAACTTTTGAATGACTAGCAAATAAGTTTTAAGCCATTCCTTTTTTGGGAGGTCAACACCTGTGCAAAAGGTCAAGTGTTATTTTTTCTCAAATTTCCAAAGTAAAAGTGTAGAGAAATACAAAAGTATGCACAAGTAAACCCTATTGATTACCCATGATTGAGAAAAATCAACTTTTTATAAATTATCTTTCCATGTGTTTCTGTATCCCTCTTTTTTATGTTTGCTTGTGAGCATGAGCAAGAAACATTATGTGGCAGCTTAGGAGAGAAGCGGGTTGTGGAGGTGCGGCACTGTGGCAGCCAACATTGGCACTGCATTTGTGGGCTTGGCACTGTTCACCGAATGCAGGCCCAGTGTCCTGATGACACTGGTTCTGCAGAAGTGCCACCAACTTGAAATGATTTGGCCGCTGTAATGAGGGGCCGCCTCACCATTGCAGCATCAGCCATTCCACTGCAATGAAGGAGCGGCCCGTCATTGAAGGGCGGTACCTTGTCTGGTGTTATATTTCCCTAAACATGGGGTCTGCTGATGCCCCTGCCTCAGAGCCCCTTGAAAGCCGACTGATGGGGGTGTCCAATCCCCCTATCAGCATGCCCCTGACACAGTTAATTTGGTGACGGGGGAGCCCACTCCCCATCGGCATAATGTTCCCCCCATTTGTTGTGCACCGAGGGAGGTGCCCAATCCCCCTTGGCTCTTGCCCCCAACACTCAGTATGTGCTTATGGGGGTGCCCAATCCCCATCAGCTACAGCCCCCCCCAAAAAAACTCAGGTGGCATGCTGGGAGCCCACCCCAGTGTGCCAAAAGTCCCTGTACATAAGAAAAACTTCTTGTGATGTTATATCAATGTTTTTAAACCTGTAAACTAGAAAACAGTTCCTCGTTGAATCTCCCCAACCCGCGCCCACCAACTGTGCACCCCATCTCCCCACACCTCCCCACACCCCCTTCACCCCATACTTACCTCCAGAGTCCAGCGCAACGATCTTCGGTAGACCAGGAACATGTCTGCACTCTTCAAAGCTGACCGCAAACTGAAGAAATACCGGTAAGCTGCATAATGGTATAAATGGGGTATTTTCAACTTATGTGGATATCTCAGGCATTTTTGGGACTTCTGGCACCAAACTTTCAACATGGGGTTATTGGGACCCCTCTTCATGAATTCAGTCACTGTTGTGGTGTTATCTGGTCCCAAAAGGTGATTTTGTGGTCACTTCGTGGAATCACCTTTCAGGACCGATTAACAAAATGACAGTGCACTGTTTATGAGGTGGGCTCTCAAAAAGCCTATGTTGCAAATTTGGTGAACAAAATCCAAAAAATGACTGTTTTATGAGTGTGTGTTGTGCAATTTCCATGCACACTTGTAGCTTCACGAATTTGTAATATTTTCACTCCAGATTTTCAACATTGGCATTTTTTCCACACCTCCTTATGAACAGTGCAGCTGTCACTTTACACACCCTGGCCGAAATGTGTATGTGCACTTCTAGCGCAGAATAAAGCAGTCGCTGTGGGAAATCAATGTTTGGGACAGCTTAAGAAAATCACAGTGACTCTGTTCATGAGCAGAGGTCCTAAAATGCCTATGTTGAAATTTTGGTGAGGAAAGTCCATAAAATGACTGTGTTATGAGCTTGCGTTGCGCAGTTTCCACGCACACTCGTAACTTCGAAAATGTGTAATATTTTCTCTCCAGATTTTCAACATTGGCGTTTTTTCACACCTCCTTATGAACAATACAGCTGTCATTTTTCACATCCTGGCCAAAATGTGTTTTTACACTTCTGACACAGAATAGTGTGGTTGCTGTGGGAAATCAGTGTTTGCGACAGATTAAGAAAATCACAGTGACTCTGTTCATGAGCAGAGGTCCTAAAATGCCTATGTTGAAAATTTGGTAATGAATGTCCATAAAATGACTGTATTATGAGCATGCCTTGTGCAGTTTCCACGCACCCTCGTAACTTAACAAATTTGTAGTATTTTCACTCCAGATTTTCAACATTGGCATTTTTTCAGACCTCCTTATCAACAGTACAGCTGTCATTTTTCACATCCTGGCTGAAACGTGTTTTCGCACTTCCGCCGCACAATAGTGTGGTCACTGTGAGAAGTGGGTGTTCGGGACAGATTCAGAAAAGCACAGTGACACTGTTCATGAGCAGAGGTGATAAAATGCCTATGTTGAAATTTAGTGACAAAAGTCCATAAAATGACTGTGTTATTAGCATACTTGCGCAGTTTCCATGCACCCTCATAATTTTGCGCATTAGTAATATTTTCACTCCAGATTTCAACATTGCCATTTTTTCACACCTCCTTATGAACAGTACAACTGCCATTTTTTATATCCTTCCCAAAATATGTGTTTGCACATCTGGCGCAGAATAGCACGGTTGCTGTGGAAAATCAATGTTCAGGTCAGATTAAGAAAATCTTAGTGACGGTGTTCATGAGCAGAGGTCACAAAATGCCTATGCTGAAAATTTGGTGAAATAATTCCGCTAAATGACTGTGTTACACGCATGCAATGTACAGTTTCCACGTATGCTTGGAAGTTCAAGTATTTTTAATATTTTCACTACAGATTTTTAACATTGCCATCTCTTCAAACCTCCCTATGAATGGTACAGCTGTTATTCTTCACATCCTGCCCGATCTGTGTTTTCGTATATCTGACGAAGAATAGCACGGTCGCTGTGGGAACTCAAAGTTCGGGATACATTAACAAAATCACAGTGCCACTGTTCATGAGAAGAGGTTCCAAATGCTTTCATGAGGTGGGGAGTCACAAAAACGTCATGTTGAAAATTTGTAATGCAAATACTAACAAATGCCCGGGGCATTAGGGTTTCTAACCATAACGTCCCACCCTGTACCTGACTGACAGGCATCAGGGTTGTGCCTTTGGATTGCTGGCTGTAATGCTCATGCCATTCCACCCACCCACCCACCCCTGCAGCCAGTGACAGGCATTGAGTGTGCCTTGGACTCTTCGGCCCCAGAGTTCACCCCATTCTCCTATACTGCACCCATTTCAGCATATTTCCTTATGGAATGGGGTGACTGTAAAGTCGAACACCCCAAGGTACACCTCAACACTTGTCGGTGTCTGCAGGATAGGGTGCAGTGAAATGTCTTGAATGTTATGGGCGATGACCCAAATGTATACCCCAATGCCTGTCCACCTCTGCAGGGTGGAGGTGGGGTTGGCGTGAAGTTCAATACTTCACTGCCATTCCTATTCTGCATCTGTCTAACTCCGGCATTTCCAATGCTAATACCAGCAAGCAAGCATTCAGCATTGACAAATGCTTGTTTTGCTAGCTGCACAACTGACCCTTGTTTGATTGGTTCCTGCATTTACCTTCCACAGAAACAGGCTAATTGATTTCTGACTATTACCCTTGTATTTAGAAAGCCAAAAAGAATAATGTCAATTTTTTTTTTCTTTAGAATGGCTATGTAAATAGTGTTCAATCAACTGTGCTGAGGTTCACACTATGGTCTCTTGTTCACAAATACAGAGCAGGTTGATGGTGATGGAAGGTGCTGGCTCTGAAAGCAAAGAGGGTATGGGGCAAGTTTTAGGGTCTGTTTCAGGAGGAAGGGAGAGTGGGAGGGGGGCATTTTCTATGTTTCTACCGTATGCTTGAAGAAGCTGCCTGCGATTCTGCCTTACCATTGGTCAAATAATGCAATGATGGCGAGACATCCAGAGTGCCGCCTGTTAATTAACAGCAGATCCTGACCGTTATTTTAGTGACAACAGCACTGTACCTACCAGCACTGTAATGGAATTCTTTAGTGCTTAACATGAAGAAAATACAAAACAGCTTAAAACAAAATGATCTGCTTATTGGGGTCACATTATATCTTTTTTGGATGGGATCATGTTATATCTTTTCAGGAAAAAAGCAGCAGATTAATTTTAGTAATTTTTAGTCAGCAATATCATATGAGATCTATATGTGAAGCTGACGCTAACCCGATAGGGGGAAGAAGCAAGACAGAGAAGAAAACAATTCTCACACACAGAAGGAAGACCTGGTGCACAAACAAGGCTGCCTGTGAAACTTTTAGGCATCTACAGTATGCTGCAGCATGGATTTTTCTTTTATTATGACCTCTTTGGCAACTTCTATTATTAAAATGCATTAAATGTATAATTTACTAAATCTTGACATTGGGATAACTCTTGAATAACTCCCAAATAAGTTTTAAGCCATTCCCTTTACGGGAGGTCAAGACCTGTACAAAAAGTCAAGTGTTATTTTTTCACTTTTTTTTTTTTTTGACAAATTTCCAAAATAAAAGTGTGGAGAAATACAACAGTATGTACAACTAATCTCCTATGCATTTTCAACTGGAAGATAAGTTAATATTTGTGCAAAATCAGACCCAAAGTTTATACAGTTTTGTTCTAAAGTTATTTTATTGTAAATCTTATTAGAATGTGAAGTGTTATTCTTTTCATTTTTTTTTACAAATTTCTGAAGTTAAAGTGTGGAGAAATACAAAAGTATGTACAACTAATGTCCTATGCATTTTCAACTTGGAGAGAAGTTAATATTTGCACAAAATCAAACCCAAAGTTTATACAGTTTTGTTCTAAAGTTATTTTATTCTAAATCTTATTGGACTATTGATGAACTGAGCAAAGAAATGTTTAGATAAAACAAATTTATGACTCCTGGATTGGGAGGTCATTAGTTCAAGTTCAAGTTTATTACAGGAAAAACTCAATTGAGCAAGCTCATTCACAAGGAGGTCCTGGGTCATTTACATAGATTTATGGACATAACATACAAGGTAACATTGTCAATCGAGACATATGGACATAGCATACAAGGTATCACTGCCAATCGAGCAAACACCACATACAAAGTTTATAAATGACAATTCTTGACGTGATACAGCCAGGTAAGGCAGGGTTCTGGCAGTAAAGACTGATGCTGTATCAGCAGATGTTTGGGTAGAGTTGCATACATAAGAGATAAGTGCATTATAGGCGAAAAATGTGCTGAGACAGCAGGGGGAGTTTAAGAAGGAATGATAGGAAAAGAAGGTAGACGATGAGGCTAGAGACTAGCAGAGTAGAGTGGAAAAAGGTGTGATAAAGGAGATCGAGAGGTGAAGGGCATTGAAAGTAGGTCATGGGGATCGAATCTATAGCTGTTATACTTAGTCTACTACTTCCTGTGTGATTACAGACCTGTTATGGTCCTAGCAGTGGCAGTCGGAGTGTGAGCAACTAACATAAGGGCGGTATGGGGGGTTTAGTGGCAGTGACAGGTATCTTTTATTTTAGATGAGGATAAGGCTTTGTAGAGATTTGATGGGACAATGCTGGTTAGTTTTAGTATGGTTTGGAGTTGGTTCCAGAATGTAGGAAGTGTGACTGAAATGGCACGTTGTCCAAAGGCAGTATGAGTTCTTGGGACGTCAAACAGGATTCAAATTGCAAAAGGTCAAATTATGAAACCTTAACTCATTAAGACCATTCTTCTTAGTGTGTAATTATAATGAATTAAAGACATTTGAAAGGATAGTAACAAAAAGTACATTTGTTATGAATACAGACCTACAATTATACAACCATTATGATATATACTTTTAGGATCAGCAGAATGGTGCAACACTGCCAAGATCATGGTGATCTCATTGCTTCAACTCTTTAGTGTGCGTGGATCAAACCCAAAAGAGACATAATAAAAGCTTCTATCTTCTCAAAAAAAATTATATATTTTTATATTTGATTTAACTTTAAAACACAAAATAGCAATAAGGAAGTGAAACAATCAAGATGAGATGTCAGCATTCTCCAACCATACATTGAAGCCAAGCCATAATAAAGGATTCTGTCTTCTTCAAAGCAATTGTATTTTATTTTGATATATTTAATATTCTGTATCTAAGTAGACAGTAGAAAAAAAGTTTATTGGGGCTGGGATATTCAAAGGGGGTGCACCTGGTGCAATTGAGTTGCACTGGCACAACCCTGCATTGTGTGTGGGATATTCAAACAGTTGCCAGGCACAGTGCAATTTCCAATGCACTGGGACACACTGTACTCCTATGCAGTGCAGATCCAGGGGGCATGCCCATACATATGTGGCACATCCTGATATTCAGCCCAGGATGTGTGGCGTATATGCCAGCACAACCCTTCATTGTGCCACACAGAGGGGCTCAAAGTTGAGCCCCGGAAAACCAGGAGCAAGTCCTGGCCACCCACAGGTGGGCTGCTGTATTGCAAGGTGCAACACAGCAGCTGCCAGCCATGGGTGGCCACTTGCCCACCCAGAACACCGTTGCCAAGCACATATACCCCCCTGGTGGTCCAGAGGACCCCCCCATCCACCCCGTAAGCCTGATCATGGGCATTTGAATTGTAAAAGCAGAACCTGGTGGTTTAGCGGCCCCCCCATGCCCAATCACAGGCTGTTGCAATTGAAAAGAACTCCTGATGGTCTAGTGGTCTCCCCCATGCCCAATCATGGGCTGTTGTAATAAAAAAGAAATCCTGGTGGTCTAGCGGTACCCCCTATGCCCGATCACAGGCAGGTGTGGCCTTCATAGACATACCTGCTGGTCCAGTGGTACTCCCTCCCCACCCTCCCACAGAGGACCCCTGTCACCCAGCACCCCTATCATTGGTGGGTGGCAGCACCCCACCTGCATACCAGCCAATGGGCCGCTGAATGACGGGTACAGTATGCTCCCATAGCCTATTGGTCCACAGTGTGCACCAATGGGCTTGCAGATGATACTGTACTACACAGGGCAAGATATGTGAATGAACATGTTGGGAGTGTGCGCTGAATCCTGGCAGAGGCTGGGAGTGCAGCATATCAGTGAGCCCCACTGAACATAGGGGGCATGGTGGACATCAGCATATGCCTTCACATCTGTGGCACGCCACTCCCTCCGGGGGGGGAAATGGGAGAATCAGCTTCCCGATCGGTTGGATGATGGCTGCAGGCCCCCACCACCTTGAAAGCCCTGGGTCTCCAATATCACCTCAGCAGCACCCATTGTCTGAATAGAGAGTGCACTGGTTGTTCCCCTGGTGCCTTCTCCCTCAGAAGAAAGGGACCCATCCAGTGAAGGGTGACACCAGGCTACCCCTGGGGTGGCTGCAATCTGAGGTGGAGGAGGTTGGGGCAGGTGTGTCAGTGGGGACTAGGCTGGCTTGAAGGAGAGCTGGGCCAGGGAGCTGAAGTAAGGAGCATTAAATAATCCCCGGCGGTGCCTGACTGACTGCAGCAATCATCTGTGCAGCAGCCTTCCATCTGTAGGGATTAAGGGGACTCAGTTTAGCTGTCCTGTTGTATTCAGGCAGGCTTGAGCTCCACTGAACTCATCCCTGACACACCTCTGAAATGCCGTTCTACTGCAAGATGTTTCTTGTACACATGCAAGGAAACATAAAAAACTATAAAGAATTTAGATTAGTGACTACCCTCATTTGAAAGGCTTTTTTGTCCTGAACACAAAAATGTAAAATAATGCTTTTGGGGCACAGAAAGCCAGGGGCAGAGTACAAATGGGTGGACTGCTATTGACAACATTAAGAAAGCACACATTAAAAAAACAGAGCTTTTACATACGTTTGATTACTGTTTAACAATATTGTGCATCTATGGCTGCCATTGTACATCTGTTGCAAACCTATAATCACGTTTCTCACTTGAAGCAAAAAGGGTGGGGTGGAGGCCATAACTAACTCCTTGTTTTTGTGTTAAAGAGGTCAGTTTTTTTTTACAGCAAAAACAAGAAAAGGGGTCATTTCTAAAATGTGCAGATGAGCATGAGGACCACTTTTTTTCAGAGCATGCCACCACCGGCAGCTACCACTTCAAGACTGCTACTACTCCCACCTAATACAATCAGGTAAAAACCAGAAGTAGTCTACCAGCACTGAGATTAATATGATTAAGGCACATTTACCAAAAATTACAGCTTAGAAAAGAATGAGAAAGTGACTGTGATAAGGAGCAAGTCCCAGACCAGATCTTTACTTTGTCAATAGACTAGGTTTGTTGGCAAAGGCACCTAGCTTCACCTGAGCTCTTTTCTTCCAGGTTTGCTTGTGAGGACAGAGCAAGGAACATTATCAGAGCAAGGAAAAAGATTAAGGCTTCTTTTGGCTAGGCAGACTTACTATGTGTTACTATCTTCTTTTGTACTCACAGGGTTTGTTACTGTTTTTTGCTAACATTTTACTGGTTTATTGTTCTCTGATTCAAATTTCTGTTGCAGGGTATACTTTCTGTCGCATTATTACAGGGTGTGCCTACAGGTTTGTTACTGTTTTGTGCTAACAGATTACTGCTGTAATCTTCTCGGATTCAAATTATTTTTTGCAAGATATATCTTCTGTTACTGCTTTATTTTTCTCTGTAGCAAAGTGTTTTTTGCAGGGTATATCTTCTGTGAAATTATTACAGGTGGTGCTTTACAGGTTTTACAGTTTTATCTGTCATTAGATTAAGCTTTCAGGGCCACTGCATTTGTTGTTGACTGATTGTTTCTGCTCTTACCTCCTTGTTTTTTCATCCGTGGTTCTTCTTTTTCAGCTGGGGTAGGGCACAGCCACCCACCCCCATCCCCAACCACACCATGTTACATTCCTTTAATAGAGTAGCACAGTCATGACATTTCCTGTAGCAAAGCAGGAAGGGGAGGATCAGAGGGGTATCTGAACAGTGACCTCACTTACAGGGGCACAAGTAATTTAACTTATTATAACAATTTATACAAAAACAAAGAAACAAAACAAAAAAATTAACTTTTGCTTTCATTATCCTCATTCTAATTACTCAGACCAGATTATAAACCTGGCAACTCATCTGGAATGGATATTATTAACTGCAGATACTGTGGGACACTTTTCAAAAGGGCAATTATACAGGATTTAGGAAGCTGTCCTACATACTGGACCATTGGAGATCTAAGGGCTCAGCTGCAGACAACATGGGCAGAGATTGCACACCTCAAATTACATATTCAGGAGGAAATATATTATAAGAACCACCCACCATTTCCCAAACATCTGACTGAAGCATCTAGACCGCAGAGGGTAGTTGGTCCAGGAGGTTGGCAAGTGGTTAGGAGGAGCAAATTGTGTGCCCCATCATTCAATGCACTCAACGTATCACCTCCACAAACCTTATAAAAACCACAAAACGGTATCTGCCTCTATCTCTGAAATCAAACAAAGTGGCAGAGGACACTGCAGCACAGGAACTAGCTCAAAAAAAACTCACCCAAAACAGGGACCAAGACAAAAAAAGCAAAAAAGAAATCCAAAACACTTCTGATCATAGGAGACTCCATGATTTGGGGAGTTGATACCTACCTCCAGCTGGGAGTAATGGTCAGATGTCTCCCAGGTAAATCAGCGTGGAGAAACACTGACTACATTGCTAAAATCGTGCAGGAGCAGGAGAAAACATTGATGTCCTGGTACACATAGGGACTAACAATCTCACCAGCTGGTCAGGTGTGGAGACCAAGGAACTCCTGACCAGCCTGGGAGACAAACTGTCATCCATTTTGGATGGCATCTCATTCTTTGAGATCTTTCTGGTCTGGGGGAGGGAGGGGCAGATGGATGGAAGGTCAGGGAGATGGGGGGGTTAAACATGTGGCTCAAGGGCTGGTGCCAGGAAAAAGGACATAAATTTGTAGGTAACTGGCAACAGTTTTGGAAGCGAAAGTTCTTTAAATTTGATGGACTGCATCTGACTAAGGACGGAGTCAGTGCATTGGGGCAGAAGTTTGATGTTTTTGCAGAATATTTAAACTAGCAAATGGGGAGAGGGGTGCAGCACCCGATACATCGAATGGGAAGAATACCCTTCCCCCCTCAGCTAGTGATCAAACAGAAGTTCAGCATGTTTGTGGTTCATTTGCATCACCAGGAAAGGAAAAAGGTCTGGCTCCAATACTATGCAGAGGAGAAACACTGGACATCGTCCAACAACTAACACACCAAAATCTGGCCAATGCAAAATCAAGTACACAAATGCCTGCAGTCTGGGAAACAAGATCTCAGACCTGCAGGCAACAATGATGGAGGCTAAACTGGACATAGTAGCCATTAGTGAGACATGGTTCATCAGTAACCACATTTGGGAGACTTCAGTACCCGGTTATGTACTGTTCAAAAGAGGCCGAGATGCAAAAAGGAGGGTGGAGTGGCCCTTTATGTCAATGAAAATATCAAAGCTACAGAAATTCAGAATACACATAAGGAGCCAGAAGAACTGTGTTTCACCCTGGAAACAGGCAATGGGACAGCCATATGAACTGAGGTTGTCTACAGGTCTCCAGCCCAAGGGGAGGACATAGACACATTACTGTTAGAAGATATACAAAATATGACAGGTAAAAGGGGAGGTTCTGATAATGGGAGACTTCAACATGCCAGATACAGATTGGTCAATACCAGCATGAACATCCACCAGAACTAGACACATAGTGGATTCCCTGAAGGGGGAGTGCCTCAAACAACTGGCACAACAACCCACAAAAGACAGGGATATCCTAGATCTAGTACTGACTAATGGAAAAAGGATCACAGGTCTCCAGTTAGAAGGTCACCTGGGGGCCAGTGACCATCACATGGTATGGCTCAATTTGGCCACTAGAACTAAATCATCCTATTCCATGGCAAAGATATGTGACTTCAGAGGAGCTGACATTGATAAGATGGCCAACAGAGTTAAGCTAGCCATGGCAAGAAGAAATACAGGTGAGGGGGTACAGGCAAAGTGGGCAAACATTAAGGATGCAATACTTGAAGCAACATCCCATTGTGTTAGAGAGAAAACCAAGAGCAAAAGAAGGAGGAAACCACTTTGGTTCTCAAAAACAGTAGCAGAAATTGTCAGAGCCAAAAGGCTGGCCTTCAGGAAATATAAGGGAATGCAGCAGGATGCAGATAGGGAGGCATATCAAACTTCCCTAAGGGAAGCAGGGAAGGCAGTAAGGCAGGCAAAGGCCCAAACCAAGGAAACACTAGCACAAACAGTAAAATAATGGGACAAGACTTTCTATAGATACATTAGTGAAAGGAGAAAGTCCAGAGGAGGCATTACTAAGATCAAAGGGGATAAGGGGGAGTGGGTGGAGGAGGACCAAGGAAAAGCCTCTATCCTAAAGAGATACTTCTGCTCAGTATTTATTGAGGAGAAGGTAGGGCATAGCCTACAGCTCAGCACCATGGACACAGGGGAAGGGAGGTGCACACAAGTCTCTTCACAAAAGAAAAAGTCCTACAAGAGTTCGCTAAGCTCAGGGTGGACAAGGCAATGGGAGCTGATGGCATACATCCCAGGGTACTAAAGGAGCTAAGGGTGGAATTAGCAGAGCCATTATCAGACCTGTATAGTGAGTCTCTGAGCACAGAAGAGGTCCCAGAAGACTGGAGAAGGGCTCATGTGATCCCGCTCTACAAGAGTGGTTGCAGGGAGGAGGCAGGGAACTACAGACCAGTCAGTCTTACCTCAGTACTGGGCAAGATTATGGAGGCACTCCTTAAGGAAAGGATAGTGCAACACCTGAAATCCATAGGAGCATAGAATCCAAAACAGCATGGGTTTACAATAGGAAGGTCCTGTCAAACTAATCTCATAGATTTCTTTGACTGGGTAACCAGAGTAGTGGACCAAGGGGGTGCAGTTGATGTCACCAACCTTGACTTCAGCAAAGCTTTCGATACTGTTCCACATAGAAGATTGATTATTAAGCTCGGGGTGGGTCAGAAGATGGTCAACTGGGTGGCAAACTGGTTGGCAGGCAGAAAACAGCGAGTGGTGGTAAATGGTATGCAGTCAGGAGAGATGCAAGTCACAAGTGGGGTACCTCAGGGATCAGTCCTGGGGCCAGTCCTCTTCAATATCTCCATCAGTGATAATGCAGATGGACTGCAGGGTATAGTTTGTCTGTTTACAGATGACACCAAGATTTGCAACAGAGTAGATAATCCTGATGGGGTGGGCAGAATGAGAAGAGATCTGGATAAACTGGCAATATGGTAGGAAGAGTGGCAATTGGGGTTTAAGGCAAAGAAGTGCAAGATCATGCACATAGGGAAGAGAAACCCTGAAGTCACCTATAGGTTGGGAGGGTAGTTGCTGGCAATCACAAGGGAAGAAAAAGAATTGGGCATCATCATCACAGATGACCTGAAATCATCCAAGCAGACCACTAAAGCAGTAGGTAGGGCTAGAGGGATGTTGGGGTGTATTAGTAAGGGTATTGCAAGTCGTAAGAGGGAGATAATAATCCCTCTTTAAAAGACACTGGTTAGGCTCCATCTGGAGTACTGCATGCAGTACTGGAGGCCGCACCTTCACAAGGACATTAACAAAATGGAGGACATCCAAAGAAGGGCAACCAAAATGGTGCAGGAACTGCATCAGAAAACATATGAGGACAAATTAACGGAGCTCAATATGTATACCCTAGAGCAAAGGAGGGAAGGAGGTGATGTAATTTAAACATTCCAACATCTTAAGGGCGTTAACAAGGTGAAAGTGTCTAACATGTTTCAATATAAGAAAAATAGCAGGACAAGAGGGCACAGTATGAGATTAGAGGGAGGCCGATTAAGGGGTAATGTGAGGAAGTTATTTTTCACAGAAAGGGTGGTGGATGCATGGAACAGCCTACCTCAGGAAGTGGTGGATATGAATACAGTTCAGGGATTCAAACAGGCATGGCATAGGCATAAGGGAGCAATACCGATGAGTATGAATAGATAGGCCATTGACAGAGTAAAGGCCTATGGCACATTCACAAGGTAAAAAAAATGGGCCGACTGGATGGGCCTTGCTGTCCTTATCTGCAGTCAACTTCTATGTTTCTCCTCCTAAGTCTGATTTTTACGGCTGCATGGGCCAAGCTCCACAATTGTTATGCCATCATCAGATTTGTATAAGAACACTGTGGAAGCACGTAATTGGACCGCTGTCTGATGTGCTGCCACAGTGCTCTGGTATAGTTTCCAGTGGCTCTGTTTATGCAGCCCTTCCTGTCCACAGGCCACATAAACATGCCCAGTTCCTGGTGCACTACTTTTCCTTTCCACAACTGCAGAAGTGACGGCCGCCATGTGCAACATGGTGGCACTGACTTAAACTGCACATGCATGACTATCTTGCATATGCAGTTATGTCAGCACCACCATGTTGTGCATGACTGACTCTGGGGCAAACTGCACATGTGCGAGTATCACGCACACATGGTTCTGTAATCACTGCGGTATTACTTATGGCTGACTCTGGTGCAACAAAAGCACTACATATTCTTTTCAATGCTCTTGCTGCTCCTAAGAGGTCTCCACAGCCATATTGGCTCTGACCAGACTTTGTTATACTAGTTGTCTATAACCTGGGTTACAAGGATCACCAGTGAACTGATGAGAATGTGGGATTTCATGTACAACATTTTTCTGTAATGGCACCCTGAGCCTCTGGTGAAGGGCACCAGACTACTTCTACAACGTCACATAAGGTGTATCATGTTACACATTTCAGGGTCCTGCTGTCACCGTCCAGGATAGCTTACATAAGCAGTGAAAGAAAATTGGAAATTCAGAGTTAGAGTTCAGAATCCTGATTGCACACATTCTCCCCAACAATAGTAACACAGTGCATTGTATACCCTGCCTGGATCTTTACAGCATTTCAGTACTTCTACTTTTGTTTTGTTAACAATAATCCTATATAATATCAGCTGTTTTCTCAGTAATGAAATGAAAATATTTACTAGGTGGAACTGTTATCTCCAGATTTGGAGGAGGGGCAACTGCAATCCCTAGGAAGTAAAACCCTTCTGTAGTATTCAATGGAGAAAGGTAATTAGAACATGTACTATCATACTATTTTGTAAGAAGATGAGGTGTACAAACTACAGGGAACGTTTAAAACCTTCTACCTCAAGCTACTAGTGGCAACAAATTCTGCAGCATTGGAACTGCACACAAATGGGATCTATCCAGTTAGGGTGCTTCAAAATGGGATATGACAAGTAAGCGTTACTGAAGTAAAGCATTTGAGAACTAGATGTCAGTTAGCCTGTGTTTTAGACTTTGCTGACACCACGTGTATTGTGCTACCCCAGTTTAAATGGACAGCAGTGTTTCATTATTTACTGAATATTGACCATTCCAAATAAATATTCCAACCATGTACAGTACACAGACAAATTCCAAATATGGAATAATTTTCTAATAAAATATCAAGTAATATCAATAAAGTCTCTGTTTGCATTCTGCAGCTTGTAACAGTCATTTCAAGAATGTGCCTTTTTAATTAGTACAGTTGGCAGATAATTAAGTGCAAATAACCAACCTCAAAAAAAACAGTAAGAGTAAAACATATGGAAACAACTTTAAGCATACACTATAAAATAATTAGCCTCTACTATTCCTCACCTGACTTGTGCACCATGTTTACCCCAGACCCTAGCTCTCAGAAGCTGAGCACAGGGTCTTTATGCTGCACACTGTTGCAAATGGATGCAGGTTTGGGGACTCATATGACAGTAGTGTAAGTTCATATATCTCGTCAAGTGTTAAATTTCAGCCAATCAGCGAGTGCCACGTCATTTGACAGGTGGGCGTGGCCTAAAACGGACCAATCAGAATCGCCCCTTGTTAAACCGGAGGTCCCTCCCTAAAATGCGCTAGCCCCACCCCCTTCTGGCAGAAATGACATGCGTTTGAACCCGTGTCCTGCCCCTTGCGCAGGAAATGACACGCATTCAAACCCGTGTCCTGCCCCTTGTGCAGGAAATGACCTAACACCACCATTTTGTAAACGTCTTACGCCCCTCATTCTCGTACACTCCTCGATCCCCTGCCAGACCATCCTGGCTCGAACCTGAGTCCCACCATGCTAGCTTGAACTTCTGCGTCCCCTCCTTTCTCCTGCACCCCCACCAGCCTGGCTGAACCCCTGTCCCCCACCCCTCCTTCTCGTACACTCCTCGATCCCCTGCCAGACCATCCTGGCTGGAATCCAAGTCCCACCATCCTGGCTCGAACCCCTGTCCCCCCTTTCTCCTGAACCCCACCATCCTGGCTCAAACCCCTGTCCCTCTTCACCACCGTGCTCCTCCCACCCCAAAAAATCAGTTAGTGTTTATGTAGTGGTATGTGCCCCCTGTAGGCCTGGTGTATAACTGCAGGGACATGTGTGTGTTTTTTGATTAGGATATTTTCAGAAAGAAGTATCTAGGAGGGAACCTGATCGTGCAGAGGTTTCACAGATCTGTGTGGAGACCCCACCCCCGAGGGAAATTCATCTGCCTGTGTGAGTACCCCTTTTTCTGTTTTTGTAACAATATACAAAATTATTTAACATGCATCTGTAGGACTGTGTCAAACTTGCATCAAAAGGATAGCTTTATGTATACGCATGTAACATTTATAAGCTAAACAGGGGGACCTCTGTGTAAATAAGATGGTTCAGCAGTTTTCTCTGGATAGCATTGCAACAATCGTAAAAACTAATTATTTATACTTTTGTCATGAATTAGAAAGAATAAAAATATATCAGAAAAAAGGAATACACATACCTATAGTTCACCCCCCTCAGCTCTGTGTAGTATCAAGGAGAAGGCTGAAATGAAATGTGTGTGTGATATTTATAATGTTTTGAAAAAATGATATATTACAAAGAAAAGACAGAATGTAAAATGATAATGTTTCTCTTTCAAAAATAATTTTAAAGCACACAGTCTTAAAATGTATCTACAGCTTTGCTTAGAGTCATTGCAAAAAAATACACACTTTTGTGTGTGCGTGTGTGTGTGTGTGTGTGTGTGTGTCCCTCATTAGACACGTAGGAAAAGCAATGTCTTTTATGTATGTTTAAAATATAGATGGGGGGGTTGGAGCCTGGTGGCTGTGTGTGGTGTGTGTGTGTGTGTGTGTGTGTGTGTGTGTGTCCCTCAGACACGTAGGAAAAGCAATGTCTTTTATGTATGTTTAAAATATAGATGGGCTTTTTGGAGCTCACGGTCCTGTTGGCTGTGTGGTAGGGGTCTTTGTCTGTTAAGACGTGACAAAACATCTGTTGTTCATTTACACAGCCATGGCTACAAAGGCCTATTGATTCTCTTTGGAAACATGTGTGTCTCAAGATTTTTGGATTACAGGGGTCTGTAAAAAAGTAGCTTTATGCTTTTGTTGCAAAATAAATGTCTATAGTTACATTATCAAAAAATTAAAAAGTCATGTAGTACTAAATAGAAAAATAAATGATATGTTACAAAGAAAAGATAGAATGTAAAATGATAATGTTTCTCTTTCAGAATAATTTCAAAGCACAGTCTTCTTAAAATGTATCTACAATTTTGCTTAGAGTCGGTGCAAAAGAATACACACTTTGTGTGTATGCTATGTTTTACCGAATTACTAATTTAAAGGACTCAGCTGTTTAAAAAAGACAGAATTTCTGTTTTGACTTTTAAAAACATAACTTAAGCTGGCACTCCACTGCCTCTCTGTGTTTTAAGATTGATAAAAAGCATCTGTTTTAATTAGCAGTATGGCATTTCTTTTGAACTCTCCTACACTGTAAATGAGAAAACTTGTGTTTCTCATGATTAACTTTTTAACAAAATAAGTTTTATCTTCTGATTAGTGATATGCAAGCAGTTTTACCGAATTACTAATTTAAAGGACACAGCTGTTTAAAAAAGCATCTGTTTTTAATTAGACTGTGGCCAACCTATTAGCAGAAAGGAATTTCTTAATGCCTTCCAGCTGTCGCAGGAAGTGAGAAACAAAAGCCTACATTGACTAGCATAGGGTCTTATATATCCCCCTTGGAGAATGGGGGGGTGTTTGGTCTGATGGACAGTACCAGATGTTTTTTCACTACTTGCCACATACTTGGGGTGGGGGGGTCTGAGTCATTTTTATATAAGCATTTCAAGATACTGGAAGCTCAAGTAGTAGTTGTGGTAGTCTCGCTCTGTCCTTTTGTCTTGAGCTAAAAAATTAAAAATATTCAACAATTAGCCAAGGAATCGTGGACTCCTGATGAAGAGCTTATCCAAACATTCACTCGTTTGGCTAATACACAGTTGAGCACTACAGAAGGTGTGTATTTTTTAACTAGAAATAGTAGATGCTGCATGTTTTAGAGTTTAAATTTTGTCTTATAAAAGTTTTAAAAATACTGAAAAGTAGTGATAGGGGTGTATTTTTCTGTTTTAAAACAGCCATGCAGAGAAACCCTGGAGGGGAGAGGCTGGCTAATCCCCAGATTACCACTACAGAAGGTGTGTATTTTTAACTAGAAATAGTAGATGCTGCAGGTTTTAGAGCTGAAATGTTGTCTTATAAAAGTTTTAAAATACAGAAGTAGTGACAGGGGTTTATTTTCTGTTTTAAACAGCCCCACAGAGAAACCCTGGAGGAGGCTGGCTAATCCCCAGATTACCACTACAGAAGGTGTGTATTTTAACTAGAAATAGTAGATGCTGCAGGTTTTAGAGTTTAAATGTTGTCTTATAAAAGTTTTAAAATACCGAAGTAGTGACAGGGGTTTATTTTCTGTTTTTAAACAGCCCCACAGACAAACCCTACAGGTGTGAGAGGGAAAAATAGATCATTACATGAATGTGATGTGTTTCAAAGGCATGCCAGAATTTCTGCTGGTGTCAGTGACCAGAATACGTATAGCATAACTGAACAAGATATACAGCCATCTACGATCAGTGGTTCAAGAGTCTCTGCAGTTGTAAATGAACCAGATGTGTCAATAAACATTGTACAGCCATCTAGGAGCAGCGGCTCAAGAGTCTCTGTGGCTGTAAATGAACCAAATGTGACAATAAACAATGTACAGCCATTTAGGGAGCAGCAGCAGCACAAGAGTTTCTGCCCAAAGGTTTCAAGAAAGTGACATTGACATTATCAATATTGGGAAAGCCTGCATTTTTAAAACAATTGATAGTTTGTTTAATGCCTTGGTAGTTGAGGGCAGATTATCTAGTGAGGATTACGATCATCAGCTGCTTAAATCTGAGCTTTTTAAAAGTTCAGCTACTTTACTGAACAGTGTGCTTGGTTTATTGTATATTTCTAAGCAGTCAATCAAGGAAATGAAGATAATGGCCAGTGCCGCCCACATGTATGAAAAGTACAGGGGCTTGGAGGAAAAAGTGGCCAAAAACAAAGAACAAATTACAAAGTGAAAGCACAGAAGCTCTCATAAACTGAGTACAAAGGGTTGCATCACTAACAAAATGAAAAAAAATAACAAATGGGGCCAAAAAAAGAAAAATCTGGGTAAAAAATAAAACAATCCGAGAAAAGTTGATAAGAAAAGTAAAACATGCCAGGAAAATATTACAAGGTAGGTTGTTACAGAATGCTACAAATGGTCTGCAGTCTGAATTAGAAAACCATCATGATGATGATAAGGCTAACAGGGCGCCCCCTACAGTGTATTTAGAAGCTGTACAGGAATATGAACGCAGTTTAAAAAAATTTAATGCTACAGAATTTCATCAAAGATATAAGTTTATAAATCTAGATAAAATAAAATCTTTTACAGAGGCTATTGCTGCAATGTACCAGGCTATAGAAAGTTTGTTAGACAGTGTGAAGAGAAAAACACAATATTGGGATTTTATACAGGTAAGATTAAATGCTGCTTCTTTGAATCACCCCTTGTTCTCAAGAAAGACAAGACCAAATGAACTAAATGCTGCAACCTTCTTAGATCAGATAGCTGATATGCTACAGAGCAATACTGAAGTAATTGCTGATTCCTCTATACATCTTGTGGTAACGACCATCAGATACCACCAGGGGTCGGGTTGGGGGGGAGATGGACACTGAGCTCCATCTTGTATAGCAGGATTTTACAAAAAAAGAGACGATACCTGATTGATTTAAATAACAGAGACAATAGTTTGTGTTTCGGTGGCTCCATTCTCGCACTCTTAAATCCACATATGAGTGACAGTCAGTTGTTGAACAAGGCTAAAATATTGTATGCTGAGCTAGGTTTGTCAGACCAAAGCCCTGTCACTTTTAGTGATGTGTCACAGTTTGAACGCTTTTTAGGAGTCAAAATTAAGATTTTATATCATAATGAAGGAAACTGGCAAACATTTTCAACAGGTCCAGAAAGATTTCCTAAAACACTGTTTGTATTATTACATGAAAACCATTTTTATGGCATCACTAATGTAAAAATATTCATAGGCGCACGGTACCTCTGCGAATATTGTAATGTAGCCTACAGCCATAAGGGAAATCATTTCTGTGCACAACAGTGCAAAGTTTGTTTCAACCCGTGTTGTCTCGAAAAGGAAATTGGCACAGTATCTTGTCACAAATGTAAGAAGATTTGTAGGTCTTCAGCGTGCCTAGAAAGACATTTAGCTAGAGCTGATGGTGATACAGGGTCTTGTAAATCCATGAAACTGTGTGAACAATGTTTTGTTTTTTACAAGGGATCTCATACATGTAAATTGATTCAGTGTAGCAGATGTGGTTCTTTCATGACAGCAGACAAGCATCTGTGTTACATGTCACCACTCACAGATGTAAAAAGCACTGAGAAATATATAGTATTGATTTTGAAGCCACACAAGAAACGGGGGTGCACATACCAAATTTTGTGTATGCTAAGCAATTAGATGGGGATAGGTCCTGGGAATTCGAAGGTGAAGATTGCATAAAAGATTTTGTAGGACATTTTATTGATGCCCCATTTAGACACTACACATTTACAGCACGCAATGCCAAAGGTTATGACAGTTACTTTATCATTAGCCAGCTAGTCAAGGAAAGAATTGATATTAAATTGCTCACACAAGGAGGAAAAGTACTCTGTGTCACAGTGACATCCCTACACATCAGATTTATTGACAACCATTGCTTTCTTCCTTTTAAACTAGCAAAAATCCCTGCAGCCCTTGGATTTGAGAATGAGATTGCTAAAGGTTACTTCCCCAATTTTTTAACACCAAGGCTAATGAAAATTATGTAGGGCCCCTGCCCGATGCTCAGTTTTATGGTTCTGAATATATGTTGCCTGCAGAAAAGCAAGAGTTTTTGCAACGGTACCTAGCTAACAGACATAGAGAATTTAATCTGAAAAGAGAGCTTCGCTACTATTGTCAGTTAGATGTTGAAATTCTTCAAAAAGCCTGTGTCATATTTAGAAATGAAGTACTGGAGATGACTACGAAAAGTATTTTAAAACAGTCAGACGGTGATACAGTGGAGTATGAAACAGTATCCTTAGACCCCTTCCAGTACGTCACCATAGCCTCAATTTCTATGGCGATGTACAGATTTCTGTTTTTGAAAGACTGCACTGTTGCTGTTCTCCCCCCAGACAACTACCACAGACAATTGAAGAGGTACTCCACACCTGCTATTCAGTGGCTTATGTACATATCTGAGAAAGAAAACATTTCTATTCAGCATGCGCTAAGGGGTGGTGAATTTAAGGTGGGTCCGTTCTTTTTGGATGGCTACTCAGTCATAAATGGAATACCCACAGCATTTGAATTTAATGGTTGTTTTTTTCATGGCTGCAACATCTGTTACTGTGAGAAAGATAGAAATCACATGACAGGGACTAGTTTTGGACAGTTATTTAATAGGACCATGCACAAATTTCATTTTCTAAAAAGACAGGGTTTTGCAGTTAGAGTATTGTGGGAACATGAATGGAAAGCAATGCTGACCACGGATCAGGGTTTGAATAATTTCTTGAGGGACAGGCAGCTACCACAGCCACTTGAACCTAGGCAGTCACTGTTTGGGGGGAGAACAAATGCCATTTGTCTGTACTATAAGACACAGCCTGATGAGAAAATACACTATTATGATTTTACCAGCCTCTACCCTTTTGTTAACAAAACCAAACAGTATCCAGTCGGTCATCCTGACATCATTTATGACAATTTTGATGACCTCACTCAGTACTTGGTTTAGCAAAAGTAAAGTCTTACCTCCTAGAGGTCTTTTCTTTCCAGTGCTGCCATCCAGGATTGGTAAAAGCTTGTGTTTACATTATGTGGTGCATGCGCTGAAAATAGACTTCAAACAACATCATGCACACATGATGATGAACCTTGATCACTTACAGGTACCTACTGTACCGTAGAGACTAAACCTGGCACTGGAAAAAGGCTACAAAAACATTAACATTTATGAAGTTTGGCATTTTAAAGTCATGCACAGAGCTTTTGCAGATTACATCAAGCTGCATCTAAAAGGCAAGCAAGAGGCATCTGGTTTCCCTTCATGGGTCAAAACTGAAGAGGATAAAGTCAGGTACATACAACAGTATTTTGAAAGGGAAAATGTACATTTGAACCCTGCAGCCATAGTTGTTAACCCTGCAAGAAGACAGATATCTAAACTGTTTTTAAATTCTCTTTGGGGAAAATTTGGACAGAGAGCTAATTTACCGACAATGAGCATAGTAACAGACCCACAGAAATTATTTCAATATATTTTCGTTCCATATCACGATATCTCATCGTGCTTTTTCATCGATGATGAAACAGCATGCTTAAGCTGGAAATATACCAGTGATCATTACAAAAATTCCAATAATATCAACATATTTATAGCTAGTTTTACAACAGCATATGCCAGAGTCGAACTCTACAACCTGCTAGATAGGTTACAGGACAGGTGTCTTTACCACGACACAGACTCTGTCATTTTGTGTCGAAACCGGGTGACTGGGCCCCACCTCTGGGTGATTATTTGGGGAGCTGACCAGTGAAGTTCCTGCTGATGAACACATTACAGAGTTCATTTCTGCAGGCCCAAAAACTGAGTTACAGGTTGTCCAGTGGTGAGGTTGTTCTTAAAGTGAAAGGTTTACCCTTAATGTAGCCAGCAGTAAACACATTAATTTTGAAAGTCTGAAGGACCTGATCTTTGACTATACGGGGTCACAGATCTCTAAAGAAATTACCGTGAGTCAACCCAGCATTGTTAGGAATAAAAAGCAGTGGTCCCTTGAAACAAAAACGATGTCCAAGACACAGAGAGTAGTTTGTGACAAGCGAGTTTTACAAGACAATTTTAAAACACTTCCTTATGGATACTGATTGTGAAAAATGGATATCAGGTTGCAGCATCCCTTTACTTGTCTGTTGGCTGGCCCCTCTAATAGTGGGAGAGCTTCTTTATAAAACAGTTGTTGGAACATGCTGATGCCACTTTATCACACAAGCCTGAAAATAGTGTCTGGTTCTACAGCTGTTGGCAACCTTTGTATAATGAATGCTGTTAAAGTTCCCTCAGATTAAATTTGTGGAGGGGCTACCGATGTCACTAGCTGACAATGATCTCTTACCCCTGGAAGGTAAATTTTGTCATTATAGATGATTTGATGGACTCTGCCTGTCAAAATAGTGAAGTGGAATATGGGTTTACCAAGTACAGTCATCATAAACAATTGACAATATTTTTAATTGTCCAGAATGTGTTCTGTCAAGGTAAAAAAAGCAGGACCATCGCACTAAATGCCAAATACATGATTTTGTTTAAAACCCCAGAGACAAGCTTCAGATCACAACACTAGCTAGAACAAATGTATCCTGGTCAGACAAAATTTTTCTTAGAAGCTTTTGAAGATGCCACAAGAAAGCCTCATGGCTATTTACTGGTTGATTTAAGATCCAGTACACCAGACGAATATAGACTGCGTAGTGGTGTGTTTCCCCCTGACTGGCCTGTGGCATATGTCATGAAAAAAACACATTCTGTTTCTAAAACTATTTGATACTGTATTGTCATTATGTCAAAAAGACTGCAGAGAAATCTGTTTGTTTTACAGTTACTAGTAAAAGGGCCTCCGAGCTTAAGAAAAGCTATTTTATGTTCAGCCTCTGATGATCTGATATCAGCTATAGCTGAGATAGCCTTAAACACTCTCAGAGGAAATATTCCACTGTCAGCAAAGCAGTTAGGTGTACTGAAAAAAAAACAGAGAGTCATTAAAACTTTAAGAGATAAACAAATAACCTTAAAAAGGAAAAAGAAAATAGTTAATCAGACTGGTGGCTTTATAGGAGCGCTGCTAGGATTGCCATCCCTTGATCACAGGCCTGCTTGGCTAACAGATAATGGATTTTACACAGAAAATGTATTTGGTACCTCAACAACAGATGGATCACATTAAAACTAATTACCCTGATCAGGATATGAGAACAGTTGCAACTAACAGTTTGGACACTGACATGAGAGCTATACTGTCCCGGACTGATTTATCAGACTATGACAAAGTCAAAATGTACTCTGCTGTGTTACAGCGCTATCTGACTTTGGTAAGACAAGGAGAACAAGCTAAAACCAGTTTGACATTACTCATGCCTGAAAATGAATCAATGTCTGACCCCCCTGCGGTCATGGCAGAGACAGCTTCTGTACCTAGTACTATGGAAAAAGACATTTTAAGTAGTGTTTCTCATCAGTCTAAAACCAATGCTGAACTTTTGTTAAAGCATATGGCCAAGAACAAGGATATTGTGTTTTGGAGTGATAAGGGTGAATTAATGTATAAAGGCACTGTTGTTTCTGGGTCACACATGGTCGATTTAGTAAGAGCGGCTACAGCCACTCACGCAATCCCTGACCACAGAAAGCCAAAGGGCTGGGATGTTTTGTCAAAGCAATGGCAGAGTCTAACATACCCACCTCAGTGTTTGCTCACTCAGCAAACAGGGCTATGTGGAAAGGCTGAAATCGGTAGCTGGTGCAAAACAGCCACAGCCATCTCCAGTTAGCCAATGGTCAGTGACGCTCAAAAGACAAAAGTCTTTTAATAAACCTGTGTGGCTCACCATGTAAACTTAAAATGCAATCTCTATGTATGAATGTTAGATACCTCAGTGACTGTTGTGTACAGCATATGTTGAACATTTTACCTCATATTAAATATGTAATCCTACCTCAGTGACTGCTGTGTACAACCTATGTTAGCCATTTACCTCATACTGAATATGTGATCCTGTTTTTACAAAAAAGTGTTTATATTGATGCATGTTAGCCTACTTCATAGTTAAATATGTTAACATGTTTTTTATAAAGATGTGCTTATAATTCTACCTCAGTGCTATGGCATATATAGTGTGCATTTTTTTAACAGGAGATGCTTTTGTTTTATTATATCATATCTATGATGTCACCACTGATGCTTGTTGTATTTTATTGCCAGTTTTTTACAATAAATGCCTTTGTATTTTATATATTTGTCATTATTGAAGACATTGTATATCTTATCCATGATGTTACCACTGATTTTTGTTGTATTTTATTGGCAGTTTTTTACAATAAATGCCTTTGTATTTTATATATTTGTCATTATTGAAGACATTGCATATCTTATCCATGATGTTACCACTGATGTATGTTGTATTTTATTAGCAGTTTTTTACAATAAACACCTTTATATTTTATATATTTTGTCATTATTGAAGACATTGCATATCTGAAAACGTTAAACACAGCCCCCACAGTTTAAACACAGCAGAGACACACAATTATGAGTGTTTATATATGATTTTATAAGTGACTAGTTTTGAATAAAATTACAAGCTGCTGCATGTTTTAAATTCATTACAAGACAAACAAGTCTGAACATGTTGCCACCTCACTGATAGGTGCCTGACATGTTTAGATGTCTGGAAAAAGTGAACGATACAAAACTAGTTACCATGGCATCATTTTCAGCAAATCATTAGAGTACATTTTAAAATCTGATCATAAGAAAGTCCTTTGCATCTGTGGTGTAAGAAAAATGTGCAGTGAAATCCACAGGTGGTAGAAAGGTATCTTGTAACTGTGTGTTTTGGTACAAAATATTGTTTGCATTTCTGTTTAAAAAAATCCAATAGTTTGTGTATGATTGTCAGGATGAAAACCGTGGCTGTCGAAGAACTCCCCAGTCCATTTTCTAAAATATGCATGGCTAACCAGTGCTGTCCAGGAGGTCATGGGGGTCAGTATGTGATGACTAGTGCTGCGGGAAGGTTTCTCAGTCTCTCCTTGGGTAGTGCAGATCACAGGGAAACACACCCAGAAAGCAGTCGAGGTGGTGTCACTGGTTACAATTTTTTCCAGCTGCTTTGTGTTCATTTTTATGGTTTATCACATATAATCAAAAATGACATTTCTTCTCTGGTTTATCTCAATGACATTATCAAACACTGCATAGATAATGAGATTAACTGTTTGTGGAAGGGCTTCTGCAAATCTGATCTCAGCTCTGAGGTTCCCAGTTTTAATTAAAGAATAATGATCAGCACATTCTTGGTCCGGAGTGAGATCAAAGGCAAACAGGGTGTACCCTTGGGTAAATTCCTGACGGTTAACTAAAAGCGGTCGATCTTTCATAGATTTCCCCGCCGCTAGTACTAGATTAAAATATTCTCTCACAGCATTCCCATTTCTAAAATCTGGCTGCAGAGGTTTAGCGGGAATTTGTTCACCGTCCAGATACAGAGCCACAAAATTAATGTTATAATGCTTAAAGTTAAAGGGGTTTTTAGTGTAGGAACCACTAAAAGCATCATTGTCAACAAATCCCATGACCATCATTTTGTAGCCTGTCCCAAAAACAAATTATCTTGGTTGCAGACCCTGCTGCCTGCAGGAGGCTGAACACTTTCATACCCACTCTGTCTATAGGGTATTTAGCGTTGGAGGTGAGCAGGGCTTCTGAGTGTCGCAGACGGACTCCGGGGGTCACTTTAACCCTTTTGACAAACAGAGAGGCGGCCATGACTTTTAGCTTATAAGGCTCAGCATCTCCACTCATCAGGCAAAAGCTGTCCCTGTTACGTGTCAGTTTAATTTTAATATCCACGCCATTCAGCATCAGTTTCTCTTGAAAACACAAGTCTGTGTGCAAGTGTCCCAGCAGTTCTACCCTCTACTGAGATGTGTGAAGAGCTTCTTTTATTAAAACCTACATTATCACCATCTCTGTCTGTGATTTCATGTTTCCCTAGGGGTGTCTTTGTAAAATAACCCTGCGGTAAATTGTGTGAAAGGGTCTCTTCACTGAAGTTCAGCACAGATTCTATCAAGGCAGCCTGTAGGGGTAACAGTTATTGCTCTGACTGATGAGCCTTTCACCGACAGTCACATCAGCTGACTGAAAATGGTTGCCACTGGGTAGTTTATAAAGCACACTTGGCGCTGCAGGTATATCACTACCATCCGCTTCAGTGATTTTGCAAACCAGGTAAAGAAGTGTGTTGTTAGATCAAATAGTCTTCACCAGTCCTCTATATAAAATTCAATCGGTGAGTTTTCTGAAAGGGCAGCCAGAGAGGTATCTCTACATAAATGCTTTTTCAATGCTTGTCTGTGTGGGAGAAACAGCAAACAAGTCAAGTTCTGATTTTGTGCATTCTTCAGAACCACAGTGCACAGCCATATTTTTTAGAACAGGTCTCTGCTTTTCGACCCTCAAAGATCCTTTTGCCTTTGGCGTTTTCTTTTATGTGAAGTTTTGCGTTTGAAACACCTCTTTTAAAGTAGCAGAGGGCCGATGAGAAGCGAAGGGTGTACTCTGCGCTTTCTCTTTACCTCTCTTGAATACAATCAGCCCTGGCCACCCTGAGTAGGCTTATCACCCTGACATCTTTTAGAGTGACAGCACTAGTCACATGCCCCACAACATCCTTTGCAACATTTTTAGCAGCTGTCTGTAGATGTGGTTTGCATTTCAAACCCCTTCTTAAAAATGGAACTGCTTTTCTGAACAGACTAAAATATCCTCCTATACCAGAACCATACATAGTAGGAAGTCCATGAAAGCCTGGCAGACCATATCCTGCCTGTGCCTTGTAATAGCTTCTGTACAAGGCAGAGATGTCCCCATAATGGCGAACAATCCCATCCTTGTTTTAAATTTTAGAGCCCTCTCTGGGGCGAAAATGTAACTTCACAATCACTTTCCAAATCCGAAATGGGTACAGGTTCATTTTGAACATTCTTTATTTCAATAGTGACTGTATCGATCTGATGTTTACTGACTGTTTGATAATGGGTTTACTCGTGGAGTCACCGGTCACTATCTCATGTGTCTTGGCTACAATGACGTACACATCTCAGCAAAGGCACTAGACTGTCACCCACTATTTCATGTGTATAATGTCAGTGTATATATATATAATGTAAAAGCCCCATTAATATCTGGAGGGTTCTTTGCTAGATTCTTTCCTACACCTATCACAGTCTGCTAAAACCCAAAAGGTACTGTAACTGCCATGCATAAACAAAATGCATTTGATGTCACTGTCAGCGCTTATTTCTCTCCCAGCGGTTTGTTGTTCCAAAACCACTGGCAGTTCATTTACTTCAAATATGCTTTTATTAATTTGAGCAATAACACCAGCCATGTTAGGATAATAGCCGATGGGATTTTAAATGCTCTGACTCAGTAAAGGGTCCAGTTGGTGGTGTTTTACTGTGGGCTACGTTTAGAGGCTGATAGAGCATACTGAACCTGTTTTCTGTGCAGGCACATTGTCCCAGGTATGAAGGTACTGAATTTCTGCTAAGCCACTTCCCATTCACCAGGTAGTTCAAGCGTTTGTGGTAACTTTACAGTAAAGTGGATATAGTATTGTTGGGGAAAATGTTGTGCGATGCATTGCTGGGCAATGTGATATAAAATCCATTTTGAGCATATTAAGCCTTATCTGCTTCTAATGTCCCGAACCTGTGTTGCCTCAACGCTATTAAATTTATCAGGCCACCCTCTCACTTTACCAGATACCAAGTTTTTCTGCCCGCTTTTTCTCCTTCAGGATTTTCTGCATCCTGTACACAGCGTCCTCATCAGGTTCAATTTTTGCAGCTCCTCTGTGTAAAAAGTACCTTTAATGTCTTCCCCTGATAGTCTTTTTAACTTATAGGTGGGTCTCTGTGTCTTTAAGACCTCCGTCACAATAAATATCTCATCTGTGTCGTCTGTTCATATCCTTTTCAAACACCCCTTTTAGCTTAGATAGTCTCACGATCATCTTTCTGAAGGGTACCCTTTTGTTTTTGTCAAGAACAGAATTACCGTATAGGATCTTCCATACACCCAGGGCATTGGAAGGGTTAACATCCACAGGTCTGTGTTTAATGCTTCTGTGATAAGTATGGTTATAGCTGTGCACCAGGTCTGACAACACATCTGTATATTTCCAAGTATTCTGGGCTGTAAAGTAGCATACATGCGTGACTTCAGTGTCCTAATAAATCTTTCTACAATGCTGGCCTACTTCATTGTCGTCACAAAATGGTGTATTTTATTTTGTTTTAATAGGTTCTTTAAGGAAGCATTTAGAAACTCTTTACCCTGATCAGTCTGCAACTTCTGAGGTGTCAAGTCCACTTTTAAAAAATAGTTTTAAAGGCTTGCATCACTGCCTTGCCTGATTTGTCTCTTAAAGTCACTACCCAGGCATACTTGGACCTTTCATCGATGCATGTCAGTATGTACTTAAACCCATTATTGTACTTTGCATATTGACTCATATCCACTAAATCAGCTTGCCATTGTCTGTCTATGTCAGAAACAATGACAGGATTTCTCTTCAAACGGACTCTGGCTGCTTTGTGTAATGAATAGGGCTCCTGCTTTGCAAGCCATTCTGCAACACCTTTCCTGATGACCTCTTTATCAAGTTTTTGCAGCCTTATACAGCTGAGTCACCCCTGTGAAACTACCCACTTTTTTGCATTAAAATATATATTCTGGAACAGGTGATCATTCATCTCCTTTAGGCCAACACCCGACACATCTGCTAGCTAGCAAAACTCTTGTCACCAGTAAAATAAAGTATGTGCTCTTTTGTTCTTTTAAAAACACTATGACAACCACAAAGTGCAATGCATGATTATATTTTATTTATAAATACACACGTCATAACAGTATTTGAATATTTACTTTATAATACATCAACTAATGCATATAGGTTCTACATACAAAAGGCATAACACTATGACAACCACAAAGTGCAATGCATGATTATATTTTATTTATAAATACACACGTCATAACAGTATTTGAATATTTACTTTATAATACATCAACTAATGCATATAGGTTCTACATACAAAAGGCATAACATACATGGTAAGCTGAGCAACAGATTATATAATAATAATTTTGTTTTCTACTCTTCATAATTTTACCTTCACAATACCCCCAAACAGCAACTTTTGAGCTGCATGTTTTACACAAGCAATAGCATCGTCCACTTCCCCTTAGTGATGGGGTATCTAATACACACACATATGCCATACACCACTCAAAATAACAAGGCTGATTTTGAAGACATTCTGTTACATCAAAATGACATACTGCTCTTCAGTTTACTGTTTTCCATTACGTCAACATAGAGTCTCCAGTACAAGGGTGGCAACTCTTTAATCCAGAGTCAGTGTGTTTTCTGCCAGTGAAGCAGCAGCATCTTCAAACAGACATTTAATGCAGGCTGCTTTCAAAGTATATAGGTTCCTTTAAAATTTCCTTTATCACACGGTACATTGTAGACATCAAGACTGTCTGGAATATTGGAAGCTGCCAATGCGTTCCATCTGAAGTACATTATAATACACTATTTAGGAAAAGCATATACTAAATCTGCTGCTTTATGAAACACAACAAAAGCGATAAAAGAAGCAACATTTATGATGTCAGACTCAGACCCCCCGTTCTGCAAACTAAACACTAAAAAGTCAACAGCAGTACAGATAAAACCACAAAAGTGATTCACCCCCCTCCCCCGAGGACTGAGGTCGCGAGGGCCGGTGCTGGAAGCCCTCCCTACCGGACAAGCCAACGGCAAGATTCACCCCCTCCCCCGAGGACTGAGGTTGCGAGGGCCGGTGCTGGAAGCCCTCCCTACCGGACAAGCCAACGGCAAGGTAATCTTACCTGGGATCTCGCAGCAGTCGCGACGGAGGAGAGAAACTGCTTGCCTCCTCTGATTTTTGGTGCCTTTTCTAAACGGCTCCCTGCACCCCCAACACACGGACGAAAAGTCACTGCAGTCTAGGGCTCAGGAGAGAACATTATTCTTTATTTTCTGTGTGTTAGGCTTTTTTTACCACTGAACCATAGCACTGTGAGGTCGAGGCAATTGTGTTGGTGTGGACTGTGCTCATTATAAGGGGACTGCACTGGGATTGATAAGCTTAATTTAATAATTTCATTCCTGATACCTGAATTAATTCCTGGCATTTTAGACCTATCGCACCCCCCTTCCCCCTCCTGTTGCCTTTTCACCGCTGCTATTTAATCACCCCTGTCTCTCCCTCTCTGCAGATTCACCCCCTCCCGAGGACTGAGGTCGCGAGGGCGAGTATAGACTCTCCCTCACCGGACAAGCCAACGAAAGGTAATCTTACCTGGGATCTCGCAGCAGTCGCGACGGAGAGAAACGCTTGCCTCCTCTGATTTTTGGCGCCTTTTCGAAACGGCTCCCTCGCGCCCAACCTACGGACGAAAAGTCACTGCAGTCTAGGGCTCAGGAGAGCCCACCAGGCAGCCTGGCGTTCGGCTCCCCGCCCCACCACCACCCAGGTGGCTCTCAAATTTATAGGGAAGGCTAGTCAGGTGCTGAGGCAAAACCTATCAGCTCACTTTCCCAGCTGCAGGTTATATTAGGCTACCACCAGAGGCCACTGAAATATAACTTTCTCTATCAAAATTTACTATGCTATCACTCCTACTAGCTGCACTCTGGTTTCCAGGATCCTACAATATGGATCAGCTACCCCTCTAGAGGCACCAATGTCACAGTACCTCAACATTTCCATTTTTAACTTATTTGCCAATAATGACTACAGACCCATTCTCAGCAACACTTCCCAAGCTAGTCAAACTGGGTCCCTGTGCCTCCCTCATGCTCTCTCTCTAACCCTTACACCCGCATCCTACTCACTGCACCTTAGCGCTACACCACCTCCCAAGACCACAACCCCCAACACCACGACTTACACCTTAACCACCCCACACCTCCATAGCCCTTCAAGCCTGTGCCTTTCACAGTCTACCTATCCCGACCTCCAGTGTTAAAGCCCCTCATCATACCAATCCCAACGACACTCCTCCAAGCACTGAGGTTGGCCATCCCTCGGCACACCCTCCTGCTTTTATTGCTATCAGGCAAATCCACCCCAACCCAGGACCACCCAGCACAAAGGCCCCCTAACCACTCCAGGGGCAGACTACTCCTGGCAACTCTAAATATATGCAGCCTACCAAAAGAACTCACTCCTCTCAAGGCTGGGTGCCAGCATACACCCGACATCATAGCCCTCTCAAACCTGGCTGTCAGAGAAAATACCAACATAAGGCAGTCCCCTCCGTAATTATTCTCTCTTCAGGACCGATAGGGCCAGTAAGAGTAGTAGCGGCTGTGCATTTTATGTAAAATCCCTCTCCAAGCCACCGAAGTAACACCCCTGCACTCTGAATATGGCGCCAGACACTAATTGTCAAACTCAGTCTGGGCACCAAACACTATACCTCATGTCTGCCTACATCCCCCGAGAAACCAAAAACTCGCCTTCTGATTCCATCCTCCAAACAATCTCTAACCTACCTAATACTAGTGAACTCATCTAATAGGTGACTTCAATGTCAACTGGCTATCCCCTCCTCGTCCAGCTTTGAAGATTCGGCTCTAGCATATGACCTAACCCAAATAGTCACCTCTCCTACCAGAAGGGACAACAGAACACGGCCTCCACCCTTTTTGAGACCTTATCTTCACAAACAAGCACGGAACCTCTCCCAAGCCTCAGTACTTCCAGATTCAATTAGTGACCACTCCCCAGTGACCAGCTGGTGGTCTAGCAGAGCTGAGCCCTACCCCATGTAATCCTCATGCAGAGGCAGCTAAAAAGAGGAGGCCCTACGTAAACTCATAGCCCATCTAGCTACTTGCGATTGGCTCCCAATTTATACCTCACAGTCGGTGAGACTTTGCTCTCACTCACTTTATATCCACATTTAACAAGGCCTCGCGACATTTTGCCCCCTCACCAAACAAGTACTGAAAACCAGATCCACCCCTTGGTTCACACCCTCACTGCTAAACCTGCTCCAATGGCGGGACAACCTTTGGCATAAGGACCTTGAATCGCAAACACACGGATGAATACTATACCGAGCAGCCTGCAATAAATGTACATAGCTCTTACAACAGGCAAAGGCATCCCACTACCAGCAAAACCTTACCTCCGCATGGGAGACGGGAAGAAATTCTGGAGCAACGAAAAGAACTAAATGGGAATTCACGCTCCCCTTCCCCCTCCCTACTCTCTGTAAACGGAGAAGATACACAAGACCCCTCCATAGTAGCTGAAGCCCTTAACTCCACCTTCTCGGACCTCTCCAGTATCCTCCCTAATTTCTTCCACCCAGTCCCCCGACCTCCACTAACTCAGTTCCACTACCATTCAGGCTGAGAGTCATCTCCTGCCAGGAAGCAAAACATTGCATTACCAATGCAATTTCCAATCCAGTACAGCAATGATTCACCCGATCTAAAGCTCATTCGGCTGACACTGGACGCCACACTTCCCACCTCACTAAAATTCTCAATCTCTCTCTGCCCCGGTCAGTTCCCTCAACCTGGAAGAATGTCTTAATCACTCCCATCTTGAAGAGTGGAGACCCCACTTTACCAAGCAACTATAGACCTATCTCCATACTTCCTCCGCTCTCTAAAGCACTGGAAAAAATAGTCGCTGACCAGTTTACAGAACACCTGACTAGATACAACCTCCTTAGCCATGCTCAGCACGGCTTCCGGACAGGACATAGCACTGTGACCACACTGACCGAGCTCACCTCATTCATCCATGAGGCCTTAGACCAAGGAGCTGTTGCAGGTGCAATCCGTGGACCTCACCAAAGCGTTTGACACAGTCAGTCACGATCTGTTGCTTCATGTTATGCCACAGCAAATGTGGTCACTGAGGCGACTGCCTGGTTCGAGGACTACCTATCAGGCCGGTCTCAGCAAGTCAGGTAAATACCATCTCCTCCCACAAAGCAGTGTGCTCTGGGGTCCCGAAGTCTATCCTTAGCCTCTTCTCTTCTCCCTCTTTTTTAAACTCTCTTCCCACGGCATGCAGTGGAAACATGCTTCTCTATGGATGATGCGGTAATATTCTGGAAACACCCTCAACCATGCACCTGCAGCAAGCCCTACAGGGTTTCTTTGGGAGCTAGAATCGTGGTTCGATGAACACCGCCTGATCATCAACTATAAAAAAACTAAATCCATGTTATTTGCACACCGACAAAACCCACACAGCCAATCGGCTCTACTAATTAAAAACAAGCAAGGCACCCCCCTTGAACACGTCACTAACTTCAAATACCTGGGTATCACTTTAGATACCTCCCTCTCCTACCATAGACACGTCCAACTTCTTTCCACCGCTGTTAACACAAGAGTGGGAATCCTCTATTGGGTTAAACACTGTTTACCCCCACAGGCCTTGCATCTGGCAATCTCCACCTCAATCCTCTCCCTAATCGATTATGGGATATCGATATATGGATCGGCTGAACCCACGGTACTACGCAGTATCGACACCGCCCTGAATAAAGCTCTGCTCGACTCTGTCACCGGCAGTGACCAGCTTACTCATACATGTGACCTATATGCCCTGACTGGCTGGCTAAACCTCCAACAAAGACTACATTACCACACCTGTATCCTGGCTAAAAAAATACAACTTCAGACCGCCCCACTTGGCCTTCTCCCAATAATCAGACCAGCCCCCATCAGGCGCAATACCCGACTCGCCTCTAATCCTTCCTTCTGGGTCCTTCACTGTAGGACATCAATGGGTCAAAGATCGTTTCGGTACCATGCTCCTCATTGGCTTAATGCACTACCTCCTTGGCTCACTCAGACACACAGCATCTCCCTTTTCAAAGCAGGCCTCAAAGCCCACCTAGCTGAATCCCATTCCTGTGCCTGTGGCTAGCTCTCTTCTCCTAAGTATGCTACCTTACCCCATTAAAAAACTGACACAGGGTCTCATGGACCCCACGAATATGTCTCCCGTTAAAAAACTGACACAGGGTCTCATGGATCCCACGAACACGCCTCCCCCCTAGTCTAACAAATGATACCCTTAATGTCACTACTACAGTCACTGCTGTATTAAGATAAAGCCTGGACTGCACTGTTCAGAACTGTCATGTGTATTACTTTGAGTGTGTATGTTCTCCTGTATACTGCCTTACTATGTATGTATCCTTGTACTCCGTCTCCCCTCCACCACTGTAACCGACATGGAGCCTTTGCAAATGAGTCAGCGACTCAAAGGTTTGTAATTCCGAATTTATGCAATAAACAATAAAATAAACAACAAACATCATAAGGGTTATGCATAAACTCTATAGCAATTTTAAACATTGCTTCCTCAAGAGTAGCCCCCCTCATCCTTAAAATAATCCACAGTTTCCTTTTGGGGTCCCTCTGGGAAACCATCAAAAAGACCTTGGCATGTCTCTAAAAGTACAGACGGTGCTTGTCCTGTAGGTAGATTTAAACCAGGTTGTTTAGCTTTGTGTCTGACTAGTTGGTAAATAAGCCTCTGGATGCACTGACAGGGTGTTTCCCATCGTTGTATACTCTGGAAAAAAACATACATTTAGCAAGTGGTAAAAGCCAGGGTAACAATATGAACAATATTAAAATGGTAACAAGTAGCAGTTTTTGGGGTGGGGGGGGTGTTTTTAACAATGAAAACAGTGTTCCTGAATTTCCTTATATCATTTTTTAAAGGGTCCTTTTTTTGACCAGTGGATCATTTCAGCAAGCAGAGAAGCCAGGTTAACAACACGCACAATATCACAAGGTTTTTTCTGCTTTGTAGTACACACACACATGGCTATGACGACCATGATATAAAGTCCACAAAGACATTCATCATCTTCCATGAATATATTGGCAATCACTTTAACATTTTCTACAAGTGGTAACACAGATTCATTTATATATTTATCTGTATCCTCATACTTCTGGAAGGGCAAACATCATCAGTTCATAGGCTGCATGTATCTCACAAAGGCAAATGTCATATTGAGGTGAACCAAACAGTGATGGATGACAGTAATGGCTTAGGATCAGATACATAAACCTTTGGATTCTCTCTGTACTTGCATCCCTACGATTATCTGTAAAAATAAAATATGACACATTTTGGTACTGAAATGTTTCCATGTAGTAATTTGGGGGAGGGTGAGGGCAGGGGTGGGGTAACTTTTTTACAATATAAACAGTGTTCATGAATTTCTTTTTAGAAATTTTTTAAAGGAGCCTTTGCTGACCAGACGGCAGGCATCTTTTTTAATTTCACTGTCTGTCTGCTGTAACATTTGCATAACTAACCACATGGGGTCATCGGATTTTCTCACATCATTTAAAACATGACTTATAGTTTCCAGGGTACAATTGGTCATATTTAACCCCTGATGCTTCATAGCGATTGCCAAGATCACGGGCATGAGCTGCCCTAAATGTATGGCTTCAGAAACATTTCTGTATGCTTCTTTAGACCTTAAGTCATCAAGGACACATGAATGTTTTTTCTGACTCGGATCATCTATCTCACACCCAGGACAGGAATCGACCAATTCACAATGTATTACCCTCTGTATCACTGAAGCAATTGCACCACGGATAGTATGATACATAATGTACTTACAATACATATCGTTGTCAGTTTTGGAGGGTTTACTACTAAGGCCTGGTTTTTCACGTGAGGTCCCCTGTCTAATCTCAGTAGAAGAAGAGGGTTGTGTAGTGATCACAGCCTGTTCTGTGACATTTTGAAACATTCTATCACTCTCTGTATTTCTAACATACTGGTTCTCACACATCTCATTAACAACACATTTGTATCTTTCACACAGCAAAGACAGTCGAGCAGTAGATTTGTGGAAAGTCGAGAATCCATGCTGTCCGAATATGACTGCTGCTCCTCCAAATCCTTCAGTCTATTAAAGTAAAACAAAAAACAGCATTGGTCCTCTGACTCATTATAGGTAAGATTTAGTTCTACTGCTAACTCATCTCCCTCAGTTACACCATGTCACCACTCACATTTCTTTAAATGTTAAAATGCATTTACCTCATCAAGGCAACTCTTTTCTTCATTTTTTCTCATCTTTCTCTTTCTTAGCCTGGGCCTGACTGCTTGTGGCTGTATTATCATCATCACCCTCTTGGTCAGAGGCCCCTCTTGGCTCTGTCTTGCATTTCTTTTTCACAACTTTCTCTGATGCTTTTTTTGGCAGTGTCTCACTGACCATCTTCTCTGGCTCCCCCTTCTTGTTACTCTCTGTTTTTGGTTTCATAGTAACTTCTTTTTTCTGCATCAGATTCACACCCCAGCAACTCTTCAAGGTCTTGCAGTGGTGTCTCTTCAGAAGGACAGTCAGGTTTAGGATTTTCTGATTCACCAAACTGTTCAGCGAGTTTCTTTTTTATGTCAGACACTCTTCCACTCAACAAGACTTGTGTGGGGCATTCGTTTTCACACCTCACGTAGTACACATACGTTGGCTTGGGTTGTGGGGCCCCGACAGCTATCTTCTTGCTTGGCTTTTCATCTCCAGACTTTTCATTAGGTGGTGTGACAATCTGGCTTGTTACAGGGAGGTTGAATTTTCATTAGGTGGTATGACAATCTGACCTGTTACAGGGATGTTGAAATAGAAGCGCTTGCCATCTTCTTGCTTGATGTTTTTGGTAATCTGCTCCAAGTCTATAAAACAGAATCTGAGAAATCTCTCAAAAGCTGTGCCTTCTGGCTTCAAATGCAGGGTTTATATAACACTTAGCAAGATGGACTGCCCCTTGGTAAAACCATCACCACACCCCATCATACTATACATGGTATCGTGTCAGAGGTACATCTGTTGTAGCCCCCACCCCCCTTTTTCAAAACATTATAAATATCACACACACATTTCATTTCAGCCTTCTCCTTGATACTACACAGAGCTGAGGGGGGTGAACTATAGGTATGTGTATTCCTTTTTTCTGATATATTTTTATTCTTTCTAATTCATGACAAAAGTATAAATAATTAGTTTTTTGCGATTGTTGCAATGCTGTCCAGAGAAAACTGCTGAACCATCTTATTTACACAGAGTTCCCCCCGTTTTAGCTTATAAATGTTACATGCGTATACATAAAGCTATCCTTTTGATGCAAGTTTGACACAGTCCTACAGATGCATGTTAAATAATTTTGAATACTGTTACAAAAACAGAAAAAGGGGTACTCACACAGGCAGATGAATTTCCCTCGGGGTGTGGGGTCTCCACATAGATCTGTGAAACCTCTGCACGATCAGGTTCCCTCCTAGATACTTCTTTCTGAAAATATCCTAATCAAAAAACACACACATGTCCCTGCAGTTATACACCAGGCCTACAGGGGGCACATACCACTACATAAACACTAACTGATTTTTTGGGGTGGGAGGAGCACGGTGGTGAAGAGGGACAGGGGTTTGAGCCAGGATGGTGGGGTTCAGGAGAAAGGGGGGACAGGGGTTCGAGCCAGGATGGTGGGACTCGGGTTCCAGCCAGGATGGTCTGGCAGGGGATCGAGGAGTGTACGAGAAGGAGGGGCGGGGGACAGGGGTTCAGCCAGGCTGGTGGGGGTGCAGGAGAAAGGAGGGGATGCAGGAGTTCAAGCTAGCATGGTGGGACTCGGGTTCAAGCCAGGATGGTCTGGCAGGGGATCGAGGAGTCTACGAGAATGAGAGGCGTAAGGCAGCTTACAAAATGGTGGTGTTAGGTCATTTCCTGTGCAAGGGGCAGGACACGGGTTTGAACACATGTCATTTCCTGTGCAAGGGGCGGGACACCAGGTTGGAGCAGCGTGTCATTTCCGCCAAAAGGGGGCGGGGCTAGCGCATTTTAGGGAGGGACCTCCGGTTTAACAAGGGGCGATTCTGATTGGTCTGTTTTAGGCCACACCCACCTGTCAAATGACGTGGCACGCGCTGATTGGCTGAAATTTAACATTTGACGAGATATATGAACTTATACTACTTATGGCTAATTGCTGTACTGGACATCAAGCAACCTATAGTATTTGCAGTCTAAGGGGAAAACAAGGATTTAACCAAACTGATGTCCTACACAATGGTACCAGACTCCTCAGTCTTCATCTGGGTCACACATTAATGCACAGGCCTACCGTGGACTGAAACACCCTATGCTAGCTAAACTGACTAAGCTACACAGACGCAGAGGACAACCTGTTCTAGTATTCAAGGGTTCCCAAACGAGCTCTACACTGGATTGTGGACTAAAAGAAACAGTCTGTCTGTACTTGTGTATTGGAATGGTACTCATAGCTTTACCCAGTTGCTGCTGTGTACTAACTGTACAAGGGTTCTCTTCACCCCTTGTTGGTGACATTTCCTCCTCTTCACCCATGACTAAGGGAGTTGTTCTCATGGCTGTGAGGCATTGGAGGACTGGGCATGTAAAAACAGTATGACCTTTAATACTGAAAATTGTGTGATAAAAGATAATGCATCTCAGTGCAAGTAATATCAAAAACATTTACACACTAAACAGTGCATAGTTAAGAAGTGCAGAAAGCGAAAGAGATCTGGGGATGCTAATCAACCGTGACCTGGGATTTGGTCCACAGTGTAATGAAGTAGTTAAGAAAACTAACAGAATGTTATGATGCAGAAAAAAGGCCTTTGTATCCAGACATAGAAACTGTATAAAGCTTATGTAAGACCTTAGTTGGATTACTGCACACCCCATATGGAACCCCTACCTAAGAAGGGATGCTGCTGATTTGGAGAGGGTCCAGAGGAGGGCAACAAAAATCATCCACGTGTTAAGCAGTGTGCCTTATGAAACCCGATAGCAACTTTTAGGACTTTACTCATTAGAGCTGAGATGGAAAAGAGGTGATCTCTTGGAGAAGTTCAAAACAAAAGGGGATTCCCAATTAATGAAAACTCTTGGACTGGAAGTGGATAATAGAAATACAGCTTTAGGTGCCACAAATATCAACGTTAAGTTAACCTATCCAAAATGGGATGCTAGAAGGCATTTCTTTATGCACAGGGTTATAACAATATGGAACAATCTCCTTAGAGAAATTATGGATGATGACTCCTTCGGCCTTTTTAAAAAAGGTTGGATAATTATCTTCTGACTACAAAGACTAAGAAATGGGCCCGCTAACATGGGAGACTGACTAAATGGGTTATTGGCCTTCTGTTGGTCTAAATCATGAAGTACAGCACAAAGTATAGTTGTGGTGTGTACAGGCAGGCCCTGCCAGATTCTTTAACAGGATCAATGGGAGCATGCAGTGAAGGCAGAAATGTTCTGCTGCTGTTCTCTTTCTATTGCTGGACCCCAACTGACAGCATGGGCAGACAGTCTCTATTACTCAGAAAGAGCAGTCCTTACTCCTCACTCTCCTTAGCATAGTTGACCTGTTCTCCCTCACAGTAATCCCTTTAAATTTTAGTTCACATAATCCCTCCTGCACTGCACCAAGGGGGTTCACAGTGCCACCCAAAGAGAGATCTGTGGAATGTACCACATCCCCTAAATGGAGGCTACAGCTACACTTTCTACAGCATTTCAACAACATGGTTACATATAGGTTAAAATGATTTGTAGGGAGTTTAAGTTAGTTGTTGTTTCCTCTTGTAAGCAGTTCTTGACCTAGACTGCTATATTGTACTGATACCTGATCAAAAATATGCAATGTTTTTACTGCCAGATCCTGTAAATAAGCAATAACACCAAGTGCACTTACCCAGCAACCAAAACCAATTAAATAAAATGAAAAAATGAGTACAGACAAGGTAGAGCTGTCAAGCACATAGGATACGTTGATGGGGGTATTGTGAGTTTACACAATGATGACACAAGCTGGGGTAGGCAGACAGTCAGGCGGGAGTAGTACTGGTACCATAGTAGTATGGAACCAGTACTACTCCAGCCTGTCTGTCTGAAGTAGTACTGGGAGCACTACTATGGTTCTAGAACTGGTACCAGATTAGTATGACAATATAGTATATGGTTAGGGCTTATAATGACTAGAAAGCTGTGGCTTTCAAAATCTTGTTGTAGGACAGTTCAAAGGTCAAAAAAGTTGTTGTACTATCGGTCTGATGTCACATCGATAGTACAACAACTTTTTTGCCATGCCTTGCCCTGCCACTTGATTGGCTTACTTAACAACACTCTGAGGAGAAACAAATGTGGAACATGGCTGTGCGATTAAGCTAGCACCAGTCTGGGGACCCTCGTCTTCTTGACATGGAGAGCCTCACAAGGCTCTGTGTCACTAAAGTGAATCGCTGTTTTTTTTAATTTTTAAACTAAGTGGGGCCGAGCTAGTGGGACGGGGTGAAGCCGACCTGACAGTGGGACAAGTTGCAGCTGGAGCAGCATGACATTACGAAGGTAACCGGCAACATGGGGAGAAAAAATGAAAAAAGACACACAAGCCAGGAACCATATACTATAAAAAATAGTGGATGGTTAACCATCCACAACTATGGCTGTGTTTCCATCCCGGTTGTTGAAGACATCATGGAGACCTCTCGAGCTTCGCTCTCGAGGTCTCCATGATGTCATCAATTACCTCGATGGAAATACAGCCTTGCTGTGGATGGTCACCCATCCACTATTCTATATGTGTATGTCAGTGTACCTTTGTGGTCAGATGAAGCAGCCTGCCCATATAGAACATAATATATTTTAAATACATGATTAATATGCTGATAATATTAATAATTTATATAATGCTTGTGAGAATAAATTGTGACAGATATCAGTGAAAATTTTGGGAAATAGAGTGTGAATATTGTGATATTCTCACTCAAGGTTCATAGTAGCAAAAATATTCTCACTGCTCAGGATTGGCTAGAATCAGCAGCGCAAGCACAACACTTTCACTTTCGGACTCCTCCCCCGCACTGGATCCAGCTCAGTCCTAACTGACCTTCTCAACATGAACATTGCTCTCAAGCTAAAACATGTAACCATTAAGAGATCAGTTTCCCACATGTAATCAGTGTTGCCACTACTACCCAACAGATCATATCCCAATGTTCAAAATATCTGGATAAATCTGCTTTCCCTTGCACCTGTCACTGTACATGAGTTGTAGAAAACAATAAAATACACAAAACAAACCTTGATTTAAAAAAAATACAAGTTTCTGACTTTAGAGGAAAAACAAGCTCTAAAATGAATCTTCCCTTTCACCACCCACCACTTGTGATTGTTCACCAGAACACCCCCTCTGTGCCTGCCCGGCACTATTTCTCCAGTGCTCTTGAATGCTCTACAACTAGTCACACTGCCACATCCTACCGTGACTGCTGCAGTGTCCCTTGGGCTGTTGTGGGCCTCTTTCTCCACTCCTAACCATCACTAAGCCACTCAAGATGCGAGCTCTCACACTAATGCATTGATGCTGACAGTGTGAGCTGTGTAGAAAAGATGCTTTGCCATCCAGAAACTGCTCACAGAACATTTAACCACAGAACAAAGGTAACTTTATTTAAAAAGCAAAGAAAAACAGCAAACTAAAAAGGCATTGCATAAACTGAATATATCATGGCCCTACCAGAAATATCTGTGGTATTTCTCTCTTGTGCACGTTGGCCTTTGACATCACTCGTGAATTTGCCATTCGTGATGTCATAAGGTCAAACTGCACTCTGGAGAAATATCAAAGATATTTCTGGTGGGGCCATGGCATGTCCCTTATGTATACAATAAGTGTTGCAATCTCAGAATAAAAGTAAAGCATTATTTCCTCTACAGATGTGAGCCAAATGAAAAAATAAATGAGTTATTCTCACACTGGATCAATAACATTGTTTATTATTCACTTGCTTATGTCACAAACTCCTAAGTTCTGCCGGAACTTTAGCTTGACAGGAACCAAATTTGCATACAATTGAATTGCAGATCTGAATATGACGTCAACGCCTGCCACTCTCAGTTTATACCAGTATTAGAATGCCCTGTACTGTGAGCAAAAGTAATGTCTTTAGACCAGTGACAGTCCATCAATGCACAGCCCTTTCACATAGCTGTCCTAAAGCATCCATACATATGTAAACGGGTGGTCACCTAGAAATTATCTTTTTTTATGGTGGCTTAAAAGGCGTACAACTTAAACTGTGTTCTTGTCACAGTCCCACTCTGTCATCCTTAGAAACAGTTTTACTGCACATTACTTGTAATTCCCCACTGATGAGGTGCATGAGACAACACATCAGTTCACTGCATAAGATGTTAGAGGGGAAACACAGCATAAAGGTAAAAAGTGATGAGGGCCATGAAAGTGAGAGACTCACACTTACAGAGATAGTACGTTCCTATCAGCCTTTCCGAGGAGGTGCATTACTGTCATGTGCACTCACGATATAAAAATTGTCAGTTCACGCATCTGACAAGTAACAGGGAATGTGCTCTGTGCACATAACTGTGGATGGGATTCTAACAACACCATGTAAAATTAAATAAAAACAAATGAAGGTGTAGTGTGAAAAGACCCATGGCTAGCAGTTTAAGCAGTACATTTTTAGGCTTAAAAAAGAAGATGTCACACACGATTAAAAAACAAGCATTTGTCAATGCCGAATATTGTCTCGTTGGCATTGGCATTAGTTGTGCCAGAGCTGGAGATGCATAATAGGAATGGCAGTGAAGTATTGAAGTGATACCAACCCCACCCCCACCCTGTAGAGAGTGACAGGCTTTAGGGTAGGCATTTGGGTCGTCAGCTATAACTCTCATGCTATTGTACCTCACCCTACCCTGTAGACACTGACAAGTGTCGTGGTGTGCTTTGGGGTCTTTGGGTGTTATACTTACCCCATTCCATAAGTAAATATGCTGAGGTGGGTGCAGTGTAGGAGAATGGGGTGAACTTTGTGGCTGAACAGTGCGAGGCACACCACGATGGATGTCACTGGCTGCAGGGTGGTAGTGGGGGTGGAATGGCATGAGCATTACAGCCCATGATCTCAAGTCACACCCCTCATGCATGTCAGCCTGTACAGGGTGGGGTGCTACAGTTGGAAACCCTAACACCATAGGTGTGTGTTGGTATTTTCACTTCAAATTTTCAACATGGCCTATTTGTGAGCCCACCTCATGAAAAGCGGCACAATCAGTTTGTTAGCTGAAAGGTGATTTTGCAGAGCGGCTATGCCATTTGGTGACACAGGGATGAAAACACATTTTGGGCAGGATGTGGAAAATGACAACTGTATTGTTCATGAGGAGGTGTAAAAAAATGGCAACGTTGAAAATCTGGAGTGAAAATATAAAAAATTGGTGAAGTCATGAGCATGTATAGAAACTGCACAACACATGTCCGTAACCCAATTCTTTTTGGGAGTTTGTTAGCCACATTTTCAACATAGGCATTTTGGGACCTCCCTTCATGAACAGTGGTGCTGTGATTTTGTTAATCTGTCCCAAAAGTTGATTTCCCACAGTGACCATGCTATTGTGCGCCACATGTGCAGAAGCACATTTTGGACAGGATGTGAAAAATGACAGCTGTACTGTTCATAAGGAGGTGTGAAAAAATGCCAGTATTGAAAATCTGGCATGAAAATATTGCAAATTTGCAAAGTTACAAGGGTGTGTGGAAACTGCATAACGCTCGCTTGTAACGCAGTCATTTTATGGACTTTCAGCACCAAATTTTCAACACAGGCATTTTAGGACCTCTGCTCATGAACAGTGTCACAGTCATTTCCTCAAACTGTCCCAAAAACTGATTTCGCAGAGCGACAGTGCTATTCTGTGCTAGACGTGCAAAAACACATTTCAGTCAGGATACGTAAATGACAGCTGTACTGTTCATAAGGAGGTGTGGAAAAATGGCAATTTTGAAAATCTGGAGTGAAAATATTACAAATTGACAAAGTTACGTGTGTGTGTGTGTGTGTGTGTGTGTGTGTGTGTGGAAACTGTGCAATGCACGTTTCTAAAACAGCCATTTTTTGGATTTTCCCACAAAATTTGCAACATAGGCGTTTTGAGAGCCCCCCTCATGAACAGTGGCACTGTCATTTGGTTAATCAGTCCGGAAAGGTGATTCTGCACAGTGACCGTGAAATCGCCTTTTGGGACTGAATAACACCATGACAGTGCCTGAATTCATGAGGAAGGGTCTCAATAACCCCATGTTGAAAATTTGGTGCCACAATTCCCAAAAATGGCTGAGATATGCAACAAAGTTTGAAAAACCCTATTTATGCCATTAAACAGCTTACCATCATTCCTTCAGTTAGCGTTCGGCTTCGAAGAGTGCAGACATGTTCCTGGTCCCCTGAAGATCGTCGCACCAGATTCCGGAGGTAAGTATGGGGTGAGGGGGTGTGGGGAGGCAGGGCGCTCAGAGGGAAGGCACGGGTTATGGGAGGGGGCAGGGAGACCACAAGGGACCGTTTTCTTTTTTATAGGTAAAAAAAAAATAAAAATAAAATCGCAGGATTTTTTTTTTTTTTTGCAGGGGATTTGGCACGCTGGGGTGGGCTCCCAGCATGCCACCTAACTGTTTTTTTTGGGGGGTGATTCTGTAGCTGATGAGGGATTGGGCACCCCCCCATCAGCACATACTGAGGGGGAGGAGACGCGAGCTGAGGGAGATTCGGCACCCCCTCGGCACGCTACAAAAGTGGGGGGGAGACATTATGCCAATGGGGAGTGGGCTTCCCCTGTCATCAAAATCAACAGGGATGGGGATAAACGCTGTTGGGGATTGGGCCCCCCATCAGCAAAGAAAAACTGTTGGGGGGAGCCATATGATGCCGAGGGGGATTGGGCACCCCCTTGGCATACATTTTAAATGGGAAGGGGTTCAGTATGCAGACAGGGAGTGGGCTACCCTGTTGGTATTGTGACAGGTGGTGACGGCAGTCACTGCCGATATGTTGCCTGCACGTCTGGAGGCATGTTGTGGTCATGCTGCATGACAGCTTCCCTCTCATTGCAGTGGACCTTTTCTTTGTTCTGGTGGCCACATTAGGGATGTGTGAGGTTAGCGCCTGCTGCTGGTTGATTGGGAAATGAGGGGTGCACCTTCTGATGCGTGCCCTGCATTCGCCCAACAGTGACCACGCCTCCAAATCTGCTACGACCGCAAGATGCTGCCTGGCGCGCAAGCGCAGAGCCAACATAAAAAGGCGTAAAGACCAAGTACAAGTGACAGTGTCCCCTTAATAAAAGGTGCAATGTAATAGAACATTTGTAAAAACCTAATGTGTGTGTGGTGTGTTATTTCAAAATTGTTCTAATGAAGTTTCATGTGCACATTTTGCCAGGGTCATTCTGTGTATAGATCTTTATTCCATATGGTTTTGTGCAGTTCTGATCTCAATAGAAAACTGCAGTTGTTGAGGACTGTCCTTTCGCTGACTCTCCCCTTGATTTTTCAGCCTCCAACAGTGCATGCATCACAGCCTCCCTGCTGAGCTGTCAGATTCACTCAGCAGAAAGACGGGAGTACTCTGTGGTGGGAATCATGCATTTTCCACTTTGGTTACTGCTTTTCAAAATGTAAATTTTCTTTTACTGTAGTCTACCACTTATATTTTATGAGTTTCTATTCAGTGGAAAATAAAATGACATTTGTCTTTTGTAAATTTTGGCTTTACTCATTCAGCAGGTCTCTGTCAGTAATAGCAGTCGACTTCGAATCAAATTCAGAAGTTTGTGACCCTGTGACAGTTGACTGAATATCACTGACTGAACAAGTTTTATCTGCTCAGACGGTCATATGTGTACTGTTTTTTGCTTGCCCCTTGTATATTTCTCTTTACATGTGTTCAGATTTCCTGGGATTTTCGGATTTTCTGTCAGCTGTAAATCTGCATCACTATATTCAGTCAGCATGGGCTAGAGTTTTGGGTGTTACTGTCTGAATTTATTTTGTAATATTAATGTAAGCTGGGCACCACTTCCCAATGGGCTACTACCCCTGCTTGTTGCCCTGGATGCAGGTTGAGGGACCTGGGTTCTGGTTTTGATGGATAAAGGGGCTCAATACCAACAAGAGTACTATTTGCATGGTGCCTCCACCCAGAGTCACTTTTAAGTAGGTTTGATAACAAGCTATCACAACCTTCTGGGATGTTGTACCGACTCATAGCCCTGACCAGTGGTCCCACACATGGATTTTCACAAAACACTGTACTTGGCATTAAATGGTACAATTAGTATTTAGCACTTATAATATGCTCACAGTATCACATTTACCCACAGGGTCTGGATTCCATGGACCAGTATAACATTCAAACAATAGAAGTGATTTATTTGGGGAATTTGAACAAAGGGAAGGGGATGTAAATCAAGATTTAACTTTAAGGCAATTAGTTTGGTTTTGTAAAACACATTCAAATACCACACTTAACACCATGTATAGTTCAGTTACTGCTGTCTGAGTACCCAAGATTTATTAAGTTGCAGGCCTGAGATGCTGCAGCTAGTTGGGGCCCTTAAATAAATAAATGATTATTACTCTTTTTGCACTTGGCTGTAGCAACATCAACAACAACTTTAAACCCCACCGAAAATTGTAATCCTCAGGCCTGATGGCCTGCAAACAGTCTAAACACCAAAGTGAACTTAGAAAGCAAATCAGATGGCAAGAAATACAGTAGTTTAATTATTGTTGCAGGGACAAGCTCTGTTGTTAGTCACTGAACAAGGACCTCAGGATCTGGGATGGTCACCAGGCTGGTTCCCATCGAAACTGGATTCAGCTCTCTGGTTCTTGGCTACAGGCTACAGGTTTTCATCTTTTTTGGCAAGGACCAGCATACAGGGACTAGGGCTAGCATGTCTTGCCCCCACATCATGGCTTCCCTCCCAAGGGAGACCGCAACCCATGATGATCTTCATCGGAGGAGCTGACTCCACAAATTAATCTTCAAGCAGCTTTTATTTCAAAGGCAGCAACAGTCCTCTAGAAAAGTTGTTTGGCAACACAGGTTTAAATTCTGGTACATGCCGCACAGCTTACTTGCTTGCAATCTGCAGTCTCTGGTATTTAAGCTGGCAGAAATATGTTTCAGCTCTCCCCCTTTGGCAAATGGGCTTGAGACAGTTTCAGTAGCCCCAGACTTCAGTTTCAGACAGCAGTCTCTGAGGCAAACAGATCTCTCACCAAAATACAGCCTGGTGATCTTCAGATTCACTGACACACTTCGGGCAGAAATCTCAGCTCAGCAGATATCACCTCTTCTCTCCCTTTTGGAGCTTTGAAAGTTATCTGCAGCAATTAGCAGTTCAAATAATCCATGCAGGATTTCAAGCTGAGGCAAGGTAAGCAGGCCTCTCCCCGAATTCTCCGAGCTGAGTATAGAGCCTCCTCTCAGACTGGAAGCTCAAGCCAGACTAACTATACAAGAGTGTCTTTCGACTGACTGAAAAACAGAATCCAGAAATCTGGATGGCTGCCCAGGTTGTCAGCCACAGTTCTAGGGTCCTGACTGGTTAAAATAGGCACCAAGCATACAGTCCACAGTTTCTCCAAGCAGCCATAGTAATAGGACGCAGAAGGACCCCTTAAGTTTCAATTGGCTCAACAGCAGGGTTAAAGTATCGACATGGCCAATGGCTGAGTAAAATTTAAACAGTCCCAGACAGTAACGTTCACTTTAGACATAACAGTTCAGATTTAGCAATAAATATTTAAAGCATTCAATAGAGCTTTATCCACTCTTGTAAGTGACTATACAATAGAAACCATGGGAGTGCTGCCTGGCTGGTTGTGAGCTTCATTTTGCTTGGACCCAGCACAGACTATACATTGTGTACACAGGGCTGAACTTCTTAATGGTATAGCATGATGGCATTAATTCACACATTCGTGCAGGGACCATAAGCACAGCAATACTTTACTTTTGGATTTGCATTTTCAGCACTGAACACTAGCCATGTTCAAGGGGGAGAACACAGGCTGGATCTTTGCTAGGCAGAGGACAATGCAGTGCACAGGAAGCTGACACAATGTAAGTCCACTATTTTTTGAGGGGGTGTTACACTCTCCCCTGCCCTTGAAACTTGGTATCCATGCCAAGTCCATAATAGACATGGCAATATTTACATGAACATTTCACAATGTACAAGTCTGGACAACATAACACTGTATACAATATCTGCACAGATCTAAAGTAATTATTCACAATATGTAAGCAATAAGACACGACAGGGTGTGCATGGAACATATTTTACCACACAGCCAGGGGCATAATAAGGCACAAGGCCTTGGCTGAGTGCCTTTAGCCCCTGGCATGTGGTAAAATATGTTTCATGCACACCCTGGAGTGTCTTATTGTGCTTATAAAATGGTCTACTTTTTTTATTTTACTTATCACAGTTAGAAAAATAATGATTATATGGAGAAAAAATGTATTGTTTTGCAAATCTATGATAACATAGTCCTTCCAGATGAATTTTGTGTTACTATTCAGTAGCTTATTTGCATATAGCACTGTACTTCTACCTTGCTAGTATTGCCATTCTTAAATGAGGCATAGTAGAGAATGGATCTGTCATTTATTTTGTTACTGCCGCACCAAGGAGCGAGACCAAAGTGTGATGAAAGCAGATAGTGCGACTGCAGTGGTTGCTAACATCGGGTAGTGTAGTGGATGAAACAGATGGGAACATGTTATTTGTCAGGTAAGGATGACTGCAGAGCTGCATTCTCAGCTCCTCTCATGACACCTATTAGCAATTTTAGTTTCTGCGAACACCCTTCTGTAGCCTCTATACCTTTAGTGTGGCTCTTGGTCTGAACCGAGAGAGTTGGCAAAGTAAACTCTGCCTTGGTTATACTTATAAATGATTCCTGTATGTGTGTGATTACACCAGCTACAGTTAAGCAAAAACTCATCCTGTAGGAAGTGTGAAGTGTGGCCCATCACTAGGGAGCTGCTGATACTATGAGTTTGTGACGGGTGTATTACTGTCAACTGACAGTTGCTTCTCGTATGCCAAAACTTTATTTAGAAACTATGAACTGTGGTTTATTTGATTCTTGGGGCCTTCTGCTGCGAGGAACATAGCTTTTTGTTGTGGCTGAACTTTTAGTCATGACGCATCCATTAGCGAGCAGCAGGTAGGTGTCTGTAGGGTACCAGATCAGTGGAGGGTGTGGGAACTGTAAACTGTCACATTAATGCTGATCACTGAGCATCTACTATAGGCAGGTCATCTGTGGGTTTAGTGTCTTATAGTGGTGTCATTTTCATTTGGGATAAATGGAGTGGCAGGAGCAGGATGGGAATGTGCGAAGTAATCTAGCTGTTTTTTTTCTTGCATTGGATAAAAAAAAGATGTCTGCCAGTAAAAATGCCAGCGTTCTATGGCACCAGAATCTTGTTCTTTTTACTGCCAGCTCTTTCTTTTACCCATGCATGGAATAGATTTCATGCATGGTGAGCTACTTCTTTGATTGGCTGATTTACGTTGCCCATTTTATAAAGCACAATATAGCATGCTGTTTAATTAGATTTTTCCTTATACATTAGAATATCCCACAGTACTTTAAAAACATTGACATGATTCATTATACATTTTCTAAATCACATGGGGTTAAATCTACATTTTTTGAAAATATTTATTAATTTCAAAATTAAGAATACAGTACAGAGGAACAGACATTCATTTATGGTACATATGCATAGAGATTTTGGTCCTGTCCTGTACATCTCTAAATGAGGATTATTAAAGTGAGTTCTCGGTGTGATTAAGAAATTATTTCAACATCATAAACAGACTAAGAATACCAGACAGGGACCTACCAGGGAGCTTTTTCACTCATCCTCAAGAGGTGACTGTCATGACTCGTATGGGCTACTTCCTTGTGACATTCTATTCTTCTGTACTGGAAAAAAGACATATGGAACCACAAAGCATTATGGTAATCACAACACTGTGATGCCTATACAGTAACTGGGTGTACTTTCCTTAAACCTGAGTTTTGATGCTAGTACTCTACCTAAAGGACAAGAAATAGTCAATGGTGTATAGCAAGGGAGATATTTTGGGGGATCAGCCTGTACCTTTCTTGAGGGTCTATATATGACATAAAGGAGGCCCAGCACTAGTAGTAATTGGCCATACTATCACATACCATCTGGGAAATTCTATCTATGGAGGCTATCCCCGTAAGGGAATTAAGTAATTCAGATACAGCAGGTGCATCTCTGGTTCTCCACTTACAAAGCATTAGTCTTTCAGCCTGCATCCCCCAACAGGGCCAGCCATTTCTTCTCAGGGGCTGAGATATGGGGTGCATCCAGTGGTATCCCCAGTATCCAAGATTCTTTTTTGGGGGGTGACCTGGGTCCCCCATTCTTCCAGTTGGAGGTTAGACCTGCCCTGCCTGTTGTCCCCCCATGCCCAGGCTTCTCCCCCAGGCAGGTCCACTGGGAAGGCTCCCCCCAATGGACACTGTAGGCAAGCCCTGGCTTACTCCCTGGGTCACAGCCATGGGAGCAGGACCCCCCCATTGGACATTGAAGGTAGTGGAGAAGGTGGCAGAGCAAGATGACATGCCAGGGGGCCAGCATTTTTGATGCTTGCTGGATCTCTAGAGGCGAGGACGTGCAATGATGTCCAGTGTCCACGCTGCTCCCTAAGGTGACAGCACTGGCTACAGTGGACCCCCAGCATCTGACAGGGTTCCATAAAGTGCCGTACACTCTTCCCCCTTCCCCCCAGAGAAGGAGAACAGCCCCCAGGATGCTCAATCCTTCTCCCCTGGCCTGCCCTCCAACTCCTGGGTCTGTTTCCAAACTCGGGTCATCAGTGTTGCAAGCAGAAATCCAACTGCTGCACCAGTGGGCTGGCATAGTATCCAAAATTCTGTGGTGTGTGGGATGCGTTTGTGTGTGATTCTTTTGCTAGTGCCCATACCTGAGCCCAGAAGGGTTGTATGCTGGGGCACATCCAGAGTATGTGGTTAAGATCTCCGGACATTGACGAACATCTCCAGCAGTAGTCATTAGGGAGGATCTTGGCTTTGTACAGCACCTTATTGGTCTTATACCAGGAATGTAGAATTTTATTTTGTGTCAGCTGGCTCCTGGGGTCAGGTTACAGCTTAGGTACAGCATTCCAGCAAGCTTGCCACTGTTGGTCAGTGATTATGGTGCCCAGGACTTTCTCTCACTTCATCTTAGAGTCCTGTGATTGGCTGGGGATGCTACTCCTAATGTTGGAGTATATCCGACTGGCCACCCCTTTTTTAACCGCTAACCATCCCTTTAGGCTGCCGGGTCCTCGGCCACCTGGGTTCTTGCAGAGATACGCCTGTACTGAGCTTCTCAATTGCAAATATCTCCAAAAATCAGATTGGGTGATACCATACTGTATCTTAAGTGTTTGGAATAGGGCAACTTGTCCAGTCAATGGGTCTAGCACCTGTTGAAAATGAGATATTCCTTTCTCTATCCAATGCAACCATAGGATAGGTTTGTTTCCTACCTGGATAAGCTGGTGATCCCACAGAGGAGTATATTTCAGGGGGGTACAGTTTGTCCCAAGCTTGCTGCGGGTTTTTGCTCAATATCTAATAGATGCCTCTATGGTCGGATGTGTTTGTAAGGGCCCTGGAGGGGTTACCATACAGCAATGAGGACAGTACTGGGAGGCTTGCCTGCTCTTCCCCCATCTGGAGCCATTGTGGAGAGGTTTTGGAGTGTGGACAAAACCATCAGAGCATTTGTGCAGTGTGGTAGGCCATTGTATACCCCTCAAACTAGGGCAAGTTCCATCCCCTGGACCTCCAATGTGCCCTCAGCTTGTTCTGGCTGTATCTGGGCTTCTTGCCCTCCCAGATAAAGTTGCTGATGATTTTGTCAATTTGCGTGTACCTCTGGGGTGAGGGGTGACCATCTTCTCCTTGCAGAGCTCATTTAAGGGCAGTAACTCAGTCTTGCTCTGGTTGACCTTACACCCAAAAAGGTGAGCAAACTGGCCCAGCAAGTCCAGTAAAAGGCTGATGGATAGATTGATTTCAGCTAGGGGGACCAGCTGCTCATCCGCATACATCAGGGTAGAGTAGCTACTACCCCCTATGGTGACTCCTTGAACCTGTGGGTGTTGTCTGATAACAGCAGCTAGGGTTTCTACTGCAAGTACAAAAAGAAGCGGGGATAGGGGGCACCCTTGCCTAGTGCCTCTGCCCAGGGGGAAGGGGTCTGATATAAGGGAGTTGGTAAGGATCCTTGCAGTGGGAGCTCTGTAAAGGGCTCAGTCCAAGCTAGGAACCTCTCCCTAAACCCCACGTATGCCAGCACTGACTGAAGATAGTCCCATTCTAGGGAGTTGAATGCTTTCTCAAAATCTACAGCCAGTGCTGCTGCTGGTGTGGGTAAGGACTTGGCTACTGTGACAATATTAAGTAGTGATATGATGTGGTCTGCACTGAATCATCCAGGAATGAATACCACCTGTGACAGATGTATTCACTGGGGTAGGAGAGGGCTAAACCAAAGGGTTAGGATTTTAGCAAAAATGTTGCTGTCCACATTAATCAAGGATATGGTTCTGTAGCTGGCTGGGAGAGTCAGGTTTTTTCCTTTCTTAGGGAGGATAGTTTCACCACTTTCCTGAGTGTGGGTGAGAACTGATCAGCCTCCAGGGCATCAGTGTACAATAAACTCAGCAGAGGGACAATTACCAGGGAGAGGTATTTCCATAACTCAACTAGGAACACATCCCCCCCAGGGGATTTACTTGCCTTAAGTGTGCTTATAGCCCCAGTTACCTCTTCCTCAGTTAAGGGTACATCCAGCTGAGCCACCTACTGTGCTGTGAGATGGGGGATCTCTATCGGGGTCAAGAAAGCCTCAACCTCTGGGGGGTTAGGGGGATGAGATGAGCAGTATTGGGTATCATAGAACTGTGGGTACCATAGAACTGCTTCATTATTGCATTAATCTCCTGGGTTTTAGTTTGGATATGTTCACTGATGTCTTGCAGTCCTGCTATAAACCTCTCAGCCTGCTGCTTCCTTAATCTGTAAGCCAGAACCTTCCCATCTTTTTCTCCAGCCTTCTAGTACTTATGTCTCAGACTCAAAATGGAACTCTCTACCTTACAAGTGAGTTGCAGTTGTGCAATTGTTTAACCAGGAGTGGCACACTAAGCTGATAGCTTGTTTACAGGTGTGATCTGGGAGCACAGGGAAGTTAAGTGACTTGCTCATGGTCACACAGTATGCACGTGGGGGGTGTGGGATTCCAACCCAGGTCTCCATATTTGCAGCTCAGAACCACAGACCACTGCACTATACTGCCTCCCTGAGTATATCATTAATGTCCATTCTCAGCCCAAGTAACCTACAGCATAGGGGAAGTGTACATTCACCCTTGGAGTTGCTTTAAAGGACAGCTCCTCTGCCTTGAGTTCCTCCTCCAGGTAAGGCTTCTGTCTTGCATGCCTTCTGGCCACTGCATATCCCATTATCCCTCCTCTAAAGGTGGTCTTGAATGTCTCCCAGGTGTTCCCAGCAGTGGTGTCCCCAAGGGGATTTTCCTGAAAGAAATGGGTGGTGGTCTTTTGTGCTCACACCACAAAATCTGGGTCCCTAAGGAGGAGCAGTTCTAATCTTCAGGATGGGGAGACTTGTGGGGGGGGACCCCAAAAAGTGTAGTTGAACAGGGGCATGGTCTGATATCACCATGGGGGCTATTTCTGATCCCAGAGAAGCCTGACTCACTTGCGATGAGATCAACCAATAATCCAGGTGGCTGTGGGAACCATGCACAGGAGAAAAAAGGAGTAGCCTCAGTCTCAGAGCTAGAAAATTCACCATATGTCAACTAACTCCACAGCCTTCCTCAGCTGCAAGAGCACTGTGGCTCTGCTACTGTGAGGATCTGCCCGGCTTATACTCCTATCAAGTAGAGGGTCCAGTGTCAGGTTAAAATTGCCCCCTATAAGAACTGGGGTGGGTGCCGGGGCAAGGGAGTCTAATTTTTGTGTCGTGTCATGGAAAAACCCATGGTCATCTATGTTAGGTCCATAGATGTTCCCCAACAGTATAGGCCCCTGTGGTGTGCCCCATCAGGGCCATAACCCAGTGGCCCAGTTTGTCACTCTCTGTGTTTGTTGGGGTCCACCTCAGTCTTTTGTGAAGCAAGATGGCTACTCCTTTTTTATGCGTTGGGGCCGAGGAGTGAAACACCTGTCCCACCCACTCCCTTGCTATTCTTATATAGTCTGTCTGTGTTAACTTGGGCTCCTGAAGGAAGGCGAGGTCTGACTTTAATTTCTTGAGGTGAGAGAGCACTTGTTTCCTCTTAACAGGGGAGTTAAGCCCTCTCCCATTCCAAGTAGTGTATGAGATGTCACCCATGTCCAGTCCTAGGGAACTTATGCATATAGGGTGCAAGTAACAACAAACATTTGTCAATGCTGAATGTTACCTTGCTGGCATTGGCATTGGTAGTGCAGGAATTAGAGAGATGCATAATAGTAATGGCAGTGAAGTATTGAACTGATGCCAACCCAACCCCCACCCTGCAGAAACTGACAGGAATTGGGGTGTGCCTTTGGGTCATTGGCCATAACGCTCATGCCATTTCACCTCTCCCTAGCCTGCAGACACTGAAAAGTATCGCGATGTGCCTTGGGGTCTTCGGGTCTTTCACTCACCCCATTCCATAAGCAAATTCACTGAGATGGGTGCAGTATAGGAGAATGGGGTGAACTTTGGGGCTGAAGAGTCCAAGGCACACCTCAATGCCTGTCATTGGCTGTAGGGTGGGTGTGGGGGTGGAATGGCATAAGCATTACAGCCAACAACTCCAAGTCACATCCCTGAAACCTGTCAGTCTCTACAGAGTGGGGCATTACAGTTGGAAACCCTAACTCCTGGGCATTTGTTGGTATTTTCACTCCAAATTTTCAACATGGACTTTTTGGGACCCCACCTCATGAACAGCGGCACTATCAGTTCATTAGACGAAAGATGATTTTGCACAGTGACTGCACCATTTGGTGCCACATGTGTGAAAACCCATTTCAGGCAAGATGTGAAAAATTACAGCTGTACTGTTCATGAGGAGATGTAAAAATTGGCAATGTCAAAAATGTGGAGTGAAAATAACAAAAGAATATTCTCAATCTTTTCAAGTTTGGAGATCGTTGTTAACTGTTCATGCAGTGAAGCATTAACTGTGCTTTCGATGGTCAGGACTTAAACAGAAATTTTCAGTGTATCTTTCTCAGCAGTATCGAGCCTTTCTTCTATAGAAAAAATGTTTCCCTCAATTTGCTGCCATCGGTTAACTATTTCACCCAGCGAGGTATATATTCTGTCCATCGAGGTTCACGTCTCACCTTAAAACTCAATTAGAAAGTTTTGTATAGACTGAAGTATGGGTTTGCTTGTCTGCTTTGGTTTGGCACCCAGGTCAGGGTGTCCTGGGACAATGGAAGCCATTTCTCTGGCAACACTTGGAGTCCCCACAGACCTTCTTGTTGGAGTAGCGTTCCCAATCTTCAGAGACAGTAATTTCTCCATTGTATCCAGCTTACTTTCAACTATTTCTCTCTGAGCTTTCAGTGGAGTTTGTGTTGTCACTGAGAGCCAAAGGCAGCGTGTGTTCAGTGGAGCTTACAACAAGCGTCTGCACTGCTTGATCTCCATAAGTAATCAGAAGCTGAGGTTACTTGGGCCATTTTAAGCACTAACTGTGCAAACATGGACTGGATGCTTCTGGGGTCCATGCTTCATGGAGTCTCTGCCATCATGCTTCAGCTAGGAAATGGCCTGAAAACAGAGGGACCTTGCTGTTTCGATGAGGATGCTCCAGACGACAAACAAGTTCATAAGGTTGTACCCTGGTGCTTCTTCTATCGCTGTATTATTGTTAATGTGCTAGTAATGCTGCCATTGCTGGATAAATTTGGATATTGTCCTTGGTGAGTATGAGAGCTCTTGAACTAAGCGGCCATCATAGTTCAGAGCCAAGTCACGCCCCCCCCCCCCCCCCCCAAAAAAAATCTACATTTTAAAGTTGCAAGATACAGTTGTTAAACCATTTGAAAGATTTCAACAGTCAATTTCATATGATCCCCTTTTTTCTATTTGAATAACCCCTTTTTTGCTGGGTGGAGGTTTTGATTTTGGAGGAGGCAGTGAACACAATTCTGGGCAATGAGTTGGCAGTAACATACATTTCTTTGTGCACAACATTCATGGGCAGATCAACAGTCTTTCCTGGAGTGTCATGCATGAGCCTTAATACAGGTCTGACAGTCCTTTCTGAGTGATGTCAAAAAGTTGGCATTGGCATTTGCACCTCTTCTTCAACATTCGGGGTCGCGACTCCCCCGGTTCATTGTCCTCCAGTGAAATAGCTTCTGAAGAAATGGGTACCATTGCACTTTCTTGATTGTCATTTGTGGGCCCTTTGTCTTGAACATAACTGCCGCTCTCAGGGTCTTCAGGCTCATCTTCATCTGTGAGATACATGTCTACAAAGTTGAAATCATCCAGAACACAGTAGGTGTTCTCAGGGACAGCAACACTTTCTTCTGAACTAAGTTTGTTTAACATATCCAAAGCAGTTGTACTTTCTGATTCACTAACATGTTCACTAGGTTTAGCAGCTGGTTCAGTTAATTCCACCAATGAAAGAGAATCTTGGATTTCAGAACTTATACTGCTGACATAACTATCTGGTGGGTCAAGCATAACAGATGGATTAGCATTGTTAGAAACCAATGGACTTCCAGGGGCATGGCTATTAGTAGCAGAAGCAAAACCTTGAAACAATCTTGCAAGTTCAGGTGATGGATAGTAGGCAGTGCAGCACTCCTCATCATCACTTTCAGAATCAGCTTCATGGACATTTTCTGCATCATTTTCTGGAGCAGTGGACTAAACAGCAGGGGTTGGTTGACAGGATGCTTGTTACAGGTAACAGACCAGGTTACAGGGCATCTAGGAGCCTCAGATTCTTGCACTTCATTCAGCACTATTTGATCAATATGCAAAAGGTGGGTTCTGTGAATTGTTTTTGTGACACGAGTGTCCCCTTCTGGTCGCACTTTGTATAAAAGGAGATCATCCAGCTTGACAATTACAATGCAGGGTGTGTGGCCCCAATGGTCAGCTATTTTATGCTTGCCTTGAAATCCAAGATTTCTCATTGACACATGGTCACCTGGCTAGAGTTCCTAGGCTTCGACTTGCTTGTCATGGTGAACTTTATTGGCTAAGTTTCTTTTGGCAACCATAGTATTGGCTAGCTGGTATGCATGGTTTAACTGTTCTTTTAGTTTTTTGACATACTGAAGGCAACTTTCAGACTTGGAACCAAAAGAAGAGACCCCAAAACATACATCTACAGGAAGGCGAGCTTCTCTGCCAAACATGAGGCTATATGGCAAGTAACCAGTGGTGTCATTTTTCGTACAATTATAGGCGTGAACCAAAGCACTAATCTGCTGACTCCATTTACTTTTGTCTCTTGGATCAAGTGTGCCTAGCATATCTAGCAATGTGCAATTAAATCTCTCTGGTTTGGGATCTCCTTGTGGATGGTATGGGGTAGTTCTAGATTTTCTGATGCCCCAGAGAGATAACAGTTTTGTAATTAGTCTGCTCTCAAAATGGTCGGAATGTATGCACTGGGGTGCACTATAATGTACAAAGAATTTCTCCACCAAAATTTTAGCAACCGTAGAGGCCTTTTGGTCCTTGATGGGATAGGCCTGAGCATATCTTGTAAAATGATCAGTGACCACCAAGACGTTTTAAATGTTTTTTGAATCTGGATCTAGACTATGGGAGTCTATACAAACAAGTTCCATTGGAGCACTTGTCACAGTGTTGACCAATGGTTTGGCTCTTTGTGGCTGGGCTTTTCTTTGTATACATCAGCTGCAAGCTTTGCAATATTTCTCAACATCTGGGCCCATTTTGGGCCAGTAGAAACATGATTGGGTCAAGTCCAGAGTTCTCTCACTCCTCAAATGTCCCATGTCATTGTGCAGGGCTTTTAACACAAAGGTTTTAAACTTTGATGGTAATACTAGTTGTTTTTTAATAAGTTCATCTTGGTCATTGATTATTTCTCTGTACAATAATTGTTCTTGTAATTTGAGCCTGGGCCATTTATGCAGCAACAAGCTAAAGTTGGGATCAGTTGATCGCATTTGAGAGATATCACCTCCTTACTTTAAAACAGAAATGACTTTCCTCATCATATGGTCACAGTTCTGTTCTCTTAGGTCAGCTTTGGTCAGATGTGGTAAAGAACTTAAATCCAGAGCAGCAAGGTTACAGTAGGCTACTTGTACAAAGGTATCAGGTGGTCCCAGGCAATCCACCAGGCGGTCAACTTTTTCCACAGGGGATGGTCCATCTTTTTCAAACTCGTGACATAATGCTTTTACTGATTGCTCAGAAATGCACACCCACATGTAGTCTGAAACAAGTCTACAGGAAGATCATCTGCATTGATATGATTTAATCCCAGATGATACTCAACAGCATAATCATAAGTAAAGAGGACTGATAGCTATCTGTGACCTGTGGCATTTAGCTTGGCTGAAATTTGGACATACGTCAATGGGTCATTGTCCATTTTCACCAGAATTTTTGCTCCATACAAATATTCATGAAATTGCTCCACAAAGAATTCTAATTTGTGAACTGGATAGTTCTTTTCTGAAGGTGACAAACTTCTGCTGGCAAAAGCTACTGGGCGTATCCCCTCAAGGTACTCTTGATAAAGTACAGCCCCCAGGCCACTCAAGCTGGCATCTCTGTGAAGCACATATGGCTTGGGAGGATCAGCATAGGCCGACACAGGAGCATGGGTTAACCGGTAAGTGATTTCTTTGAAAGCAGCATCACAATTGGTTGTCCATCTTTGGCCAAAAGGTTCATGTGATATAAAATAGGTTTTAACAGTCTATTGGGCACAATTTTTGTTGTATTTGTTATGAGTGGGTGGATATCTGTGGGTTAAATTTAACAGAGAGCGTACTTCAGTAGTGTAGTCTTTGACAAAACTGCAGTAGTAACTGCAAAATCCTAGAAATCATTGCAGCTGTTTAAGAGTATTGGGCTTTGGCCAGTCAGTTAAAGCTTCTACCTTGCTAGGGTCTGTCTGGATGCCTCAGAGGACACAATGTGACCCACATACTTTACTGAACTTTGGAAAAACTGACATTTGTCTATGGACAACTTGAGGCCAAATTCTTCTAGTCAGTCAAGCACTTTAAATAGACGCTATTCATGTTCTTCTAGTGTCTTTCCAAAAACGATGACATTATCAAGATATACCAGACATTCAAGAAGTTTCATGTCACCCACTGCATGTTCCATGAGTCTTTGAAATGGTGTGGGCACACCCAAGACTACCTGTGGCATTCTGAGGAATTTGTAAAATCCCAAAAGACAGATAAAAGCAGTCTTCTCCCTATCTTCAGGGGCCATTGGGATTTGATAGTACCCACTACGTAAATCGAGAACAGAAAAACACTCCCATTTAAGCAATCCAGGGCATCTTGTAAGCATAGCATAGTATACTGGTCTGGTATGGTTCTTTTATTGAGGGTCTTGTAGTCCACATACATTCTTTCAGCATCATTTTTATTCCTTTCCACCACAACTGGGGATGTGTAAGGACTTCGAGACTCCTGAATTATTCCTGCAGCTAACATTTGTTGCAAGTGATGCCTGACATCGTATATGTTAGCAGGCGCTAATCTGCTAGATCTCTCATGGAAAGGACATTCATCGTGCAGGTGGATATGAGGTTCAGCACCAGTGACCTAGCCTACATCCCGTTCTTTAAGGGAAAACACTTTAGTTTTCTTGGACAACTTTCTGCTGATTTGAGCTTTTCATCCATCTAGAATAGGTGGTTCTCCAAAATCAAACATATCTGCAGACCCTTCACATTCTCCATTCTTTTTTCCTAGAAGGCAGTGCAGCAGTGTCAGCAGAGTAGACCTTGGCCAGGATGCATCCTCTATGAATCTTAATGTCTCTGTCAGTGACATTATGTACCTGGACTGGCTCGAATGGTGAGGCAGTGAGGGAATTAAGGGTTTAGGAACCACTAGCTGATAGCAATCACCAAACGGTGTGGTTTACTGTCATGATGAGCAGGGAGTCAGGGGGCTCACTAACAAAGGTGGTGGTCTCCAGGAGGGCAGACTTCAGAAGGATGCTGGATATACTGAAAGGGAAAATGATGACATAGGGCCAGAGATGGAAGTGGAGCAGAAATGGACATTATTAAATGGGGGGATTACAGAGGCGATGGAAGCTTGCACTAAGTTACAGAGTAAGAGGAGCAGAGCAAGGAAACCATGCTGGTTGAACAGCGAGGTGGGGGAGGGGGTGAGTGCAAAGAGAGCTGCGTACCAGAGGTTCAGAAGGACTGGGAAGGAGGAGGATAGGGAGAAATATGCAGGATGGTCCAAGGAAGTGACCAAGAGGGTGAGGGAATCTAAGGCCTCAAGGGAGCTAAGGTTAGCACAGGGAATTAAGGGGGGGAGAAAGGCTTTTTCAGATTTGTCAGAGAGAAAAGGAAGTTCAGGGATAACATAGTGAGGATAAAGTGGGTTGGGGAGTGGTTGGAAAAGGGAGAGAAACAAGAGGAAGCACTAAATGAATACTTTTGCTCAGTGTACACATAGGAGAAGGGGACCACTACCACCTTGGACTGGGAGGGTGGGGGGGAGGTGATGGATGGATGGAATGATTGAGGGAAGTAGAGTATTAGAGGTTTTGAGGGCACTAATAGTGTACAAGGCACCAGGGCTGGATGGTATCTATCCCAGGGTGCTGTGGGAGATGGTGGAGGTGCTGTCAGAACCACTGGTGGATCTATTTAGCTCATCCTTGGATATGGGAAGTGTGCCTCAGGACTGGAGAATGGCCCATGTGGTGCCAACACACGAGTGGCCCTAGGGACGAACCGAGCAGTTATCTGCCGGTCAGTCTCACTTCCATAGTGGGTAAGCTTATGGAGATGATACTGAAGGAGAGGCTGGTGTCATTTCTAGAGGACAATTACCTCCAGGATGTGAGGCAGCATAGGTTAGTATTGGGGAAGTCCTGTCAAACTAACCTAATACAATATTACAACTGGGTAACAAAAGAGCTGGATAGGGGCTATGCAGTGAATGTCCTCTACTTGGATTTCAGCAAGGCCTTCAATTCAGTACCTCATGGGTGGCTTGGGGGCAAGCAAACTGGTGTGGGAATGGGGGCAAAGATGGCAAACTGGATTACAAACTGGCTGCATGGGAGGCTACAATGGGTGGTGGTGGTGGAGAAGTCTCAACATCTAGACCAGTGATGAATGGTGTACCTCAGGGCTCGGTACTGGGCCCGGTGCTATTTGGGATCTTCATCTCTGACACTGCACATGGAGTGGTGAGCAGGGTGAGTCTGTTCACAGATGATACCAAAATGGGTGCAGTAGTGGATGAGGAGGAGGGATGGAAGCAACTGCAGGGGGACCTAACCAGACTGGAGGAGTGGTCAGAGAGGTGGCAGTTGGAGTTCAATGTGAAGAAGTGTAAGGTTATGCAGTTTGTGGCAAAGAACCCAATGAGAGAATACTGGTTGGTGGGTGAAGCTGGGGATCACTGAGGAGGAGAAAGACCCAGGGGTGAAGATAACAGGGAGCATGAACAATTCTGCCCAATGCAGGAAAGCAGCAGCGAAGGTAAACAAGATGCCGGGTGTATAGTGAGAGGGTTCTCATCCAGACAGTGGGAGGTGATCTTGCCCCTCTACAGGTCACTGGTCAGGCCACACTTGGAGTACCATGTGCAGTTCTGGAGGCCATACCTGAGGCAGGCTATCAAGCTACTGGAAGGAGTGCAGTGGAAAGCAACGAGGATGATACAGGGAATGGAGGGGAGTGACTACAACAACAGGCTGGGGGAACTGAATATGTACACCCTGAAGGAGAGGAGAGATAAGGGAGACATGATTGGAACTTTCAAGTATCTGAGGGGAATCAACAAGGATGGAGTCGGTGGGGTTTTTAAACTGAGAAACGGAAGGGACACTAGAGGGCATGGGCTAAGAATAGAGGGGGGGAGATTTAGGAGGGAGATGATGAGGCATTGCTTCACAGAGAGAGTGGTGTTGAAGTAGAATGCCCTACTAGAGAAGGTGATATCATGTAAAACTGTGGGTAGCTTTAAAAGGGCATGAGACAGAGAACAGGGGAGAGTACAGGTGGGTGAGGCTGAGAATGGCCGTGGGTGGACAGAAGGGGAGGGGATGGGGCAGCTGCAACTTAGGGGAGCTAGCTGCACACTCAAGCAGATGTTGATGGACCAGGAGGTCTGTTTCTGCTGGCACATTCATATGTTCTTATGTTCGTATGTTCGTAGGGACAACTACACGCCAGGCATAAGCATGGGCCCATATGGGGAGCATACTAGGCTTGACTAGCAATCCTTTAGACTGCTTACCATCTTCAGAAACATCTAGGATAAGTATCTGGTGGGTCACATCTCTTTTCCACTGCATAGTTCCACTGATTATACACTCAGCATTTGGAGGAAGCACAATAGCAGAAGGGTCTTTCTTCCATACGACTCTGACAGGTTCATCCTTTTCTTGCTCTTTGGGTTGCATTTGAAGCTCATATGCCTTCTTCACCATAGCATGGATGTGCAATGCTCTACCAGTTTTCTTATGCTGTCACTCCTTGCACAATTGGGCAAGGTGACCAAACATGTGGGCATTAGTGCCAGTCAACACAAGTGTGCCATCATACAGTCCAGAAGGAGGGCACACTATAGCTAACGTTTCTACAGGATCTCCCACACCAGCAACAGAAGATGGAAAAGAAAGCTGCACTTTGAGATAACCAAGATATGGGTACGATTTATCACTCAGTCCCCAGACATGTAGTCCACCAAGGGGTTGCAACGGATAGATGGACAAGTGCTGATCATACCATTCTTTGAAAATTATGGTTACTTGAGACCTGCAGTCTAGTACTGCCCTGGCAGGGATTCCTTCAGCAAGAACAGTAGTCTCCATAGAGGGACCTACCAACTCTGCTCAGTCTAGAGAGGTATTGACAGAAGGCTTAACTGCAAATCTGGCAAAGTAAGGCTTGTATGAAGACTTAGCTGGAGGCTATATTGCTTTACCTGACTTGGTTGAGCAGTTTAATAGTTACTTTGGGCAAATCCTCAGGGAATTGGCACCCCCATTTTGTGTGGCCATCCTCCCCACAGAGGTAGCAGAAAATGCCAGGCTTAGGATTTTGGGCTTAAGCAGGCTCCTCGGTTAGCTTGCCACTCTTATATGGGCCGGACTTAGAATCATCTGGCTGCATAGAGAGCTAGTCATGCCCTCCAAGCCTTTTCCAAGACAGGCATTGATGGAAGGATTGAGCAAGGTCACTTACTAAAGCTCTCAATTCCCTTATTTATTTCAACATGTCACTGTTACCTTCCCCACTAGGAACCTGAGCACTTGCACCTTTTATGGTGGTCTGGACTTCACTGGCTGCCTCGGCAGCATTCATTCGAGAGATCTGGCCTTCTGCCATTTCTACAGCACTCTGAGCACTTGTTTTCAGCTCTCTCAGTTCTTTTAATAAATCTTTAAATTGCTGTGGGTCAATGACAGTGTCTTCTTCACTTGTTTTTCAGAAGCCTGAGCCACTCTGGCAGCACCTGCATAAGTACCCAAAAGTTCCTCCTCATTTTCAGTCTCTTGAATCTATTTCATGAGCTAATAATAAGCAGGAGGGTTGTCCTTTTGGTCTTGAGACCTTAACTTTAATATTAACACCCTGAAGAATCTAGCAGACTTTAAAATATGGTCTAGTCTCATTTTGTTTAGATCACTAGCCAATTCCCCACCTTTCCTGTGAGCTCTCTGCAAGGCTCTTTCCAGCTGGGTAACATAGACAAACAAAGGTTCACTTTTGCACTGTTTAGTGGACTTGAATTTCCATATTAAGTCTTCTCCAGATTCAGTACTACCAAATACACCCTCTAGGGCAGACAAATACTCCTGTGCAGAAGCATCAGGGTTAGTAAACCTTAGGAATAGAATTGCTTCAAGTGCAGGGCTCCTTAAACTTTTCATAATTCTTTTCCTTTTCTCATCCTCTGTACACTGCCACTCTAGTACAAGGGGTGAGGCATAGTCCATCCACGTTTCCAGGTTATCCTCCCTATTAGGTGTGGGAAGGGTGCCAGAAAATACTTGTAACCTGCAATAAGAATCAAGGCTCACTGAAGGCATGGGCACAGGTACATGCATAGGTGCAGGTGTAGATGCTGGCATAGGAGTTGATGCAGGTGCTGGCACAAGCACTGAGGGAGGGGCACCACCAGAAGTCTCTAACACTCTTTTTAAGTCCTCAAAAGTTTGTCCCTCTGAAAGCAACAATCTCCCAAGTTTTTCTTTTCACCCTTCTGATCTTAGTGACACCCCCAGGCGTGGACATTACACTACGCATGGTGATGACTTTCCAGGCTAACGTGGACTCATCAGGGATAATGGAACTATGCACTCTTTCACTGTCCACTGGGTTACTTCACTCCACTAGTGCCGTTAACATCTGTGCAATCAAATCAGTGATTTGGCCCTTTATGACAACTCAACCAAGGCATTTGACTTTAACAAGAGCTCCCTCAATAGTACTCTTATCAGTGTCCAGGGGTATAGCTAGGAGTAATAACTTTTTTTTGGGTCAACCTCTTCTGCCTCACACAAACAAAGCAGATAATGCACAGCCATTTTATTAACAGGAAACTCAAAACTAGTACCGGTCACTTTATCCATTCTGGTGCTAACCTTCATGTGGGGCCCAACTGGTAAACAGGAGATCCCAGTGGTGCCTCCAAAGATATAACCGGGGCACCACCTTCCAACAGGCTACTACCCCTGCCTGCTTCCCTGGATGCAGGTCGAGGGGAATGAGTTCTGGTTTTGATGGATTAAGGGGCTCAATACCAACAAAAGTACTATTTGTACGGTGCCTCCACCCAGAATAACTTTTAAGTGGGTTTGATAACAAGCTAGCACAACCCTCTGGGATGTTGCACTGATCAACAGTCCCTGCCAGTGGTCCCACATGTGGATTTGCACAAAACACTTTATTTGGCATTCAATGGTACAATTAGTGGCTAGTACTAATAATATGTTCACAGTAACACAATAACCAACAGAGTCTGGATTCCTGGAATACACCCTGTGTAAAGTACCTGTAAAAGATAGTTATTAACAACACCAATGCACCTTTTAGTTTCCCACAATGAACTGGTACTTAGTAACAGTATGCTCATGGACCAGTATAACATTTAAACAATAAAACTGATTTATTTGGGGAATTTGACTAAAGGGAAGGGGATGTAAATCAAGATTTAACTTTAAGGCAATTAGTTTGGTTTTGTAAAACACATTCAAATATCATATTTAACATCCTGGACATTCCAGTTACTGGTATCCGAGTACCCAGGATTTATTAAGTTGCAGGCCTGAGGCATTGCAGCTGGTTGGCTGGTGTTGCAGCTGGTTTGGGCCCTTAAATAAATAAATGATTATTGCTCTTTTTGCACTTGGCTGTAGCAACATCAACAACAACTTTAAACCTCACAGAAAATTATAATCCTCAGGCCTGATGGCCTGTAAACAGTCTAAACACCAACATGAACTTAGAAAACAAATCAGATGGTAAGAAATAGTTTAATTATTGTTGCAGGAACAAACCCTGTTGTTACTCACTGAACCAGGACCTCAGGATCTGGAATGGTTACCAGCCTGGTTCCCTTCAAAACCAGATTCAGCTTTCTGATTCTTAGCTGCAGGCTAAAGATTTTCATCTTTTTTGGCAAGGAACAACATATAGGGACTAGGGCTAGAACAACTCACTCCCACTTCATAGCTTCCCACCCAGGGGTGGCCGCAACCCATGATGATCTTCATCACAGAAGCTGACTCCCCAAACTGGGCTTCTAGCATTTTTTGTTTCAAAGGCAGCAACAGTCCTTTAGAAGAGTTGTTTGACATCACAGGTTTAAATTCTGGCACAGTCTTAGGCCACACAGCTTACCCGCTGGCAATCTGCAGTCTGTGGTACGTAACTGGCAAAAATATGTTTCAGGTCTCCCCCTTTGCAAATGGGCTAGAGACAATTCCAGTAGCCTCAGGCTTCAGTTTCAAACAGTGTTCTCTGGGACAAACAGATCTCTTACCAAAATACAGCCTGGTGATCTTCAGATTCACTGACACACTTCGGGCAGAAATCTCAGTTCAGCAGATATCATCTTTTCTCTCTGTTTTGGAGCTTTGAAAGTTATCTAGAGGTGTTCAAAACTGCCAAATTTCGTAACATGAAATATTTTGTGTAATTCATCTGTTTCACAAAATTTTTCATGGAAGCGAAATGCAGAATGTCACCCACAAAGTGAGAAATTCTGCCCGCCAAATGATGAAATTCACCACTTGGGGGTGAAATTTTGCATTTCATGGGTGAAATTTTGCAACTTCGCACCCCACAAAATATTTCACGGAATGGCTGAACTATGTGAAATATTTCGCACAGTGAAATTGCCAGTTTCATGGGAATTTCGCACATGAAATTTTATTTCACAACATCTCTAAAGTTATCTGCAGCACTTGGCAGTTCAAACAATCCATGCAGGATTTCAGGTTGTGGAGAGGTAAGCAGGCCTCTCCCCGAATTCTCCGAGCTGAGTACAGAGCCTCCTCTCAGAATGGAAGCTCGAGCCAGACTAACTCTTCAAGAGGATCTTTTGACTGACTGAAAACAGAATCCAGAAATCTGGTTGGCTGCCCTGGCTGTCAGTCATAGTTCTAGTGTCCTGATTGGTTAAATGAGTGTCAAGCATACAGTTCACAGTTTCTCCCAGCAGCCATAATAAAGGGACTCAGAAGGACCCCTTGAGTTCCGATTGGATCAACAGCAGGATCAAAGTATCAACATGGCAGATGGCTGAGCAAAATGTAAACAGTCCCAAACATTAAAGTTCACTTTAGACATAACAGTTCAGATTTAGCATTACATTTTTACAACATTCTATAGAGCTTCATCCACTCTTGTAAGTGACTATACAATGGAAACCATAGGAGTGCTGCCTGGCCGGGTGCAAGCTTCATTTCACTTGGACCCAGCACAGGCTAGACACTGTGTACACAAGGCTGAACTTCCGAAAGGTATCCTGTGATGGCATTAATTCACACATTCACAGAGGTACCAGAAGCACAGCAATACTTTACCTTTGGATTTTCAGTACTGGACTCTAGTCATGTTCAAGAGGCAGAACACAGGCTGGATCTTTGCCTGGCAGAGGGCAACACAGTGCCCAGGGAGACAATCCAAGGTAAGCCCACCATTTTGAGGGGGGTCTGTTACACTAAAATAACTGGAAATGTCTTCTATATATTTACACTGTCAGCGTTTTGATTGTGTGCAGAGTTTGAAAATTATAATGGGTCGAACAGCCATGCCATTGTCTGTTGGGGCTCTGGGACATGACCCTTCAATTCACTTTTTTATAAAAATTACCCTGGCACAGCAATGACGTCGGATGAGCACTGGTCAAAACACAATGTTCAATTACTTTTTTTGGGGGGGGGATAGACCTGTTTACACAGCCAAACCATCCACAAACAGGAAGACTGCATACCAGTACTATAATGACCCATATGTATCTGACATCATTGCTCCGCTAGAGAACTTCTGGAAAAAAAAAGCACATTGAAGGGTTGTGTCCGAGAGCCCAACGGCAGTCATTTCCTTTCCTACTGAACAGAAATGCATAAAATGTAAGTGCTAGACTCCAATCAAAAATGATTTACATTTGAAAAGCAGTGAACAAACTGGAATATGCACGATTCCCAACACATAGTACTCTCGTCTTTCAGCTGAGTGAATATGAGAACTCAGTAGGGAGGCTGTGATGTATGCACTGTCTTGACCCTGGAAAATCAAGCAGAGAGCTGCTAAAAGAACAGTCCTTAACAACAGCTGTTTTCTATTGAGATCAGAACTGCACACAACTATATGAAATAAAGTTCTTTACACAAAATGACCCTGGCAAAATGTGGACGTGAAACTACCTTTAGAACAGGTTTCACATAACACACCATACACACACATGAGATTTTCAGACACTTTTTATTACATTTCATGGAGCACTCAGCATGGAATCACTTATGATAGAGGTGGAAGTGCTTTGTGACAAATATAAGCAGTAAAGCTGGAATCACAGCCTGTAAAAAACAGGAAAACAGATTTACAAATGCTGTGCAAATTAAAACAAGCCTATTACAATCACACACAACCCACCTATAAAACTCATAGCAATGTCTGATCCTGAAAACCATCAGTAGTAAGAAAAAAGAAAAATAAGATACTAGGCATTTATATAAATGATTTATTAGAGAACTATCAATTGGAATCAAACCCAAAACTCAAGCCACTTGTATTGATGGTTGCTACCTGTCCCCGACTACACTACCAACTCCCCCCCCATCCCGAAAGTGGCAAACTGAATGAAGATAAAAAAATTTACCTTCAAAGAGCAACGCTTAGCAAGTACAATAGAAACACACATTAAACAATATATGAATACAGAAGCTGTTCTCATAAAAACCGCAGTGACAGTTGCAGTAACATGCCACTGCACACATAAAGGAACATGCAATAAACCCATAATAAACATGGCTGTTATAAACACTGCCCAACATAAATTCAAGTGTGAAAAAGACTGAGTACATCAATAACAAATGTCACTGAAAAAAACATACAGAAATAGGATAGGAATAATTTAGAGCAGCCCAAAGCACTACAGCACCCCCCTCTCCCGCGCTCAGGTTATTTCAAGAATCAGTTGTGCACGAGCTCAGCAAACATTCTAAACTGAAGTGAGAGTGAAAAAATGATCAGTTTCCTCCACACAGCAGCATATACTACAACGGAGGAGTACACCAAAGGAGTACAACCTACAATACTAGAGACTCAAAATGCAGCTTGAATCCATAAAAAACAATTGCAGTAAGACATACAAAAAAAAAAAAACAAGAAAAAGGAAAAAAAAAACAGTGAGCTAAAGAAATGTCATCACCAAACTCCAGCTTATTAAAAACTGATTAACTCATGACCCAAATGGAAGTACAGTACTTCAGTCAGGTAACAGTCAACAATAGAACAGTAAACTCACTAAGTGAAGAAACTGATACTGAACAACAACAAGATAGCAATACAGACTACAGCAATACTTAATCTGACATCATAACTGAGCAGGTCACAGCAAAAGATAACCTCAGAAATTGTGCTGGGAAAACTGCACACCAGAATGAGCCCAAAACAATCCCACCATCATCAGCAGCAAACAAACAGACATCCTCATCTTCAGCATTACTGACTGAGTCCACTAAGACAGAAACACCACAAAGACAGGAGCTTCAAACCATCAACTATGAAGACATTGACAGCTCTATACATCAACAGGATAACATCAACACAACAAAAAAAAATGTCAGATGTTGTAACAGTAAAAATGTATTCTTCACAGACTTTTGGAGAAGAGCATGCATTACATGACATTCCATCACATGACATGGCAGGATATCTGTCACTACTTTGTCCATGCCAAGAAAAAGTATGGAGATGAACACAAACCACTCACACTACGATCAGTATATCAAAGCCTTGAGAGAGACACCTAAAAAGCATCATGTACCCAGAGTCGATAACAATATCAAAAATATTTGAGAAGACACAAACAGTGCTACAATCAAAACAGAAACAACTAAAAAGCTTCATCAAAGGAGCTTGGACAAAAGCTGCAGATGAGCTAAGTGATGAACTTGTTGAGAAACTTTATCAAACACATCAACTAAGGCACCATACTGCACAGTCACTCCGCAATACAATGTGACTGACTGTAAGTATTCATTTTGGTGTATGAGGGAACACGGAAATGTATATACAATGGGGAGATATCCAGCTGCAGGAAGATGAAAATCATGTTCAATACTTGGAATATGTCCAAGAGCAACAGACCAAAACAAGATCTGAGACAAAACCAAAAGAAATCAGAAAGATAAAACCCTGGGCTTACACAACACCATCACAGGTAGAAAATGCCCAATTGCAAACTATCAGAAATACAAAAGTCAATGTCCAACAAAAGCTTTCACTCCTAAATCACCATTTTTTTCTTGCCATAAATGTCAACGATTGCCTATACAGTGTACTAACTACAGTGGTAATCGTACAAAGGTTTACCAGTAGCACTGTATGCTGAGTGTTGTGCAAACGCAGTACCCATTGAATAACATGTATACTGCTACCATGCAATGATGCGTGGTGTGCAATACTGGTATACTTTCATGTGACTACCACTGTACATGGTTCAAGTGTCAGCCAGTGGGAATCAACAGACTAGCATCCACAGTGAAAAACATGATCTCTGATGCCCAAATTAAAACAAATAAAAAAATGAGAAACCACAGCACCAGAAAGCACCTGATTAAAAAATTAAGTGACAGTGGCATAACTCCAAATGAAATGATCCAAATATCTAGTCACGAAAACATTCAAAGCTTAAATGACTACTCAAAATTTAATGATGTCAAACAACTCCACATCTCTAATGTCCTCAGTGGTGCAAGAAGCACAGTACCTAATGTCCTCAGTGGTGCAACTATCACAGTACATGAAGAAACAACTACGTGCAAGGCAACAATCCAAATGCATAAGAAAGGTTAAGCTCTACCAGGTTCCCATTTCCAGAATCTGGTGTTTAATGCAACAAACGTGATCTTCAGTATAATATAGGATAAGCTAATAACTAATCTTTTTCATTTTTTGTGTGTGCTTTTGTATTTTTTTTTCTTCAGTCATGCCCTGTATGGACCACCTTGCCACCATCACTACCAGTCCTGTTATTTCAGGTTCACCAATGATTCACCTCTACTGTGGTCCTGACAGGTTGCTGTCTGTGGCAAGGTGGCAAGGACTCCCTTGACCCACAAGGACCAGACTCAAATTGCAGGAGCTGCCTGAGTTGTCAGGTGCAGGTTGTGAGGATGCCAATGATCACCATGCATGCCATGAGACATTTTCTGATTTTTATCCATGGGACATCCCGTTCACTTGCCACTTGTCCCTCACCTTCTCAGCTTGGGCTGCCTTTAATCTGACATCTGCCAGAGGCGAGTCAGGCATTGGGCTGTACCTTTCCCCACCAACCCCCTTCCAAGGGAGGATTGCAGACCTTCATACATTCAATCCTCATCCACTGGCTGGTCCTCACTTCATATGAATGAACTAGGCCCCCCACCCATAAAACCACAGAGAAGTATGTTAAGAGAGATTGAGACAGTAGAGAAGCCAGACACACAGCTGCATCAGCTGCCTAGCCCTAAACCAAAACATCACACAATTGCAGGATGGGCATCACAGCAGTGCTACTGTGAGTGTTGGTATCACAAAGACATCAGCCATAAGTCCCATTTATGGAATAGAACACCAGTGTAAACATACTATTCAGTCATCATGCCACAACAGGCTGTACAGGCTTTCAAAAGAAACACTCCCACACAAGCAATAATAAAACAAAACACACACACACACACAAAACATAAGGTTGAGATGATACTTAAATAACAATGGCTGTACTTTTCTCTACAGGTAATCAGTATAAGAATAAAAAATGTAAATACTACAATGTCATCAACAGTGACTCCTGTGGTGAACTAGCCACTGCCAGTCATTATTTTACAAATATCTCTGTTGCATATTGGTTTTCTTATGTGATTTTTGGTATGATAAAATACCACAAAGGAATGCCATGTTTTGTTTTTTAAACAAGGAGTGCACAGGGTTACTGAAAAACCCCAAGAAATGAGAGAAGGTCTTGCCAAATGTGTGACATTCCTAATTTAATCAGGAAGCTCAAAAGTACAGCCTCCTAGGGAAATTATGTTTATCCCACATCTAAGAACAGTCTACTGTCAGTAACTAACAAGTACATCTTCAAAGGGTTGGGGGTCCCTGCTTAGCTAATTGGTATAATAAAATCCCTGGATGAGAGAAGCTATTTCCCCAGTCATAAACCTTTAAGATCAAAAGGGAAATGGTCTTAGACAAGAGGTGATAGAAAAGGTTCCCAAAGTACACTGACATTTTTTTTAAAAGTGCCAGGAAGTGAAGGTATGTGTCCTGTAGTAAGACTTTTGGGGAAGGTGCATAAGTGACACCCAGTGGCCTGAAATGGAAGGGCCAGCCTCTATTGCCAGACTGTGGTTGATCAACCCTATAAAAATACCCAAGCACAGACACTCAGGGTCATTTTTGCTTGGACACTGTCTCTCCTGAACACAAAAACAACTGCCAGCACATAGACTGCCTAAGAACCAAAGGTTGCTACAGAAAGACTGAAATATTTTGCCAACCAGCTATTCTCTGGACTTTGGAATCTTCATATCTAAGGTAGAACTCAGCTAAAAGTTTTATTATTTATTTATTTATTTAGAGCTAGGATTCATACCTTTGAGCAACAGCTCTTTACATAGGTTCCACGTCAAGGAAAAGTGCATAGCAAACAGAGCATTAGAAATACATTACATACAGGAAAGTCACTGATTACAGGCAGATTACAACAAGTTATTTCTAGTTAACAAAAAACACAGAGAGAACAAATGGTATGTAGCAGACATCAGGGAGAATACAGGGAAAGCAAAGGGTACATAGCATACATCAGGCGGGTACTAGTATACCCTTGTCAGATAGCACTGGGTGACAGCCGGAGGTGTGCTGAAGGAGGCAGAGGGTGAAGGGAACCAGCCTAGCCAATCAATAGGTGGGAGAAGTGTGGTAGGTAGTGAGGGAGAAGGGGATGAGGGGAAGGAATGGGGGTAGGAGGTAGCTAGGCAGGGGGTGGTAAGTGCTAGTAGTGGCCTACGGGGTCAGATGATAGCAGAGGGTGCAGGCTAAGTGTAGCATGGCTGGGCAACACTGGGGCTTAGCAGTAGAAATCACAAGTGGTGATTGTAAGAAGTTGATATTGTACAGTGGTAGTTATTGAAGTTTCCTACCTAGAGGTACCACCAAGGTACCACCGAGATACCACTGAGGTAATTTGCATTGACTGTAATGAGATCCTGCCTCATTCTGCCTCCATATACCTAGGTATACACCTCAGCACTGCAAAACTTTTCTATGACTACCACTGTACTTTGCACTTGAAGGGGCCTATTGTGGTGGTAGACCGTATTTCAGGCTGGAGTGAGTTCATCCAAAGTGGAGCTCAATGGGCAAAGGCACACTGTGCTACAGCTGTGCAGCACCTAGGGACATTGAACACTTGATTGTTTGAACTTCTGGTGTTTTGAGTGGGCTGATGTGGGCTGAGAAGATTCCTGACTTCAGTGGGCAGCATACCATGACAGATCTTCTTAGCTATCAAGCAGGTTTGGTAGCGGATTCTCTCATTTAGTTAAAGGCAGTTTGCTTGAATGTAGAGATCATAGGTGCATGTTAGGCATTTTCTTTTTGTACATGGTCCACTTCTTACTTTTCTATTTATTCTGTGACAAATTTGCCAAAGTCAAAAATCTTTTAGTTGTAAAATGTATGATTAGTAATTATTTTAGTAAAACCATTTGTTTGGTTAAGGAAACTTGCCTTGAGAGAATTTCTCATAGTGTGTATGACTGTAGAAGGTTATAAATAATCTGAGACTAAACTGTTATTGCCAAAGGGGTGTCATTCACAGCTGTTACCAAATCAAGGGTCTGTACCAGGGGAAAAGGCTGGATAAAGATAGGGGAAATATGAAAGTCTCAAAGAAGGATCTGTGGGAATTTGAACCAGGTTATTGTACGCCTTGTGGGAGAAGGCAAAATTAGCTTTACAATGGTACCCCCATGAGGTTGTAATGCCAGATCTGCTTTCTTGTGTAATGACAAAGAGAGGGTTCTTATTTGGCTACAAGATTCAAGACTGGTATTATACCCCACCCAGAAGTAAAGAAGGTTTCCTTGAAACCTCGTGGTGAGTGTTCAGTCATGACCTCGGTGAGCATTTTAGAAGCACATGGGGTGGGTGTCCCTGTTCCTCCCCATCTTGGATTGCACTTAAGGGTGGGCACTGTGAACCCAGTGGCCTTGACCCTCAGGAGTGGGTTCGTGACAGAGCTGGTGTGCAGAGGTGGGATCCAAAAGATCTGGTAGCAGTGAGATTCTAGAAATATTTTTGGCACAGGCATGACAGTTGGATTCGAGACCTGTGTATCAGATTGATAAACTGAAAACAATCCACACACAATCAAGGCAAAGAGTGGAAAAAATAATTTGGTCACAGTATAAAGTTCCCTACCTGTTTTCTTTTTTTTTTTTCAGTATAAGCCAGTGTAGTAATAGTTAGGGAAGAACATGACTTCCAACTGTAATGCATACACTGCAGACTATGTAAGGCAGTTGTGTCAGGACCGAGGGGTCCAGTACGAGGGTCTAACCAAAAAAGAACCTCATGGAGGCTCTTGTGGTAACATGTGAGCTAGCAGTTGCCCAGGACCTCGAGTTACTGCCAGTGACTGAAAAGGACCAGAGCGTAGGCGGGGGGGTGCCAGGGTCCATCGCAGAGTCTAGTCCCAGGGAGGACGACAGTGAGACCAGAAGGAATCCAGAGCCACAGCAGCAGCAGGGGAAGGTCACCACAGAGCTAGAGCTGGAAGGGATCAGGCTGCAGCTGGAATTGAGGAAATTGGAGCTAGAATTTGAGCACAGAAATTTTGAAGCACAGCTTCTGAGAGAGAAAGAGGCTGAGGAGAAATGGCACCAGCAAAAAAGAGAGCAGAGGAGGTTTGAACTGGAGATGCAGGAAAGAGAAAAATAGCTTCAGAGAGAGGCCAAGGAAAGAGAAAAACAGCATCAGAAGGAGTTTGTAATGGAGAAGTTAAGACTCCAACGACCAGTGCTAAATGAGGTAAGTGGCAGGGTTGAACCTGAACCTTCAGGGCTGGAGCGTAATTTAAATTCTAAATTAACAGCTGAGTTTAAAGAGGGAGAGGATATGGATGCATTTTGAATTCATTTGAAAAGGTCTATATTCAGGCAAAAATACCCACGGAATCCTGGAGCTTTCATCTCTCCCCGCTACTTACTGGTAAAGGGCACGAGGTGCTAGGCCAAATGGACAATCAGGACAGTTGCAATTATGAGAAACTTAAAACTGCTTTGCTTAAAAAGTATGAGTTAACTCCTGAAGCATACAGGGTTAAGTTCTATAAGCTCCATAGAAGCTCTGACATGAGCTATGAGGTACTCGCCACAAAGCAACATCAATTTTTGAAATGTTAGTGGGAGTGAGTAGAAGCAAATTCTGTGGAAAAAGTTGAAGAGGTTATGTTGCTAGAGCAGTTCTTTTGGGCTTGCCCAGCAGAATTGAAAACCTGGTTAGAGGATCGAGATCCAAAAACAGCACAGCAAGCTGCTGAGCTCTCAGACTGGTATGCTAGGAGCAGGCCTGCTCTGAAAGGAAGTGGAGCAGGTGCTGCAGTGCAGAAAGGGAAAAGCACACCTTCAGGGCAGCTAAAACCCTCACAGCCTGTGTAGAAAGGGGGAAGCCCCAAATTGCAAAAAAGGGATTTATCAGATAAAAGAAATGATGACTGCTGGTTTTGTAAACAGCCAGGGCACCTTGCTAGACAGTGTCCTACAAAGGCACAGAGTAGCCAAAGTGGTGCTTGAACAGAGTTGGGTTTGTTTGTATATCCCTTAAAGCATGTCTGTAAACATGAGGGAGTACATGCACCCGGTCACTGTAAATGGAGCATAGACCCATGGGTTAAGGAACAAGTGGGCATCCCTTACATTTTTTTTAATTTATTTTTATTAGTTCATTAATGAGACATGGCTGAAATATACATATAGAGGACTATCCAATTACATACTACTATTTAGGACAACTGTCCCTTAATAACAGGATACAGTATGTGCATTCACCATACAGAGATACCACGTCTGGGATAATCTTGTTACAAACTGTAATAACAACAAGAACCTAAATTATGCTGTGTTTAGTAAGAACAGGAGCAGCATGGTATTTTTGTAAATTGATTAATGTCCAGCATTAGTCCTTCAAAGGCAAGTTGGTCCCAAAGTTCAAGTTCAAGTTTATTGCAGGAAAACTCCATTGAGCAAGCTCATTCACAAGGAGGTCCTGAGATGGACATACAGTCAAATACATTAAGAGAATTACATGATATTACATAGTGTACATAAAGAGCTCCCCGGATACACAAAAATCATGATGGGAGGTGACACTAATTGTAAGACAATACATGGCATACATAAGGATTTCACCAGAGAAAAATAATGTTCCTGGAGAAAGTAACAGTAATTACATAACTGTACCTAACATGCTAAAAGAGTTCCATCAGATACACTGTTAATGGTGAGAGGTAGAGCTAGTTACATAGAGAGAAGGAGCCTATGATACCGTGTTGTAGCTAAATGGATGCCCCAAAAACGACTTTCAGTTTAATGACAGTTACAGGTATCTTTTAATTTGACCATGGCTAACCTTTTAAAAAAGTTAACAGGGACGATACTGGATAATTTCAGAGAGGATTGTAACCGATTCCAAATAGTTGGCAGCGAACATGAGATAGCGCATTTGCCAAAGGTAGTGCAGGTCCTAGGTACATCAAGGAGGGAAAATCAGACTTCCTGAGGGAGTAAACACTGTGTGATATGTGTACTAAGGAGGTTAGGTATTGCAGGAGTTTGTTCAGAAGAAGTTTTAGAGTCCAGATACCAGCATGGAGTGACCGTCTAATGGTCAGCGAGGGCCAGCCAACTGTGGCATATAGATCACAGTGATGGGTTTGGGATGGGGAGTTTGTAATAAAATGAAGGGAGCGGTGGTAGAGAACATCTAGCTTATGAAGACTGATAAGTGATGCGGAGTTGTAGATTATGTCACTGTAATCAAAAAGGGGAAGGCGAAGGACCTGTTACGGAAGAAAAAGCCTAACCTGGCTTTTAGCCTTTTAGACAAGTCATCAAGATGATCATTGAAGGAAAGCTTGTTGTCGAGCCAGAAACCAAGATATTTGAACTTTGAAACGAATTCCAATTGTTCACCTAGGGAAGTATTTATAAAGTCGTTAGGTAAAACAGGAATAGCAGAGGGGGAGGTACATGGGTGGAGGATCATGGCTTTCGTTTTCTTGGCATTAAGGAGCAACTTTGCATTAATCAGATTAAATCTATTTTCTAGTTGTGCAAAGTCAGCTTGGAGACTGTCCCTAACTCCTTCCAGTGAGGGACCAGATGTGTACAGGACTGTGTCATCTGCAAAAAAATGCAAGTGAGACTTGGTAATCTGGTGGTCAAGATTGTTTATATATAGGGAAAAGAGGACAGGGCCTAAGATAGATCCCTGTTGGACTCCCCTAGCAGTAGGTAAGGAGGACGAAAACAAATCCCCTGTTTTAACTTTCTGAGTCCTTCCCGTCAGGTAACTGTTGAACCACTGGGTTGTGGATGGAGTAAAGCCTAGGTTAGTAAGGCTGTGCACTAATAAATTGTGGTCTACTGTGTCAAAAGCTTTACTAAGATCTAAGAATACTACACCAGTGGTTTTCTTAGAGTCCATTGCAGATGTCTAATCATTAGTAACCTTGGCCAGAGCTGTAGTGGTGCTGTGATTTGGGCGAAAGCCAGATTGGAGATGGTTTAAGAGAGATTGAGTTTCAATATGGTTTTTCAGTTGTGCATAGATCAGTTTTTCAAAGGTTTTTGAGAGGATGGGCAGCACTGAAATGGGCCTATAATTATTGAGATCACAGGGATCACCCGACTTAAATAGGGGGAGAATATAAGCAGATTTCCAACACAAGGGAACTGTAGCGGTTGAGATAGAAAGGTTGAATATATGAAGTACTGGGATGGTAAAGTAGGCGTAGCCAAGTTTTAGGAATATTGGTTCTATTCTATCTTCCCCGGCACTTTTTTTGGTTTCCAGGTTAATAAGTGAATCCTCAACTTCCTTAAAGCTAAGAGGGAGCAGCTGAAATGAACAGGCTGGGGTATACGGTGAAGCATTCATGCTATCTAGGTTCTTTACTTGGGTGGCATATGGAGAGGAATCAAACGCTAGGCTGGCAGTGACGAAGTGGAAATTAAGTTCTTCTAGTATTTGATGGGAACTTTCAATAGCTGTTCCGTTGATGTGGATCTTAAGTGGAACAGATGGGGCAGTTGAGCAACCCTCGATTGACTTAAGGGTCTTCCAGATTTTGTAGGAGTTCCCTTTTGCCTGTTCTAGGGTAGAGACATAGTAGTTTGATTTGGTTGCCCAAATACGTTTGACGCAAGCATTCCTAGCTGCTCTAAATGCCTGCCAATCTAGGGGGCTCTTGGTGCACCTAGCCTGGGCCCATAGTTTGTCATGGTTTGTCAGTGCAATCTTGAGTTCTGGGGTAAACCAAGGGTGTGAATTTTTGCGCATCCGAACCTTAATAATGGGAGCATGTCTATTAACCAGTGAAGTAATGTTTCAGTTGAGAACATTAACAGCCTCGTCTACTGATTTTGCAAGGGAGAGGTCTTGCCATCTGACCTTACTTAGGTCGGTAAAATAGTTATCAGTATTGAACTTACAGAACGACTGTTTGGTAATGAATTTAGGGGGAAGGTTGACTTTAGCTTGTGATCTAGTACAGACTACGATATTGTGATCACTCATATCATTATGAAACACCACTGTTTGTAGAATTTTGTGTGGGTGGGTAGTTGATATAACGTCTAAGAGTGAGCTATTGACTGTTTTTAAGGTATTAATCCTAGTTGGTTCACTAATTAGTTGGGCAAGGCCAAGTTCATCACAAAGTGATTTCAAGCCAAGAGATTTTGATGATAGCCAATCCAGGTTGAAGTCCCCAAGGATTATTGTTTCTGTATTAGCATTAATGATTAGAGTTTTGAGGGGCTAAGGATATCAGTTCCGGCAGCAGGTGGTCTGTATCCACCTATGACAGTAATGTTGTCAGAGGAAGGGAGATGGAGCTTCAGTGAAACAATTTCGTATTCCTTATGTTTAGATTTGGTAATAATGTTGCTAATTGTGTACTTAGATTTGACATAGACAACTACGCCACCCCCCCAGAGTCCCTGTCCACCCTGAACAGAGTATAACCCACTAGGTTAATTTGGTGGTCAGTAATGTTTTTATTAAGCCATGACTCAGTGACAATGATGAGGTCAGGTTCGGTATGGATAGCCCAGGCTTGTAACTGGGTTAGTTTTTTGGGCAGACTCAATATATTAACCATCATTATTTTTAATCCTGGTGCAGCTGCAGATTCTATTGGGGAGGAGAACAGCGAAGGGGGGCCTGGATTTAGCTCGACATTGCCTGAGCAGAGAAGGAGAAGGAGCAATAATTTCTTTAAGGAGATCAAATGTGACCTAAGGACTTTTTCCTTTCTGTCTGGCTGATATTTGTTATTGAGGATAGCAACTGTACATTAATTGTGAATGTGCTTGTGTTGCAATTTGGAACTAGGAGAAGGAACACTTTAAGGGACAACGGGGAAGGAAGAAGGGAGAGTAAGAAAGAAGAAGGTGGAGAGTGGGTAAAGGGAGGGGGGCATGAAGAGTAGAGAGTAGTATAATGGCCAGAGACATAGTAGGTGTAGTTTTTCATGGTAGTGCTCATATATTGAGTTGTGTTGGTGTAGCATATGTCAGGAACAAAGATTATCAGTAACAGACACACTACAGTGTAATGTGCCATGACTCTCAGATAAGTGTGGTTTAAAGTTAATGTCGAGATAGGGCTGATTGAAAATGTAAGAGAAAGTGAAGGGCTTCTTCTTCTTTTAGATTTTTTTTTTCAACCAGACAGTAGCCTATAGGATGGCTAAATAAACAGAGAGGGCATGACCGCAGTGTATTTAAAGGAGGCCTGGGAGGGGTTGCAGGGGGTGGGTCGAAAATCAACAGTTGAAAGCACTCAGGAGTAAAGTCAGCAACAGGGTGGGGGACTGGGCCAATCAGAGGCTTTTCACAAAAGGCGCCCGAAATCTGGTTGGCTGCCTTGTGAGTCGTACCTTCTGAGGAGCTGAATCCGCGTTCTGGGAGGCTGCCGTCGGCAATCGGATCGCCATCGGGCTGGTGACCGGGAGTCCTGGGGCTTGCCCTGTTCAGGGGCAGTAACTAAGGGAGACAAAAGGCAGGAATTTATAGGGATTCTAGTGGTGTGGCAGGCTGAGGAGCCAGAGATCAGGAAAATTTACAGGACAATGGGACACTTAGAAAAGGCGCCAAGGGCGGCAGGGGGTAAAATACTACAGTCTAACAAATCTTTAGAAGGGCTGGTAATCACTTGCAAACATTCAATCACTTGTAACAGTTGTTTCTAAAGCAGACTTCACTATCTTTTAAACATACTTTGTGCTAAACAAAAAATCAACAGTAGAAAGCACTCAGTAGTAAAGCCAGCAACAGGGTGGGGGACTGGGCCAATTGTAGGCTTTTCACAACAGGCGCTCGAAATCTGGTTCGCTGCCTTGTGAGCCGTACCTTCTGAGGAGCTGAATCCGCATTCCGGGAGGCTGCCGTCGGCTATCGGATCGCCGTCGGGCAGGTGACCGGGAGTCCTGGGGCTCGCCCTTTTCAGACCTTTGACACCATGCATAGATTCATAGGTTCATAGGTGTTTGTGAGTTCGATGGCAAGCCCATTTAGAACTCGATGCCACAAACTAGTGGGCAGAGATATATTTTCTGTTTCCCATATGTAAATCCAAGTTTATTTTAAGCTGATCTAGTTTGTCACATGCTATCACAACTAATGGCAGGGTGTTCCAGATTGATGGTATTCTCTGAGTGACAAACGTATTCGTTTTTAATGTCTTATTGATATCAGTTTTTAATTTTAGTTTATGAGACCTAGTGTTGTTATTTGTGGGGTGCCATTCTCGATATAATGTTTCGAACAGGGCGAGGTCTCTGGTGGCCCTGAATACTAAACAAAGATCTCCTGTGAGTGATTTATATTCAAGTGAATAAAGCCCTAACATTCTGAGTCTTTCAACATATTCTGTACTATGGAGATTACTGATATGTCTAGTCAGTCTCCTCTGCACTTTTTCGACTTTGGCTAAATTACCAGATGAAGTGGGTGCACAAAAAGGGGCACAATAATCAATATATGACCTAACCAGGCTAGTGTATAAAGTTATTAGAATTTCAGGCTCTTGACTCTTTATATGTTTTAAAATGCATAATATTATTCCATGTCATTTTTTAACTGTTTTATTATTGTGTTCTGTACATTTTAGATAATTAGTAATGGTTATCCCTAGATCTTTTTCTGAGATGACAGTCTGCAACTAAATATTATTTAAGGAATATGTAGCTAATTTGTTGTTTTTTCCCCGAGGTGCATAACCTTACATGTAGCCGTGTTAAGCACCAGTTTGTTATTGGTGACCCAGGCAACCAAATTATTCAAATTGTATTGAAGCATTTTTATGGATTGCAGGTTATTTACAATACAGCCTAGTTTGGTGTCATCTGCATACTTGTTTAACCATACACCATTTGTTGTTACCATGCTTGAGACGAGAATATTAAACAGGACAGGGCCCAACACTGAGCCCTGTGGTACCCAACTGGTGACTGTGCCCCATTTGGACTTATGCCCAATGATGTTAACTTGTTGCATTCTGTCCATAAGCCATGAGTTTATCCATCTAATAATGTTAGGGTGTGAATTAATCTTTATCAGCTGTTCAATCAGTACTTTGTGGGAGACTGAATCAAGGGTCTTTTCATAGTCCAGAAAAATAACATCCACTGGTAATGTACTATCCAAGGCCTTGCTCACCGGTTCGAAGAAATGTATTAGATTATTCTGACTAGATCTACCATATGTGAAACCATACGGAGTGATATCGACTTGTCACTGTGAACAATATGCTCATTAATTTTAAGCTGCAATAATCATTCCATGATCTTGCCTATACATGAAGCCAGGCTAATTGGTCTGTAATTAGCAACCTTCTGCTTGGTGTTTGCTGTTCTTATAGCTTTTTTTGTTTTATTGGCTTTTACTTTAAACCTCTGCCAATCCTCATTACATTGTTTTTTACTGTGTTTATTAAAAGCCCTTTTTTATTCTTAATTCGTTTCTTTATATTGCTGGAAAGCCACAGGAAGACCCTTTTTTTACTGTTATATTTATTTCGGTCAGGTACCCAGGTATTTATGCAATACTCTACTTTCTTTTTAATAACCCTCCACATGTTTTCAGTACTCAAATTTTGGTGTTCACATTCCCATTTCCATTCTGTTAAGTATTTCCTAATTTGGGGATAATTAGCCTTATAGAATTTTTTTTGTTTTAGTGACACCATTTATTATGTTATTATTATTATAATATTTAAGGGACCATAAGACCATACAGTGGTCATTATCCCCAAGTGATTCTAGGACTTTCAGGGATTCTATGGAATGTTTTATATTTGTAAATATTAGATCAAGTATGTTATCCTGCCTGGTAGGTTTGATGATGAGTTGTTCTAAGTCATGTTGTATTATAATATTGATAAATTTATTATTCAACCCACTTTTCCCCTTAAGAGACTGCCAAGATACATTTGGCAGATTGAAATCCCCCATTAATACAAGATCATCAAAATCTTTCATGTTCTATGAATGTCCATAAAATTATTATTACTAGCAATATGTAAGTTAGGAGAATGGTAACAGAGACAGATGGACAAGGTTCTAATGTCAGTTTTAATTGTTGCTTGGATTATCTCTGTATCAGGGGCTAAAATGGCATGTTCAGTTACTTCATAACTATTTAGGTTGTCCTTTATATAAAGGGCAACCCCACCTCCTCTGGTTATAGTCCAATTTTTAAGTATAGTAGTGTAACCAGGAATGTCAACCCCCCAGTCAGAGTCAGAGAATCAAGTCTCTGTAACACCACACATGTCAAAATATTTGTGTAGAATGTATTTAAGTTTGTCTATTTTATTTCTTAAACTTCTTGCATTAACAAGCAGGACCTTGAATTCCCTAAACTTATTCAGTGACACAGGTATGGTGGATGATATTTCACTAACATTAGAGACTCTAATATCTCCAGTTGGTATATGGTCATTTACAGCATTACTAATTTCCAGGTTATGTTCTATTATGATCTGACCCCACAATTTTAAACAAAGAGCAGGTTATTCCTCATTTCTTTGCATCGTCCCCTCTCTCCAGCTCAACATTTTCTAACTCAATAACTGTTTAATTTTTGAAATGGCTCATTTTAACTCAACAAAGCAATCAAAGGACTGCTATAAGCAAATACAACAGGAAGATTTTTATTAAAAAGTCTCTAAGTCCAATAGCAAGAATCTATCTACAAAAGTAGTCATTAAACTGTCAGAGAGTTCAAAGAGGTCTTAGTCAAACCCAGGAGGCCTTTCTCAAGTTTCACCCTCTTCTTTGTGCAGGTCTTCAGCCATAGTTGAATTCCTTGAGGCAGTCGCAAATCCAGTGGCCCATTTACTGGCATCGATTGGGTCAGAAAAAAGGTAGGCTTTTCCCACCTGGACAATTCACAGATAAGCTGGGTAGATCCTTGTATGGGAGATTTCAGCATCCCTCAGCAAATGCCTCACCCCATTGAATTATTTGCAATGTTGTCTCATCATGTAGCTAATGTCCGGGAACAGACAGACTTGGTGATTGTCCAGCATGATATGGCTAATGCATCGTGCCAACTGGAGGATCCGGTCTCTCTCACCCACACCCGACATTACTGTCACTAATGTTTGGGGTTTGAAAGAATACTGCTGTCGGCCTCAGAGGGTGATACGATAAACTTTTTGAATTTCCAATATCGGTTGTGCACCAGAAGGTAGGAGTTTCTCCATCAAAAAGCCTCTCAAGAACATCCACTAATGATCCCCTTCACTACCCTCCGGAACACCCAGGAGCCTGATGTTAGTCACATTACATAGTCCCCTCTCTCCAGCCCAGCAGTTTCTAACTCAATAACTGTTTAATTTTTGAAATGGTTCATTTTAACTCAACAAAGCAATCAAAGGTAAGCAAATACAACAGGAAGATTTTTATTAAAAAGTCTCTAAGTCCAATAGCAAGAATCTATCTACAAAAGTAGTCATTAAACTGTCAGAGAGTTCAAGGAGGTCTTACTCAAATCTAGGAGGCCTTTCTCAAGTTTCACCCTCTTCTTCCTGCAGGTCTTCAGCCACAGTTGAATTCCTTGAGGCAGTCGCAAATCCAGTGGCCCATTTACCGGCATCGATTGGGTCAGAAAAAAGGTAGACTTTTCCCTCCTGGACAATTCGTAGATGAGCTGGGTAGATCCTTGTATGGGAGATTTCAGCATCCCTCAGCAAATGTCTCACCCCATCGAATTATTTGCAATGTTGTCTCATCATGTAGCTAATGTCCAGGAACAGACAGACTTGGTGCTTGTCCAGCATGATATGGCTAATGCATCGTGCCAACTGGAGGATCCGGTCTCTCTCACCCACACCCGACATTACTGTCACTAATGTTTGGGGTTCCAAAGAATACTGCTGTCGGCCTCAGGGGGTGATACGATAAACTTTTTGAATTTCCAGGATTGGTTGTGCACCAGAAGGTAGGAGTTTCTCCATCAAAAAGTCTCTCATGAATATCCATTGATGATTCCCCCTCACTACCCTCTGGAACACCAGGAACCTGATGTTAGTCACATTACATAGTCACTTACACTTATTAATTTGAATTTGCACTGATAAAGTACTAAAGAGTAAATACTATTCTTCAGTACTGAGATAAATGCAGCACCTATCCCTAGCATCTAAGGTTACCCTTATTTGGGATGAGCTAACCTGGATAATTAATCCTTGAATATAAAGTGGTGCTAGGGAATGGTACTTCACTATCTCAGATTTAACACTTTGATAGTAATTCATTTAATTTATTTGTTTTTTTTTCTATAGTGCACACCTGCTACTAGTGGTATATAGGGGATGTGTATTGTGCTTGTAGCCACTCCCCCAATGAAGAGGTTTTTTTTTACCTCAAAGCGCTGGGGCACAGCAGGCTTGGTAAACTGGTTTTCTGATGGTCACTATTAGTGTTTAAATGCATCATTGGCACAGTATGTGGGTAAAATACAGAACAATTTTATCTCTGTAGTGGAGTGCTTGCTTCCCTGCTTATACTGTTAGCACTATGGGCCTGGTTCTCAATTGACTCCATTCTTGCTTGCAAATGTTGTAGTTCCTTCACCATGAGGGAAGTGGCTACCCATGGCAGAGTCAGCCAGTTTACCCACCTCATGGACTTTAGTTTTGAGGCCATCCATAGTAGTCTCCGATACATTCACTCTAGCATTAAACCCCTCCACTTTCTGTGATAAACCAGTGATCGATTGAATCAGGGTCTGTATATTTGATCCTAAAGTAGAGAGGGTTTCTTCTGTACTGGGATCTGCCGCCTGTGCCTTTGATACCAAATGGGAGGACCGCACACCACCAGCACCATTTCCTCTGTTGGGTCTGCCTGCTGCTTTGTCTCACTTTGGATTCCCCATCTCAATGTATTTTGGAGTCAGAAATCCAATGCAGCTGTCAGAAATCACCCAAAACTAATAGATGTCTTGTTTTTATTGAATTAGCTGCACTGGGCGATGGAGCTGTTATTCTCTGAGTCTACACAGTTCGGGCTCTACAGGACCCCCGCTGGGCATCCCTTACATTAGTAAAAGGGGATTTGGTTGGGCTTGAACAGCTTATATGTAATCAATTTGTAACTGTGAAGGGATTCACTGGGGAGGAGAAAACTCTGCCACTTGCTAGCATTCTTTTGGACTGGGGGTGAGAAAAGAGAGACAGTGCAAAAAGTAGCTGTGGCACACAACCTTGTCCTGGATGTGATTATAGGGAACAATCTCCAGAAGGGGGTGGTGTGTGCAGTTACCTGCAGTCAGACAGCAAAGGCTGATAGTAGTTCTCTGAACCCCATAGAAGCCCCTGTGGAAAAAAAAATGAGAGGCTGGTTCCCCAGCCTGTGTCTCCTGACATGGAGAGTAGTAAAAGGGAGGTAGGACCTCCCCAGGTAGCAGTTCACAAGACAGCTACAGAAGGTTACTCCAAGGAGGGAGGGATAATAAATGGTCAGAGAGTTAGGGATGGCAGTGACCCTGAATGCCCTGCTGCTAGAGCTATGGACCCCAGTTTAGGAATGGAAGGGGACATGTCCCATGCCTTGGGAAAATGTGAAGATTCTGCTGCTGCTTAGAGAACTGACCCTAGTTTGGAGAGGCTGAGGGCTTGTGCAGAATCTTATGGGACACAGGGAGGTTTTTTTTTATTTATTTTTTATTTATTCAAGTCTCAGATTACAATCTGTGTGCTAAAAGCTCATTTGAAAAGGTTCCACGTCAGAAATTATACAAAAGTAGTAGTGGAAAAACACAGTCATTAAAAGGGTACACACGTGAGTAATAATAAAGTACAACTGCTGTTTTGTTCACTAATAAAATACTTTAGTAGTCAAATAGAGAATATACAACAAGGGTAGATAAGTCAGTATCAAGACACAGGGGTAGTATAAGTATTAGGAGCAGTAGTGTATTCAGGGGAAGCAGGAAACAAGTTCGAGATAGAGAGACTGGTGTGTAAAGAGTGCAAGGTGGGGAGCAAGGGCAACCCAGTTCCCTTTGTCAGCGAAGGAGAAGGAGGGTAAAGGGGTAGGGAGTTTAGATGGGGTGGGAGATATAGGGTACTGGGTAGAGAGCAGGTAAGATAAGTATGGAGTGAGAGACCAGTTGACAGGGAATAGGTATTAAATGCAGGTGTGATAAGTTTGAGCCATAGGCCACTTACCTTAGTTATTGGGAGCAAGAGCATGTCAACTGATTGATAAGGTGGGAGTGGAGTTTTGGTTTGAAAGGGCCTTGTTTTGGTACAGCTAGGAGGTCACTCGGGAGTGAGTTTAGCCACTTTGGAGCTCAGTAACCAAAGGACCACTGCCCAAGGTGATGCAGAGGAAAGGGACTTTTTATTGAGTGTTGTGTGTCCCTCTCATCAGTCTAGAAGGGTCTATTGGGCATAGCATGGCCTGGACTCCTTGAGGGATCAGGCCAAGGATGGCTTTCATGGCCAAAAGACAGAATTGATAGTGAATCCAGTTATTCAGGTTCAGCCAACCTGTGAGTATGTATAAGTCGCATGTGTGGGTTAGGAGTGGTACTCCCAGGAGTAGCCAGCAGGACTTGTTGAGGGCACGGGTGATTCTTTTCAGTGTAGAATCAGATGCTAAGCTGTACACAATGAGGCCGTAATCTATCACAGACAGCACTGAGCTAGTTATTGTTATCTTGAGGGCATCTGATGAGATGCAATGCCTGTGCCTATATAGTTGTCCAGTTTTTCTCTTGACTGTTTTAGAGACATGGTCAACATGTACAGAGTAGGATAAGGTGCTGTCCAGAATAACCCTGAGGTACTTGAAGTGGACACCATCTCAAAGATTTCATTTTGTTTATTGGAGATGGATAGGGTGGTTGATTTATATTTGCTGTGTGAGGAGGCGAAAAGCATAGTTTTCATTTCATTTCATTTTAGTTTTTATTCAAAGCTGAATAGGAATAGTCAACTGAGACTAGCTAATTTCCAGTGAGGCCCTTGTGCAAAACAGCAATCAGTTTCATAAAATATTCACAAATATTAGACAATATAAAATAATCAATTACATAAAATAATTACAATCACAAAGACAAACAATAAACACATAATATACATCCATCATACAATACAAGACATATCTAAATTAAACATCCATTTCACAGTCAATCAGGTATTTGAGAGACTGTTGGCAAATCAGATACAAGGCTTCTTGGAGGGTAGTACGGTCATAAATTCATTTCAGTCTAGTTTAAAACCATTACACAGTACAACAACAGCTCTTATAAAAGTTATGGGAGATATCACTAAGGCTTTGGGCAGGGGGATGTCTATGGGAGCAGTCTTTGTTGATTTATCCAAAGCTTTTGATACTCAGGCCCATGACATCCTCCTGTCCAACCTCAGGGATATTGATATGTCAAGTTCAGTAATAAAATGGTTTCAGCAATACCTTACAGGAAGACAGTAGATGGTATCTTTGGGAGATTGGAACTCTGATATGGGAACCATGGTTTCAGGTGTCCTGCAGGGTTCCACATTGGGACCTATATTGTATAACATTTATATGAATAAAATAAATATTTCAGATGGTAGGCTCAGGTACTATCTATACGTGGACGACACCATTATATATTTTGAGGATTCCTCAGTAACTAGTATACAACCTCCACTGCAGATAGCATTTGATGAGCTACAAAAATTTCTGATTGAATCAAAATTGGATTTAAATGCTAAAAAATCACAAGTGATTTATTTCTCGAGGCAGAGGAATAAGAGCCCCTTGAATATTTCCCTACAAATAAGAACATTTGATAACATTTTGTTGGAACAAGTACATACCTATAAGTATTTAGGGATGTATCTAGATTCAGCCTTAAAATGGGATATACACATGGAATTAGTAGTAGAGAAGGTGTCTGGGTCTTTTGTATAAGAATAAGAGTTGTTTAACAGAGACTACAAAAAGGAGTGTGGTACAATTATTGGTTATGCCGATAATTGATTTTGGGGATAAAGTATACCTAGGTGCGTCTGTTGGGAGCTTGGCTAAGCATGATGGTATATATCACAAGCAGGCCAGATTTATTTTAGGTGCTCCAAACAGAACACACAGGTTGGAATTATATGATAGGTTACAATGGGTTAGTCTAATAGAAAGACGATCTCTTCATATGGTTCACTTTTTGATAAAATGTTCAAGGTAACTTGTTCCTGATTATATCTCTGATTATTTTAAGGTTAGACCTGTTAAATCTGGTCATTGGACTGAGTCAGGTATGGAGTATAAATTCCCGAATTTAAAAACAGCACTAGGTAGGAAACATATATTATACAGTGGCCCTCGCGTTTGGAACCTTTTACCCCTACCCCCTAGGAGTAAGAAAATTTGTGCTAGTGCACTTAAAAAGTGGACACTTAATGAAGTGCAAGTAAGAACAGCTATAAAATTTAGTTAATGTGTTGATTGACTGTGAAATGGATGTTTAATTTAGATATGTCTTGTATTGTATGATGGATGTATATTATGTGTTTATTGTTTGTCTTTGTGATTGTAATTATTTTATGTAATTGATTATTTTATATCGTCTAATATTTGCGAATATTTTATGAAACTGATTGCTGTTTTGCACAAGGACTTCAATGGAAATTAGCTAGTCTCAGTTGACTATTCCTATTCAGCTTTGAATAAAAACTAAAATGAAATGAAATGAAAACTTTGCTTTTCGCCTCCTCACACAGCAAATATAAATCAACCGCCCTATCCGTCTCCAATAAACAAAATGAAGTCTTTGAGATGGTGCCCACTTCAAGTACCTCAGGGTTATTCTGGACAGCACCTTATCCTACTCTGTACATGTTGACCATACTTGGTCTGTCTTTGAATTTCTTTCATTTGTAAGAAAAGTATATATGCTTATAGCAGACACTAGGCATAAGCTTGAATGGTGATACCAAACTGGAAAGAGAAGCATTTTAAATCTGAGGTCTTTATTAAAGTTTTTAAGGGTTCATTTCTGTACACCTGGTTAGGTGCCCGTAGGCAAAGATATCTGGCCCCCTGAAGACAGAATTATCTGAGCCTGTGCATTGGGTACACTAGCAAGAGGTTCACAGTTTTAATCCCTCCAGAACTTGAGACCAAAGGTTGATCCGAACTCACAAAACAGACAAGAGGGTTAACTTGTTCTGTTAAACTGTTCACAAGACTGTGCATGGAGGTTGGCACTTTGGGAGTAGAGGGCCTGACCTGCTGAGTGGGTTTGTGACACTAAAGGGATGTCATTTTGATTCATACTAAATTTTTCTGGCAAATTAAACTTTTTCACATTTTGCATTTTTTGCATATATTTCCAAAATTCCCCCTGATTACCCTTGACAGAGGCCAATAATTCCCTATTATAATATTTGTGTCTAGCATCTTTTACAGCCATAGTATATTTATTCCTAAGTATTCTATAATGATTCCAAGCCTGTTGTGTATTAATTGCCTTTGCTTTTTTCCAGGCCTTATCTCTTTGTTTTTTTTTTGTTTAAAGAGATCAGAATTATACCAAAGAGAATTTCCTACTTTAATTCGCCTTGACTTTATTGGAACATGTTTATTACTAATTTTCATAAAATCCTCATAGAATAAATTCCAAGCATCTTCCACTGTAGGAACCAGCAATAATCTTTCCCAATTGTGGTTCTCCAAATCCATCATAAACTGAACATAATCAAAGTCCCTGAAGGATCTATATTTTATTGCTCTTGCCTGCTGTTTAAATCTATTCCCGGCATGAATACAATAAACAATCTGATTATCAGACATCGAATCAGGTAACACTCCACTCAATAGTATTTTATCTGGGTGTGAGACAAATATTAAATCTAATATTGTAGATGAGAATGGACATTTAGTGTTTAATCTAGTAACCTCTTTTATCAATTGTGTCAAGGCTAATGAGCAACTAAACTCTCTTATATCATGGTTTTCCTCCACCTTGTTCCAATCAACATTGAAGTCACCTAATAGGTAAATTTCATGGGTAGCCTGGTAGGGTTCCAGGAAAGCTGTCAAATGGGCAAATATATGATCACCCTTCTTGGGGGGATGATAAGCTCCCACTAATAGCAGTGGTTTCACATATGGGATTTTCAAGTTCAATGCTAATACTTCAGCTTCCTCCCAATTTCCTACACAATCTAGTCTAGGTATTTCAAAATTTTCCAGGGCATATATTATTACCCCCACCTTGCTTAGTCTTATCTTGTCTCCACAGGTTATAACCTTCCAAAACTATCTCTTGATCTTGTAATTTTTGTGTTAACCATGATTCTGTAACAAATATAATATCTGGTTTATAGCATATAACCCATTCCTGAAAATGTGAATATGTCTTGATCAAACTACACATATTTATATGAACCATAATTAATCCTTTCTCTCCTAACAGTTGAGATGTATTATCTCCTTTAACAATAGGCCCAGGATTTAGATGTATATCTCCACAGACAATCAAGTTCATAATCATACTTACTTTAAATAATTTAACCAAGTACCCAGTCCAATGTGCATGATGCCATCTTACCCCACCATGTCCTTTTTCTAAAGTTTTCCTACCAGTAAAATCATCATTTCTAAACAGCTGTATCCACTTAATCAATTGTGTTTCCAATATATTACTTATTATCTGGTGGGATATATACCTCCTTTCCATCCTAACAATGGAACACCACAACCTTCTGCAGTAATCTTTTCATTATATACAAGATGTGAAAATTTAACATCATGTATAGAATCTGCTGGCTGTGGATAAATCAGACTATCAGAGCACATATCAATACATAATGTTATTAATAAGATGGACAACATTTTAATTTACCAAAACCTGTTCTTATTATCAGATCCTCAAAAATATTTTTCCCCTACAATACCAGACACTCAGTAGCAAACTATTCTTCCATATAAACATATATTTACTTTCTATTAAAGTACTCCCAAAGACAGGAAATAAAAATTCAAATAATCTTTGTCTTAAAAAGAAACCTTGCAGTTTATAATACTCAGTTAAGAACATATAGGCCCAGATATTCAAACTGCGCCAGTCTGAGGCACAAGCCCCTGCGCCGCTCAAAATAGTTGCGCAGGGGTGTGGCCGGGGTGATATTCAAAGGAGTTGCGCTGTTGAGCAACTCTGCTCTCTCGAATATCCACAACACTTGCGCGTGAGCGCAGTGGAACTTGCGCCATCGCAAGTTGCCAGAGTTGAGCATTAAACTTGGCGGTGACGTAGCATACCATTAGCCATACGCCAAATTTCTGATATTCAAAAGGTGACATGCAAATGGGGCCATAATTTATGCAAGGCGCAGGGGGCATTTGCATCTATTATGGCCCCATTTGCATGCCATTTAGATGTAGGTGCGCTGATCCCGAGGACTTGCTCCTGGCCACCCTGCCAGGCAGAGCCGTCGGGACCGACGAGACGGAGCCCGATCGCTGGTATCTACAGTTACATGACGCTTTCATCTTTCATTGCTGATCGCTGGCAGAACACGCAGTGTCACCCCCCCACACAATTTTTCAGCGCGAGTCGCTGGCAGAACCCGAGGATCTTCAGCTTGATGCGGCTGAATGGGTTCTTTTCAACCGGTTGTCTTCGGTGGTCCAGTGATCAAAGCCGATCGCTGGGCAGAACACAGCACTTCAACATCTTTCTCGGTGTTCTGCGTCTCATTTCACTCACAGGTGCTCACGCAGCCTGCTGCTGTGGGCGACCGCTGCGCCTCCTCGCCGCGCTGACTGCTTCAAGCGACGCTTGCGGAGCTACAGTTATGGGCGTAGCGTTTAATACATGACAGTCCAGATTTGTGAATGATCATCATAATCTGACTGTCATGTACGGTATGGCTGCACGCCATTGGCTGTAGCTCTGCACCACTGGGCTGCAGCCCTACCGACAGTCAGTCGGCGGGCGGCGGGCAGGCGGTGAATGCTGTCACCTGCCGCGGGGAGGCGGGGTGGAGGGGCTTCGGGTGGGTGGGGGACACTAGACACCAGGGAGATGTTTGGGGGTTGTGTTGTGACATTCTGCCCACGATCGGGTTTACGGTCCACTGGACCACCAGGGAGTTATTCGGGTTGGGGAGGGAGATACATTCTGCCCGCGATCGGGCACTGGGGGTCATACAGGTTCTGCCCGCGATCGGGCACTGGGGTCATACAGGTTCTGCCCGCGATCGGGCTGTGGGATGTGGGGGGGCTATTATGAGTGTTCTGCCCGCGATCGGGCTGTGGGAGATGTGTGGGGGGGTTCATGTACGGTACCGCCCGCGATCGGGCTGTGGGAGATGTGGGGGTTTCATGTAACTGTGATGCCCGCGATCGGGCTGGTGGGGCACAGGGATCGGTGCTGGGGGGCCAGCTAGGTGGCAGCTGCTGTGTTGCACCCTGCAATACAGCAGCTCACCTGTGGGTGGCCCTCAACTTGATCCTTTTTTTTGGCTCAAGGTTGTGCAGGCTGAGGTTGGTCATGCATAACTCTGGCACACCCGACTCGAATATCAGCTGCGCAGGTTATGCATGGTTCCTCCCCTCCTGTTGAGCATGCATTCATTTGCATTGCTCTTTAGCCAACCTGTTGCCAGTGGAGCAACTGCCTCCCTGCTGAATATCGCAGAATGGCGCAATGTAGACTGCGCCATGCCAAATCTCTGTTACATGGAGCAAACCCTTTGAATATCTGGCCATAGTTTGGAAACACATTCTTAAACACAATAAATTATGTAAGCATCCTACAAACTTTAGTATTTTACTTACAATAAGACTAAAAAGTGTCGGTTAAATTTCTCTGCCAGTGGTGCTTGCCACTCCTTCACTTCTGCACTCGGCGCGGTAGCAGTGCAAGCTGTTTCAAGGGTTCTGCCCTTCCTCCCCTGCTGACATGCTGATGATTTGTTTCACAGCTGCTGGCACTTATTAGCTCCGGTTACCGGGAGCTCCACCAAAGGCTATAGTCACAGTTTATGCAGGCTGGATAACAGTTATGCTGGATGAAAACACAGAACAGGGGGAGCACTGGCACACATAAAGATTAAACACTTGCCCAGTAGTCTAAGCACTAACTGCACCGGTTTTTGTTTTCTTGTAGTTGGGTAACAACTGAGTGTTGGTGAACCAGTCTTCGACAAGTTTGAAGTTACACTGAAGACTGTGTTCCAGGGTGATGAGGTCAGAATGGCTTGAGTACAGGACAGCATCATCCGCATATAACAGGATATTGTCTTGGCAGACATTGGGGAGATTGTTTAAAAACAGACTGAACAGCAACGGGCTCAAGATGGATCCTTGGGGGACACCAGTGCTAACATTCTGGGTGTCTGAGAGGGTTTTGCTGATTTTAACCTACCGTGTCCGACTGGTGAGATAGCTGCAGAACCTGCTTACGGAGGTGGTTGACAAGGTGGATTCAAGTAGTTGAGTTCGTAGGAGATTATGATTAACTGTTTCAAAGGCCTTAGTGAGGTCAATAAAGGTAGCCTTCACTAAGTGCCCACAATCAATGGAGTCATGAATGAATCCCATAAATTCAACGAGAGCTATTGTTGTGCTATGTAGTTTCTGAAAGCCATGCTGCTCCATACACTGAAATTGATACTAATCAAGGTGGTCAATTAGTTGATCAAAGACTATGAGTTCTAAGGCTTTAGAGATCGGAGGTAGGATTGAAATTGGTTGGTAGTTAGTGTGGACGATCCTATCACCGCTTTTGAAAACTGGCGTTACAACTGCTGCTTTCCAGAGTCTGGGGAAATTACCAGAGGTAAGGGAGAGGTTAAGGATTCTTATTAGGTGGTGCAGGAAAACATATAAGATGATGGTTAATAGCTTCAAATCTAAGCTGTCACTGCTGTGTCTGGATTTACAAAATACTTGCAACAGGTATCTTTTGATCTCAGAGGCTCTGATTATCTTGAGGTAGAATGGTGGGGCCTGGGTTGGGGTGGAGTCAACTGAGGTATTACAATGGGGTTCATTGATAGGGTTGAGGTAGTTTGGGGGGAGCACCTCACTGAGGTCATTGAAGGCCTTGAAAGTGTTAGCAAAGGTTTTAGAGTCCTGGGTTATATTACCCTTGAGGTTTAGCATAGCAGGAGGAGATTTGTTAGGTTTAGACTTGCTATTTTAAATCTTATGCCCTTATCTACACGTCGTCTTCGTGGTGACCTTATGCTATTGTATGATATTATTCAAGACCCTTATTTATTGTCTGAATTGGGTCTGGAATTTAAAAACTGTGGTCACAATATCAGAGGACATCCCTTACAATTAGTTAGAAAACCCTTTGTTAGGTCAAGTCGTAAATATTTTTTTACCATTAGAGTTGTTGGTCCATGGAATAGGCTAGCACTAAATGTTATTATTAGTGAAACTAAAAGTATTTTTAAATACAGATTGGATGGTCTTATTTGTAAAGGGTATAACCTTTCCTATTATGTTTTGGATTAGTATACGAGCTTCATGGGCTTCTGCTTTCTTGCTCTTACAATCTACCTTAGTATGAACCTTTCCCTGTTACGACTTATTGCTAGCCCACAACTTGCAGCTATCACCCCAGGAATTGTCCAGTTCAGCTTGAAAGAAGTGTGCTTTGACCTGCCTAATAGCCTGTGTGCAATTATTGTGGGCAGATCGGTAGTTTTGGAAGCCGGTGTCCGTGCTTTTAGCTTTATGCCAGAGTTTATCCTTGGTATGCATAAGATTGATGAGAGATGGGGATATCCATGACTTATGGGAGCCACTAATCTTCCTTTTTGTGAGGGTAGCAAAGATATCGCAGGCCACGTTGAAGGTCTTTATGAAGCAGTCTAACGCAGCATTGACGTCAGCTATGGAGTAGAGTGGGGACCAATCAATTCAACAGAGGTACTCTTTTAGGGGACCCAGAAGCCCTTTTCTCAGGATGTGGGTAGTCACCTCTATAGCTGGTAGTTCTGGAGACTTATTTTCCTGGGTGCATAGGATGGGAGACTGGTCACTTATGGAATCAGGGAGGACGACTGTGTGGATGATCTGTTCAGTGTGGTTTGTTAGTAAGCAGCCCAATAGTGTACTGGATCCAGAGTGGCAGTTAGTAGGTGCCGGGGCTTCAACTTGGGCAATATTTAAGGAGGTGATGGCATCTCTGTAAGGGGCAGCATCAGGAGACAACCAGTTTATGTTGAGGTCATCCATCACAATGACCTCAGAGTTATGGTGTTAGGCAGAGAGGTATTCAAGGAGCATGTTAAACAGGGTTTTAAATAATTGGTTAGCAGTTTTTTTCTTGGGGCAATACTAACTGTACAGAAATCATTTATATAGATTTTCTAGCAATGTTATGTTTGTTAAACACAGTGAGGCAAGTGCTATGCATTTTCACAATGTTTTAGAACTTTTATGAGGAAAACGCTAATCAATTTTTAGAGTTAAATAAAACCCTGTTAAAGCCTGCATCCTGGTTTGCTGGCCAAGGCACCTAGCTTCACCTGAGCTCGTTCCTTCTAGATTGCTTGAAAGGACAGAGCAGAGAACCTTACCAGAGCAAGGGAAAAGGATTTAGACTTCTTTTGGCTAAGCAGATTTACTGTGTGTTGTTATTTTTGTTTTGTACTCACAGGGTTGCTACTGTTTGTTGCTAACATTTCATTGCTTATTTTTCTCTGATTCAAATTGTTGTTGCTGGTATACCTTCTTCTGCATTATTACAAGGTGTGACTACAGGTGTGTGCTAACAGATTACTGCTGTAATCTTCTGAGTCAAATTGTCTTTTGCAAGGTATATCTTCTATTACTGCTTTATTTTCCTCCGTAGCACAATGTTTCTTACAGGGTATATCTTCTCTGAAATTAATACAGGTGGTGCTTTACAGGTTTTACAGTTTTATTTAACATTAGGATAAGCTTTCAGGGTTACTGCATCTGTTGTTGACTGATTGTTTCTGCTCTTATCTCCTTGTTCTTTCATCCGTGGTTCTTCTTTTTCGGCAGGGGAAGGGCCCAGCCATTCACCCCAGCCCAAACCACCCCACACTACACTCCTTTTATAGTGTACCACAGTTGTGACATTTCCTGTGGCAAAGCAGGAAGGGTGGATCAGTGGGGCATCCACAAGGCGAGCTCATTCACAGGGGCACTAGTAATTTAACTTGTTATAACAAGTTATATGAAAACAAAACACAAAATCAAACCATTAATTGCATTTTCTTCCTTCTAATTACTCTGACCAGGTTATAAATCCAGCAACTTATCTGGAATGGATATCATTAACTGCAGGAACTGTGGAACACTTTTCAGAAGGACAGTCTTACAGGATTTAGGACACTGTCCTACATGCTGGGCCATTGGAGATCTTAGGGCTTAGCTCCAGGCAGCATGGGCAGAGATTGCATGCCTCAAATTTCATGTCAAAGAGGAAATACATTATAAGAACCATCCGTCATTTCCCCGACATCCAACAAAAGAACCTCGACCACAGAGGGTAGTTGGTCCAGGAGGTTGGCAGGTGTTTAGGAGGGGCAAACCAGGTACCCCATCACTCTGTGCTCTCCAACATGTTACCTCCAAAAAACATATAAACACTACAAACAGGTATCTGCCTCTATCTCTGAAATCAAAGGGGAAGAGGACATTGCAGAGCAGGACACTGCAGCACAGGAGCTAGCACAACAAAACTCACCCAAATCATGAACCAAAACAAAAAAAGCAAAAAGGAAATCCAAAAAACTTCTGATCATAGGAGACTCCATGATTCGGGGAGTTGATACCCATCTCCAGCCAGGGGTAATGGTCAGATGTCTCCCCGCTACATCAGCGTGGAGAGACGCTGACTGCATTGCTAAAATTGTTTAGAAAGCAAGAGAAAACATTGATGTCCTGGTACACATAGGGACTAAGGATATCACCAGCCAGTCAGTTGTGGAGACCAAGGAACACCTGACCAGGCTGGGTGACAAACTATCATCCATTTAGTCTGACATCTCCTTCTCTGAGATCCTGCCAGTCTGGGAGAGGGGGGCAGATGGACGGAAGGTCAGAGAAGGGGAGAAAGGGGAGCTAAACATGTGGCTCAAGGGCTGGTGCCAGGAAAAGGACAAGATTTGTAGGAACTGGCAACAGTTCTGGGAGCAAAGTTCTTTAAATTTGATGGACTGCATCTGACTAAGGAGGAGTCAGTGCATTGGGGCAGAAGTTTGACGTCTTTGCAGAATATTTAAACTAGCAAATGGGGAGAGGGGTGCAGCACCCCATACGTCGAATGGGAAGAACACCCTTCCCCCCTCAGCTAGTGGTCAAACAGGGATTCAGCATGTTTGCAGTTCATTTGCATCACCAGGTAAGCAAAAAGGTCTGTCTCCCCATACGACTTACAGGGGAAATGCCAAACCTCACCCAACAACTATCACACTGAAATCTGGCCAATGGAAAATCATGTACACAAATGCTCACAGCCTGGGAAATAAGATCCCAGACCTGCAGGCAATAATGTCAGAGGCTAAACTGGACATAGTAACAATTAGTGAGATGTGGTTTACCAGTAACCACACTTGGGAGACTTCAGTACCTGGCTATGTACTGTTCAGAAGAGACCGAGGTGCATAAAGGGAGGGTGGAGTGCCCTGTATGTCAATGAAAATATCAAAGCTACAGAAATTCAGAATACACATAAGGAGCCAGAAGAACTGTGGGTCACCCTGGAAACATGAAATGGGACAGCCATAAGAACTGGGGTTGTCTACAGGCCCCCATACCAGGGGGAGGACATAGACACATTACTGTTAGAAGATATACAAAACATGACAGCTAAAGGGGAGGTTCTGATAATGGGAGACTTCAACGTGCCGGATACAGATTGGTCAATAACAGCAGGAACATCTGCCAGAACTAGACACATTGTGGATTACCTGCAGGGGGAAGGCCTCAAACAACTGGTACAACAACCCACAAGAGACAGGGCTATCCTAGATCTAGTACTGACTAACAGGAAAGGGATCGCAGATCTCCAGGTAGAAGGTCACCTGGGGGCTGGTGACCATCACATGGTATGGTTCAATTTGGCCACTACATCTAAATCATCCCATTCCAAGGCAAAAATATGGGACTTCAGAGGAGCTGACTTTGATAAGATGGCCAACAGAGTTAAGCTAGCCCTGGCAAAAAGAAACACAGGTGAGGGGGTACAGGCAAAGTGGGCAAGCATTAAGGATGCAATACTTGAAGCAACATCCCATTGTGTTAGACAGAAAAGGAAGTGCAAAAGAAGAAGGAAACCACCTTGGTTCTCAAATACAGTAGCAGAAAAGGTCAGGGCCAAAGGCTGGCCTTCAGGAAATATAAGGGAACACAGCGAGATGAAGATAGGAAGGCATACCAAACTGCCCTAAGGGAAGCAGGGAAGGCAGTAAGGCAGGCAAAGTCCCAAACTGAGGAAACACTAGCACGAACAGTAAAAGAAGGTGACAAGACTTTCTATAGATACATTAATGAAAGGAGAAAGTCCAGAGGGGGTATTGCTAAGCTCAAAGGAGAAAAGGGGGCATGTGAGGAGGAGGACCCTGTAAAAGCATCTATCCTAAGTAGATACTTTTGCTCAGTATTTACTGATGAGAAGGTAGGGCAGGACCCACAGCTCAGCATCATGGACACAAGGGGGAGGGAGGTGAGCACTACTCCCTTCACAAATGAAAGAGTCCTACAAGAGCTCGCTAAGCTCAGGGTGGACAAGGCAATAGGACCTGATGGCATACATCCCAGGGTACTTAAGAAGCTAAGGGTGGAACCAGCAGAGCCATTAGCAGAACTGTTTAGTGAGTCTCTGAGCATAGGAGAGGTCCCAGAAGACTGGAGAAGAGCTCATGTGATCCCGCTACACAAGAGTGGTAGCAGGGAGGAGGCAGGGAACTACAGACCAGTCAGTCTTACCTCAGTAATGGGCAAGATTATGGAGGCACTCCTTAAGGAAAGGATAGTGCAACACCTGGAATCCATAGGAGCACAGGACCCAAGACAGCATGGGTTTACAAAAGGAAGGTCCTGTTAAACTAATCTCATAGATTTCTTTGACTGGGTAACTAGAGTGGTGGACCAATGGGGAGAAGTTGATGTCACCTACCTTGACTTCAGCAAAGCTTTTGACACTGTTCCACATAGAAGATTGATAAATAAGCTGGGTAGGCTTGGGGTGGGTCAGAAGTTGGTCAACTGGGTGGAAAACTGCTTGACGGGCAGAAAACAGAGAGTGGTGGTAAATGGTATACAGTCAGAAGAGATGCAAGTTACAAGTGGGGTACCTCAGGGATCAGTCCTGGGGTCAGTCCTCTTCAATATCTTCATTAGTGACATTGTAGATGGACTAGAGGGTAAGTCTTGTCTGTTTGCAGATGACACCAAGATCTGCAACAGAGTAGATGATCCAGATGGGGTGGAAGAATGAGAAGAGATCTGGATAAACTAGTAAAATGGTCAGAAGAGTGGCAACTGGGATATAATGCAAAAGAGTGCAAGATCATGCACATAGGGAAGAGAAACCTGAAGCCACCTATAGGCTGGGAGGGAGTTGCTGGCAGTCACAAAGGAAGAAAGAGACTTGGGCATCATCATCACCGATGATCTGAAATCATCCAAGCAGACCTCCAAAGCAGTAGGTAAGGCTAGGGGGATGTTAGGGTGTATTAGTAGGGGTATCACAAGTTATAAGAGGGAGGTAATAATCCCTCTTTACAAGACACTGGTTAGGCCCCATCTGGAGTGCTGTGTGCAGTACTGGAGGCCGCACCTTCACAAAGACATTGACCATATTGAGGCAGTCCAGAGAAGGGCAACCAAAATGGTGCAGGGACTGCATCAGAAGACATATGAGGACAGATTAACAGAGCTCAATATGTATACCCTTGAGCAAAGGAGGGAGGGAGAGAGGTGATATGATTGAAACATTCAAACACCTTAAGGGCATTAACAAGGTGAAAGAGTCTAACATGTTTAAATATTAGAAAAATAGCAGGACAAGAGGACACAGCATGAGATTAGAGGGAGGCTGATTAAGGGGGAATGTGAGGAAATTCTTTTTCACAGAAAGGGTGGTGGATGCATGGAATGGCCTGCCTCAGGAAATGGTGGCTATGAATACAGTGCAGAGCTTCAAACAGGCATGGGATAGGTATAAGGGAGCAATACAGATGAGTATGATAGATAGGCCACTGACAGAGCAAAGGCCGATAGCACATTTATAAGGCAGAAAAAGAAATGGGCAGACTGGATGGGCCTTGCGGTCCTTATCTGCCATCAACTTCTATGTTTCTATGTTCTTTAGGTGGGATATAGGTGGACATCATAGTAATACCCTTCCCATGGGTACCAAGGATTATTTTGACTGGAAGAATTTGAACATTGCTGCTTGATTTTATAGATGGGAGTGTCTGGCCCTGCAGATGATCTTAAATATAGATGATGCTACCCCCTCCTCATTTTCTGATTCTGTCCAGTCTAAAGGAGTTATAGCCATTTAGATGGATGTTGGTGTCAGATGTTCTCAAGGTGAGCCAGGTCTCTACTACAGACAGGATGTCTGGGTTGTGTTGGGTTACCCACATTTGTAACAAGTCAAATTTGGCTAAAAAATTACATATATTGATTAAGACAATAGTGAGGTAGCCTTGTTTCACAGGTGTGCCAGTGCCCACATCTTTGGGGTCAGGGTTGGGGTGTATATTCCCAGATAGGAGTAGAAGTAGCCAGATCAGTTGAGTTGCCTGCAGTTTAAGTTGTTTTATGGCTTGACAGCAAGTCTTGCAGGTGCTGGAACTCTTAGAGTAGTTGAAAGTAAGTAGGAGTAAGTTAGTGAGCGGAGGAGGGAGGGTGGGCGTAGGTGCAGCATTTCAGTAGTTGCTGGAAGTGTGGATTACAAGGGAAGCCTTTGAGTGGCGGGAAAGGCAGGGCCAATGTTGATTTTAAGCAGTTAGCACTATGTTTTTTTAATAGGCTGTCATGGGTCCAGTAGGTAGGGTGTGGTGAAGGGGGAATCATCAGGATGGAAAACAGGGTTAGGAAAAAGGGGTGGTGCAGTAGAGGTTGCATTATTTGCTGTTGCTGGTGTGGGAGATAAAAAGACTGGGCAATTTATGGTTAAGTATTCTCTTTGTGGACAAAGGTTAGGGTGTTAGCTCAAGAGGGAGGGTTTGCCTCGGGTGATGGGGGGATTGCCAGAGTAGAACTGACCAAGGAGCTGATGAAGATTCTTTTAAGGGGAGGACTGAGCTGTACACTTAAGACATAGACAGAGTCTTGATAGGCAGGAGTGGGTAAAGGTGGTGGAGGAAGAGTATTTGATAGAGGTCAGAGTCAGGGAGGGAGGCGGGACACTATAATAGCATTCTCTTCACTAGGAGAAGAGCAGTAGTTTTAGGTAAAAAAAGGTGCTACAGCATTACGGCTGTTGAAAAAGCCACCACAAGAGACTGTCCAGCTGGAAGCAGGCAGAGAAGTGGAAGCAGCCAATAGCAATCAAGCTCTTGTGCTGTGGTGGACCAATCAAAACTGCAGATTTCAAACCTAAGTTCCCCAGATGCTAGTGTACCTGTAGAGAGCTGGGTGGGCAGGCTGAAGATGAGGAGCGGCAGGCTGGATTCGTGATGGTGCTGACACCCATTTGGGCCGAATCTGGAAGAAAGAGAGAGAGAGAGAGAGAGAGAGAGGGAGCAGACATCAGCATAAATTAAAGGCTGAGCGCAGGTGTGGATAATCAGTGGGAGGTTTGAAGAAGCAGAAGGGCAACAGATTAGGGCAGAGAGTGAGAGAAAAAGGCATGTGTAGCAAGGTAAGGGCTGGGGTTGGGGGCCAGGGCAGGTGCCAATGGAGCCTTTAGGAAACAAAGGTGAGAAAGAGGGTTGCTATGGAGGTAGGGAGTTAAATTATAAAGCAAGGAGACAAGTTGTTTGTGGGGGTGGTTATGTCATCTCCATGAGCTGCTGAGAGAGAAGCAGCTGGGGCAAAGTGTGAGAACAGGGGGAGAGGTGCTAGAAACAGATTAGGCTAGGAGCAGGCTGGGATGTCAACATACCAGGATACACAATCTGCAGGAGGGACAGGGAGGGAAGAAGAGGAGGAGGAGGAGTAGCACTCTATGTAAGGGAAGGGCTCAAAGCAACAGAACTAAAGGGTAAACAGGGAGGAGAGGAGAATTGGCACTGTGGGTTACCCTGGAGACTGGAAATGGTACCACAATCCACACAGGGGTTGTATACAGACCCCCATCTCAGGGGGAGGAAATGAACAAGGAAATGATAGAAAGCATCCTTAGGATGGCAGAGAAAGGGGAGATATTGCTGATGGGGGACCTGAATATGCCAGATATTAACTGGAGCATCTTTGCTGCAGCCACATCCAAGAGCAGGGCCATTATTGATGCCCTACAGGGGGCATGCCTCAGACAGCTAGCTTGGGAACCCACTCGGAAGGGAGCAATCTTAGACCTATACTCTCAAATGGGGATGGAGAAAGGGTCTCCAATTCTGAAGTGGGTAGCCATCTGGGAACAAGCAACCACCAAACAGTGTGGTTCACAATAAACTTAGCTATAGAGTCAAGTCGCACAAAAGTGAAGATACTGGCCTTAAGGAAGGCTAATTTTGTCAAAATGGGAGAGCGCCTCAGAAAAGCACTAGCAAACAGGCAGGAAGGTGGGGTGGAGCAACAATGGGGAAACATCAAAACCGCCATCACAGAGTCAACAATCCTTTGTGTGAAGCAAATAAATTGAAATGAAAGAAAAAAACACTATGGTTCTCAAAAGAAGTGGCGGGGAAGGTTAGGGAGAAAAAGATAGCATTCAGGAAGTATAAGAAACACAGAAGGAGCAGGACAGAGAACTGCACCAGTTAAAGCAGAAGGAAGTGGGAAGGCAGTCAGAATAGTAAAGGCCCAAACCAAGGAAAAGATAGTCAACTTGGTTAAGAAGGGGATAAACATTTTATAGGTACATTAGGTGCAAAGAAAGACTAAGGCAGGGATACTGAGGCTGAATAAAAAGGAAGGTGGTTGGACAGAGAGCGACAATGAAAAAGTAGGAATACTGAACAAATACTTCTGCTCAGTATTTACAATGGAAGAGCAGGGGGAGATACCTAATCCAGTCAATCGAAGCACTCTGGATAGCGGGGTTGATATTAGTCCTTTCACAGAAGAAAGGGTTCTGAAAGAACTCTTAAAACTGAAGGTGGATAAAGCAATGGGGCCTGAAGGGATTCACCCCAGAATTCTAAAAGAACTAAGGGAAGAACTAGAAACACCACTGACTACCCTTTTTAATAAATCATGGGAGGATGGTGTGGTACCTGAGGACTGGAGGAGGGCAGATGTGATTCCCCTTCACAAAAGTGTGAGCAAGACAGAGGCAGAAAACTACAGACCTGTCAGTTTGACCTCAGTGGTAGGGAAAATGATGGAATCACTTCTGAAGGAAAGAATTGTTGAGCACCTAGTGGCCAGTGGGGCACTAGTCCCAAGGCAGCACAGATTCACAGCAGGAAGGTCATGTCAGACAAATCTAATTGATTTCTTTGACTGGCTGACCAAAGTAGTAGACCAGGGAGGAGCTGTGGACATGGCCTGCCTAGACTTTAGCAGGGCATTTGACACAGTCCTGCACAAAAGATTAATAAACAAATTAGCCAGCTTGGGAGTGGGTCCCAGGGTGGTAGCCTGGGTAAAACACTGGCTAGACAACAGGACACAGAGGGTAATAGTAAATAGAGTCTACAGTGAAGAAAGGGGGGTTACTAATGGGGTACTGCAGGGTTCTTTACTGGGGCTGGTCCTTTTTAATGTCTTTATAAGTGACATTGCAGAGGGGACTGGAAGGAAAAGTATGTCTCTTTGCAGATGACACAGAGATCTGCAACAGGGTTGATGCGCAAGGTGGGGTGGAAAGGATGAAAAGGGACTTGGCAAGGTTGGAGGAATGGTCAAATGTATGTCAGCTTAGATTCAACACAAAGAAGTGCAAAGTAATGCACCTGGGAAATAACAACCCAGGGGAAGAGTACACAATGGGGGGTGAGATACTGACAACAACAAAAATGGAAAGGGACCTGGGGGTAGTCATATCAGATGACCTAAAGGTGGGCCAGCAATGTGAGAAGGCAGTAAGGAGGGCTGGGGGAATACTGGGATACATTGGGAGAGGCAATACCAGTAGAAAACAGGAAGTTGTTGGCCCTCTGTACAGACAGTTGGTATAACCACATCTGGAATACTGTGTACAGTTCTGGAGACCCCCTCTCCACAAACACATAGACAGGATGGAGGCTGTCTAGAGGAGGGCAACCAAAATGGGCAGGGTCTGCACCAGAAAACATATAAGGAAAGACTAAAGAAGCTTAAGATGTATAGCCTCAAGGAAAGGAGGGAGAGGGGGGACATGATAGAAACTTTCAAATACCTCAAGGGAATCAACATAGTCCAAGAGGGTAGCATCTTTCAGAAAAAGAGATGTGCAAGAACAAGAGGGGACAATTTGAAGATAGAGGGGGACATCTCAGAGGTAAAATGAGGAAGTATTTCTTCACAGAGAGGGTTGTAGATGCATGGAACAGCCTTTCTGAAGAGTTTGTAGAGTCAAAAATAGTGGGGGAATTCAAGAATGCATGGGACAGAGATAAGGCAATTCTAGTGGGAATAGGAGGAAGTAGTCTGTTGGTTAACTGTGATCTGCAGCTTAACCATTTGGTAGGGAAATGGGCAGACTAGGTGGGCCAAGCGGTTCTTATCTGCCATCAGATTCCATGTTTCTATGTAGCAGGCAAATAGATTAGCTGAGCAAGAGAAAGAAGTTAGTTGGGGAGACAGAGGTTATAGCCGAGTAGAAAAAAAATCAGCACTAAGGAACATTAGGGCTAAGCAATTTAAGTAATTTGCAGACTCTAACCATACAAAGAAATACAAGTCCCAATAGCAAAACAACAGTTTGAATCAACATTAAACAGCTAGAATCAGGTGGTAAAAATAGTAGGCAGCGTACAAAATATTAGCACTCTCTCTCACTAAGAGAAGTGCAGCAGTTTTAGGCAAAAAAGACGCTACAGGGTTACAGCTGTTGAAAAAGCCTCTGAGAGAGACTGTCCAGCTAAAAGCAGGCAGAGAAGTGGAAACAGCCAATAGCGATCAAGCTCTTGTGCTGTGCTGGACCAATCAAAACTGCGGCTTTCAAACCTAAGTTCCCAAGAGTTTACCATACCCGTAGTGAGCTGGGCAGGTGGGCTGAAGATGAGGAATGGCCGGCTGAATTCACGCCAGTGCCGCCTCCCATTGGGGCTGAATCTGTAATGAGCTGGGTGGGCAGGCTGAAGATGAGGAGCAGCTGGCTGGATTCACGCCAATGCCACCTCCTGTTGGGGCCAAATCTGTAGTGAGCTGGGGGAGCGGGCTGAAGATGAGGAATGGCTGGCTGGATTTATGCCATGTCACAGCCCATTGGGGCCGAATCTGGGAGATTCGTAAGATATAGGGTGTATTGGGACAATGGGCTGCTGTATACGCAGGATGTGAGGACAGAGGGGGGGGTAATGGGAAGGCAGCTTGCCGTTCCCCAGGGGTACCATGAGTGGTTGCTCAAGATCACTCATGATAGCTCCATGTCAAGACATATGGGCATTGCACGCACTGTGCAGTGATTGGCCCAGAATTTCTATTGGCCCAACTTCAACCAGCAGGTGATGGAATATTGCAGGTCCTGTCACCGGTGTCAACAAATAGGGAAGGCAGGCAGTAAAACCAAAGCTGCCCTAATTCCCTTGCCCATTATGGAGGAGCCATTCCAGATGGTAGGAATGGATATTGTGGGACCTTTGAATACCCCTAGCTCCTCCAGGAAGAAGTTTATCCTGACAGTGGTTGATTACGCCACTAGATAGCCAGAGGCAGTTGCCCTATGCTCACTTAGAACAGACAAAGTGGCAGACACCTTGCTAGGGATTTTCTCCCATGTCGGGTTTCTGCAGAAGGTTATCACTGATCGAGGGGGTACCTTCATGTTGGACCTGATGAAGTGTTTGTGGGAGAAGTGTGGGGTGGTGCAGAGAGCACGACACATTACACCCACAAGCCAATGTACTTGTGGAAAGGTTTAATGGTACCCTAAAATCGATGCTCCAAGCATTTGCTGAATAGCATGTGAGGGACTGGGAGAAATACCTTCCCACCTGTTGTTCACATACAGGAAGGTGCCCCAAGAGTTGACAGGGTTCTCCCCCTTTCAAATCTTATATGGATGTAGGGTGTGTGGGCTCCTAGACTCAATATGGGAAGACCTGGAAGACAAGAATGCCACCCATGAATTCCCACAGTGGAGTATGTCCTGAGGTTTAGAGAGAAGCTGAAGGAGCTTATGGGGATGGCCCAAAGCAAGCTGTCAGCTGCCCGGCAGAAACAAAAAGTCTGGTACGACCATGGCACCAGATCTCACATGGACAGCACAAGTCAGAAAGTCATGTTCCTAATCCCAGTCCGGAAGGACAAGCTGCAGACTGAGTGGGCGGGACCATTCAAGGTAGTCTGACAGGTAAATGACATAAATTATGTTGTGGAACTGCCTGACAGGAGACAGAGCCAGAGGATTTACCACGTCAACATGATGAAGCCATATGCAAATAAGGCTGATATGGCATTTGCAGTGTGCAGTCCTGGGAAGGGGACAGATGAGAATGACCCCCTCCTGGATTTGCTAGAGGAAAGCAAGTGGGTGTCCTCTGTGGAGACAATCAAGTTGTCACCCCAGTTGACCCCAGAACAGACCCAGGAAGTGAGAGGAGGTTTACAGGACTTTGCCCCTTTGTTTATGGCCAAGCGTATGTACCCCTTAGCGACACACAAGATAGATGCAGGGATGCAAGCACTCATCCGACAGACAGCCTACTGGGTGTCTGAGTCTGTCCTAAAAGACACTAGGAGGGAAGCAGAAACAATGCTGGATTTAGGGGTAATCCAGAAATCCCACAGTCCCTGGGCCTCACCCGTAGTCCTTGTTCCCAAGCTGGATGGCTTTTCTTGCTTCTGTGTGGACTATCGTGGATTCAACACAGTCACGAAGTCGGACGCCCAGTCAATGCCACGGACGGGCGAACTGTTGAACAAGTTGGGAAGGGCGACATATCTTACCACCATTGTCTTGACAAAAGGGTATTGGAAGGCGGAGTTAACTGCCACAGCTAGGGAGAGATCGGCCTTCATCACTCCAATAGGATTATTTGAGTTCCAGGTAATGCCTTTTGGAATGAAGAAGGCCCCGCCACCTTCCAAAGGTTGGTCAACCAGGTGTTACATGGTACCGAAGAGTACACAGTGGCATACCTGGATGATATTGCCATCTTCAGTACCAGCAGAATACAGAGGGTGGGGCTCACTATAAAGGCTGAAAAGTGTTAGGTGGCTATGGCAGAGGTGGCATACCTATAGTGGTAGCTATCTAAATGTTTCCTACCTCGAGGTACCTTGAGGTATAACTGAGGTACCACTGAGGCAATCTGCATTGACTGTAATGTGATCCTGCCTCATTCTGCCATACTGAGGCAGAATGAGGTATACCTCAGTATTGAGAAACTTTTCTATGACTACCACTGTATAGTAGGTCATGTAGTGGGGTGGGGGCAGCTTCACCCTAATTAAGCCAAGATTGTGGCAATACAGGTGTGGTCTATGCCAGAAACCCAGAAGCAGGTTAGGAGCTTCTTAGGGACCACAGGGTACTATCAAAAGTTTGTATCAAATTGCAATACCCTGGCAGCTCCCCTATCTGGCCTGCTAAAGAAAAGAAAGCCCAAAAGGGTAGACTGGATGACAGACTGTGAATGGGCCTTCACACAGCTAAAGGATGCACTGTGCAATGACTCTGTGTTGGCCAGTCCAGATTACTCTAAGCAGTTTGTAGTCCAGACAGATGCCTCGGATGTGGGGATCAGTGCAGTCCTTAGCCAGACATCTAATCAGGGAAAGGATCACCCAATAGTGTACTTTAGTAAGACGTTACTTCCCCAGGAGCAGGCATATTCCACAGTTGAAAAGGAATGCATTGCACTGATTTGGGCCCTGAAGAAATTAGAGACGTACCTTTACAGGAGACGCTTCAAGGTACAAATTGATCACAACCCCCTTGTGTGGTTAAATCAGATAGGTAAGACAAATTATCATCTTTTGAGGTGGAGTATTGCCCTACAGGCCTATGACATGACCATTACACACAGGGCAGGGTCAGTGAATGCCGCAGATGGCCTATCTCACCAGTTAGAACAATAACATACTTTGTGGAAACCTTACCATGAGGTAGGGGGCTTGTTCTCACAAATTCAGTCTAGGAGGAAGGGATGTGATGAGCTAGCCATTGTAAGTCATTTTATTTTACAAATATCTCTGTTATATATTGGTTTTCTTCTGTGATTTTTGGTATGGTAAAATGCCACAAAGGAATGCCAGTGCACAGGGTTACTGAAAAACCCCAGGAAAAAAGAGAAGTTCTTGCCAAATGTGTGACATTCCTAGTTTAATCAGGTAGCCAAAAAGTACAGCCTCCTAGGGAAATTATGTTTATTCCACATGTAAGAACAATCTACTGACAGGAACTGACAAGTACATCTTCAAAGGGTTGGAGGTCCCTGCTTAGCTAATTGGTATAATAAAATCTCAGTATGAGAGAAGCTATTTCCCCAGTCGTAAACCTTTAAGATCAAAAGGGAAATGGTCTTAGACAAGAGGTGAAAGAAAAGGTTCCTAAAGTATACTGACATTTTTTTTGCAAGTGCCAGGAAGTGATGGTATGTGTCCTGTGGTAAGACTTTTGGGGAAGGCACAGGACTGACACCCAGACTGTGGTTGGTCAGCCCTAAAAAAATGCTCAAGCACAGACACACAGGGTCATTTTTGCTTGAACTCTCTCTCCTGAACATAATTTTAATTTAACCAATTATTTTACCAGGTGAGACACACTAAGCTGAAAGCTTGTTTGCAGGTGCAACCTGGGAGCACAGAAAGTTAAGTGACTTACTCAGGGTCACACAGTATGCACCTAGGGGGCTGTGGGATTCAAACCCAGGTCTCCAGACATAAGAAAACTGCCAGCACAGAGACTGCCTAAGAACCAAAGGTTGCTACAGAAAGACTGAAATACTTTGCCAACCAGTGATTCTATAGACTTTGAAATCTTCATATCTAAGGTAGAACTCAGCTAACAGTTTTAAGGTGTTTTCTTTTTGTACATGGTCCACTTTTTACCTTTCTGTTTATTCTGTGACAAATTTGCCAAAGTCAAAAATCTTTTAGTTGTAAAATGTATGATTAGTAATTATTTTAGTAAAACCATTTGTCTGGTCATGGAAACTTGCCTTGAGAGAATTTCTTATAGTGTGTATGACTGTAGAAGGTTATTAATAATCTGAGACTAAACTGTTATTGCCAAAAGGGTGTCATCCATAGCTACCAAATCAAGGGTCTGTAACAGGGGAAAAGGCTGGATAAAAATAGGGGAAATACAAAAGTCTCAAAGAAGGATTTGTCCGAATTTGAACCAGGGTACTGTACACCTTGTGGAAGAAGGCAAAATCAGCATTACAACACTAACACAAAGAGGCTGTAATGCCAGATCTCCTCCTTGTGTAATATGTAAGAGTGGGTTCTTATTTGGCTGCAAAACTCAAGGCTGGTATTCTACCCTACCCAGAAATAAAGAGGGTTTCCCTAGAACCTCGTGGCAAGTGTTCAGTAGTGACCTCAGTGAGCATTCTAGAAGCAAACAGGGAGGGTCTCCCTGTTCCTCCTCCCCCTCCCTGTCACGGATTGCAGTTAGGGGTGGGCAATGTGAGCCCAGTGGCCTTGACTCTCAGGAGTGGGTTTATGACCACTCCGACAGTGAATAACTGGTGAGTCCTCCATAACAAAATGCACCATTGCAGGAAAACAAAAAACTAGAGAAAAACCACAAAAACTAGTGTTTGCCAACAGCAGTTTTTCTTGCAGATCTATTGCAGCTTCTTCTGGCGACTCATATGTATGCCTTACTCGAATTATTTTTACTCACATTCATGCTGCATATATCATGGTTATTTTAAACACACTAGCAAATAATTGATTTCTTAAGTCATCAACTTTTCTATGTTCTTGCAAGCGGTCCGGTGGTAAGTCGTTAAAAATTACACTGAAGCATCCATAAAATTTACCCTCTTTTTCTTGTACACACTATTCATTAAATATTCTGTCTTCCATTCTGAAAAATTTAGCAATGATTGGTCTGGGTGGGCCTTGCAGATGAAAATTAGGCCAAAACACCTTATGAACTCTGTCAAGTTCACATGTTATATTTACTGGGTCAGTGTCTGTAAAAGCTGCCACTATTTGTTTCACTGTCAGAGTTAATGATTTTTTCCTTGTCCCAAGACTCAGGCACCTCCAAAATCTGTACATTCTTCCTACATGCTCTGGCTTAGAAATCTAGTAATTTTGACTGATATACCTTCTGAATTTGCTCCATTTCTTTCATTTGCCTTTTTAATGGGTTTGGATCATCCTCTAAATTGGAGAGTCTATGCTGTGCCTCTACCGGGTCTTCCCTTAGTGTTTGATTTTCCTTTAACAAATTGTTGATAGTAGTCTAAAATGCATCTATCTTTTCCTCCATTTTCTTGTTACCTTTTTCCATACCTTGGAAAGCTTTGCCAATTGAGCCATTATCAAATTAATCCAGTGTGTGTGTGGGGAGGGGGGGCCCTTCCCATTACTTTTCTACCAATGCTGCTGTTTGAGTTTACCCCTCTGAATCTCTTACTGATGAACTCAAAAGTGATTTAGACATTAGCTTTCCCCTTCCCTCTATTTTGTTAAGTTTCCTGTAGTGTGTGGCCCCTTAAATGCCTTTTCCAAAGATATACACTTTGCAGCTATTTCGGGATTCAAGTTATTACTTTTGTCTTTGTGGCATAGTTCTATTCTGTAAATTTTACTCAGCTGTGGAGAGACAATGTTTATATTTTCACTAGCTGGAGTTTCATCTCTTTCCAGAACTAAATTTATTTCTGTAGACAAGATAGGCTGATGTGATTCCAGCTTCTGGACATCCTCCATTGTTACTTCTGCTTTTTTAAAACTTTCCCCCATAATCTTAGCTCTCTCTTCCATTGTAAAAGCAACTATTACTTGACTTTGTCATAAATCACTGGTGCATTTGTGTCAATTACATTCTTAACAGTACATACCTTTGGCATTGAATGAACCGAGACAGTGGTTACTTGCTGGGGCTTGAATAAACATGAGGGTTTCTGTCTTTCTGTTTTTTCCTGATTAATGGCTGAAACAGAAGCTCGGTCTGCTGTTTTCATTTCCTCAGTCTTCTGGCTTGTAGTCAGAGCTGTCAATTATTTTTCTCAGTGTACTTCTAAAACTTCTTTTTGGCTTGCCGACTGTTTAATCTCCAAGGCTGCCAGTTTCTTGGAAAAAATAGGGGTGGTGTTCGATGGGAGACACCTGGCATATTCTTTGTAGTTTCCAGTATGGCTTGTTTTTCACTATTGGAATTCATTTCCATACCCTTCAGGTTAACAGTGGAATGCTGCCTTCTCTTCTTGGCCCAGTTCTTTCTTCATGCTGGGGTAACCCCTAGGTGGTGCTATTCTAAGGGCTACTACTCCTGCCTGTATGGCAATGCACAGGTTAAGGGGCCCTGAGTTCAGAAATAGGGTGCCTCCACCCAGAGGAATATTATTGGGGTAGTGTAACTGCTCTGGTATAGCCCTCTGGGACACTATAACCACCCACCAACCCTTCTAGTGGCCTAAGTAATAACACAACGGTACATTCACAAGCAATAGGCAATAGTAATAATGTGCTCACACCCTTCTCACTTACCACCAGGACTGGATCTGCTTCAATTGCCCTGGAGACCCCCTGGAAAATAAGATCAGCAATGGAACAATGCAGCATTAACACTCTAACCCAACTAATAATATGCACACTTGCCAGGTTAAATGTGAAAAAAGACAATCAGGTTTATTTAGGGGGCCATGAACAAGGGAAGGGTGTGAATCAAGCAGAATGATTAGCAATCCGATTCAAGTCAGGATTGTCTGGCATGCACTTTAAGTCCTCATTAAACAGTCCCACAACCCTGGGTACCCAGTATGTCTTGCAGGCTAGCCTGAAGCATTGCCCGGGGTGGCCAGCATTGCAGCCGTTGTTGGGGCCCTTAAGAAAGGAAAACCAGTTAAACATTCACACAATCCAATTATCTGTAATCCAAGCCAGATGACTCTGTTGCAAGAATCCAGTAAAAGAAACAATTAGTTGGTACCACAATGATTTTTGCTTTTGTTGCAGGGAGCTACCCTGATTTGTACTCACGCTACCAGAACCTGGATGCAGGACAGACGAGATGTAGATCTCATGATGATGATCAGGGATGCCAGGGGAAGCATGGCCAACATGGCTCACCGTCAGGTGGTCACTACCTGCTTAATGGTGTTGGGCAGGGGGCCGAATCCCCAGGCCAGTCTTTCACCAAAATGGTCTCTGAAGCACAAGTAGTGGCCTAGGACAAGATGGCAGGGCTCAGCCAGAATGAACAGTTCTGCAAAAGTTTGTGATCTTCTGCTGGTGAAGCCTTCAGCTGGTATAATGTATCTGACCGTGGGGAACCAAATCATGACCAACGAGACACATTCAGCACATTTACTGCACTAACTTCCTTACACAACAGTTCGGATATCATCCGGTTGCAAACTGACAGCTGCACTGTGCAAACCTTCCAATCTGAGGATAACTCTCTCAAAAGCTGGTCCGATCGCTTCTGGAGTAATTCTTCAATCCAAATCGTAGTCATAATAACAACTTCTTCTTTCTTCTGCTGCAGATCCAAACCGGCAATTAGAAAGGTCCAACTTCTGCAATGTGCATTTCGGGGTACTGAAGAACAGAGCAGGAAGGCCAGCAAAGCCTCTTCTTGCCGATTCTCGTATGCTCCTTCAGAGAGCAGCTGCTTGAAAGCTCAAGCTGTTCACTCTTCAACCTCCAACTCTAACTGATCCAATGTTTCAGGCAGTTCTGACTATTTCCTCGGTAATCCAAAATTTTCTGTTGGCTGAGGGAACTGCCAATCACAGCAAGGGCTCCACTCCAGGTCCATTTGGGTGCCAGCACTTAAAACTACAAAAACTACAGAATTCCTTCCCGAAAGACCCCTGAGGACAGTTTCCATTTTAGGTCCCCAGTGGTTTGATTGGTCCAAATACTGGAAGCCCAGAACCTAACATGGTGGCTCCCATCCAGATGTTCAAGCTGCAATAAAAGCAGGTTAGACAAACTTCTCTATCTTTACTTTAAAGGAAAATTATCAATAAACAATTACATTTCCTAATAGGGCCCCCTCTGCTCAAGTAGCGACTGCAGAATGGAGCAATATAACAGGCTGTCTGATCAGTAACAAGCCTTAATTACTCGGACCCAGACCAGACTAATTTCTAAACACAGATTATCCCTTTTCTTAAAGAGACAGGCACGGAGGCTCACAAGGCACTTTCACACAAATAGATAGCACTGCTTAAGACAGGACACCAGCCTGACAGTGGGCATTTAGGAACTCAGGAAGACATGATAGTAAACCACAGTCTGTAGGGGGTTATACTCTTCCCTTCCTGGAAAAACTTGGTGTCCACATCAAGTCTGCACTTACTATAAGAGTCTATATATAAAGACATTATACAAAGACACATACATCTTCTATTAGCATACTATAACAATAAAAGCTGATGTATCAGTAAGACAAATATATCATGACAATAGTACTGCAATATTTTTCCTTTAGCAATGACAGTTCCATAAGGACACATTTTCATATCATTTTTCATAACAGCTTGACATATTCAAGTATTTATATGCATTACTCTTGCAACTCTGGTTTGCATTACCTCCTGTACTCTAACCCACGTGGCTTGGGGTCTGTCCCTATCAGCTACACTAGGGCTGCATGGGGCAAGGGCACAAGTACACTGATTGGAGGGCTTCACTAATAACTTGGATGTGGCAGAATAACTCAATTTTGGAAAAGAGCTTTCAGAAATATACACCCCTTTGTGAACTACATGTAATGGAAGATCTACAGGCCTTCCTGGGGAGTCATAACTGAGGCATATCACTGGCTTTGTGGCTCTTCCAGACTTTCTGGGGGGAACGTGCACAGATTCAAGTCCTTCAACATTGTTTGTCAATAAGTCTGTGCATGAAGAAAGAGGTACCTCTGCACTGGTTGTCTGTTCTAGACTGGAAATATTTCCAGCTTCCTGCTCTGTTAGCTCTGGTTCAACAAGATTACTTTCATTACTTGGTTCTGTAATTCTAGGTCCATCATCTAGAGGAAATTCCATGGAATTGTTATCTTGTAACACATTACTGATACTGTCAGAATCATTTGCTTCATTAACATTATTGTCCATAATATGGTCAGACTCATGGTTTGCCAATAGCTCTGTATTTTCTGGTATGTCACCAGTGGTGGTTTCTGGTTCTGTCTCTCTTTCATGGGGCTCAGCTAGTTCCATAAGACACAAGGAGTCAGCTACATCAGAAGTCACACTTTGTACCTCACTTTCGAGGGGCTCAGGAGCTGTGGAGAAGGCTAGTGGGCTAGACAGTCCCGAGGGTTCAGCTTCATCTACAAAATTGTACATGGGGTTACTCTGAAACAACTGACTCAGTTCATAAGATGGGTAATAGGGAGCCTCACACTCACTGTCATTGGATTCAGACTGGCAGTCAATTTCATTTAGAACATGACTGATGGCAGGCCTTGAATCTTTAACAACTGGAGAGGGAGTTAACTATCTCTTCTTAACTGCAGGCTTGGTTACAGGCCCAGGAGGGGCAGTGTCTTGAGGTGCAGACAATGATGATTTGTCCAATAGGCAACAAATGATTTTGGTGCATTGTCTTTATAGCTCATTGGTCATTCTCTGGACGCACTTTATAAACTGGCAGATCCTCCAGCTTACTGACAGCAATGTAAGGAGTGTGATGCCACCTATCAGCAATGTTATGCTTTCCATGGAGTCCCAAATTTCACAACAAAACTCTGTCTCCAGGTTGCAGTTCTTGGGCCTTAACATGTCTGTCGTGCCTTTCTTTGTTTGCTAAGTTCCTCTTTGCCATCATGGAGTGGGCCACTTGGTAGGCATGATTTAACTGGGACTTTAACCTTTGAACACACTGAAGGTAGTTCTCTGCTTTGACTCCATCAGGGGACACGCTAAATCAGATGTCTACTAGCAACCAGGCTTCTCGACCAAACATTAGACGGTAGAGGGAGAACCCAGTGGCATCACTTCTGGTGCAATTATAAGCATGGACCAGCGTGCTTATCTGTTAGCTCCATTTGGACTTGTTCCAGGGATGGAGTGTACCCAGCATGTCTAGTAGTGTTTGATTGACTCTTTCAGGCTGTGAATCCACCTGGGGTGATGGGGGTGGTTCTGGACTTTCACACCCCCCAGAATGAAAGTATTTCCTTGATTAAGCAGCTTTCAAAGTCTCTCCCTTGATCAGAGTAGATCCTCTGGGGGGGTACCATAATGAACAAAAAACTTTTCAATTAGAACCTTTGCCACTGTGGATGCTTTCTGGTCTTTGGTTGGATATGCCTGGGTGTATCGGGTAAAATGATCAGGCACAACTATCACATTGCCAATATTCTTTTGAGCTGGTTCAAGACACAAGAAGGCAATACACACATGCTCCATGGATGCACTGGTAGAAAGATCATTTGACAATACAGTGTGGAATTTCACTGCTATGCAGATGATACACAACTGTATTTGTCTTTTGCACTCAGAACATGTGGAGCAGTCAATGTGCTTAACAGCTGTCTGGCTAAAATCAATGACTGGATGACTTCCAGCTGGCTGAGACTCAACCCAGTGAAGACTGAGGTGCTGGTGAACGAGCCTGGTCACCGGTGTGATGGGTTGCCACCGGGGGTTGACTCTGGATTTATTCTGGGGACTACTCCTTTGGTGGTTTCTCCAAGGGTGTGAAATCTGGGTGTGATCCTTGATTGCAGATTGACCTTTGAAGAGCAGGAGTCAGCTGTAGTCAGCAGTGGTTTCTTCCACTTGTGGAACATTGCCTGGATTAAGCCCCTCACTCTGCCTGAGGACCTGCCGACACTAGTACATGCCTTCTTGACTTCTAGGCTCAACTACTGTAATGCTCTGTACTTTGGGGCCATGGGACAGACGCTCCACAGGCTGCAGCTAATGCAGAGTGCAGTGGCCCAGTTGCTGATGGGCCTTTCGAGTTCCATTCATGTGACTCTGGTCCTGCATGCTCTGCACTGGCTGCCGGTCAGGTGAAGGGTCCTTTTCAAGGTGGGTCTCTTCATCTTTAATGCCCTATATGGGCTGGGTCCTAGTTACCTGTCTGAGCTTCTGACACCAGTGTCCCCTGCTCACTCCCTCTGCTCCTCCTCGAGGGGCCTCCTGGACATTCCCACAGTTCAGCTCAAGACCTTGGGAGATCATGCTTTTAGTGTCTCTGGGTGGACCCTGAGGAACTTGTTTCCACCTGCAGTCCGGGAGGCTCCCATATTGAGGTGTTTAAGGGGAGGCTAAAGGCCCACCTCTTCAGCCTGGCCTTTGACTGTTGATGCCTTCTTTAGTTTTGGCCAGTCCCTGGAAGCTTGACTTCTGGAAACCTCTATTTTGCTGAATTTTAATCCTGTTATTGTTTTAACGAGGTTTTATTATGTTTTCATTTATTGCTGTATATCCTCATTTTATGTTCGGCACTCAGAGCCTCCAGGATTGGATGCCTTATAAATAAAATTGCCTTGCCTTGACTTGTCTTGCTTGATAACTTGGCATTGTCAGTTAAGAGTTTCTCTGTAAAGCAGTTTGTTATATAACTTTAACCTGGGTCCTTCTCTAAACAATGGGGTGGTTTGGGGATCAGAAGAGCACTGTTTAGACACATTTTTTTCCTTCATGGATAGCATCCAGCACAGGCTTGATCATAGGGTCTTTGGTTTGAGCCCACTGTATGTTGTTAGGAGTAAGCTGTGGCAATGTGCTGAGGTCCAAGGCTGCAAGATGGCTGTAGGCTGCAGGGATACAACTGTCAGGAGGTCCCAAACAGTTTACCAGGCAATCAACTGTTTCAGGAGAGGAGGGCTCATCTTTATTGAAGTTGTGACAAAGAGCGTTGACAGATTGCTCGGACATTCTCACCCACTTCAAGTTACAGTCAGGTCTCTTGGAAAGGGCATCAGCATCAATGTGGTTTAAGCCTGGCCGGTATTCGACTGAATAATCTTATGTAGAAGTGCAGATACTCAGCGATGCCCAGTGACATCCAACTTTGCTGAAGTCTGGACATAGGATTGTTATTAGTCTTTACTAGAATTTTTGCACCATACACATATTCGTGGAACTGGTCCACCATAGCCCATTTCAAGGCAAGGAACTCCAGTTTGTGTATAAGGTAGCTCTTCTCAGAGGGTGTTAGGCTTTGACTAGCAAATGCCACTGGACGTAAACCTTTATCATATTCTTGATATAGAATGACACCAAGGCTTTTCAAGCTGATGCCAGTGTGCAACACATAGGGTTTGCCAGGGTCTGCATAGGCAAGCACAGGTGCATGGGTGAGTTGGTGGATGATATCATAGAATGCTGCCTCACACTCATGAGCTCACCTGGTTCCAAAAGGTTAATTTATCTGAAAGTAGATCTCTTCTTTCTCTTTGACAGTGCTTCTCTTGTATTTCTTGTTTGTAGGTGGGTAGCCTTGAGTTAAGTTGAGCAAAGGGCTGATGACTTTGGTGTAGTCTTTTATGAACTGACAATACTATCTGCAGAACCCCAAGAATCTTTGCAGCTCATTAAGATTACTAGGCTGGGGCCAGGTGGTTAGGGACTCCATTTTGCTTGGGTCAGTTTGGATCCCTTCAGATGACACTATATGACCAACATATTTCACAGACTTCTGAAAAAACTGACACTTGTTAATTGATAATTTTAGCCCAAAGTCCTCCAATTCATCTAGAACCTTGAACAAACAAGTCTTATGTTCTTCAGGGGTCTGACTGAACACAATGACATCATCTAAGTAGACAAGGCATTCTAATAAGTTCATTTCCCCAACAGCTCATTCCATCAGCTGTTAGAAAGTGGCGGGTGCTCCCAAAATACCCTGAGACATGCACAGGAATTCATAAATAGATAAATGCTGTTTTTTTCTCTATCTTTGGGGGCCATTGGGATCTGGTAATATCCACTCTGGAGATCCAACACAGAAAACTACTGACTTCCATTGAGGCAGTCCAGGGCATCCTGAATGCAAGGCATAGTGCACTGATCAGGTATGAGTCTTCTATTCAAAGTCCTGTAGTCCACACGCATCCTCACTGAGCCATTGTTCTTCTGGATTACCACAATAGGTGAAGCATATGGACTGTGAGACTTCTGTATGATACCAGCTGCGAGCATCTCCTGGAGGTGACATCGAACGTCATTGATATCCGTCGGGGCTAGACTCTGAGATCTCTCATGGAAAGGCCTTTCATCATGTAATCTTATGTGGTGTTCAGCCCCAGTGACACATCCCACGTCCCACTCTTTCAAAGAGAATACCTTGCTCTTCTAAGCCAGCTTCTGGCTGATTTTAGTTTTCCACTCTTCAGGTATGGGGGACCCTCCAAAATTGAACAGATCGGGGAACACCTCATCAATCTCTACAGAGCGTTTCTTGCTAGGCAACACAGCTGTGTCTGCACAATATACAGTGGCCAAGGTACAACCTCAATTTACCCTGATATGCCGGTCGTACATATTCTGGTCTTGTACCACCACACACCAGGCATAGGCATAAGCTTGTGCTGGTAGAATGCCCAACAGTTGACCAACAGTCCCTCAGGGAGTTTCTCCTCTTCTGGGGCATCCAAAATGAGGATTCATTTTGGACGTCTTTTTTAATTCGCACTTCACCACTGATGGTGCACTGTGCATTGGGGGGCAACACAAGGGATTCCAGATCCTTCTTCCATACTACTCCCATCAGTTCATCTTTCTCAGCCTATTTGTTTTTCATCTGTAAGTCATAGGCCCTGTGCATAATGGCTGGAATGTGTAGTACTTTCCCAGTCTGGTGGCCTTGCTTCTCTTGACAGAGCTGGGCTAGCCTGCCAGACATATTGACATTGGTCTCGAACAACAAGGGGATGCTGTCCTACATCCAAGTTGGCGGGCACACCACAGCCAGTGTCTCCACTTGTTCATCCACTCCAGCAATGGCAGTAGGAAAAGAACCAAATTCGTACATACCTTTGATAAGGATAAGATTTATCACTCAACCCCCAGACGTGCCGTCCTTCTAGGGGTAGGAGCGGGAGATCAGCAAGGTGTTGGTCTTGCCAGTCTTTAAATACAATAGTGACCTGGGAGCCACTGTCTAACAAAGCTCGGGTGGCTATCCGTTGACTGTTACTGTGGTTTCCAAGGATGAGCCTGCCATTTTGGAACAATCTGGGGGAATCTGTTTTGCGGACTGGCCCTCAGCAGTTTTTAGAAGAAAAAGATTTTCGGGGTTGACCTGGCTAAGGTTTTATATTGCTTTGTCCAACCAGGCTAAGTAGCTTGGCAGTGACTTTTCGCAGATCTTCAGGGGAATTGCAGCCTCGTCGGGTGTTCCCATCTTCTCCACACCTGTAACAGAACACCTTTTCTCTGAGATCACCAGGGCAGTTTGGCTCTTCCCGAAGCTTGTAGTGGTCCGGGGTGAGAGCTCTACCACCCTCTGGGGACTTTTTCTCAGGCTCCCTTTTTCCACAGTTCTGCCAGGAGGCAGAGGATGGTGTGGCATGTATGAGATCCCCCACCAAAGCTTGCAGTTTTCTCATTTCTTCTACCAGTTTGGATTCAGCTTGAGATTCAGTGGCAAGAGCATGAGCCTCCACATGAACAGGTGGGGCCTCACTGCCAGTCTCCAGGTTAGAAGAACAAAACTTTTAGTTTCTGGCCACTTCAGCCTTGGCTTGTTGGCCAGCTCACATCTCATTTAGCTCTTTCAGCAACTCTCAGACCTGCTGTGTCTCAGGGGCTTCATCTTTCTCATCAGGCCAGTCAGAGGTCAGGGCAGTGTGTACAACCCCAGCATATGGTTCTCAACCATCCTCATCATTCTCAGCCTCCCAGATCTCCTTCATCAGCCAACAGTACTCGGGAGGGTTAGCTTTCTGGTCCTGGAACTTCAATTTTAACATAAGTACACTGGAATACTGGGCGGATCTGAGGATGTGCTCCAGCCTGATATGATTCAGTACACTGGCTGGGGCACTCCCTTTTCTATATGCTCTGTGCAGGGCCCGCAAAATTCAGGTGACAAAAGCAGACAACTTCTCATTTTTCCACTGTTTAGCAGATTTGAATTTCCATATTAAATCCTCCCCAGACTCGGTGCTGCTGAACACTCCTTCTAGAGCAGATAGGTACTCAGCTGCAGTGGCCTCTGGGTCTGTGGATCGAAGGAACCGAATAGCCTCAAGTGCAGGGCCCCTTATGTCTCCTTCTCTTCTCCCCCTCGGAGCACTGCCACTCCTGAACCAAGTGGGTAGCATAGTCCATCCATGTTTCTAAGTCGTCCTCCCCCACTGGCACAGGAACTGCACCAGAGAACAATCTGAGCCTGTGATAGGAGTCCAGGTGCACAGAGGGTATCACAGTGGAGGACATTACAATAGGGAATGCCTTGGGGGTGGCCAGAGAGGCCGGAGGAGATTGTACTGAAGTGGTCTCCTCCGAATCCTCTAAAGCCTTTAACAATCCCTTAGCTATCTACTCCTCAGCAACTAGAAGTCTCAATAATTTACTCTTAAACTCCTCTGCCCTCAGGGACCCCCCAGGAAGACAGGTCAATATGCAAAAAAATAACTTCCCAATCCTTCTGGGATCCCTCCATCATGATAACTGGGGGTACTGCCTCAAGGTTTATGGGGAGGCTGCAAGAGAGGAGGGCCACCAAGGTCTGAGCAAATAGATCTGAGTCCCACCCCCATACTTCAACCTTTCCCAGACATTTAACCTTCCCCACTGTTTCTTCAATAATTTCATTAGTAGTCCGAACAGGGATATCAAGTAGTAATAAGGCATGATGGGAGTCAACTCCTTCAGCCTCACTCCACTTCACCATGTGGTGCAAGATCAGCTTGTGGGGGCGAATGTTCCATTTGGGTGTAGCAAGTGTCTCCATTCCAAATACTGTTTCAATTTTTCACTTGGCTGAAAATTATACTTTTGACCACAAGAGGGCGGTAGTCCCAGTGGTGCCTCCAAGATGTAACCCCTAGGCGGCACTATTTTAAGGGCTACTTTCTCTGCCTGTTTGGCAATGCACGGGTTGAGGGGCCTGAGTTCAGAAATCATGTGTCTTCACCCAGAGGAATAGTGCTGGGGTAGCGTAACTGCTCTGGTATAGCCCTCTGAGACACTATAACCACCCACCAACACTTCCAGTGGCCTAAGTAATAATACAATGGTACATTCACAAGCAATAGTAATAATGTGCTCACACTCTTCTCACTTACCACTAGGGCTGGATCTGCTGCAACTGCCCTGGAGACCGCCTGGAAAATCAGATCAGCAATGCAACAATGCAGCATTAACACTCTATCCCAGCTATTAATATGCACACTAGCTAGGTTAAATGTGAAAAAAGACAATCAGGTTTATTTAGGGGCCACGAACAAGGGAGGGGTGTGAATCTAGCAGAATGATTAGCAATTTGATTCAAGTCAGGATTGTCTGGCATGCACTTTATGTCCCCATTAAACAGTTCCACAACCCTGGGTACCCAGTATGTCATGCAGGCTAGCCTGAAGCATTGCCCGGGGTGGCCAGCATTGCAGCTGTTGTCGGGGCCCTTAAGAAAGGAAAAACAGTTAAACATGCACACAACCCAATTATTCTTAATCCAAGCTGGATAGCTCTGTCTGTTGCAAGAATCCAGTAAAAGAAACAATTAGTTGGTACCACAATGATTTTTGCTTTTGTTGTAGGGAGCTACCCTGATTTGTACTCATACTACCAGAACCTGGATGCAGGACAGGCAAGATGTAGACCTCATGGTGATGATCAGGGATGCCAGGGGAAGCAGAGCAAACATGGCTCACCTTCAGGTGGTAGCTACCTGCTCGATGGTGTTGGGCAGGGGGTCAAATCCACAGGCCAGTCTTTCGCCGAAATGGTCTCTGAAGCACAAGTAGTGGTCTAGGCTGAGATGGCAGGGTCCAGCCAGGATGAACAGTTCTGCAAAGGTTTTTGATCATCTGCTGGTGAAGCCTTCAGCTGGCATAATGGATCTGACTGTGGGGGACCAAATTGAGACCCACGAGACACATTCAGCACATTTACTGCACTAACTTCTTTACATAACAGTTCGGATATCATCCAGTTGCAAATTGAAAGCTGCATTGTGAAAACCTTCCGATCCTAAGATAACTCTCTCACAACATTTCATTTTCGGAGATATTGCCAGTGCCAAAGGCCTCAGTGGAGAAAAAAATGAAGATCACAGAGGTTAATGACTGGCTCAGGAAGTGGGGTGAAGAGAGTGGGTTGGGGGTGTTAGGGAACTGGAAAGGAGTTTGGGAGGATAAGGGACTGTATGCCAAGGACAGGCTTCATCTTGCCCCATTAGGAAAGGAAGTCCTTAAACAGGGGATGGCTGACTACATTCAAGAAAGGTGGGGTTTAAACTTGTGGGGGAGGGATAAGGGAGGGGCTGACCAGAAGCCCTCTCCTCCAGATGAGGGAATAGCCTTCAAACCCAAGGGGAGGGGGAAACAGACTGGGGTGGAGGTTTCAGGAGGTGCAGAGGGAGGATGAAGTATAAGGAACCTGGGTGGGGTTCGACAAAGGGGATCAGGGATAAGGGTGGGGTGGTGTTAGTAAATGCCAGGAGCTTGGGAAACAAGTTGCCAGAGTTCCAGGCCATGCTGTTCGGGGGGATGTGGCGGTGGTCATGGAAACATGGGCCAACAAAAACCATGACTGGGACCTAAATGTGCGGGGGTACACTATGCTTAGGAAGGATAGACAGGAGGGCAGAGGGGGTGGAGTGGCTATGTTCATTAGAGATGACATAGAAATCGCTAGGGTAGAAGAGGCAGAGAGAAACGTGGAGGCCTTATGGGTCATCTTATGAACCCCAGCAGGAGATAAGGTCAAGCTGGGTGTAGTATACAGGCCCCCCGGGATGTGTGATGTTCTGGAGGATGGTTTGCTGGACAACATCATTGCCCAGTGTGGATCAAAAGGGGAAGGAGTGGTGTTGATGGGGGACCTTAATGTGCCAGGTACAAACTGGGGAAGCATGTCCTCTAAGGTGGCCAAAGGGCAGATGCTGCTGGACGGCTTCCAGGATGTGTTCTTAACACAGCATGTGATGAAGCCCACAAGGGAGGGGCATGTCCTGGACGTGGTTCTGGCATATGGGGATCTGGTAAGGGACCTGGTTGTAGAGGATCCCCTGACTGGGAGCGACCACAATACTGTCTGGTTTCAAATAAGCATGGGAGGAGGGGGGGAGGTCTAGGACACTGGCAGTAGACTTCAGGGGGACAGACTTTGTGGGCATGGGAAATATTCTCAAGGATCACTTGAAGGGGATTACATCAATGACAAATGGGGAAAAGAGATGGCAGGTCATAAAACAGGAACTTCATGAGGCAGTTAGGACCTGTGCTAAGGTGAAACGTAAGGGAGCAAGGTCACATAAACCATGCTGGTGGTCCAGTGAGGTTCAGGTAGCAGTCAGAGAAAAGAAGGCAGCCAACAAAAATATAAAACAACAAGAGGGGATAGGGATAAGGAAATGTACCATCTTGCATCTAGAAAAGTCACCCAGATGGTGAGGGGGAGCAAAGTCTAGTAAAGAGCAGTGGCTGGCACAGGAGATACATGGAGGGGAAAAGGGGTTCTTCCGGTACATTGGGGAGTGGAGAAAAACTAAGGGCCGTCTCAGCAGATTGAGATCAGAAGGAGGGTGGGTGGAAGAGGCGAGGGACCATGCAGAGGTATTAAACTAGTACTTCACCTCTGTGTTCACTAGGGAGTGGGATGGGATATCTACAAAGCAAGGCACGATGGGGATAGAAGTGGCATTGAGTGGGATCAGGGGAGCAACAGAAATGGAGCAAGAGGGAGGGAGAGGTACTCCAGGGGTGTCACATCAGGATAAGGATAAAAAGGCCAGTAAGGTGGAGGGGACAGATGATGCTATCTCCACCGAAAGGGTGTGGTTAGCCTTCAAGGCCCTAAAGAAAGACAAATCTCCTGGGCCGGATGGCATTCATCCAAGAGTACTATGGGAATTGGTGGACATACTGGCTGCACCCCTGGTGGAGCTCTTCAACAGGTCTCTTGAGACAGGGAGGTTACCTATGGATTGGCAAGAGGCACATGTGGTGCCAATCCATAAAGTGGGGTCAAGGGAAGTACCAGGTAACTATAGACCCATCAGTTTAACCTCGGTGGTCAGAAAATTAATGGAGAGTATACTAAAGGAACAATTGGGGGTGTACTTGGAGGAGGTGGGAGGTCTGGATAGTCAGCAACATGGGTTTGTGCCAGGTAGATCATGTCAAACCAATCTTGTGGAGTTCTACGAGTGGGTAACATCAGAACTAGATAGGGGAAAGCCTGTGGATGTATTATTCTTGGACTTCAGCAAGGTGTTTGACTCTGTCCTCCACAATGGTCTGGTGGAGAAACTGATGGGGTTGAGAGTAGGCCCTTTGATGGTCAGATGGATTGAAAACTGGCTAGCAGGATGCACCCAGAGAGTAGTGGTCGGTGGGGAGCTCTCGAACCCTAGAGAGGTCGGTAGTGGGGTACCACAGGGCTCGGTTCTGGGTCCGATCCTGTTTAATCCATACATATCGGACATCAGGGAGGGTATAGGGTGTGAAATGAGTCTCTTCACTGATGACTCCAAGATGGGAGCAGTAGTTGAGGGGGAAGAGCAGAGGTTGGCCCTGCAAGGGGACCTGGACACCCTGGAAAGCTGGGCTCACACATGGAAATTAAATTTCAATATCACCAAGTGCAGGTGTTACATCTTGGGTGGGAAACCTAAACACAGGTACACCCTTGGAGGGAAGGCGCTGGAGGCCTCAATAGGGGAAAAAGACCTAGGGATCATGGTGGATGCATGTATGAATAACTCTGAGCAGTGCAGGAGAGTGGCTAGCAAGGCAAACAGGATGTTGGGATTCATCATAAGGGGGATCACCTCTAGGAGCAGGGAAGTGATTCTGCCACTGTACAATGGACTGGTTAGACCACACCTTGAGTACTGTGTACAATACTGGAGACCACACTTGAAGAGGGACATACAGCTCCTGGAGAGGGTACAGAGGAGGGCAACTAAGATAATATGAGGACTAGGGGATTTGACGTATGAGGACAGACTTGAGGAGCTCTGCCTGTTTTCATTGGAGGAGAGGAGAGACAGTGGGGACATGATTGAGGTTTTCAAGTACCTCAAGGGAATAAATAGGGTAAACATGGAGGGGATCTTTAGACTAAAGCAGGGAGGTATCACCAGAGGGCATGGTTTGAAGCTGGAAGGTGGAAGGGTGAGGGGGAAAAGAGGAGGAGGTTTTTCACTGAGATGGTGGAGGACCCTTGGAATGCACTGCCTGGCAAGCTGGTTCAGAGATCCACAGTGGAGGGCTTCAAGAGAGGGTGGGACAGACACAGAAAGCAGATGTATCAGATGATGGCCTGGCCCGGGGTGGGTGGGGATGGATGATAGGGGTTTCTGGAACACAAGGGGGGGGGCCTCGGCACCCAACTAGGGATCTGAGGTTCGAGCAGACTAGATAGACCGTAAGGCCTAATCTGCTGGCAATTAGTATGTTAGTATGTAAGCTGGGCCAATCGCGTCTGGAGCAAGTCTTCGGTCCAATTCGCAAGTCGCAATAATGACTTCTTTCTTCTGCTGCAGATCCAAGCCAGCAATTGGAAAGGTCCGACTTCTGCAATGGGCATTTCGGGGTACTGAAGAACAGAGCAGGAAAGCCAGCAAAGTCTCTTCCTCACAATTCCCATACACTCCTTCAGGGAGCAGCTGCTCGAAAGCTCAAGCTGTTCACACTTCAACCTCCAACTCTAACTGATCCACTGCTTCAGGCAGTCCTGACTATTTCCTTGATAATCCAAGAGGTTCTGCTGGCTGAGGGAACTGTGAATCACAGCAAGTGCTCCCCATCCAGGTCCATTTCAGTGCCAACACTTAAAACTACAAAAAGTGGGGGGCGCTGCTGAGCAGCCTAAAGGAAGCAGCAGGAAGCTTGAGCTCCTGGGAGAGTTTTTATTAAGCTAAATAAAATCAAGGTATTTTCAAGTGGCAGATAGTACAGCTTACTCTACAGAGCATTTGAATTCCTGTGACCGATGCAATGAGCAAGTCAAAGGGCTCTGCTGCTGCGGGAGATTTGTTTACTCCCAAAAGACCGAACAGAGAAGAGTGGCCTATGCAGTGTGGTGGGACCACAACATCTAGTGCTGAAGAACTGGAAGAGGATTTGCTAAGCTCCATCCAGACAACCCTGCACCAGCTTGTAAAGACAGTGCAGGATCTCGATAAATAATTTGATACCCTTACCCTACAGGTGCCCATTCTTGAATCTCAGATGGATCAATGTGAATCTGTTATGCAGTGATCCAAAACCTCTACTCTAAAGACTACCGAAGCCACCACTAAATCCATAAAAGAAAATGCCCACCTGCGCCAACGACTCAAGACAGTAGAAAATCAGACATGGGAAAGAAATTTGAGGGTTATTGGGCTCTCTGAAGCTGCAGAGGGGGAGGACAGTCTAGAATTTGCTAAAACATTCTAACCACAGATCATGTGGTTGGTCGACTCAGACCCTCCGTTCTCTTTTGAAAAAGCCTACCGCATTACCCCAAGGTGAACAGCACAAGACCATGCAACTCCAAGAACATTCCTGATTGTTTGCATGGGAATTGGTGATTGGGACAGAGCACTCAGAATTGCCAGGCACTGAAGAAATCTAAAGTATGGGGAATATACCCTCTCTCTGTTCCCAGACCTTTCCTACAGTACACACCAGCGAAGGAAAGCATTTGATAGCCTAAGGGGAAGGTTTCGGCAGCTGAAAATGCAACACCAACTCTTGCTGCCGGCAAAGTTATGTGTAACTTGGAATGGCCTACAGTATTTTTTTAATGAGGTCAAAGACATGGAGAAACGTCTGCATCGTATAGAACAGGAAACGCGGATGTTCAACGAACAGGGTTCATCGGATGAAGACTGAATTTTACTGTTGGGATGGTATTGTACAGTATCTCTTCTGGGATTTAGTTGAGAGGCCACTGTTTATGTTTTCCAGTCTTAATAACTTTTAGTGTTTACTTGTGCCTGTCGTAATCAAATGACTGTTGCATGGCGATATGTCTGCCCGAGTTGACTGTATGTTAATGGGATATTTGATGTTTGGGCACTCGCTTTGCGCTGCTGTTACTAATAGAGGACTAGCAATGTCTGAACCAGTGTTCCTTCAGTTTCTTCATTCAATTCCATATTCCAGAGCTATCTGCCATATTAAGATTAAACTTGATTGTATGTCATTCTAGGTTATATCTCCTGGGAGTTTAGGATGATAGTTGTTATATGTAAAATTTCTTCCTTCTTCAATACAGGGAATCTAACAGACTATTAGTTAAATTAGTCATGAGGATGTTTGGGAAAACTAAATCTAAACCTGATTCCCTATTGGCCTTCCTGGCTGCATGCATATGGTTGTTTACTTCTTTCATATAGTATATTATGGAACTTTCCTCCCTTGCTGTACCAAATAAGGAGGTGTTTTATCATAATCCTTTGTAAGAGAATGTTCTGTATCTGGCTCTTCTATGTTATCCTCCTTTGTCTTATTGTAATGTGAGTAATGCTTGCTTGCAAAATCAATAAATAAATAATATAAAAAAAAACTTCAAAAAGTACAGAATTCCTTTGCACAAGACCCCTGAGGACAGTCTCCATTTTAGGACCCCTGTGGTTCGATTGGTCTAGATACTGGAAGTCCAGAACCTAACATGGTGGCTCCCATCCAAATGTTCGAGCTACAATAAAGGCAGATTAAAAAAAACTTCTCTATCTTTACTATTATGGCAAATTAGCAACAAACAATTACAGTTCCCAACAGGGCTCCCTCTGCACAAGTAGCGACTGCAGAATGGAGCAATATAACATGCTGTCTGGCTGGTCGCAAGCCTTAATTACTCTGATCCATCCCAGACTAATTTCTAAACACAGATTAGCCTTTTTCTTAAAGAGACAAGCACAGGGGCTCACTAGGCACTCTCACACAAATAGATAGCACTGCTTAAGACAGGACACCAGTCTGACAGTGGGCATTTAGGAACCCATGAAGACATTATAGTAAACCTAAATCTGTAGGGGGATTACACTGGCATTCACCCACAATCTTATCTGTATTTGAAGTTGTTCTATAGATTTTGCAAATGTTTTACCAGGGTTAAGATTCTTTTGTTGTTGTCCCAGCTTTTTGGGGATCATAATTAGACCAAAGTTCAACACAATCTTCTTTGCTTTCTTTTCATAAAACAACTCCTCTGGATCCAGGGTGAATGAAACCCATCCAAAATTCAATAGCACCTAGCGGGTTGCGTGGTATGTGGCTGCATACCTGGAGGGAGTTCACGGAACTGCTTCTCCTAACACTTCATGCTCATCAACCTGGGAACACCTCTGGAAGTCTGGCAGGGGCTATCGTTGCTTTGAAGTACAAGAAACATGTACCTCCTGAATCATGCATTTCATATGGCACATGCATGCCTTCATGGGTTTGAGCAAATGTGTTCAGGGCCTCCTGTACCTCCCAAATTTAGCCACACATTCAACTTACAGTTGTCCCTGTTCAATAATGGCATGTGCCAGTGAAAACTGGCTGCAGAATCATTTTGGGCTGGTTCTGCTTTCTGTGCAGCCTCCCAGCTTATATGGTACTATTGGGAAATGCAGTGTTGTGTTCACTTTTCCTGGGCACTTCTTTAGAGTCTGAAAAGCAGGCTGGGTATACCCCTAGACAACTTTCCTGTGATTTAGGCAGGGGTAGCCATGTCTTTTGTGTCAGATAGCACTGCTCTCCCTGGTTGGTTTTTGGGAGGCATTTGGGCCACGGAGTGGGGTGGAAGTGTGTGAGGTAGGGATAGTGTCATGGGCTATGGAGGGAGGGGAATAGTGTTGGGGACCATGAAGGCAGAGGGGTAGTGTCTGGACTGTGAAATAGGGATTCTTTCAGGTGAGTTGTAGAGGGAGAGGGCTAGTGTCAGGGACTGTGGAGGTGGGTACCATTGTAGACCATGTAAGTAATGGGCTAGTTTCTGGGGCCTTGGAGAGAGAGGTCTACCACTGGGTGCTGCTGTGTGGAAGAAGGATGCTGCAGCTAGGGTTGGGAACATGTTTGTTTTCCTTAAAACAAGCACTAAAAGACAGTGGTTGGTGGTGGAGGTGGGCAGGTTGTGCCAATGCAAAAAAATGTTATCAGACTGTGGGTGATGGGGGTGAAGAGGGTGGACTTGGGGTTCTAACTGAGGGTGGTGGGACAGGGGACAGGGGCTTGTTTATTTCAAGGGATCTGGGCTAGGCAGGAGGAAGGGGCCTTTTTTATTTATTTATTTTTTCTTTTTTTATAAATAGTGTTTCCTGAATAGGATTAGGGGACAAACAGTGGCACAATTCATTATTCAGATCCAAATAATGAATAGCATGTTAATCGTGGTATCCAGGAAATACTATTTGTTACTCGGACACTCCTACTCTGTGGCACTTCTGTCTAGCTGGAGTTGACCAGGGGTGTAGAGACTTAAGTGTTTGGTCAAAGCTTAGACAGTACATGATGGAGGGGAGGGCAAGAGCCAGCATTGAGCTGCTGGGGAGTGGGAAGCAGTGAGCACTACAACCTCAGTCCATCATGTGATCTTCGCCTGTGGTGGAGGGAAGTGTCACATACTATAGTGCTGGGGAGGGAAGTGTCACATACAACAGTGCTGAGTTCTTGCAGGGTTCACACTTTTTTTAATTTTTTTTGTGCACTGGTCCAGCCATTAAAGTGGTACCAATTTACACTGGTCCCAATCTGCAATGGAGATTATCTGGGGGGAAAAGGACTCCATCTCCCTGTTCCTTTTCAATTACTCTCTGGTTTCAAGTAGCACCCTCTTTCTCTCTCTCTGTCTCTTTCACTCTCCATAGTGCCTTCATTTCTACCAGGTGTCTAGTAGAACCCTCTCCCTCTCTCCATAAGCCCTTCCTAGTGTCCAGTGGCAACCCTCTCACTCTGCATCCCCACAACTTTTTCCTGGTATACAGTGGCATCCCTCTCGCTCCTTTTCCAGTGACCAGTTGCACCCCAGTCATCTCCACTTCCCTATAAGCCCTCCTTGTTGTCTGGTGGCATTTCTCTATCTTCATATCCCCACAGGTTCTCCCTGGTGTCCAGTGGCACCCTCTTAAGTTCTTCCTGGTGTCTAGTGGCACCTTTTCCTTGCCCTATCCCCAGACAATCTCACTGGTGTCCAGTGGCACCCCATGATCCTGATCCCTGATGGGGGTCGGCACAAACCTTTGGTTCTCCCCTTTGTCCAACCACCATCTAACTTGCACTATTCCAATACAACAGCAAAAAACTACAGTAATTATTATTCTTCCCCCACCCATCTCAGCCCCAGCATCCTCCCAACAGGTGTCCTCCCAGTCAAAAACTTAACCACAAGATGACAAGTATTAGTATAAAATCCTGAAGCAGCAAACCACCAATCCTATCTTAACAGTTTTACTGCCAGGCCCAAATGGCAGCAATCTCTTCCAGTATTGTGATATTGTGTGAGAGAGAGACTGCTGGCATTTGGGTGTGGTGTTGACTGTTAAGATCAGTGGAACGCTGCTGAAAGACTTTTTCTTTTCTAATACTTGTCATCTTGTTGATAATTTTTCTGACTAAGGGGACATTGGTGGGAAGGATGCTGAGCCTGAGATGGCTGGGGAGCATTTATTCTTACATTAGTCCCAATGGGAAAGTCAGGGGGGCAGTCGAACTGACCTGAGGTAGTTTGCACTCTGCCCTGGGCAAGTAACTTAATGTTAAAAATTAACCCCTGTTATTGTTCCTTCCATGCTGGGGTCTGGTTCCTTTCTTATTTGCCCCTTGAAGGCTTCTTTATAATTTCAGACCCCTTTCTCATTCCAGTGTCTGCACCAATAAGCTGCAGACCCAATGCCTTAACCACCCTTTTCCACAGTGTGGAAGGAATAACAGCAGTAGACCTACATTTACAAGTATGTACATTTGATTGGCCTATTTTTAATGCTTATTAGTGTCATTCATTCTTTTGAAAATGAATAAATGGGATTAGTAATTAGCTGCCCTTATAGCCCAGGGGTATTGCACCATGTGGGCAACTTGAGTTTGAGAGCGAGCTTCCTACTATAACCATGCTGTGTGGAGACCCCATATCTAGGAGGTTCTGAGCCAATGCATAGAAGAACCTTGAATTATCCTCATTAGGAGCATACATGTTTGCCACCAGAACCTCCCTTGTTTGTACCCTACCTTTAGCTATTATCCTCCAGCCCCCTTTGCCCTGTTCTGTTGTTTCTATCTGAAAAGGGCAACCCTTCTTTATCAATATGGATGCCCTGCGTTTTTTGGAGGAAAAGCAATTTGAGATTTCCAAGCCCTGACATTTTCTACATAATTTGACCACCTCTGCCTTCAACAAGTGTGTCTCCTGTAGGAGCACAGTGTTACATTTCAGCAATCTAAGAGTGCTCAAATTTTGTTCCCATTTTATTAGGTGGTTCAGCCCCTGGACCTTCCTGGACATGCACCTTACTTCAGCCATGACTGCTCATTTGGCATGAGTTGATAGGGTCTAACCATGGTGTGAGAAAATACCTTACCTTGTCCCCAAGGCTCAGTTCCCATCCTTCCAGTAGGGTACCACCCACACATCCAGAGCAACGTACAGAGAAGCAGGTGAAAAAGTATAGGACATGGGAGAGATGGAGGAAAGTTCTGAAAATAGGACGGTAGTTAGTTATGGACAGCATGCATTACCATTAAGAGTAATACTACCAGAAAGTAATAGCTGAAGGATACATCATCTAGCCTAATTATAACAAGTACTGCCAGCATACAAAATCCAGATTTCCAGTACTTAAGTATTATGGACAGAAGAACCCTTGAAGTTTCCTGAAGGGGTGAGGCCCTTTGAAGGGCGAACATCCTGATACCTACTCCCTTTCCCCCTTTGGTCCCTTTTCCTCTCCCACTCTTCATCACCCCACTATAGCTGGTAGCCTATTGTGCTGCTTAGCCTCCCAAGATGCGACATAACCACCTCAGTAGTACCTATTACTCTTCCACCTACATCTAAAATCCTCTTATGTTGGGGTTACTCCGTACCTGCTCCCGTTCACCTACTGTGGGTGTAATATCTTATGCTTTCTTTGTGTCCCTATAAGATATCCGCAACCAAATCTGGAGTTCCAGATCAGAAAGGGGGGTGTCCATACGACTCTGTCTAGCCCTTTGGCTCACACTGCTACATTGGCAAAGATGTGCACAGCAAATTGTTGCCACAGCACTTTGCCCCTTAGGGGTCTGACTGATGGAGTCTGGGGGCATGGACCACAGTGAAAGGGGGGATCCACAACTGCAAAAGATGGGATTCCACTCTGTCAGTGGCCAGCCCTGTGAACCTTCCTGTTACCTCTGGTAACTCAGCACACCATTATATATCCATCTGCTTAGGTGCATGAATTGATGTAATGTATGGTAACCTCTGGCTTCACAATCTGCACCTGGTCTGCACCCAGATCATCATAGATTCTGGAGGAAAGGACAAGTGCCTGCCAGTAGATTTCCCTGTATTATGGTAACTGCACGCTATTTGAGGTTCACGGAACCCAGGGACAACATAGCATGGAGCAATACAGAGTAACCAACTGTCCCCAGCTTGAAAAAAGGGCCCAACTGATTATGCATGCATGGTTACAGGAACAACCCCCCCCCCACTCCATCTCCTACCCTAGTTCAGCAGACCGAGATACCCTACTGTAGCACCAGATCCCACTAACTAACCCCCACCTCCTGAACTCCTTTTCTGAGACACAGTCATTAGTACCAATTTCGCCTAAGCTCTGCTCCCCTTTCACTCACCTTGTAAACATTAACACCTGAACCCAACTGTGCCTAATAGAGGACCATGAGTAAGCAGCACACCACTGAACCAAGTGTGTGAGATACTGCCAGATGTGAAATATTTAACTAGTCCCCCCATGCAGATGGGAACCAGGGAATTGCTTTGCTGCCAACTCTCCCCCCTCCAGCCTTCACACAGCTGTGTGTGTGCATCTCTGTCCATTATGTACTGACGGCTAATGTGACAGTGTGTAATGGCATCCTATGAGGATTGTCTGAGGTCTTGTTCACTTGAGTCAGGGTCAAATTTTAGTTGATCAAGTCAAGTCGATCAAGTCAGAGGGGTGCCATGTACTTTACAGCCTGCTCCACAGTGAAGACAGTTACATTGCAGGATAACCACTGGATATAATATGTGTTCCATATCATCCCCACTGAACAGTATCAGGCAATCCCCAGTCCACAGCTAACTCCTATTTATAACCCTCTTAGCAATCATTAACCCAAGATCATCACCCTGCACTTCTGTTCATTATATCAGATCCTCTTTCCCAAATTATTTTTTATTTTCTTCTCCAAGGATCCTAGTTGATGCAGAGTGTATCAGAGCAAGGTAAGGGGGTGAATGGGTAGGTTCTTTCAGTCACAGATATATACAACCTCTCGTTTCACAACTGTCTGTTTTCCCCCACTTACCTCCACACCAGAGTGCTTGGAACACATTCCCTATCCTGGCAATCTCACATTCGAGATGAAATGCCTGTGACAAGTTTCTGTTCTCTCATGAATGTCTGAATGCCACTGTAGTGTGAGGAAAAACATGGGAAAAAACACAAACCAAGTAGTTACCTCAGAAATATGCCTAGCACATTTATAACAGCAGAGCAACATAATTAAAGGTGGTAAAAAACAACCCCTCCACCCTCCTTGGCAGCTCACAAATGTATTTAGTCCCCATCATCCTGTACCACCCAACCTACATTATTATCAATTAGACATATTTGCCCTTTCCGCTGTCAGCCTCAGCTATGCCCCCTCCCTTCGCCCACCTACCTTAACCCAGACCCACAGTGCAGGTGAGATGCATCTCAGATGGGTTCCCTGAGGTCCCGGCCATGAAAAAAAAACTCTGAAATGAGTACCTAGAAAAAACAGAAGGAAGGAAGGAGGGGGTGTAGAGACACAACTTCAGCTATTAGGGCAATAGGTTGTACTGAGTTCAAAAACTGTCTGTAATATCAGTTCAACATCCAATTAAGTTCTGAGGAGGGGGTGACAGAGGCAGTATCTTCAGCAGTTCTGTGCCCCTGATTCCTCTACAATAGATGCCCAGCTAGGTCTAAGGAATAATCATGCTCAGGAGGGGTCCAAAAAGCCACATCCATTTCAGCCATCTCTTCAGAATCTTGTTATCTTGGTAGTCCTGCTGACAGTCCATTTTGCTCTGGCTTCCTCTGCACTCAGCTGGGTGGGTCCAATTCTGATGAAGGAGGACTGGATTCAGGGGTACAGTATCGAGACCCCTGACTTCTTGATCTTTTCTGCAAGGCAGCAGTTTCACTTTTCAGGGTTTGGTCTCTGCATCGGCTCCTCTGCTGCTTAGGTTTCATGACCTGACATTGTTCTTTGGGCTGCTTGTCCATCCAATTCCACTGGTCCACAGTATGGGCATCTTCTTTGGTTGACATGTTAGTCCGAGTATGGTGCTGGTTCCTGGGAGAATGCTGATGGCCCTCTTTCTTGCCAGAGCCATGTTTCATGTTTCTAAGGAAAACTGAAGCCTCCTGAGGGGTGTTAAAGGAATTCCACAACCCATTTTTCTGCACTTGAAGAGTGGCAGGGCAGCAGAGTGAGAAAGGAGCATTTAATGAGGCAAGTTCTTTTTTGAGGTGACCATATGCCTTGTGATGATCGGCGAGATCCTTAAAAGAGTCCTGGATGATATGTATGTGATGGCTGTTCCAACTAAGGGTCCTGTTGTCTTATGCCAGTTTAAAGATTTGCTCCTCTACCGAGAATCTTTGTAAATAAGATTGCATGGGGAGAGGTGGGTAGCCATGGCTGGCCAAGGTGCCAAAGGGCAGTGGGCCTGCTCTATTTCCAATGGAGTGCCCCAATAAAAATCCAACATCCATGGCAGAACAAACTGTAGAAAAGAACACATATCTCTATCCTTTGTTCCCTCGGGCATACCAATAATCTGAATATTATTCTGATGGCCTCAGTTCTCAAGATTGTCCACATTTGACCACAAGTGCTACACCTGATGCTCGAGGAGTTGTGCTCTGTCCACCTATATAGAAGTCTTGGTGTCCCTTCTGGAAATGAACAGTTCTTCATCTGCAATCCGGATTTCATGCGCCTCCGCTTTTCCAGAGAGTTCCCTCACATTTTTTCCTATGTGGGTTATATCCTGGATTAAGGTCTGTTAAATCACTTTAATCTCTGTGATGCCATTGTCAACAGTCTGTGGGGTCAAAGCTGGAGCCACCACCATTCCTACTTCAGCAGTGAGAATCACCCATAAGGTACTTTTGATGATTTCTGCCAAACCATAGCTGCAATTTATCTGAATGTAGTATTTACCAACAGCAGATGAAGAGTACAATCAAATGGTATATAGGGCAGAACTCAAACATTGTTTTTAAATTAGCAGATTTTTATCAGTGTTACTGAGAGGCTAAGGAGCTTTTAAATTACTTGGCCATCTTAGTCAAGGTTGGTGCATATACCTCAAATTTACAGCATTGATCTCAGGGATGCAAAAAAGCAGTAATGCATTCTAACCCTAATAAGACAGCTAAACATCAGTTCATTAAAATGAAAGCCCTAAAGTGGGCCTATCAGTGCAGTAGTAGAGCTACTGCTTGTGATGCTAGCTAGCCTGGGCTATTGGGGGCTGGCTGGCAGAGGAGGATTAAGCATACCGAAGACAGTGCACCTCCTTTAAGGAAGGGGGAATATGTATCCTGCAGCACTCCTGTCAATTATCAGAAACTGGGTGGGAACACAGTTAGGATCCCCAGGCAGGAGGGATGTTGCAAGACACAAGTCATTGCAAGACTGCTAGCATGCCTGTGCAGACAAATGGGTGGGAAAACCCCAGTCATGGCCAGATGATAGCTTGGTCCTCCACAGGCCCTGCACTGCCTACTGGGTGCCCTCCCCCACAGGATTTTGTTCTAGTGTGGCTTAAGTAACCTTGATGGCAATATTGGGTGGGGGGTCCAAACCATGGAAGACAGGTGAAGGGGGTTTGTCCTAGTGAACACAGGTGGTGGAGCTTGGGAGATGGGCCTGATGGGAGCCAGTCGGTACATGAGAAGGAAAAATAGGACTGAAAGAAAAAAAAATGGCAGCCCCAGTGGATTGTAGAAAATCAGTTTATCTACAGAATGGATAAGACTATGTTTACAAGTTTTCATCAAATGGGTGACTCCTATGCAGCTCAAGAACAGGGAAGAATGAGTTTGGAAACAGTCTACATAGGTTCAATCACTGTAGTTGGATGCTATGGTATGGTTCACTACCACTATGGTAAGCCATGGCCACCTGCAGTAAAGAGGTATTGATTCTGGGTGGGCAGTGTAATCCTGTATTGGTGTCACCGTGCTGGTTTAGGAGGAGCTATAGCCCTCCCATGTAAGTCAAAGTCCCCCAGTACTTGACCACATTAATAAAGTAATTGATTGCATTTATAGAGAGAGAAAGGGATGGTGCGAATGAATTTCTGAGAGGTGACGCATTTGCAGGTGCCCACTCCTTCAGCTGACTCTGGCTATGTCAATGGGATGCAGACAAATTACTATGAAGTGAATGAACTGATGCTTCCAAACAACAACCCCCCCATGCCCTACTCCTTCAAAAGTGAATTGAAAAGAATGATGCTCCAAATCGGAGAATAAACTTCAGAATGGCTTACATACTGTATAACACTTACCATGGAGCTTGACTAGAGATATCTGACCTTGTCATTGAGGAAATCGGATATTATCTGCAATTGGGATTCATGATATGTGCTGTATATAAGTCATTCCAACATTTATAATGAGATTTGAGGCATCATGGAGCTCTGTAGGTGCGGAGGTACCGAGAAGGAGTGTGGCTGCCAGACTGTCAGGCCCCTAGAATGTTCACAGGCTGAAAGGATCATCAGGAGGAAAATACGCCAGGACTACCCCCAAATCATGTACCTATACCTCCCTGAACAGAAATGGGACATCATTGAAGAGAACCGCCAGGACTGAGTGTACTGGGGCATCCTTAACAAGATGTAGAAAAAGCACAAGTTGGCCCCAACAAGTTCCAATATGGCCCAATAAGGAGACCCTTTCTATCTTTTCTTGTAGAGATTCACTTTTACAACTAATCCAAATTTTAGTAATCCAATCCTTAGAATTAAGAAACACTGAATATTATGGATAATGGACTTGGCAGGAATTTAATTAAAAAAATGGGAATTTCCCTATAAAATGTTTAAAGAGCTGCCGATGCCTTAAAAACAAAACTTTGAAAAACACAATAGTTAGGTATAATTCAGCTTCCCTTCCATATATATTCTAAAGATTCCTCCTCCCCAGTATTTATTACTAAGACATTTGCATGAATACATGATCTTTATCCCTCAGGGTTCATCTACCTCTATAGCTGACTCCCTACTTCCAGTCATGATCCTCTGTTGTGACATCACAGTTTGTTGCTAAGGGAGTAACTGTGATGTCACAGGCAGTACATTATGTCCTCAGGTAGGGAGACAGCAACAAGAATAGATGAACTCTTCAGGAGCAAAGATCCTGTTTTCATGCAAATGACCTCATTAATAACTATTAGGGAGGAGGGATACAGAACTAATGTGAAATGCAAGCTGGACTGCTTCTAAATATTATATTTTGGTAAAGTTCTCCTGAAGGCATCAGCTGCTCTTTAAAATGTTTAAAACATCTACTTCAAAGATTTCATAGATTACACAAGTTAATATTGGACTTTCATCCTTGAGTGCTTGCCAGGATCCAGTTTACATCATGTTATATTTATTTTTGGTATAAGTATCAAGTCGTGATTTAAATAGGTTGATTGTGTTACTAGTAACCACCTCCATGGGTAAATTATTCCACAAGGGAACCACCCTTTGGCTAAACCAGAATTTTCTTTTAAGTAGATTCCATTTCCCCCTTGATAGTTGTAGAGTGTGGCCTCTAGTTTGGTGTATTCCCTTTTTTCAAAACACCAAACCAAAACTATCCACTAAGGCAGCATCTTGAAGTGCTCTGTATACCATATACCATGCACATATCTCCCCTTGTCCTTCTACACTGAAGGGTGAATGTATCCAGGGTTTTGAGTCTATCTGTATAAGTGAAAGTTCTACATGCAATGACAGTCTTCGTGGCCCTTTTTATGATGTTTTCTAATTTAATAATGTCCGCTTTTTTATAGGGTGACCACACCTGGGCCCCATATTCCAAATGGGGCCTAACCAGTGAACAATACAGGGGGATATCACCTCTCTATCTCCACTGCTAATGTTACGCAGAATTCAATTTAGGGTTTGATTTGCCTTTCTTGCTGTTCTGTCACAATGGGTACTAAATTGAAGGTTAGATGTAATAATTATCCCAAGATCTTTTTCCTCAGTAATAACTGGTAGATCCTTGTTGCCCATAGTATATACTAGATTTAAACTTCCTCTGCTCACATGCATAATAGAACACTTATCAACATTTAGTTTTAATTTATATTTAATGTCCATGCAAAGATATCACTTAGGGCTGCTTACAGGACTTCCCCATCTTTGGCAGTGTTTATTATTGCCCCTATTCTACAGTCATCTGTGAATTTTGTAATCCAGATATTAGGGTGAGAAAAGTTTAAGGAAGTGACACTGATATTAAAGAGACATGGCCTCAATAAGGAGCCCTGTGGTACTCCACTCGTCACTGACTCCCATTCTGAAAGGACTCCCTTCACAGTCACCTGCTGCCTTTTATTACTCAGCCAAGCTGTGATGTTTATGTCCAGATTACGTTGTTCCAGAACTTGTATAAGTTCATCATGCGGTAATTATCAAAGGCCTTAGAGAAGTCCAAAAAGGCTATATCCACTGCGTTCCCTTGGTCTAAGACAGAACTTGTTTTTTCATAAAACACCAACATATTAGTTTGACAAGATTTTGTTTTGTTGAACCCATGCTGTGTGGGATCCAAGAGTTGACTTGTCTCAAGATGTACTAAAATAAGGTCCTTTAATATCCCTTCCAGAATCTTAACCAAAATAGAAGTCAGACTAATTGGTCTGAAATTCTTTGGGTTAGTCCTTGGTCCCTTCTTTAATATAGGCACCACAAGGGCCTCCCTCCAGTCTTGTGCCGCTCCCCCCTTATCTAAAGATAGCTGAAAGATGTAAGTAAGTGGGGGTGCCAGCTGGTCAACTAGTTCTCTCAAAATTCTGGGGTGTACCTTGTCTGGTCCTGGAGATTTATTTATATTGATTTTCTGGAGCCTGTCCCTAACATCTTTTTGGTCAATTATAATTTTACCAGGCTTTGATTTAGTATTACAGACCATGACATTAGGTTTGGCCAGATTAGGAGAATTAAACATCTAACATAAATAGTTGTTCTGTATATCTGCTGTTTCCTTATTGGTGGTGGGTTTACACTCAGTATTTACATAGGGTCCAATACTATTATAGCCTTGTTTATTTTTCTTTATATGTGCAAAAAACAGTTTCTTATTATCCTTTACCTTTTTTGCTAGTGTTAATTCATAATCTGCTTTTGCTTTTTTAATATTTCTCTTTACAACCCGGGCCATCTCCCTGTAAGCTATCATACCCTGGGTGTCCTTAGATTTCTGGACTATCTTAAACAACCTATTTTTTTTATTTACTTGATTTGCCTGCACAATTGTTGGATTGTGTTACAAAATCTGAGACAAATATTTAGTTCATTTTATTTTGGAATTTATTTGTAAATAAGTTTTGATAAATAAATACAGCATATATATAAAAAAAGTTTTCAAATAAATGTGTAACATCTGTTTAAGTAACATATATTAGCGCCACAGTTAGTCGACTTAACAGGTTACAACATATGCTTTATATGTTATAAACCTACTGATTTGGTTCCATGTCATAATGGTGATCACAAAAGAGTGATCACCATTAGAGTAAGTGTACATCACTGAAAAGCACAATGGTGATGTACATTTGTGGGCAACAACACATCCGGCAAGTTAAAACTGTATTTATGTGAGGGGCAGCCCTCCGCACCCCACCCTCATGGGGGCTACACACACCCTGACTAAATATAACCAACTCCAGGGGGGTATATGCTGGGAAGGGGGACGCAGTCTGAAAAATAAAATAAACACTACGGCAGCAATAAAATATTCCCTGGTCCCCAGCCCCAAAACCAGTACCTGCTATACTGAAGCTAGCCACCCTCACAACCACATCGCTAGCTTGGTGACAGCATGGCACACTACCCCACATAAACCTTCTTCCCTATCCCCCCCTTCTCATCTCTATTCCTCCCCTTCCAGTCGCTCACCCTCACCCATCCCTACTGTTGCATTTGTATTCCATCGCTACCCTTACAGGGTAGCCCAACATGATAGTGCTGTAAATTAGTTGCTTTTTTGAGAGTTGTTCATTTACAGTTGCTATAATCACTGGATACCATTGGTTCTATAGCATTCTTTATTACTCTGAAGAACAGGTACATAATGAGCAATTGTTATGTTGTAGAAATTTCTTATGATGTCATAATGAACTAAGTATTTTAGAGCTCTTGTGCTCTCTCGGGGACATGTCCTCTAAGGAAAGTTGAGAGAGCCACAGCACAGGGCAGAGAGCTGTAGCTTGGGCTGTTACTTTTTGAGCATTGACCATGAATATATTGTTGAAACACACTTTGCAGTCATTGGAATTCTTTATGACTGTAGGTGTGGTCCTGAGTGCTTCACGTTTTTGGACTTCTGTTCAAGGTTTCGAGCAGCAGTTCTACTGTGGCACTGAAGGACCAGCCCTGGAACATCATTTAATCAATAATGGCAGAGGGGTAGGGTATTTCCTGGGGATGAATGGTTGGCTTGGGGGGAGGGGAGGGATTGTCTTGGACCATCAACCTCTACCAGTCATGGATCCCCCAAGAAATGCCTGTGGTTAACGTTGTTATTACCTTTATGTACTTTTAGAAAGAAATTATATTAGTCACTGTTTCTGTTTGGTCACCCTTTTTGTCGTCACTTTTCTCTGCTCTGGTCCTGAAGTGTTCAAAACTGGTTATTTCTAAGAGATTAATGACTGCTTTTGAGGAAGAGATCGTGATCAATGAGGTGTTCTGTCTCAGTTTGATGAAGCAAAGGAAATAAATTGTCACAAATCAAATCTTGTTAGGACTTGAAATACGGCTTTTACTTATTTTTCCTTTGCACTGAGCAGCATTATCTTTTTACCCAAGCCCAGCTGGAAAGAGAACCAGTGAAATGTGTTTGACTGGTATACTTTCCAAGTCACTAGCCCTACTAGCTAGTGTCTGAAAAGGTATATGTTGACTTTTGGGTTGGGTAACTAAAACAAAACAAAAAAAACACACTTGGTTAGTGTAGCTTTAATTTGGTTGTCTAAAACTTTATAGCATTTTGGCTGATTGTCACCTGAACCTTTTAGGCAAATGACAAAACTCTAAGACAGACCTTAAAAATACCATTACATTTTGATCTGAAGCATGTGAAACTCACATACCAGGATTTTCCCCGGAAAGGTTTGAAAAAATGGAGGCATTTGTTGAGCAGCACACTTATGATTCATACAGTCCTGATCTCTGATCATTTAATTTTCTTCCCATTTCTCTCTCTGAGTCCTTTTTCTTTTCTTTTTCTTTCCACTGATTCTTTGTATCTGTTGATCACTTTCAATTTACTGTTTTCTTCTGTGAGTGTCCCCAAATGCTGTAATTGCAACAAAATTGGAGACCATAACTCAGCTATAAACATGGGGGGGGGGGGAGCATAGGGTGATGCCAAGGGATGGGGGCTCAAAAGGAAAAGATGTGGAACCACTATGCTTCAATGCTTTAGGGAAACCCTGCATAGCAGTTTGGCTACTTGAAAGATGCTATTTAATGCAACACAATACAGAAACATTTAATGAAATAATTTTTGGTTGCTGACAGCTTAAGCACTACAGTGAATGCTTCTTTTAAGAGTGGTCGAGAAGTGGGCTGCCTGGTGAACCAGCAGCAGCAGCTCCCACTGCCATGCTAGTGACCTGAGTTGGGAGCGAGCTCAGGATGCCACATCGGGAGGGAGGCCAGGCTGAGGAAACTACTACACAGCACCATGATTCTGTTAAGGGAGGAATGGTGGCAGGTTCTGGGACTAAAGCGACCCCTGCTGTTAGGCCAAGGAGCTTGCTCTCATTGCAGGGTTGCTGTATTCATAGAAACAAAAGACAGAACTGCACATAACTAGTAAGTGGGTGCTCAAACAGGAGGTGCAAACCTCAAAAGAATTCAACAGTTTAAAAGTGAGCACACCAGAAAACGGTCGAGTAATGCAAATAAAATTTATTTTACATCAGGAAATATCCTGGACAATTTCCTGATGTAAAATAAATTTTATTTGCATTACTCAACTGCTTTTCTGGTGTGCTCACTTTTAAATTGCTGTGTACATACAAGGCCAATAGAGACATTGCTCATGTCTTGGGGTAGAGGGAGGGAGGGACTTTCAGAGAAAATTGGGAGGACCCTCCACTGTCACCACCACAATCATCATCCAATTGACTGCAGAAGAGCCTGAACACTGTGTATATCCTTGGGGGGTGACGGCATAGTGACAGGGTAGAAAACCTGTATAAGAGGAGAAAAAAGTGGTCAAGAAGTGCTGCACTACCACTGAAATGCACATGGTGTTCTGGATGTAAAATACATGTCCTAGGAGGAGTAATTCATCATGGGCCACCAGGTCACAACTTGGTAACAAATACCAAGGAGTTGCCTGATGGAACAGAGGGCACCCTGTCAGAGAAGAACTGAGCAAACTCCTCACACAAAGTGACTGAAAATGCTCTTTTCGGCTTTAGACAGGCAGGATGAAGTAGCCTGTCCACAGTCCGAAAGAGCAGAGCTGGTCTGTTCCTCCCTGCAGCAATCTTCCTGGACAGGAACTCTGCCTTCTTACAATTGACCTCCCTTTGATATTCACTGTAGTGAACTCTAAAAGCCATTTTTTTCTCCTCAGATTGGGTCCTCTGCCAGCAACACTTTCTGAACCTTGGTCTTCATCTCCTTGAGAGCCCCCTTCAAACCATGGGGTCTCAAGCAAGAAGACCTGAGTCATACACAGATCAGTATGATGGCATCGAGCACATTGGAAACAGCACTATTATTGGCTGTCACCGCCTCGCCCATGTCAACCGCACATGCAGCACTCACACCAGAAAAGTCCACTACTGCCAAAAGGCCCTCTGGGGACAATCCCCTCAATGGGCGGTAGTGGACCATCTCAACAGGGGAGAGACTATCAGAGGGGCCTCAAATGAGAACTCCACTGCACAATGATCAGACAAAGCAACTGGATCATTTCTGAGGTCAGTGACCTCAAGCCCTAGTGAGAATACAAAGTCTAAGGCATGGCTGTGGTGGTGAGTTGCAGAAGCAACTACTTCTGCATGGCCCACAGATGTAATTATCTGAAGGAAGTCCTGGAAAAAGTGCAAGAGTTCATCATTGACCTAGGCATTAAAGTCACCCAGAATCAACCACCTAGGTGACTCCAACACCCTATCGGAGATGAATTCCACTACATCCTGCAGGAATTCTCCCATGTGGAGACTGCAGAACCCTAACATGCAAGAGTACAAATGCTTCTCCATGGTATACTCAACACCTAGTCACATAAATATGTGGTTTTCCTCCCCACACATCACCCACAATGCACTAGACACAGTTATACACTAGGGCCGGGTGGACTGTTCCACCCAAAATCCAGACCCTGGAATCAAACCCTAAATCCATGGACCTGGATAAATATGGACTTCACTGCAGAAGTCTGGTTCTGGGTCCATGGAAAGCTGCAGAGCATGTTTTCCCCCTACAGTCTTGACTGTTGCCATGTGGCTGCCATCAGCATACTCACGTCACGTAGAGGTGGCTGACAGCATCTGATCAGGCAACAGTCCCATGATGCCAGTGTGGGAGAGTCACATGATGCACTCACGGTATATAACCATGGTGAGTGTGCAATGCAGCCCAGATGCTCAGGAGTAGCAGAGAAAGAAGAAGAGGGGATACTGGAGCGAAGAGCCTTTATAGTGGACCACAGCACACTATTGTGGGGAGCTGGAGTGGAGGGGAGGAGAAAAAGTAATTGGGGTTGGGAGAGGAGAGGATAGGATTTGAAGAATTTTTTGGGAGCCTGGAGGGAAAGAGAGAGTGGATGGGGTGCCGATTGGGGGTGAACCCAAATCCATGCAATTCCACACTTGGAGGAAGAGAAGAGACTACTGGGGAAGGGGGCAAAGCCCTGGCTGGCTGTGTGTGGCACAGGGCAGGCTGGCAAAATAAATCTGTGACTTGTTCCATCCAGAGGAGAAAGAGACAGCTGCTGGGGGCCAAAGAGAAATTTTACAGTCACAGAAATCAACAGTAACACTCAAGGTGGCTGCATAGCTTGTGCAGGCAGAGCAGGCTGGCAATAAATATTTTACTTTATTTGTTCCATCCAGAGTGGAAACAGAAGAGACAGAGAGAGAAAGACTATGGGGGGAGCAAACAATACAGTCACAGATATCACAAATAAAGAAATACAGTACATCATCTTGGTGTCAGTGTGGCAGGCTATGTACAGACCAGACTGGCAAAATAGATCTTTGACTTGTTCCATCAATAGGAGAAAGAGACAGCTACTGGGGGTCAATGAGAAATTTGCAGTCACAGAAATCAGGAATAAAGTTCATCTTGGCCTCAGTGTGGCTGTGTAAGAGACAGTGTGCAGGCAGAGCAGGCTGACAATAAATCTTTGACTTTGTGTGTGTGTGTGTGTGTGTGTGTGTGTGTGTGTGTGTGTGTGAGTGTACACAGGGCAGGCTAGCAAAATAAATTTTTGACTTGTGCCATTCAGAGAGGAGGGAGAGAGAGAGACTACTGAGGGCCAAAGAGAAATTTAACAATCACAGAAATTACAAATAACGTATGTAGGGGATACATGATGGGCAGGAGTGTGATATGGAAAAATATTCTCACTCCTGCAGCGTGAAATCTGGATACTCAAAAGTGCCAAAGGCATGAGTGAGAGTATCCAGAGCTCATTCTGCAGGAGTGAGAATATGTTCCATATCACACGATCTGCACATCACATGTGCGATTTATGCAATAGGGGTTTCCAGAATGTGTTTTTTTTTTTATTTCAGTTTATCGTGTGGAATAAATGAGGAAGACAGGACAAAAAAAGAAAATTCTGCTAAAACAAGCTGAAATACGGTCTTGCCTTTTGGGTGAAGCAGGCTGTTTTCCTTGGTAGTTGAGGTACTCGTGGATGTGGAAGGTTTTGCTTTCTTTTGGCTTTTTTCCAGTATGAAACTCAGGCTGCTGGTTGCCTGCGTTGGGGCTTCCAAAGAGTACGCAAGATGAGCGTGAAAGAGGGAGCTGCAGGTGCAGGTGTGACAGGTGAGCTACATTGCTGTCATTAATTTCATGAAAGCATTTCCAACACTTAGGCAGAATCTGAGTTTTGCTGAGTGAGATCAGCATGGTTGAAATCAATGCTGAGGAGGTAAGCACAGTATGTATACATGTCAGGCAGCAGGATTTATCACACTGTGGTGAGATAAGCAAAGTGCGATAAATGTCAGTTGGCTGCATCTATCGCACTCCGGTGTGATAAATGTCAGTTGGCTGCATTTGGGGGCGAGTGATATGTGTTTTTATTTTATGTGTTATCAGCTCACCCCTATTGTATAAATACATTTTCTGTATCCTTGTTGTTTCATCGCAGGGGGGCATAAATTATCACAAAATAAATCTGTTTTCTTGTCGTTCCATCCACTTCAACTTCTGAGTCACTCAAGTCACAACTCTGAGAGAGAGAGAGAGAGAGAGGGCAGAGACAGAGACAGAAAGAGAGAGCGAGACTTGCTGTGGACCATAACAAATATATTATTCTGACTGAGCCAAAGGCTGACCCTGTTGCAGGGCAGACACACTGCCGTTGACTGAGATGACCCTGTGGAGGGCAAAGTGGCAGCCTGGCACTGCTGGATGTCAGAGAGACTGGGCACTGTCTGCTGTTGGCCATCACAATCACGTTATTGTTCATTCATGTATAAAAAAATATACTCTTCTGACAAAAAAAGACAAATTTTCTGTGCCTGTGCTGTTGGCTGTGGGAGGCCCAGGGGACAATGTGAATTTGTTACACATAGCAGTCTGTTTTGTTTATTTTTTTGTTTAACTTGGAGAACAAAAAAGCAAAAGCCACAAGTTGTTTTCATTCATTAATAATTGTGACTAAATAGACACCAAAACACAAGTAAAGTACATGTCACACAAGTGTTATCTTCACTCATCCCATCTATTATTCCTCCTCCTTAGCTTTCTTATTTTTATCAAATATCATATAACCATTAACCAACCCCAGTGTGCGACTGTACATGCACCAGATGTGTCTGCATTGCCAATTTAAATTCTGAGGCTGTGGAACACTGTTGAGTAACAGTTGCTGAATACAAGTGGTCACTGAACAGTAAGAGTAGGAGTCACTCAGTCAGCTAAGTTTGGAAGGAAGTGGTGGTGGATTGCTATCAGTGTACTGTGTACTCTACAGTGAATTTGGCCCTGGCCCGTATGTGTGGGTGTGAGTGGCAATCATCAGAGGACATTAGGTAGAAGGGTCTTTTTACAGGTAAAAATTAGAAATAAGAAAAGATGGATCAAAGTGTTGATGAGGGGCATTCTCAGGCAGGCAGTAGCACTGCAAAGGACAGCAGTCAGTCTGCAAAGGGAAAACAAACTCACACCCCAAAATAGTGCTTTTTTTACATTTAAAGTTTCATCTTCCAAGCAAATGCTTGAATCCAAAAAAGGTGCATCTGTCAGATTAGGCCCAAGTAAAAAAAAAAGTTATGAAGTTGAAACCAAAGGGTTTGTAAGTACCACCCACAGAGGCGCCCCAAGCTATGGAACAATTGCATACTAAGCTATTGCCAGTCCCTCACATTCATCTGATTCTTCTGAGGGTGAACCCGACAAGGAAAATAATAAAGATGAAGATGATGAAGAGAATGATCAGGCAGCACAAGGTTTACTGGAGGGGGTGGAAATTGCAGATGAGGAAGAGACAGAAAGAAATGTTTTGGTTGAGTAGGAGGACAGTAGGAATAAATCACAAGAGGAACAGGCCCAAGAAAATTCCAGTGGGGAAAAAAACCCTGAAATGGTGACTGAGGTGTAGTGCCTTCCTGGGAAAAAAACTGAAAAGATATCATCTTTTGCCTGGTCATTCTTCTCCATTAGTGCTTCTAATGAGTTGGTGGCAACATGCACTATTTGTAAATGGCAAATCAGCAGGGGTAAAAAGAAAGGAGCATTGGGAACTTCGGCACTGAATAGACACCTAAACAGATGTCATAACATTACGAGAACTCCAGTCATGATACTCGAAGTGAAAATGACAGTGATAGCTCACTGCACTCGGGGGGGGGGGGGACTCCAATAGATGAAAGCAGTGGCAGCCTATGCAGCACTATAGAGACACCTCCACCAGTTCCTCCCATTCAAAAGACTCCTACTGTTATTGAAAGTGACCATGTGTTCAGAAGCCCCCCTCCTTCAAGGAGACAGCTTCTGGAGTGCAGGATGGTGGGGAGTTTTAAGCAGGCACTTAAGACTTTTTTATGGGGGAAAGCATTTTCTGTACTTCCTTGATTTTATATTGTATGTATTGTGTTTTGTTTTTATGTGAATTGCACAACGCCTTGAAATTTGAAAGGGGCTTAAACAAATACATTTTATTATTTTATTGTTATTATTATTACCATCTCAGAGACATATGAATGTAAAGCCAAATATGCCTTGACCCACCCTGTTGCTGTTACAATAATCAAGAAAATTTCAGAAATTATAGCTGTTGATTTGCTACCATATAACAATCATTGAACATGTAGGATTCAGGCTGCTGCCTGAGTACCACAAACCTTGATATAGTATACCATCGAGAAAATACTTCTCCTCAACAGGGATTCCAGAATTCTACAATGTTGTATGTAAAAAACTGAGACGAGTTTTGTGCAGTGCTGTTGGGAAGGTGGTGCATGTCACAACAGGTATCTGGACAAGCTGTCAGCTTGAACCCTTCATGTCTGTCACTGCACATTGGGCATGTTTTGATAATTCTTGTAGGGACAGTGAAACACAGTTTGCTGTTCTAAGAATGTTTTTTTTTCCATCTGAAGAACATACCTCATACAACATCAAAGAAAAGCTCCAAAAACCCAATACAGTAATGACTCACTTCACAGAGACTGTCAGTTGGCTTTATAGTTGCAGATAATGGGCCAACATCAGGAAGACCTTGGATGAGGGGGCTTTGTTCACATCCGTTGCTTTGTGCATTGCTTAAATGTAATACTTCACAGTTTTCTTGATGAAGACAGGGACATTAAGGCTCTTGTTAGCACTGCTAAAAGAATATGCACTCACTTCAATCACTTAAGCAAAGCCCGTCACTTGTCTGAAAAAATACAGCAGGAGCACAATTTATCTTTTCACAGACTAATCCAAGACATTTCTACTCAATGGAATTCTACCTTTCTTATGTTCCAAAGGCTGTTGGGACAAAAAAAGCTGTCAGACAATACACCTTGGAAAATAAAATTGGTGATGTAGACATCTGTAATACTGCACCACAGTGGGCCATGCCAGAGTTTCTAATTTCACTCCTCCAGCCATTTGAGGAAATCACCAGAGAGGTGAGTGCAAACACAGCAACTCTGAGCCAGGTGATACCCCTAGTAAAAATTTGAAAATTCAGATTGAATCTGATTCAGCAAAAGTTAGAGAACCAAGACAGTTCTATCACACTGGCTGCCAGTGGTGCTGCTGACACATACAGGTTGCCCCCCAGAATACAACAAGATAAAATGGGACGTATAATCAAAAGAGTTGCTAACAAGCATTTGTCAATGCCGAATGTTGTCTCGCTGGCATTGGTAGTGCAGGAGTTAGAGATGCATAATAGGAATGGCAGTGAAGTACTGAAGTGACGCCAACCCCATCCCCACCCTCCAGAGACCGACAGGCATTGGAGTGTGCTTTTGGGTCATCATCTATAACGCTCATGCCATTTTATCTCAACCTACCCTGTAGACACTGGCAGGTGTCGTGGTGTGCTTTGTGCTATTTGGGTGTTATACTTACCCCATTCCATAAGGAAATACACTGAGGTGGGTGCAGTATAGGAGTGTGGGGAGAACTCTGTGGCCGAACACTCCAAGGCACACCACGAAGCCTGTCTCTGGCTGCAGGGTGGGGGTGGGAGTGAGGGTGTAATGGCATGAGCATTACAGCCAATGATCCCAAGTCACACCCCTGATGCCTGTCAGTCTCTACAGGGTGGGGTGCTACAGTTGGAAACCCTAACACCGTAGGCGTGTGTTTGTATTTTCACTCCAAATTTTCAGCATGGGCTTTTTGTGAGCCCACCTCATGAAGATCAGCACTATCAGTTTGTTAGTTGAAAAGTAGTTTTGCACAGCGGCTATGCCATTTGGGGACACAGGGATGAAAACACATTTTGGGCAGTATGTGGAAAATGACAACTGTATTGTTCATGAGGAGCTGTAAAAAAATGGCAACATTGAAAATCTGGAGTGAAAATATGAAAAATTGGTGAAGTCATGAGCATGCATAGAAACTGTGCAACACACATCCCTAACCCAATTATTTTGGGGATTTTTTTAACCACATTTTTAACATAGGCAGTTTGGGAACTCTCCTCATGAACAGTGACACTGTGATTTTGTTAATTTGTCCCAAACATTGATTTCTCACAGTGACCACATCATTGTGCGCCACAGGTGTGAAAACACATTTAGGGCAGGATGTGAAAAATGACAGCTGTACTGTTCATAAGGAGGTGTGAAAAAATGCCAGTGTTGAAAATGTGGCATGAAAATATTGCAAATTTGCAAAGTTACAAGGTTGTGGGGAAACTGCACAATGCACACTTGTAACACAGTCATTTTATCACCAAATTTTCAACATAGGCATTTTAGGACCTCTGCTCATGAACAGTGTCACCGTCATTTCCTCAAACTGTCCCAAAAACTGATTTCACACAGCAACCATGCTATTCTGTGCTGGAAGTGTGAAAACACATTTCAGCCAGGATATGTAAAATGACAACTGTACTGTTCATAAGGAGGTGTGGAAAAATGCTAGTTTTGAAAATCTGGAGTGAAAATATTACAAATTCACCAAGTTACAAGCATGTGTGGAAACTGTGCAATGCACGCTCATAAAACAGCAATTTTTGGGATTTTTTCCTCTCATGAAAAGTGGCACAGTCATTTGGTTAATCAGTCCCAAAAGGTGATTCTGCGCTGTGACCCTGAAATCATCTTTTGGGACCGAATAATGCCATGACAGTGCCTGAATTCATGAGGAGGTGTCCCAATAACTCCATGTTGAAAATCTGGTGTCAAAATTCCCAAAAATGCCTGTGATATGCACCAAAGATGAAAAAACCCTATTTATGCCATTATACAGCTTACCGGCATTTCTTCAGTTTGTGGTTGGCTTTGAAGAGTGCAGACGTGTTCCCGGTCCACGGAAGATCATTGCACCGGGCTCCAGAGGTAAGTATGAGGTGGGGGGATGTGGGGAGGCAGGGTGCACAGAGGGTGGGAGCATGCTGGGAAGGGGGCAGGGAGACTGCGAGGGACCGTTTTCTGTTTTACAGATAAAAGTAAAAAAAAAAAAAAAAACTGCGGGATTTTTTTTTTAACAGGGTGATTTGGCACTCTGGGGTGGGATCCCAATGTGTGCCACCTGAGTTGTTTTTTGGGAGGGTTGTTACCGATGGGGGATTGGGCACCCCCGTCGGCAAATACCAGTGGGGGCAGGAGAGCCGAGGGGGATTGGGCACCCCCCTCAGCACACAACAAATGGGGAAGGGACATTATGCCAATGGGGAGTGGGCTCCCCCATCGGCAGATTGAACTGGGAAGGGAACTGAAGCCGACGGGGATTGGGCTCCCCTTCGGCAAAGAAAGACATTTTGGGGGGGCGCATGATGCTGAGGGGGATTGGGCACCCCTTCAGCACACAGTGGAAATGGGAGGGGGGACATTATGCTGATGGGAAGTGGGCTCCCTGTTGGCACTGTGACAGACAGCGGCAGTCATTGCCGCCATGTTGCTCGCACGTCAGGATGCGTATTGTCCCGCTTCATGAGAGCTTCACTCTCATTACAGTGGACCTTTTCTTAGATCTGGTGGCCACATTAGCTATGCATGATGTCATCACCTGCTGCTGGCTTATTGGGGAATGAGGGATGCACCCACTGATGCGTGCCCTGCATTCGCCCACAGTGACTGCACAAATCTGCTACTACAGCAAGATGTTGACTGGCGCATCGCCTTGAATAACGATAAAAATTACAAACTATGTAAAATGCTTCATTCTGAATACTACATTAAAGCAACAATCTTGGGCCCATGATACAAATCAAAGCAACTATTGAGTGATGATGACACTTCTTTTGAGATAAACAAGAAATAACTGATGAGGTGCATGCTGCCATGAAACAAAGTACAACAGCAGCACATTCAGAATCTTCTTCACAACACGGCACAGCATTAGGTGGCCCATCCTTTAGTGTTGCAACATTTTCTCATTCTTCCTCCTCGGCCACTGCAGCAGGATCCTCTTCTTCACCACCAGCCAAACATAGCACTGTCCCACAGTCACTTGGTTCAGCTTTATGTCTCTAGAGTCACTTACAAGATGTAATTGTAACATTTTCTTCATCTACTTCTGCTAACACATCCTCAGCACAGGCCGTTGTTGAAATGTACCTGGCAAAGCCCAGTATCAACTGGAATGCTGATCCTTTGAAATACTGGAAATCCAAATAAAGTATGTGGCCTACTTTAGTAAACATTGCAATGAAGTACATGAATTGCCCTCTGACTAATGTGTGCTCAAAACGATTGTTTAGTTCAGCTGGTAACATCATTACTGACACATGATCCTGTTTGACACCAGAAAATGCTCATGTCTACTACTACCATGTGTCACCTTTTGTCCTCAGCAACTGATTAAAAAATATTATTTTACCACTGACCTGACTGTACTGTAGTATCACTGTTTTAATTTTTATACAATGGATGGCTTAGCAGAAGTCTGAACACTGAAACTGAATGCTCTTTGTATATTTCTCACACACCCCATATTTGGCTGTGATTACTTCACAGAGAAATATGTAAATTTATTTCTTTATTGTGTGTGTGTGTGTGTGTGTGTGGTATGCTAGCCTGGCTGTAACAACACTACATCTCACTTACAGTAATGGGACTGAGATTATTATATTTTAATTTTTAATTTTTACGTACTTAACTTACTTGGCACTGGTTGGCAGCAACTCTGGAACTAGGAAGCATGTAACTGTGTGTCATCAGGTCTTCAGGTGGCACTAGCAACCTTTATTCTATGACAGCACTGCAATTGACTGATGTGATGTAACTGACTGGCTGCCTGGGTGGCGATCAGTTTATGTCTTTCATTTCTTGTTTAATACTGTAAATGTATTGAGTGTTGATTGAACAGTCGAAGAAGTCATGGACAACATTACCACCTGTTGAACCAGGTCGTGTACCATACCACAGAACACCGGGACATGCGATGCAGTTGCATCATTCACATGGGTGGGGGAGAGCTCTTACTGTTGCTCATCTTGATCATTCATTTCTTCCACCTGGTTTGCTCTGACTGGAACTTCCATCAAAATAATACCTACACAGCAGCATTAATGAAAAATATCTTTATTTATTTTATTTAAAATGTGGTTACCGGGTAGGCCCAATGAGCCCCAAAGGTCCCTTTTTCAGGGCCACCAGGGATAACAATACATATTTTCATACAGGGAAAGACTTGGGTTACAGAGTAGTTTCAGGTGTGTGAGCAGGTTACAGCCATGGTTATCATCATGCATCTAGCTGCCTGCAGTGTTTGATATTGCTTTGTGGTACAATAGTACTTGCATCTCTCTCTCACTCTCTCTTTCTCTACTTTTATAGCCACTGGATTTGACTGACTACAGGAACTTCCTGTTTGGCAGTAGAAAGGGATGGATCACTGAGACACATTAGTTTCATCAACCTTCAAGGAACCTAAAAAATAGCTCTTTCTCCCCCCCCCCCCAGCTGCTGGAGGTCTGAATCCAAGCACGGAAGAAGGAGACTACTGAAGACTATAGGAAGTTCCTGTTCCAGAACAGAAAGGGCGAGAATTGTGAGGGTACATAGGCAGTAGGAAAGTAAGTGTAAAAATACATACAGGGAGGAGAGAGTAAGCATAAAAAGCAACAGGAGAGGGGACACAAAATAAGTCAAGATGGGAGTGGTGCAGTGCAATGGCTGTGGGGTAGCAGTGTTCCGGGAGACATTCTGGAGGCTGCGATGCTGCCCTGTTTGCAGGCACCTCTCTGGTCTGAGGGAGGAGGTTGCCCATCTCCAGGCTGACCTGGCTAGGATTCGTGAAACCTCTTCCCCCACCCAGGGACCACCAGGGCCACCACCGCTACCTTAGAGGTTGCCAAGAAAGAGGAGCAGTTGGACCAAGGTGGGCTCAGGGAGGGAAAGGGTGGTGGAACAGAGATGAATCCCTCCAGTTGTACTGCTCCACAAGTCATATGCTGTTCCAGCGAAGAGGAATTCCTCTATGGAGGCACCTGCAGTGGAGACCAAGGAGGATGCTGGGAACCTCCACAAAGGAGACCCACAGGAGGGTGGCATGAGACCCCACAGGGGAAGGAAACAACTCCTGGTGGAGGACTTGATAATTAGGGGGGTAGAAGTGAGGGAGGAAGGGGATAGGGAGGTAAGATGCCAGCCTGGTGCCTTGGCTCAGAGGGACAGGAAGCGAATCCTCAGGATCGTGTGAGCAGCTGCACAAGGGAGGGAGCTGGATGTCATTGTCCACCTAGGGACAAGTGACCTGGCTGTGAATGGGATCAAAGTGGTGCAAGAGGAGTTTGTAGAGTTGGGGAGGGGCCTTAGACAAGTAGCATATATGGTAACCTTCTCAGAGGTTCTGCCTGTTTATGGCAAGGATGATGCTAGGGTATTCTGCACCATGGGATTCAATGAATGATTGAAAAACTGGTGTGGAGCTCAGGGTTTTGGCTTCATTGGGGACTGGGGAGCCACCTGGAGGGATGCGTGACTATACTGGCACGATGGTCTGCATCTGTCCTGGGGGAACCAGGATCCTAGGTGATAGGTTTAAATGCTTCATTAGCAAGCATTTAAGCTAGCCAAGGGGGAGGCACTGAAAAAGAGTAGGGAAATCCCAGCCTCGACCCACAAAACGCAGTAGTTAGTGAGGTAAACACCAAGGTAGAGAAGTCAGGAGGGAGCAAGACAGGGGTAAATGCACAAAAAGGCGGTAAGGACAGGGCTGGGGCTAAAAGGGGTAAGGCCATATAAAATGAAAGGTGATGAGTACCAATGCCCTCAGTCTGTGTAACAAGCTCCATGAACTAGTGGCCTTGATGGAAGAGGGATGCCTGGATATTGTGGCAGTCACTGAAACATGGTACACAGAGAACCATTACTGGGATGTCAACATACCAGGATACACGATCTACAGGAGGGACAGGGTGGGTAAAAGAGGAGGAGGAGGAGGAGCTCTCTATATAAGGGAAGAGATTAAAGTAACAGAACAAAAGAGTAAACAGGAAGTTGATGAGTCACTGTGGGTCACCCTGGAGACAGGAAATGGCACCACAATCTGCATGGGGGTTGTGTACAGACCCCCATCCCGGGGGAGGAAATGGACAAGGAAATGATAGAAAGCATCCTTAAAATGGCAGAAAAAGGGGAGATATTGTTGATGGGGGACCTGAATGTGCCAGATGTTAGCTGGAGTACCATTGCTGCAGGCACATCCAAGAGCAGGGTTATTCTTGATGCCCTACAGGGGGCATGCCTCTGACAGCTAGTGTTGGAACCCACTCGGGAGGGAGCAGTCTTAGACCTGGTACTCTCAAATGGAGAAGGAGAAAGTATTTCAGATTTAGAAGTGGGTAGAAATCTGGAAACAAGTGACCACCAAACAGTGTGGTTCACAATAAACACAGCCATAGAATCAAGTCATACAAAATAAGAGTATTGGATTTTAGGAAGGCTGACTTTGGGAAAATGAGAGAGTGCCTCAGAAAAGCACTAGCAAATGGGCAAGAAGGAGGGGTGGAGGAACAATGGGGAATAATCAAAACAGCCATTGCAGAGGCAACAAGCCTTTGTGTGAAGCAAATCAGCAAAATAAACTGAAGGAAAAAAACACTATGGTTCTCATAAGAGGTGGAAGGGAAGATTAAGGAGAAAAAGATAGCATTCAGGAAATACAAGGAAACACAGAAGGAGCAGAACAGTGAACTTTATTAGTTAAAGCAGAAGGAGGCAGGGAAGGCAGTCAGAATAGCAAAGGCACAAACTGAGGAAAAGATAGCCAACTCTGTTAAGAAGGGGGAGAAAACCTTTATAGGTACATTAGGGAGTGAAAAGACCAAGGGAGGGATACAGAGACTTAATAAAGGGAGGATGATGGGCAGAGGTGACAGTGAAAGCAGGAATACTGAACAAATATTTCTGTTCAGTATTCTCAAAGGAAGAGGAAGGGAGGTACCTAAACCAAATAAGAGAAACACTCTGAATAGGGGGGTCGATACCAATCCATTCACAGAAGAATGGGTTTTAAAAGAACTCTTGAAACTGAGGGTGGACAAAGCAATGGGGCCTGATGGGATTCACTCAAGAATTCTAAAAGAACTAAGGGTAGAACTTGTAACGTCACTGACTACTCTCTTTAACAAATCATGGGAGGATGGGGTGGTAAGTGAGGACTGGAGGAGGGCAAATGTGATTCTACTTCACAAAAGTGGGAGCAGGGCAGAGGCAGGAAACTACAGACCATTTAGTTTGACATCAGTGGTAGGGGAAATGATGGAATCACTTCTGAAGGAAAGAATTGTTGAGTACCTAGAGGCCAGTGGGGCACAGGACCCAAGGCAGCATGGTTTCACAGAAGGAAGGTCATGTCAGACGAACCTAATAGATTTCTTTGACTGGATGACCAAAGGAGTAGACCAGGGAGGGGCTGTGAATATGGCCTACCTAGATTTTAGCAAGGCATTTGACACAGTCTCATACAAAAGATTAATATACAAGTAAGCAAGCCTTGGAGTGGGTCCCATGGTGGTAGCCTGGATAACAAGCTCTGGCAGAGCCACTACGACTGGTAATGCATTAGCTAGATAAGGGTGTTTCATGGGCTTAAACATAAATATTTATTTATTTTAAAAAATATCAGCTTTACAAACCTTTGAGTCAGAGACTCATTTACAAAGACACCTCATCGAAATTAATACAAAAACAGTACAGTTAACAAGTCCAAAAACAATGGCCCAGAGAGCAGACAATTATAACAGTCATTCACTGAAGATACAGAGGTAGCAGTAGATAAACAGATTACATAGTTTAGGCACACAGGCACCATATCAAGAAGACCAAAGCAGTTCAAACAATATACAATAGCTAAAGCAAATAGACATCAGGAGTCAAAGAGAAGCCCAGAGTGTTCACATGAAGACTGTTGCATACACTAACTGAATCAAGGTATAGTACATTGAGAAAGGGCATATTTAAGCAATAAGGCATGACAGGGTGCTTGTTATCATGTAATAATGTCACTCATGGGGTGGGTTGAAGCACGAGGCGAAGCCGAGTAATTATTTATTTATTTGCATGTATTTATTTGATCCACTGGATCAGCAATATTTACACAAGCTGTGCCCAGTACAGATTTTACAGCACTGGTCCTGGTCTGGTGATTTGGGTTTTACCCATACCACACTGCATATGGCTTAGTGATATACTGTACAGATGGCTACAGAGTCTAACCCACTGAAGGCTGAAGTTTCAGAAAACCATTATGCTACAAATATCAAGACTCACTTCCTCCCTCACCCCCAGTCACAATTAATCCTCTACCAAAGTCATACTTAAATACTGGTGCCTCTACATCCACACCACTAAGCTTTTAATGCCAACATGCTTCTTCTGCTGCTGTGAGTTAAACTCTTTATTTAAAAACATTTTGTTGAGAAATTTTGGTTTTAGTATATCCATGGTCAGGAAAAATGAATTTGTAAAAGAAACCAAAATCCCTATTTATCAATTCACTGAAGCACAATACAGCATGTTATGAATTTTTCAGATTCTATGTGTACTTACAGTAAGTCAAACAGAAATTAGACACAAATGCCTACTTATTTGCAAGTGATGCAAATGTGATCATTATCATTCCGTTGTAAACACCTATAGTCACAGCCAGGATTCACATTGCTAGACTCCAGTGGCATCATGCCCAAAGGGCCTGAGGGGGCATGTGCCCCCCCCAATATCATTGCTCAAAACTAGTATAAAATACCCGTAAATTTATTTTATTTTCCAGAAAATCACAAGGTCTAAAACAATATTGACTTTTTTGAAGTCATAAGTGGTGGTGGAGGGGATCTGTTGATGCCACCACGCATCAAAGAGTGGATTTTCAGGCACCATCTTACTCTGTGCGCTCAAGAAGACAGACTGAGGAGAAGACCGGTATGAGAAAAACTTAGGAAAACTGCAACCAAGAAGGGTAAATATTCACCTGTGGCGGACCATGTTATTGAGTGAGATTGGCCTTGGGTGTGTATGTGTCGCTGTTACTTCCCAGGAGAGGAGTACTAGCAGTACCAGGAGCAATAGGAGGCGGGTGAGTCCGAATGTCTTCATTCATTGGTCTGGGTTGGCTTGTAAAAGGGCTCTGTTCTTGGAGGACGTTGCATGTGACGGGGGATGGGGCAGACTGGATGAGATAGCAAGCCTAATTCTTCTGAGCTGTACCCAGTGTCCATCAACTACTTGATGTGCCAGCGCTAACCCACAGACAAGGATGTCTGTGTTTGGAAGGCTGAGGAGTGGCGTCCACCTGGAATGTGTTCTCTGTCCCCCATTTTTTTTTTTGCAGGTACCTCTTCTCCAAATTACCGATCCGCTCCCCTTCCCCTTCCGACTTTCAGGTTTGGTTTTTCCTTTTCTCAGGTGATGGACGTGTGAGCAGAGTTTTGTTTCATTTGCTTTCTGAAGCATAATGGAATGGAAAGGAAATGAAACTCTGCTAACATGTTCATCACCTGAGAAAAGGAAAAAAGTTGCATCAGACATGCTAGTGTCTCTCCTTTGAATGGTTAGCTTTCTTTCCTTTTCCCTGAAAACTCAGAGACAAATTGTAACTTAACCAGGTAAAAAGAAACCTAAATTTGATTTGGGGAATTCAGTTTTTAGCTTTGGAGTGTTGGCAGAAATGCTCATGGAGCACAAAACTATGCCATTTTTTTTGTAACTCTGCCGTGCTGGATTTTGACTTTTCTTTCTTGGCATGTCTCCTTATTAAAGATAATATATAATGAGCAACAGGTATCCAGGGTTCTTACTGACTGTAACAACTGCAATCCACATAATTATCTTCAGAAGCTTTTGTACGGGGCCAATACACAGTGGTTCTTGCGGGCTGATATGCAGTGGCTGTTGGGGGAGATGGACTTTAGGGGAACACAGAGGCTCTCCATATTGCCATGCCATAAAAGTGCTTTACACAAAGCCCCCACTTAAGTGGCCAGATAAGAAGTGTGTGTGTGTGTGTGTCTGGGGGGAAATTGTGAGAGTTGTCACTGTCAGTGGCCAGCAGTGATACTTAGGTGGGGACGGGGTGTTGGAGGGTCTGCCTCTGAATGCCACAGATACTTGGGCATGAGGTAGGGTGTGTTGGGGTAGCGCCACACACCTGGGATACTTGGACATGGTGTTGGGGTGTCACTGGACTGTGTAGTTGAACTGGGAAAGTGGCAGGTGCCACAGTGCTGGGACCCAGAGCACCAGGAGTAACGGATGCCCCCCCCAAACAAAGCAACATACTTAGTGGTGTTGACCAATGCAGATCAGCCTCCAGCATCTGCAAAAAGACAGTGGTCTATGCCATGAGCTGAGCAGTTGTGGGGTCTGGGGAGCAAGAGAATCACAGGGAATATTAGTGATAAGAATTCTCCTGGGTTCAGTGTAGGGGACACAGAGGGACACGACCGTTGGACCACCCCAGACACCAACAGAGAGTTGTAAAAGTTTGATTTTCAGGAATGAAAGAATCCCGTACTCAGCTGGAGCAACAGGAGTGAACTGTGCCACGTTCACCACAGCTCGATCCACCGGTGATGCCCTGTGGTGCTGAGAGGCAGGTAGAGGAGCTGACCACCTGCCACAATGGACAAGCCAATCAAAGTGGGGCAGATGTTCATGCAGCAGCAGAAGTTCAGTAGGGTAAGGGTTAAACACAGTGGGTGGGTTTGTTTGTTTTATTATTAGCAGTAGTAAACTGTAATAATTTATTCATTGTTATTGGGCAGGCTGTGGATGCACTTTGAAAGAGGTCGAGTGTGCGTGTATTTGGTGCCGACTCAGAGGGGCAGTGCATCACCTCCCCCCTTAAATCATTAGCTTTCACTGTAGTTCAAGTGACTTCTGCTTGTTTGCATAGATAAGCCCCCCTCCCCCAAAAAAGAAAAGTTGTCTCTTGTTCAAATGTTAGGGGTGTGATTATTGTCTGGGGTATGTTATTTTATCCACCCCTACCCCTGGGTTGTCAGTCTGTGTTGTGTTTTATTGTCATTCGTCTGTTTCTGTTTGGAGGGTTTGCAAGAGGAGGTCGCTCATCTGGGTGCGGTGTTACTACAAATACCACCCCCGTCATTTGTCAGTGTTGGAGGGTTATTAGTAAAGGCATTAATTTGTTGTTATTAGGCTTGCTCTGGTCTGAGATCTTGCAGAAAGTGGTTGTGCTCTTGAATGGCGTGTAAACTGTGTGACTTGGAGTGGGCTATCCCTCCCCCGGTAGTAGGAGTTTTACAAGTAATATTAATTAGTATGATCCTTTATTATGCTGGTCTGACAGTTTTACCTTTGTTAGCAATACTAAGTTCAGTGTATTGCAAGCTGGCTTGCTCTGTTTGTAGTACTTCATTTGGAGGGCCTGTTGGTAGGGAGGTGGTACTGATGTTTATTTATTTATTTTTTATTTTAGTCTTTAGTTACCAGGTAAGGCCCACTAGGCACATGTGCCTGTTTTCAGGGTTGACCTGGGAGCACTGGGCGGTTAAGTGACTTGTTCAGAGTCACACAGCATGCAAGTGGAGGGTGTGAGAATCAAATTCAGGTCTGGTCTGCTGGATGTATCACGCTCATTACACCTCATTCCTCTAACCTCTAGACTATATTGCCAGCCCAAATGTGATGGATTATTCCCACCTACATTTATTTCTGCCTTGCATTGCTCATCATAGTCTCTGTCATGCCTGTTTGCTGTTTTTCTGGGTTGTTTGCAGTTTCATAATAAAATGTAACTTTTACTGAAACATATTTTGGCACTAAGCATAGGAAACCCACTATCTGTATATTGATTAAGAATGTGCTACACATTCAGACATTTTGCTTGCAATTTAAAGACAAGTGCTGACATGATAAGATGAGAGGTATGGTCCAGACTTCCAATGTCAAACAGCACTTGTGCAGATAAATAATTTATCTGACAGCTCACCATTGTATATTTCCTTTATACAGTAAGAGATGCTTTCTGACACTGCAGGGCATTTGCTTTTGATGTTTTTTAAATAATAGGTTGTGTGATTTTTTTGTCAACTTTCCAACTAGCACAGTGGTTGCTGTTAAATGAAACACCACTCATTTTGTAGATAGTTTTGTGTTGAACAACTTGTGTGCTTAAAGTACCATGCTGTCATTTTTTTGTGTTAAAGTTATTTGCATTTGTTTCTTGTAAAAAGTGAACAAAATTGAATTTTCTACTATTTTTTGCTAATTATAAAAAAAAAAAACAAGCATTTGTCAATGCCAAATGTTTGCTTGCTGGCATTGGCATTGGTATTGTAGGAGTTAGAGAGCTGCATAATAGAAATGGCAGTGAAGTATTGAACTGAAGCCAACCCCAACACCACCCTGCAGAGACTGGCAGGCATTGGGGGGGTGTCTTTGGGTTATCAGGCATAACGGCCATGCCATTTCACCACACCCTACTCTGTAGACACTGACAAGTGTCATGGTGTGACATGGGGTCTTTGGCCCTTATGCTCACCCCATTCCATCAGGAAATATGGTGAGATGGGTCCTGTATAGGAGAATGGGGTGAACTTTGGGGCCGAAGACTCCAAGCCACACCTTGATGCCTCTCACTGGCTGCAGGGTGTGGAATGGTATGAGCATTACAGGTGAGAATCCCAAGTCACACCCCTGATGCCTGTCATTCTCTACAGTCTGGGGAGTTATGGTCAGAAACCCTAATGCCTCAGGCGTTCATTGGCATTTTCACTCCAAATTTTCAACACAGGTTTTCTGTGACCCCCACCTTATGAACAGTGACAATATCAGTTTGTTAGCCGAAAGCTGATATCACACAGCGACTACGCCATTTGCTACCAGAGGTGCGAAAACACATTTCAAACAGTATGTGAAAAACGACAGCTGTACTGTTCATGGGGAGGTAAGAAAATGGCAATGTTGAAATTCTGCAGTGAAAATATTAAAAAAACTGGTGCAGTCACAAGCATGCATAGAAAATGCGCAACACACACCCCTAATGCAATTAGTTTGGGGATTTTTTTACAGCAGATTGTCAACACAGGGATTTTGGAACCTCTGCTTATGAACAGTGCCACTGTGATTTTCTTAATCTATCCCGAACAGTGATTTCCTACAGCGACCACGCATTTCTGCACTGGAAGTGCGAAAACACATTTCAGCCATGGTGTGAAAAATGACAGCTGTACTGTTCATAAGGAAGTGTGGAAAAATACCGGTGTTGAAAATCTGAACTGAAAATGTTAGAAACCCATGAAGTTACGAGGGTGCATGGAAACAGCGCAATGGTCACTCGCAACACAGTCATTTTATGGACTTTTTCCACCAAATTTTTAACATAGCCATTTTAACATCTCTGTTCATGAACAGTGTCACTGTGATTTTCTTAATCTGTCCCGAACATTGATTTCACAAACCAACTGCGCCATTGTGTGCTACATGAGCAGAAACACATTTTGGGTGAGATGTGAACAATGACAGCTATACTGCTCATAAGGAGGAGTGGTAAAATGGCAATGTTGAAAATCTGGAGTGAAAATATTGAAAATTCGTGATCTTACAAGCGTGCGTAGGAACAGCACAACGCATGCTCATAACACAGTCATTTTTGGGAATCTTTTCACCAAATTTTGAACATAGCCATTTTAACATCTCTGCTCATGAGCAGTGTCACTGTGATTTTCTTAATCTGTCCTGAACATTGATTTCACATGCTCGTAAAACAGTCATTTTCAGGAATATTTTTTCACCAAATATTCAACGTAGGGTTTTTGGGGACCCTACCTCATGAACTGTGGCACTGTCATTTCATTAATCAGTCCTGAAAGGTGATTTTGTGCAGTGACTGCGAAATCACCCTTCGGGCCCGATTAATGCCATGACAGTGAGTGAATTCATCAGAAGGGGTCCCAAAAACCCCATGTTGAAAATTTGGTGCTAAAATTCCAAAAAATGCCTGAGATATGCATTAAAGTTGAAAAAAACCCTATTTATTGCATTATACTGCTTACCAGTATTTCCTCAGTTTGCGGTCAGCTTTGAAGAGTGCAGATGTGTTCCCAGTCCACTGAAGATCATCACGCCAGACTCAAGAGGTAAGTATGGGTTGAGATGGGGGTGTGGGGAGGCAGGGTGCGCAGAGGGTGGGCGCAGGTGGGGGGAGCGGGGGGCAGGACACTCAGCGACGGAAGGTTTTTTCCTTTCAGGTTTTTTTTTTAAACTTAGATGATGCAGGACATTTGCCATGCTGGGGTGGGCTCCCAGCGTAGCACAAGGAAGGCTGTTTGGGGGGCTGTGGAGCTGATGGGGGATTAGGCACCCCCCGTCGGCCATATGATCTGTTGCCTCACTGGGGTGGGCTCCCAGCGTGGCACCCTGTACTCTCTGGGGGGGGACAGTGGAGCCGATGGGGAATTGGGCACCTCCGTCAGCTATACGATGTGTTGCCATGCTGAGGTGGGCAGCCAGCGTGGCATCTGGAACTCTGTTGGGAGGAATGCAGCACAGCTTCCAGGGGATTGGGCACCCTCGTCGGCTATACAGTGTGTGCGTGAGGGCAGACATGAGCACACAGTATGCATGCATGTGTGTGTGTTGGGGGAGCGTGCATGAGCAGGCGATATCTTATCGCTGCTCACTGAAGCGTAACTCTTTTCAACTGTACGGCACTGCATTTTGGGATCATGGCACTATGTTTCTTGCACATGCGTGCAAGAAAACATAAAAAACTAAAAGGTAACTAAAAAATGAAACACCACTCATTTTGTAAATATCTTTCTGCTGAACACATTTCATTCTTACAGTATTACGCTATCATTCTTCATTTTAAAATTATTTGCATTTGAATATGGGAATATGTGACATCACTACTATGCAGATAAATGATAATGACATAAATAATGAGTGGATAAATGGTGATTAAATCACTACTGCATAGATACATTTGATTTATTCAATGGCTGTGCAGCTAAATGGATTTATTAAATGGGTTTTGTGTCCATGTAGGGTATTAAATAATCCAAAAAAATGATTAGCAGTTTCACATGTGAAAGTGCTAATCGGCTGCAAAAATGTATAGTATATGGCACAGACTGGTTAGCAAAATGAAAAATACTTTGTTTTTAATGTGTTTTGTATGTGTAAACTTGAATAAAAAACATAAAAAATGTTTAGCAGTCTAGTGCTATACAGTTCAGAAAATGAATAGCACCACCCTCTGATACTGAATAGCATTATGCAATGCTATACTAGCTATTTAATACTCTGCCATGCCTATTGCATGAATAAGGGATATGCGAGGGGGTGACAGTGTGATAAAGTGGTTATCTTGTGAAGTTGCCATTGACCTCAAGTAACCTCACGAGTGGTGGAACATGATGTAATAACTGTGTGTTTAAATGAAATTTATACACACAGTTACTCAAATAAATGGATTCATCATACTCTGTTTATTGTCATCCCTATTGCATATATGTAAGTAATACTTGGAAAAGATTACACAGTAAACACAGAATCAGCAAGAACAGATGACCTGTGTCATTATTTTTCATGCAAAACATTTATAGTGGATGACTGTAATAATCTGACTATTCAAATGGTGCATTTCTGGCTTTTAGCAGGTAATTAATTAGTTAGGAATGGACTGGAAATAGCTAGCTGAGTCACTATATGGTAAAAGCCACCAAAATGCAACATTTCAGATCAGTTTTTACAAAATTGCTTTGAAAATACAAGAGGTCACTGTCACAGACTGAACAAAGAAAAAAAAAGTATCATTGTGACAGCACTTAGCATGTTAAGGAAAGGCTTCCTGGCCTTCTAAAAGTCATCAAAATGCACCATTTGACCTTAGTTTTTCAAAACGTTCCTGGGGGAGCATGCTTTCAGACCCCTCTAGAGAAATTTTGATTTTGTGCCCCTTCAAAGTTTCTGGTTGTATGACACCCATGCTAGACTCTGGGTAAGTATGACAGGTTTCCTAAATACTGGTACCTTATTCAGCTGTGTTCTACTTGAGGTGTGTGTGTGTGTGTGTGTGTGTGTGTGTGTGTGTGTTGTGAGTGTATGTGTTTAAACATGTAACTTTCTATAGTATATTGTATAGTATGAATCCTGTCTGCAGTGTTTTTCTCTTCTGTGGCAAGACATTGTAACAAGACATTGGCCTGCTGTAGGGGCTATTAAACATTAAACCAAATGGTAATCTGTGAAGACTAACTTAGAAAAGATGCAATAAAACAAATTTGAATCACAGCCCCCAGATTTCATAAAACACAGAGGGAAAATTAGAAAAACTCCTCTAACAGCCTAGGCAGAAACAAAACACTGAATTGAAGTGAGAACTCAAAACTGGTAGTAATACATATATTCCTGATTTTAACATGCAGTTTTCCTTTAAGAAGATTCAGTAGAATATAGTAGCCCAGAACTGCCTGCCTAAGAATGAAGTTGGTATATTATTTGGAAAAAGGGAAGGCTAGTCTCTTGCTATGCAATGTCCTCTAAAGTAACACACTGACTGCTCTTAGGATCCTAGTGTCAAATGCTGTGAGGTGCCATGGGGAACTTGTTATGCAGAAAGTTCCAGGAAGTGTTTAATCCATTCTACTTCTCATAGCTTTCTCTTCTCAAACTTAAAAAGAAAAATACACTTGATCACAGACTGCGTTTACCAAGCACTGTGCCCATGATTAAAATAATTTGAACCCCATCCCCAAACAAATGTGCCCTCGCATGAACATGCATGATTTATCTGTAAAGACAATTAAAAAAATGTATTTCTAAATGCATTAGTAACACCAATACTCTCCAGATTTTGAAAGTACTAAAAAGACAAACTATATATATAGATAGATAGAATATGGTAAACAAATATTGTTAATCCCAAAAGCTGAGCTTTGTTTTTAGTATATAAATGTTTAAAAATACCTGCAAGCTGTCTATTTTCCTTAATTTTTAGACACTTCTTGGTCTTTCCTTTTGAGACACCAGGTGACTCTGATAATCATTTGTTCCAAGAGTTTTTAAGTCAGTTTGAAGGCATTTTAAGAACTTCTGTTCTAGTCCTTAGCAAAATGCACGGACTCCACAGACATCTGTCCCTTGGTACACATCCCAAATATGTGAGTCTTCTCTCAGGATGATGGATGCACCTCATGCCCCTCCCACATGAATAAAAAGAAAGGTGGGATGGACCTTTTGGAGCTTCTTGGGTGGAGGTGGGGTGGACCTTACTTCCCCCCAAAAAACAATGCTGCCTCCCACTACTCAGATTCCAGTTCTTGTACCACCCATTTAAGAAACAAAATAGTACCCTGCAACCATTGACTAACATGAAAGCTTATTTATTTGAGGGCAGAAAACATTTCTTGGAGGAGGGTAAGGCGGAGGAGACTATTTACACCTTCAGTCAGTTCCACGGACAGAAAACATGACATCACTCCTTTTTAGATGCAGTTCTCCTGTAGGCTCCACCCACAGTCGTAAAAACCTGGCTGAACAACAGAATGCAAAGGGTAATAGTAAGCAGAGTCCACAGTGAAGAAGGGAGGCTAACTAGCATGGTACCGCAGGGGTCGGTACTGGGACCGGTCCTTTTTAATGTCTTTATAAGTGACATTGGAGGGCACCTGGAAGGAAAAGTATATCTTTGCAGATGACACAAAGATCTGCAACAGGATTGATACACAAGGTGGGGTAGGGAGGAAAGGATGAAAAGGGACTTGACAAGGTTGGAGGAATGGTCAAATATATGGCAGCTCAGATTCAATGCAAAGAAGTGCAAGGAAATGCATCTGGGAAACAAAAACCCAGGGGAAGAGTACACAATGGGGGGGTGAGTTAATAGCAACAGCAAAAATTGAAAAGAGACCTAGGAGTAATTATATATCAGATGACCTGAAGGTGGGCAATCAATGTGAGAAGGCAGTAAGGAGGGCTGGGGGGATACTGGGATGCAGAGGGAGAGGCATCAACAGTAGAAAACAAGAAGTTGTTATCCCTCTGTACAGACAGTTGGTAAGACCCCATCTGGAGTACTGCGTGCAATTTTGGAGACCCCATCTCTGCAAAGACATAGAGTGGAGGCTGTTCAGAGGAGGGGAACCAAAATGGTGCAGGGTCTGCACCAGAAGACATACGAGGAGAGAATAAAGTAGCTTAATATGTATACTCTTGAGGAAAGGAGGGAGAGGGGGGACATGATAGAAACTTTCAAGTATCTCAAGAGAATTAACAAAGTACAAGAGGGTAGCATCTTTCAGAAGAAGAGATGTGCAAGAATAAGGGGGCACAATATGAAGATAGAGGGGGCATGGCTCAGAGAAAATGTTAGAAAATATTTTTTCACAAAGATTGTTGGGGATGCATGGAACAGCCTTCCTGAGGAGGTTGTGGAGTCAGGAACAGTGGGAGAATTCAAGAATGCATGGGACAGACATAAAGCAATTCTACTGGGGGCTAGGAGGAAGTAAGCTATTGATCAACTAGAATCTGCAGCTTATCCATCAGGTAGGGAAATGGGCAGACTAGATGGGTCAAGTGGTCCTTATCTGCCATCAAATTCTATGTTTCTCTCTCTCTCTCTCTCTCTCTCTCTCTCTCTCCTCTCCCTCCTCCTCCTCCCTCACTCCTCTCTCTCTCCCTCTCCTCTCCCTCCCTAGCACACTTTCTTCATGGGCCCAAGCAGGATATGCCACCAGTACAGGCCAGTCATAAAGCAGCTAATTGTAGTTATTGCATTTATTTAGCAGTTTTACTGTAATTTTTATACAAATAATGCATTAAATTGTTTCCTTTGGGCTTCTGTTTTAAATATGACCGACTTTGGCCACTTTTATGAATTTTATTGCATTTTTTCAAATATTTGTAAATACTCAGAGCTAATCAGAACAAATCAGAACTCTACCATGTTCTGGTTCTTATTTAATAAGGGTCAGCACTTCACTGAGTTCTCCCAGCCCTATTATACACCCAATCATAATCTTTGATCATGTCCTGTTAGCACTATAAATGGTTTGGGGCCTAAGGTTGCCACCTTGTGAATGCAAAAAGATGTGCCCCCACCTCCCATACCACCACCAATTGTTTCTTTTGTTGGATTCAGGACTGTATCTTATGACCATGCTAGCACCCATTTCCCAGTGTAGCAGTATTTTATTTTTAGGATTCCGATTGTAGATAGATACCAACCGACGAGCTATTGTGCACAGTAGTCATACTATATCAGTTCTATCAGTATTTCTTTCTGAATCTGACTGTAATCATCTGTCTGTCTCTCTCAGATAAGAAATCAAACACTTCTCACTGCAACAAGGCACAGCACTGTCACACAGACTGTCTTCCACTCGCTCTACCATCCCAAGCCATGGATAGACTGAGTCTTTCACATACAGGCTGTCAACCATTCAAGTAAGAAAGTTGTCAAAATTAAATCAAATGTCATGCCGAAAGCATTAGATTTACACACTGTGTCTCCTGCTTTGAGTGCTCTCCTGGACGTTCACTGATGGCACCTAATGACAATGTCAGAACTTGTCCTAATTTTATTTAATTAAGTGCTCACACTGCAGCTTTCACTGACTAGTCACCTCATTACTCTCCTAGCTCATGGCTCGCTATCCTGCTAAAAGTCAATGACAATATCACAGTGCACTTGCATGTGGTGGCACACAGCTGCAGTAACAGTGCAAATGTCACTGCCATTAAAAAAAATGGCAGATTACACTGTTCCACTGGCAACCGGTATGACAGTGGAAACAAGCATTTGTCAATGCCGAATTTTGATTGCGTTGGTCCGTTGAGCTCGCTCACTGCCCCTCTGTCACTCATTCATTCTGTTTCTCCCAGTGCTGCAGGCTGCTGTTTTGTACTGGGCTCCTGCCTGCATTGGCATCCTTTTCTGTCTACAAAGAAATCCACAGCTCTCCTGAAAGAGCTCCATTGAGGTGGCTCACTGCCCCCTTTCTCACTCACTCATTCTGTTTCTCCTGATGCTGCAGGCTGCCCTTTTGTACTGGGCTCCTGCCTCTGTTGCCGCCTTTATCTGCCCACAAAGAAATCTGCAGCAGTCATGATAGAGCGCCATTGAGCTCGCTTACTCCCCCTCTTTCACTTGCTCGTTCTGTGTCTCCGCTGCTGCAGGCTGCCCTTTTGTACTGGGCCCCTGCTTTCATTGCTGCCATTTTCTGCCCACAAACAAATCCGAAGCAGTCCCAACAGAGCTCCGTTGAGCTCACTCACTCCCCCTCCCTCATTCGCTCATTCTGTGTCACCTGCTGCTGCAGGCTGCCCTTTTGCATTGGGCTCCTGCCTGCATTGGCAGCTTTTTCTGCCCACAAAGAAAACTGCACCAGTCCCGACACAGCTCTGTTGAGCTCTCTCACTCCCCCTGTCTCACTTGCTCATTCCGTTTCTGCCGGCGCTGCATGCTGACCTTTTGTACTGGGCTCCTGCCTCTGTTGGTGCCTTTTTTTGCCCACAAAGATATCTGCAGCAGTCCCGACAGAGCTCCATTGAGCTTGCTCACTCCCCCTCTCTCATTCGCTTGTTCCATTTCTGCCAGCGCTGCAGGCTGCCCTTTTGCATTGGGCTCTGCCTGCATTGCCGCCTTTTCTGCCCACAATGAAATCCACAGCAGTCATGATAGAGCTCTGTTGAGGTCACTCATTCCCCCTGTCTCACTCACTCATTCTGTTTCCCCTGGCACTGCAGGCTGCCTTTTTGTACTGGGCTCCTGCCTCTGTTGGTGCCTTTTTTTGCCCACAAAGATATCTGCAGCAGTCCCGACAGAGCTCCATTGAGCTTGCTCAATCCCCCTCTCTCATTCGCTTGTTCCATTTCTGCCAGCGCTGCAGGCTGCCATTTTGCACTGGGCTCGTGCCTGCATTGTCGCCTTCTTCTGCCCACAAAGAAATCTGCAGCAGTCACAATAGAGCTCCATTGAGCTTGTTCACTACCCCTCTCTCACTCACTCATTCTGTTTCTCCCACTGCTGCAGGCTGCTCTTTTGTACTGGGACCCTGCATTCATTGCTGCCTTTTTCTGCCCACAAAGAAATCCCCAGCAGTCTAAACAGAGCTCCATTGAGCTCACTCACTCTCTCCCTCCCTCACTCGCTCATTCTGTGTCTCCTGCTGCTGCAGGCTGCCCTTTTGTACTGGGCTCCTGCCTGCATTGGCAGCTTTTTCTGCCCACAAAGAAATCTGCAGCAGTCCTGACAGAGCTCCATTGAGCTCATTCACTCCCCCTCTCTTACTCACTCATTCCGTTTCTACCGGCGCTGCAGGATGGCCTTTTGTACTGGGCTCCTGCCTGCATTGCTGCTTTTTTCGGCCCACAAAGAAATCTGCAACAGTCATGATAGGGCTCCGTTGAGCTTGCTCACTCCCCTTCTCTCACTTGCTCGCTGTGTTTCTCCCGGCGCTGCAGGCTGCCCTTTTATACTGGGCTCATACCTGTGTTGGCACCTTTTTCTGCCCACAAAGAAATCTGCAGCAGTCCCGACAGAGCTCCGTTGAGCTCGTTCACTCCCCCTCTCTCACTCACTTGTTCTGTTTCTGCCAGTGCTGCAGGCTGCCCTTTTGTGCTGGGAATCTGCCTGCATTGCCACCTTCTTCTGCCCACAAATAAATCTGCAGCAGTCACAATAGAGCTCCGTTGAACTCACTCACTCCTCTTCTCTTACTCGGTCATTCTGTTTCTCCCACTGCTGCAGGCTGCCCTTTTGTACTGAGCCCCTGCATGCATTGCTGCCTTTTTCTGTCCATAAAGAAATCTGCAGCAGTCCCAACACAGCTCCGTTGAGCCCGCTCACTCTCCCTCTCTTAATCGCTCATTCTGATTCTGCCAGCACTGCAGGCTGGCCTTTTATACTGGGTTCCTCCCAGTGTTACTGCCTTTTCCTGCCCACAAAGAAATCCACAGTAGGCATGATAAAGCTCCGTTGAGCTCACTCACTCTCCCTCTCTCACTCGCTCATTGTGTTGCTCCCGGCGCTGCAGGCTGTCCTTTTGTACTGGGCTCCTACCTGAGGAGGCGCCATTTTCTGCCCACAAAGAAATCTGCAGCTGGGGGAGATCACGTGATGAGTTAGTGGTGAAATGACGTCCTGAAAAGTGCTCCTAGGCTGAGCCAAACACTATAGCTCATAAAACCATTTTCGACCTCCCAATTTTGATTGTAAGAGTGGGTTCCATAAGCTAAAGAGGCAAAATGCACTTGGGTAGTAACAGAAGGAACAAAAATAAAAAGCAAGATACCCACCTGAGGCAAAAGCTCGAGTGGCAGAGCGGCAAAGCAACATGGCCGAGATGGAATGTGGAAGCCCCAAGCCTCTAGCTGCTCGAGCGCTGGCTGTGAAGCACTCAAAACTTCACTCTCCAGTGCCAGAAGAAAATGACTGTTTGCCAACTGAGGAGCAAGGAGGACAAAAATCTTTGGATGATGACATTTCTGAAATAAAACACCTACTCCAAGTGCTTGTGGATGATTTTTCAATCTTAAAACCTGCACTAAAGCCCCTAACACAACGGTTGGGGGATGTGGAAGCCAAGGTTGCCTCCCAGGAAAGAAAGACAGCAACAATGGACCTTAAAGTGGACGCTTGAGGAAAACAAGTTAGGAAACTGGAAAATCGACTTGAGGACCAGGAGTCTTGTAGTCAGAGGAACAACTTGATTATGGCTGGTCTTCCCAAGCAGACAGAAGGAGCTGATTGTGTATCCTTCATGCAAGATCTGTTCATGAAGCTGTTTGGCCCAACACCTTTTGGAGACTCCAATAATATTGAAAGGGCACACCACTCTTTGAGAGAGTCTCCCCCACCTGGAGCTAGACCTCGTGTCCTTACCATGCGCTTCCTGAATTACAAAGAAAAAACTCATGTTTATATTTATTTATTTTATTCATTTAGTTTTTGTTGAATGGGTAAGTGCACTAGACAAATCCTGCCTATTTTCAGGCACGATCCAGGGAAGGGGGATACAGATGAATGCCAACTGACTTTGAACCAGATTAAGCTGTTGGTGGTATTTTTAGTGAATGAGGGAAATTTGGCCAGGACACTGGGGAAATTCCACTACTGTTTTGCTGCCAGTAGGGGGAGGTGTGGGAGTTTGTCTGTGAGATGGCAGACGGAGCTCGGCCTGTCGTGCAGCAGAACGTGCTGTTTACTGAGTCTACTTCGAATATGGAGATAGCTGATACCGAGAATTCTATTCTGTGTCCGCTATGCAGGAGGAAAACACCTCTCACTCTTTGGCTTTGGTGCTTCAACGAGATCTGCAGGATTTTACTGGTGATTTGCCAGTATCGGAGATGGTACCTGATCTGATGATGGAAGCGGGTGAGCAATTTTCTGGTTCCCCTGGATTTCTTCCTTCTTCTCCTGCTTCAGTGCCTTTGGCTGGGATTGATCCCATTTCCCGACCGGGATTTCAGGGTTCCACATTTTTGCAGCAGTTTGTTGCACCCTCTGCTGCTTCTCCACAAGCCTCTTGTTCTACATTGCAAGTTGTGCAACAGAAGATTGGACTCTCGTTGGATTCAGGGGAATTTTTGACTGACTGGTAAGCGGATTCTGCCCTTCAGACTTCTGGCTGGAAGCATGCGGCCTCTGGACAATGGATACCAGATCCGGAGTGGGGCTCGGGTCCTTCTATCAACTCTTCAATGCATGCCACCATAGATTCTTCCCTGAGCTCAGGTATTGAACTGCCTGTTACTGTTGAAGGTTTTTCTAAGTATGTGCATCCACTTGGGGACCAAACTGCGGCCTGTTTTGTGCCAAGTACGTCCTCGGGGCAGGGTAGGGGTACTGATATGGGGAAAACTGGTCCTGAGACTTTGAATTCAGAAAAATCAAACCCTCACAAACCTAATAGGGTACCGATGTCTGAATTATTTAAAAATAAGTTAGATCAAGCACCTCGACGTAATGCTGTGAGGTTGCAGTTTAAAGGGGGTCTTGTTGAACATCCAAACAGGTATTATGTGGCTAAACAACTTTTGAGGGGTTCTATGCATTTTCTTCCTGCTGACATTTATGCCCTCATTCATATCTCTGGTGAGGACTCCTTTGATATCAGTTTCAAGCATAATAATAGCCTAGAAAAATTTTGGGATAAATATTCTACCCTTAAATCTACTCCCCTCTGGACCCCGTTCTATGCAATTCCACTTAGAAAACCTCAGATTTGACATATTACTGTTATGTTTCATAATGAGGGTGTCAAAGTCAGTGATATTTATCATTGGTTACAAAATCAGTGTAACATTCTACGCTCTCCAGAAGCCATTCTTGATTTGGAAGGAATCTGGACGGGGGGGTGGAAGTTTAAAGTGAAATTGTTTCAAGTTAATTCTGAAGTCATTCATTTACCTAACAGTTTCTTTTTGGGTAAGGATAGGAGGGTCTTGTTTTATGGTGGACAACCCAGGGCCTGCTATAAATGTGGGGCTAAAACGCATATTAGCAGTTCCTGTGACATGCTTAAATGCTCTTTATGTGGGGGTTATGGGCATTCTGTTGATCTCTGTGAAAACATCTTTCAGTGTAACCTTTGCGATGAAAAAGGCCACGCTTTTCATCAATGTCCTTGGGCTAAACAAAATAGGACAGAGGGCTGGGATCAGGATGACCTTGTAAATAGGGCACAGGAGAAAAGAAGGGATTCTACTCCCCCCCCCTTCTCATGGGGAAGAGGGCCCTCTTTCAGCTACTATAGCAGTTGAAGTTTCTCCTTTAGACACTGAACCCCCCTGATGAGGATGGTTCAGATGTTATTCCTGCTACCTCTTCTGCAGTTTCTTCTTTTCTGAAGGTAACTCCTACTAGTGACTCTATGCCCCCTCCCATGTTTGAAACTGTTAAAACTAGAAGATTTACCAGGGCCTCTCTTAAACGAACAACCCCAGCCCCTATACCTATAGACAATTTTTTTTTTGCCACTGCAGGATGATTTAGGGGATTCCAGTCTTGAATCTGAAACTTCCCACAAATCTGATATGATAACTGAAGATGAGGATAGTGGATCTACTGAATTATCTAAAGAAAAAAAGGGAAAAAAGGGAAAAAGAGGAAGACTAGCCAGAAAGGAGTTTCCTGAGTCTTTATTTTTTTCCTATACTACCTGCAAATGGCCACTTTACGAATTGGGTCATTCAATGTGTGCAGTCTAAAGAATTTTAAAAAACAGATTACTGTATTTTCTTTCTTTGACTCACTTAAGGTGGACATTCTTTTCCTTCAGGAAACCAGGCTTTCCTGTTTATATGATATTGATCAAGCTAAGAAACGGTGGCAGTGGGGCCCTTCTTTTTGGTCCCTTGGTTTGGATACTGTAGATGGTATTGGGGTTTTATTTAAATCTACACAGCATCATATCACCAGACTTATAGATATTTTACCAGGTCGTGCTTTACGTTTAGATTGCACTTTTGGAGATTTTTCTTCTCATTTAATTAATTTGTATCCCCTCAAGTGAAAACAGCTTGGATAGAACTATTTGATAGCATTAAACCCTTTCTCTATACAAAAAAACATATTATATGAGGTGGGGATTTTAATTGTGAATTGGATCTTAAATTTAAGGGAACTTCACAGAAAAAAATGTACTGTGATTCTCATCACTTACAACATACTGTTTCAGATGCTGGTTTGTTAGATGTCTATCGATACCTACATTACTCAAATAGATAAGTTTTTTGTGTCACAACACCTTAGACCATCTTCTTGTATTGCTACACCTACGGAGTTTTCTGATCATAGGCTTTTATTATGCACCCTGGGTTTGGATAGTATCCCTACTAAAGTTTTTTTCCATTTTTACAATGATGGAGGTTGAATATGTCCCTTCTGAGTTCACCAGACTGTTCCTTTTGCCTGGAAGTTTTTTTTGAGGCCCGTAATTCTACTTTGTGTTTTAATGATAATATTTATGAGTGGTGGATAGATACAAAAAATGATCTGAAACAATTATTACTTAGTTTTGGTAGGGAAAAAATCTAATTCTGATTATTTCTAATATTTACATCATTGAAATCAGTTGTATAATTTGATGTCCTTCCATCCACGTGATAGTGCAAAATTTTAAACTCAGATTTTTGAAATAAAAAAACAGATGAAACAGTACCAATACGACAGGGCTAAATCACTAGAAATGGAATTTCATTATGGTACAAATAAACAACCTGCTTCTGATCCATATAAAGCGTGTAAACAGCGTTTGGACAAAATATTAATGTCCAGTCTTCTTACTAGTGATGGTATTTTGGTTACCACAGATTTAGGAATGTTATCAGTTGTACAAAAATTTGTTACTTCCACCTTTCATGATTCTGGAGAACCTACTTGTGCCCCTTTGGATAATTTTTTTTCTTCACTTCCCCAAGTAGAAGACTCTGTGCAGCGCTGCCTAATAGATCCTATTTCTTCTGCGGAAGTTGAAGTAGTAATTAAACAACTTTCTTCGGGTATTTCCCATGGGATTGATGGGATCCCTAATGATTTTTATAAACTTTTCTTTCTGTCATGAGTTTTTTTTTGCCCTTAGTTTTTAATTTTATGTTGACCTCTTTCATTTTTTGTATAGAAAGGGTGATAAAAAATTACTTTCTAACTGGCGACCACTCAGTCTTTTAAATAGTGATTATAAAATATTGGCTAAGATCCCTAATAATAAATTATTACAAGTAGCTGATTCCCTTATACATCCTGCTCAGACATGTGCAATACCTAACTAAAAGATTCAGTATAATGCATACATCTTAAGAGAACTCTTTGAGGCAGGTAATCTGGGCTCAGTTTCAGGTTATGTAGTAGCCTTAGATCAGGCTAAAGCTTTTGATCAAGTGAGACATGGGGATCTTTTTCCTTATTATTGAAATATGGTATTCCTTTACAGTTTGTACAATGGATTTGTCTATTATACACTGCTGCTACTATGATTCCCACTGTTAATGGTATTTTTGGTACGGAGGTATCTCTTAACAAAGATGTTAGGCAAGGTTGCCCTTTAAGTCCTCTCTTATACATTTTTGCCCCTGATTCTGTCATTCGTCGTATTTACAGAGATCAATGTATTAGGGGTTTAGCCCCCTCACCCTCATTACCACCTGAGAAAATAACAGCATATGCTGATGATGTCACACTGCTTTTACATGATACCACTTTCTTTACAGTTAGCTCTGGAAGTTTCCCATTGTTATGGACATATTTCTGGAGCATGTCTTAATACAGAAAAGAGTTTTATACTTTCTCTAGCTCACACTAACTCAGAGCCGGGAGTTAATTTGGCTATTCCTTTTGTTATTGGCCCTCAAAAGATCCTTGGGGTTTGGTTTGAACAAGGGGATTTGGCTACCTATAACTGGGAACAACAATTGAAGATGGGGGAATGTAAGGTGAACGTGTGGAAACACTGGAAATTTGGAAAAAAAAACATGTTTTGATTATTAAGAAATTTTTGTTACCTGCATTTATTTTCTTAAGTTACTTGTACCCACCTCCGATAAATTTAGAAACTAGAATTCTTAGTTTATTCTTTCAAATGGTGTGGGGCAATCGATTAAACCCAGTAAAAAGGGAAATTACTTATTTACCACTTAAGAAAGGTGGTTTGCATATGATCAGTCCTATTGTTTTTTTCCCATTCCTTATATTTTTTTGCTTCCTTTAGTTATTTAAGGACCTCTGTTACTCTGATTTGGCAAATGTGTCTCATTTTTATTGGAAAAAGTTTTTTGCTAAATGGACTCTTTTACCACCAAAAATGTTGCTTTCTGATTCTATACCTTCTTATGGGGTAGCCTCAATGAAAAAACTGCAGCAATAGAAAGTTCCTTTTCTAAAATTACTGTCTTTAGATAGAAAGTCCTTTTACTCTTATGTTGTTTATGAGGTACAGCAGGTCCATCTTATTTTTCCTAACTGTGTGCTTACTAAAATGGTATTTACTGTACACAAACTTTCAGATTTTAGGCTTCCTTTTCATATTTGGGATATTGTCTGGATTTCAGCTCAAGGGAGGTTGGGAGTTTGGGGTTATTTAAAGTATAAACCACAGACAGATAGGTATCATCCTAGACTTCTGTGTCCTAATATTGAGGAAAGTATGTTACATTTTTTTATTGATTGTCCTCAAAGTAAATAATTTTGGACAGATGCTGCAATTCATTGGAATATTCCTTTTTTAACACTTATTTCTTATAATACTTTGATTTTGTGGGATTACACGGGAATGTGGAAGAGATATCATGCTAGTACTTTGAATGTATTTTTTGCCTTTCTCCAATATTTTTTATGGCAGGCGCATTGCCAATATGTTTTGCAACAACAGATTCTATTGACTGCTGTTATTCTTTCACAAATAGAAGTAGGATTGTTCAGGGTTAAAGAAAATGATGAACGCAGGTTTTCCCGAGATAAATTCAACAAATTGTGGAAGAATTTATTTTGTTTAAATCTATGATTTCTTCCTGATTTGTCTTTTCTGTTATTAATATTATGATTCTGTGTATTTATTTTCTGTAACTTGATCATTTCTATGATGTTATGTTTCTTTTTGTTTAATAAACATCCCCATCTCTTTTTGATAAGTGCCATGAGATCTTTAACATCCACCTGAACTACCAACAATCCAGGCAGATGGGACCTTGGTTTAACGTCTCATCCAAAAGACGGCACCTTAGAAGTGCAGCACCCCTCTCATGCTGCACTGCAGTGTCAGTACTGGGATATTAACCCAACTGCCAGATGTGGGAACTGAACCCACAGCCCTCTGATCTCCTGGCCTCAGAGACGAGTGTGCTACCTACTGAGCCACTGACACTGATACAGTACATTGTACAAAGCTAGAGCAAATAAAAATCTGCAGTGGAACGGGGCATCTATTTGGCTACTTCAGGACCTGACACCTTCAGTTCAGGAAAAGCAGAAGGAGTATTTAGAGATCAAGAAAAAGCTTTATCTAGCAGGGGGAATAATTTAGAATTCAGTACCCAGCAACGCTGATTGTAAAGTAACAATCTGAAGAGAGGAGGTATGTGATGGCAGCTGATGCTGCAGAAGGCCTGCGAGTGGTGCTCCCGGCATTGTTTAAGTCTAAGACCTGAAGATTTGAGGTGAGAGGAGTCCCTGTTTTGATGATGTGCAGAGTATGAGAAGGACTGACTGGTAGAAGCTGCAGGTGTATGTTGAATTTGAACTGCTTGGACTTTATTTTGCTCCCCACGCTTCGGTGAACTTTTACTCTTTTGATTACCCTGGAACTACTATGTGTGGGACTGTTTGGGGGGGAAGAAACACCTTAATTACCAGTTTATGGGTTAAAAGGGACCAAGCCCATCAAATTTCTTTTTTAGGCTCGGGGATTAAAAACTTTATAATGAGCTGGGTTCCAACATCAGACAGCTGGAATGCTGAAGCAAAGAAGAGAGGACTTTTCAAGGTGGACTGCTGTTATTTTCTTTGTTTTATGGGGAGAAGTGACATTGTTTACGGTACCTGGAGGTTGGTAAATATGAGATACTCAGCATTCTTTTAATGAAATACCAGCTGCAGTAGAGTTTTGTTTTAGAAACCCTTTTTTTTTCTCCTCTCTCTATGCTGATTATTTCTTGGTTTCGGGTTGTTTGTCTTTTTAACCGCTCTGCTGGGACTAGAAGAATGGTGGCAAAAGAGGAATACAGATATGGGGGACATTATTTTAATGTGGGGGCACGAACCTATCTTTGGTTATAGTATAAGGTCGAGGGAAGGTTAGTGCTTTCTGACCTCTGATTGAATGGTGACGGCTAGGTAGGGGTTGGAGTATGCTCTCCCATTTACTATTTGATACTGTAGTAGGAGAGGACCCTAGAGGAGAGATTACTGCATATACTGAGAACTGTGACATTATGCATCTCTAACCATAGCAGGTATGGCCACTTATGAAACTTAGGATGGGATTTAAAAGTAGGGGGTGTCTATGAATGTTTTAAGAGGATTCGGGGGGTCTGGGGCACTATGGGGTTAGCTCATCCACGTCTTAACTTAATAAAGAAGGACACTCATAGGATCTATAGTGGGGGGTTATGGGGGAAAAGGGAAGACAGAGAATTCATGGTGGGTCTAAAATGGTGGGCAGGCTGTCAGAGGGTGGAAAGCAGGGGTAATGCTAAATATAATGGTTGTGTTTAAACTTCTTTCATGGAATGTTAAAGGCCTCAGGGGAAGGAAGAAAAGATTGGTGATATTGCAGTATATTAATCAATTGGGGGTTCAAATAGTTGCATTACAGGAAACCCATTTACTGAAAGAGGAACTAAATCTATTGAAGAAAATGTGTGTGGACCAAGTAATTGGAGAAGGGAAGACGAAAGCGTCAGAGGGTGTGGCGATATTACTAAGAAAAACTTGTCCGTATGTTATCTCTCAAATTAAAACAAGAGAGGGTTGTAGAGGAGTTTATGTCTCAGGTACTATTTTGGGAAATGCATTTTCAATCGCTTCAGTATATGGCCCTACGCTGCCTAAATCAGATTTTTTTGCCTCACTAGAGGTGGATATAGGAACTCTCCTGCCCTACCCAGTTGTCTTGGCAGGGGATTGGAATCTCTTCTTAGACAACTGGGTGGACAGGAATCCACCCTCTAAAAGACCGCCTTCTTTGGCCAAGGCAGCTTTGAGTAGATTTATGGAGGTCACAGCATTAGTAGACCCCTGTAGGGTGTATAGTAAAGGGAACACAGACATGACCTTCTGTTCTGGAGCACATCACTCTCACTCCTAAATTAACTTCTTTTTGATTAATGGTGTTGCACTAAGGGGAGTTAAGGAACTGGTGACTCTTAGAAGAATATTGTCTGACCATTCTCCTATACAGTTACTCTGGGAAATAAAGGCTATTTCTCTAAAACCATATAGATGGAGATTAGATGATATGGTGTTTAGGACTGACAAGGCTGTGTCTAAATTGGAGGAAGCGCTGGTAGAAATAATTCAGGCCCAATTACCAACACTCCTGGACAAGAGACTTGCTTGGCCTACTCATAAGGTATTGTATGCAGGAATAGCCCAATAATATACTGCCAGGAGAAACAGTATGAATAGAGATCGGGAAGAATTTCTAATGGGAGCCATTAAGTCACTAATCGCACTGAAGGGTTCTTCTAGACAGCTAAACAACGAGCTTAAAGAGTTGAGAGATGAAATGAGAGGTATCCTGTATGACAGGATATATTGCTGGCTAGAAAAACTACAAGCTAAATATTTAATGCAGGGGGATGTGCCAGGACAATTGCTGGCTAGTAGAATCAGGGAATGGGAAGCAGAATGGATGGTTCCTGCAATAAAATTTAATGGAGACCCCCTTACAGACCCCCAGGGAATGGCTGATGCTTTCACAGACTATTACATAGGGATTTATCAAGGGGGGGTTCTCACTAATGAAGAAGAGATTAAAGGGTTTCTAGATAAGATAACACTGCCTAGGTTAGATCAGATGCAGGCCCAGGCACTAGCAGCCCCAATTCAGGAAGCAGAAATAATAGAGGCAGTTAAAGCATTGCCAAATGGTAAGACACCAGGGCCTGATGGTCTTACAGCTAAATTTTACAAAGTTCATTTAGAAACATAGAAACAGAATTTGATGGCAGATAAGGACCACTTGGCCCATCCAGTCTGCCCATTTCCCTACCTGATGGATAAGCTGCAGATCCTAGTTAACCAGCAGCCTACTTCTTCCTACCCGCACCCCCTAGAATTGCCTTATGACTGTCCCATGGATGCTTGAATTCCACCACTGTTTTTGACTCCACAACCTCCTCCAGAAGGCTGTTCCATGCATCCACAACCTTCTCTGTGAAAAATACTCTTAAATTACCTCTGAGCCCCCATCTTCAAATTGTGCCCCCTTGTTCTTGCACACCCCTTTTTTTGAAAGATGCTACCCTCTTGGACTTTGTTGATTCCCTTGAGGTACTTGAAAGTTTCTATCATGTCCCCCCTCTCCCTCCTTTCCTCGAGGCTATACATATAAAACTCCTTAAGTCTCTCTTCATATGTCTTCCGGTGCAGACCCTGCACCATTTTAGTTGCTCTCCTCTGGAGAGCTTCCATCCTGTCTATGTCTTTGCGGAGATTGGGTCTCCAGAACTGCACGCAGTACTCCAGATGGAGTCTCACCAGCTGTCTGTACAGAGGGATAGCAACTTCCTGTTTTCTACTGGTGATGTCTCTCCCTATGCATCCCAGTATCCCCCCAGCCCTCCTTGCTGCCCTCTCACATTGCTTGCCCACCGTTAGGTCATCTGATATGACTACTCCCAGGTCCCTTTCCATTTTTGTTGTTGTTAGTATCTCATCCCCCATTGTGCAGTCTTGCCCTGGGTTTTTGTTTCCCAGGTGCATTACCTTGCACTTCTTAGCATTGAATCTAAGCTTTAGTATCTATACTCCCTCTACTGAAAGATTTATTCTCACATATTATGCAAGAAGGGGTTTCACATCCTCCCCTGTATCAAGCTTATATTACGCTTATCCCAAAGCCAGATAAACCAAAAGATCTTCCGAGTAATTACAGACCCATTGCTTTAATAAATCAGGATATCAAAGTGCTAACGAGGATCCTAGCTAATAGAGTTTTAAGAGTTGCTCCCTTATTAATTAGTCAGGATCAAGTAGGGTTTATGCCAGGCTGAGGGGCACATGATGCATTAAGGAAGCTTCATCATATCATTGGCAGGGCCTCTCACTCCAAGTTACCCATGCCTCTGATTGAACTCAGCACTGAGAAGGCCTTTGATAGGGTATCCCATGCTTTTCTATTTCTTACAATGGAGAAGACTGGCTTTCCAGAGGGCCTTCTCAGGGGTCTTAGAAACCTTTATGCAAACCCCACTGCCAGGGTTCTATGTAACAGTAATTTATATAAGGAGTTTCTTTTGATGAATGGGACTAGACAGGGATGTCCTCTGTCACCAATTTTGTTTAATATTTACTTATAACCTTTACTAAGAGTGCTCTTCATGGATTCTGCAGTACAAGGGATTAAGGTTTGTGGGAGGGAGCTTAAATTCTCTGTTTTTGATGGTGACATAATGCTGCATTTACAGAAACCAGCAGACAGCTTCCAAAAGGCTTTGGAAATCCTTCAGCAATTCTCAGTGGTCTCCAATTACAAATTAAATCTGAGTAAAACACAGTTTCTTCCTCTTACTCCTTATACTTAAAGAACAGAATTTGAATTGTCACAAATCAATTGGGCCCCAACTAAAATTAAGTATCTGGGCATATGGATTATGGCTAATTCAGAGGATGGGGTGGAAGCAAACATTGATAGCCTGCTATTGGTAATTAAAACAGATATTCTAAGATGGAATAAACTCCCCTAAATTTTGCTGCCAGACTGGGATTGATCAAAATGAACCTTCTACCTAGGTCACTGTACCCGATTCATTTCTTACCTCATAGTATTCCCAAGGAAAGTTTATTAACATTCAGAGGGTAATCTCTGCATTCCTCTGGGATTCAAAACCCCCAAGAAGAAAACATACTATTTTATGCCTTCCCCATCTTATGGGTGGTATTAAGCTTCCGGACCTCCACTTATATTATGTGGCGGGACAGCTAGGTTTAATGGGATGGTGGTGCAGAAACTTGGAAGAAGAGGGATACATCCCAACCTGGCTGCAAATTGAGAGACAAATTCTTGAGGATCTGAAACTTTCCCCAGCTGCATTGCTCTTTTCAGATCCGGATGGATTACCTAGTAAGGGGAAGCAGACACCAATTTTCAAATCCATGTTGACATGGTGGCATTTTTTAAATCCCTCACAGAGGAGAGATCAAATGAAAGGTCTGGATCAACCTTTCCAGGGAAACCCTATTCTTCATCTTGGGGGACAAATAATAAATAACCATTGGGCTCCACACTTAACTGATCTAACTTTGGCAGATTTTGTTGTAGACAATATGGTGGTCCTACCACCTCAGACTAGGGACTGGAATAAAAAAAAAAGTTAATCACCAACATGGTGCAGCACTTTCTAGGAGATAGCAGAGATGCTGGACAGAAATCATTTACCTGGGATAACCTGAGGGGGATTAACTACTCCCAACATCCTCTTTCAAAAGTTTACAGGGTGCTGCTAGAGTTTGTGAGCTCCGGTTCCCTGACCTAAATTTCATATTGGGAAAAATGCATGACCCCCCTGAGGCCTGACTGTAAAGAGATTTGGAAGAGTGGTAAATTTTTACCTGTCCCTAAGTACAAGATTATGCAATTTGTTATTTCTTCAAATATTTACTATACCCCTACTAAGCTATGTTCTAGGAGACTCAGACAGGCAAATCTATGCTTTAGATGTGAAATGAATACAAGGGATTTGTTACATATGATGTGGGACTGTTCCAAAGTACATTCATTATGGGTTCATATTGGGCAGAAAATGGACCCCTTATTAAATTATGCAGAATTTATTAGGCTAGAGATCTGTGTTTTGGAGGATATGAACTCGGTTTCGAGGGCATCTGCTAAGTATCATTTAGCTTTGATGTCTGTCCTAGTTAAGGGATTTGTCCTAAGATGCTGGAAATGTGACATTACTTATAAGTAAGATCAATGGGTGAAACATCTGTTATATACACTAGTTAGACTTAAGACACAAAAGGTAGTGGAGGGTAAAAGAAAAATCTATGATAAAAGATGGAGCCCATTGGAAGCAGTGTACTCAATACAAGTCAAGAGCACTCAGTCCCAGATCTGTCTGCCTGATTGTGATTAGTTAGCAATATATAGTTAAGGAAAAGGTAATGAGATTATGATTCACATTTAAGATCTTAACCTTTTTTTTTTCTTTTGCACTCTTCTATTAGATGTACTTAGATACCTTAGTTAGCTTGCAGTGAACTGTTGTCTGATCTGCCAAAATAGTGGGTGGGTGGAGGGTGGATTATCTCTCTTTTCCGGGGACATGGTTGCCAAAGTTTGGTTTACCTGACTCATAACTGAACAGAACCTCAATCATAATATTATGGAGGGGTAGTCATAATAGGAAGGTGGATAAGATGTTATCCAGCTTAGATTCGATAGCTTTGAATGTACCCCAGCAAGTTAACTGAATAATGGCAAGACTATTGTATGGCAACTGTGTATGTACATCGTTCTAGGGTTGTATATAGTAACCACATCCAGTTTGAGGATGCGGATCTGGGGTATTTCTAGGTATATATGTATGTATGTCTTTATTTGTGCTTGATAAATTTTAATAAAGAAGTTTAAAAAAAAATCTGCAGCTGTCCCAACAGAGCTCCGTTGAGGTCGCTCACTCCCCATCTCATGCGCTTACTCTGTTTCTCCTGGCACTGCAGGCTGCCCTTTTGTACTAGGCTCCTGCCTCTGTTGGCACCTTTTCCAGCCACAAAGAAATCCGCAGCAGTCATGACAGAGCTCCGTTGGGCTCGCTCACTCTCCCTCTCTGACTCGCTGGTTGTGTTTCTCCCAGCACTGCAGGCTGTCCTTTTGTACTGGGCTCCTGCCTGCATTGGCACCTTTTTCTGCCCACAAAGAAATCTGCAGCAGTCCCAACAGAGCTCCGCTGAGCTCACTCACTCCCCCTCCCTCCCTCGCTCATTCTGTGTCTCCACCTGCTGCAGACTGTCCTTTTGTACTGGGCTCCTGCCTGCATTGGCGGCTTTTTCTGCCACAAAGAATTCTGCAGAGGTCATGACACAGGTCCATTAAGCTTACTCACTCCCCTCTCTCACTCGCTCATTCCATTTCTGCTGGTGCGGCAGGATGGCCTTTTGTGCTGAGCTCCTGTTTGCATTGCTGTTTTTTTTGGCGAACAAAGAAATCTGCAGCGGTCATGATAGAGCTCCATTGAGCTCGCTCACTCCCCCTCTCTCACTTACTCGCTGTGTTTCTCCCAGTGCTGCAGGCTGCCCTTTTATACTGGGCTCATACCTGTGTTGGCACCTTTTTCTGCCCACAAAGAAATCTGGAGCAGTCCCGACAGAGCTCCGTTGAGCTCGTTCACTCCCCCTCTCTCACTTACTCATTCCGTTTCTGCCAGTGCTGCAGGCTGCCCTTTTGTACTGGGCTCCTGCCTGCATTGCCACCTTCTTCTGCCACAGATAAATCTGCAGCAGTCACAATAGAGCTCTGTTGAGCTTGCTCACTCCCCATCTCTCACTCGCTTGTTCTGTTTCTCCTGCCGCTGGAGGCTGCCGTTTTGTTCTGGGCCCCTACATGCATTGCTGCCTTTTTCTGCCCACAAAGAAATCTGCAACAGTCCCAACAGAGCTGCTTTGAGCTCACTTACTCCTGCTTGCTCACTCACTCATTCTGTGTCTCCCGCTGCTGCAGACTGCCCTTTTGTACTGGGCTCCTGCCTGCGTTGGTGGCTTTTTCTGCCCCCAGAGAAATCTTCAGCAGTCCCGACAAAGCTCAGTTGAGCTTGCTCATTCCCCTCTCTCACTTGCTCGTTCCATTTCTGCCAGCGCTGCAGGCTGACCTTTTGTACTGGGCTCCTGCCTGCATTGCCGCTTTTTTCTGCCCAACAAATAAATCCGCAGCAGTCACGATAGAGCTCCGTTGAGATCGCTCACTCCCCCTGTCTCACTTATTCATTCTGGTTCTGCTGGCACTGTAGGCTGCCCTTTTGTACTGGGCTCCTGCCTCTGTTGGCACCTTTTTCTGCCCACAAAGAAATCTGCAGCAGTCCCGACAGAGCTCCGCTGAGCTCGCTCACTCCCCCTCTCTCACTCACTCATTCCATTTCTGCCACCACTCCAGGCTGCCCTTTTGTACTGGACTCCAGCCTGTGTTGCTGCCTTCTTCTGCCCACAAAGAAATCTGCAGCAGTCACAATAGAGCTCCGTTGAACTCGCTCACTCCACTTCTCTCACTTGGTCATTCTGTTTCACCCAGTGCTGCAGGCTGCCCTTTTGTACTGAGCCCCTGCATGCATTGCTGCCTTTTTCTGTCCACTAAGAATTCTGCAGCAGTCCCAACACAGCTCCGTTGAGCTCGCTCACTCTCCCTCTCTTAATCGCTCATTCCGTTTCTGCCAGCACTGCAGGCTGGCCTTTTGTACTGGGTTCCTGCCAGCATTACTGCCTTTTCCTGCCCACAAAGAAATCCGCAGTAGTCATGATTGAGCTCTGTTGAGCTCACTCACTCTCCCTCTCTCACTCGTTCATTGTGTTTCTCCCGGCGCTGCAGGCTGTCCTTTTGTACTGGGCTCCTACCTGCGTTGGCACCATTTTCTGCCCACAAAGAAATCCGCAGCTGGGGGAGATCATGTGATGAGTTAGTGGGGAAAGGACGTCCTGAAAAGTGCTCCCAGGCTGAGCCGAATACTATAGCTCATAAAACCATTTTTGACCTCTCAGTTTTGATTGTACAAGTGGGTTCTGTAAGCTAAAGAGGCAAAATGCACTTGGGTATTAACAGAAGGAACAAAATTAAAAAGCAACATACCCACCTGAGGCAAAAGCGCGTGTGGCAGAGCGGCAAAGCAACATGGCCAAGATGGAATGTGGAAGCCCCGAGCCTCTAGCTGCATGAGTGCTGGCTGTGAAGCACTCGAAACTTCACTCTCCGGTGCCAGAAGAAAATGACTGTTTGCTGACTGAGGAGCGAGGAGGACAAAAATCTTTAGATGATGACATTTCTAAAATAAAACACCTACTCCATGGGCTTGTGGATGATTTTTCAATCTTAAAACCTGCACTAAAGCCCCTAACACAACGGGTTAGGGATGTGGAAGCCAGGGTTGCCTCCCAGGAAAGAAAGACAGCAACAATGGACCTTGAAGTGGTCGCTTTAGGAAAACAAGTTAGGAAACTGGAGGATCGACTTGAGGACCAGGAGTCTCGTAGTCAGAGGAACAACCTGATTATGGCTGGACTTCCCGAGCGGACAGAAGGAGCTGATTGGGTATCCTTTATGCAAGATCTGCTCATGAAGCTGTTCAGCCTAACACCTTTTGGAGACTCCAATAATATTGAAAGGGCACCACTCTTTGAGAGAATCTCCCGACCTGGAAGCTAGACCGATATGTTGTTATCATAACTTCTGAATTACAAAGAAAAAATTCATGTTTTTATTTATTTATTTTATTTATTTAGTTTTTGTTGACCGGGTAAGTGCACTAGACAAATCCTGCCTATTTTCAGGCACGACCCGGGAGAGGGGGATACAGATGAATGCCAACTGACTTTGAACCAGATTAAGCTGTTGGTGGTATTTTTAGTGACTGAGGAAAATTTGGCCAGGACACCGGGGAAATTCCCCTACTGCTTTGCTGCCAGTAGGGGGAGGTGCGCGAGTTTGTCTGCGAGATGGCAGATGGAGCTCGGCCTGTCATTCAGCAGGACGTGCTGTTTACTGAGTCTACTTTACATATGGAGATGGTTGATACAGAGAATTCTGTGCCCGCTATGCGGGAGGAAAACACCACTCATCCTTCGGCTTTATTTGCTTCAACGAGATCAGCAGGATTTTACTAGTGATTCGCCAGTATCGGAGATGGTACCTGATTTGATGATGGAAGCGGGTCAGCAATTTTCTGGTTCCCCTGGACTTCTTCCTTCTTCTCCTGCTTCAGTGCCATTGGCTGAGATTGTTCCCAGTTCCCGACTGGGACTTCTGGGTTCCACGCTTTTGCAGCAGTTTGCTGCACCCTCTGCTGCTTCTCCACAAGCCTCTTTTTCTACGTCACAAGTTGTGCGACAGCAGTTTGGACTTTTGTCGGATTCAGGGGAATTTTTGACTGACTGGTCAGCGGATTCTGCCCTTCAAAATTCTGGCTGGAAGCATGCGGCCTCTGGACAATGGATACCAGATTCAGAGTGGGGCTCTGGTCCTTCTATCAACTCTTCAATGCATGCCACCATAGATTCTTCCCTGAGCTCAGGTGTTGAACTGCCTGTTACTGTTAAAGGTTTTTCTAAGGATGCGCATCCAGTTGGGGACCAAACTGTGGCCTGTTTTGTGCCAAGTACATCCTTGGGGCAGGGTAGGGGTACTGTTATGGGGAAAACTGGTCCTGAGACTTTGAATTTGGATAAATCAAACCCTCACAAACCTAATAGGGTACTGATGTCTGAATTATTTAAAAATAAGTTAGATCAAGCACCTCAACGTAATGCTGTGAGGTTACGGTACAGAGGGGGTGTTGTTGAACATCCAAACAGGTATTATGTGGCTAAACAACTTTTGAGGGGTTCTATGCATTTTCTTCCTGCTGACATTTACGCCCTCCTTCATATCTCTGGTGAGGACTCCTTTGATATCAGTTTCAAGCATAATAATAGCCTAGAAAAATTTTGGGATAAATATTCTGCCCTCAAGTCTACTCCCCTCTGGACCCCATTCTATGCAATTCCTCTTACAAAACCTCAGATTCGACATATTACTGTTATGTTTCATAATGAGGGTGTCAAAGTCAGTGATATTTATCATTGGTTACAAAATTGGTGTAACATTCTGGGCCCTCCAGAAGCTATTCTTGATTTGGAAGGAATTTGGATGAGGGGGTGGAAGTTTAAAGTGAAATTGTTTCAAGTTAATTCTGAAGTCATTCATTTACCTAGCAGTTTCTTTTTGGGTAAGGATGGGGGGGGTCTTGTTTTATGGTGGACAACCCAGGACCTGCTATAAATGTGGGGCTAAAACGCATATTAGCAGTTCCTGTGACATGCTTAAGTGCTCTTTATGTGGGGGATATGGGTGCTCTGTAGATCTCTGTGAAAACATCTTTCAGTGTAACCTTTGCGATGAAAAAGGCCACACTTTTCATCAATGTCCTTGGGCTAAACGAAATAGGAAAAAGGGCTGGGATCAGGATGACCTTGTAAATAGGGCACAGGAGAAAAGAAGGGATTCTACACCCCCCCTGCTTCTCATGGGGAAGAGGACCCTCTTTCAGCTACTATAGCAGTTGAAGTTTCTCCTTTGGACACTGAACCCCCCGCTGAGGATGGTTCAGATGTTACTCTTGCTACCTCTTCTGCAGTTTCTTCTTTTCTGAAGGTAACACCTACTAGTGACTCTATGCCACCTCCCATGTTTGAAACTGTTAAAACTAGAAGATTTACCAGGGCATCTCTTAAATGAACAACCCCAGCCCCTATACCTAAAGACAATATTTTTTTTGCCACTGCAGGATGATTTAGGGGATTCCAGTCTTGAATCTGAAACTTCCCACAAATCTGATATGATAACTGAAGATGAGGATAGTAGATCTACTGAATTATGTAAAGAAAAAAAGGGAAAAAAGGGAAAAAGAGGAAGACTAGCCAGAAAGGAGTTTCCTTAGTCTTTATTTTTTTCCTATACTACCTGTAAATGGCCACTTTTCGGATTGGGTCATTCAATGTGTGCAGTCTAAAGAATTTTAAAAAACAGATTTCTGTATTTTCTTTCTTTGACTCACTTAAGGTGGACATTCTTTTCCTTCAGGAAACCAGGCTTTCCTGTTTATATGATATTGATCAAGCTAAGAAACGGTAGTGGTGGGGCCCTTCTTTTTGGTCCTTTGGTTTGGATACTGTAGATGTTATTGGGGTTTTATTTAAATCTACACAGCATCATCTTACCAGACTTATAGATATTTTACCAGGTCTTGCTTTACTTTTAGATTGCACTTTTGGAAATCTTTCTTCTCGATTAATTAATTTGTATGCCCCTCAAGAGAAAACAGCTCGGATATAACTATTTGATAGCACTAAACCTTTTCTCTATACAAAAAAACATATTATACGGGGTGGGGATTTTAATTATGAATTGGATCTTAAATTTAAGGGAACTTCACAGAAAAAAATGTACTGTGATTCTCATCACTTACAACATACTGTTTCAGATGCTGGTTTGTTAGATGTCTATCGATACTTACATACCAAAGTGAGTGGGGCCACATACCAGAGGCATATTTATGCTACTCGAATAGATATGTTTTTTGCATCACAACACCTTAGACCGTCTCCTTGTCTTGCTACACCTACGGAGTTTTCTGATCGTAGGCTTTTATTATGCACCCTGGGTTTGGATAGTATCCCTACTAAAGTTTTTTTTCCATTTTACAACGGTGGAGGTTGTATATGTCCCTTCTGAGTTCACCAGACTGTTCCTTTTGCCTGGAAGTTTTTTTTGAGCCTCATAATTCTACTTTGTGTTTTAATGATAATATGTATGAGTGGTGGATAGATACAAAAATGACCTGAAACAATTATTACTTGGTTTTGGTCAGAAAAAAGCTAATTCTGATTATTTGCAATATTTACATCTTCAAAATCAGTTGTATAAATTGATGTCCTTCCCTCCACGTGATAGTGCAAAATTTAAAACTCAGATTTTTGAAATAAAAAAACAGATGAAACAGTACCAATACGACAGGGCTAAATCACTAGAAATGGAATTTCATTATGGTACAAATAAACAACCTGCTTCTGATCCATATCAAGCGTGTAAACAGCATTTGGAAAAAAAATTAATGTCCGGTCTTCTTACTAGTGATGGTATTTTGGTTACCACAGATTTCGGAATGTTATCAGTTATACAACAATTTGTTACTTCCACCTTTCATGATTCTGGAGAACCTACTTGTGCCCCTTTGGATGATTTTTTTTCTTCACTTCCCCAAGTAGAAGGCTCTATGCAGCATTGCCTAATAGAGCCTATTTCTTCGGCGGAAGTTAAAGTAGTAATTAAACAACTTTCTTTGGGTACTTCCCATGGGATTGATGGGATCCCTAATGATTTTTATAAACTTTTCTTTCTGTCATGAATTTTTTTTTTTGCCCTTAGTTTTTCATTTTATGTTGACCTCTCATACACAGTTTTCTGGCTTCAGTATGTCCCTCCTTCATTTTTTTTATAAAAAGGATGATAAAAAATTACTTTCTAACTGGCGACCACTCAGTCTTTTAAATAGTGATTATAAAATATTGGCTAAGATCCTTAATAATAGATTATTACAAGTAGCTGATTCCCTTATATACCCTGCTCAGACATGTGCAATACCTAACCAAAAGATTCAGTATAATTTAAACATCTTAAGAGAACTCTTTGAGGCAGGTAATCTGGGCTCAGTTTCAGGTTATGTATTAGCCTTAGATCAGGCTAAAACTTTTGATCAAGTGAGACATGGGTATCTTTTTCCCTTATTATTGAAATATGGTATTCCTTTACAGTTTGTACAATGGATTTGTCTATTATACACTGATGCTACTATAATTCCCACTGTTAATGGCATTTTTGGTACCGAGGTATCTCTTAACAAAGGTGTTAGGCAAGGTTGCCCTTTAAGTCCTCTCTTATACATTTTTGCCCCGATCCTGTCATTCGTCGTATTTACAGAGATCAATGTATTAGGGGTTTCACCCCCTCACCCTCATTACCACCTGAGAAAATTACAGCATATGCTGATGATGTCACACTGCTTTTACACGATACCACTTCTTTACAGTTAGCTCTGGAAGTTTTCCATTGTTATGGACATATTTCTGGAGTATGCCTTAATACAGAAAAGAGTTTAATACTTTCTCTAGCTCACACTAACTCGGAACCGGAAGTTAATTTGGCTATTCCTTTTGTTATTGGCCCTCAAAAAATCCTTGGATTTTGGTTTGAACATGGGGATTTGGCTACCTATAACTGGGAACAACAATTGAAGTTGGGGGAATGTAAGGTGAATGTGTGGAAACACTGGAAATTTGGAAAAAAAAACATGTTTTGATTATTAATAAATTTTTGTTACCTGTATTTATTTTCTTAAGTTACTTGTACCCACCTCTGATAAACTTAGAAACTAGAATTGTTAGTTTATTCTTTCAAATGGTATGGGGCAATCAATTAAACCCAGTAAAAAGGGAAATTACTTACTTACCACTTAAGAAAGATGGTTTGCATATGGTCAGTCCTATTGTTTTTTTCCATTCCTCATATTTTTTTACTTCCTTTAGTTATTTAAGGACCTCTGTTACTCTGATTTGGCAAATGTGGTCTCAGTTTCGTTGGAAAAAGTTTTTTGCTAAATGGACTCTTTTATCACCAAAAATGTTGCTTTCTGATTCTATACCTTCTTATGGGGTAGCCACAATGAAAAAAACTGCAGCAATAGAAAGTTCCTTTTCTAAAATTACTGTCTTTAGATAGAAAGTCCTTTTACTCTTATGCTGTTTATGAGGTACAGCAGGTCCATCTTGTTTTTCCTAACTGTGTGCTTACTAAAATGGTATTTTCTCTACAGAAACTTTCAGATTTTAGGCTTCCTTTTCATATTTGGGATATTGTCTGGATTTCAGCTCAAGGGAGGTTTGGAGTTTAGGGTAATTTAAAGTATAAACCACATACAGATAGGTATTGTCCTGACTTCTATGTCCTAATATTGAGGAAAGTATGTCACTTTTTATTGATTGTCCTCATAGTAAATAATTTTGGACAGATGCTGCAATTCATTGGAATATTCCTTTTTTAGCACTTATTTCTTATAATACTTTGATTTTGGGGGATTACACGGGAATGTGGAAGAGATATCATGCTAGTACTTTGAATGTATTTTTTCTCTTTCTCCAATATTTTTTATGGCAGGCTCGTTGTCAATATGTTTTGCAGCAACAGATTGTATTGACTGTTGTTATTCTTTCACAAATAGAAGTAGGATTGTTCAGGGTTAAAAAAATGATGAACGCAGGTTTTTCCGAGATAAATTCAATAAATTGGGGAAGAATTTGTTTTGTTTAAATCTATGATTTCTTCCTGATTTTTCTTTTCTGTTATTATTTTATTTTATTTATTTAGCTTTTGTTGACCGGGTAAGTGCACTAGACAAATCCTGCCTATTTTCAGGCACGACCCGGAGGAGGGGGGATACAGATGAATTCCAACTGATCTTGAACCAGACTAAGCAGTTGGTGGTATTTTTAGTGAATGAGGGAAATTTGGCCAGGACACCGGGGAAATTCCCCTACTCTTTTCGATAAGTGCCATGGGATCTTTAACATCCACCTGACCTACCACCAATCCAGGCAGATGGGACCTCGGTTTAACGTCTCATCGGAAAGACGGAAGGCCTTCCGCAGCATCAGCCGCCATTGCATACCTCCTCTCTTCAGATTGTAACTTTACAATCAGCGTTGCTTAATATTATGATTCTGTGTATTTATTTTCTGTAACTTGATTATTTCTGTGATGTTATGTTTCTTTAATAAACTTCCCCTACTCTTTTCGATAAGTGCCATGAGATCTTTAACATCCACCTGAACTACCACCAACCCAGGCAGATGGGACCTCGGTTTAACATCTCATTCAAAGGATGGCACCTCTGAAGTGCAGCACCCCTCTCATGCTATACTACAGTGTCAGTACTGGGATATTAACCCAAGTGCCAAATGTGGGAACTGAACCCACAGCCCTCTGATCTCCTGGCCTCAGAGGTGAGTGTGCTACCTACTGAACCACTGACACTGCTATAATACATTGTACAAAGCTAGAGCAAATAAAAATCTGCAGTGGAACGGGGCATCTATTTGGCTACTTCAGGACCTGACACCTTCGGTTCAGGAAAGGCAGAAGGAGTATGTAGAGATCAAGAAAAATCTTTATCTAGCAGGGGTATAATTTAGAATTCAGTACCCAGCAACGCTGATTGTAAAGTTACAATCTGAAGAGAGGAGGTATGCAATGGTGGCTGATGCTGCGGAAGGCCTGCGAATGGCACTCGCGGCATTGTTTATGTCTGAGACCTGAAGATTCCAGGTGAGAGGAGGCCTCGATTTGATGAAGCGCAGAGTATGAGAAGGATTGACTGGTAGAAGCTGCAGGTGTATATTGAATTTGAACTGCTTGGACTTTATTTTGCTCCCCACGCTTCGGTGAACTTTTACTCTTTTGATTGCCCTGGAGCTACTATGTGCCGGACTGTTTGGGGGGGAAGAAACACCTTAATTACCAGTTTATGGGTTAAAAGGGACCAAGCCCATCAAATTTCTTTTTTAGGCTCGGGGATTAAAAACTTTATAATGAGGTTGGTTCCAACATCAGATAGCTGGAATGCTCAAGCAAAAAAGAGAGGACTTTTCAAGGTGGACTGCTGTTATTTTCTTTGTTTTTCGGGGGTGGGGAAAGTGACATTGTTTACTGGTACCTGGGAGGTTGGTAAACATGAGATACTCAGCATTCTTTTAATGAAATACCAGCTGCAGTACAGTTTTGTTTTAGAAACCATTTTTTTTCTCCTCTCTCTATGCTGATTATTTTTTGGTTTCAGGTTTTTTTTGTTTATTTGTGTTTTTAACCACTCTGCCGGGACTAGAAGAATGGTGGCAAAAGAGGAATACAGATATGGGGGACATTATTTTAATGTGGGGGCACAAACCTATCTTTGGTTATAGTATAAGGTCAAGGGAAGGTTAATGCTTTCTGACCTCTGATTGAATGGTGAGGGCTAGGTAGGGGTTGGAGTATGCTCTCCTAGTTACTATTTGATACTGTAGTGGGAGAGGACTCTAGAGGAGAGATTATTGCAAATACTGGGAACTGTGACATTATGCATCTCTAACCATAGCAGATATGGCCACTTAAGAAGCTTAGGATGGGATTTAAAAGTAGGGGGTGTCTATGGATGTTTTAAGAGAATTCGGGGGGTCTGGGGCACTACGAGGTTAGGTCATCTACGTCTCAACTTAATAAAAGAGAATGATCGGAGGATCTATAGTGGGGGGGTTATGGGGGAAAAGGGAAGAGAGAGAATCCATGGTGGGTCTAAAATGGTGGGCAGACTGTTAGAGGGTGGAAAGCAGGGGTAATGCTAAATATAATGGTTGTATTTAAACTTCTTTCTTGGAATGTTAAAGGCCTCAAGGGGAGGAAGAAAAGATTGATAATATTGCAGTATATTAATCAATTGGGGGTTCAAATAGCTGCATTACAGGAAACCCATTTACTGAAAGAGGAACTGAATCTATTGAAGAAAATGTGGGTGGGCCTAGTAATTGGAGAAGGGAAGACGAAAGCATCAGGGGGTGTGGCGATATTAGTAAGAAAAACTTGTCCATATGTTATCTCTCAAATTAAAACAAGAGAGGATTGTAGAGGAGTTTATGTCTCAGGTACTATTTTTGGAAATGCATTTTCAATTGCTTCAGTATATGGCCCTATGCTACCTAAATCAGATTGTTTTGCCTCACTAGAGGTGGATATAGGTACTCTCCTGCCCTACCCACTTGTCTTGGCAGTGGATTGGAATATCTGCTTAGACAACTGGGTGGACAGGAATCCGCCCTCTAAAAGACTGCCTTCTTTGGCCAAGGCAGCTTTGACTAGATTTATGGAGGTCACAGCATTAGTATACCCCTGTCGGGTGTATAGTAAAGGGAACACAGACATGACCTTCTGTTCTGGAGCACATCACTCTCACTCCCAAATTAACTTCTTTTTGATTAATGGGGTTGCACAAAGGTGAGTTAAGGAACTGGCGACTCTTAGCAGAATATTGTCTGACCATTCTCCTATACAGTTACTCTGGGAAATAAAGGTTATTCCTCTAAAACCATATAGATGGAGATTAGATGATACGGTGTTTAGGACTGAAAAGGCTGTGTCTAAATTGGAGGAAGTGCTGGTAGAAATAATTCAGGCCCAATTACCAACACTCCTGGACAAGAGACTTGCTTGGCCTACTCGTAAGGTATTGTATACAGGAATAGCCCAATAATATACTGCCAGGAGAAACAGTATGAATAGAGCTCTGGAAGAATTTCTAATGGGAGCCATTAAGTCACTAATCCCACTGAAGGGTTCTTCTAGACAGCTAGACAACGAGTTTAAAGTGTTAAGAGATGAAATGAGAGGTATCCTGTATAACAGGATGGATTGCTGGCTAGAAAAACTATAAGCTAAATATTTAATGCAGGGGGATGTGCCAGGATGATTGCTGGCTAGTAGAATCAGGAAATGGGAAGCAGAATGGATGGTTCCTGCAATAAAATTTAATGGAGACATTATTACAGACCCCCAGGGAATGGCTGATGCTTTCACAGACTATTACATAGGGATTTATCAAGGGGGGGTTCTCACTAATGAAGAAGAGATTAAAGGGTTTCTAGATAAGATACCACTGCCTAGGTTAGATCAGGTGCAGGCCCAGGCACTAGCAGACCCAATTCAGGAAGCGGAAATAATAGAGGCAGTTAAAGCATTGCCAAATGGTAAGACACCAGGACCTGATGGTCTTACAGCTAACTTTTACAAAGTTCATTTAGTATCTATACTCCTTCTACTGAAAGATTTATTCTCACATATTATGCAAGAAGGGGTTTCACATCCTCCCCTGTATCAAGCTTATATTACGCTTATCCCAAAGCCAGATAAACCAAAAGATCTTCCGAGTAATTACAGACCCATTGCTTTAATAAATCAGGATATCAAAGTGCTAACAAGGATCCTAGCTAATAGAGTTTTAAGAGTTGATCCCTTATTAATTAGTCAGGATCAAGTATGGTTTATGCCAGGCTGAGGGGCAAATGATGCATTAAGAAAGCTTCATCATATCATTGGCAGGGCCTCTCACTCCAAGTTACCCACAGCTCTGATTGAACTCGACACTGAGATGGCCTTTGATAGGGTATCCCATGCTTTTCTATTTCTTACGATGGAGAAAATTGGCTTTCCAGAGGGCCTTCTCAGGGGTCTTAGAAACCTTTATGCAAACCCCACTGCCAGGGTTCTGTGTAACGGTTATTTATCTAAGGAGTTTCTTTTGATGAATGGGATTAGACAGGGATGCCCCCTGTCACCAATTTTGTTTAATATTTACTTAGAACTTTTACTAAGAGTGCTCTTCATGGATCCTGTGGTACAAGGGATTAAGGTTTGTGGGAGGGAGCTTAAATTCTCTATTTTTGCTGATGACATAATGTTGCATTTACAGGAACCAGCAGACAGCTTCCAAAAGGCTTTGGAAATCATTCGTCAATTCTCAGTGGTCTCCGATTACAAATTAAATCTGAGTAAAACACAGGTTCTTCCTCTTACTCCTTATACTTAAAGAGCAGAATTTGAATTGTCGCAAATCAATTGGGCCCCAACAAAAATTAAGTATCTGGGCATATGGATTATGGCTAATTCAGAGGATGGGGTGGAAGCAAACATTGATAGCCTGCTATTGGTAATTAAAACAGATATTCTAAGATGGAATAAACTCCCCCTAAATTGTGCTGCCAGACTGGGATTGATCAAAATGAACCTTCTACCTAGGTTGCTGTACCCGATTAATTTCTTACCTCATAGTATTCCCAAAGGAAAGTTTATTAACATTCAGAGAGTAATCTCTGCATTCCTCTGGGATTCAAAACCCCCAAGAAGAAAACATACTATTTTATGCCTTCCCCATCTTATGGGTGGTATTAAGCTTCCGGACCTCCGCTTATATTATGTGGCGGGACAACTAGGTTTAATGGGACGGTGGTGCAGAAACTTGGAAGAAGAGGGATACATCCCAACCTGGCTGCAAATTGAGAGACAAATTCTTGAGGATCTGAAACTTTCCCCAGCAGCATTGCTCTTTTCAGATCCAGATGGATTACCTAGTAAGGAGAAGCAGACACCAATTTTCAAATCCAAGTTGACATGGTGGCATTTTTTAAATCCCTCACAGAGGAGAGATCAAATGAGAGGTCTGGATCAACCTATCCAGGGAAACCCTGTTCTTCATCTTGGGGGACAAATAATAAATAACCATTGGGCTCTGCACTTAACAGATCTAACTTTGGCAGATTTTGTTGTTGACAATATGGTGGTCCTACCACCCCAGACTAGGGACTGAAATAGAAAAAAAAATTCAAATCACCAACATGGTGCAGCACTTTCTAGGAGATAGTAGAGACGCCGGACAGAAATCATTTACCTGGGATAACCTGAGGGGGATTAACTACTCCCAACATCCTCTTTCAAAAGTTTACAGGGTGCTGCTAGAGTTCGTGAGCTCTGGTTCGCTGACCCAGATTTCATAATGGGAAAAACGCATGACCCCACTGAGGCCTGACTGTAAAGAGATTTGGAAGAGTGGTAAATTTTTACCTGTCCCTAAGTGCAAGATTATGCAATTTGTTATTTCTTCAAATATTTACTATACCCCTGCTAAGCTATGTTCTAGGAGACTCAGACAGACAGACCTGTGCTTTAGATGTGAAATGAATACAGGGGATTTGTTACATTTGATGTGGGACTCTTCCAAAGTACATTCATTATGGGTTATATTGGGCAGAAAATGGACCCCTTTTTAAACTATGCGGAACTTATTAGGCCAGAGATTTGTGTTTTGGGGGATATGAACTCGGTTTCAAGGGCATCTGCTAAGTATCATTTAGCTTTGATGTCTGCCCTAGTTAAGACATTTGTCCTAAGACGCTGGAAAAGTGCATTACTTATAAGTAAGAACAATGGGTGAAACATCTGTTACATACTCTAGATAGACCTAAGACACAAATGGTAGTGGAGGGTAAAAGAAATATCTATGATAAAAGATGGAGCCCATTGGAAGCAGTGTACTCAATACAAGTCAAGAGCACTCAGACCCAGATCTGTCTGCCTGATTGTGATTAGTTAGCAATATATGGCTAAGGGAAAGGTAATGAGATTATGATTCACATTTAAGATCTTAACCTTGTTTTCTTTTGCACTCTTCTATTGGATGTACTTAGATACCTTAGTTAACTTGCAGTGAACTGTTGTCTGATCTGCCAAAATAGTGGGTGTAGGGTGGACTGTCTCTCTTTTCCGGGGACATGGTTGCCAAAGTTTGGTTTACCTGACTCATAACTGAACAGAACCTCAATCATAATATTATGGAGGGGTAGTCATAATAGGAAGATGGATAAGATGTTATCCAGCTCAGATTCGATAGCTTTGAATGTATCCCAGTAAGTTAACTGAATAATGGCAAGACTATTGTATGGCAACTGTGTATGTACATAGTTCTTGGGTTGTATATAGTAACCACATCCAGTTTGGGGATGCGGACCTGAGGTATTCCTGGGTATATATGTATGTATGTCTTTATTTGTGCTTGATAAATTTCAATAAAGAAGTTTAAAAAAAAAAAGAAATCCGCAGCTGTCCCAACAGAGCTCCGTTGAGGTTGCTCACTCCCCGTCTCATGCTCTCACTCTGTTTCTCCTGGCACTGCAGGCTGCCCTTTTGTACTGGGCTCCTGCCTCTGTTGGCACCTTTTCCTACCCACAAAGAAATCCGCAGCAGTCATGATAGAGCTCCATTGAGCTCGCTCACTTTCCCTCTCTCACTCACTGGTTGTGTTTCTCCCAACACTGCAGGCTGTCCTTTTGTACTGGGCTCCTGCCTGCATTGTCACCTTTTTCTGCACACAAAGAATTCTTCAGCAGTCCTGACACAGCTCTATTGAGCCCGCTCACTCCCCCTCTTTCACTCCCTCATTCTGTTTCTGCTGGTGCTGCTGGCTGGCCTTCTGTACTGGGCTCCTGCCTGTGTTGCCTCCTTTTTTTGCCCACAATGAAATCTGCAGTAGTCCAGACAGAGCTCCGTTGAAGTTGCTCACTCCCCCTGTCTCACTCACTGATTCTGTTTCCCCTGGCGCTGCAGGCTGCCCTTTGTACTGGGCTCCTGCCTCTGTTGGCACCTTTTTCTGCCCACAAAGAAATCTGCAGTAGTCCTGACAGAGCTCCGTTGAACTTGCTGACTCCACCTCTCTCACTCACTCATTCCGTTTCTGCTGGCACTGCAGGCTGCCCTTTTGTACTGGACCCCTGTCTGCATTGCCACCTTCTTCTGCCCACAAAGAAATCTGCAGCAGTCATGATACAGCCCCGTTGAGCTCGCTCACTTGCCCTCTCTCACACACTCATTCTATTTCTCCCGCTACTGCAGACTGCCCTTTTGTACAGGGCCCCTGCGTTCTTTGCTGCCTTTTTCTGTCCACATATAAATTCATAACAGTCCCAAGAGATCTCCGTTGAACTCACTCACTCCTTCCCCCTCCCTCACTCGTTCTGTGTCTCCCGGTGCTGCAGGCTGCCCTTTTCTACTGGGCTGCTGCCTGGGTTGGTGACTTTTCTGCCCACAAAGAAATCTGCAGCAGTCCTGACACAGCTTTGTTGAGCATGCCCCTTCCCCCTCTTTCACTCGCTTGTTCTGTTTCTGCCGGTGATGCTGGCTTGGCTTTTGTAATGGGCCCCTGCCAGCATTGCTGCCTTCTTCTGCCCACAAAGTAATTTGCAGCATGATAGAGCTCCGTTGAGGTTGCTCACCCCCCCATCTCACTCACTCATTCTGTTTCTCCTGGCACTGCAGGCTACCCTTTTGTACTGGGCTCCTGCCTCTGTTGGCACCTTTTTCTGCCCACAAATAAATCTGTAGCAGTCCCGACAGAGCTCCCTTGAACTCGCTCACTCCCCCTCTCTCACTCATTCATTCCGTTTCTGCCGGTTCTGCAGTCTGCCCTTTTGTACTGGGATCCTGCCTGCATTGCCACCTTCTTCTGCCCACAAGGAAATTTGCAGCAGTCATGATAGAGTTCTGTTGCGCTTGCTCACTTCCCCTCTCTCACTCACTCATTGTATTTCTCCCACTGCTGCAGGCTTCCCTTTTGTACTTTGGCCTCTGCATTCATTGTTACCTTTTTCTGCCCACCAAGAAATTTGCAGCAGCCCAGCTGAGCTGCATTGAGCTCACTCACTCCCTCTCCCTCCCTCACTCGCTCGTTCTGTGTCTCCCACTGCTGCAGGCTGCCCTCTTGTACTGGGCTCCTGCCTGCGTTGGTAGCTTTTTCTGCCACAAAGAAATCTGCAGTAGTCACAACACAGGTCCGTTGAGCTAACTCACTCTCTTCTCATTCCGATTCTGCTGGTGCTGCAGGATGACCTTTTGTACTGGGCTTTTGCCTGCATTGCCGCCTTTTTCTGCCCACAAAGAAATCTGCAGCTCTCACGATAGAGCTCTGTTGAGGTTGCTCACTCCCCCGTCTCACTCGCTCATTCTGTTTCTCCTGGTGCTGCAGACTGCCCTTTGTGCTGGGCTCCTGCCTCTGCTGGGCACCTTTTCTGTCTAGAAATCTGCAGCAGTCCGAAAGAGCTCCATTGAGCTCGCTCACTACCCCTCTCTCACTCACTCATTCCGTTTCTGCTGGTGCTGCAGGCTGCCCTTTTGTACTGGGCTCCTGCCTGCTCTAGCACCATTTTCTGCCCACAAAGAAATTCACAGCTGTCCCGACAGAGCTCAGTTGAGGTCACTCACTCCACCCCCTGTCTCATGCACTCATTCTGTTTCTCCTGGCACTGCAGGCTGCCTTTTTGTACTGGGCTTCTGCCTCTGTTGGCACCTTATCCTGCCCACAAAGAAATCTGCAGCAGTCATGATAGAGCTCCATTGAGCTCACTAACTCTCCCTCTCTCACTCACTCGTTGTGTTTCTCCCGGCACTACAGGCTGTTCTTTTGTACTGGGCTCCTGCCTGCATTGGCACCTTTTTCTGCTCACAATGAAAATCCGCAGCAGTCATGCTAGAGCTCTGTTGAGGTTGCTTACTCCCCCCATCTCACTCGCTCATTCTGTTTCTCCTGGCGCTGCAGGCTGCCCTTTGTATTGGGCCACTGCCTCTGTTGGCACCTTTTTCTGCCCACAAAGAAATCTGCAGCAGTCCTGACAGAGCTCTATTGAACGTTCTACCTTCACTCCTCATCCTCTCCTCACTCATTCCCGTTTATAGCTGGGGCTCCTGCCTGCATTGCCGCCTTCTTCTGCCACAAAGAATTCTGCAGCAGTCACGATAGAGCCCCGTTGAGCTCGCTCACTTCCCCTCTCTCACTCATTCATTTTATTTCTCCCACTGCTGCAGACTGCCCTTTTGTACTGGGCCCTTGCGTTCATTGCTGCCATTTTCTGCCTACAAAGAAATTCACATGAGTCCCAACAGAGCACCGTTGAGCTCACTCAATCCCTCCCCCTCCCTCACTCGCTCATTCTGTGTCTCCCGCTGCTGCAGGCTGCCCTTTTGTACTGGGCTCCTGCCTCTGTTGGCACCTTTTTCAGCCCACAAAGAAATCTGCAGCAGTCCCGACAGAGCTCTGTTGAGCTCGCCCACTCTTCCTCTCTCACTCACTCACTCATTCCGTTTCTGCTGCCGATCCAGGTTGCCCTTCTGTACTGGGCTCCTGCTTGCATTGCCACCTTCTTCTACCCGCAAAGAAATCTGCAGCAGTCATGACACAGGTCCGTTGAGCTCGCTCAGTCCTCCTCTCTCACTCACTCACTCGTTTTGTTCCTCCTGCCGCTGCAATGCTGCCATTTTGTACTGCTCCCCTGCATGTATTACTGGCTTTTTCTGCCCACAAAGAAATCCGCAGCAGTCCCAACAAAGCTCCATTGAGCTCACTCACTCCCCCTCAGTCACTCGCTCATTCCGTTTCTGCTGCTACTACAGACTGCCCTTTTGTACTGGGCTCCTGCCTGCATTGGTGGCTTTTTCTGCCCAAAAAGAAATCTACAGCAGTCCCAACAAAGCTCCCTTGAGCTTGCTCACCCCCCCCCCCGTCTCACTCACTCATTCTGTTTCTCCTGGCACCTCAGGCTGCCCTTTTATACTGGCTCCTTCCTCTGTTGGCAGCTTTTCTGCCACAAAGAAATCTGCAGCAGTCTCGACAGAGCAACTTTGAACTCACTCCTCCCCTCTCTCACTCCTTCCGTTCAGTTTCTGCATGCAGGCTCCCCTTTGTATTGGGCTCCTGCCTACGTTGGCTACTTTTTTGCCCAGAAAGAAATCTACAGCAGTCCTGACTAAGCTCCCTTGAGCTTGCTCACTCCCTCTCTCTCACTAACTCATTCTGTTTCTGCAGGCGCTGCAGGCTGGCCTTTTGTACTGGGCTCCTGCCTGCATTGCCGCCTTTTTCTGTCCACAAAGAAATCTGCAGCAGTCATGATAGAGCTCCATTGAGGTCGCTCAATCCCCCTGTCTCACTTGCTCATTCTGTTTCTCCTGGTGCTGCAGGCTGCCCTTTTGTACTGGGCTCCCGTCTCTGTTGGCACCTTTTTCAGCCCACGAAGAAATCTGCAGCAGTCCCGACAGAGCTCCGTTGAGCTCGCTCGCTCATCCTCTCTCACTCACTTGTTCCGTTTCTGCTGCCGATCCAGTCTGCCCTTTTGTACTGAGCTCCTTCCTATGTTGCCACCTTCTTCTTCCCACAAAGAAATCTGCAGTAGTCATGATAGAGCTCTGTTGAACTCTCTCACTCCCCTTCTCTCACTCGGTCATTCTGTTTCTCCCGCTACTGCAGGCTGCCCTTTTGTACTGGGCCCCTGTGTGCATTGCTGCCTTTTTCTGCCCACAAAGAAATCTGAAGCAGTCCCAACACAGATCCGTTGAGCTCGCTCACTCTCCCTCTCACACTCGCTCATTCCATTTCTGCCGGTGCTGCAGGCTTGCCTTTTGTACTTGGTTCCTGCCTGCGTTGCCGCCTTTTCCTGCCCACAAAGAAATCCATAGCAGTCATGATAGAGCTCCGTTGAGCTTGGTCACTCTCCCTCTCTCACTCATTCATTGTGTTTCTTCTGGCGCTGCAGGCTGTCCTTTGGTACTGGGCTCCTGCCTGCATTGGCCCCTCTTTCTGCCCACAAAGAAATTCACAGCTTTCCCGACAGAGCTCTGTTGAGGTCGCTCACTCCCCCTGTCTCATGCACTCATTCTGTTTCTCCTGGCACTGCAGGCTGCACTTTTGTACTGGGCTCCTGCCTCTCTTGGTACCTTTTCCTGCCCATAAAGAAATCCGCCGCAGTCATGATAGAGCTCCGTTGAACTCGCTCACTCTATCTCTCTCACTCGCTCATTGTGTTTCACCCAGCGCTGCAGGCTGTCCTTTTGTACTGGGCTCCTGCCAGCGTTGGCATCTTTTTCTGCCCGCAAAGAAATCTGCAGCTGTCCTTACACAGCTCCTTTGAAGACGCTCACTGCCCCTGTCTCATGCGCTCATTCTGTTTCACCTGGCACTGCAGGCTTCCCTTTAGAACTGGGCTTCTGTCTCTGTTGGCACCTTTGTCTGACCAGAAAGAAATCTGCAGCAGTCACGACACAGGTCTGTTGAGCTAACCCCTCCCCCTCTCTCACTTTCTTGTTCTGCTTCTCCTGCTGCTGCAGGCTGCCCTTTTGTACTGGGCCCCTGTGTGCATTGCTGCCTTTTTCTGCCCACAAAGAAATCTGAAGCAGTCACAACACAGCTCCGTTGAGCTCACTCACTCTCCCTCTCACACTTGCTCATTCCATTTCTGCCGGCGCTGCAGGCTGGCCTTTTGTACTGGGCTCTTGCCTGCATTGCCGCCTTTTTTTGCCCTCAAAGAAATCTGCAGCAGTCATGATAGAGCTCTGTTGAGGCCGCTCAACCCCCCATCTCACTTGCTCATTCTGTTTCCCCTGGCACTGCAGGCTGCCCTTTTGTACTGGGCTCCTGCCTCTGTTGGCACCTTTTTCAGCCCATGAAGAAATCTGCAGCAGTCCTGACAGAGTTCCGCTGAGCTCACTCACTCACCCTCTCTCACTCACTCATTCTGTTTCTGCTGCTGATCCAGGCTGTCCTTTTGTACTGGGCTCCTGTCTGTGTTGCCACCTTCTTCTTTCCACAAAGAAATCTGCAGCAGTTATGATAGAGCTCCGTTGAACTAGCTCACTCCTCTTCTTTCACTCAGTCATTCTGTTTCTCCTGCTGCTGCAGGCTGCCCTTTTATACTGGGCCCCTGTGTGCATTGCTGCCTTTTTCTGCCCACAAAGAAATCTGAAGCAGTCCCAACACATCTCCGTTGAGCTCGCTCACTCTCTCTCTCTCTCTCTCTCACTCGCTGGCTGTATTTCTCCCAGCACTGCAGGCTGTCCTTTTGTACTGGGCTCCTGCTTGCATTGGCACCTTTTTTGCCCACAATGAAATCTGCAGCAGTCACGATAGAGCTCCGTTGAAGTTGCTTACTCCCCCTGTCTCACACGCTCATTCTGTTTCCCATGACACTGCAGGATGCCCTTTGTACTGGGCTCCTGCCTCTGTTGGCACCTTTTTCTGCCCACAAAGGAATCTGCAGCAGTCCCGACAGAGCTCCGTTGAACTTGCTCACTCCACCCCTCTCACTCGCTCATTCCGTTTTGTGCTGGCTCTGCAGGCTGCCCTTTTGTACTGGGCTCCTGCCTGCATTGCCACCTTCTTCTGCCCACAAAGAAATCTGCAGCAGTCACGATACAGCTCCGTTGAGCTTGCTCACTTCCCCTCTCTCACTCGCTCTTTCTATTTCTCCCACTGCTGCAGACTGCTCTTTTGTACTGGGCCCCTGCATTCATTGCTGCCTTTTTCTGTCCACAAAGAAATTCACAACAGTCCCAAAAGAGCTCCGTTGAGCTCACTCACTCCCCCTCAGTCACTCGCTCGTTCTGTGTCTCCCGGCACTGCAGGCTGCCCTTTTGTACTGGGCTGCTGCCTGGGTTGGTGCCTTTTCCTACCCACAAAGAAATCCTCAGCAGTCCAAACAGAGCTCCGTTGAGCTCACTCACTCGTTCTTGCTCACTCCCTCGCTTTGTGTCTCCTGCTGCTGCAGGCTGCTCTTTTGTACTGGGCTCCTGCCTGCATTGGTGGCTTTTTCTGCCCACAAAGAAATCTGCAGCAGTCGTGACACAGCTCTGTTGAGCACTCTCCTTCCCCCTCTTTCACTCGCTTGTTCCATTTCTGCCGGGGCTGCTGGCTGGCCTTTTATACTGGGCTCCTGCCAGCATTGCAGCCTTCTTCTGCCCACAAAGTAATTTGCATCAGTCATGATAGAGCTCAGCTGATTTTGCTCACTCCCCCTGTCTCACTCACTCATTCTGTTTCTCCTGGTGCTGCAGGCTGCCCTTTTGTACTGGGCTCCCGCCTCTGTTGGCACCTTTTTTCAGCCCACGAAGAGATCTGCAGGAGTCCTGACAGAGCTCCGTTGAGCTCGCTCACTCATCCTCTCTCACTCACTCGTTCTGTTTCTGCCACCGATCCAGGCTGTCCTTTTGTACTGGGGTCCTGCCTGTGTTGCCGCCTTCTTCTTCCCACAAAGAAATCTGCAGTAGTCATGATAGAGCTCCGCTGAACTCGCTCAATCCCCTTCTCTCACTCGGTCATTCTGTTTCTCCCACTGCTGCAGGCTGCTCTTTTGTACTGGGCCCCTGTGTGCATTGCTGCCTTTTTCTGCCCACAGAGAAATCTGAAGCAGTCCCAACACAGCTCCGTTGAGCTCGCTTACTCTCCCTCTCTCACTCACTGGTTGTGTTTCTCCCGGCACTGCAGGCTGCCCTTTTGTACTGGGACCCTGTGTGCATTGCTGACTTTTTCTGCCCACAAAGAAATCTGCAGCAGTCCCAACAAAGCTCTGTTGAGCTCACTCACTCCCCCTCCCTCACTCACTCGCTCTTTCTTTGTCTCCCGCTGCTGCAGGCTGCCCTTTTGTACTGGGCTCCTGCCTGCATTGGTAGCTTTTTCTGCACACAAAGAATTCTTCAGCAGTCCTGACACAGCTCTGTTGAGCCCACTTACTCCTCCTCTTTCACTCCCTTGTTCCGTTTCTGCCGGTACTGCTGGCTGGCCTTTTGTACTGGGCTCCTGCCTGTGTTGCCACCTTTTTTTGCCCACAATGAAATCTGCAGCAGTCACGATAGAGCTCCATTAAAGTTGCTCACTCCCCCTGTCTCACTCGCTCATTCTGTTTCCACTGGCACTGCAGGCTTCCCTTTGTACTGGGATCCTGCCTCTGTTGGCACCTTTTTCTGCCCACAAAGGAATCTGCAGCAGTCCTGACAGAGCTCCGTTGAACTTGCTCACTTCCCCTCTCTCACTCGCTCATTCCGTTTCTGCCAGCGCTGCAGGCTGCCCTTTTGTACTGGGCTCCTGCCTGCATTGCCATCTTCTTCTGCCCACAAAGAAATCTGCAGACGTCACGATACAGCTCCGTTGAGCTTGCTCACTTCCCCTCTCTCACTCGCTCATTCTATTTCTCCCGCTGCTGCAGACTTCCCTTTTGTACTGGGCCTCTGCATTCATTGCTGCCTTTTTTTGTCCACAAAGAATTTCACAACAGTCCCAAAAGAGCTCCGTTGAGCTCACTCACTCACTCCCCCTCACTCACTCATTCTGTGTCTCCCGGTGCTGCAGGCTGCCCTTTTGTACTGGGCTGCTGCCTGGGTTGGTGCCTTTTCCTACCCACAAAGAAATCCGCAGCCATCCCAACAGAGCTCTGTTAAGCTCACTCACTCCTGCTCGCTCACTCCCTTGATCTATGTGTCCCACTGCTGCAGGCTGCCCTTTTGTGCTGGGTTCCTGCCTGCATTGGCGGCTTTCTCTGCCCACAAGGAAATCTGCAGCAGTCCCGATATAGCTCTGTTGAGCTCACTCACTCCCCCTCTTTCACTCACTTATTCCATTTCTGCTGGTGCTGCTGGTTGGCCTTTTGTACTGGGCTCCTGCCTGCATTGCCACCTTTTTCTGCCCAGAAAGAAATCTGCAGCAGTCATGATAGAGCTCCGTTGAGGTTGCTCACTACCCCTGTCTCACTTGCTCATTCTATTTCTCCTGGCACTGCAGACTGCCCTTCTGTACTGGGCTCCTGCCTCTGTTGGCACCTTTTTCTGCCAAAAAAGAAATCTTCAGCAGTCCCAACAGAGCTCCGTTGAGCTCGCTCACTCCCCCTCTCTCACTTGCTCGTTCCGTTTCTGCTGGCGCTGCAGGCTGGCCTTTTGTACTGGGATCCTGCCTGCATTGCCGCCACCTTCTGCCCACAAAGAAATCTGCAGCAGTCATGATAGAGCTCCATTGAGCTCGCTCACTTCCTCTCTCTCACTCACTCGTTCTATTTCTCCTGCTGCTGCAGGCTGACCTTTTGTACTGGGCCACTGCATTCATTGATGCCTTTTTCTGCCCACAAAGAAATTTGCAGTAGTCCCAACAGAGCTCCATTGAACTCACTCACTCACTCCCCCTCAGTCACTCACTCGTTCTGTGTCTCCTGCTGCTGCAGGCTGCCCTTTTGTACTGGGCTCCTACCTGCATTGGCAGCTTCTTCTGCCCACAAAAAAATCTGCAGCAGTCACGACACAGGTCCGTTGAGCTTACTCACTCCCCTTCTCTCACACTCGCTCATTCCGTTTCTGCCGGCATTGCAGGGATGGCCTTTTATTTTATTTTATTTTATTTAAACAGCAGTTTGGAAAACCTTTGAGCCATAGGCTCATTTACAAAGGTACCTTGTCACAAGGCACAAGGCACAAGTTTATACTAGGCTCCTGCCTGCATTGCTGCCTTTTTCTGCCCACAAAGAAATCTACAGCTGTCATGATAGAGCTCCATTGAGCTCGCTCACTCCCCCTGTCTCACTCGCTCATTCTGTTTCAGCCGGCGCTGCAGACTGCCCTTTTGTACTGGGCTCCTGCCTGTGTTGGCACCTTTTTCTGCCCACAAAGAAATTTGCAGCTGTCCCAACAGAGCTCTCTTGAGGTCGCTCACTCCTCATGTCTCATGCACTCATTCTGTTTCTCCTGGCACTGCAGACTGCCCTTTTGTACTGGGCTTCTGCCTCAGTTGGCACCTTTTCCTGCCCACAAAGAAATCTGCAGCAGTCATAGAGCACCGTTGAACTCTCTCACTCTCCCTCTCTCACTCGCTCATTGTCTTTTTCTCCTGGTGCTGCATACTGTCTTTTTGTACTGGACTCCTGCCTGCATTGGCACCCTTTTCTGCCCATGAAGAAATCTGCAGATGACCTGACAGAGCTCCTTTGAGGTCGCTCACTCCCCCTGTCTCACATGCTCATTCTGTTTCTCCTGGCAATGCAGGCTTCCCTTTTGTACTGGGCTTCTGCCTCTGTTGGCACCTTTTTCTGCTCACAAAGAAATCTGCAGCAGTCATGATAGAGCTCCATTGAGCTTGCGCACTCCCCCTCTCTCAGTCGCTCATTCTGTTTCTCCCGCCACTGCAGGCTGGCCTTTTGTACTGGCCCTTGCATGCATTGCTGCCTTTTTCTACCCACAAAGAAATCTTCAGCAGCCCCAACAAAGCTCCATTGAGCTCACTCTCTCCCCCCTCCCTCACTCGCTCATTCTGTGTCTCCTGGCGCTGCAGGCTGCCCTTTTGTTCTGTGCTGCTGCCTGGGTTGGCACCTTTTCCTACCCACAAAGAAATCTGTAGCAGTCCTGACAGAGCTCAGTTGAGCTCGGTTACTCCTTCCCCAACTAGCTTGATCCTAATCTGTCTCAAACAGTGATTTCCGACAGCGACTGCGGTATTCTACACCGGAAGTGTGAAAACACATTTCAGCCAGGATGTGAAAAATGACAGCTGCACTGTTCATAAGGAGGTGTGGAAAAATGGCAATGTTGAAAATCTAGGGTGAAAATATTGCAAAGTTTCGAAGGTACGAGCTCGCATGGAAACTGCGCAATGCATGCTCATAGCCACTCATTTTATGGACTTTCGTAACCAAATTTTCAACATAAGTATTTTAGGACCTCTGCTAATGAACAGTGTCACTGTCATTTTTTTATAATATGTTCCAAACATGGATTTCCCACAGCGATCGTGCTATTCTGCGCCAGAAGTGCGAAAACACATTTCAGCCAGGATGTGAAAAGTGACAGCTGTACTTTTCATAAGGAGGTGCAGAACAATGGCAATGTTGAAAATCTGGAGTGAAAATATTATAAATTAGTGAACTTACGACCGTGCGTGCAAACTGCACAACGCACACTCATAAAACAGTCATTTTTTGGATTTTTTCCACAAATATGCAACATAGGCTTTTTGAGAGTCCACCTCATGAACACCGGCACTGTTACTTTGTTAATCAGTCCCGAAAGGTGATTCCTTGCAGTGACCGTAAAATCATCTTTCTGGGCCGATTAATGCCATGACAGTGCCAGAATTGATGAGGAGGGGTCCCAAGAGCCCCATGTTGAAAATTTGGTGCCAGAATTCCAAAAAATTCCTGCAATATGCATCAAAGTTGAAAAAAACCCTATTTATTCCAATATACAGCTTACCAGCATTTCCTCAGTTCACGGTCGGCTTTGAAGAGTGCAGACGTGTTCCTGGTCCACTGAAGATCATTGCGCCAGACTCCAGAGGTAAGTATGGGGTGAGGGGGGTGTGGGGAGGCAGGGTGCGCAGTGGGTGGGCTTGGGTTGTGGGAAGGGGGCAGGAGACTGCGAGGGACCGTTTTCTTTTTTGACAGGGTAAAATAAAAAAAATTGCAGGACTGTTTTTTTTTTTAACAGGGGCATGTGGCATGCTGGGGTGGGCTCCCAGCATGCCAACGAACTCTTTTGGGGGGGCAGCAGTAGCTGATGGGGGATTGAGCACCCCCATCAGCACACAACAAAAGTGGGGTGACATTATGTCAATGGGGATTGGGCACCCCAATTGGCACACAACAAAAGTGGGGGGTTTACATAATGCCGACTAGGCGCCTCCTCTTCAGCAACATATCACTTGACACTGAAGCCGACGGGGATTGGGGCCCCTGTCAGCAAACAAACACGGTGGGGGGGGGCACCTGCTGCCGAGGGGGATTGGGCATCCAGGTGCTTAATATTGCTTGTGAACACGGCGGTGAGCCGCTGCCATGTTCACAAACAATATCACTGTTACAAGGTTCTGCCCAGCAATGACGGGTCACTCTCTCATTGCAGCAGATGGCTTACACTGCAATGATGAGGTGGCCCCTGATTGCAGCGGCTGAAACGTTACAAGGTGGTGGCATGCAGGCTGAACTAGTGTCAGCAGCAGCATGCAATGGCATTGGGGAAAGCAGGCCAAGCCTTTAAAGGCTGTGGGGGCATTGGCCACAACAGTGCTGTGCCTCCATAACCCGCTTCTGGCAACCTGCTGCAATATGTTTCTTGTGCATGCATGCAATCAACATAAAAAATGACCATGCCGCTTGAAAAATGGCCAGGTGACAATCCTATTGGGGACCCCAAGTACCCCACTCCAGGAGATTAGACCCTTTTTTATTGAAAGACACATCCTTTAAGGAATGGGTAAAACCAGAGAGTCTAGCATACATGGAGCTTAACAATACAGGGGAGTTCACCAAAAGCACCCTCTGGGAGGCCTATCAGGCTACTATGCATGAGACCATTATTGGGTATACAGTAAACAGGCAGAAAGAATGTGAAGCAGAACTCAGGCTAGAGAAAGAGGTAGAGGAGCTGGAGCAGAATTACAAGCAACAACACCCCCCCCCAACTCCAGAAATAGTAGCCAGTCTAACTATCAGTAGAATTAAATTAAATGAACATTTGACTAGAAAGGATGAACTGTCCTTATTTCATATAAAACAAGCATACTTGGATGGATGAGATAAGAGCAGTAAACTCCTAGTCTACAGTGCTAAGAATAAGCAGGCAAAACATATTCCCAGCCTCACAGACAGTATAGAAATTACTCACTGGCATCAGTGATACTATGAAAACATTCAGTGAGTACTTGTACAGTATGCCTCCCCAGCCCCTCCCAGCCAGGATGACATTACAAAATTCATGGGTTCTCTCCCAAGACCTTGAATTACTCCCAATCTGTCCAAAGCACTGGACTCCCCAATTACTCAGCAAGAGGTGGTCCAAGCTATCCAGGCCCTTAACAAGGGAAATGCACTGGGAGAGATGGCTTTCCAGTAAACTATTACCAGGTGGTCTGTGACAAAGTCACCCCAGCTCTTGTGGAGGTATTTCAGGAAGCCCTGGCATTAGGTATCATGCCTTCTACCCTTAGGGAGGAAGCCACAGTACTGTCAAAGAAGGGGAAGGATGCTACCATCCCAGGCAGTTACAAGCCCATCTCCCTGATCAGCAGACACTAAAATGTTGGTCAGAATTGTGGCTATCAGACTAGAACCCACCCTACAAGATCTGATCCACCCAACACAAGTAGGCTTTGCAAAAGGATGCCACAGTACAGATCATCTCCACACACTAATTGACGTAATCCACACTGCAGAAAGATCCCCCACTCCAGCAGAAGCACTGGCAACAGACTTTGAGAAAGCATTTGACATTGTGGAGTGTGGTACCTGCTGAGCAACATTTAGAGCATGGGCATGGACCCAAGGTTCCTCAGATGGATCAAAACACTATATAACTTCCTATCTGAAAGCATCCTCACAAACGGACGATGCTCAACACCCTTTTCTCTACAGAAGGGCACCTGACAGGGTTGCCTTATACAGCCCCTTTTATTTATCATGGCAATAGAACTGCTGCCCATTGCCACATGTAATCACCTACACCTGTTAAGGATACAGGCTTGGAATGAAGAATACCAAACCCTCCTCTATGCTAATGACCTCCTCATCTTCCAAGGGGAAAGAACAAACTCCCTGGATGCTCTTGTTGCAGCTTCTGGACTTCTTCACAAGCCTTTCTGTCCTCAGGGGCAACCAGACCATGACAGACGTACTATCCCTGAAAGATGCCTGCACAGCCCAATTGTTCCAAGTTCCAAGAGGGTTGAAATGAGCTCTGGAATTATTGACCTTTTGGACATATGCATTCACAGATCCATACACAGGATGGTGACCCTTAACCCCATTACTAGACACAACCAAGACAGAATTACATAGGTATCATCATAAGTATCATAGGTATTTCCAAGTCAGCAGCAGTTAGCCATTTTGACCTGTCTCTTTAATCGGCAAACCTTAATGCCAGGGCTTCCTGAAATACCTCCTCTTGTTTTCATAGTTATATCAAGTTGTTTTTTAAAATGGTCCAAATTCGGACTCATTACCACCTCTTCTAGTAGACAGTTCCACTCTGTCACAACCTTTTGATGAACCAGCTTCCCCTCGCTTTTCTTGTGTAATTTTCCCCCCTCAGCATCAGTTCATGACCTCTTATGTCCCTGCTCATTTCCTTTCTAACCAGACCCAAACACTCCCATAGATCTTCATTCTTATAGGCTCTATAGACCAGACAAAGGTTCCCCTCAGACTTCTGTATTGAAGTGAGTACATTCCCAGTTCCTGTAGCCTTTTGTTGCATTCCTTGTCATTTTCCTTACCATCCTGGTCACTCTCTTGTGTAATGCCTCCAATTTCTTGTAGATTTTTCTATTTGGGGCCCAGAATTGCACCCAATATTCTGCATGCAGTCTCACCAAAGCTTAAACAGTGGCATCAACACCTCAGCTTCCCTACTCCTTATGTTTCTAGCTATACAACCTATCATCTTATTTCCCTTACATATTACTTCTCTGCATTGTGTGTCAAATTTCAGTTTACTATTAAAAAATAATCCTAAATTTTTCTGCTTTTCTGTTACTTTCAATTCAACACCATTCAATCTATATTTTGCCCTGATATTTTTAGTCCCAAAATGCATGATCATACATTTGTCCACATTAAAGTAGAGTTTTTTTTTCTTCTGCCCACTTTGCCATCCTGTCTATTTCTTGTTGTAATTTTTTGGCATCTTCCTGGAAGTTAGTTAGTGATCCTATTTTGATGGCGTCTGCGAACTTGCTCATCCATACATGTATCCTGCAGTTTAGCGATGATATAAATACATTAAACAACAGTGGCCCAAGGACTGATCCCTGTGGGACCCTACTCATGACCCTTGCCCAGTTTGACAGGTACTCTGTCACGTTTACTCTCTGTCTTCAGTTATCCAGCCAAAAGCCTATCCATTTTATCAAGTTGTTATCTAGTGCCATATTTGACAGTGTTTCCATTTGCTCCGTGTGAGACTCAGAGTCAAAGGCCTTCAAAAGGTCCAACTACAGCACGTCCACCGGGATTCCCTGATCCATAGCTTGGTTAACTGGTTCAAAAAAATTCATAAGGTTAGTGAGACAAGACCTATTTGTCCTGAATCCATGTTGCAGGGCATCCACTTGGCCAGTGTTCTCCAAAAAGGTTTCATTTGTATATTTTGTTATTGATTCCGGCATTTTTCTCAGTATGGATGTTACACTAACTGGCCTATGGTTCTAACATACTAACATACTAACATACTAAAATGCCAGCAGAATAGGCCTAATGGTCTTTCGTGTCTGCTCGTTTGGTCAGCCCCCACCCTGGGTGCTGACCTTGCTGTCCCCCTCACCTTCTCTGGCTTCTCCCTTCCCAGTTCCGGATATTCTTGCTGCATTGGATTTTGCTTCCTGAACCGTTCCCCTGTACCTGTCCCACCCCCTCTTGAACCCCTCCACTGTCTCTGCCTCCACTAGCCCCCTAGGTAGTGCATTCCATGGCTCTACCACCCTCTCAGTGAAGTAGCACCTCCTCCTTTCTCCCCTGAATCTTCCTCCAGCTTCCACCCATGCCCCAGTGGCCCCTCCTCCTTTCTTCTAGCGCCTCACTGTTCCTCCCCTATTTACCCTCTTCATGTACCTGAAGATCTCTATCATGTCCCCTCGGTCCCTCTCTCTTCCAAAGTGTACATATTTAGCTCTTTGAGCCTCTCCTCATAGGTCCTGTCCCCAAGCCCCAAATCATTTTGGTTGCCCTCCTCTGGACCCTCTCCAGGAGGTTAATGTCCCTCTTTAAGTGCGGCCTCCAAAACTGCACGCAGTACTCCAGGTGCGGCCTCACCAAGCAGTTATACAGAGGGAGTATCACTTCCCTTCTTCTGGAGGTGATCCCCCCTAGCGATGCATCCCAGCATCCTGTTGGCCTTGGCCATTCCCTTTTTTTGAATAATGGAGTGACCAAGGTCAGCCTCCAGTTGTCCACTACACTACCTTGGTATATTGATGTCTGAACTATATCTGTAACTGGGGCTGAAATGTATTTACTTTAGTACTCGCGGAAACCCATTGGAGCTCAGAGCTCTTTACATAGGTTCCACGTCAGGACGTTTCAGTCTGACAGATAGGTGAAATTATACAAAGGAAAACAAACAGGATTATATATCAAACACAGTACAGGTCACAGGAAAACAGACAATTACAGTGCCCAACGGTGGAACCAGTCAGTTGTCAGCAAACAAGAGGTTGTTTGGAGCGTTGCTAAGTGCTAAAGAAAAAAAAGAAAAAAGGGGGTGAAGGGGAGGAGCCCAAGTGCAATGTGCAAAAGGAGAGCGTAATATCAGTATAGCAGTGGGGATCAGAGGGAGAGAACTAGATTGGACGTAGAGGGAGAGAGTGCTAGGTGTGGAGGAGAAAGAGGGCCTACTCAGGGGAGAGAGGGATGGGTTGAGGGGGGCAGGGGATGGAAGTAGTGATGAGGGTGGAACGGTGGTGCTAGCAATGGCAGGCACATCGAGATTAGCATATCATAAGGAGCTTCAAGTTCATTTTGAAAGTACCCAGTGTGGGCAGGTGCACAATGTTCTCCTGGAAGGAACTGAACCACAGCAGTGCATGGTAGGCAAAGGACCTTTGTCCTTGAGATGTTTAACATTTCGGAGTTAGGAAGGACTGGTGTTCAGAGTTACGGGTGCGCCGTGGATTATTGCTGGGAATCAGAAGTTGTTGGACCCCTGGTGGTAGCTGACCAAGGCAGATCTTTTTGGCCAGAAGGCAGGATTGATATTTTAGTTGGCCATTGAGCACGAGTCAGTGTTTCCTGGCATAGAGATCATAGGTGTGAGTCAGTCAGTGAGCCCCTAAGGTGAGCTGGCAGGCTTTGTTGAGTGCAGTTTTTTATGCGCTGGAGAGCAGTATCTGTGGCAGAACCATATATAGGCAGCCCATAGTCCACCAGGGAACCCACAGAACTGTGAACAGCTATGCTGTGGGTTTCAGGGGAGAGACTATGCTTGTGATTAGAAAGTAGCCCGATACGCTTGTTGATAGCTTTGGCTGTGTTGTCAATGTGGAGAGTATAGGAGAGTGAGTTGTCAATAGTAATACCGAGGTATTTAAAGTGTTGAACAAGTTCAAGGGAAACCCCGCCACTATTGTACGTTGATAGTGGGTAGTTTTTGTATTTGTTTAGAGAGCTGGAAAACTGCATGGTTTTTGTTTTCTTGTAGTTCATTATCAGTTTGTGATCTTTGAACCACGTCTCTACACTGATGAAGTTGCTCTATAGTTGCTGCTCAAGGGCACTGGAGTCTGAGCCATTTGAGAAGACAACCACAACATCTGCATAAAGGAGGATGCAGCCTTGACTGGCTTGAGGGAGGCAATTCAAGAATAAGCTGAATAGGAGGGGACCCAGTATTGACCCCTGTGGAACGCCTGAGCTGACAGGTTTGCTGTCTGAGAGGACAGTACCTATCTTGACTTGCTGGGGGCAGCAGTGCAGGTAACTGCGGTACCATGCAACTGCCTCAGGGGCTAGGTCCGTAGCAGTGAGTTGGTAAACTAGGAGTGCATGATTGACAGTTTTGAAGGGCTTTGTTAGATCGAAATAGCTTGCCCCAGCAAGCTGTCCAAGATCGAGAGATTTATGGATGAAGCCCGTGAATTCCAAGAGGGTTGTAGTGGTGCTGTGCGCTGCCCTAAAACCATGTTGCTCAGTGCATAGGAACTTAAGTTTGTCCAGGTATTCGACAAGTTGGTCTGCGACGATTCATTCCAGGGCCTTTGAGAGTGGTGGAAGTATAGAGATAGGTCTATAGTTCTTGGGCATGGCATGATCCCCGCTCTTGTACACAGGGTAACTACTGCGGCTTTCCATTTTTGAGGGAATACTGCGAAATGGAGTGATAGGTTCAGGATATTGGTAAGGGGAGACAGGATTTCTTCCAGCGAGAGCGAGATTAGTTTCAGATCGAGGTTATCTCCACTGTACCTCCCCATACTGAGCACCTTATGCAGGTATTTCCTGGCTTCCCCAATAGTAAGAGTCTTGAAGTGAAAAGGGGGATGCACTGGGGTCTGTGAAGGAGCAACAGGGTTTGTGAGGGAGAAGAAGTCGGTAGGGAGGACATTATGGAGGTCGGTGAAAGCAAGGTTGAAGGTGTTGGCTATGGATTTAGGATCAAGGGTGGGGGATCCATCAATGCTGAGCATGCTGGGGGCCATTTTGGGCTCACATCCGGTGACCTCTTTTAGGTTTGCCCAGAATTTACGACCATCATTCCAGTTCTTGGCTAGGGCCTCCTTGTAGTATAAGTTTTTGGCTATCCGGATGGTCCTGGCACAGTTATTCCTGGCCTGTTTGTAATTCAGGATGTTGGACTGCTTCCCTTTGGCCTTGGCTACATGCTAGAGTTGGTCTCTATTTTTTCAAAAGTTCAAGGGCATCTGGGCTCATCCAGGGGTTGAAATTGCCTTTGATTTTACGCTTTTTGAAAGGTGTGTGAGTGTTGCAGATCATATTAAATAGGGGGATGAAATGGTCAAGTGCTCTGTCAGTGTCAGAAGCCCCAAACACTGCTGACCAGTTAGCATTGAGGAAATCGGCTTTGAAGCGACCCATGTTACCAGGCTTGAGGACCCTGTTGGTGACTGTTCTTGGAGGGGTTTGGTGAAATTATTAGCCCAACTGAATATGACAGGGGAGTGGTCACTGATGTCATCCGGGAGGACAGAGGTGTTGGAAACATGCTCAGGTCAGTTCGTGAGTACTCAGTCAAGCAGAGCACTAGTGCCCATTCTGTAATTGGTCCTAGTCGGGGCTTCAATGAGGTGTGTAAAGTGGACAGCCTGAATTGCAGCTTTGAAGTGTTTAGCTTCAGGGGCAAGCCAATTAATATTGAAATAACAAGAAATATAACCTCAGAGCTTAGTGTCAGGCTTCCAAGACAGTCTATGACAGCTTGGAGACCTTGGACCGAGTTCTTTGGTGAGATGTAGACTGATAACAGTGTAATTGTTTTGTTATGAGCCCCAAGAAAGACATTAATTGCAAGGGCCTGGGAGAACGGTCCTAGGCGGGGCAAATTTAGAACTATGCCCTGTAGGTTATCCTTAAAGTAGAGTGCACAGCCACCACCTCTTTTAGATACCCGATCTTGCCTAAATATTGTGTAACCTGATAGACTGATGGTACCATCTGGGATCTTGGGAGGGAGTCATGTCTCAACAACTGACAGCGCATCAGGATTATGGAAGGCTACCCAGGCTTGTAGATTGTTAAACTTTGCTGCCAGGCTGCAGATGTTTAGGGATGTAAAGGTTAACGTGCCTGGTTTCTGGGCAATTGTACCCTGATATTGAGGGGGGCCTGGGTTGGGGTGGATGTTGCCTGAGAGAAGTAGCAACAGGAGGACTAGTCTAACCATGTAACTTTTAAAGTATATGGTGTTAGCTTTGTGCTGCCTTCTTGAGTTTATTCTAATGGCGTGCTTCTCGGAGAGAGAGAGGGCAGTCTGAGCAGGAGTGTGGGGGGGAGGAAGCCATGGCTGGGCATGCTGAGTTGTGGACCAGGCATAGAAACATAGAAACATAGAAACATAGACTTTGATGGCAGATAAGGACCACTAGGCCCATCTAGTCTGCCCATTTCCCTACCTACAGAATAGGCCGCAGATCCTAGTTAACCAACAGCCTATTTCTTCCTACCCCCCACAAGAATTGCCTTATGTCTGTCCCATGCATTCTTGAATTCTCCCACAGCTTTAGACCCCACAACCTCCTCAGGAAGGCTGTTCCATGCATCCACTACCCTCTCTGTGAAATAATACTTCACATTGCCCATGAACCGCCCTCCTTCTATCTTTAAATTGTGTCCCCTTGTTCTTGCAAGTCTCTTTTTCTGAAAGATGCTACCCTCTTGGACTTTGTTGATTCCACTGAGGTACTTAAAAGTTTCTATCATGTCCCCCCTCTCCCTTCTTTCCTCAAGGGTATACATATTTAGCTCCTTTAGTCTCTCCTCATATGGCTTCTCTTGCAGACCCTGCACAATTTTAGTTGCCCTCCTCTGGACTGCCTCTATCCTGTCTATGTCCTTGCGGAGGTGGGGTCTCCAGAACTGGACACAGTACTCCAGATGGGGTCTCACCAACTGTCTGTACAGAGGGATAACAACTCCCTGTTTTCTGCTGATGATGCCTCTCCCTATGCATCCCAGTATACCCCCAGCCCTCCCTACTGCCTTCTCACATTGTTTGCTAACCTTAAGGTCATCTGATATGATTACCCCAGGTCCCTTTCCTTTTTGTTGTTGTTACTACCTCCCCACCCATTGTGTATTCTTCCCTGGGTTTTGTTTCCAGGTGCATTATTTTGCACTTCTTTGCATTGAATCCTAGCTGCCATACTTTGACCATTCCTCCAACCTTGCCAAGTCCCTTTTCATCCTTTCCACGCCTCCTTGTGTATCAACCCTGTTGCAGATCTTTGTGTCATCTGCAAAGGCATACTTTCCTTCCAGTCCTCTGCAATGTCACTGATGAAGACATTAAAAGGACTGGACCCAATACTGAACCTGCGGTACCCCACTAGTAACCCCCTTCTTCAGAGGACTCCATTTACAATTACCTTCTGTGTCCTGTTGTCCAGCCAATGTTTTACCCAGGCTACCACCCTGGGTCCCACTCCCAGGCTGGTTAATTTGACTATTAATCTTTTGTGTGGACTGTGTCAAATGCCTTGCTAAAGTCTAGGTAGGCCATGTCCACAGCCCCTCCCTGGTCTACTACTTTGTCCCAGTCAAAGAAATCTATTAGATTCGACTGACATGACCTTCCGCTCAGAACCCATGCTGCCTTGGGTCCTGTGCTCCACTGGCCTCTAGGTACTCAACTATTCTTTCCTTCAGAAGTGACTCCATCACTTTCCTGCCACAGAGGTCAGACTGACAGGTCTGTAGTTTCCTGCCTCTGTCTTGGTCCCACTTTTGTGAAGGGAATCACATCCGCCTTCCTCCAGTCCTTGGGTACCACACCATCCTCCCATGATTTATTAAAAGAGTAGCCAGTGGTTTCACTAGTTCCTCCTTAATTCTTTTAGAATTCTGGGGTGAATTCCATCAGGACCCATTGCTTTGTCCACCTTCAGTTTTAGGAGTTCTTGCAGAACCCTTTCTTTTGTGAAAGGACTGGGATCGACCCCCTATCAAGAGTGCTTCTGTTAATTGATTAGCACTTCCCTCCTCTTTGTGAATACTGGAGCAGAAATATTCGTTCAGTATTCCTGCTTTTTCACTGTCCCCCTCTGCCCACCCACCGTTCATTCTATTCAGCCTCACTATCCCTCCCTTTGTCTTTCTACGCTCGCTGATGTACCTATAAAAGGTTTTATCGCCCTTCTTAACTGAGTTGGCTATCTTTTCTTCAGTTTGGGCCTTTGCTATTCTGACTTCCCTCCCTGCTTCCTTCTGCCTTAACTGGTACAGCTTTCTGTCCTGCTCCTTCTGTGTTTCCTTATACTTCCGGAATGCTATCTTTTTCTTCCTGACTTTCACAGCCACCTCTTTTGAGAACCATAGTGGCTTTTTCTTTCATTTTGATTTATTTGCTTCACACAAAGGCTTGTTGCCTCTGTGATGGCAATTTTGATAATTCCCCATTGTTGCTCCACACCTCCTTCTAGCCTGTTTGCTAGTGCTTTTCTGAGGCACTCTCCCATCTTGCCAAAGTCAACCCTCCTAAAGTCCAGTACCCTCACTTTTGTATGGCTTGACTCTATAGCTGAGTTTAACGTGAACCACACTGTTTGATGGTCACTTGTCCCCAGATGGCAACCCACTTCTAGATCTGAGATCCTCTCACTGCCACCGTTTGAGAGTATGAGGTCTAAGATTGCTCCCTCACGAGTGGGTTCTGAAACTAGCTGTCTAATGCCTGCCACCTGTAGGGCATCAAGAATGGCCCTGCCCTTGGATGTGGCTGCAGCAAATGTGCTCCAGTTAACATCTGGCATATTCAGGTCTCCCATCAACAGTATCTCCCCTTTCTCTGCCATTCTAAGAATGCCTTCTATCATATCCTTGTCCATTCCTTCCCCCTGACATGGGGGTCTGTACACAACCCCTGTGCGGATTGTGGTGCCCTTTCCAGTCTCCAAGGTGACCCACAGTGCCTCCTCTCCTCCCTGTTTACTCTTTTGTTCAGTTGCTTTTATCCTTTCCTTTACATAGAGAGCTACTCCTCCCCCTCTTCTCCCCTGCCTGTCTCTCCTGTAGATTATGTACCCTGGTATGTTAACATCCCAGTCATGGTTCTCTGTGTACCATGTTTCTGTGACTGCTATGATATCCAGGCATCCCTCTTCCATTAAGGCTGTCAGCTCAGGGAGCTTGTTGCCCAGACTATGAGCATTGGTACTCATTACCCTCCATTTCCTGATGTCCTTACTCCCTATTGCCCCATCCCTGTCCTTCTTGCCTTTGTCACTTTCTCCATTAACCCCTGCCCTTCTCCCTATCGACACCTCTATGTTGGTGTTTGCTGCACTTACTACCATGATTATTTGGGGGCTAGGATTTTCCTGCTCCTTTACAGTGTCTCCCCCCATGGCTAGTTTAAAAGCTTGCCAATGAAGCATTTAAACCTATCACCTAGGATCCTGGTTCCCCTCCCAGACAGATGCAGCCCATCATGCCAGTATAGGCTTGCATCACTCCAGGTGGACCCCCAGTCCCCAAAGAAGCCAAATCCCTGAGCTCCACACCAGTTTTTCAACCACTGATTGAGTCCTATGGTGTGGAACACCCTAGCCTCTCCTATGCCATAGATGGGTAGCACCTCCGAGAAGGTTACCATGCGTGCTACTTGACTAAGACCCCTCCCCAATTCCACAAACTCTTCCTGCACTTCTCTAATCCCTTTCTTAGCCAGGTCATTTGTCTCTAGGTGGACAATGACATCCAGCTCCCTCCTCTGTGCAGCTGCTCCGGCAATCCTGAGGATTCGCTCCCTGTCACTCCAAGCCATGGCGCCAGGCAGGCACCTTATCTCCCTCTCCCCTTCCTCCCCCAGTTCTACCTTCCTAACAATGGAGTCCCCCACCAGGAGTTGTTTCCTTCCCCTGCAGGGTCCCCTGCCACCCTCCTGTGGGTCTCCTTTGAGGAAGTTCCCAGCATCCTCCTTGGTCTCCACTGTGGGTGCCTCCATAGAGGAACCACACTTTGCCAGAATGGCATAGGAATTGTGGAGAGGTACAACTGGAGGGATGCGCCTCTGTTCCACCACTCTCACCCTCCCTGAGCCCACTGTGGTCCAACCGTTCCTCTTTCTTGGCAACCTCTGAGGCAACAGCAGTGGCACTGGTGGTCCCTGGATGGAAGAGGAGGTCCCACAAATCCTAGCCAACTCAGCCTGGAGATGAGCAACCTCCTCCCTCAGCCCAGAGAGGTGCCTGCAGATGGGACAACTCCACATCCTCCAGAACATCTCCCGGAAGACTGCTGCTCCACAGCCACTGCACCACTCCAATCATGTCTTATTTCTGGCCCCTTAACTGTTTGCAGTCATTACTCTTTCCTCTGTTTTTTTCTCTCTCTCCTTACTTTCTACCTGTGTGCCCTTTAAGCTCCTTAATTGTCCTGTTCTGAGACAAGAATATCCTATAGTTCTCAGTAGACCACTTACTTGCTCAGAGTCAGACCTCCAGCAGCTAGAGGGGTCCGGAGAGCTACTCTTGCCCTTCTAGGATGGTGGGTCCTTGGTGGTTCTGTGATCACTCACTTCCTGACCCTAAACAGGAAGTTCCTGTTGTCAGTCAAATCCTGTGCCTATAAAAATAGAACTAGCTTTGGGGTGGGGGGTGGAGGGAGGGAAGGAGGGCAATACAGTCCCAGCAGAGAAGTTCAGTCACACAGCAGTCCTTTCTCCTGGTGTCTTCCGCCAAGCTATTAGCAGAATCTTTCTAAGGCAGTCTTTAAATGTAGCTTCCTTCTAGCTAAGCCACTCCCCCTACTTACTAGATCTTTCTACAAGTAATTTAAACCTCACAGTAGTTAAGTCCTTTCAGTCACCTGAGATTTACACCTAGATAACTCTTCAGATACCCATTCAGTTCAGTTAACCCAAACACAGACTTTTTTTTTGTATGTTAGTTTTTTTACCCTAAATTAAAGGTCCAAGTACAAAAGTTCTTCTACTTTAGTCCCAGCAGAGAAGTTCAGTCACACAGCAGTCCATTCTCCTGGTGTCTTCTGCCAAGCCTGGCATGCCAGGCTGTGTTGTCTGGCCTGCAAGGGACAGGTAGGTCAGAGTCAAGCATCGATGTTATGGTGCAGTAAGTATTGCCATAGGTATGCTCAGTGATAAGGACGGTAGGCGGTTTAGGGTCATTGCGTGGCTGCCCTGACAGCATGCAGAGAGTGGTCAGAAGAATATAAAAAGGCATTAATCTGGTTACTGAAGTCATGAATGGTGGGGGGGAAGTCTAAGATTACTACTACTCTAGAAAAATGCAAGGGCTGATAAAGATAAGGCAGCAGCAATGTTTGTTAAATTTGAGCAGAGAGGATCACCACTTTAAGAAGTTGCAGGAAAGGAGATCCCCTTTAAGAAGTTGCTGTAATTGACTAGCATGAGGCCTTAGGGGGCGTGGAGCACCCAGAAGTGTATTTAATAAAAGAGGGAGGGGGTGGGGAAAAAAAACTGTCCAGAGAGTAGTATAGCAAGGCAGTGGCCGAGCTGTTATTTGAAAAAGGTGCCTTGGGTGCTTGCTTTCTCAATGGGGTTCTGTAGCATCTAATCGGGAAGCGGTCACAGTCCCCAGGAGACAGTCCAATTACAAAGACTGAGTTGACAGCTCCGAGCTAGGAGCTGACCGATCGTACCTGCTTTCCTTGGTCAGACGTGGTGGGCTAGATGCAGAGGTCTGGCCACCGGCAGCTAGGACCACTCGACTAAAGTGGAGAGCCTGATTTGGGCTTGTGGCTAAAAAAGAGCAGAAAAAAAAGGCGGGCCATTAGTTACAAAAAACAAAGACAAAGCTCAGATAAACTGGTGGGAGGGCCCTGGGCAATTTAGTGCTCAGGGCAGAAGTAGGTGCAAATAGTGGGAGAGAAATGGTTCCTGCAGAGAGGTCTGGTCAAAGGTGCCAGGTGCGAATTTAACAAAACAAAAGGCTGGCTCAGGAGGTTGATGGGGGAGGCATGTGGTGGCGAGGATTCAGGGTAATCTGGAATGAGTAGAGAAGATGGCCAAAAATGCTAGACAATATTTTCACAATATGCTGGTTCAGGGGGGTGTCAGGAGAGGGACTCAGGGGTCCAGTAGCTGGCAGAGAAACAGTGCAATGATATCAGCTGTCTCTTTTAGGATATTCGAATGTAACCGATCCAGCCCTTGTGATTTGTTCACATCCAAACCCTTCAGTCTTTTTAGTACATTTTATACTGATACAACTATTGTAGTTCGCTTTTGTTTTAAATTTAGCGCCATATTCTCCTCGTCACTCATGTTGTTTATATTGGTGAAATATTTGTTGATCGCCTTGGCCACTTCACCAGTCACTGGTAATAGATCCGTTTACCATCAGGGGTCCAACCTGTGTCTCAGTTTTTCTTAGACCTCCTATGTAACCAAATAATTATTTTTTGTTATCCACAATTCTGGTTGCCAGTTTTATTTCATAGTTTCTTTTGGCCTTTTTCATTAATATTTTACAATGCCTCACCTTAGATTTATTAATCCCCCCATGCTTCCCTAGTTTCACTTGTCTTGGCCATGTTATATGCTCTCGTTTTTATGTGTAATGGCTCTTTTACTACTTTTATTAACCCAGACTGGTATGCAACCCTTATTTTTATATTTCCTAACTATTGGTATATATTGATTTATACCTTTTGTCAGTTTGCTCTTTGGTTTATCCCATTTTTCACTCAATGAATTTCACTTGAATTCTCTTTCCCAATCCCAAGCCTTTAGTACACTCCTAATTTTATTAAAGTCTGCTTTATTTAAACATTTTGTAACTTTTACTCCTCCCTGTTTTGTCTTAGTAACTGACACACAAAAACATAGATTTTGATGGCAGATAAGGACCGCTTGGACCACCCAGTCTGACCATTTCCCTACTTATTGGATAGGCTGCAGATCCTAGTTAACCAACAGCCTACTTCCTCCTACCCCCCACTAGAATTGCCTTATGTCTGTCCCATGCATTCTTAAATTCCCCCCTTTTTGACCCCATGACCAACTCAGGAAGGCCATTCCATGCATCCACCACCCTCTCTATGAACAAATACTTCCTCACATTGCCCCTGAGCTATCTCCCCTCTAGCTTCAAATTGTGCCCCCTTGTTCTTGTACATCTCTTTTTCTGAAAGATGCTACCCTCTTGGACTTTGTTGATTTCCTTGAGGTACTTGAAAGTTTCTGACATGTCCCCAATCTCCCTCCTTTCCTTGAGGGTATACATATTAAACTCTTTTAGTTTCTCTTCGTATGGCTTCTTGTGCAGACCCTGTACCATTTTAGTTGCCCTCCTCTGGACTGCCTTCATCCTGTCTATGTCCTTGCAGAGATGGGATCTCCAGAACTGCATGCAGTACTTCAGATGGATCTCACCAACTGTCTGTGCAGAGGGATAACAACTTCCTATTTTCTACTGATAATGCCTCTCTCCATGCATCCCAGTATCCCCCAGCCCTCCTTACTGCCTTCTCACATTGATTGCCTACCTTTAGGTCATCAAATATGACTATCCCCAGGTCCCTTTCCATTTTTGTTGTTGTTAATACCTCCCCTTCCATTGTGTACTCTTCCCTTGGGTTTTTGTTTCCTAGGTGCATTACTGTGCACTTTTTTGCATTGAATCTAAGCTGCAGTACTTATGACCATTCCTCCAACCTTGCCAAGTCCCTTCTCATCCTTTCCACCCCCCCCCGTGTATCGACCCTGTTACAGATCTTTGTGTTGTTTGCAAAGAAGCATGCTTTTCCTTCTAGTCTCTCTGCAATATCACCTATAAAGACATTAAAGAGGACTGGTCCCAGTACTGAACCCTACGGTACCCCGCTAGTACCCCCCCTTTTTCGGAGTAGACTCTGTTTTCTATTACCCTTGCGTCCTGTTGTCCAGCCAGTTTTTTACCCAGGTTACCACCCTGGGTCCGACTCCCAGGCTGGCTAACTTGTTTATTAATCTTTTGTGTGGGACCGTGTCAAATGCCTTGCTAAAGTCTAGGTAGGCCATGTCCACAGCCCCTCCCTGGTCTACTACTTCGGTCCCCCAGTCTAAGAAATCTAAGAGATTCGTCTGACATGACCTTCCCACTGTGAATCCATGATGCCTTGAGTCCTGGGCCCTGCTGGCCTCCAGGTAGTCAACAATTTTTCCTTTCAGAAGTGATTCCATCATTTTACCTACCACTGAGGTTAAACTAACAGGTCTGTAGTTTCCTGCCTCTGCCTTGCTCCCACTTTTGTGAAGTGGAATCACATTCGCCCTACTCCTGTCATCAGGTACCACACCATCCTCCCATGATTTGTTAAAAAGGGTAGTCAGTGGTGTCACTAGTTCTCCCCTTAGTTCTTTTAGAATTCTGGGGTGAATCCCATCAGGCCCTATTGCTCTGTCCACCTTCAATTTCAGGAGTTCTTTCAGGGCCCTTTCTTCTGTGAATGGACTGGTATCGACCCCCTATCCAGAATACTTCTATTGATTGGTTTAGGTACCTCCCCCTCCTCCTCTTTTGTGAATACTGAGCAGAAGTATTCATTTGGTATCCCTGCTTTTTCACCTTCACCTTCACCTTCTGCCCACCTCCTCCCCTTTATTAAGCCTCACTATCCCTCTCTTGGTCTTTCTATGCGCCCTAAAGTACCTGTAAAAGGTTTTATCCCCCTTCTTAACTGAGTTGGCTCCTTTCCTCAGTTTGGGCATTTGCTATTCTGACTGCCTTCTCTGCTTCCTTCTGCTTTAACTGGTACAGTTCTCTGTCCTGCTTCTCCTGCATTTCCTTATACTTCCTGAATGCTGTATTTTTCTCCCTAACCTTCCTCGCCACCTCTTTTGAGGACCATAGTGTTTTTTTCCCCTTCAGTTTGTTATGTTTGCTTCACACAAAGGCTTGTTGACTCTGTGATGGCAGTCTTGATTTTCCCCCATCGTTCCTCCACTCCTCCTTCTTGCCCACTAGCTAGTACTTTTCGGAGGCACTCTCCCATTTTGCCAAAGTCAGCCCTCCTAATATCTAGTACCCTCACTTTTGTATGGCTTGACTCTACGGTTATGTTTATCATGAACCACACTGTTTGGTGGTCACTTGTTCCCAGATGGCTACCCACTTCTAAATCTGAGATCCTCTCTCTGCCCCCATTTGAGAGTACCAGGTCTAAGATTGCTCCCTTCCAAGTGGGTTCCAACACTAGCTGTCTGAGACATGCCTCCGTAGGGCATCGAGAATGACCCTGCTCTTGGATGTGGATGTTGCAAAGGTGCTCCAATTAACTTCTGGCATATTCAGGTCCCCCATCAACACTATCTCTCCTTCTTCTGCCATTCTAAGGATGCCTTCTATCATTTCCTTGTCCATTACCTCCCCCTGAGGTGGGGGTCTGTATACAACCCCAGTGTGGATTGTGGTGCCAATTCCTGTCTCCAGGGTGATCCACAGTGCCTCCTCTCCTCCCTGTTTACCCTTTAGTTATTTTGCTTTGATGTAGAGAGCTACTCCTCCTCCTTCTCCTCTTTTCCCTCCCTATCCCTCTTGTAGATTGTGTACCTTGCTATGTTGACATCCCAGTCATGGTTCTCTGTGTACCATCTTTCTGTGGCTGCCACAATATCTAGCCATCCCTCTTCCATCAAGGCCACTAGTTCAGGGAGCTTGTTACCCAGACTATGGGCATTGGTACTCACTGCCCTCCATTTTTTGATGGTCTCACTCCTTTTAGCCCCATCCCTGTCCTTACTGTCTTTGCCTTTCTCTCCATGTACCCCTGTCCTACCCCCTACCAATGTCTCTACCTTGGTGTTTACCTTGCTAACTACCCTTTCTTGTGGTGGTGGTGGTGGGGGAAGTGACTGGGATTTTCGTACTCCTTTTCAGTGCCTCCCCTCTTGGATAGTTTAAATGCTTGCCAATGAAGCATTTAAACCTATCACATAGGATCATGGTTTCTCTCCTGGTCAAATGCAGACCATCATGCCAGTATAGGCCTGTATCCCTCCAGGTGGACCCCTATTCCCCAATGAAGCCAAAACCCTGAGCTGCACACCAGTCTTTCAACCATTCATTGAATCCCATGGTGCGGAGTACCATAGTCTCACTCATGCCATAGAGAGGCAGCACCTCCGAGAAGGTTACCATGTGTGCTACTTGTCTAAGGCCTCTCCTCAACTCCACATACTCCTCCTGCACTGCTCTGACCCATTCCCAGCCAGGTAACTTGTCCCTAGTTGGACAATGATGTCCAGCTCCCTCTCCCATCCAGCTGCCCCTGTGATCCTAAGGATTCACTTCCTGTCCCTCCAAGCTGTGGTGCTGGGCAGGTACCTTACCTCCCTCTCCCCTCCCTCCCTCACCAGTTCTACCACCCTAACAACTGAGTCTCCTACCAGGGGTTGTTTTCTTCCCCTGTGGGGTCCCGAGCCACCCTCCTGTGGGTCTCCTTTGTGGAGGTTCCCAGCATACTCATTGGTCTCCACTGCAGGTGCGTCCATAGAGGAACCATGTTCTGCCAGAATGGTGTATCAATTGTGAAGAGATACAACTGGAGGTATAAGCCTCTGTTCCACTACCCTCACCCTCCTTGAGCCCACTGTGGTCCAACTGCTCCTCTTTCTTGGCAACCTTTGAGGCAGTGGTGGCAGCCCTGGTGGTCCCTAGGTGGTGGAGGAGATTTCCTGAATCCTCGCCAGGTCAGCCTGGAGATGGGCATCCTCCTCCCATAGACCAGAGAGGTGCCTGCAAATAGGGCAGCATCACAAACTCCAGAGTGTCTCCTGGAAGACTGCTGCCCCACAGCCAGTGCATTGCACCACCCCACATGTCTCTCTCTCTCCCTTCCTGTTTCATTTTTTTTTCTTTTTTGTTAGTGTGTACGAGTGTGTGCATGTCTTTACTCCCTATGCAGCGTGATGGGATGTTAAGGTTATGACAGGTGTATGCCCTTTGCCCTTTTCGGGAAGTGATGTCAGAACCCTTGGTATAAAGGAAATGATGCACTTGGGGTGGGTTGAGTGAATGGCAGGGTGGGCAGGACCAAGTCTGTGCCTTCCAGAAACAATCAGCTACAGCTGTGACCCACCATCCCAGTGCATGCTTTCCTTCCTTTCAGCAAGATAACCTGCACAACATTTTAACAGAAAATATACCCTGCCAAAAACCATTTCAATCAGAGAAAAATAAAGCAGTAGACTGCAAAACCCATAAGCACAAAACTGTAACAAAACCTGTAAGTACAAAACAAAACAGTAACAAGACAGTAACTCTAATTAGCCAAAAGAAGCATAATGTTTCTCCTTGCTCTGTCCTTTCAAGCAAACCTATAAAAATCAAAGCTTAGGTGAAGCTAGGTGCTTTTTGCCAGCAACCTAGTCTTCCACTAATGGGTCAAACTGTACCATACTGTGGTAGCTCCCTAATAATGACTCCCTGACCAAGCATTCACTTATTTCATTGTCTATGCTACTTAGTACCAAGTTTAGGATTCTCTCCCTTCTTGTATTTTTATTCACATAATTTACTAGACTTTTTTTTTTTAGTTGTTTAACCAGGAATAGCACACTAAGCTGAAAGCTTTTTTACAGGAGCGACTTGGGAGCACAAGGAAGTAGAATTTGTCTATGATGTCAAGAAATTGTGCTTCCATACTTGTAGTGGGTGTGGTGATTTCCCAATTGAGTCCTGTGAAATTGAAATCTCCCAGAACCATCAGCTTGTTACAGTTTTCCTGTTTCCTTATTATATTCAAAAAGTTCTGTGTTTCCTCTTGTGTCAAGAAAGGTTCTCTATAGCATACTCCTACTGTGATTTTTTTTCATTTGCCACTGGTATTTTATTTACCCACAGTTGCTCCTCAGAACCCATGTTTTCCACTTCTATTTCCCTAATGTATATCCCTACTTTTACAATCAAAGCCACACCTCCTCCTTTTTTATGTCTATCCTTATGTAACACTTGGTAACCTGACAATTTAACCTCCCAGTCTGTGCTCTCTCACCATGTTTCCGTCACCGCATGCACAGTTATATCCTCTGTCTGGAGAATGTATTCTGTTTCATGGATTTTGTTGCTTAAGCTCCTTGCATTTAGCATTAGAGCTTTCCAAGTCACATTTTTGCTTTTCTCTTTGCTTTCTGTTGTTACCTTAGGAATACTGTTTTCTATTCCTCCCACTTGTCCCATATTTAATAGTTTAAATTGTCCTTGATTGTTTTATTAATCCCTTACACCAGTAATCTAGAGCCTGCACTGCTCAGGTGCAGTCTGTCTGCTCCATAGAGGTGGCATTTATTTTCAAAGTTACTCCAGTTATCCAGGAAATAAATTTCTTCCCTACTACACCACCTCTTGAACCATCCAGTCAGTCTTAGTATCTCAAGTGTTCTTGCTTTTCCTGCCTTGGGTACTGGTAGTAGTCTGGAGATTATTATGGCATGTTTTTTCTTTTTTAATTCTTTTTCCAGATATTCAACGTTTCTTTGTCTATCTGTGCTAGCCTGCCTCCCTATGTCACTAACTCCTACATGGAGCACTACAATTGGATTTCCTTATTACTGAGATGTCCTCCTAGGCTTTTTGTCATGTTTCTTATTCCTGTTCCTGGCAGGCAACTCACACACGTTAATTTTGTATTTTTACATATCATCGAGTCCATGTATCTCAGTAGTGAATTCCCCACTGCTACTGTTATATCCCTTTACATTTCCAGTTTATTCTCATTGTTTGTTATGCATTCAGATTGTTGTCTTTCACTGTTTCTCCCTTTGGGGCTGTTAAGACCAGATGTATGGTTTACCTGCCCCTCTCTTGTTTGGAGGGATTCCTCATGTTCCTCAAAATACATTTTTATCTTTTAAGTTATTTTCCCTGTCATTCTACTTCTAAGGGTCAGAAGGTACCTGATCTGAGTTTTCATTTATCATCATTTGTAGCCCATCTTCTGGCAGTTCTGTTTGTTGTACCACTCCCAGTGAATGGCTTTCTGTCTGCTTGAAGCTTGTTGGTTCTCCATCACATGTAAAGCATGATTTTTTTTGCACTAGTTCTAACATTAGGACTCTTCTGATTTTCATGTGTTCCTAGTCCTCCTAATTCCTCTTCCTCTATCCCCTTATCTATTTCTGCCAGCACTTCGTATGAATTATTGAGTACCACAGGGTTCGCTAATTCTCTCCTCCTTCTTTTTGCATTTTTGTTTTGAACTATGCACCATTGGTTTTATGATTCTATTTGTCCTTCCAGACTGCCATCTCCCTCAACGTCCTTTTTTCTTTTTTCTCTTTCTTTGTTTGCATGTAGTGTGCCCTGTGAGGTGTGGGAGTGAAAGGAGGTCCAAACGACTCAGTTTACCAAAAATCCAAAACAAATTTATTAGAAAATGAATTACAAGTCGAACTTTCCAAAGAAATCAAACAAAAAAAAAATACATCCACACCGGAAGAGGACTGAATTTCAGAAGCACTAGAATCAGCTAGCGTTACTCTCCTTGAGGTCAGCACAGGACTGAACCTCCCAAGCTATCTGACCATTTAGTTTAGGCACTTGGAATATATACAGATAGATGATCAGGTGGTCAGCTAGCTCCACCTCTACATGAATTTAAAAATTATATCTTTATTCTTTTATTATTTACAGAACAAATCATGCAGTACTTCTTTAAATCCTTGTAAAAACCTCTATGGATTGGCACTAGATAATTATTTCATGGATTCCAAGTTTTAAATTTCATACTCAGTAATAGAAGACTCCACCCCCACTATTAATATTATAAAGGGCAGAATAGAGCCGGCCGGCTCTTAGAAGGAATGGTGAGAGGAGAGGTCTGTTTCCCCATGGAAAGCAAGGTACAGTTTCCTTCGTTTTACTTTGTGCCTCAGTTTACATTAAAAGGGCTCCAATTTGATTCCGGAGGACTGCAGAAGTAAAACTAGGCAGAAACCTGCAAGAAATGAGTTCTCAAGCACCTAATACGCTATAAAAATAACCTACGCGACTGTGCACACGTTCACGAAGGAATTAATATCGCAAACGCGATCGTGTGCACAGACAAAATGGAGTTTTACTCCCAGAACAGTGCATAAAGAAGAAAAGAGGCAGGTTTGTGGACTGTGGTGCATTTTTTTCCTTCAGAACAATCACGAGGCTTACCTAGGGCTAAACGCAGAACAGAGCAGGCTTCTTTAGTAGAGCCAACTCGGAAGCTATTAAGCTGGTTCTTAAAACCTTCAAGGGCGGTTATTTTAAATGGACTGGCAATGTCTCACAATGCATTTCATCATATCTCAGTTTATCTTCTAACGTGGAAAATTAACATCTTCCATTAAGGATTCATTTTTAGTTTGGAACGCACTCTTCTGGGGGGGGGGTCAACCCTGAATACCCAGACCTGCTTTGAGAAATAAGTAGGTGATAGAATAACTATATAGGTGGCCAGCCTATATAGTGAGAGAAGAAGATTAACAGAAAAGAGTGCTGTTGCAACAGACTTTTGAATATAAAAAAAAAAAAATTTTTTTTTTTTTTAAGGTCTGGTATATCATGTTTGACTTCACATTCCTCCCCCATTAAAATGGAACCAGTGTTTTTTTACCATCTATTTCACTGGTTTCATGAACAAAATATTACCAGATCTTCCTTATTCTGATAAGGAAAATGGAGCTTTAGCCCTCCCACTCCCAAAGCTCCACTTCGGAGTCCCTACTGTCAATATTTTTCCTTTGATTCAAATCAAACAGGACTGTTATTCAATATTTTCACTTACTCCAAGTCTGGTGTATTATTCTGTTCTGCTCCATAACGGACAAATAATCAGCATTGGCATGTTTTTTTCTGACCTATGTTGGATCTCAAATTTGTACAGTTGAAGAGCCAAATACCACCACATAATCGAGGATTTTATCTTCATTTATTTAACCAACATAATGGGTTGTGATCTGTGAGTAGTAAAACTGGTCTACCCACAAATAAAATTTTAAGGAATTTATTGCCCAATAGATAGCCAAGCACTCTTTTCTATTGTAGAGTATCTAGTTTCTCTGACATGTAATTTTCTACTGATATATATAATTGGGTGCTCATCTTCTTTGTCCATCTGGGATAATACAGCTCGATTCCATTATTAGAAGCATCAGTGTGTAATAAAAATGCTTTTTGAAAATCAGGGCTGTATAAGATTGGATATGAGCAGAGTTTAGCCTTTAAAGATTAAAAGCTATATTACATTATTCATCCCAATAAACTTTTTCGGGCGATTTTTTTTGTCAGTTCTATCAGAGGACTAGCAATATCTGAAAAATTAGGTATGAAACACGATAATAACTAGCTAATCCTAAGAAGGATTTAACTTGTTTTTTGTTGGTGGCTTGAGGACTATTAGCAATCGCTTCTACTTTGCTAACATCAGGTTTTACTTCCTTGTCCAATTATGAAACCCAGATATTTGGTCTCCTGCATACCTATAGAACATTTGTGGGGATTTATAGTCAATCCCTGTTAGCTATAACAGACAAAATGTTTTGTAAATGAACTAGATGTTTTTCCAGGATGTGCTAAAATGATCACATCGTCCAAATAGGCTGCACTGTATTCTGTACATGGTCGTAATGAATTGATCCATATATCTCTGAAATGTAGCTAGGGGCTCCGTTAAGACCAAATGGCATTTTAGTAAATTGGAATAACCTATTGGAGTACTGAATGCTGTCTTTCTTGGGATTCAGCATCAAGGGTATTTGCCAATAACCTTTGGAAAGATCTAGCGTACTAATATATTGGGCATTACCTAGTCGATCTATAATGTCGTCAATCCTGGGCATGGGGTACCCATCAAATCTAGTAATACTATTCAGTTTATGGAAATCCAAACAGACCCTTACTCCACCTTCCTTTTTTGTACTACCACCATAGGAAAATTCCAGGGGCTTTTAGATGGCTTGATAACCCCCATTTGTTGCATTTTCAACAACTCCCTATTCACTTCTTCCCTTAAACTTTCGGGTATCCTATAGGGTTTATGTCTAATAGGTTTGGCATCCGTGACTTCTATATGATGTTCTATCTCATCTACTATCCCCGGTTGGTTGTAAATGTATTTCAAAAGAATATATTAATTTTTTTATGTCTTGTTTCTGTATAAGGTCCAAATTGTCATTGATAACTATTTCCTTGTTATCATCTTGATTTTCTAAGCGTTTATAGGCAAGATCCATTTCACTTTCACTGGTTTCAGGATACACAAAGAAACTAGGGGAATTTCGTTCATGCCAGAGTTTTAATAAATTTGCATGATAGATTTTCAACTGTCTTCTTTTTTCAGGGCATATAATTTCGTAATTCACGGGGCCTACCTGTCTATGAACACTATAGGGTCCTTGCCACTTCATTAGTAACTTATTTTCTGAACAGGGTAATAATAATAAAACTTTGTCACCTGGTTGAAATGTTTTGGTCCCTACCCCCTTATCATAATTTTGCTTTTGGGTTAATTGATGTTTTTCATTAATCTGATGGGCCACTTTAGCATATTTCCTCAATCTTTGTCTTAAAGTCGAAACATACTCCAAAGTAGAAATGGGGATTACATTTGCTCTAGACCCTTCCCAATTTTCTCTAATGATGTCTACTCCCCATGGATTCTTACCAAAAGTAGCTCAAAGGGAGAAAATCCTGAGCTTGAGGAACTTCAGGATAGGCGAACATTAAATATGGGAGATATTGATCCTAATGTTTACCTTCGTCCCATAATAAATTTTTTTCAACATTTGTTTGAGAGTTTTATTAGCTCCTACCAACCCATCAGATTGGGGATGGTAGGGGATGTAAATATAGAATGAACTCCTAAAGCTTGATACAGGCTGTAAAAGTTGTGAACAAAAATTGCTGCCTCTGTCTGTGATTATTTCTTTGGGAATACCCATCCTTGAAAACACTTTTACTAATTCTTCTTCGACCTTCTCTGCTGTAACCATCCGCATAGGAATAGCCTCAGGGTATTTTGAGAAATAATCACAGATAACTAAGATAAAACAATTTCCTTTGGCACTTTTTGGCAAGGGGCCCACTACATCCATTGCGATACGAGTGAATGGGGTTTCTACAAGAGGCAAAGGCTGTAGGGGTACCTTATCCTTTCTAAGTACCGGACATACCTTTTGGCCTTGTACACATGACTTACAATATTCAGTTACTTGATCGTGAATACCAGGCCAAAAGAATCGGTATAATAACTTTTTTAAAGTTCTTTCCTTTCACTGATGGCCAGCCATGGGTATGTCATGAGCAAGCGCAACAAGTGTTCCCTTATATGGTAGGTACCAATAATTGTAGTACAGTTTCTCCAGTATTTGAATTCATACATTTCCTATATAGTAGCCCATTCTCAATCACAAATTTCTGCTCAGCATTTTGTACATTCCCTACTTGTAAATAATAGGTTTTCAATGACTCATCTTGCATTTGCATTTCCTTAAAAGTTTTTTTTAACTCATTATTTTTAAAGTCCCCAGTGTCTGTAAAGTCCTTATGCAGATGCTGCCACACCTGTTTGTCTTGTTTCTTTTGTTTTCTTGTCTTCCTTGTCTTCCCCCGGAAGTTCAAACAAACTGTCCTCAAAAGGGAAGGAATATTGAAGATCAAGGTTCTTTTTCTCCTGTGCTCTGGTAGTTATAGCACTAATCTTATTGGCATTGTCCAATAATTGGTGAAAATCTGGATGATCCTGCCCCAATATAATTGACACTGGTAGTTGTGGAACCACTCCAACCTCCATGGTTCGAGTAGTTGACTGTACCTGTATTTTTGCTTGCTGTACTGGGTATGCATGTGTATCTCCATGGATACAAATTACTTCAGTTCGAGATATGCTAGGTATTTTAGATATCATAGAGGCATTCACTAAAGTCTGTCGGCTACCAGAGTCTAAGAGCCCCATCATCTCTTTACCATTTACTGTTACGGGAATAAAATACTGTCCCCAATTAGCTAGGGCTAGGTGAGTGGAAGCAACTTTTTTTTTTGGACAGAATCTTGCAATATGTCCCCTTCCTTGGCAAAAATGACATATCAGTTCGTTAGGGGGGGATTTATAGGTTCCCGACAGTTTTATTTAGCCCACTTGATAAAGGTGTAGTCATTGGAGTAGCAGTTCTTACCATAGGAGAATGTGGTGCACCAGTTCCTGAATGACTTTTAGGTCGACTAGGTCAGGCAGTTAGATAATCCTCTGCTGCTGGACTGCCTTCTTAGCTGTCTCCGGACGGTGTTCTCGTACCCATATCTGGACATCTGGAGGCAAAATCCATATAAATTGTTCTAACACCACTGCTTCCAACATTTGTTCCTTGGTGTTCAGGGTAGGTTGTAGCCATTTAGAGCCTAAGTCGTTGAGTCGAGTGAATACTTCTTGAGGGGTATCTGAGGGTTGGAATTTTAGGGCTCGAAATCTCTGTCTATATGTCTCTAGACAGATGTCATATCTTTTTAAAATTGCTTCTTTAACCACATCATAATTGTCACTCATAGCCCCTTCTACTCTGCCTTAGGCCAATTGGGCTTTCCTGTGAGATAAGGAGCAAGACGAATTACCCACTGGTCTCTAGGCCACTGACAGGCTCTGGCTATGCGTTCAAAGGTAGTAAGATAAGTCTCTATATCATCTGAATCACTTAGCTTAGTCATTTTTATATCTTTAGGAGTGTCACCTGTGGGTAATGGAGGGGGTCTACTGACACCAAGTGCCTGAATAGCCTTTATGGTATCAGCCCATCTTGCCTCATACCTTCTTATTTCTCTATCTCTCTGTTTTTCCATCGCTATCTGTTGCATGCATAACCACTGTAGAAGTTCTTGTGGATCACCTGTAGGGGGCTCCTTTTCCAATTCCTCTTGTTTCTCCTCTGAAACATCCACATCTTCTTTAGGTTTCACCAGTTTTCGTCTTACATCAGGTAGTCCGGACTGAAGAGGTATCCCTGTCTTCTCCGCCATGGTTCTGGTCAACACCCCAATGTACTCCTCCTGGGACATTCACAATGTCCAGCCTCCTGGGACACTTATAGCAGTATCCTCTGAAGTATCCCACTTCTGACACCAGTGTGAGGTGTGGGAGTGAAAGGAGGTCCAAACGACTCAGTTTACCAAAAATCCAAAATAAATTTATTAGAAAATGAATTACAAGTCGAACTTTCCAAAGAAATCAAACAAAAAAAATACATCCACACAGGAAGAGGACTGAATTTCAGAAGCACTAGAATCAGCTAGCGTTACTCTCCTTGAGGTCAGCACAGGACTGAACCTCCCAAGCTATCTGACCATTTAGTTTAGGCACTTGGAATATATACAGATAGATGATCAGGTGGTCAGCTAGCTCCACCTCTACATGAATTTAAAAATTATATATTTTATTCTTTTATTATTTACAGAACAAATCATGCAGTACTTCTTTAAATCCTTGTAAAAACCTCTATGGATTGGCACTAGATAATTATTTCATGGATTCCAAGTTTTAAATTTCATACTCAGTAATAGAAGACTCCACCCCCACTATTAATATTATAAAAAGGGGCAGAATAGGGCCGGCCGGCTCTTAGAAGGAATGGTGAGAGGAGAGGTCTGTTTCCCCATGGAAAGCAAGGTACAGTTTCCTTCGTTTTACTTTGTGCCTCAGTTTACATTAAAAGGGCTCCTATTTGATTCTGGAGGACTGCAGAAGTAAAACTAGGCAGAAACCTGCAAGAAATGAGTTCTCGAGCACCTAATACGCTAAAAATAACCTACGCGACTGTGCTCACGTTCGCGAAGGAATTAATATCGCAAACGTATCATGTGCACAGATTAAATGGAGCTTTACTCCCAGAACAGTGTAAAAGAAGAAAAGAGGCAGGTTTGTGGACTGTGTGCATTTTTCCTTCAGAACAATCACAGAGGCTTACCTAGGGCTAGCGCAGAACAGAGCAGGCTTCTTTAGTAGAGCCAACTCGGAAGCTATTAAGCTGGTTCTTAAAACCTTCAAGGGCGGTTATTTTAAATGGACTGGCAATGTCTCACAATGCATTTCATCATATCTCAGTTTATCTTCTAACGTGGAAAATTAACATCTTCCATTAAGGATTCTGTTTTAGTTTGGAACGCACTCTTCTGGGGGGGGTCAACCCCGAATACCCAGACCTGCTTTGAGAAATAAGTAGGTGATAGAATAACTGTATAGGTGGCCAGCCTATATAGTGAGAGAAGAAGATTAACAGAAAAGAGTGCTGTTGCAACAGACTTTTGAATATAAAAAAAAAAAATGTTTTTTTTTTTTTTTTTAAGGTCTGGTATATCATGTTTGACTTCACATGCCCCTTCCATGTTCCATGTCTGGCTTTAATACCTCCTTAGTGTGTTGCACAAATCTTTCTATCTTCCTAATCTCAGTATTACATTTTATTTTCTGTTTCAGTATTTGTAACTCCCTTCAGTCTTCCATATATATATATATATATATATATATATATATGTAACCACTTTACCACCTCTTCTCTGCTCACAACTACTTTGGCTGCCATATACAGTCTACTTTAACACTGAACTCCAGCCTGTGTGGAGAAGTAGTATTTAAAATCTGACAACATCTCACACATTGACCTGACCAGTGAAACAAGGCAGACCCCCACCCCCACCCCTCTTGTCTAGGGGTTTTGATGGAATTCAGTCTCTGAGAGGGAGGGAGGGAGGGAGGGGGTCCAACCTTGCGGGTCCTTTAATACTGTAAGCAGCACATATAGGTGGTTACTGACCTTATGATGATTTTGGTTTGACTTTTGGCAGCTGGAGTCTGCCGACACAGAAACAAGCTCCACTCTGTACCTCAGATCTCACTGTCCAGTTGGTTTCCACAGTCCTGAAAAACATGGAGTTAGCAGACCACACACATACAATTCCTTTAAAAGATCTGACTTCCACTCCAAAGTTGGATGTAAACTCACAAACCATTTATTTTTCATTAAAAGGCTCAAGCCATCTTTTCCTCGAGGTAAACATATTTACACAGTGCACTTTTTTATGAGCTCAAACATTCAAACTACAACATTCTTGTTGTGGCACATTCTTGTTTTCTGGAAGGAGGATTTGATCCTCCAACCCTTTGTTACATGCAGCTTAAACACAGCAGACACAAGGCTAACTTTTAACCCATAGCTGGGGGTCAATTCATTGCTGATTCCCAATTCTATGCTCTTTTAATATCTCGCTGACTTCCAACTGCATTTCCCTGTCTTCGAGAAGCATGGAGGAAACTTACTCCCACTGGCTAAGCTTTATACTAGAGGAACTGGATAATCCCCCGCCAGTGGAGCAGGTAGTAATCACTTCCACTTTGTGACATATCTCAAAGTTGGGGGAAGCTAGAACCAGTTCGTAAATATTCCATAGTTACATGTGCAGTCTATAAGACTCTCCTGCACTTGGCCTGAACAAGAGGACATTGCGGAGGGGGGCCGACCTTTCAAACAGCAATATAGCAGGTGAAACAAACAGTTTGGACAGCCTTTACCTGGTGGACATAAGAGAGCAAAAAGAGTAAAATCTGCCACCTTGAATCCTTCCATCGATCCAGCTGTCACCTGAATATCTGGGCCCCTGCTGGCAACCACCATCTCTCTTGCCAAGCTGGGAAGATGATTCTCTCCTCCCGATACCCTTCAGGATTGCTGCCCTTCACAAGCTCCTGCCCCACCAATGAGTGATGGGATACTTGCTCATTCTGCCATACTTTGGGAAGGGGCTATCTCTCCCATCCTTCCACAGGCCTCGCTGGCCTCGACATGCCAGGCCACCCGATGCCACATTTAACCACTGAGCTGCTCCCTCACGCACACTCCTCCTCAACTCTCAGCTCCCAACTGACTACTGACACTCCCCTCGCACCTGATAGGTGCAAAATTCCTTATGCATGTGCACAAGCCCAGTCAATGTGCACACGCTCTTGATGTCTTAAAGGCACCACTTAGTAACTCCCTGCAATGGGGGGGGGTTACATATACACATCACTTGCATATAAAGTTTGTTACCATTTCTCCTTTTATATACATTTCACAGACCCTGCATGCCACCCAATTTATCAGTTCCCCAATCTCATCCATCTTTTTTTTTCTTTGTTTGATTACTCACCTTTATATGGGCTAAACATTCTAGTTGACTTTTTGGCTTTCCCAGCTGACATGGTAGATACAGCTAGGCTGTTTGCCTTAGCTATGTCGCCTTTGCTGTGTTATCTGATACTGGGCTCACTAATGCTTCCCAGGAGTCATTTAAAACATAGAAGTATAAGGACTAGAATGGAATTTCACCATCTAGAGGACTCCTCACGTTAGTGTCATGACGAGTCTAAAGTATATGGGCAGGCGAACTTCCATTTCCTCCCATGCCGGGTGTTTTTGGAGTGCATTTGTGCTCACAAGAATGTAACCAGACTGGTGGGAAGAAACACAAAGCAATTGGGAAAGCTCACATAGCAGTGTGAGTGTCATATTGTGTTAGTTATTATACTGCTATGAGTTTGTTGGAGGGTGCGTACGGCACTGGGGCTGGACTGTAGGTAGAGCACTGTACTGTAGTTTGAGGGTGAGGGTGAGGTGAAGGTACAGAGGATTTGTATTTATATTTCTATGGGCAAGCCAGAAGCACCCTAAGTGTCCTGGGAAGAAAAGCATGTCTTGTGTTTTGTTTTTATGTGGGTGCTGAATACAAGTGTGTGAAAGATTCAAATCATGTTTCCTACAGATCTGAAACTGCCAATGTTGGTGCACTTTGTGTTTGAAACCGATCATGATATGATTATTAAACTAGCTCACATTCGTAAACACCTGGAATATAGAGGCTTTAAATATTACATTTTTCCAGACTTTGTGATTGAAACACAGCAAAGGAGATTCAGATTTTTGAATCTGAGGAAAGAGGTGCAAGCACTAGGAGCTATATTCATTTTACAAGCTCCAGCTAAAGTCAAAATTATCTATAAAGGGGTCACTCATATTCTCTTAGATCCTGATCAAGTAACACAATTTCTTAGTGCACACAGCTCAGTGCAAAATGAACTTTCCACGCAGGATTCAGACTCAGAGCTGTTAATGGTAGCTACAGAAGTGGAACAGAGTTATACCGACTCAAAATGAAAAAATGAAGAAGAGTGCTCCCAAGGTTGATCCTTTTCCTATAGCCTCCCTATTGTTTATTAAATGAACTGTTCGGTTAAACAAAATAATAGTATTCAATTTATGGTTGTTGAATTTACAGAGCCTATAAAAACATATATTGATAACCAACCTTTATTTAAGCAACTACTCAAGGCAACTTAGAAATGTAAGGAAAATGTATAAGAATTTGAATCTCCCGTGATGGGGACTGCAACAATAATGTGCAGTTGAAATAAATTTTCAGATTTTTTTTCTCTTCCTTGTAATTTCTGATACATATGTATTTTATGCATTCTAAAAAAATGTTTTTCCTAGATAATCAATAAAAAATAAGCATTAAAAAAAATAAAATAAAATCATGTTTAATGATGCAGAAACGCTCAGGGCCAATGTGAGGAAGTATTATTTCACAGAGAGGGTAGTGGATGCATGGAACAGCCTTCCTGAGGAAGTTGTGGAGTCTAAAACTGTGGGAGAATTCAAGAATGCATGGGACAGACATAAGGCAATTCTTGTGGGGGGCAGGAAGATATAGGCTGATGGTTAAATAGGATCTGCGGCCTATCCTGTAGGAAGGGAAATGGGCAGACTAGATGGGCCTAGCGGTCCTTATCTGCCATCAAAGTCTATGTTTCTATGTTTCTATGTTTAGGGCGAAAGCTTCTGTTCAATTTTGCCAATGATATGGTTCGTGAAACTCTGTTTTGAATGTACGAGCTGCAAAGTTCAAAACCACCCGATCTGCAAAGCATGGAAAAAACAGCACATTGTGCAGTGACACTGCTTCTGTTAGTAGGGCAGTGAACATCTGTAACAGATCCATGATGCCGTAAGTTGCAGCTACTGTAGTTCCCAATCCTATTGTAGAGGTAAAAGTTTAAGGGCTCTAGCTTAAGGCATCTATCATTGTGTACGCTTAATAGGCTCTATATACTTGTATCTGTGGGGGATTTTGCCAGGAAAGGTGTGAGAGGGCCTACAGCAACAACTAAAATCCCTGCTTGACTTTTAATAGGAGGGGCCACAAATCACTAGGGCCAGCATCTTTGGTAGGGTGGCGAGGTGTACGGGGTGCAGTTTGGCCATGGTTCTGGCCTTGGCTTGGAGGATGGGGGGCTGTTTGGTGTATTGCCAGTTGGCACAATTAAGGGAGGAGGTAAGGTGGATAAAGTGGAACCTAGGTGGGAATGGGGGTGAAGGGAGACTGTCCTGGTGGGAGGAGTGGGGCTGGGGGGAGAAATATGAAGTGGACTTTATGGGCACAGCTGCTGCACCTGGTATCAAAGATAGGAGCCAAATGGGCAGTGTTGGAGATGGAACATGGGGGGCACCAAGGGGATCAGGTAGAGGGACCAAATCCAACAAGGGCTGCAAAGGCTGGCAGTATGTGCAGAGGTTCGGGGTGGCCCAGACAGGAGCAAGCTGTGGGGGGGGGCAACGGGGGGGAAGAGAGTTGGCTTGGACCTTAATAACAGATCTGAGTCCCTACTTCTGATGAAGGAGGGGAGGATGTTGTAAATGGAGCATTGGTGGATAAGGGGGTCAAGGGTAGGCTGGGCATGGGGGATCACAAGGACAACAGGAGAAGCAGGGGTGGGATGTTACTTAAGCCCACTCTGGGGACTGGAGTTGTGGTCAGCCCAGCAGAGGCAGAAAAGGGCCGGGGGGTGGGCACAGTAAATGGCCTGGTAAACAGGGGAAGCAGGGAGGGTTTTTTGCATAGGAACATGCATGAATCAGGAGGAGCGGACAGTCTGGCTGTTGGGAAGTATGGGGGGGTGTAAATGTGCAGACAGACAGTGGGGGTAGGGGGTCCTCATAGTAATGGAAGGCATGAAATTGTGGCAAGAAGTGAAGGGGGAGCAGGGGCCCTGGATCAGGACTCTGTAAAAATGCACAGACTGGTGCAGCAAGGGTGGGACCAGTGAGAACTGTACAGGAACAACCCAGGCAGGGAACAGCAAAAACTGTGTGGGAATAATCCAGGCAGGGTGAAAGGACAGGGGACGGGACTTCTTGGGAAGGGACTGGGGTGAACCTGAAATGAAGCTGGGGGTAAAGGGGATGGAGGGGAATCCCTGGGGGGTCCAAATGGAGCAGGTTACAGGGACAGGTAGCAGCACAGAGGAACCAGACACTGGCTCAGGGAGATGAACAGGAGGAGGAAGATGGGGAGAGGAGCTCTCAAGAAAGTCCTGGGGGGGAATAGCAAGGGTAAGGATAGAGGTAACTTGGAAAAGGGTGGGAAAAATGCAGTAGCGAGTGGTGCCCAGGAGGAGGAAGGGGACAGGGTTTTAATAGTCAGGAACTCTATTGTAAAAGGTGTTACATGGGGGAGAAGGGGAGGCAGAGGGGAAAAATATGGGTGGAATGCCTGCCAGGAATGACGGTGGCCAAAGTCATACACTGGATCCCTCAAGGGGGAAGGCACTGGATGAGAGAACACATCTGATGTTCTGCTTAGGGGCAATTGACCTTGCAGGAGTAGGGTGATGTAGGTGCAGTCAAGGTTTATAAGACTAGCTAGCTTCTGCAGCAGCTTGGATTTTAAATCCGGGACACTCTCTGAGGTACTGCCAGTACCAAGGGCCAGCATAGAGGTGAAAAAAAAAATAGAGGAATTCAATGGTTGGCTAGCAGGATGGTGTGTTCAGAGGGGATATGGAGTGGTAGGAGATTGGGGAACAACGTGGAGTGACAATTGCCTCTATGTCCCGGATAGACTGCATTTAAATGGGATGGGGAAGCAGTGCTCAAATGCAAGCTGGAAGGTTAAGTTGAAAAGCACTATCATTTAAACTAAACATACCTGGTCAACAAAAAACTAAATAAATAAATAAGGTCAGTTGGCATTCATCTGTATCCCCCTCCCCCAGGTTGTGCCTGAAAATAGGCAGAATTTGTCTAGTGCACTTACCCAGTCAACAAAAACTAAATAAATAAAAACTTGGAGGGAGGGAACTGTACCTGTAGGACACATGGCAAGGGGGGGGCAGTGAGCCCTACCCCAACAGGCAAGATGCACTAGGGTTGGAAATATAGGGTGTGTAGCAAGTGGGGAACAGGGAGGAGGGGGTTGAAGGGTCATGTGTACAAATGCCAGAAGTCTGGGATGGAAGATACCAGATTTAGAAACAACAATGGTTGAGGAGAGCCTCGACATTGTGGGGGTAACAGAAACATGGTGCTACTAAGAGCAAGGATGAGACATGGAGATACCGGGGTGTACACTGTTCAAGAGGGACAGGGAGGAAAAGAGAAGGGGCAGTTGCACTCTACGTAAAGGAGGGTATCAGGGCATCAGAACTGCAGGGTAAGTGGGGGAGGCTGAAGGATTATGGGTCTCCTTGGCGGTGGGGATGGGGGAGGTGGTGCATACTGGGGTGGTTTACAGGTCCCCTGCACAGCAGGAATCTGTGGATAGATACATGGCTGATGAATTTGTGAGAATGGCGGCTAAAGGGGAGGTGGTGCTGATGGGAGACCTGAACCTACCAGATGTGGACTGGGACACCCTATTGGCATCATCAGTCAGCAGCAGGGAAATACTGGACTCCCTGCAAATGGCCCTCCTGAGGCAACTGGTCAGGGAGCCAACCTGGGCAGAAGCTATTCTTGATCTGGTCCTGACAAATGGGGATAAGGTAGGAGAGCTATCAGTGGGTGAACACCTTGGTACAAGTGAACACAACACAGTTTGGTTCAAAATAAAGAACACTGCGGAGGTTCACAGGTCTAAGTTGAGGGTGCTTGATTTTAAGACAGCAGACTTCAGGACAATGAGGGAAGTAGTGGAGAGGGCTCTGGAGGGGGTGGAGGAGTTAACAGATGTGGAGGACATGTGGGAGAGGGTAAAAGAGGCTATTGTGGAGATCAAGCAAAAATAAGAGGAGGAAGAAACCCCTGTGGTTTAATAGGGTTGTAACAGAAAAGGTCAGGGCAAAGAGTAAGGCCTTTAAGAAGTTCAAGGTAACACAGGCTGAAAAGGACTGGGAAAGGTACCAGGTGAAGCAGGGGTAGAAGTATGGAGGGTGAAGGTACAGACAGAGGAAAGCATAGCTAGCGAGGTCAACAGCGAGGATGAAACTGTTTTTTAGGTATGTCAGTGAAAGGAAAAAGACCAGGCAGGAAATACTCTGGCTAAAAACAAACGTGGGTGAGCTGATACAAAGGGACAGAGAGAAAGCAGAACTACTAAACAACTATTTTTGCTCAATGTTCACTAGGGAGGAAGAAAGGGTAGGCAGCAGAGCAGGAAAAGCCAAGGCAGGGGAGGGGGGAGTGGATACGAGTCCATTTAGGGTGGAGTAGACTCTGGAAGAACTAGGCTGCATGAAGGTGGACAAAGCAATGGGGCCAGATGGGGTGCACCCAAGGGTGCTGAAGGAACTTAAAGATATTCTGGTGGCATCCACGGCAGCACTCTTCAACAGGTCCCTGGAATCTGGAGTGGTACCAGAGGATTGGAGGCAAGCAAATGTGGTCCCTCTGCATAAGGGGGGAGGGAGGGAGAAGGTGGGAAATTACAGGCCCATGAGCTTGACATCGGTAGTGGGCAAGCACATGGAGAAACTAATGAAAGTCAGGATCACAAATTACCTAGAGGTAAACAGCCTGATGAATCCAAGGCAACATGGCTTTACCAGGGGTAGATCCTGTCAAACAAACTTGATAGAGTTTTTTGGCACAGTCACCAAGGAACTTGACCAGGGGAGGGCAGTAGATGTTGCTTATCTGGATTTCAAGAAGGCATTTGACCCCATGCCACACAGGAGACTGCTGTATAAGCTGTCATGCCTGGGGCTGGGGCAGAAGGTGGTTAAATGGATGGGAAACTGGCTGGGGGACAGGAGACAGAGGGTCATTATAAATGGGGTGGCATCTGGAGAGGGCATGGTCATAAGTGGGTTCCCTCAGGAGTCCATGTTAGGGCCCCTACTGTTTAATTTATTCATAGGGGACATCATGGAAGGCCTTGAGGGGGGCATGAGTCTGTTTGCAGATGATATGACAGTTTGCAATAAGGTGGACACTCCAGAGAGGGTAGAAAGAATGCAGAGAGAGCTGGGGAGGCTCGAGGCATAGTCAGGGAGGTGGCAGCTGTCATTCAACATGGAAGAGTGTAAGATCATGCATTTTGGATACAGGAACCAGAGGGCAGGATACTGTACGGAGGGCCGAGACCTGGAAGTAACAGAAGAGGAAACTGACCTAGGCATCACTATATCAAGGGACCTGAAGGTGGAAAGGCACTGCAAGGGAGTAGTGGCTAGGGGTAGGAGAATGATGGGCTGCATCAGAAGGGGGATTACCAATAGAACAAATTCTAGCCAGAGCCAATAGGGCTGTGAAGAGATACCAAATGACCAAAGTTATTTTCTTGTTGGTGTCATATAGTGCTGTTCAGTCACAGTCGTCAAAAACTGCCATGCTGCTAAATCAGTTCTCTTGAATTTTTTTTGTCAGAGTAAATGCTACTGGTGTGTGTGTGTGTGTGTGTGTGTGTATGTGTGTGTGACTGCTACCAGATTAAGTTTGCCTTTTTCCTGTAACTGCAGGCCAATTTTCCTATGTTTTCCTATAGATTACATTATTTCCAATGGAAGCCAAATTCCTCTGTTTTCCCATATGACTAATGCAAGTCCATAGGAAGAATTTCCCGGTAGATGGCTCCAAATCCCTGTAAACAGAGTTCCTTACCATTTAGATAAAATACTGTACCTGACATTCCCTACAAGCTTAGCTAAAGGAGAACTGCACTGAACCTGTGAGTAATGTTTCCTGTAGAAGCTTTTTTCATATAATGGATCTCCTTCTGTTTCTGCCCCACTTTTGCAGGCCTTTTAGTTAACCCATCAGATATTTATGGGTTACATATTGCTGCCAAGTGCCATATACGAATTTTATAATATTGTTTATGTCCTCATGAACCTAAGAATTCTAAATTAGAACACAGATGCATTGTACCAACAATGTAAGTTCTTGACAAGATCACACTGTTCTAAAATGATCAATGCCAGCAGTATGTGAATCAGAAACACTCACTGAATTTACCAAAAGGCCAGTTCAGATTAAGCAGTAACAAAATGAGAACTGGTATTTAAAAAAAATAATATCTACTTCTACAAAAATGCATGCTTGTTGACTCAATGCAGTTCTCCTTTGAGATATTAACAGCCCAATCTAAATTATTTACTTTTTATGGGGCCGGCAGTATAGCCTATAGGTTAGAGTAATGAGCTATAAATGAACTTTGTACATCCAGCATTCAGACATGGGCTTGATTCCCACACCCTCGATTTCCATACTGTGTGGCTCTGATTAAGTCACTTAATCTCCCCAGTATTACTGGGTTGTCCATAGAAAACAGCACTTATGCCTAGTTGGCCTTACCTGGTTACCAAAAGAAAAAAAATACATATATTTATAAAATTACATTATTTTTTTTCCCTTTTAGTTTACTTTTGAAACTGTCTGGAGGATGGAAAGATAACAGTTTTACACTAACCTTCTGCTGCATGGGAGGGCTCAAACAGTGTAGCTGAGCCTCAGACCATAAATCCTTGATAAGAGATGAGCAGTGTGCATCACATGGCCCATCCCAAAGCAGGATTGTACACACACACACACACACACACACACACTTGAAAGGACTTTCCACTTGACACTTCTGACTCCAGAAACAGCAAACAAGCTATTTTCTATGTGTGCCTGGGCAGCTGGACTTAATAAACTCTGCCACGCTAGTTTATGCTTACTTTTTTTGTTTGTTTAAAGGGCAAGATCCTTCAGGTCAAAAAAGTAATGGGGCTACAGCTCCCCCCTTCACCCTGCAGTTCGTATGTGTGCTCATAGGAATGAAACAGCCCACAGACCACTGTCTGTAACCTGACACTGTAGAGGCTCAGTGTTTCAAAGACATCATATAATGAGTTAACCCTTTGTTACTGAAAGAAATAGAATACATCTATTAGACTGAGCTGGACAGATGATAGAAACAGTCATTTAATTTTTTTTTTTTGCTAATAGCCTGAGAAGTTCTGAGGCACAATACAGTAGCATCCCCCCTCCCTTCAGATGCCTTTAACATAGAGCAACAAATAGCAAAAATCGGAGGGGGAGTGCACTACTTTGTAGCTGCGGAGAAATAGTTCCAAATGTCTAAAAATTGAGTTCCATGAAGAGCCGTTTTAGAGATATAGTCTGATCGATAACAGAAGGGCTGCAAGCTACACCCACAGACCTAAAAAGGGAGACTATAGTACCCTTGTACATCCATCTAGTCAGACCGCATTTGGAGTATGAGGTCCAGTTCTGGAGGCCATACCTCAAAAAGGATGTGAGGAGGCTGGAGCGAGTTCAGAGGACGGCAACGAGGATGGTTAAGGGGCTCAGTCACCTGTCCAATGAGGAAAGGTTGGGAGAATTGAACATGTACTCCCTGGAACAGACGAGGGAGAAGGCGGACATGATTGAGACCTTCAAGTACCTGAAAGATATAAACTGGGTACCAGTGGAAGCATCTTCCAGCTGAAAAGGAATCAGAGAACGAGGGGACATGGGTTAGAGTGAGGGGGGACAGTTCAAGGAGAACATTAGGAAGTACTATTTCACAGAGTGGATAAGTGGAATAGGCACCCTGAGTCGTTGGCTGGAGAAGCAACAGTGGAAGGCTTCAAAGCGTCATGGGACAGACACAGGGGATTGTTGAGGGGGGCATGTCCTGGCAGATAGGTAGACAAATGGGCAGACTAGGTGGGCCTGTCGGTCCTTTTCTACCATCACACTTCTACATTTCTATGTTTCTAACCCCAGTTCATGATCCCTGTTTTAGTGCTGCTGTAAGAAAAAAAAGCTGTCTCTTAGTGTGTCTAAGGCTAAGGGGTAACTTTTATGTTGTAGTCTACATTTTATTGTAAGTTACCCATGCTGAGTTCCCCTAATTGCTGCCTGATCTCTGACCTAGTATGCCACAGTGCTGTTTGAATTTCCCACTTCCCGGCTAAGTGAGAGAGAAGACTCATTTACCCACCCACCGGTGCTAATTGCACAATTTACGGTACACTCACCAGTCCCCATTAACATTACAGTGCCCTCACTCATGTAGGTAATATAGAAACATAGAATTTGATGACAGATAAGGACCGCTTGGCCCACCCAGTCTGCCCATTTCCCTACCTAATGGATAAGCTGCAGATCCTAGTTAACCAGCAGCCTACTTCTTTCTACCCCCACCCCCTAGAATTGCCTTATAGCTGTCCCATGCGTGCTTGAATTCAACCACTGTTTTTGACTCCTCAACCTCCTCCGGAAGGCCATTCCATGCATCCACAACCCTCTCTGTGAAAAAATACTTCCTTACATTACCTCTGAGTCACCCCCCCATCTTCAAATTGTGCCCCCTTATTCTTGCACAGCTCTTTTTTTGAAAGATGCTATCCTCTTGGACTTTGTTGATTCCCTTGAGGTACTTGAAAGTTTCTATCATGTTCCCCTCCTCCTTTCCTTGAGGCTATACATATTAAGCTCCTTTGGCCTCCTCAAATGTCTTCGGTGCAGACCCTGCACCATTTAGTTGCCCTCCTCTGGACAGCTTCCATCTTGTCTATGTCCTTGCGGAGATTGGGCCTCCAGAACTGCACACTGTACTCCAGATGGGGTCTCACCAACTGTGTGTACAGAGGGATAACAACTTCCTGTTTTCTACTGGTGATGCCTCTCCCTGTGCATCCCAGTATCACCCCAGCCCTCCTTACTGCCCTCTCACGTTGCTTGCCCACCTTTAAGTCATCTGATATGACTACCCCCAGGTCTATTTCCATTTTTGCTGTTGTTAGTATCTCACCCCCCATTGTGTACTCTTCCCCTGGGTTTTTGTTTCCCAGGTGCATTACCTTGCACTTCTTAGCATTAAATCTAAGCTGCCATGCATTTGACCATTCCTCTAACCTTGTCAAGTCCCTTCTCATCCTTTCCACCCCACCTTGTGCATCAACTCTGTTGCAGATCTTTGTGTCATCTGCAAAGAGACATACTTTTCCTTCCAGTCACTCTGCAATGTCGCTTTCAAAGACATTGAAGAGGATCGGTCCTAATACTGAACCCTGCGGCACCCCACTAGTAATCCCCCTTTCTTCAGAGTGGACTCCACTTACTATTACCCTCTGTGTCCTATTCTCCAGCCAATTCTTTAGCCAGGCTATCATCTTGGGACCCACTCCCAGGCTGGCTAACTTGTATATTAATCTTTTGTGTGGGACTGAGTCAAATGCCTTGCAAAAGTCTAGGTAGACCATGTCCACAGCGCCTCCCTGATCTACTACTTTGGTCACCCAGTCAAAGAAATCTATTAGATACATCTGGCATGACCTTCCCTTTGTGAATCCCTGCTGCCTTGGGTTCTGTGCCCCTCTGGCCTCTAGGTACTCGACAATTCTTTTCTTCAGAAGTGATTCCATCATTTTCCCTATCACTGAGGTTAAACTAACAGGTCTGTAGTTTCCTGCTTCTGCCCTGCTCCCACTTTTGTGAAGGGGAATCACATCTGCCCTCCTCCAGTCCTCAGGTACCACCCCATCCTTCCATGATTTGTTAAAGAGGGTAGTCAGTGATGTCACTAGTTCGACCCTTAGTTCTTTTAGAATTCTGGGATGAATCCCATCAGGCCCCATTGCTTTGTCCACCTTCAGTTTTAAGAGTTCTTTCAGAACCCTTTCTTCTGTAAATGGGCTGGTATCAACTTCTGTATCCAGAGTGTTTCTATTGTTTGTTTTAGGTACCTCCCTCTTCGTTTGTAAATACTGAGCAAAATATTTGTTTAGTACCTCTGCCTTTTCACAGTCACCCTCTGCCCACCCTCCCCTTTATTAAGCCTCACTATCCTCCTTAGTCTTCCTTCGCTCCCTGATGTACCTAAAAAAGGTTTTATCCCCTTCTTAACTGAGTTGGCTATCTTTTCCTCAGTTCGGGCCTTTGCTGTTCTGACTGTCTTCCCAGCTTTCTTTTGCTTTAACTGATACAATTCTCTGTCCTGCTCCTTCTGTGATTCCTTGTACTTTCTGAATGCTTTCTTTTTCTCTTGAACCTTCACTACCACCTCCTTTGAGAACCATAGTGGTTTCTTACATTGTTTTGTTTTGTTTATTTGCTTCACACAAAGGCTTGTTACCTCTGTGATGGCAGTTTTTATTATTCCCCATTGTTCTTCCACCACTCCTTCCTGCTCATTTGCTAGTGCATTCCTTAGGCACTCATCCATTTTGGCAAAGTCAGCCCTCCTGAAGTCCAGTACTTTTGCCTTTGTATGGCTTGGCTCTATTGCTGTGTTTATTGTGAACCATACTGTTCGATGGTCGCTAGTTCCCAGATGGCTACCCACTTCTACATCTGTGATCCTCTCTCCATCTCCATTTGAGAGGACCAGGTCTAAGATTGCTCCCTCTCGAGTGGGTTCCAACACCAGTTGTCTAAGGCATGCCCCCCTGTAGGGCATCTAGAATAACCCCACTCTCAGAAGTGGCTGCTGCAACTGCACTCCAGTTAACATCTGGCATATTCAGATCACCCATCAGCAATATCTCCACTTTATCTGCCATTCTAAGTATACTTTCTATCATTTCCTTGTCCATTTCCTCCCTCCAAGAGGGGGGTCTGTATACAACCCCTGTGCGGATTGTGGTGCCATTGCCTGCCTCCAAATTGACCCGCAGTGCTTCTTCTCCTCCCTGTTTACCCTTTTGTTCTGTTGCTTTGATTCCTTCTCTTATGTAGAGAGCTACTTCTCCTCCTCTTTTACCCTTCCTGTCCCTCCTATAGATAGTGTATCCTGGTATGTTTACATCCCAGTCATGGTTCTGTGTGTACCATGTTTCTGTGACTGCCACAATATCCAGATGTTCCTCCTCCATCAAGGCCACTAATTCAGGAAGCTTGTTATCCAGACTACAGGCATTGGTACTCATCGCTCTCCATTTTCTGATGGCTTTACCTTCTGCAGCAGCATCCTCCACTGACCTTTCTACCTTGGTCTTTTTCTCATTTACAGTAGTAGCCTGTTTTGTAGGGGGAGGCTGGGATTTTCCTGCTGCTTATCAGTGCCTCCCCCCCTTGACTAGTTTAAAAGCTTGCCAATGAAGCATCTAAACCGATTGCTCAAAACACTTGTTCCCTTCCTGGACAGATGCAGACCATCCTGCCAGTATAGGCTGGTGTCCCTCCAGGTGGAACCCCAGGCCCCAATGAAGCCAAACCCCTGTGCTCCACACCATGTTTTCAACCATTCATTAAACTGCATGGTGCAAAGTACCCTTGCCTCACCCATTCCACTGACAGGCAGCACCTCTGAGAAGGATACTGTGTGTGCTACTTGTCTTAAGCCCCTCCCCAACTCTACAAAGTCCTTCTGCACTGCTCTGATCTCATGATGAGCCAAGTCATTTGTCCCTAGGTGGACAATGACATCCAGCTCAGACTCCCGTGCAACTGTTCTCATGATCCTAAGGATGCACTTCCTGTCCCTCCAAGCCATGGCACCAGGCAGGCACCTTACTTCAGTTTTCCCTGCTCCCTCCGGTTCTATTCCCCTAATAATTGAGTCCTCCACCAGGAGCTGCTTTCTTTCCCTGTGCTGCCCTCTGCCTCCTTCCTGAGGGCCTCCCTTGTGACAGGTTATTTGCCAGTCAAAGAGCAGAGGGGTAAAGACGAGGGGTAAAGAGAGAGCAGATCTTGCAGCAGCTTCTGTTTCGTTCTCCTCACAGTTTGCGGCATCTTCTATCCCCCTCTCCCTTTGGTGCCAAACAACTGGGAAAAGAGAACAGAGAGAGAAAGAAACCACAGCAGATCATGTAAGCCAAGAAGAAATAATATGCCATTTAGTCTGAATACTTAACAGCTTGCAGAAGTTTCTCTTGCACTTCCTAGAGTTTCACTCACCAGAGAAACTGCTGAAAACTGTTAAAAGTGAGGGCACTGTAATATCAATGGGGACCGGTGAGTGTACCATACATTGTACAATCAGCACCAGCACATAGGTAGATGAGTTCTCTCTCTCTCTCTCTCTCTCCCCTCTCCCCTCTCTCTCTCCCCCTCCCCCCATGTCCTTCCTCACCTCTCTCTCACTCACCCGAAGTGGGAAATTCAAACAGCACCATATCATACTTGGACTTGTTTAAAAATATTAACGGGGTGTAAACTTTGCAGCTTGCCAGTTCAAAATAGAGTGTGCATGAGCCATACAACTGTCAAAATTGAACAGAAGCTATGTCCTTGTGCGTTTCTGTGAACTTCAACATGATCTATGCCTACATAAAAAAAAAAACACACAACACATGCTCTGCTTCCCAGGAAAGTTAGGTAGCTTCTGTCTTGACAGTCTTTTCTGACGGCTGCTCTTCCTCCACGAACAATTGATATCAGTCCTTGAATGATGTCATGGCTGTCCATTCCAGGGCCTCCTGTAAGAGGAAAAAAACAATCGGCTCCAGCGTTCAGCACAAGGTTTTAAACGAGTAAATAAGACATTTGATGATAAAAATGTGACAAGACACAATGTTTTAACATGTTTCTTTTATTAAGTGAACATACAAACTAACAGAATTATGATTTTCAAAAACATAGCATTACCAGTGATCTTTCAGGGGAAACTGTCACTTGTAATAAACCAAAACCAGATTACAAATGCTAATACATTAATACACTAATACAAACTGCATACACTGGACATGCGATGAGTGCTTATGAAATATGACATTTATCTTCACTCATGGTCAGTGATCTCGTTTGACCTCACTCCTGCCTTCACCACTCATTAAGGTCATGAGGTCACTGACCTCTGGTGAAGATAAATATCATATCCCATAAGCACCCAACTCATATCCCCTATAAAACGGACAGTTGAGAATTCAGAAATTAGATAAACAAAATGAACATTTCACTGTACTGTATAAAACAATTTTGAAAACTTTGAACAAAATAAAGACAATGTTGTTGAAAATATGGCCAACCTGTGTTATTGGACATTTGGAACATGATTGGTTACATGGGATGTACTGCGATATTAACATTATATCTATTATATAATGTGCATATTATAGAGAATAATATATGAAGTGGTGTGTGTAACGATATTTTACACACACCCAAGTTGTGGGATGCTACATAAACCCCGAGGGTGAAGCCAGAGGGGTTTATGAAATGTATCCCATAACGAGGGTGTGTGTAAAATCGAGTTTTACACACACCACTGTAACAGAGTCCTGTTATGCAGAAAATAAAGTTTCAAAAAGAAGAGAAATTCAAGATGCACCCCTCTTTTTGTTTTCATTTTCACTCTGTCCTGTCTACTCCTCTAACTTCCTATCTATACTAATTTTCTTGTCAGGGTGGCCAACTTGGCAATTCTTAAAGCTTTACTATCCCTGTTATTCAATTCTAGTTTGTACATCTTGATAGTAGTTATGGTATGGGCTTTAAAATAAAGTGTAACTGCCCTTAAAAGCATTTTTTAGAAAATTCAGACAAAGCAAAAGTATGTTGCTAAAGGAGCCCCCCCCACACACACTTTCTGTACAGAGGGTTTATACCAGTAAAGAAAAGATTGCTAGGGAGCAGTACTACGCTCCCTAGCAAGTAACTCTGAAGTCCTGTCTGGTGCTCGCTCCAAGGAAATAAAAAGGAGCTGAATTTATGCAAGGACACTGAGGGCATAAAGAAGTAAGCCATGCAGTGTCTATATTCATTAAAAAAGGGCTGTAATTGTTTAAAGAAGGTGCTGCCTTTCTGTTAAAAGGCTGAAAAATAAGCAGCTGTTGGCTAAGAATTGCAGTCATTGGGGAATCCCAATATTTGTTAACTAAACACAGTAAAAACTCTGTTAGCTAGAATTACAGTATGTAAATAGGAGATCAATGTGTTTTATAAATAAAAACTGTTTTTTTCCTTTGGGTTTTGCACTAGAACATCAAACTGGCTATTTATTAAAGAATATAGAACCTTACAAGGAAACAAGATAGGGAGCGCACCCCTCATCCATTGCCCTTGGTTAAAGATTCTAGATTCTTTATATTTAATATTTAGATTACTTCTCTTTTCTCTAGTATGGTTTACTTACCTGGGTAAAGTCATCTGGAAAGCCCTTCTCATAGGGTTGGCAGCCCACAAAATGGCTGCCTTTATAGCAACCAAATGGAGGTGATGTCAGAGAGTAGGTGGAGCCAATTTCAAACTCCGCCCCTTTTGAGTACTATATAAGGCCTCCACCAGAAGACCTTGTCAGATAGGGAGAGGAAGGATACTGGTCAGTACCTTCTGACCAGGTGAAGGAATGGAAGTGTGAATGTCTACGCACTAGCTTTGAAGTATTGGATACTGAGAAGAGCAGGGAGTCTGACTGTAAGACTTGCCTGGGTTTTTATTTTGGTGAAAGTTAACCTAATCTTTTATGTAAATAATTATTTTTTTTTTTTCTGGAAATAAAATGATAAACACTATGCCAGCGTTTTTATGCACTTCATTTTTGTGACTGGTGTGTGTTATTGAACCAACACACTTACAACCACCCCAATTTTATTTTTTTATAATTGCTGGCGTGCATTTTTTCACCTCAGCAATTATAAAAAAATCACGAAATAGATTGCTTTTTAGGCAGTGGGGACTAGTGAGGATTTTGTGCTGTCTTGGTCCCAGGTCTGTCAACTGACAGTAATTCTCTCTTTTGGCAAATCATGGAGCAAGTTCTGTTCTAAGCTTTTTTCTAATTTACCAGGAATGGCAGTTGAGCTTTGAAGAGTTTCCGGTAGGAAGAGATGGGCAGATCCGCTGGCTCTTGCGTGCTGGCAAGGAAACCAAAACCAGACGGTGTGCTTCAGTATTTTCAGTTTGGATTTCCCTGCCAGTGAGTACAGGAAAAGAGGAGATTTTGTTTTTTATTAAAAAAATATTCATCAATGACTACGAGCAACTTCGGTTGGGCGATGTTCTAACCCTTGCAGTTGAAGGAAGAGCACGCGACTGGGACATGCGTGATCCAATGGAAACCCGGTTATAATTTGCCGTTATAACCAGTTATAACGGCAAATTATAACTGGGTTTCCCTATGGGAAAATGCTCTACCCAGTAATTATATATACTATCGTGTATTGTTTATATTTTGTTTTACTATATAATGTATACTTTTTCAGACTGTCATGTCAATTTTCTCAATAAAGAAGTATAAAAAAAATATTACCAACTAATCGAAGTAAACAATGTACAGTGATGTGTGTGCCATGGACTTGACATGACAAAGTGGCACACAACATTGTACATTGTATAGTGTAAAGTGTTTTGAGATATTACAAAATACAAAAGGCGGCTCAAAACTCTGCTGGATGGAGCCAAGTAAAAAGTCCACAAGAAGGAAGTCACATCAGCTTGGCTACAATGTCCCCCATCAGAACAAAGGATTCAAAATCTTGGAAAGGATAAATGGCTTTATTGTCTATGAACATAAGAACGGAGTAACACCCCACCCATTGTTGATGTTTCAAGTCATACTGAAGCTGTTGAGATACTGTTGTATGAAAGGCACTATATAAAACTTTGTTGTAATGATGCCGATCTTAATGGCAGATGCAGCCATAGCTGGGCACATGTTGCCAGAAACTGCGATGAGCAAATGTGGCAGCTGGCAATGTCATTCAGTGCGACTTTGATTATAATCCCGTCTTTCATTATGGTTTGATACTTTAGTCAGACACATCTAGTCCTTGGTATGGGGGTCAAGCAGGGTAGAAATAGGAGTAAGTGGCCCCTGGCAATCACCACTTACTCAGTCCAGTCAACCTAAACCCCTTCCACCTTCCCCTGTTCCTCTTGTGATGTTTAAAAAACTCAGTCAGCACCTGGTGCACAGCCAGTATCCCAATTTAAAAAAACAAAATGTCAGGGGAACAGGAGGAGGGTAGAAAGTGACTGAGGTACTGAGGAGAAAAGGGTGGCAATACAACTAGCTCTACTCACCTGGGAAGGGCCAGAATGTAATTTTCTTAAATTATTTGGCAGAAGAGCCAAAAGTGGTACAACAGTTTAATTGGGCCACATGAAAAGTAAAAGTGCCGTATTTTGACACATTCACCGAATACAAATTCAGAATTGGCTCATCCTTACCAGACGCTGCATATGATTGTCAGAAACCAAACCTGGTGTTAACCATAACGTCTGCTATATGTAAATGTTTGTCAGCTACAACAGGTAACACGTAATAAAGGCTCATCCAGTGGTATAAACACTCAAAGAAGTCACACCTAATCCAAGATTCAGAATCCTTTTCTGGGTCATCTTTGGGTCCAATGGTCTACCCCCACCCGAGGTCAGAGTATATTTTATGTAGTATACTCTGAGCTGGGTAAAGGGTTCTGCGAGAAAGTGTGCAATTTGCACAATTATGCTGCGTTTAAATCATCAGACAATGAAATGAAAAATGTAATTTTATACAGGAGGTACAAAATGTAAAATACATCTTGACATTTCATGTCATAAGGACATTAACACTGTTTACAAGACAGTCCTGTAAAAGGTTACTTCATACAAAATAATAAAGATTTTTCATAAAATGATACAATACTAACATAAACTTGCAACAGTATTACACATTCATAAATTGGCAATATATCATCCCTATTAGAAAACACAATTTAAGGGACTGGCCACTAGGGGTGCTAAATAGGATGGTAGCTTAAAGATCAGCTCCACATCCCAGAGAGAAATATCCATTAAAATCCTTTTTCTACCAGCTGGTATTATATCCTCACTCTACTGTAACTTATGGGGTAACTCAAGCTACACTAATTTCGCTTCATTGATACAAAAAGCCTTCATTTGCTGTGTGGAAATTGCTATTTTACTGAAGAGCCTCCTGGACGAGGCAGGGCTGACAATATGGCTGAAGGACACTTGCCCCAAACCTGGGAGCAACCATCAGTTGAGGCGATGTTCGGCCAACTTATGGCCCAGATGGCACAATTCACTGTGGCAACTAATCGAAACACCCAAGTGGTTCAAAATTTAGAAGCCAGGATGCTGCATACCAAACAGTGGGTCTCAGCGACGGACGGACATGTTCAGGACTTAAGGGCAGAATTAAGAGATCAACAACAGACCATACAGATGCTGCGCAGTAAGATGGATGACCTCGAGAATCGAGGTCGCCGTAATAATCTTCACTTCCTGGGCTTCCCTGAGCATGTAGAAGGCAAAGATACTGAGGGATTTCTACAATTAGCCATCGCTGAAATGCTGCAGTTGGACCCATTGACACCGCTCCAGGTGGAATATGCACATCATACGTTAGCCCCATGTCTCAGGCCAAGGACAGACCACGACCTATCATAGCCCAATTTATTGATTTTAGGGACAAAAGAAGGTCCTAACTAGAGCTCTTGAGTTACAGCATGTAGTGTGGAGATTGAACAGGATCCACATCTTTCAGGACTTCTCTAAGGATCTGTCGGACAAATGCTGAGCATACTCTGAGGCAAGGCATAAAATGCACAGTATTGGACTGTCCTTTTCCTTGTGTTACCCAGCCACGATGCAGGTTATGCATAATGGGGTCCCTAACAGTTTTGAATCTCCTGATGCACTCATGGATTTTTTTACTGCGCAACTAGCCACAAGAATTCACCACCACTACCCCAGGAGCCCCATCGGCAAAAACTGCTACCGATGGGTTCAATTGCCACTTCTCTCCATCAGTGAGCAGGCCTGCAGTTTGGCAAGACCTCAGGGAGCAACACTGGGAACTCCCCCCAAAACACACCGAAAGAGGCAATCCTCAAAGAAACACGGCTGCCGGGAGCATCCTTTGGAGATAGGACAAGATGACACAGAGGAGGCCACAAGCATCGACACTGTTTATTTATTTATTTATTTAGTTTTTGTTGACTGGGTAAGTGCACTAGACAAATCCTGCCTATTTTCAGGCATGGCCCGGGAGAGAGGGATACAGATGAATGCCAACTGACTTTGAACCAGATTAAGCTGTTGGTGGTATTTTGAGTGAATGAGGGAAATTTGGCTAGGACACCGGGGAAATTCCCCTGCTCTTGGCCAGTAGGGGGACTGCTGGCCAGTAGGTTTGTCATTTCGGACTAGGATGGAGAAGGAGATGGATGTCTCGCTGGCTGCGTGACCAGCTGCTGTTCGTCGGTCTGATGTTCTGGATTCGGAAGTTTTCTTTGATGCTCCTAGTACGGATATGGAGTCTGTGACTAATGCAACTGCTTCTGAAAATAAGGTTGGCATAAGTGATTTACCACAGGATGACAAGGAAGTTGCTCTCGTTACAGCATTGCAAAATGTGCCTGCCTATGATTTGCCTGCCTTGCAGCAACAGCTGCGTGAAGAAGAAGCTGTTTTCAGTCTTGTCAAATGGAATTGAGAGCTGCAATTGTGGCTGCGGATCAACGCCCTGTGTGTGAGCAACCTGCAGTACGGTCTGTGCAAAGCGCTGCTTTAGCTACTGACATGACGACTATCTTGCAGATTCCTTGGCAGCAGATATCAGCTGTACTAGATGAGAAGCAATCAACAAGTCAAGACGCTGCTGCAAGTTCTTGCTCCTTCGCTACAGGTACTGGACAAACGCCCTTGTTTGTCTTTAAAGGAAATCTTTTTCAAGGTTCTGCAGGAACGTCAGCAGGTCCTTCAATCTCAAGTACTGTTCGCCAGTGTAATACTGAGGTTCCCTCATTTCAGCTGCAGGAGGGCCCGATGGACACAAACAAGTGGTCTGTAGATACAGCTTTGCAGGCTGCTGGGTGGGAGAAATCTAGAACTGGTGTATGGGTCTCGGGCCCCTCTCCCATTTCAGTATCTCCTAGCATGATCACAAAAAATGTTCAAGACTGTTCCCCCATAGTTTATGATAACACTAAAGATTGGGGATCTGTGATGGATATTGTTTCGCTTTTACAGGTGCCTGAAGGCTTAGAACTTACTCAGAACCCGGTACTACCTCTGCTGCAAGATGGTGCCGCGAGACATTGTGGGCTTGTTCCTTCAGAGAAACCTGCTGAACAACTCTCTCACAGACAATCTTAGCCTGCTAAGACATTTGCATACTTGTTTAGAGCTCCTGTTTTTTCTGCTAAGCGACATAATGCCATTAGGCTACTCTGTAAGGGGGGTTTAGATGTATTTCCTGACCGAAAACATGTGGCTAGGAATTTGCTTATGGGTTCTATGTTTTTTTCTCCTACTGAAATATACGCCTTAATACATGTTTCAGGAGAGCCAGTGTTTGATGTAAGTTTTAAACGGGGTAGTGGGTTACAAAAATTTTGGTCTCAATATTTGCTCCTAAAAACCTCTGCCTTATGGGTTCCTTTTGAAGTTGTGCCTTTGACTAAACCTGCACTTCGCATGATTACAGTTCTTTTTCAAAATGAGGGGGTGCATGTTACAGTTCTTTTATTCTGGCTTAAACAGAGGTGTACAGTGCAGGGTAATCCTGAGCCCATTTTTGATGAAGATCATATTTGGAATGGGGGTTGGAAAGTGCAGGTAGTTTTGAACACATCTGATTCTGCCTTAGTTCACTTGCCTAACAGTTTCTTCCTAGGAAAAGATAGCGGGGTTTTATTTTATGCAGGTCAGCCTAAGGCCTGTTATCGTTGTGGAACCATGGGTCACCTTAGCAGTATGTGTGACCGCCTCAAATGCACCACTTGCAATGAATTAGGTCACAGTGCTGCCATATGTAGGAATGATCAGGTGTGTAATTTATGTGAAGAAAAGGGTCATTCCTATCATTCTTGTCCCTCAGCTGCTCATACCCAGGGTGAACAAGCTGATTGGGATGCACAACAAGTATCTATTGCTCTAGCTCAACGGGCTCAGACTCAGTGTTCGGTCCCCAGGCCTAGTGATAGGCCTCTGAACCTACCTGAAACTACTTCTACTATTGTTGATGGTTCAGCACAACCTTCTGATATGCCTCCCCCAGGGTATAGTGCTTCAAAGGCCACTCCCATGGTTACTCAGCTGGCGGTTTCTATTCCTGTAATGGTTGAACCTACTGTTGCTGAGGTTGGGTTACCTCCCTCTGTGCCTTCCACTGAGGTTTCCCAAGCATCCTTACCACCTCTAACTAAGACTTCTAGATGAAGGCAGCACTGGATATAGCCAGCGGCTAAAATGCCTAAAACATCTGACATTTCCGTTAAAAATAGATTTGCTGCCTTGCCCATTGAAGGGGAACTCTCAGGGAATGACTCTGAAGGGTCCTCTGTTATTCTGTCTGTTTTAGATCTTGGTTCTGAATTAGAAGATCACCCTTCTGATATGGTCCCCCCTCTCTCTGGGAAACGCACTGGGAAAACTAAACATATTCGGACTACTAGAGCCTCCTCCAAAAAGCCCCCTTGAAACTGAATTATGCCCAAGGTTTTTTTTCCCCTTCTTCTAAGACTATGATGCCTTCTTTATCTATTTACTCTATTAATGTGAATAGTATTAAGAATATTTGGAAAAAACAGGCTGTATTTTCATATCTATGATCTCTCTCTCTGATGGTATTATTTTTTTACAGGACACCAGGTTGCATGTCATTTCTGAATTAAAGCAAGCCATTAAGTTTTGGTATTCGGGCCCTTCTTTTTGGTCCTTGGGGGAAGAAACCTGCTCTGGGTTAGCCATTCTGTTTCATAATTTAGATGTGCATCTGGTTAAATTAATCGACCTCATCCCTGGTCGTGCCTTAATCCTAGATGTCAGGATATCTAATATGCTGTTCCGTTTCACCAATATACATGCAGGTCAAACAAAGGTGGTACGTATTGAGCTATTTCAGGCCATTCAGCCTTATTCGTATTCTGCTCACCATATTGTTCTAGGGGGTGATTTTAATTGTGGACTTAATTTGCGGGACAGGGGAAGGCAGACTGTAACCACAAAAGTATTTTGTGACATGACCTGCTTATCCACTATGATTCGGAAAGCGAATTTGAGGGATGCCTACTTTGAAACAGTGGGTAAAGCAGATCCTACTTTTTTTAGATCTACTTCTGCTACAAGAATTATCTTTTTGTTTCCCCTCTACTACAAATTGCAATGGCACAGACTCTTCCGGCAGAATTCTCTGATCATAAAATTTTATTTTTATTATTAGAAAATTCCTGTGCATCTTCTATTGGGCCGGGTTATTGGAAATTAAATTCTTTGTTATTGGCCAAAACTATTGTTCAACAAGACTTGACGTATTTTATCCAAGCTAGGAAATCCATTTTTGACATGTATGCAGACCCTAGTATTTGGTGGGAAGACACGGTGAGGGATTTGACTGCTTTTCTAAAATCATATGGAAAGCTGATTCGGGATGAGGATTATAGGATTTATCTTAATAACAGTTTACACCTTCAAAAACTGTTATCTTTAGCTTCCACTGTGAAACATGATTTTTCTGTGCAAATTCAAAATATTAAGCAACAAATGGTACAATATCATTTATTACAGGAATAACACTTGCAATTCCAACAATTATTTTGCACACAGGGAAAAAAGGGCTATATTTGCCTATATGAGGGGCATACCGCTAGGAATTTAAACTGAACTATGGATGGTTTATTTGATGCACAGGGTAATTTTTGTACAGACACTAGACAGATGCTCAATATTGTTTCACATTATACATCTCAAACTTTTATTCCACCTCCAATCAGTTCTGATACTTTAGAATTTTTTCTTGATTCAGTCCCTACCGTTCAGCTTACAGATCAACTATTAAACCCTTTGATAGCTGACATTTTGCCTCTTGAAGTGGAAAAAGCAGTTATGGCCTTAGGGACTAATAAAGCACCTGGTGGAGATGGCTTGACTGACTAGTGAATTGTATAAATTCATTGGTCCACATATTTGGATGAAATTAGCGGCTGTTTTTGCATATCCTTACTTGGTGCCCCTCTTATGTGATGACTGGAGGTATTCTGATTCACCTTTTAAACAGAAAGGTGATAAAAGGAGATAAATAATTGGAGACCGATTTTACCTAACGAGATTTTAAGATTCTAGCTAAAATTCTCAGTACTGCCTCCTATTAGTTGCAACTCATATTTTATCCCCAGCTCAAGCATGCACTTTACCAGGCAGAAATATTTCGGAACATTTGATTTTATTACGGGAGCTCTTTGAGCATAGTTTTCAGTCTAGAGCAGATGGTTTGGTGCTCTCTCTGGATCAAAAACAAGCTTTTTATTTTGTTAGTCATACCTTCCTATGGGAAGTTTTACAAATATATGGTTTTCCATTGCAATTTGTAAAATGGGTTAAATGTCTCTATAATACAGCAACGGTTACTCCTTTGATTAGGAAGGGTCCCATGTTACCTGTAGGGTGGGGGGTACGTCAGGGATGTCCTCTTAGCCCTTTGTTATTTGCTTTTTGTATAGATCCCTTACTCAAGCTCCTTAATAAATCAGTACTTTTAAAACCTATCACCGTAGTTTCCACCCCTTTACCATTTAAAGTTCTAGCTTATGCTGATGATCTGTGTATTTTTGTAGAGGACAAAGTTTCTGTTCAGTGTGCTCTTGACATCTGTATAACCTATAATTCACATTCAGGTACTAGTTTGAATTTAGATGAATGTATAGGTATGCAGCTTGGTTCTGTTGTTTTACCTGATTTAAAAATCTCCGGTATTAATTTTTCAGCCACTCACTTGACTATCTTGGGGATTTTTTATGGTCCAGGAGATATGTGTTTTCTGAATTGGGAACCTTGCATTAATCAGGGAAAAATATTAGTTGCAAATTGGAATAGGTGGAAATTTAGTAAATGGAAACGAGTATACTTGATTAAAACCTTCTTTATTCTGATATTCCTTTATATTAGTTATATATTTCTTCCCCCAGTCAATTATTAACAGTCATTTATAGTCTTTTTTTTCAAGCGGTATGGGGTAGCCGTCTGAATCCATTAAAAAGAAACATTTTATATTTACCGATTCACCAGGGGGTTTAGGAATGGTAAACCCAATTTAATTTTTTTATTCTATTTTTCTTTATGCAAACTTCTGCCCTTTATTAATTTATTTTGATAAACCATGGGTACCTGTGTTTGAATTGAATTGTGGTCTATGGTTTAGGCAATGGGTTCGGGGGGAACTAGGGGTTTTGCATAGGTCATTGAATATTCCATCTTATATTAGAGAAACCTTTATATATATCAAACGCTGGAAACTAACTAGTCATCTTTTAATATCAAAACAACGAAAAGGGCTTTATAATTGGGTTATACAGACTCAATTTACTGAAGTAGAAACTTTTCCCCTCTGTCCTCCCCCTTACAGAGAGGCAATTTTAAGTTTATTAAACACACCCAGGATTCCTGATAAATTTCGAGATTTTCATTGGCTGAGCTGCCATGATAGGATTAATATTAAAGCGAATCAAAAACATAAACAATTGGCTGAACGTTTATGTGTTAGGCCAGGATGTATCCAACAGTTGGAAACCACAGACCACCTTTTTTTGACCTGTGCGTATATTATGCCCTTCTGGCCTTTTTTAGCTATTGTTTGGAATGCTCCATGGTTTCATTCTATTACTATGGAGGCTTTAATATGCGGCAAATATATAGGGGTTGATTATAGGCAAATGGAAACTCTGAATAGACTTTTGTTGGTTATCAAATGGCATGTCTGGAATAGCAGATGTCTATTCTCATTACAACAGAAATTTGTCTCTCATGAAGAACTCCTTGGTAAAATTACTAAAGGTTTGAAATCACAATATGGGGAAGATTCTAGAATTTTACATTCCAGAACGTTATGGGCTGTGTGGAGGAACATGCCTTGGATAACGGATTCAGATGTACCTGTTACTTGAAAAAGGGGGCTGTGTGCTCGCAGATTTTGTTTTTTGTTCCTCATATTTCTGTTGTATGGGAAAACCAAAAAGAGAGGTCTCTAGTTTATTATGTTATGGATTTACTTGTACTTTTTCTTTTTGCTTATTTTTATATATGCCCTGGCTTTGTTTTTTTTTTCTTATTATTTGTGTTATTATTTCTTTTTGCTTGTGTATTGATTCCTATTGTTCATTTTGTATGATTTCTTTTCTTCAATAAACTTTCCTACTCTTTTCGAGAAGTGCCATGGGATCTTTAACATCCACCTGAACTACCACCAATTCAGGCAGATGGGACCTCGGTTTAACGTCTCATCCGAAAGATGGGCATGGGAAAGACTGTTGCTCCAGATCCATTACAGGCCTACCACACCATTAATAGATATGAAGTTTTACACCCCAGCTCTCCGGATCAACACCCAGGCATTGTGGATTTGACTGTGGAAGGCAGGCCTACTCCTATGTTGTAGCCCAGCTACCTGTCCCCATCAGCAACTCCTCACCAGCCGCAAAATGGAGCTACAGATAGAGGAGAGCAGCATCCACCAAAGGCTACGAGGGAGGCCTCCTCTACCAGCGGAGATCTCATCTTCAGTATGGACTATCCTGAGCACTCTACTTCTCCAGGGCAATCGATCAGAGAAAACCCACCGGCGTGGTCAGATAAGTAGTCATCCTTCTATTTTCTTTCTATTCCTGTTCTTTTAATCCCCCGGGGAGTTGTAGGTATGAGGCGAGTTTGGGGTGTCTAAATTGGTTGTCAGTGGACAATCTCCTTGGCTGACCCATCTGCTACCCTTTCTCCATGTTACCCATGTAAGGGAACTTTCAAGCCCCTTTTCACCCCAACCGTGACCCCCAACTTGCATTGCCATGTGGCAGAGAAGATGCCTCACTCCTATACTGGGAGGGATTCAATAAGGCCTACCAAAAAGCTCTCAGTGGACATCCTGATCAAAGGTCCAGACACGTCTAGATGGCAAAGAAGGTTTTTTTTGTACCATCTGATTAAACAGCAGAATTTTTGTGGGTTCTACCTCACTTACTTGTGTTTGGGGGGGTGAGGTCCACTGGGAAGCTGTGTCATATAATATGAAATTATTTGTTGGCATGCATAAGCTGTTGTGCTGAATGGGTAACCAGGATGTGTTTTATGTGAGGCTCTACGTGGTGAATGGCACAGGCTTGTGCCCCTCTGGTATGTTTTATTTTTTATTATTATTTTTTTCTATCAAGGGGAGATCTCCCAGCCCCCACATTGGGTGGCTTACACTACACTTTTCATAGGTGTGACGAGCCTGACCTCACCAGGATTTTTATTGTGAGAGCATGTTGGCACCCATCGGCAATAACCCTAGCATCACCAAAATAGTGGGTAGTCCTCTCCCACTTTCTTTCCTGCAAACCCCAACCTCGTTAGAAGTGTTGTGTAGTCCCACTTTTACTACCCCAGCTTCTGAGCTACACTGCTGGAGCAGCTCTCTCAACCCTATGGGGTTGCAATGAGCTACGTGGTCCAACCTTCCTATTGGGTTGCTCGATTCTCTCGGGGGGAACCTCCCCCCCTGCACTCACCATAGTGCTAAGAAAGGATGGATACCACTTGATAATGCCCTGGGAATAGGGGCTGGCCTACAGGGCTCTGCGGCTGAAGAGATGCCTCTGTATCCACAAATTGCATGGTACACTGTGCACAATGTATATAGTTTGTTAATGTGTTTATGTATGTTTGTTTTACAACAGACACACACAGATGTTTTGTTATTTGTTAGTATAAGGTCATCTGATAGGGGCAGGGTATGTGGGCTTTACCCACTCTCTCCATATCTGGTGGCACTCTATAGAAATTTGCCTCTTCTGGTTGGGCTGCCCTCACCCCCATCTGCTGGTTGTTCTTGATATATCTCTTAATTAAATATTTGCTCCCAATTACTAACAGGTGATATCACTTGTCTGACATGGAACGTCAGAGGGCTTAACACCCCAAACAAGAGGAAGCAAATTTTGGGCCACCTTAAGAGACTGGGAGTGAGGGTCACCTTCCTGCAGGAGACCAAACTTACCGGGGGGATCCTGAGAGACTGAAGAGGGAGTGGGTAGGTCAGGTCATTCATGCCTTGGCCTCCTCTAGAAAGAGAGGGGTGGCGATTCTGCTTCACAAGCAACTACAATGGAAATTGCAGAGAAAAGTGAGAGACCCTGAGGGTAGATGGGTGGTGGTACTCATGGATACTGGGTAGGGCCCTCTGATCCTGGGTAATGTATACACTCCGAATGAGGACTTGCCCTCCTTCTTTCACAAGTTGGCCCAGGTGCTGGGATCCATAGCTCAGGAAGACACCTCCATTTTATTAGGGGGTGATTTTAATTTTACTTTGGACCCTTTCCTGGATAGATCTCCTTCCAATACTGAGCCCCACTACAGGGCTGTAATGGCAGTTGCTCAATTACAACAAGATTTGGCCCTTACGGACGTCTGGAAAATATTTCACCCCTCCCAGCGGGACTACACCTTTCATTCCCCAGTACATAGTTCTCTTAGTAGAATAGACTTCTGGGTCACCTCTCCTATTATTACTAGTAACACTGTTTATACCCTTATTCATCCCTTAGTTATCTCAGATCATGCCCCTGTGCATCTTGCCTTCATATGGGGCCCCCTCTCCCTAAGTCTCCGGCATGGAGGCTGGACCCATTGCTACTTCATGACCCAGACTTTCCCCCTTGGCTTCAAAAGGAAGCAACTGACTTTTTTTGGGCATAACCTCATAGCAGATACCTCTGCAAGTACCACATGGGAGGCATTCAAAGCTACTCTAAGAGGGGCGATAATAGGGTATGCGAGCCGGCGCCAAAAGAGAAGGGAACAACATTTGAGGGGGCTTGAACGACAACTCTGAGAAGCGGACCTTGCTTTTAAGGCCCTTCGTGTCCCTTTCCTTAGGTCAGAGACAGGTCACAAGGTCACCTCTCTGAAGATGCAAGTGAACGAGCTGGTCTCTAGAAAGGCAGAGATTTTGATCATTAGACTCAAGCATAAATATTGGGAAGGGGGAGAAAAGGGGGGTAAGCTGCTGGCATACCGTCTCAAAAAGCAGCAAGCCAAAAGGCATATAATGGCTTTAGTGGATGCAGGGGATAGGACCCAGACCTAGGCACAAGGTATTAATCAAATAATGATGGGTTTTTACTCCTCATTATATAAATCCTCCAGAGCCCCAAACCCCCAAGGGGTCCACCCATTTCTGGAGTCCCTACATCTCCCCAAAATCTCAGAGGCCCAAGCTAATGCCCTAGATGTCCCGATCTCAACCCAGGAGGTGGCAGACACCATCCTCTCCCTTAAAAAGGGAAAGGCCTCAGGAGGGGACAGTTTCCCTATTGAAGTGTGGCAGCTGTTGCATCCCATAATCTCTCTGGTATTGCAACAAGTATTTACTGAGCCATTGCAAACAGGGTCTCTCACTTCATCCATTAGGGAGGCGACTATTACTATCCTACCAAAAAAAGGTAAAGACCCTCTTAAAGTGTCCAGCTACTGCCCTATTTCATTATTGAATGCTGATAGCAAGGTGCTAGCTAAGATACTAGCTAATAGACGTAATCCTCTCCTTTCCAGTTTGATCCACCCATCCCAAGTAGGCTTTGTTAAGGGCCGCTTTAGTGCAGACCATATTAGAGCGTTGGTAAATTTAATCCATAAGGCCCAAACATTATCTTCCCCCGCTGTTGCAATTGCAATAGATTTCGAAAAGGCCTTTGATTCCCTGGAGTGGGACTATGTCCAACAAGTACTTTGCACTATGGGCTTGGGGGCAGGGTTTTGGGCCTGGATTGGGGCAATATATTTATCGCCAGCTGCACGGATACTCACCAATTTGTTGCTGTCTCCCCCATTCATACTGGGTAGGGGTACCCATTAGGGCTGCCCACTTTCCCCACTACTTTTTGTATTGGCAGTAGAACCCCTGGCAGCCGCTATTAGGCAAAATCCTCTAATTTCCAGGGTCCAGGTGGGAACAAGGGCATACCCTACTCTTATGTATGCGGATGACCTGTTGCTCCCTATAGCCAATATCATCACCTCCTTCCCTTCCCTACTGTCCACCTTGTCAGATTTCTCTACATTTATTGAGGGCTCAAGATTAACCAGGCCAAGACGGAGGTCCTACCTTTAAGCTCTAAGTGTACCTCTCAAATGGTTACTCAGCATGGGCTCTGATGGGCCCCGGAGGGGATTACCTACTTGGGCATTACTATCTCTCCTAATCTGCATAAAATCTGGGACCTGAATATGAAACCACTTTTTGCGTCCATTCGTACAGAACTGAACAGATGGAAATATCTTCGACTGTCGCTTGTAGGTAAAATATCCACAATTAAAATGGTCACAGCATCAAAAATTATGTATCTTCTCTCCCACATCCCTTTGAAAATACCCCGTTATTGGTTTACTAAGTTAGACTCCCTGCTGGGATCCTTTTTGTGGGAGGGTAAGAAACCTAGGTACAGTAGAAATAAGCTCAGAGCTCATTGGTCGGAAGGGGGCTGGGGTCTTCCGTGGTTAGAGGGGTATAAATGGGTCTCTCAGATGGCTCAGATGATAAAATGGTTCCTTTTCCCTGAACTCAACTCTCCCCAGTGGCTGGATATGGAAAGAGAGGTATGTCAGCATATTCACTTGGTACTATTGTTATTTAACAATCCCCCTAAGGGCACTCACTCTCATTCTACTATAGGTCCCTCTCTGGAATATTGGGCCAAGGTGCATAAGAAGTTGGGTGCCTCCCCATCTCCTCTAAGACTTACCCCACTATGGGGCAATAATGAGATTACCATCAATAAACAACCAATTGCATGGCCCTCATGGGAACATGGTGGTATCTCATTGCTTTGAGATATGCTCACTCCTGGTACAGATACCCCTAATTTCCTTGAGGGCCTGCAGAGCTCTTATGGGATCTTTCCCAAAGACTTCTGGTGATTCCTTCAAATAAGAAGCACCATCCTTATGTACAGGCATAAGCAGCACCAAGAGCAACACATCTCCCAGGTAGAGTCATGGCTGGCCCTATAAAGAGGACAGTCAAGCCGGGTATATGTGGCCATTCAGAGCACCATCCTGTCCCAAGCAGAGGAATCCAAGCATAAATGGGAGAAAGCACTGCATGCCCCTATTCCGAACCTGATAATTCACTCCTGGTACAGGACTCCTGTAGTCCTCGCCAAGGCAAAGTTGGCTGAGACCGACCTGTGTTGGAGGTGTCAGGAACTCCTAGGTGACCTGTTCCATATACTTTGTTCCTGCAGGCTGATCCAGCCCCTGTGGCAGGCTACCTTTGAGATGGGGTCCAAAATACTTAGGAAGCCTCTGCCTCAGTTCCCTGAGTTGCTGTTATTAGGACTCCGGACCCCGGCCCCTCACCTTCGTCTCTTCGAGTTGAAACTACTCTGACACTCAGTATGCAGGTTAAAAGACCCTACTGTGTAAATGGTGGTCCCAGATTCCCCTCCCTGGGGAGGTACTTACCCATGGCCTGTTGCCAACTGGGCCAGAATATCACATACTGTGACTAATACCCTCTTTAAATATACTGCCCTCTGGACTCCCTTCCTTCTGTTTTTGAAACCTAGGGAGGGAATCGGCTGAATAGGCACAACCATGCTACTATAATCGTCTCCTCTCATGGTGCATTTGGAACAAGTGCTGGAGAGATTGTTACTGAGTTATAGGGGACCCTGCTCTACAGATCACATGGTATAATATCAGTAAAGGATAGCATCTTCTCTGACAATGAAGACTTGTTTGCTTTGTGTGTGTGATCTCTTATATTTTGTAGGTGTAAAGTAGAGGACAGCGGCCCTGGACCTCTCATAATTTCTGATGCTTTGTCAAATACTGCAGAAACTAGCAGGATGGGGCCAGGTGAGATATGTTTGTATGAGTTAGCCATAATGCAATGCACCAACTGCTAATACTTTCAAAGTTAATCTCCAGCTGGATAGGTGTTCTACATCCAGGCACAGAGAACATGGTTTATATACCGTTGCATGGTTCAATGGTGGACCTGCCCCGTTGTATTTGAATCCTCCTCTGTTATGGCTTGCCTTGTCTTCCTTTTATCATTTGACTCCCCTATTACTGCACCATTGTGTTTGTGTTTATATACTTATTTACATGTATTTATATGTTTTTATGATGAATGTTACCCAACCCTGTTCTAACCAGGTCCATCTTGTAAAAGAGCTCTGCTCAATGATGTTCGCCTGGATAAATAAAGATTTTGATTGATTGATTGATTGATATTCAGTTCATTACTAGTTGGCCTGCATGTTCCGTTCTCTGCTTCTACAGACATATGTAACAGTCTGTAAGACCTTTGCAATGCATCCGACTGTTTTAATGTTTGTATAGTCTTAATAAGTCAAATAAATAAAACTTATTAATCACAAAAGAAAACACAATTTAAAAAATAAAAACCAGGAAAAAGATAGTCTACGTGCAGTTCAGTGACCTTTTCTCAGTGGTGGAAGTGTGTGTGTTGGGGGGGCCCTGAGGCATGTAGTTCCTGGAGTGATATTACAAGTCTGCTTCAGTAACAGGAGCAAAATGTGAATGGGCTGCTCCTTTGAAAAATATACTACTCCAAAGGCACTAAACAGAGAAAAGAAAGTGTACAAATTCAACGTATGATGAGGGAATGTTGCCCCAGACAACCAGTTTGGTAGATTTGTGCCTGCAGCAGAGGTGGATAGTTCCCTTAGTGATTTGTTTCCATGTCCAACACTGCAGCAGAAAAATGTCTACACAAAATGCCTAGTGGCATCATAAGAATTTGCAAGAGATGCATGTTCTGGCAATATCCACGGAAATCACTGGCACTGCTCAGTCAAATAAAAGTGCTTTAGCATGTTCTGGAGCAGCCATATTGCATGGACAGCTGTATGTGTTGTTTGCCACCCAGCAATAGTCATGCTAAATGAATGCCACTTCCAGGGTTCTATGTCAGAAAGGTGATCGTTGAATTGCAATCGCAGTTTGGGCGAGTGTACATCGCCAAAAATAAATAACGGCAATGTACACTAGCGGTGACCACAAAACCAGCGATGGGATTCTATAATATGCAAGGGGCTTCACCCCCTGCACTCCCTTTCTTAAGGATTCTCAGCTCCAAGGGGAGTGCATGTCAGGGTGTGTGAGTAAAACTTAATAAAATAATAAAAATCATCTTGATGCAAAAGGTAGACCTCCCCAGAACCAAATCCAGCACCCTCTCAACCTCAACCTGCCACCTTACCCACCACACCACATGGCCAGCTTGGCAGCTGACTGCCACACTACACCCCATATCCCCTCCCTCCCTTTCCATGAGTCACATGGCGTGGTCCCTTCCCCCATACATGTGTATATACACATGCTTCCTGTCGCTGTAGTCGCCAACCCTCATATCCTGTGGCTACCCTGCCAGGTAGCCCAGAACACAGGTGATTTGATTGAGTTACCCTTTTTGCAGTCTCTCAAGGCATGGTCACCCTGTTCACTGGATTCCCACTGCCAGCTGTCTCTATATTTACAGGTTTGCATTTATGTCTCATAGATTACTGCTTTTAAGCTTTGTCTTTAACTATGAATCCTTACTAGAGACATGCTGTATCAAACTGAGAACTGTAATAACATTGACCTTTTCATACAGCTCCCACATCCCCCCTCTTATTCCCTCCGTTTTTAGTCCCATGTCTAACTGTGATGTTATATCTTTGAGTGAGTACATATATATTTATGAACATATGAAAATGCTAGCAGATACAGGCCTTATGGTCTATCTAGTCTGCTCGATTGTGCAGCTAGCCTCTCACCTTGCAGCTGCCCCACCCTACTTCCCCTCTTCACAATTACCCACCCCTCACTCTGTCCCATCCCCTCTTAAAGCTGTATACCATGCTACAGGCTACTACCTCCTCAGGTAGAGCACTCCACCTGTCCACCACCCTCTCTGTGAAATACTGTCTCTTGACTTCCCTCCTGAATCTTCCCTACTCCAATCTCAGCTGGTGCCACCTTGTGACCCTCCCCCTTCTGATCTGGAAAATCCCTTCTGTACTAGTCTTGTTTATCCCCTTTAGGTATTTAAAGGTTTCGATCATGTCCCTGCTATCCCTTCTCGCCACCAGGGTATACATGCTCGGCTTGTCCAGCCTCTCCTTATAGGAGTATCCCTCTAATCCCTGATCATCTTTGTCACTCTACAGTGTCCACTCTCCAGCAATCTGCTGTCCCTCTTCAGGAATGGGTCCCAGAACAGCACGCAGTATTCCAGGTGCGGCCTGACCAGTAACCTGTAAGGGGCCAGATCACCTCCCTATTTCTAGAGGAGATTCCCCTCACTATGCACCCCAGCCTTCTGTTGGCTTTCACTGCCACCTTTCTGCACTGAGCTGAGTTATTCATACTCCCCGTTATTCATACTCCAGCTGTACCCCCTCAAGCTGATAGCTCCTCCCCAGTTCTTCACCGCGAAGTGCAAAACCTTTCACTTACTGGCATTAAACCCCAACTGCCATGCCTCCGACCATTCCTGTAGCCTAGTCAGGTACCTGACCCTACACTTCTTCAGTGAATTCTGAACATAAGTATTTGTTCACTATTGCCGCCTTTTCCAGGTCTCCCTCCTTACACTTCACTGTATCCTCGCTGAGCCTTACAATCCCCCCCTGGCTTTTCTTCACTATACCCACTACTCTTCCCTCAGTCTGCACCTTGCGCTCCTTACAGCCTTCCCCACTTCCCTTAGATTCCTTAGGTACACCTCCCTGTATTCCTGCCTTTCAGTCTCCTTATATTTCCTGAAACCTGCCCTTTGGCCCTTACTTTGTCTGCCATGTCTCTCGAGAAATATAATGGTGTCCTCCTTCTCTTGCCTTGGTTTGTCACCTCCTCTATGACTCCCTTTAGGTGTTCCTACTGTTCCCCAATTCCCCCTCCTATCTGCCTCCTCACCAGGGCCTGTTTGACACAACTCCCCATTGTAACAGAATCCACCCTCCTAAAATCTAAGACCTTTGCCTTTGTATGACAAGACTGTCTCTGTCCCTATGAGTTTTTCACCGGATCCCAGTTGATCATCCACCTGGATGTCTGTGATTCCATCCCTTTTGGACAGTACTACATCCAGAATCACCCTGTCTTTGGTGGGATCAATCACTAGCTATCTGAGGCCTTCCCCCTATAGGGAATCTGGGATGTCTTGGCTCCTGGTTGAAGCAGCTGCTGGGATGGTCCAATTCACGTTTGAGATATTGAAATCACCATGCTGTAATACCTCACCTTGTGTTGCCATCTCATGAATTTGATCCCTTAGATCCCTATCCACCTCCTCCCCCTGTGCTGAAGACCTGTAGACCTCCCCTGCACAGATTGTTGTGTCATTGCCTGGCTCAAGGGTAACCCACAGTGCCTCAGCCTACCCCTGTCTACCCAGTACCTCTGTTGCCTTTATACCTTCCCCGACATACATGGCCACCCCAACCCCCATACTCTCCTTATTCTCTTGAATAGAGCATACCCAGGTACATTAACATCCCAGCCATGATTTGCAGTGTACCAAGTCTCTGTTATTGCTGCTATGTCCAGGTCTGCCTCTACTAACAATGCTTCCAGGTCTGGAATTTTATTCCCCAAGTTGAAAGCATTTGTAAGCATAGTCTTCTATGTCTGCTGCCGATCTGCACCCTACTCGTGCCTTTGCTCCATGTCTTCTTTCCCTCCCCCAAAGCTCCTTTTTATGTTGCTTTCCTACTTCTGCCTTTCCTTTTATGTCTGATCTAGTTGTTTTTTTCTGCATCTTGCCTTCCTGCTTCTCATTTCTGACTTCTCAGTCTTATGGTGGTGGGCTGTTAGAGTCTCCCTGCTCCTGTGTGCTCCCCCCATGGCTAATAAACCTAAATATAGATTGGGACATGGGTGTGGAAATGTCAGCTAGTGACCGGAATTGTGGTTGGCAGGTTAAGAGAGGTTGGTTGGAGAGAGGGCTTGAAGTCAGGACTATCTGCAAGGTGACACTGACATTGAGAGAACTGCAGTTGCAGACTGGCTGGTAATTGTAGATGACAGATCTATTAGAATACTTTCATTTACAATCTGACAAACATTTCAAGACAAGTAAACACCTAATCCATAGAAAATTGTGTTTGTCTAACTACCATCAGTGTACAATATATCATGGCCCTCATATTCAAAAGAGACGTGCTGCCCATCTCAGCAGAAAAGGGAGATGTGCCGTGCATCCCCAATAATGTTCCGCAGCGTGATATTCAAACGGGTAGAATGCTCCAGCCGCAAGGGACTGGGCCAGAGCATATAATGATGTATGCAGTGCAGGAAGAGGGGCATTCCTATTAATGTGCCATGCATTAGCTTATTCATTGGGAATGCTCCCCGCAAGGACAAGGACTGTGTCGTGCAAAGATCGACCGTGAAAACTTTTGTTTACAAACTCAGCGCAGATGTCAGCGCTTTTTTCTGATGATGTCAGAGTTTAGTGAAGCTGGTTTAGTGGCTAATTTGCTAGCTCCTGCTCACTTGAGGGTCCAGTTTCAGGGTAAGATGGATTTCTTTGATGATATTGATTCTGCTAGAGCATTGTATGAAAACAATGTTAAGATACCAGATGATATAGGCTCTGACCTTGAAGAGGATGATAAAGATTGTACAGAATATCATCCAGTGAATATATAAAATACTGACTTTGAGTTATTCTCTCTTTAGGATGAAATTATGATTGGATGCATACCTCTCAACCTTTTTTCCCCCAAATGTGGTACATTGCCTCTCAAAATGTGGAACAAATGAGCAAAATGTGGAACACTTAATCAAATCTTTACCTAGGAGGCTCAGAACACTGTTAAAAAGTTTACATTTATGTTCAGAATGTCTGTTATTAATTGAATAATATATGTTTTGCATCATTTACTATAGATTTTTGCTTTAAAATGTCAATACTGAATGTGGAAAAAGTCCTCACAATGTGGAACAGGGAGCTTTTGTGCAGTAAAATGAGGAACGTTCCTCGTAATGTGCTACAGTTGAGAGGTATGATTGGATGTTTCTCTTTATTGACTGACTATGTTTGGGACTCAGTGGAGGAGGGAAGGGTAATTGGATTTAAAGGCTAATTTATGATATGTATTGATTTAAGACTGGGATGTAAAAGCTTGGAGCACATTCAAAGTTAAAGGTTATAATTTGGAATTTAAGATTAAGCTTCAAGAACTTTTCTTTTGTCTTGTTAAACCCCCTAAAAACAAAAAACTATTTTTGTGATTTATTAAGTTTATGCTCTTTATGTATTAATTGTTTCTTAATGTGTGCTAATCGATGGGAATATATGTTGTTGTTTTTATTTTTTATCTTAAGGAATAAAACTAATAAAGTATAAAACCAAAAAAGCAGGCCTAACCCTGCTGACCACCCGCAGGCAGGCCGTGGAAGAGTAGGAATCCACACAGCAGCCCGCCTGCCTCAGCAGTCCAGTGGAAACTGCCTCCCAGCCACTACCCCAGTGCGAACATAAATCCCCTGCTGAACCATCCCATGCTCAATCCCTGCCAAGACACAGGCATGAACCAACCCCATATTCCATAGTGCAGGGTCCCTTCCCCAATCAATGGCACATCGCCCCCCTGGAGCCATTCCTGGTTTGAAGCAACACACCACCCCCCACTCGGCACCACTCCCAGTCCAATGCATCCTCCTAGCACTAACACATCCTCAGTCCCTTATGGCACTTCCGCTGGAACCACCCCGGCCCCATCCCCAACGTTACTTGTGCCAGTGCACATCCCCCAACCAGTATTGCCGTAGTGAAGTGGCCCTCCCACCACATCAGGATCGGATGCCCCAGACCCCGCTCCTCCCCCCACGACCCACCCAGAGCCGGTGACTGGCTCAGCCCACTGCACATCAGCATGGCCAGCTGCCAACTGAATAGTCACAGCAGTGCACTGTACTTAAAATGCATTCATACAATGAGCGCGAGCTTTGTACAGTACACTGCTGTGACAATTCAGTCGGCGGCTGGCCCTGATGGTGTGTGGAGGGCTGAATCAATCACTGACTCTGGGTGGGTCGGGGAGAGGGAGCAGTGTTTCCATTGGGGGGTTCGGTCCTGACTGGGTGGGGGAGCCACTACTCTATGAAAAAGGGATAAGGGAGTTCGTTGTGTTTGTGTTTGGGGATTGGGGATGGGAGGGGGTACCACTAGAGTATGGAAAATGGGATGGGACTAGTGTACGTATTTCTTGGAGACTGGGGCAGGGAAAGCAGGTACTGCTTGACAACCAGGGCTGGCAGGGGTACTGCTATTCATTCATATCATGACCAGGGCTGGGAGGGAGGTACCGCAACCTTATAGATACTGGCTCGAGGTGTTGTCATACACCAATCAGGGATCGGTGTGTCCATAGTTGGGCCAATGAGCGGATGTCGTGGCAGGGTTGGGGGGCTCTACACTATGGAAATGGCACGGGTTGTGTTCTGTTGGTCTCAGTGATCATTGTTGGGGTGGGCTCTGCACTTGTCAGGACGGGGTGGGTGCTTCATTGTGCTTCTGTGATGTGGGTGGGGGCTGACCCAGCACATCCAGCCGGGTGCAGCTATGCTAATGAGCCCATAATGGGCATGCATGAGGCCCATGTGTGCCATGCATGCCTAATGAGCTCATTACCATATGCTGGCTGAATATCGCCCTTGGGGGAAAGGCTCCCTGCAGGGCGTCCACGATGTCTCTTCACCTGGCTGTTGCTGCAGCATGGTTGCTCTAGTTGACATCTGGCAGATTGAAGTCTCCCACCAGCAGCATTTCCCCTTTAGCAGTCATTCTATGGATGTCTTCTACAAGTACCCTATCCAGTTCTTCCCCTTGTGCAGGAGGTCTGTAGAGCACTCCAGTGTGAATAGCAATGCCATTTCCCCATCTCCAAGGTGCTGCACAGTGCTTCCACCTCTTCCTGCATTCCATGTCTTTTGTTTGCTTTAATTCCCTCCCTGATGTAGATAGCCCCTCCTCCTCCCCACTCCCTTTTTACCCACCCTGCCCGTCCTGAATAGAGTGTAACCTGTTACGGCTACATCCCAGTCATGGTTTCACATGAACCATGTTTCAGTGACAGCGGCATTGTTTAGGTGTCCTTCAGCCATCAAGGCCACTAGGTCTGGGATTTAATGTCCCAAGCTTCAGGTATTTACGCATACGGCCTTCCAATTTCTGCTGCTGTCTCTTGTAATGGTTCCCTTCCCCATGTCTTTCCTCCATATCCCTCCTGTCCTTTCATCCATGTTGCCTTTTTCCTGTCTTGTTAACAGTTTTACTCTTGGGCATCTCTGGTGATTTCTCAACCTTAGGTTCCTCTCTGCTGACATAGTATTTTTGGGGGGGGGCTGTTTGCTTCACTCTGCCTGCTGCTGCCACCCTCCTTGGCTGGTTTAAATGCTTGCCGATGTAACACTGAAACCTCTCCCTGAGGATCTTAAATCCCCCCCTGGATAAAAGCAGGTCATCACTCCTGTATAGGCCTGCATCCCTCCAGGTGGACCCCCAATCCCCAATGAAGCCAAATCACTCCACTGCACACCAGCCCTTCAGCCATGCATTGAACCTCTTGGTGTGGAGTACCCTGTCCTCCCCCTTGCCATTGACGGGCAACACCCCCTAACGGGTTACAGAGCTTGCTACCTAACACTACTCCTCAACTCATTGAACCTCTCCTGCACTACCCTCACCTCATCACTAGCCAGGTCATTTGTTCCCAGGTGGATACGGAAGTCTGGTGTCCCCTCCCGTCCTACTGCTCCAGCGATCCTGAAGATGTGCTTTCCATCCCTCCAAGCCACAGCACTGGGTAGGCACTTCACCCCCCCCAATGACCGAGTCTACCACCTGCAGTTGCTTCCTCCTCTACCTCTGGAATCCTATGCCCTTCCAGGGTCTCCTCCTCCTCTAGCATCCTATGCCCCCCCGGGGTCTCCGCTATGGAGGCCCTCCACACCCTCCTGGGCCACCGCTGTGGATGCCTCACTGGGGTAGTCCTGCCCTGCTAGAGCAGCAACGATGTTATGGAGTGGAACTGTAGGAGGGGTGTGCCTCTTCCCCACCTCCCTCACCCTTTCTGAGCCCACCATAGTCCAGCCACTACTTGACAACAGTTGAGACAGTGGGGGCAAACTTGGTGATCCAAGGGTGGGGAAGTGGTTTCCTGAAACCTAGTCAATGCAGTCTTGAGATGAGCCACCTCTGCCCTCAGCCCAGAGAGGTACCTGCAGATGTGATGGCACTGCAGCCTCCAGAAAGTCTCCCTAAAGACTGCCTCCCCACAGCCACTGCTCGGCACCACTCCTATCCTGTCTGCTTGTATCTTTTTTTATATCCTTCTTCTTATGTCCTCCTCCCTTTTCTACTGTCCTGCGTTGTCCACTTTCAGTTATTACAAGTTCTGTTGGGAATCTGTTCTCTGCAAATGGGCTATTGTCAACTTCCCTGCCATTGATGCTCCTGTTGCTTATCTGTGGTCCCTCTCCTTCCCCTTCTATTAGACATATAGTGCACAAATATTGGTTTAGGAACTCTGCTTTGTCGTAGTCTCCTTCCACACATTCTCCTCCTTAATCTTACAATCCTTCCGTTGTGTTTTTCTCCTGTCACTCACATCCCTGAGGAATGGTTTGCCCACTTTCTTAACTGCCTGGGGTACTGTCTCCTCCATTTGGGCCTTTGCACACCTGACTACTTTACCTGCCTCTCTTCTTAGCCTGATGCACTTCCTTGTCCTCCTCCATCTGTGTCTCTTTGTACCTCCTAAATGCTGAGATATTTGCCCTTACCCTCCCCAACACCTCCTTTGAGCAGCATAATGGTCTTTTTTCCCTCTTGCTTTGGCTCATTTGCCTAATGAAGAGGGTTATTGCCTTCAGTATAGCTCTTTTTTAGTTTCCTCAACATGATCTTGACTTCACACAAGTACCCCGCTCCTATCAGGGCATCCCTGAGGCATTCCTCCATCTTTGTGAACTCGACCCTCCTGACATGAAGGACTGTCTTTGCATGGTTTGACTCAGCTACTGTTGCTCTATGGAACCACACAATTCAGTGATCCCTGGTCCCCAAGTGGTCACCCACTGTGACATCTGCAGTACTGCCCCCACTGGTGAGTACTAGGTGCAATAGTGCTCACTCACATGTGGGTACTGTTACCAATGGCTTGAAAAACTCCCCCTGCAGGGAGTCCAGGAAATCTCTGTTCCAAGCTGGAGATGTAGGTGGGACTCTCCAATCCACATGTGGCACACTGGAGTCTCCCACCAGCAGCATCTACCCCTTAGTTGCTACTTTATGGCTGGCTTACACTTGATCCCTTCCAAACTCCTTGCCTAGTGCTGGAGATCTGTAGATCACCCCAGTACAAATACCAGCTCCATTTCTCCATTCTGTAGTGACCCATGTTGCCTCTGCCCCCCCATTTCAGATGCTTTTATGCCATCACTCATGTAAAAAGCCACCCCTACTCCTACTTACACACACTGTCCTTCCTGCAAAATGTGTTGCCTGGTATGGTTATATCACAGTCATGATCATCATTGCACCATGTCTCAGTAATAGCGGCCATGCCCACATCAGCCTCTGCCATTAGGTCTGAGATCTTACTTCCCAGACTGGGAGCACTTGCGCACATATTCTGCTACAACCCCCTCCTGTTAGCCACACTGTTTTCCCCATTGCGTTGTCTCCTTCCCTCCTAATCCATTTTTTTGCTTATGTACTTTTTTGTACTGTTTTCAGCCATCTCTGGGGTTTGCCTTTCCATGGGGTTCTGTCTATGCACCACTTCCACCGGAGGGGGCCTTTTATTTCCCTTGCTGTTGCCTGGCAACCTGCTCAAGTAGTTTACATGTTAGCTAATGGTGTTTTCAACTCATTCTTTGAGGACCTAGGTCCCCCTCCCGGACAGATGCAGGCCACATCCCCAGTACAGGTCCATAGCCTTCCAGGTAGGGGTCGGCAGACCGACTCACGATAAATCAGAACCCCCCCCGGATCCAATGCAGTCAAGTGGTTATATGAACTGAGTCCGGGTCTGTCGACCACAAGTCCTCTACCAAACAAACCCACCATTGTGTGTACCTGGTGGAGTGAAGAATGGCACTGGACTGGAGGTGGAGAGATGGAGCATTTTTTTTCAGGAGCCTGGTCGGCATGTCACATGATCCCCATCCAGTTAGTCATGTGCCACCAGGCTCCTTGCACTGCATCCCTTTTCCTGATGCACGAACAGCCACAGACATAATTATTAACTGGGGGGCACGTGTGCTGCATGAGTGAGCGAGCCCATCACTGGCTCATGAATGAGTGGGACCACTGCATAGCAAGGCAGAGATTCTAGAACTCTATTGGCCATCTAGCCAGACTGACATCGTGGCAGCCTATAGCTGAATGAATGAATGCTGTCTGTGTCAAACCTGGCTATTGGGCTATGCAGTGGGTGGGTGGAGCAGGAGCTTGGCTGCACTAGTCTGGTCATTGGGTTAGAGAGGTGCCATTTGCCACTGAAACATCAGAGAGAGCAGATGTGTGTGTGTCTGTCTCTTGAACTGTTGGTCTTTACTTCTCATCTGATTATAATACATCACTACTGTTTTGTGACTGTGTTGTGCTGCTTGCTAAAAAAACAAGCATTTTAAGTTGGGGATAAAACTGAAAAGTAAATGGAGAGGATGGGAGGGAGGTGGGGGAAGGGAGAGAAGAAGATCAAGGTGTCATGGGGCTGGCTAGGGCATGGGGCATCTCTGCAAGGAACGGACCAATGTACATCTCACACTCTTCTTTTTCTACAGTACTACCGAACACCTGACCAAAAGCTGAAAAGTAAGAAGTTAAAAAAGCTGAAAAGAAAAAAAATAAGAAGCTGTATATATGAACTACTACTACTATCTTTAATCTACAGTACTACTAAAACTAAAGAATCCCAAAAGCTAAAATAGAAAAAAAATATGTTAATTGAAGTTGTACTACTACTATTACTACAGTCTACTACTATCTTATCTACAGTACTAAATTAAATCAAACTAACGTGAATCCCAAAACCTGAAAAGAAAGAGTAAAAACCTAGCTGAAAAGAAAGAAAATCATAACACAGTAGTAACACAAGGGTGGTGTACGGCTGTGAGGGCAAAACCTGAACTGAGTGGGCATTGGAATTCGGGAACAACTGAGAGGACTACATACATCTGCAGTATTGCAAAAGTTGAGAAATATTTCCTTGTGTGTATTAAAAAAAAAAATAGGTACTGTGGTGGAAGAGGGAGTGTGGCTGTGAGGGCGAACCTGTACTGAGTGGGCAGAGGAAATTTGGAACAAATGACAGGGCTACATACATGTCCGGTATTGCAACAAACAGTTGAGAAATGTTTCCTTGTGTGTAATAAAAAAATGCTAGGCACAGTGGTGGAAGGGGGAGTGTGGATGTGAGGGCGAACCTGTACTGAGCCACATTGGAACTTGGGAACCACTGAGAGAACTACATACATCTGCGGTATTGCAACAGTTGAGAAATATTTCCTTGTGTGTAATAAAAAAAAAACTAGGTACAGCAGTGGAAGGGGGAGAGTGGCTGTGAGGGTGAGCCTGTACTGATTGGGCATTGGAACTTGGGAACAACTGAGAGGACTACATACATACATCTGTGGTATTGCAAGCAAAAGCTAAGAAATATTTCCTTGTGAGTAATAAAAAAAAGCCTAGGTACTGCGGTGGAAGGGGGAGTGTGGCTGTAAGGACGAACCTCTACTGAGTGGGCACTGAACCTTGGAAAAAACTGAGAGGACTACATGCATCTGCGGGATTGCAACAGTTAAGAAATATTTCCCAGTGTGTAATAAAAAAAACCTAGGTACTGTGTTGGAAGGGGGAGTGTGGCTGTGAGGGCAAACCTGTACTGAGTGGGCATTGGAACTTGGTAACAACTAAGAGGACTACATACATCTGCAATATTGCAAAAGTTGAGAAATATTTCCTTGTGTGTATTAAAAAAAAACATAGGCACTGTGGTGGAAGGGGGAGTATGGCTGTAAAGGCGAACATGTACTGAGTGGGCATTGGAACTTGGGAACAAAGGAAAGGACTACATACATACATCTGTGATATTGCAAGCAACAGTTGAGAAATATTTCCTTGTGTGTAAGAAAAAAAATAGGTACTGTGGTGGAAGGGGGAGTGTGGCTGTGAGGGCGAACCTGTATAGAGTAGGCATTGAAACTTTGGAACAACTGAGAGGACTACAAATATCTGTGGTATTGCAACAGTTGAGAAATATTTCCTTGTGTGCATTAAAAAAAACATAGGTACTATGGTGGAAGGGGGAGTGTGGCTGTGAGGGTGAACCTGTACTGAGTGGGCATGGGAACTTGGGAACAACTGAGAGGACTACATACTTACATACATCTGTGGTATTGTAAGCTACAGTTGAGAAATATTTCCTTTTGTGTAATAAAAAAAAACCTAGGTACTGTGGTGGAAACGGGAGTGTGGCAGTGAAGGTGAACCTATACTGAGTGGACATTGGAACTTGGGAACAACTGAGAGGACTACATACATCTGTGGTATTGCAATGGTTGAGAAATATTTCCTGGTGTGTATTAAAAAATACATAGGTACTGTGGTGGAAGAGGGAGTGAGGCTGTGAGGGTGAACCTGTACTGAATGGGCAGAGGAAATTGGGAACAACTGAGAGGACTATATACATCTGCGTATTGCAACAGTTGAGAAATATTTCCTTGTGGGTAATAAAAAAAAACTAGGTACTGTGGTGGAAGGTGGAGTGTGGCAGTGAAGGTGAACCTATACTGAGTGGGCAGAGGAAATCTGGAACAACTGAGAGGGCTACATACATCTGAGGTATTGCAAGAACCAGTTGTGAAATATTTCCTTGTGTGTAATAAAAAAAATCTATGTACTGCAGTGGAAGGGGGAGTGTGGCTGTGAGGGCAAACCTGTACTGAGCAGGCACTAGAACTTGGAAACAACTGAGAGGACTGTATACATTCATACATCTGTGGTATTGCAAGCAACAGTTGAGAAATATTTCCTTCTATGTAATAAAAAAAAACCTAGGTACTGTGGTGGAAGGCGGAGTGTGGCTGCGAGGGTGAACCTGTACTGAGTGGGCATTGGAACTTGGGAACAACTGAGAGGACTACATACACACATACATCTGTGGTATTGCAAGCAACAGTTGAAAAATATTTCCTTTTGTGTAATAAAAAAAACCTAGGTACTGTGGTGGAAGGGGGAATAAGGCTGTGAGGGTGAGCCTGTAGTGAGTGGGCACTGGAACTTGGGAAAAACAGAGGACTTCATACATAAATAAATCTGTGGTAATGCAAGCAAGAGTTGAGAAATATGTCCTTGTGTGTATTAAAAAAAAACCTAGGTATTGCGGTGGAAGGGGAATGTACCTGTGAGGGCGAACCTGTACTGAGTGGGCATAGGAACTTGGGAACAACTGAGAGGACTACATACATCTGTTGTATTGCAACAGTTGAGAAATATTTCCTGGTGTGTATTAAAAAAAACATAGGTACTGTGGTGGAAGAGGGAGTGTGGCTGTGAGGGTGAACCTGTACTGAATGGGCAGAGGAAATTGGGAACAACTGAGAGGACTATATACATCTGCGTATTGCAACAGTTGAGGAATATTTCCTTGTGGGTAATAAAAAAAAACTAGGTAATGTGGTGGGAGAGGGAGTGAGGCTGTGAAGGTGAAAATATATTGAGTGGGCAATGGAACTTGGGAACAACTGAGAGGACAACATACATCTGCGGTATTATAACAGTTGAGAAATATTTCCTTCTGTGTAATAAAAAAAAAATATGTACTGCGGTGGAAGGGGGAGTGTGGCTGTGTGGGCAAGCCTGTACTGAGTGGGCATTGGAACTTGGGAACAACTGAGAGGACTACATACATACATACATCTGTGGTATTGCACTCAACAGTTGAGAAATATTTCCTTGTGTGTAATAAAATAAAAACCTAGGTACAGCTGTGGAAGGGGCAGTGTGGCTGTGAGGGCGAACCTGTACTGAGTGGGCATTGGAATTTGGGAATAACTGAAATGACTACATTCATCTGCAGTATTGCAACAGTTGAGAAATATTTTCTTGTGTGTAGTAAAAAAAAAAAACAAGTACTGTGGTGGAAGGAGGAGTGTGGCTGTGAAGGTGAACCAATACTGAGTGGGCAGAGGAAATTGGAAACAGCTGAGAGGACTACATGCATCTGCTTATTGCAACAATTGAGAAATATTTCCTTGTGTGTAATAAAAAAACCTAGGTACTGTGGTGGAAGGGGGAGTGTGGCTGTGAGGGCGAACCTATACTGAGCGGCCAAAGGAAATTTGGAACAACTGAGAAGGCTACATACATCTGTGGTATTGCAAGAACAAGTAGTAAAATATTTCCTTGTGTGCTATAAAAAAAACCTGGGTACTGTGGTGGAAGGGGGGAGTGTGGCTATGAGGGTGAACCTGTACTGAGTCTCATTGGAATTGGGAACAACTCAGAGGACTACATACATACATGCATCTGTGGTATTGCAAGCAACAGTCGAAAAATATTTCCTTGTGTCTAATAGAAAAACAAAATTACATACTGCGGTGGAAGGAGGAGTGTGGCTGTGAGGGCAAGCCAGTACTGAGTGGGCATTGGAAATTGGGAACAACTGAGAGGACTACATACATCTGTTGTATTGCAACAGTTGAGAAATATTTCCTGGTGTGTATTAAAAAAAACATAGGTACTGTGGTGGAAGAGGGAGTGTGGCTGTGAGGGTGAACCTGTACTGAATGGGCAGAGGAAATTGGGAACAACTGAGAGGACTATATACATCTGCGTATTGCAACAGTTGAGGAATATTTCCTTGTGGGTAATAAAAAAAAACTAGGTAATGTGGTGGGAGAGGAAGTGTGGCTGTGAAGGTGAAAATGTATTGAGTGGGCAATGGAACTTGGGAACAACTGAGAGGACAACATACATCTGCGGTATTGCAACAGTTGAGAAATATTTCCTGGTGTGTAATGAAAAAAAAAACTAGGTACTGCGGATGAAGTGGGAATGTGGCTGTGAGGGCAAACCTGTACTGAGTGGGCATTGGAACTTGGGAACAACTGAGAGGACTACATACATATATATGTCTGTGGTATTGCAAGCAACAGTCGAGAAATTTTTCCTTGTGTGTAGTAAAAAAAAAAAACTAGGTACTGTGGTGGAAGCGGGAGTGTGGCAGTGATGGTGAACCTATACTGAGCGGGCAGAGGAAATCGGAAACAACTGAGAGGATTACAGTTCATATATCTGTGGTATTGCAATATTCAGAAATATTTCCTTGTGTGTATTAAAAAACATAGGTACTGTGGTGGACGGAGTAGTGTGGCTGTGACCGCAAACCTGTACTGAGTGTGTTGAGGAAATTGGGAACAACTAAGAGAACTACATACATGTACGTATTGCAACAACTGAGAAGTATTTCCTTGTGTGTAATAAAAAAAACTAGGTACTGTGGTGGAAGGGGGAGTGTGGCTGTGAGGGCGAACCTGTACTGAGTGGGCAAAGGAAATTTGGAACAGCTGAGAGGACTACGTACATCTGCAGTACTGCAACAGTTGAGAAATATTTCCTTGTGTGTAATAAAAAAAAACTAGGTACTGTGGTGGAAGGGGGAGTGTGGGTGAACCTATACTGAGTGGGCAGATGAAATTTGGAACAACTGAGAGGGCTACATACATCTGCAGTATTGCAAGAACCAGTTGTGAAATATTTCCTTGTGTGTAATAAAAAAAATCTAGGTACTTCGGTGGAAGGGGGAGTGTGGCTGTGAGGGCAAACCTGTTCTAAGTGGGCAGAGGAAATTGGAAACACCTGAGAGGACTTCATATATCTGCGTATTGCAACAATTGAGAAATAATTCCTTGTGTGTAATAAAAAGCCTAGGTACTGTGGTGGAAGGGGGAGTGTGGCTGTGAAGGTGAACCTATACTGAGTAGGCAGAGGAAATCTGGAACAAATGAGAGGGCTACATACATGTGCGGTATTGCAAGAAACAGTTGAGAAATGTTTCCTTGTGTGTAATAAAAAAATGCTAGGTACAGTGGTGGAAGGGGGAGTGTGGCTGTGAGGGCGAACCTGTACTGAGCCACATTGGAACTTGGGAACAACTGAGAGAACTACGTACATCTGTGGTATTGCAACAGTTGAGAAATATTTCCTTGTGTGTATTAAAAAAAACTTAGCTATTGTGGTGGAACAGGAAGTGTGGCTGTGAGGGCGAACCTGTACTGAATGGGCAGAGGAACTTGGGAGTAACTGAGAGGACAACATACATCTGCGGTATTACAGCAGTAGAGAAATATTTCATTGTGTATGTAACCCCTAGGTGGCGCTATCCCAAGGGCTACTACCCCTGCCTGCTTAACTACTAACAGGTTGAGGGGCCTAGATCCAATGGCGGGTGCCTCCACCCAGAGGTCGGGGTTTGCAGTAGTTAAACTAACTTGGCCACAGCCCTCTAGGACACTGTAACCCCCCCCCTTTCTTCCCACTAGTGGCCCACACAATGCATCAGGAATATCTTCACAATGTACACTTATCCCCAGGACTGGCTCCATAGACTGGACCCCGGGGACCCCCTGCAAAACAAGATGATGCAGTGCAGAAGCCACAGAACAATAGTTTAACATAAACGAATACCTCAGACAGTGTAACTTTGCTGAAACAAACAAATCTGATTTATTTAGGGGGATATAACAAGGATAGGGGGAATCAGATTAATTCGGTTAAACACATTAATAATCACAGTACTGTGCACATATTTCAGAGTCCCCAATGTCCCAAATGTCACTCTTACTGGGTACCCAGGCAATAAGAGGCTAGCCTATTTGGTGCAGCTGGTTGGGGCCCTGTGATGGAAAAAACACTTGCACAATACCCAATTGTAATCCAGAGCTGGATGGCTCAATTCATGAAGAAATGAAAAAAGCAACCATTTGATGACACACTTGCAATTCGACAAACAGATGGCAGGGAACTACCCTGCTTTGTACTCACAACTCAATGCTGAGAACTGGATGGAAGGCAGATTGTCCTGGATTGCCAGGAGGAGCAGACCATGTGGACAAGGTCCTTGTGACTGGACCCCACTGCAGTTTAAAGCAAATGGATGTAGTCTGGCTTAAACTGGGGTTTACTTCCAGCTTCATGCACTCTGTTCACTGTACAGGGATTTGGAAACACGATTCTCACAAGCACTACACACATTTATATGTAAAAGGAAGTACTATACCAGGCAGGCTGCTTCTCTATCCCGATTGCAATAACTGCACAATACCCGGGAGAACACACAGCAGATTCAGTTCCTGGCAGACCGAGCGCGATTCAACAATTTTTCCAGTCTTCTACAGGGTGAGCCTGGTTTCATCAAATCTGGTGCTTCTTTCTCCTTACAACTCTGATTCAGTCCACACTGACACTCACAATCAGCTGCAGGTCGAACTTTGGGGCCCCACACGAGCTTCCCGCACGAAAACTCAATGGCACAGGAGCACGGAGCTCCTTTCCCCATCACAGTCACAACTCAACTGAGCTTTCCAGTAGACAGAGCTGGGCATTTCCTTTGAGTTCCTCCCAGTTCAGTTGGCTGGTTTGGCTATTTTGGCTGTCACTCACAGTAAAATTCCCCCTGTTGGTGGAAAAAAGGCGCCAAAGTTAAAACTACATTTCCCAGAGTCACTGCCCTTACAATCCCCTTACAGCAGGTTCCAGAGGAGAGTCCAAGTTCTGATTCGCCCAGAGCAGGCTCCATTTTAAAGGATCCCCACCATGATTGGTCCAATTCAGCAGTTCAGAACCAACATGAGGGAGCTTGCTCTGCACTGTCCTTGCTACAAGAAAGCAGGTTAAATCAAACTGCATTTTCATTATTACTCTAACAGGTTACAAGCAAACAATTACATCTTTAAAGAGTGCTCCTTCTGCCCACTTAGAGATGGCAGAAACGGTGCAATTTGGCAGTAGCTCGAGCGGGACTCAAGCAGGAAAACACACAGTCCCCCCATACAAACTAATTATGTCTGCAAGCAGACAGCTCTTAAAGAGATAGTACCACTGGCTCTAAAAGCACTCACAGATAAATGGCTTAAACGCCAAACACCATTCAGGCTTGGGGCATTCAAGCAAGCTCCTGGAAGACTTTTTGGGAACCCCCATTTGTAGAGGGTTGCATGTGAAATAAAAAAAAACCTAGGTACTGCGGTGGAAGGAGGAGTGTGACTGTGAGAGCGAACCTGTACTGAATGGGTATTGGGACTTGGGAACAACTGAGAGGACTACATACATAAATATATCTGTGGTATTGCAAGCAACAGTCTAGAAATAGTTCCTTGTGTGTAATAAAAAAAACTATGTACTGCGGTGGAAGGGGAAGTGTGGCTGTGAGGGCAAGCCTGTACTGAGTGGGCATAGGAACTTGGGAACAACTGAGAGGACTACATACATACATCTGTGGTATTGCAAGCAACAGTTGAGAAATATTTCCTTGTGTGTAATAAAAAAAAACTAGGTACAGCGGTGGAAGGGGAAGTGTGGCTGTGAGGGCAAACCTGTACTGAGTGGTCATTGCAACTTGGGAACAATTGAGAGGACTAGAACCATCTGCAGTATTGCAACACTCGAGAAATATGTCCTTGTGTGTAATAAAAAAAAATCTAGGTACTGTGGAGAAAGGAGGAGTGTGGCTGTGAAGGTGAACCTATACTGAATGGGCAGAGGAAATTTGGAACAACTAAGAGGGCTACATACATCTGCGGTATTGCAAGAACCAGTTGTGAAATATTTCCTTTTGTGTAATAAAAAAATGTAGCTACTGTGGCGGAAGGGGGAGTGTGGCTGTGAGAGCGAACCTGTCCTGAGTCACACTGGAACTTGGGAACAACTGAGAGGACAACAAATATACATCTGTGGTATTGCAAGCAACAGTTGAGAAATATTTCCTTGTGTGTAAATACAAAAAAACTAGGTACAGGGGTGGAAGGGGGAATATGGCTGTAAGGGGAAATCTGTACTAAGTGGGCATTGGAGCTTGGGAACAACTGAGAGGACTACATATATACATACATTTGTGGAATTGCAAGCAACAGTTGAGAAATAGTTCCGTGTGTGTAATAAAAAAAAAAACTAGGTACTGTGGTGGAAGTGGGAGTGTGGCTGTAAGTGTGAACCTATACTGAGTGGGCATTGGAACCTGGGAACAACTGAGAAGACTACATACATCTGTGGTATTGCAACAGTTGAGAAACATTTCATTGTGTGTAACAAAAAAAAAAATAGCTACTGCGGATCAAGGGGGAGAGTGGCTGTGATGGCAATCCTCTACTGAGTGGGCACTGGAACTTGGGAACAACTGAGAGGACTCCATACATACATAAATCTGTGGTATAGAAAGAAACGTTGAGAAACATTTCCTTTTGTGAAATAAAAAAAACTAGGTACTGCTGTGGAAGGCGGAGAGTGCCTGTGAGGGCGAACCTGTACTGAGTGGGCATTGGAATTTGGGAATAACTGAAACGACTACATTCATCTGCGGTATTGCAACAGTTGAGAAATATTTCCTTGTTTATAATTAAAAAAAAAGACTAGGTACTGTGGTGGAAGGGGGAGTGTAGCTGTGAAGGTGAAACTAGACTGAGTGGGCAGAGGAAATTGGAAATAGCTGAGAGGATTACGGTTCGTATATCTCTGGTATTGCAATATTCGGAAATATTTCCTTATGTGTATTAAAAAAAACATAGGTACTGTGGTGGAAGGGGTAGTGTGGCTGTGAAGGCAAACCTGTACTGAGTGGACTGAGGAAATTGAGAACAACTGAGAGGACTACATGCATCTGCATATTGCAACAACTGAGAAATATTTCCTTGTGTGCAATAAAAAAACCTAGGTACTGTAGTGGAAGGGGAAGTGTGGCTGTGAGGGTGAACCTATACTGAGTGGGCATTGGAACTTGGGAACAACTGAGAGGTCTACATACATACATACATCTGTGGTATTGCAAGCAACAGTTGAGAAATATTTCCTAGTGTGTAATAAAAAAAACAACTAGGTACTGCGGATGAAGGGGAAGTGTGGCTGTGAGGGTGAACCTGTACGGAGCCACATTGGAACTTGGGAACAACTGCGAGGACAACGTACATCTGTGGTATTGCAACAGTTGAGAAATATTTCCTTGTGTGTATAAAAAAAAACTTAGCTACTGTGGTGGAACAGGAAGTGTGGCTGTGAGGGCAAACCTGTACTGAATGGGCAGAGGAACTTGGGAATAACTGACAGGACAACATACATCTGCGGTACTGCAGCAGTACAGAAATATTTCATTGTGTGTAATAAAAAAACCTAGGTACTGCAGTGGAAGGGGCAGTGTGGCTGTGAGGGCAAACCTGTACTGAGTGGGTATTGGGACTTGGGAACAACTGAGAGGACTACATACATACATACATATATCTGTGGTATTGCAAGCAACAGTCCAGAAATATCTCCTTCTGTGTAATAAAAAAAAAAAATATGTACTGCGGTGGAAGGGGGAGTGTGGCTGTGTGGGCAAGCCTGTACTGAGTGGGCATTGGAACTTGGGAACAACTGAGAGGACTACATACATACATACATACATCTGTGGTATCGCATGCAACAGTTGAGAAATATTTCCTTGTGTGTAATAAAAAAAACCTAGGTACAGCTCTGGAAGGGGCAGTGTGGCTGTGAGGGCGAACCTGTACTGAGTGGGCATTGGAATTTGGGAATAATTGAAATGACTACATTCATCTGCAGTATTGCAACAGTCGAGAAATATTTTCTTGTGTGTAGTAAAAAAAAAACAAGTACTGTGGTGGAATGGGGAGTGTGGCTGTGAAGGTGAACCAATACTGAGTGGGCAGAGGAAATTGGAAACAGCTGAGAGGATAATGGTTCATATATCTGTGGTATTGCAATATTCAGAAATATTTCCTTGTGTGTATTTAAAAAACATAGGTACTGTGGTGGAAGGGTACTGTGGCTGTGACGGCAAACCTGTACTGAGTGGGCTGAGGAAACTGAGAACAACTGAGAGGACTACATGCATCTGCTTATTGCAACAATTGAGAAATATTTCCTTGTGTGTAATAAAAAAACCTAGGTACTGTGGTGGAAGGGGGAGTGTGGCTGTGAGGGCGAACCTATACTGAGCGGCCAAAGGAAATTTGGAACAACTGAGAAGGCTACATACATCTGTGGTATTGCAAGAACAAGTAGTAAAATATTTCCTTGTGTGCTATAAAAAAAACCTGGGTACTGTGGTGGAAGGGGGGAGTGTGGCTATGAGGGTGAACCTGTACTGAGTCTCATTGGAATTGGGAACAACTCAGAGGACTACATACATACATGCATCTGTGGTATTGCAAGCAACAGTCGAAAAATATTTCCTTGTGTCTAATAGAAAAACAAAATTACATACTGTGGTGGAAGGAGGAGTGTGGCTGTGAGGGCAAGCCAATACTGAGTGGGCATTGGAAATTGGGAACAACTGAGAGGACTACATACATCTGCAGTATTGCAAGAGTCGAGGATATATTACCTTGTCTGTAATAAAAAAAAACTAGGTACTGTGGTGGAAGGGGGATTGTGGATGTGAAGGTGAACCTATACTGAATGGGCAGAGGAAATTTGGAACAACTGAGAGGGCTACATACATCTGCGGTATTGCAAGAACCAGTTGTGAAATATTTCCTTTTGTGTAATAAAAAAAAATCTTGGCTCTGTGGTGGAAGGGGAAGTGTGACTGTGAGGGCTAACCTGTACTGAGTAGCATTGGAACTTGGGAAAAACTGAGAGGACTTCATACATACAGTACATACATCTGTGGTATTGCAAGCAACAGTAGAGAAATATTTCCTTGTGTAACAAAAAAAATCCAAGGTACTGTGGTGGAAGAGAGAGTGCGGCTGTGAGGGCAAAACAGTACTGAATGGGAACTGAAACTCGGGAACAAGTGAGAGGACTACATACATCTGTGATTTTGCAACAGTTGAGAAATATTTCCTTGTGTGTATTAAAAAAAAACATAGCTACTGTGGTTGAAGAGGGAGTGTGGCTGTGAGTGAGAACCTGTACTGACTGGGCAGAGGAACTTGGGAACAACTTAGAGGACTACATACATCTGCAGTATTGCAAGAGCTGAGAAATATTTCCTTGTGTGTGATAAAAAAAACCTAGGTACAGCGGTGGAAGGGGGAGTGTGGCTGTGAGAACAAACCACTACTGAGTGGGCACTGAAACTCAGAAACAACTGAGAGGACCTCATGCATCTGCAGTATTGCAACCATAGAGAAATATTTCCCAGTGTGTAATAAATAAAAGCTACTTACTGCGGTGGAAGGGGGAGTGTGGCTGTGAGGGCGAACCTGTACTGAGTAGACCTGGGAACTTGGGAACAATTGAGAGGACTACATACATACATACATCTGTGGTATTGTAAGCTACAGTTGAGAAATATTTCCTTTTGTGTAATAAAAAAAAACCTAGGTACTGTGGTTGAAGGGGGAGTGTGGCTGTAAGGGTGAACCTGTACTGAATGGTTAAAGGAAATTGGGAACAACTGAGAGGACTATATACATCTGCATATTGCAACTGCTGAGAAATATTTCCTTGTGGGTAATAAAAAAAAAAATTAGGTATTGTATTGGAAGGGGGAGTGTGGCTGTGAAGGTGAAAATGTACTGAGTGGGAACTGGAACTTGGTAATATCTGAGAGGACTACATACATACACACATCTGTGGTATTGCAAGCAACAGTTGAGAAATATTTCCTTGTGTGTATTAAAAAAAAACATAGCTACTGCGGTAGAAGGGGTAGTGTGGCTCTGACGGCAAACCTGTACGGAGTGGCCAGAGGAAATGGGGAACAACTGAGAGGACTACATACATCTGTGTAATGCAAGAATTGAGAAATATTTCCTTGTGTGTAATAAAAAAAAAAAAACTAGGTACTGTGGTGGAAGGGGGAGTGTGGCTGTGAAGGTGAACCAATACTGAATGGGCAAAGGAAATTTGGAAGAACTGAGAGGGCTGCATACATCTGCGGTATTGCAAGAACCAGTTGTGAAATATTTCCTTGTGTGTACTAAAAAAAATCCAGGTACTGTGGTGGAATGAGGAGTGTCGCTGTGAGGGAAAACCTGTACTGAATGGGCATTGGCGCATGGAAATAACTGACAGGACTACATACATCTGCGGTATTGCAACAGTCGAGAAATATTTCCTTGTCTGTAATAAAAAAGCTTGGGAGTGTGGTGGAAGGGGGAGTGTGGCAGTGAAGTTGAACCTATTCTGAGTGGGCAGAGGAAACTGGAAACAACTGAAAGGATTACTGTACATATATCTGTGGCAATGCAATATTCGGATATATTTCCTTGTGTACATTAAAAAAACATAGGTACTGTGGTGGGCAGTGGAACTTGGAAACAACTGAGAGGACTACATACATCTGTGGTATTGCAACAATTGAGAAATATTTCCTTGTGTGTATTAAAAAAAAACATAGGTACTGTGTTGGAAGAGGGACTGTGGCTGTGAGGGCGAACCTGTACTGAATGGGCAGAGGAACTTGGAAGCAACTGAGAGGACTACATACATCTTTGCAAGTACCAGTTGTGAAATATTTCCTTGTGTGTAATAAAAAAATCTAGGTACTGTGGTGGAAGTGGGAGTGTGGCTGTAAGGGCACACCTGTACTGAGTCGCATTGGAACTTGGGAACAACTGAGAGGACTACATACATACATACATGTGTGATATTCCAAGCAACAGTTGAAAAATATCTCGTGTGTAATATAAGGGCAGAGGAAATTGGAAACAACTGAGAGGACTACATACATCTGCAGTATTGCAACAGTTTAGAAATATTTCCATCTGTGTAAAAAAAAACTATGTACTGTGGTGGAAGGCGGAGTGATAATGTGAGGGCGAACCTGTTCTGAGTCGTTTTGGAACTTGGGAACAACTGAGAGGATGAAATACTTACATACATCTGTGGTATTGCAAGCAACAGTTGAGAAATATTCCCTTGTGTGTAATAAAAAAAAACCTAGGTACTGCGGTTGAAAGGGGAGTGTGGCTGTGAGGGTGAACATGTATTGAGTGGGCATTCGAACTTTGGAACAACTGAGAGGACTACATACATCTGCAGTATTGCAAGAACAATTTGTGAAATATTTCTTTGTGTTTAATAAACAAAATCTAGGTACTCTGGGTGGAAGGGGCAGTGTGGCTATGAGGTCGAACCTGTACTGAGTGGGCATTGGAGCTTCGGAACAACTGAGAAGACTACATACATACATACATCAGTGGTATTGCCAGCAACAGTTGAGAAATATTTCCTTGTGTGTAATAAAAAAAACCTTAGGTACTGTGGCTGAAGTGGGAATGTGGCTGTGAGGGCAAGCCTGTATTGAGTGGGCATTGGAACCTTGGAACAACTGAGAGGACTACATACATCTGCGGTATTGCAAGAGTTGAGAAATATTTCCTTTGGTGTAAGAAAAAAAAACGAGGTACTGTGGTGGAAGGGGGGAGTGTGGCTGTGAAGGTGAACCTATCCTTAGTGGGCAGAGGAAATTGGAAACAACTGAGAGGATTACTGTACATATATCTGTGGTACTGTAATATTTGGAAATACTTCCTTGTGTGTATTAAAAAGACATAGGTACTGTGGTGGATGGGGGAGAAAGGCTGTGAGGCTGTACTGAGAGGGCAGAGGAAATTGGGAACAACTGACAGGACTACATATATCTATGTATTGCAACAACTGAGAAATAATTAATTGTGTGTAATAAAAAACCTAGGTACTGTGGGGGAATGGCGAGTGTGGCTGTGAAGGTGACCTGTACAGAGTGGGCAGAGGAAATTTTGAACAATTGAGTGGGCTACATACAGTACATGTGCAGTATTGCAAGAAACAGTTGTGAAATTTTTCCTTGTGTGTAATAAAAAAAACCTAGGTACAGTGTTGGAAGGGGGAGTGTGGCTGTGAGAGCGAACCTGTACTGAGTCGCATTGGAACTTGGGATCAACTGAGAGAACAACATGCATCTGCGGTATTGCAACAGTTGAGAAATATTTCCTTGTGTGTACTAAAAAAAAAATAGGTACAGTGGTGGAAGAGGAAGTGTGGCTGTGAGGGCAAGCCTGTACTGAGTGGGCATTGGAACCTGGGAACAACTGAAAGGACTACATACATCTGCGGTATTGCAACGGTAGAGAAATATTTCCTTGTGTGTAATAAAAAAAAAAAACTAGGTACTATGGTGGAAGGGGGAGTGTGGCTGTGAAGGTGAACCTATACTGAATGGGCAGAGAAAATTTGGACAACTGCGAGAGGTACATACATCTGGGGTATTGCAAGAACCAGTAGTGAAATTTTTCCTTGGGTGTAATAAAAAAAATCTAGGTACTGTGATGGAAGAGGAAGTGTGGCTGTGAGGGCGAACTGGTATTGAATGAAATGTAGGCGATATAGTCTGGACCAAACCCGAACCTTGTGCTTTAGGTTGACAATCACTAACCACGCTTATGGGGCCAGTCGAGTCTCTACACCACCATTGTACCAGGTCAACTCTCCCTTCCATCACGCTTATACCTCAATACGCATACATATAGTGATGTCCTGTTACTATATGTGCCCACCTCCCCATCCGTCTCTTCATCAGAGGCCCCTTCACATGCACTTGGATTGAGTTGCCACTGCAAGCACTCAATCGCTGATGCCCATGTAACCCCCTCAAATGGGGTTCCTAAAAGCCTCGAGCTTGTCTAAGGCTCTCGCTCAACTGGCATTTTGCGCATGCTGTTTGAATGGGTGCTTGAGTGCTTTTGTTTCTGGTACTGTCTCTTTAAGAGCTGCCTGCAGGCTTTGTTAGCTTGGAAGGGGGGCTGTGGGTTTATCTTTCGACTCACTTGAGGTTGTTTGAATTGTTCGCTTGCTGTCGCTGCTTACAGAGGGAGCATTATTGAAGGATGTAACTGTTTTCAGGAACAAATGTAGGTGGCTGAACGCTGTTTATTTAATTTGTTTCTGTGCTGGACTTTGTGGTATTCTGCCCTCCATTTTGATCAGAACTGCCTCTTGGATCCGACTGGAAGGAGGGGCGCTTAAAATGGTGTACTGAGCGACCAACCAGAATCATGACTCTCTTGAGCCGGCTGGGCCATAGAGGATACAGCCAGTAATTCTGGGAAGTGAAGTTCTGAACTATGGCACCTTTACACCAATGAGGGTCATATTGCTAGTGACTGGCATATGCAGTCCTCCAATGGGATCGGGTGGTGCCCAATGAGATTCCCTGCCCAAACTGCCAAGGGGCAGTCGCTGTACGTTGTGAAGGTGAAGGGCCTTTGGCTCCCTGCATGAGATTTTCATGTAGGAAGGCGGTGTGCAGGCCAAAAAGTCGGGCGCAGAATCGCCCGTGGAGGAGACAAGATCCCGTGGAGGAGTGCAGACAGAGGAGGCTATCTGATTACAGCTACCTACAAGGCTCACCCTGTAGAGGACTGCAGAATTGGCTTTAATTGCGCCTGGTCTGTCAGGACAAGAAGCTGGCTTGTGTCACCCGTTTGAGCAGGAAAGTCATCGAGCCTGAAGCAGCTGCCTGGTATTGTACCTCTGTTATACATATAAATGTGTGTAGAAGCATTTGGATCACAGGTTAGGTCCTGTGGGCGGTGAGAGAGGGATTCATCTGCAGGAGTCGTGAGTGACTAAACTCATGGTAGCTTCGTTAGCTGTTTACAGTAAGGGTAAATTCTGTCTGGTCGCCCACTGACTGCATGAACTGAGCCTGCTGGCTCTGATTAACCAATTTGGGTCTCAAATACTTGTTTTTCCATCAGGGCCCCAACCAGCTGCAACTCTATTTGGCTAGTTTTCATTGCCTGGGTACCCAGAGATAGTAACTTATAGGTCTGGCTCATGCACAGTGCCTTGATATAGTAGAGTAGTTGCTAATCAACCTGATTTCCACTTTTGTTACTTTCAGATTTGTTGTTTGTAAGGTACACTGTCTGAACTGTATATTTGTGCTTCCTCTTGTGCATGGGTTATTGTGTCACTGTATCTATTTTTGCAGGGATCCTCGCGTACCTAGTTGGTCATTCCACTTTGGGGGGAAGTTTGGCATAACCATTGGGTGAGAAGTGTCAGGTCACTAGCGGAGTTAGTGGGTTGTAGTGACCCAGAGGGCTGTGACCAATGTCATGTTTGACTGTTCCAACCTCGACTCTGGGTGGAGGCACCTGCCATTGATCCAGGGCCCTCAACCTGCTAGTGGTGAGGCAGGCATGGGTAGTAGCTCTTGGATAGCGCCTGGAGGTTACACATGTCATGGGTACCATGTTTGGATAATGAACACCTCCGTGCAGACCCAATGCAATGTTTTATATCATTTTGGAGTGCTATATGTGTGGTGTGGTGGATCAAGTGCTTTCATGTGTAGCTTGTGTTGCATTAATGAGAGCTCATGCTAGTGGTTGAAGTCTCATTGAGGTGTATATGAAACAATGATTTAGTCGGGTGATTAATGTAAAGCGTTAAAGTGTTTTTAAAGTTTTCTTAAAACACTTTTTCTGGCCAAATACTAAATACTCAATAACAAATATCTAGGACTAGAATACCAAATATCTCGCTGAATATTCGGGAAAAGGTATTCACATAGCCCTCATTTGCCACCCAGCTGACCAACTTTTGACCCACTCTAAGCCTATCAGCTTGGTTAATCAATCTCTGTGTGAACAGTAATCAAAGCTTAGTTTGTTTTCCTTTAACCATTCAAACATGTCCAGATATTATTTCAAGATTGAATTTATTCAATAAATGCAGAACTAAACTTGGAGAGTTTTTCCTCATTTCTTAAACCATATGTCGTTCTGATAAAGTATGGTTCAATGTCTCATGCTGATGGGTATTATTACCAGGTTTCAGTTTAATATTCTCTGTTGTAATTAGGATTTCGAAGATAGACAGTTAGGTCTTAAAGGGGGAGCCGTTGGTATCAGGTTTGATTTACATCAGGGTCAACTTATTCTTCCTTTTTTTCTTTGATTTCTTTTGATTTGCTCATTTTTCATCTGTTCTCAGGTGTTACTTTTAGATTTTTTAACATTAGAGATAGTTTCTTTAACATCCTTATTTTTTTGCTTAGGGTCTTAGTAGTGTCATTCTCCACCTATCTTTGTTAGGGACGGCATTATTCACCTCATGTGGTGGAAATATCAGTAGGAAATAACAGACAAAAATCTGGTCTATTATTTGTACTTGTGGATTTGGAGCACATCATCCGCCAAGGAATCAAGAAGAATCTCTGGGGTAGGGTGGGGGTGAATTTCCTTCAAGATCCTAATGATATCATCCATCCTTTGCGCCATTAATAGAATATATTCTTTAGTGATTCAATTTCACCTCTGTTGATAATTACTTGTTCACAATGCATGGATTTGGGTATATTGGTTCCTTCACCTTTATGATATCCTCACTTAAGACTGATGGAGTGTAAGTTAACATGTCACTACCATCCTTTATCATTGACATAGTATTTGACCCAAGTCCTTGATGGATGATGGTCACATTCAGAGAGGTGTATTATGTTTAGAGAACCATGCTTGCTTTGACATTATTACTAACTAACCTTGGAGCGGTTTTGAGCCCCAGGTGTTATTCTGATTCCATCCAAATGTTTTAAGTCCCTGATAGTACATCTAATCTGTCCATAACCTATTTCAGTGCCATTTTCCCATAGGTTTGACTTAGGGAAGGTCAGAAGGGTAAAATTATTAATATGAGGGCAATAGCTATAGTACATTCGCTGCTGAGAGTTAATTTAATTGCCATATTGGTGTTGTTATCACTTTGTGCTTTATAGCACCAGAAGCTCACGTTGAGAAATATGATTGTCTGAGGATTGCTTGGGACTCTTAATATAAAAATGAAATTTTCTGATTGACTTTATGCTAGAGATGCAATATTCCACTTCTCTGAGATAGTGTTATCATGATTGGGTAACCTGAGGTCCTGGTCTTAAAGTGATGGCCAGGATCTAAATAGTTTGTGAGTGAGGTAGAGGTAATTTGAGTAGACTGTGTAAGAGGTAACAGAAAGATTATCGAAAATTTCCTGCAAACATATCCTTCATAGTTTGTCGTTGAGTTTCCCTGATCATTCAAGTCGCTTTTGTGCCATTTGTTCTTATTTAATCATCTTTACACTTCTGTTTTTGAGTGAGTGAATGACCTATTTGTAGCCACCCTTGTTTTATAGAGCTAGGAACCCTCGCTTTCCTTTCGCTAGTCGTTCTGGGCATCTTGTTTTGACTTTAACTTGATGTGATTTAGCATCATTTAGACCTCCCATCATTATCTGAATGTAGTCAGCATGGGCTGTACGTCCATTGGCTCACGCTTGTGTACCATTGGGCGAGCCCTCACCGACGGTGTCAGTCGGCGAGCGGGCGGGCAGCAGGCGGGTGGAGTGCTGCCGCCTCGCTGACTGGGGGAGCGGGTGGGGATCAGTGGGCGGGGAGGGGGTCCACCGGACCACCATGATAATAGGAATTATCTTTTATTCATCAGCCCGTGATCAGGCGGGCAGTGATCCACTGACCACTAGGGATATTGGAATTTTCAATCTTTACTTAGCCCATGATCGGGCAGGCAGTGGTCCTCTGACCAACAGGATATTGGTATTATCTATTTCTCTTAGCCCACGATTATGGGCAGGGTCCACTGGACCACCAGGATATTGATTTATTTATTCTTTACTTAGCCCGCGATCGAGGGTAGCGGTCCTTGGACTACCAGGATATTGGATTATCTATTCTTACTTACCCTGTGATTGGGCCAGGCATTGTCAGTACAGGCGTCGGTCCCTGATAGCTGCTGTCACAGGACGCCAGGTGCAAGTCATTTGGGATCGGCGCGACTTGCATGCAATGACCATAATGACATGCAGATGGACCCTTTGTGCCTGCATACATTATGGCCCCAATTGCATGTCAACTTTTGAATATCGTGGTTGATGTGCCTTGCACAATAGAACTTCCGCTAGCGCATCCCCATGCTCCACTCTGGCCACTGGTGCTGGCGCAGTGCCACGTGGCAATCCTTTTCTGGTGGCCAGTGCGATATTCAATGGTGCTGGTGGCACAGCTCCGTTGAATATCGCCCAGTCACCGCCTGCACAGCCAAGTTGCGCTGTGCCCAGGCTGCGTCCACAGCCTGGCGCGGTTTGAATATCTGGGCCAAGGTACAGGTTATGGGTACATAATTGCATACCATCATGTCTTATTGCTTACTTATACTTACTCTCCCTCATTTTTTTCTGTTCCTCAGATTCACAATTACTTTCTGTTCCTCACATCTCCAACCTTGTACAGTTCTTCTAATTTGTCCCATTTCCTCAGTTTTCCCTTTTATCATAACCTTTAAATATCAAGATCTTTGCAGTGGAATTTAAGAGTTGTTGACTGACAGAGGGTATGGAAAGAATGACCTGAGAAAACTCAAGGAGTGCTCATGAAGACATGGCAACTGAGTTTCAATGCAAAAGTGCAACATCATGCACCAAGGTACAGAAACTCAGAGGTGGAGTAACTATGGGAGAAGAGGTATTGACAGCTCCAAACAGGAAGGGACCTGAAAAATCATACTGATGATCTCAAGGTAGAGAGCAGTGCACAAGGCAGTTGGGAGGGCTAGGGATGCTAGGGTGCATGGGGGGGTATCAACAGCAAAAGAAGGGAGGTAGTGTTGCTACATTGTATAGATCACTGATAAGACCCCACCTGAATACTGCATCCAGTTCTGGAGAAACACATCTTAGGAAGGACATAGACAGCATGGAGGCAGTCCAATTGAGGGCACCTAGAATGGTGTAGGTTGTGCATCAGAAGCCCCATGAGCAGAGACTGAAGAATCTCAATATATATACACCCTGGAAGAGAGAAAAGTGACACGAGATATGATCAAGACCTATAAACACTTCATATAGGATAAATAAGGTACAGGAGGGGAGTATTTTGCAGAGGAAAAGATGTGAGGACAAGGGGACATGCAATGAAGCTGGAAGGGGTAAATTCAAAAGAGATGTGAGGAAGTACTTCTTCACTGAAAGAGTGGTTGATGCCTGGAAGTTCCAGTGGAGGTGGTGGGGCAAAAATAGTGGTGGGCTTCAAGCGTGCATGAGATATGCAGAAAAGAATCTTAGTGGGAAGCAAGTTGGAGAGAGTGGGGATCAAGTAGGGTCTATGGTGACAGTACAGGCAGGGAAAAAAATGGTCAGACTGAGTGGCCAAACAGTCCTTATCTGCCATCAAATTCGATGTTTCCATTATTAGGTGTAACTGAAATCATCATGAGACAGCAGTTGTAGCTCATACTACTTTTGATCTCTGTTTAATATTCTATCAGCCTCCCTCCAATTTTCAGAACTAAGACTTACTTGATGTATGAAAAGTGAATGGAGATTTATTGCTTGTAATCATCTTGTTCAGATTTCTCATCTGAGGCTTGTTGTTTTAATATTCCAATTCAGAGTTCTCTGTATTTAGTTTCATATTATTTTACTGCACATCTTAATTGTTTATTTTCTAGTACATCACAATTCAGCTTATTTAATCCTATTGCCCCTTAACAAGTGGCAGTAGTTCCCTTACTAGCAGATGGAACATCAACAGGATATTAATCAGGAGAACATGCCAGCCCAGCTGCAGTCAGGCACAGACAAGGACTTCTGACAAAGCTCTATGCAAGCAAAGTGCTGGGGCGCCTAGTCAGTATCTCCAGGTGGACATGGGGTTTACACACTGCATTTTATTTGCATCTGCACCTTGAAAGTTTACTCAGCTATATGCTGCAATGTTGCTTTAATGCTTAATGGGCTACATGCTGAATATGCTGCTGAAATTGTTACACTTTTCAGGTGTTTGATAACAAATTTATGCACTTATATTGCTGAATTTTTTGAGACTGTTGGTGAGTTTCATCATCCTGCTTTTTTACAGGAGAGGACAAATTATTTATTTATAAGCTTACAGGGAGAGGGTCAGGAGGGATGTGAGAAATACTAATTTTCAGAAAGAGTGGTGGGTTGTGGAACAGGCTGCCAGCCTAAGGTGATGTGTGCAAAACTGTTATGGTTTTAAGCATGGCTGAGACAGAATGAAGGGTATGGTGGTGGGTCAGGGCATCAGAACTGGGGAGAAGAATGGATGGTGTGGGGAGGTCTGTGACCCTGGAGGAACAGTAGGCCCTAGGGCTATATAGGGAACTCAGGCAGACTGATTGGACCTCAGAGGTTGCCAAGAAAGAGGAGTGGTTGGACCACAGTGGGCTCAGGGAGGGTGAGGTTGGTGGAACAGAGGTGCATCCCTCCAGTTGTACCTCTCCACAATTCATATGCTGTTCTGGCAAAGTGTGGTTCCTCTATGGAGGCACCCGCAGTGGAGACCAAGCAGGATGCTGGGAACCTCCACAAAGGAGACCCACAGAAGTGTGGCATGGGACCCCACAGGGGAAGGAAACAACTCCTGGTGGGGGACTCCATTGTTAGGGTAAGGAAGGAGAAAGGGAGGTAAGGTGCCTGCCAGGTGCCATGGCTTGGAGGGACATGGAGCGAATCCTCAGGATCACCAGAGCAGCTGCACAGGGGAGGGAGCTGGATGTCACTGTCCACCTAGGGACAAATGACCTGGCTGAGAAAAGGATCAGAGCAGAGCAGGAAGAGTTTGTGAAGTTGGGAAGGGGTCTTAGACAAGTAGCATGCACAGTAACCTTCTCGGAGGTGCTGCCTGTCTATGGTATGGGTGAGGCTAGGGTGCTCCACACCATGGGATTCAATCAGTGGTTGAACAACTGGTGCAGAGCTCAAGGATTTGACTTCACTGGGGACTGGGGGTCCACCTGGAGTGATGCAGGCCTATACTGGCGTGATGGTCTGCATCTGTCCAGGAGGGGAACCAGGAACCTAGGTGATAGGTTTAAATGCTTCATTGGCAAGCATTTAAACTAGCCAAGGGGGGGAGACACTGGAAAGGAGCAGGGAAATCCTAGTCCCCCCCCCTTCAAAATCAGGGTAGTAAGTGAGGTAAACACCAAGACAGAGATGTTGATAGGGAGAAGGGCAGGGATAAATGAAGAAAATGACAAAGACAATAAGGACAGGGATGGGCCAAAAAGGGGTAAGGCCATCAACAAATGGAGGGTAATGAGTACAAATGCCCATAGTCTGGGCAACAAGCTCCCTGAACTGGTGGCCTTGATGGAAGAGGGATGACTGGATATTGTAGCAGTCATAGAAACATGGTACACAGAGAACCATGACTGGGATGTTAACATACCAGAGTACACAACCTACAGGAGAGACAGAGAGGGGAGAAGAGGGAGAGGAGTAGCTCTCTATGTAAGAGAAGGGATAAAAGCAATGGAACAAAAGAGTAAACAGGGAGGAGAGAAGGCACTGTGGGTCGCCTTAGAGACTGGAAATGGCACCACAAGCCGCACAGGGATTTTAAACAGACCCCCATATCAGGGGGAGGGAATGGACAAGGATATGATAGAAGGCATCCTTAGGATGGCAGAGAAAGGGGAGATACTGTTGATGGGGGACCTGAATATGCCAGATGTTAACTGAAGCACCTTTGCTGCAGCCACATCCAAGAGCAGGGCCATTCTCGATGCCCTACAGGTGGCATGCCTCAGACAGCTAGTTTTGGAATCCACTCATGAGGGAGCAACCTTAGACCTCATACTCTCAAATGGGGACAGTGAGAGGATCTCAGATCTAGAAGTGGGCAGCTATCTGGGGAACAAGTGACCACCAAAGAGTGTGGTTCACTATAAACTCAGCTACAGAGTCGAGTTCACAAAAGAGAGGGTACTGGACTTCAGGAGGCTGACTTTGGCAAGATGGGAGAGTTCCTTAGAAAAGCACTAGCAAACAGGCTAGAAGGAGGGGTAGAGCAACAATGGGAAAACATCAAAACTGCCATCACAGAGGCAACCAGGCCTTGTGTGAAGCAAATAAACAAATGAAAACGAAAGAAAAAAACACTATGGTTCTCAAAAGAGGTGGTGGGGAAGGTTAGGGAGAAAAAGATAGTATTCAGGAAGTACAAGGAAACACAGAAGAAGTAGGACAGAGAACTGTACTAGTGAAGGCAGAAGGAAGCAGGGAGGGAAGTCAGATTAGCAAAGGCCCAAACTGAGGAAAAGATAGCCAACTCGGTTAAGAATGGGGATAAAACCTTTTATAGGTACATCAGGGAGCGTAGAAAGACAAAGGGAGGGATAGTAAGGGTAAATAGAATGGATGGTGGGTGGGCAGAGAGGGATAGTGAAAAAGCAGAGATACTGAATGAATACTTCTGCTCAGTATTCACAAAAGAGGAGGAGGGGGAGGTGCCTAATCCAATTAACAGAAGCACTCTGGATAAGGGGGTCGATCCCAGTCCTTTCACAGAAGAAAGGGTTCTGAAAGAACTCCTAAAACTGAAGGTGGACAAAGCAATGGGGCCTGATGGAATTCACCCCAGAATTCTAAAAGAATTACAGGGAGAACTAGTGACACCACTGACTACCCTTTTTAACAAATCGCAGGAGGATGGTGTGGTACCTGAGGACTGGAGGAAGGTGGATGTGATTCCCCTTCATAGAAGTGGGAGCAAGACAGAGGCAGGAAACTACAGACTTGTCAGTTTGACCTCTGTGGTAGGGAAAGTGATGGAATCACTTCTGAAGGAAAGAATTGTTGAGTACCTAGAGGCCAGTGGGACACAGGACCCAAAGCAGCATGGGCTCACAGCGGGAAGGTCATGCCAGATGAATCTAATTGATTTCTTTGACTGGGTGACCAAAGTAGTAGACCAGGGAGGAACTGTGACATGGTCTACCTAGACTTTTAAGGCATATGACACAGTCCCACACAAATGAATAATAATTAAATTAACCAGCCTGGGAGTGGGTCCCAGGGTGGTAGCCTGGTAAAACATTGGCTGGACAAAAGACACAGAAAGTAATTGTAAATGGATTCCACTTGAAGAAAGAGGTTACTAGTGAGGTACACGTAGGGTTCAATACTGGTCCAGTCCTTTTAATGTTTATAAGTGACATTGCAGAGGGACTGGAAGGAAAAGTATGCATCTTTGCAGATGACACAAAGATCTGCAACAGGGTTGATACTCAAGGAGGCGTGGAAAGGATTAGAAGGGACTTGTCAAGGTTCGAGGAATGGCCAGAAGTATGGCAGCTTGGATTCAATGCATAGAAGTGCAAAATAATGCACCTGGGAAACATAAACCCAGGGGAAGATTACGCAATGTGGGGGAGGTAGTAGCAACAACAAGAATGGAAAGGGACCTTGGGGTAATCATATCAAATGACCTTAAGGTTAGCAAGCAATGTGAGATAGCAGTAGGGAGGGCTGGGTGGATACTGGGATGTATAGGAAGAGGCATCACCAGCAGAAAACAGTAAGTTGTTATCCCTCTGTACAGACTGTTGGTGAGACCCCATCTGGAGTACTGCATCGAGTTCTGGAGACCCCATCTCCGCAAGGACATAGACAGGATGGAGGCAGTCCAGAGGAGGGCAACTAAAATGGTGCAGGGTCTGCTAGAGAAGCCATATGAGGATAGACTAAAGGAGCTTAATATGTATACCCTTGAGGAAAGGAGGGAGTGGAGGACATGATAGAAACTTTTAAGTACCTCAGTGGAATCAACAAAGTCCAAGAGGGTAGCATCTTTCAGAATAAGAGATGTGCAAGAACAAAAGGACACAATTTGAAGATGGGGGGGGCTCAGGGGCAATGTGAGGAAGTATTTTTTTTCACAAAGAGGGTGGTGGATGTATGGAACAGCCTTCCTGAGGAGGTTGTGGGGTCTAAAACTGTGGGAAAATTCAAGAATACATGGGACAGACATAAGGCAATTCTTCTTGGGGTAGGAAGAAATAGGCTGTTGGTTAACTAGGATCTTCAACTTATCCTGTAGGTAGGGAAATGGGCACACTAGGTGGGCCAATTGGTTCTTATCTGCCATCAAAGTCTATGTTTCTATGTTTGACTACTTGGTCGCACCAGAAAATAGGCATATGTTTGTCTAGTGTGTTTACCTGATCTACAAAAACTAAATAATTAAATAACATTTCTGCCATGTCTGTCTGTCTGTCTGTCTGTCTGTCTGTCTGTCTGTCTGTCTGTCTGTCTGTCTGTCTGTCTATCTATCTATCTATCATTTGACCAGGAGGTGGGCTGGTTTATTTGGGCCTGTTTTCATCAACACTTGAATTTCAGAATTTACAGATTTACATTGGGCATTATTTAATTACATAATCTTATTCTTCACAGAGAGGGACTGCTATCAGCTATAAAGTAAGGGTTGCAAGCAGTTTTCCCAAATATGTTTACCACAGTTTTACCAAATTTGGGCCCTATGCACTATGCCTACGCGCCACATAAACCAGGCATGTAGGCATAGCTACGTGTGATTGCCACGCAGCGGGGTCCTATCACACCCCCCATGGCATTCATGACCGGCACGGAGGACAGATTTGAGCCCAATCCCTGGGCTGCGCAGAGAGCAATGCACCGGGGGTAGAGGTGGGCAAGTCAGGGGCATGCCAGCACTACATGCCATAGAAACATAGAAACATAGACTTTGGTGGCAGATAAGGACCACTTGGCCCACTGAGTCTGCACATTTCCCTACCCACTGGATAAGCTGCAGATCCTAGTTAACTAACAGCCTACTTCCTCCTACCCCCTCCAGAATTGCCTTATGTCTGTCCCATGCATTCTTGAATTCCCCCACTATTTTTGACCCCACTACCTCCTCTGGAAGGTTGTTCCATGCGTCCACCACCCTCTTTGTGAAACAATACTTCCTCACATTGCCCCTGAGCAATCCCCCCTCTGTCTTCAAATTGTGCCCCCTTGTTCTTGCACATCTCTTTTTCTGAAAGATGCTACCCTTTTGGACTTTGTTGATTCCCTTGAGGTACTTGAATGTTTCTATCATGTCCTCCCTCTCCCTCCTTTCCTCTAGGATATATATATTAAGCTCCTTTAGTCTCTCTTCAGATGGCTTCTGGTGCAGACCCTGCACCATTTTAGTTGCCCTCCTCTGGACTGCCTCCATCCTGCCTATGTCCTTGCAGAGATGGGGTCTCCAGAACTGCATGCAGTACTCCACATGGGGTCTCACCAACTATCTGTACAGAGGGATAACAACTTCCTGTTTTCTACTGGTGATGCCTCTCCCTGTGCATCCCAGTATCCCCCAGCCCTCCTTATTGCCTTCTCATATTGCTTGCCTACCTTTAGGTCATCTGATATGACTACCCCCAGGTCCCTTTCCATTGTTGTTGTTGTTAGTACCCTCCATTGTGTACTCTTCCACTTGACTTTTGTTTCCAGGTGCATTACTTTGCACTTTTGCATTGAATCTAAGCTGCCATACTTTTGACGATTCTTTCAACCTTACAAGTCCCTCTCATCCTTTCCGCCCCCTTGTGTATCAATCCTGTTGCAGATCTTTGTGTCATCTGCAAAGAGGTATACTTTTCCTTCCAGCCCCTCCGCAATGTCACCTATAGAGACATTAGAGGACCGGTCCCAGTACTGAATCATGCGGTACACTGCTAGTAACCCCCCTTTCCTTGGAGTGGACTCCCTTTACTATTACCCTCTATGTCCTGTTGTCTAGCCAATTTTGAACCCAGGCTACTGCCATTCACAAAGGTGTGTAGTGCTGTACACAGGGTTGCAGAGGAGGGTGCAGATTACGGCAGCCGGGACCCTGCTGTAACCCACTGTGTGCACATATGGACTGTACCTGCCAGGTGCGGCAGGACCGGGATACAGTTCTCAGTGCTACCCCGGCCCACTAGGCAGATGGGAGGCTGGGGCAGCTGATGGGGCAAATGCCCGTACTGGGATCCAGTGTGTCCCATAGGACCAGGCACCCCTCCCTCCCTCCCAAACACATGTCTGCCCTGACCCCATTAGTGGAGCTCAGACCCCCCCAAATCCAGGTGTGCCCCAACCCCATCAGTGCCTTGCATCTCCTCTGACATGTGTGCCTGGTCCCCATACATGGCAGTGCTGAGTGCCGCCCCCTGGCAGTACCCCACCCCTGAATGCTGCCAGACCACCTCCTTACCACACATCCAAGCCCCGTCCGCATATGGCAGGAGCACTCCACTTCCCCCCAACATGTCCACCCTTCCCAGGTATGGCACAGGTCAGCCATGCCCCCTGCCACCAGCCAACACATGTTGACTGGATCCTGGTGGTGTGCTGGATACCCCAATCCCCACAGGTGCCCGTGTCCCCAACCCCCGATCCCGGCCCCACTGGATGATCATAGGTGTCCAGAGGACCCCACCTTACTCCCACCGCACCAACTCCCCCACCCACCCCTGTACCTCATACTGTCCTGTCAGTGCTGCAGCTCAGGACGGCTGACGGCATTTCCTCCTCACACCTCCACAGCCACTGGCCATCTGACATCCGTAGGGGTATGCAGCCAATGCATGTGCCCTGCTGCATAAGGGATCCATTGAGGGACCTGGAACGGGCATCCGACTGGATGCCCTTCTGGGTCCGCAGCTCCACCCGTATCTGCCCTGCATGAATTTGTGCACTGGGGGGGGCGAGGCCACAGACAGGTGGCTGGCAGTCATGAATATTGCCAGGTGCACACCTGTCCACAGGTGCGGAGCTCCGCGGGTGGGGTATGTGCCTTTGGCGTGTACCTTACGCCCCTTTGGGCACAGTGGCCTATGTTTTACACAGGCAAAATCATAGTAGTCACAGATTAATCACACCATTGATTACATCACACAGATTAGTCACATCATTTCTCAGGAGCAGCAGTGCTCTCGTGCTAAGCAGAACACCAATACATACCTGGTTCTGTTGGGTACACTCTGTTCCATGCCTTGTCTGCTTTGGGCAACACAACAACCCAGGCCTTGGACTGCATGGGAGACACTCAATCCCAAGCCATAGACAGATTAGGAACCAACCACCGTGTAACCCCTTTGGTGGTCTTAGAGCCTAAGGCATGGCACATTTCATGCCCATAGGTAATTATTTGGTATGGTTCAAGCCTTGGTAAGTACTTATTTGTGGCTGGAAGGTATAGCAAGAAATGGATAATCCTGGATCTCCCTCCGTGGGCCTGCTGCTGGCCAGAGATCACCATGGATGGGCAGGATATAAGCGTGGGCATGAAAAAGATCAGAGGAGAGTTTGGGGAGGGAGATGGCTGGGGTGGGAGCGATTGCCCACTCCGGATGGTTGTAGAGGTTCTTGGCCATGGCGCGGAGAGAGAGAGAGAACCTGTGGGAGGACATGGCAACAGCCATAGTTTTAAGCCCAGTGTGGAACCCCAAGATATGCCACTCCAGTGGGATTGCTGCAAGATGTCCCATTGGGACTGTCACCTGAATCTGGGGCATGAGGTTGAGCCAAGTGAAGAGGCACCTGGAAGGGTTTCATCAGGAGCTTCCAGCTCTGAAACCCAGTGAAAAGTGAGAGTAGATCAAGCAAGGATGAAGTGCTGTTTGCCAGAGTTTGGAGATGTGTTGCCTGTAATTCATGGGGACAGTCACTTAAGGGGAACCACATGAAGCTGACATGGGAGCTTGAGGAGCTAGCGCCCAATTTGAAAGGCCAGCCTGTTCCATGGGAGATGTCGAGTGAGCCAGTTGAGATGTGACTTAGGATGGAGGTGGCAGCCCCAAGTTGAAAGATCAGCCTGTTCTGTGGGATGAAATGCCAGAGAGTAAAAGGAAAAGAAGAAAAGCAGTGTTTGGTAAGTTACTTTTTCTATTACTTTCTATTACTTTTGAAAACTTAATCCAGGAAGCTCTGTGCAGTCACTAGCAGGGATGGAGGAGTACTAAAAAAGTAATACACCTTACAGTTACAAAAACTTATATTTTTTTATACAAAAGTTATACTTAACTGTAACTGATTACATTTATTTGAAAGTAACCTATTACTCTCAAATAAATGTAATCTGTTACAGTTATTTATTATTTTTGTATTGTGTTTGTTGATAAAGAAATAAGTAACTGTAACTGTAAGGTGTATTACTTTTTCTAGTACTTCTCCATCCTTGCTTGTGACTGCACAGAGCTTCCTGGAACAAGTTTCCAAAAGTAATAGTAAGTAATAGAAAAAGTAACTTGCCCAACATTGAAGAGAAGAGGGGTCATATCAGCCCAATGTGGATCTTGGGGTTAAAGTTGCCCAAGTTTGGGGACATCCAATTCACAACCTGTGTGAAATTTGTGAACTGTTTGCTCATGTGAACAGTTTCCTCATGTGAACTGTTTGCAATGTGAAATATGAGATCATAGCGGTCCAGGATATTCACTGCCTACCTCAACCCAACTATTTTCTGCTCCATGGAGTGTTTATTAATTTTGTCATTAAATGGATCCCCACGGTTTGTTCTACAAAGTTGTGGTGTCCAGTTATTTTATCAAATGTTGTTGCAACCAACTTTGATTACCTTTCAGCCCAGTGCCTGATGAGCCTTGCATTCCTCGTGACTATAAGACCTGGTAAATGCAAGCCATTTCTGGAGTAGTATTCTGCTGTGGGCCCCCTCCCATGGACAGTTACCATCTGCATACGCCTAGACACCGGGAGGAGACTACAAGTGGGGCTCATCTGGGATGTGTTTGGGGTGCTTGGGCAAGATCTGTGACTTTCCATAGGTGCTAGATGAAGAGGTTTCTTGTACGAATTTTTTTAAACAGCTGTTTGAAACTGCTTAATATGGTGCTAGAGGTCTGTGCTAATTTGCTCTGAAGGATGGAGTTTGGGTACCTGAAAGTCTGAAAAGGGGGCTTTCAAGTCTGGTCCACATGAAGGATATGTAAATGAACTGGTCTCAAAACCCAGATGATTGGATTGCCTGGACTGCTGGGGCTGAGAGACCCCCCATGCATGTATATCTGTTGTTGCAGAGCAGAACTGTTCAGGGCTGAGAAGAGATAACAGCATTATGTGCAGCTGTGGCTTCTAATATCTTTTTGCAAGTTACTAAATGGAGGAAGATGGCTCAGGCACCAGCAGCATTAGATGTTCCTATGCCAGTACAAATGTTTTGTTGGATGTGTGAGATAGTGACTAAATCTTCCATGGTTAGTGAATGTGCAATGTGCCAGAAGAAAGGGTGTGATGTTGAACTGTGCTTTGTCTGTCATCAGTGCTAGGAGGACCACTCCAGGGCCATGGGTATCAGTTGTCATCACCAACCAGCCATTGGGCAAGCACATTCATTGCCACCCTGGAGTCTGAGGAATGGGATGATATTTTACTGCCTGCAAGTCAGAAAGAAGGAACGAGAGCCACAGTTTTGAGTGTCCCAGCTCAAAGTAAGTATCTTGGTATCTATCTTTTGCAAGATGATACCCAATTAATTAACTTAAACTTGAATAACTTAATTACACAAATAAAACAAGACAACACCAGATGGCAGAAGCTGCCTCTATCTGGGGCTAAAGCTGCCTACGTTTGGGGACGTCCGATTCACTCCTCATGTGAAATGTGTGAAATGTCTGCTCATGTCAACTGTTTGAAGTGTGAAATATGGGGTCATAGCAGTCCAGGATATGTACTGCATACCTCAACCCAACTGTTTTCTGCTCCATGGAGTGGTTATTCATTTTGTAATTAAATGGGATCCCATGGTTTACTTTATAAAGTTGTGGCATCCAGTTATTTTATCAAATGTTATTGTGACTAACTTTGATTGCCTTTCAGCCCAACACCCAAAAAGCCTTGCATCCCGTGTGACTGTAAGATCTGGTAAACGAAGCCATTTCTGGAGTAATCTTCTGCTGTGGCCCGCCTCATGGACAGTTACCATCTGTATACCACTAGACACTGTGGAGGTAGGCTACAACCAGTATCTGTAAACTCAGGTATGTGATCTTCTAACCAACAAAGTCAACTGTTAGCAGAGAGTTTTGCAGCATAGCTATCAGTCTGACTCAAGTCCCCTTTAAGCCATCTGCGACTCAATACTCCTTGCTTTTCTTCTCACTATTATTCCTGAAAGAGGTCCAAACTTAACAGCAGCAGAGTTTTTTTCCCAATTTCTGTCTTATGAAAATCACAGTAAGTTACATGAAAACTTGCCATAAAGCATTATTTGTCAGTCATTAAGGGATTGCACTACTGGGCATTCAAACTCAGACTGAATTGATAGTGGATAATAATAGGCTTTAATATCTACCAATAACAGGAAATTTTCATTATTTACAAATAGATCACCTTGAAAAATATTTGCAACCTGGATATTTCCAGCCTTTAGACTTCAGACATGTTGTTATATGTTAATCTGTGACTGCTGATCACTGCATTTAGAATAAAATCACTTTTAAAAATGGTTCTATAACATGACTATTATTAAATACAATATAATTACACAATAATATATGACATAGTGTGCAATATTCATTGGATGTCATGCCTCAGGTCATTGTGAGGCACGAGGCCATAGGCTGGATGACTTAAGCCATCTGAGAAGGTGGATATCCCATGATACCATACATCTTGGAATGTATCATTGCAATTATGAAAAGGCTCCATTTTGATTTTTGACTGATGGCATGACATATTTTCAGACCAGGATTATGTATAGAGATATCATCTTGGCTGAGAGTGGTCTCAGCCAATCAGATTTGAAGATTAAAGATCTGGACCAGTATAGTACAAATACTTGCACTTTTAAATATATTATTAGTCCATGTATCTTTTATGAACCATATCTTAGCCAGAAAATTCATACAGAAATTCATGTTTTCATAGTTTTCACACTTTACCAGTGTCCCATGGTAGTTTTTAAATGTTTTACCACGGGCTTCATACAAGGCCTAAATGTTTTTCACTATTCATCAATGAGTTGCTCTCAAGTCTCAAACTGTGGGAGAGCAAAAGCACTACTATATGCAGAAGATGCAGCATTGTATAAACTGACTCTGACCTAAAGCAATTGAATCTGGGCTGTGAGAGGACTTGGAGAGATTGAAAACTGGTTTATTTCAAACCAGCTCCTTGTCAACTCAAGGAAAACAAATGCCATGTTATTTGGATCCAGAAAACTGGGCCCTGATAGACAATAACTCCTAAAGGTTAGTAGTGCTAGGCCACCCAGTTAGAGGTAAGGTAGTGAACTCTATAAAGAACCTGGTTGTCCGACTTGACCAGGAACTCTCATTCAGACCCCACTTTGAATGAGTAACTAAGCTTCTCAGTCAGAAGCTAGACTTAGTCTACAGACTGAGAGCCTACCTTACTAATGAAGCTTGCCTATCTGCAGCCAATAGTGTCTTACTCCCTATCCTTTTGTTCAAGGCTCTTGTTCCCTCCTTACTGAGGGAAATAGAACTAAGCAAGCTTTATGTATTAAATAACAAGATATGCAGGGTTGGAGTGAGTGCTAATATCAGAGAACTTAAAAAGACCAAATGAGTTCGCACAAGGCTGTGGTGCCCTGGTTAAATTAAAACATGTAACAACTAAGAAAATCAGGCACTCACCATTACATATGCTACTGACACTGCATGATGGTTTAAAGGCTTTATTAAAACATTTTGCTTCCACATGTTTCAGGTCTCCACCAGACCCTTTCTCTAAGGCTCACTTTGTGAAACAGTCTGGTGGAGACCTGAAACGTGTTAGGAAAGCAAAATGTTCTAAAGTCTTTAAAAGCATCATGCGGTGTCAGCAGCGTATGTAGTGGTGAGTGCCTGGTTTTCTTGGTTGTTACATGCTAATAGCACAGAATGCCATTGCACTGCTCTTGTCACTCTAAGTTGGCCATCCCTAGAAGAGACTCAGCTGCTGTTTGTTTTGCTTGTTCTACAAGATTATGACTGGCTACTTCCCAAATCTAAGAGACTTCTTGGAACAAAGACCAGAGGAGACTTCTTTGTTCCTACTTCCAAATGCTTCTAAGAGAACCCAGGACTTTGACAACTGCTGGTTAGTGATCCATTGCATACAAAGTCCCACAGCTGTGGAATGAACTCCTCCCTATTCAGGAGAGAAACCCCCATACCATTGCCAATTAAAAGGCTACTCAAAGGGTGCTCTCTTCCTACTAATCATTGAAATTGCCTTCGATGAGACTTGCGTGGATTGGTACCTCTAGATGCTATCAATTTTCTGTAGTTCCAGTGTATTACATGCACTTGGTTATATATATGTCTGCATAAATACTGTATCTCATGTAACCAAAATGGTAGAAACTTTATGCAACTAGAATGCAAGAAATGTATTACTACCACAATAACACTATTGCATGTAGGTTTTCACTGTATGAAATCAATATGTATGTTCGTTTCTGAACTGTATGTAATTAATTTTGGTTGTCCTGAAAAGGGACGTTTGTCTCAATGAGCCTAGTCAGTTAATAAAATCTAATAAATAAATAAAATAAATGTAGTTATTTTCTTTGGCCTACAAATTTTAGGAAAGGACAGTTACAAGTTTCTTTGGATATAGTGGCTCTTCTGCAGTAGGCAGTATTTTGACACTACACATATCCAAACAAATCTCAATTTGAATTTATTAATTTTGGTCAAAAATGTATCCATGTAGCACCCCTCCATCCATTGTCTGTTTCAGTGGAAGAAATTAAAAGTACAATCACTTCAGTGGGTCAGTCAGTCAATCAGGAAGCAAATATACATTGCAAAATATATATGCATTTTAGTTATTTATATAGAATATATGTAGCTTTTTTTACTCCAAAGAATAGTTTTGGGGCTTTGGTAAAGTAGTAGGTAAGAGCTACTTTACAACTAGTTGTCTGTTAAATGGCAACATAGAAACACAGAAACATAGAAACTGATGGCAGATAAGGACAGCTAGGCCCATTCAGTCTGCCCATTTTCCCTAATCTACTGCAAAAGCTACAGATCCTACTTAATCTCCAGCTCTACCTTCTCGTCTCTGTCACTAGGGTTCCCCTGTGCCTGTTCCATGCATTTTTGAATTCCCCCACTGTGCTTGCCCCCACCATCTCCATGGGGAGTCTATTCCATGCATCCACCACCCTTTCTGTGAAGAAATACTTCCTCATGATACCCCTTAGTCTACCCCCTTCCAACCTCATGTCATGCCTCCTTGTTCCTGAACATCTCCTTTTCTGAAAAATGCTACCCTCCGTTACCCTGTTTATGCCATTTAGATATTTGTAGGTTTCCTGTCATCTTCCTGTCTCTCCTCTCCTCTCCTCCAGGGTATACATATTGAGGTCTCCAGCCTCTCCTCATATGACTTTTGTGCAGGCCTTGCACCATCTTTGTTGCCCTTCTTTGACCTGCCTCCACCCTCTCTATCTCCTTACAGAGATGCGGCCTCCAGAACTGGACACAGTACTCCAAATGAAGCCTCGCCAATGATTTGTACAGTGGCATCACCACCTCTTTTCACCTGTGGTGACACCTTACCCTATGCACCCCAGCATCCTACTTTCTCTCCCCACAGCCACGGCACATTGTTTGGCCACCTTCAGGTCATCAGATATGATTACCCCCAGCATCAAATTCAGTCATTCCTGATTTCACTGAAGAGATGTCATAAAAAGTATGCAGTATGAAGAAATGCATTCCTGGTAACAATAAAGAAGGCTAGTTTAGCAGCAGTATATCATATCCCTGTCTTATATGTTCCACTAATGTAAAACAGTGCAGCTGAATTGCAGCATTTTACTTTCAGTTGTGGTCTGCTGCTATCCATTCTGTCTATTAGTTGAGCATCTGCTTGCTCATAGAGGTTGCACTTAATTCAATCACTTGTGTCTGAGACTTTTTGGGGGATGGGGGGCTTGTCCTCTAACAAACTGAGAGAACATACAGTATATGACTGATAATGAAGTGGGTTCTGAAATGGATACCTGTCCCTGGACTGTTAAAAGCCTTAAAAAGAAAGATCAGCCATCTTTTTCTTTAGAAGCATAGGATTTGTTAGCAGAAAATGACCACTTGGCCCAGCCAGTCTGCCCAGATGGTCTCTGCCTAGTTTGTCTCCACAGACCCTATCTGGTCTCTGGTGACCCTCCCTTCTCCCTGCCTATTTATTAATATTCCCCAATATCTATCCCATGCACACTTGAAGCCCCCTACTGTTTTCGCCTCCACCACTTCTGCTGGTAGTCTATTCCAGGCATCCACCACTCTTTCACAGAAGTACTACTTCCTCAAATTCCTCTTCACCTCCCCCCCCAATTCATCACATGCCCTCTGGTCATCATGCTCTTTCTCATATGAAAGAGGCTCCCCTCCTGCACCCTGTTAACCCCTGTGAGTTACTTGTAGAGCTCTTCATGTCCCCTCTGCTTTTTCTCTTTCCAGGGTGTACATGCTGTGATTCCCCAGTCTCTCCTCAGAGGGCTTTTGATGCAGCTCCTGTGCCATTTTAGTTGCCTCCTCTGGACTGCCTCCACCTTTCTATGTCATTCAGAACCGAGACACAAACCTCCAGGTAGGGTCTCACAAGTAGCGATATAGTGACAACACCACGTCCCTCCTACTACTGGAGATACCTCTGCCTATACATCCAAGCATCCCACTGGCCCTACCTACTGCTTTGTCACACTGCTCTGCTTTCAGGGTTTCTCTTACCTCATCCCTCTTCCCTGAAGCCACCTATAGGCTGGGAGAGGAGTTGCTGGCAGTCACAAGGGAAGAAAGAGACTTGCGCATCATCATCAGAGATGACCCAAAATCATCCAAGCAGATCACTAAAGCAATAGGTAAGGTTAGAGGGATGTTGGTGTGTATTAGTAGGGGTATCACAAGTCGTAAGAGGGAGGTAATAATCCCTCTTTACAAGACACTGGTTAAGCCCCATCTGGAGTACTGTATGCAGTACTGGAGGCCACACCTTCACAAGAACATTAACCAAATTGAGGCAGTCCAGAGAATGGCAACCAAAATGTTGCAGGGACTGCATCAGAAAACATATGAGGAGAGGTTAACGGAGCTCATTATGTATACCCTAGAGCAAAGGAGGGAGAGAGGTGATATGATCGAAACATTGAAACACCTTAAGGGCATTAACAAGGTGAAAGAGTCTAAAATGTTTCAATATAAGATAAGCATTTGTCAAAGCCGAATATTGTCTTGCTGGCTTTGGTAGTGCAGGAGTTAGAGATGCATAATAGGAATGGCAGTGAAGTATTTATTTATTTATTTAGCTTTTGTTGACCGGGTAAGTGCACTAGACAAATCCTGCCTATTTTCAGGCACGACCCGGGGAGGGGGATACAGATGAATGCCAACTGACCTTGAACCAGATTAAGCTGTTGGTGGTATTTTTAGTGAATGAGGGAAATTTGGCCAGGACACCGGGGAAATTCCCCTACACTTTTCGATAAGTGCCATGGGATCTTTAACATCCACCTGAACTACCACCAATCCAGGCAGATGGGACCTCGGTTTAACGTCTCATCCGAAAGACGGCACCTCAGAAGTGCAGCACCCCTCTCATGCTGCACTACAGTGTCAGTACTGGGATATTAACCCAAGTGCCAGATGTGGGAACTGAACCCACAGCCCTCTGATCTCCCGGCCTCAGAGGCGAGTGTGCTACCTACTGAGCCACTGACACTGACAAATTGAGTGACGTATTGAATTGACGCCAACCCCACCACCACCCTGCTGAGACTGACAGGCATTGGGGTGTGCCTTTGGATCATCAGCTATAACCCCAATGCCATTTAACCTCACCCTACCCTGTAGACACTGACGTGTCATGTTGTGCTTTGGGGTCTTTGGGCCTTATAATTACCCCATTCCATAAAGAAATACGCTGAGATGGGTGCAGTATAGGAGAATGGGGTGAACTTTAGGGCCAAACACTCCAAGGCACACCTCGATGCCTGTCACTGGCTGCAGGGTGGGGGGTGGGGGTGGAATGGCATGAGCATTACAGCCAATGATCCCAAGTCACACCCCTGACACCTGTCAGTCTCTACAGGGTGGATGTTACAGTTGGAAACCCTAACGCCAGTAGGCATTTGTTGGTATTTTCACTCCAAATTTTCAACATGGGCTTTTAGAGAACCAACCTCATGAAGAGTGGCACTATCAGTTTGTTAACCGAAGGTGGTTTGCATAGTGACTATGCCATTTGCATACATAGGCACAAAACACATTTTGGGTAGGATGTGAAAAATGACAACTGCATTGCTCATGAGGAGGTATAAAAAAATGGCAACGCTGAAAATCTGGAGTGAAAATATGAAAAATTGGTGAAGTCATGAGCAGGCATAGAAACTGCACAACACACGTCCGTAACCAAATTATTTTTGGCATTTTTTAACCACATTTTCAACATAGGCATTTTGGGACCTCCCCTCATGAACAGTGGCACTGTGATTTTGTTAATCTGTCCAAAAGTTGATTTCCCACAGCGACCACACCATTGTATGCCACAGGTGCAAAAACACATTTTGGGCAGTATGTGAAGAATGACAGCTATAGTGTTCAAAAAAAAGGTGCAAAAAAATGGCGGTGTTGAAAATCTGCCATGAAAATATTGCAAATTTGTGAAGTTACAAGGGTGTGGAAACTGTGCAATGCACGCTTGTAACACAGTCATTTTATGGACTTTGTCACCAGATTTTCAACATAGGCATTTTAGGACCTCTGCTCATGAACAGTGTCACCGTCTTTTCTCAAACTGTCCCAAAACTGATTTACTATAGCATCACGCTATTCTCATGAGTACGCTCAAGAACACATTTTGTCCAGGATATGGAAATGACAGCTCTACTGTTCATAAGGAGGTATGGAAAAATGCCAATTTTGAAAATCTGGAGTGAAAATATTACAAATTCACGCAGTTACAAGCGTGCATGGAAACTGCACAACACATACTCATAAAACAGCCATTTTTTTGATTTTTTCCACAAATTTCCAACATAGGGTTTTTGAGAGCCCCCTCATGAACAGTGGCACTGTCATTTCACTAATCAGTCCTGAAAGGTGATTCTGCGCAGTGACCGCAAAATCACCTTTCGGGACCGAATAACACCATGACAGTGACTGAATTCATGAGGAGGGGTCCCAATAACCCCATGTTGAAAATGTTATTTATTTTTGTTTATTAAATTTTGATGACTGGGTAGGCCCACTGAGCCCCGGAGGTCCATTTTACAGGGGCAACCCGGAGAGACATTATTTGGAGCAGCACATACAGAGAAGAGATTACAGAGTATTACAGAGTATATACAGGTAGTTGTAAATTACAGTTATTCTTGGCATTTAATACAGAGCATTTGGAGTACCAGGTTGCAGTTGTTATGAACCCAGACAGAGACCCTAGTACATTGGTTACCTAGTGTGATTAGAGGTAATCTATGATCAAGTATATACAGGTATAGGGGTTGAGTGAAGAAGGAGGGAGTGTGACTTTCAGGTGTAATGACAGTGACAGGTGCTGGCCTCAAGCATGTGGGCTTTGAGTCTGGTTCGGAAGTTCGGGAGAGTGGATGCTTCCTGTACCGTGGAGGGAGCTTGTTCCACAGACAGGGGCTGTGGCTGAATGACTTGCCTCCTGCATTGGTCAGGATCCTGGGGTTTTAGTAACATCCACCCTGAGATCCTCAGGGTCCAGGAGTTATTTTGAGGGTGAGTAGCTTCTAGGCTGGGAGGAGTGGCCAGGTGGAGTAAGCTTGAAGGCCAGGCAGAGGAGTGGGTACTGGAGGTGAGCATCAAAGGTGGGCCACTGTAATTTGGTGAGTGTCACAGTGGTGGCTTTGGGTGATCCTGGGTAGCAAATCATGCTACCTTGTTGTACAGGATCTGCATTCTAAAATTCTCCAAAATGCCTGAGATATGCACCAAAGTTGAAAAAAACCTATTTATGCCATTATACAGCTTACTGGCATTTCTTCAGTTCGCAGTCAGCTTTGAAGAGTGCAGACGTGTTCCTGGTCCACCGAAGATCGTCTCAACATGCTCCAGAGGTAAGTATGGGGATGAGGGGGTGTGGGAAGGCAGGGTGCGCAGACGGTGGGCACGGGTTGGGGATGGCCACAGGAGTCTATGAGGGATTATTTTCTGTTTTGCAGATTTAAAAAAAAAAAACATTGGGACAGTTTTGTTTTATCAGATTTGGCATGCTTGGGTGGGCTCCCAGCATGCCACCTGACCCTTTTTTCGGTGCTGAAGCCGATGGGGATTGGGCACCCCATTGGCACATACCAGAGCAAGAGCCGAGGGGGATTGGGTACCCCCCTCGGCACACAACAAAAGCGGCGGGGTCATTATGCCAATGGGGAGAGGGCTCCCCCATTGGCAAAATAAATGGGGAAGAGGGGACTGAAGCTGATGGGGATTGGGCCCCCCATCTCAGCAAAGAAAGACAGTTTGGGGAGGTGCAAGATGCTAAGGGGGAATGGGCACCCCCTCGGCATACACTTTAAATGGGAGGGGGGCATTATGCTGATGGGGATTGGGCTCCCCCATCAGCAAATGAAGTGGATTGGGGCACTCTGCATGGTGGCAGTCAGTGCCGCCATGTTTATTAAACTGCTTCACCAGGAAAGGCACGCCGCTGCATGACGAGCTTGGCTCTCATTGCAGCAGACCTTTTCTTAGATCCCCACACATCGCATGCATGAAGCTGACACCCAATGTCAGTCCCAACCTCAAAATACCAGGGTCAGAGACAATCCAATTCAGGTAGAATATTAGACTGAAAATGACATTAATCTTGCGATTTTGGATGTTAGACTGGGGCATGATTGCCCAGGGAAGCTAATCAGCATAGCATTTGATCCTTGGTATTTTCATTGATTCCTATACAGAGAGAAAAGGCTAAACATTTGTTGCCCATATGGGAAGGACTCAGATATCCTGCCCCCCCTCTCTAACTCCTTAGAGAAAATTGTGGCCACTCAAATCTCTGGTAACCTCTCTAAATACAATGTTCTCTGCCCTGAGCAACATGGGTTCAGAGCTGGTCATAGTACCAATACAGCTGTCCTGGAGTTTACCAACTTCCTCCACACATCTTTGGACTCTGGCTCCATGGCTGGTGTGGTATTCATTGACCTGTCTAAAGCCTTTGATACCGTATCGCATCCTCTCCTGTTAACCACCCTCAACCACCTAGGCTTTGCACAGTGGTCCGGTCTCCTGGTGAGCCAGCTATCTCTAGCCCGCCTCAATGTGTGAAAGTTAGTGGAACTCTCCAGCACCTGCCCAATTCACTCTGGAGTCCCCAGGGCTCTATTCTTGGACCCCTACTCTTCCCTCTTCCTCAACTCGCTACCAGCAAATGGGCAGGTAAGATCATACTTACGCTGACGATGCAGTACTCATCGCTTCTGACAGTAACCCCATGTCGCTTCAGAATTCTCTCCAGCTTGCCTATGATTCTGCTGAAACCTGGTTCACTGAGCACCAACTCATAATCAACCTAAAGAAAACAAAAACCATGCTCTTCTCCCACTCCCAAAATAAGTCCAGCAATTTTCCTTTCGCTATCCACTCCTCCCTCAATATCCCCATCGAACGTGTGCAGTCCTATAAATATCTTGGAATAATCTTTGACCCAGCCCTCTCCTTCCATGGCCACATCTCCACCTTGAACTCTTCCGCCAACACACAGCTGAGCATTCTTTACCGGCACAAAAAATGCCTCCCCTCTTTCGCCCTCTGCTTGGCTGTCACCTCCTCTGTCATATCACTCATCGACTGTGGCCTTCCGGTCTATGGGGCTGTGGATCAGACGGCCCTGAGCAAGGTTCGCCTTACAGTTAACAAAGCCTGCAGACTTATAACCGGTGCACCTAGACTTACCCACACCTGTCTACTGTACTCCTTGGCTACCCTACTCAGCCTGGATGAGCGGCTCATGTACCAAACATGCCAACTCACCTTAAAGCCCTCCATGGCCTATCCCCCTCTGGCTTATCTGACTCAATCCACCGAGCTAATCCGACTGTGAACACCCGCAGCTCATCCAAAACAACACTGGTCATTCCAAGAGCTAGGACCTCGCAAGGCCAAAGGGCATTCCCTTACAGAGTGCCCTCTTGGTTTAACTCCCTCCCTGCCGTTATCTCCGACTCTCCCTCGTTAGCATGCTTTAAACGCAGCATCAGAAATCACCTGCACATCTCACGCAGATGCCGCTGCCGCTAAATTACAAAAAACCCAAAAAAACAAACTCCCCTCCGACAACACTCACCAAGCTGCACTTCCACCTTTCCTACTCACCGCCTCCCCTTCCCACTCTTCCTCCCTGGCCCTCCCCCTTCCTTCTGCTTCCCAGCCCCACTCCCCTCTTACCCCCCAATCTCCTTTACCTCTCTCCCCACTAACCCTAATTTAGTCTATTTATTCTTCATATGTATTGGAACCAACTGTAACCTTGAATGACACTTACCTTGAACCTGTATTATCTGTTGTCTCCTGTGCCACTGTCTGTGTCCTCTACGTGACGAGGTACCTTTGTAAATGAGCCCCTGGCTCAAAGGTTGTTAAACTGATGTTTAAATAAATAAATAAATAAATAAATAAATATTTAAGACACAAGGGGCATTGGTCATAAAAAGCCATTGACCCAAAACATCAGAAACATATGCATATGCTTTTTAGTTGCTAATGAAACAATAAAGAATGCTTTTGGAAGCTAACTAGATTTTGAAACTCCTACTGCATGTTTGCTGATTCCTTTCTAGCCTTCTTGGCATGCCTTAATTCTTTTGCACATTTCTTCTGCTTCAGATTTAGCATAGCCATTTGTGCCTTTTCCTTGTCTGGCTTCTCATGGCACTTAGCCACTGTCATCTCTAATCTTGCTAATTATAGCTTCCTTGAACCCCCCCCCCAGCTGGTACCCTTCTCCTCCCCTCCTCCCCAGCTGGTACCCTTCTCCTCCCTCCCCCAGCTGGTACCCTTCTCCCTCCCTCCCCCAGCTGGTACCCTTCCCTCCCCCTCCCCAGCTGGTACCCTTCCTCCCCTCCCCCAGCTGGTACCCTTCTCTCCCCCTCCCCCAGCTGGTACCCTTCTCCCTCCCCTCCCCCAGCTGGTACCCTTCTCCTCCCTCCCCCACAGCTGGTACCTCTCCTCCCCTCCCCCAGCTGGTACCCTTCTCCTCCCTCCCTCCCCAGCTGGTACTCTTCCCCTCCCTCCCCTCCTCATCCCAGCACATTTCAGACAATACTGCAGGCCATCAGAGAAGAAATGTCTTGCACAGTCATGGCAGACTAAGAGGCAAGCTAGGATGGAATCCCCTGGCATTTCAATGTAAACTAGTAGCATGAGTGCCCATAACAGTTTTAGCTAGCACTCTGCCAAATGAAAACAGAACTCTTTCTTGGCATGCATTGACTTTTAGATAGATTTCAGTTTTACAGTCAGATGTTCTTTCTTTGGTGTAGCAAAATGTAATCCCTCCCTCACCTGTTCACCAAACACACTCCAGTTGCCTCCCCACCTTACCTACTGTCACATAAAGCACACCATTCCTCCAGCCAACCTCCCACTTGTCCACACCACCTTCTCCCTCATCTAGCACCCACAAATCAACCTGCAATAATGAAAATAGTCTCCCACTGAAGAGTGTCTGCTCTGTTCAGTCGTCTTAGATGGCATGAATGAATGGTGATGTTCGTGTTCCTAGTAAAACCTGACTGGTTGAATTTTCAGCCAATCGGATTTTACTGGGAGCAAAAGATGTCACCATTCATTCATTTGTGCACTTATGAGATGGACACTAACTCCAAAACTGTTCTAAGAGTGAAAGAAATAGGTTATTGACAACTTTGGTTCAGCTTTGAGTTGGCGTCTAAAAATTTGTTTTAAGAATTTAACTGAACCACCGCAGCTTCATATGCAGTAATTGGCACGTGCTAAAGTAAAGTACAAATGGGGGGTATAAAAGTCTTGAGGTCAGCAATAAATAGTAATTACAGTAGCTTATTTGTGGAAGGTGCTGCTGACATACATCTGCTCCACATTATTATGTTTGCATGCACGCCAGCAAGAAACATAGTGCCACCATATGAATTTTCGTGAGGTGCCATCCCGCTTCCAATGCCCTGCTCCTTCTTGCAGGTGCAGCCTCACTGCACCAACAAGTGTCCGATCTGTCTATGACAGCAGTTCAGATGCAGTGGCATACAGTTCAAGGAAAAATACCACTACAATCAGTAGTGGTAATGTGTAGGCAATTTGCATACTGCCATCAGCAGGCAATTTACATACTGCCGTCGGCAGTATGCAAAGTGCCTACACATCAGCATTGCATCTGAACAGCTGTCATAGACAGCTCTGTTTTTTTCTTGTCCCCCCCCCATAACAAACACCCAAGTAGCATGCTGGGAGCCCACCCCAGTGTGCTCATGCACTCCCACATTGTATGGCTGACAGGGTTGCCCAATCCCCATCGGCTCCACTGCCCCCCAAACAGACTTCCAGTTGCCATGCTGAGAGCCCACCCAGGCGAGGCAAAGAGTCCATATGGCTGATGGGGTGCCCAATCCCCGTCGGCTCCACTGTACCCCCAAAAACAGACTTCCAGGTGTCAAGTGGGAGTCCACCCAAGCGTGGCAAAGTCCATATGGCCAACAGGGTGCCCAATCCCCATCAGCTCCACTGCCCCCAAACAAACTTCCAGTTGCCACGCTGGGAGCCCACCCCAGCATGGCAAAAGTCCTATGTCGTCTTCGTAAAAAAGAAAAAGACACTTGTAAGAAAAAACTGTCCCTCGTTGACTGTCTTGCCCCCCTCCCCAACCAGTGCCCACCATCTGTGCACCCACCTCCCCACACACACTCCCTGACCCCATACTTACCTCTGGAGCCCAGCATGATGATCTTCAGTGGGCTGGGAACACGTCTGCATTCTTCAAAGCCAACCGTGAACTGAAGAAATGCCGGTAAGCTGTATGATGGCATAAATGGTTTTTTTCAACTTTGGTGCATATCTTAGCCATTTTGGGGGAATTTCTTCACCAGATTTTCAACATGGGATTCTTGGGACCCCACCTCATGAACTCAGTCACTGTCATTTTGTTATTCGATCCTGAATGATGATTTCACAGTCACTGCACGGAACCACCTTTCAGGACTGATTAACAAAATGACAGTGTCACAGTTCATGAGGTAGGCCCCCAAAAGCTCTGTGTTGAACATTTGGTGAAAAAATTCCCCAAAATGACTGTTTTATGATCATGCTTTGCGCACTTCCTACGCACGCCCTTAACTTTGAGAATTTTTAATATTTTCACTCCCAGATTTTCAACATTGCCATTTTGCCACACCTCCTAATGAACAGTACAGTTGTCATTTTTCACATCTCCCCCAAAATGTGTTTTCGCACATGTAGAGCACATTGGCATAGTCGGTGTGCGAAATCAATGTTCGGGACACATTAAGAAAATCTCAGTGACACTGTTCATGAGCAGACATGTTAAAATGGCTATGTTGAAAATCTGGTGACAAAAAGTCCATAAAATGACTCTGTATGAGTGTGCATTGCGCAATTTCCATGCACCCTCGTAAGTTCACAAATTTGTAATATTTTTAGCCCAAGTTTTCAAGATTGAAATTTTTCCAGACCTCCTTATGAACAGTACAGCTGTCATTTTTCACACCCTGGATGAAATGTGTTTTTGCACTTCCGGTGTAGAATAGTGTGGTCGCTGTGGGAAATTAGTGTTCTGGACAGATTAAGAAAATCACAGTGACACTGTTCATGAGCGGAGGTCCCAAAATGCCTATGTTGAAAATCTGCTGTAAAAAATCCACAGACTAATTACATTACGGGTGTACATTGTGCAGTTTCTATGCACGCTCGTGACTTCACCAGTTTTTCTATATTTTCACTCCAGATTTTCAACAATGCCATTTTTTACACCTCCTCATGAACAGTACACTTGTCACTTTTCACATTCTGTTTGAAATGTGTTTTTGCACCTGTGGCACCAAATGGCTCTGTAGCTCTGCTAAATCACCTTTTGCCTAATGAACTGATAGTGTCACCGTTCATGCGGTGGGGACACCAAATGCCCATGTGGAAAACTTGGAGTAAAAATACCAAGAAATGCCCAGGGTGTTAGGGTTTTGACCATAACACCCTACTCTGTAGGGACTGACAGGTGCCAGGGGTGTGACTTGGGATTGTCACCAGTGATGCTCCTGCCATTCCACCCCCACCCCACCCTGCAGCCAGTGACAGGCATCGAGGTGCGCCTTGGACCCTTTGCCCCCAGAGTTCACCCCATTCTCCTATACTGCGCCCATTTCAGCATATTGCCTGATGGAATGAGGTGAATGTGAATACCAAACACACCAAGGCACACCTCAACACTTGTCAGTGTCTGAAGGGTAGGGTGAGGTAAAATGTCATGACCGTCCTGTGCGATGACCGAAAGGCACACCCGAATGCCTGTCCATCTCTGCAGGGTGAGGGTGGAGTTGGTGTCAGTTCAATATGTCAATGCATTCCTATACTGCATCTGTCTAACTCCTGCACTTCCACTGCTAATGCCAGCAAGCAAACATTCGGCATTGACAAATGCTTGTTGTTCTTGGTGTTGTGACAGAGTCTGAAAAACACATTATAACTACCTATGAACCAGTGTGAGCTACAGTAATAGTTATTATCCACTGCAAACCTCAAGGTGTAAACTCCATGTAGTCTTTGCTTTACCTCAATGCCAGTTACTATAATCGTTATGAAATCTGTCCCCCAGTCTGGAAGAGAAAAAGTGAAAAAACAAATCATTAACTTCACCAATAATTTCAACTTGGTATACTAAATGCTAATACTAATCAAATCGCAATCAAATCCAAATGGCACTGGGTGTCACTGCCCTAGGCAGGTAAGGGGGCACATTCCAAGAACAGAAAAGGAGTGGGATTGGGTGCTGCTGTGCGGGGTGAGGAACTGTTCATCATGGTACTGTTGGGGCATGGGAGGAGGCTGAGATGAAAAGCATATGGTGGGAACTTACTGTTTTAAAACTTTTTAACCTTTTTTAAAAATGTGCTTTACACTGCAGATTCTTTGTGTCTAGTGTCTATGTGTTAGTTGAGACCCTTTGTTATTATCTTCTATATATGTAGTGTATTATTGTGTATTTATTTGTGTATTTTGAGTATATGCTGTATTACGTTTTTCTATTTTGTTGTGTGTCTGAGTCCTCCATGAAATTGGCATTTGATATCCTTGAAGTTTATCCAGTTACCAAATTTAAAATAAAAGCTAAAAATAAAAATGAGTGAATTGCATGTGTGGACAACGTCTGGCATGTAGCCAGCAATTCAATGGCAATGGAAGCTTCACAACACCCTCAGCAGTAAGTCGACCTCCTGCTTGACTGTTGCAGTTCCTTTCCAGGCTCTGTAGACTAGAGATGTGCTGAAGCAATTCTGGTTAAAGCAAGTCACCACAAACTTGGGTGGCTTTGGCAGGAATTGGGTCCGAGTCACTCCTTTTGGTCCAGCTCAGAAAAACTCAGAGCCTTTGTTTTTTTTTAACAAACCTGTTTCTTTCACCCATTCTCCCCTTCCCACCTGCCAGTATCTTTTGTGGCAAAAGCCCTAAACCATTTTTGCTTCTCAGTCACCAATAGCTGACTAGGGGGGGCTGATGGGCCGCAGACTCAGTAGTCCTTTACTTTTTTCTGGGCTAGCTCAGTTGCCTTTCTTTCCCCTGCAGCATGCCACTATGTAAGTAGTTGAGCAGAGTGCTGAGGAGTTCCAACCTGTATGCAATGCAATACATTCTGGCTAATACAAAATCACAATGTGCCAGCATGGTGTGCATAGGATGTGGGCATACTGTGCAGGCACACATAAGCACTACGTGCGTGCATGCATGCAACCCTATGGCAGCATGCACGATGTGTGCGCAAGACACCATGGAGGGCTGCAGCACGCAGCTACACTGGGAGCCAGCACATCATGTACGTGGGGGGTGTGGCTACGTAACTGGCATGGACAGACCCACTGAGTGCATGTAGGATTGTGTGTGTGGCATGCATGTGCGGGCCGCAGGGCATGTACACATATGTGTGGCCAAGGGCTGCTGTAAGCAGTAGCATAAGCCAGGGACACCACCACCAGCCATGACAGATGGCGTCAATGGAGCAGAGTGCCACCTGCATGGGATGCCCCAGCTGTGTCTGTGCACCGTGTGTGGCACCATGGCCACCCATCCACCACAAGTCCCAGCCTGAACACATCCCTAAGGGTTGGCCAAGTGTGCCAACATCACAGAGGTGAGTGCAGGTGCCACACAGGTGGACACACTGCCATGCACATGCCTGAGGTGCCCTGACAGCAACGCCATGACATGGTGCTGCTGTGGCCATGGACACCCGGAATACCATGATATTGTGCCATGGGTAACCCCAATAGTGTTTGCTGACACCGTAAACCCCCACAGCCCGACGCACATGCCCAATGCCCGGACACCACACAAGCGGCCATAGGCGAACAAGCAGGCACCCACCCGCATTGCCAAGCCCACTGGAATGGCATCCAGGACAGAAGACCCCCCATCCACCATGGCGTAGGCCACCAACACCGCACCCCTCAACCATACACACACACACACACACACACACACACACACACACAGAATCAATGACCAGACAGTGGCTTACGAAAATAAACTTTAATACAGAATGTGCCATCAACAGTACTGAAACAAAAATGGCAAATGAATGTCCCAATAAGCAATGAAAGGAACCCCCTAAAGTCACAGCTATCACCCACCCCCACCCAGAACAGGCCCCCACCCCCTCATGTTGCTGCTGCTGCAGTCTCTGTGGCTCTGCCTGGGGCAGAACTCTTCTTCTTCTTCTTTAGCTGATGCCGCCCGCTGCCTCTTCCTCCAGAGCTATTCCTCATCACTGCTGCTGCTGCAATGCTCATCCACTTCCTCCACCCATGGCCAGACAATCCTGTTGAACACCATTCTCCTCACAGGCTCCCTGTAGTGCTGTGGAGAAAAAGAAGACAGTCAGGACCGAGCTCACAGACATGCACCCCCACAAACTACCCCCCTCCCACCTGGTAACAATCAGACACACAGCATGGCATCTGCCAGGTCCCCCCCTTTGTGGGGCAGCACTGCCAGGTGCACACCTGTGGAAGACAGCATCGCCAATGGCCACAATGGCGTGAGTGCCCACCATGCGAGGTGTGTCATAGTGCACACTGCCCTGCAGCCCCCAAGCACATAACTGCCATCCACCATGGCAGCACGTGCCATCCACTGGCAGAGAGGCACCAGGTGCAAAGTGATGAACATGGCAGAATGGCAACTGCCCGTAGCGGCAGTACAGATGTGAGGGCACACATGTGTGTCATGTACATGGGCAGCCATGACACAAGATGTTGCTTCAACCACATGCCGTGACCTGGCTACATGTACCTGAATATGGGTCCAAGGTGTGCACACCGCAGATGGTTGGCATTGGTGCAACACTGTACTGTATTGGCGGCCAACAGGCAGCTAGCCATGTGCTGTCCCCCTCGGTAAGGCCCAACATGCACATGCCATGGTGCCCCATGGTGCCGCACTACTCAGGGGTCCCCACCCTTCCACATAGCTATTCAGGCTGACATGCATGAGACAAACCCTGATCCATGCTTGGAATGGCAGGCATGTTCCACTCTGCCCCTGCTGACATGCTGCAGCCACTGTAGTCATCACGGAAAACTGGCCCCATGCCTGGCTGTGTCTGTGGTTTTGGCCTGCACCGACACTGGCCAACACATCTCCTCCCCCCACACCACCCACACAAAAACAAGAGTCCACAGTGCATCACAGTCGGCAATCACTTACCATCAATGGCACTGTCAGATGCCACAGCGTCCTGGGCTCAGCATCCTCAATCTTACCTGTGTAGTGCGGCTCTCCATTGAATGTCACCTACCAGAATTAGCGGGGCATGGGTCTTTGCCACCGCCAATGATACAGCCCCCTTGGGTGAACCACCATGACCTTCACCCCATCCTGCTGCACCTGTTGCCATGGCTCCAGAATGGTCAGCATGCCCGTGTCATCATGCATGGGGAAGGAGAGGGGAACAAAAGAGGAAACAGACCATAAGTACACAGTGGCAGTCAACACCCACCCCCCATCCTGACATGCGTGCACACACACACACACACACACACACACACACCCTCTGCGATAAGTACTCACCAGTTGATGGGTCTGTGCCCTCCACAGCATGCCATAGTCCCTGCTGTCACTGTATTCCTCCTCGGCTACTCTCCACAGCTACTGTGGGAATCTCTCCATGATGCTAGAAGAAGCCACACATTTGTGGCCACCATCCTTATATAGTGTCCCAGGGCAAGCTGTGCATGTGTCACGTGAACCCACATGTGCCACTCACCATGGCATGTTGTACCACGTGCTGCAATCCATGCCCCCACACAGTGGCACACTGCCACGCTCAGCCATAGCTGCATTCTGCCACAATGCCGCACTGCACATGGCAACGCACATGCCCACAGCAGGCTGCATGTAAGACATATAAGACGACTGACACCATATTGCAGCAGGGTTCTATAGCCAGGTCATATGCTGTGCGATGGAGGGATATGTCTGGGACTACTATTGAACCTGTACCTGCAGAATGCAGGGCATTCCCGGGCAGATGACCATGTCCATGGGCGTGCATGTCCCGACCACGCATATCCAGAAATGAGCTCAGGGACATGCATTGCATAGAGAGGTTCCACCTGCTATGGCTCATGATTGTGCAGCTATGCAACCTCATCCAGGACCACGTTGCCCTGCAGACGTGATGCTCCAGGACCATGTCCATAGAGACTAAGGTCATGTGCTCCCTGGCATACTACATGTCTGGGACATTCCAGCACAATGCGGGTGATGGCATCGGCATCAGCCAGTCATCAGTGTTGAGTGCCTTAGCACACGCCACAGACACACTGCTGGAGCACACACGAGACCACGTACACCTCCCAATGACTGACATTGAGGTCTGGGCCACTAACAGGCATTCTACTCTCTACATGGCATGCCCAATGTACTCAAGGTGGTGGATGGCACACACATCACTATCATCACACCATCAGTCTCCGAGAAGGCATATCACAACAAGAAGGGGTTCCATAGCATGAACTGCCAGGTCACATGTGACGTGGCTTGCGTGTTCACTGATGTGTGCAAAATACCCAGGGTCAAGCCACAATGCCTACATCCTGGATGCCTCAGGGCTGTGCGCAGAGCTCCGTGCAGGACTCATGGACGACTGGCTGTTGGGTAGGTGTGGTGTGCACATGGGGGGGTTGACCATCATGTTGGCATGTACTGACTGACCTGTTTCCCATTCCTCACAGGTGACAGCGGATATCCACTATGTCCATACCTGATGATGCTCTTCCTGGCACCAGCCACAGTGGCAGAGGAGGCCTACAGTACTGCACACCGGTGGATGCAGTCCATCATAGAGAGGAGCATCGGTATCCTGAAGATGCATTTCACTGCCTGGATCACATTGGGGTTGCCATCATGCTGGCTCCATGCCACGTGTGTCATGTCTTCTCCATGTGCATGATGCTGCATAATATGGCCATGCATCACGGGCTACCAATGCTGGAATACCACCCACTGGACATGCCACTGGGGCATCAGTGTGATGAACAGTACTGAGGTCATGAGATGGCTGCTGGCTGTGCGGTCCATACTGTGGTTGTGAAGGGGACATTCAGGTGGTAACCGCGAGGTGCCATTCCCATTGATGCCCGATGTCAGCGATGGGTGGGCCTCCAGTAACAATTTGTGCATCAAAGAATGGCATCCATCCCAGGAATGGGCTGCATTGCCCTACATGCGCCCCATGATAACTCATGACTGAGGGTGTATGCCTGCAATAGTGCTAATGTGCTGTGCATGCACTACGTAGCTGCCCATGGCTGGCGTTTGGTGACAGGGCACATGTGCCGCTGTGTTAAGCCCATGTACCACAGCAAAGTGACCAGCCAAACAGGGGTCCACCCTCACCATTGTTCCACCATCCCTCCCATTGGTGCCATCAGAAGCCATTGTGGCACTGCCCTGTACCACCCTATGCCACCACGGAATGTCTGTGTGTCTGTGTGTCTGTGTGTCTGGATGAGGGTGTGTGTGTGTGTGTGTGTGTGTGTGTGTGTCACCATCACACACTTCCACAGCGCCATTGCCATGCCATGCATCCTTCATGTCCATCATGTCTGGGTGAGCCATAGAGATGTGTGAAATTGAAAATTTCGCTAGCAAATATTTCATGTAATTTCTGCATTTGTAAGATTTTTGCCTAGGTGAAATGTAATTTGCCTCTGTTTCTGCTTTGTAATGCGAAATTTTGCCCAATTTCACCAATTTCACTTTTGGGAAGGCAAAATGTTGCCATTATCCTGAATTTCACCAATGTTTTTCAATTTTGCCAGTGAAATTGCAATGCATTGTGGGTAGATAGCTGAAATATCAAATGCAGGCTGTTTCCTGCAAAGTATATTGTCTGTTGAGTGGGAGAGAAGTTCAGTGTGGTGCATCACAGCCAACAAACCCTTCAAAAATCTCTTCATTTGTGATTTTTGAGAGTTAATTGCTTCCAAGATTTCAATTTAGTTCCTAGTGCTGCTAGTGAACATTTTTTTGTTTTTATATCTTTGGATAATACTTAGTTAAACTTAAGTAGTGTTTTCAGTTTTCTCTGTATCTGTGAGGGAGTTGAGTGGGGGAGGGTTGACCGTGTGTGTGTGTGTGTGTGTGTGTGTGTGTGTGTGTGTGTGTGTGTGTGTAAGTAGAGCAGGCTAGTTCCTAATATTTGACAGATTTCTCACAAGTTGTGAGTGAGTTTCTGTAATTTCTTTTGAGTCTTAATATGTTTGTTGGTGTGCTACTTATTTGTTATATTTTTCTTACATATGGACTCTTTTTTGGGTAACTTTATCTGAACAGTTACTACATTCTGACTGAGTAGTTCTGTTCCTATTTCCCTTTACTTAATTACTTTTGTGATTAATTTTTTCTATTGAAAGTATTCATGTGCATTGACCACTTGACTTGTCCAGCACCTCGATCCAGCATCCACACACCCGGATGGAAGACTTGTATTTAGTCACCAGTGCCATACAGAGATGGGATGCATCAGCAAATGTTCACCGGAAAACTAAACAATCATTCCAAGTGAAGTACTTTGTACCTGGCAAAAAGCAAAAGAAGACATTCTGAGCATTGTTACAACTAGGTGCCCCGCCCCCACCAACATTACATGAAATACTACATCAGGGAATGGCTGTTAAACTGGAACCCTTGACATGAGCAGACTGTGTCTGATGAGCACAGCCAGCAGCCAGCAGCCAGATTGGGAGGTAACAGATGCACTCCAGCAGTGGAATTCCGGAATATGGACACCTATATAGAACATAGTTACTGTCAATGTCTGATGTCTCTGTATTGCAATAACCACAAACTTAATACTTAACCATATCCACCAACCCCACACCAACTCTCAACCACCTCCTCCACCACCCACCCACCAAAGACCATCACAAATTAAAAATACTTAACACAAGTTCATGAATTGCACGTATTGTGCAGCAGCATCAGTGTACCTCAAGTTAATAGCACCTGAATTCCTGCACATTGACAAAAGCAAAATAATACAATTACAATCCAACTCAGATATCCAAGCTGCAGTCACCTATCCCTCCCAGTAATGAAAAATGCAATACTTACCTTGTCCTTGTACAATGTGAAATGTGTGTTTCCAACATCTCGTATCCAAATCCCTGGCATGCATGTCATGATGATGTACTCTCAGCACACTAGATAATATAAAATCAGTACAAACATATAAGAACTCAAGGCGTTCCAATAGCAACCCACCATCCCCCTCTCTTGCACCTGAAAAAATAAATACAGACAGATACTTATGTATGCAGCAGCAGCTGCAGCATTGATCGACTATGCTAAGAGGATCCCACTGAAACAGACAAAGCATTACTTTGTGGCAACTAGTCAGAGCAGCAGGCAGCAGCTACAGGCAACAGCGGCAGCACACAAAATGTCATTCAATCCACAGTGACTTAAAACCACAGAGCCAACAGAGCAAACCAGGACAGCATCATCATGAAATGATAATTCCACAGTTCTCAATCAATTGAGAAACCAGCAGCAGGAGGAAGCAATGCAACTCTAAGCAGCAGAGCCATTTTGTATAAGGATTTATTTTTCTCAACATGGCAAACTGACTTATGTTATGTTGCATGTCAGGCAGGAAAGCACCACAGTTTGGCCTAAAAACATATTAAATGGTGCAGAAAAAGCAGATGTGGGTCCTTTGTAGATGTGTACCATGTAACTGCATGTCTGACACCAAATTTCACTCTGAATTTAATGTACCATTTTTCAGAAAAGATATCTGAACATGTACTGCCTGTGCTGCACTTACAGAAACAAGATGTGGTCTAAAATCAGTTGTAAACAGTGGACCAAAGACCATCGAGTGGGGCTTTGGGTGCCATAAAACATCATGGCTGAGACCTGATTTCAGTCTGAAGTTACTGTAACATTTTTATGGAAACATTTCTATACTTTTGGGCCATGTTAGGCAGTGTTAACACCAGGATTAGATTAGGCCTTAAACCTTTGGTAAACCATGGGCCAAACAACATGTTTTGGTCCAGGTGGAAGGTGTGCAACATATAACAGCATGTCTGACACCTGATTTCTGTCTGAATGTACGGTGCAATTTTTTGGGAAACATTTCTGGACTTCTGTGGCATGTTAAGCAGTGGCAGCACCATGGTTAGGCCTGAAAAGCATTTAAATGGTGCAGAAAACAGCAGATTTGGGTCCTCATGGTGGATGTGAGCCATGCAACTGCATGTCTGACACCTGATTTCTGTCTGAATGTACTGAGAAATTTTTTGGGAAACATTTCTGGATTTCTGGGCCATGTTAGGTAGTGTTAACACCAGGATTAGGCCTTAAACCATTGGTAAACAGTGGGCCAAACAACATGTTTTGATCCAGGTGGAAGGCGTGCAACATATAACAGCATCTCTGACACCTGATTTCTGTCTGAATGTACTGTGCAATTTTTAGGAAACATTTCTGGACATGTGCTGATTGTACTGCACTTGCAGAAACAAGGTGTGGCCTAAAATCAATTGTAAACAGTGTCCAAAATAGCATTTTAATGTCTGGGTGCTGGGGGGAGGGGGCACCATAAAACATCAAGACTGACACCACATTTCAGTCTCAATTTGATGCACCATTTTTCCTGCAACATTTCTGGACATTTACTGCCTGTGCTGCACTTGCAGAAACAAAATGTGGCCTAAAAACAATTGTAAACAGTGGACCAAATACCATAATTTGGTCCAGGTGGGGGGTTTGGGCGCCATAAAACATCATGGCTGAGACCAGATTTCTGTCTGAATTTAATGGACCATTTTATCTGCAATGTTTCTGGACATTTACTGCCTGTGCTGCACTCGCAGAAACAAGATGTAGCCTAAAAACAATTGTAAACAGTGGCCAAAACAACATTTGAATGTCTGGTTGCTAGTGGGGCACCATAAAACATCAGGACTGACAGCAGATTTCAGTCTCAATTTGATGTAAAATTTTTTGGTAAAAATTTCTGGACTTGTAGACCCTATTTGGCACCAGCAGCAGTGAGTTTCAGGAAGAAATATTTGGCAAACAGGCCCTAAAACAGTTATTTAATGTCTGGATGGTGGTGGTGGTGGCAGCACCATAAAACATCATGGCTGAGACCTGATTTCGATCTTGATTTACTGTAACACTTTTTTGGGAAACATTTCTGGACTTATGGGCCATGTTAGTCAGTGCCAACTCTCTGTCTCACTCTATATTCTCAATGTCATCCTAATTTTTTCCGGTCATACTGCATTTCTCGTCTTATCATGCCTACTCTGCACAGCATGGCTTCAAGAGGTTGTGTTAAACTGTGGCCCTACTGGAGCACATTTTGGACCTGGTGGTGGGGTGTGGTTGAGCACTATAACACCAGGTTAACATTGTGGCAAGCCATAGGGACACGATGTTAAGCACAAAAAATTTACATCATGTTTAACTCGCATTAAAAGTGCTTATGTTTCTATGATTGTTGTGTACATATTCATTTAGACTGGTTCTGCACACAGCCAAGACAACTGCCAGCCCATATCATACTTAGCTTTGGGAAAAAATTGTGTTCATAGGAACAATTTACAAATTACAGTACTTGACATTTGTGGCTAGGAGGAAAAAAATACATACAGAAGGACTAATATAAACCAAGTAGAAAGGTACAGTGATTGTGGGTAAAGACTAACAAGCATTTGTCAATGCTGAATGTTTGCTTGCTGTCATTAGCATTGGAAGTGCAGGAGTTAGGCAGATGCAGAATAGGAATGACAGTGAAGTATTGAACTGACGCCAACCCCACCCCCATCCTGCAGAAATGGACAGGCATTGGGGTGTGCCTTTGGGTCATCGCTGATAACGCTCATGTCATTTCACCTCACTCTACCCTGCAGACACTGACAAGTTTTAAGGTGTGCCTTGGGGTGTTCGGGCTTTACACTCACCCCATTCCATAAGGAAATATGCTGAAATAGATTCAGTATGGGAGAATGGGGTGAACTTTGAAGCCAAAGAGTCCAAGGCACAACTTGATGCCTGTCACTGGCTGCAGGGTGGGCGTGGGGGTGAAATGGCATGAGCACTACTGTCAAGAATCCCAAGTCGCAGCCCTGATGCCTGTCAGTCTCTTGAGGGTAGGGCATTATGGTCAGAAACGCTAATGCCCTGGGCATTTCTTGGTATTTTCACTCCAAGTTTTCAACATGGGCTTTCTATGACAACACCATATGAACAGTGACATTATCAGTTCATTAGCCAAAAGGTGATTTTGCACAGCGACTGTGCCATTTAGCACCACAGGTGCGAAAACACATTTTGGGCAGGATGTGAAAGATGACAGCTTCACAAGGATGTGTAAAAAAATGGTAATGTTGAAAATCTGGAGTGAAAATATAAAACAATTGGTGAAGTCAACAGCGTGCTTAGGAACTGTGCAATGCACACCTGTAATGCAATTATTCTGGGGATTTTTTACACCAGATTTTCAACATAGGCATTTGGTGACCCCTGCTCATGCAAAGTGGCACTGTAATTTTCTTTATTTGTCCTGAATGTTGATTTCGCACAGTGACCATGCCCATTGTGTGCCACAGGTGTGAAAACATGTTTCGGGTAGGATGTGAAAATTGACAGCTGCATGCTGCGAATTTCTTTCAAGTTGGTGGCATGCTTCTGAGCTACTGTCATAGACAGTGTGCTCATTCATTTGTGCCACAGAGACAAGCCCCAAACAGCAATGGCGGCATTGGCCACAACATTGCAGCACCTCCACAACCTCCTACTCCAGCAAGCTGTCACAACATGTTTCTTGTGCATGCGTGCAAGCAAACATAAAAAGCCAATGGGATCCACCATTCCAAGTCCACTCCTCTTGACTGGTAAGTAGGTAATACTCCATTTCACTGAATTAAGCCTCCTCCCCAGAGCACTTGAAAAAAAAATCTGTAAATTCCTGCTTCCAGGTATGCCGGGGGCAGGAAACACATAACTAAAGAATGAAAATACTCATATGTAACCACCTTGTTACCCGGGGTTACTAGAATCCCAGTAAAACCTAGTGGTAGGCAAGGAAGGCAGCTTGTGAAACTCCAGTTAAATGGATTTCACACTGTCTCACTCTGTTCTCAGTCTCAGCTGAGACTGAGGGATGACATCACCAATAGAACTATCGCAGCTGCATGAGCTACATTGGAATCTGCAGCAAGGGAGTTGTTATAGAATGTTGGGAGGTTTGAAGAGATTCAGTCAGTTCAATGTGGAGTTGGTGTTGGGAGTTTGCTGTGAAAGCAACACAGTAGCTCAGTGTAGGCTCTAGGAGCCTCAGCCCTGACAGAGGACTGCTTTTAGGTAATAAGGGTGTGTGTTTCCACCAAAAGAGAGACACAGAAGATAATTGAAGTGGTGGAGACTGCTGTTTTCGGGTCTCAGTGCCCCCTCCCTCTGGGGATGGGGGGGCAGGAAAGGGTTCCCTGCAGATTTCTGGGGCAACCCCCTAGTTCTGCTACTGAAGGAGAAGCTGCCTGTTTGTTCCAGAGTTTATTTGGAAGAACAAGAAGACTTGTGAGTCGCCTGTGGGGCACCTGCAACTGGAGGGTGAGTGTCTGCTCTTCCTGAAAGGGCCTATGTTTTTCACCCTGGGACTTGTGTGACAATGTGGGGATTGAACTACTAAAATAGTGGGAAGCCTAGAGTAATGGGCTAAGCAACAAGTAAAAGTAGGTTCAAGTCCAGAGCTTATGGGGATGAAAATGATATGTAGAGGAGATGTGACAGACGTCTACCCAAGAATCTACATTTGCAAGTTTTCAGTAAAGGAATTGTTTAGTTTCCAGAGAAATGGACGGGTATGGGCTGTGGGAGCTGGAGGTGGGAGGCCCCCCATCTTTAGTGACCAGGTCCACCTCTACAGATTTGCTCTGTTGATTTCTACTTTACCTCATGCATTTGGCCAGTGATGAGGGAAGTACCCAGATGTGGGATTGGAAGTAAAATTCTCTCTAGGAGTTGAAGGCTCTAGTGTGGTTTGGGGAGCCACAACAGGATAATTGGTTCATTCCCAAAATGGACTATGGATCAAGTGGCCGTCGGGGGAGCTGGGCCAGTGGGGAAAACCCAAGTAGTGTACAAGTCAGGCTGTGTACCCAAAGCTGCGTGCAAGTCTGGGCTGTGTGCCTGGTGGGTTTAGAGCCTAAGGGATGGAAATAGTGATAAAGTGTTCTGTTGTCTCTAATCTGCATTACCAGGAATGTAAGTAAGTAAGTAACAATTTATTGATCAGCAATAGGCCGTATACAATATGGAATATTATACACATCACATAAAATACAGATCATAAAAAACTGAGACTAATATTATAGGTCTAATCTTACGCCCAACATATCACACCAGAACAGAAAATACCATATTAAAACTATAAATAAGCTACTGTATCTATTATTTTAATCAAGATAAGTAGATTTCATAATAATATGGACCATTCTTTAGAAATGAGTAGTTAAAAGGAATTTTGCCAATAATTCAATGATTTTTTTATCTTTAGTTTTGAAAAGATAATCCAACATATTTAAAGGAGCGAGACTGAGACCTCCAAGAAACTCACCCAACCATTTCTTTCTTGATGCCTCATAAAGAGGGCATAGTAGTACAACATGTTTCAAATCGTCTATTGTTTCCAAGCCACATTTACAAAATGGAGAAGATAGGGCTTTTCCCTTATATCTATACTGCACATAATTTGCTGTATAACACTCTGTTCTAAATCTAGTATAAATCCTCCTTAACCTAAAGTTTGTTATCGTGGAAAGATATAGCTCAAAACTACTTGAAAGTTTAATTGTTTTGTAATAGTCATGAAATTTGAGTTTAGAGAGCTGTGTAAGCAGATAATTCTCATCTAATGCTCCCAATCTAATTTTGACATCCTGTTTGATTTCTACTAGAGGTCTATAATATACTTCATAAAGTAGATGTCCCAAACCGGCTGGCATCATAACCTCCTTGATGAACCGAATACTGAGATGGGTAAAACCCAAGTTAGCCATTCTTATACTTTCTTCAAGGCACATTCTGGGATATCTACTTTCTGGCAACAAGAAAAGTTTGAGCAAAAATATAATTAGTTGCTCCTGAATGAGTGAATGTAAGGTGCGCTGTCCTAATTCCAAAGCTAGAATACATTTTGTTGTCCCTTGCTGTAACATGAGGATATGTCTATACAGATTGTTTAAAGTAGTTTGTAACCTTCCAGTCTGTGCATATCCCCATATTTCACAAGCATATAATATGCTTGTTCTTATTTTAGCATTGAGTACATTCACTACTCCCTTAACTGAAGTTTTCCCCATTTTATTATTAAATATTTTTAAAGCATTCCCTGATTTTCTCATTTTGTTTCGTGTTGTCTCTATGTGTCGATGCCAGGAAAGATTATAGGAAAAACGAACTCCTAAATAATCGTAATACTTTGCCCTATCTATGTTTACCCTATCTATCTTAAATTTAGTAGTGTTTTTACTCTGGCTTCCAAACACCACTACTTTTGTTTTACCATAGTTAACTTTTAATTTATACTGAATACAGAGGGATTCAAACTTTATCAGTTTCCTTTTAAGTCCTAATAACGAAGTTGACAGCAGAACCAAATCGTCAGCGTATGCAAGACAATTGATCCTAGTACAGTCTGCTTTAGGAGCATGGAAATCAGGAGTAGCAATCTGTTCCAAAATTTTATTAATATAAATGTTAAATAGAGTAGATGCCAAAATACATCCTTGTCTAAACCCTATATTCGTAGGGAATTTCTTAGTCAAATATCCGTGCTGATTGTATTGAACTCTAGCCCATGTATTTTCATGCAGTCTAATGATGATATCCAGCAGGGAGCTCTCCAGCCCTAGTGCCTTGAGTGTTGTCCAGAGAATTTTCCTGCTGATGCCATCAAAAGCTGCAGAAAAATCCACGAAACAGCAATAAAGATTAGTTTTCCTAATTTTAGTGTATTTCCAAATCAGATGGTACAGAACATAACAATGTTGTACTGTGGGCCTATGTTTCCTGAAACCATTTTGTGCCTCATTCAGGATAGAGTTTTCTTCAGCCCAATCTAATAGTCTTCCCAGGATTATCCTCGTAAAGATTTTCTGGGAAACATCTATAAGGCTGATCGGTCTATACATTTTCGGATTGTAGGGATATTCCTTTTTGAATATGGGAAATATATGACTACCTAACCAACTTGGGGGACATGGAAGTCCTTGTAAGAGTCCATTAAATAATAATAAGAGAAGCGGACACCACCAATTAGGAAATGATTTATATAGGTCTCCCAAGTTACCATCTGGTCCTGGGGCCTTATTAGATTTCAGCAGTAATAACGCCTGATAAATATCTCTTTCCGTAATAAAGATGGGCCGAGGATAGTACATTTTTCCCCTGGGCTCTTGGGCTATAGTCATCTCTAATTCAGTCTGGGAAAAGTAAAGCTCTGAAAAATAGAGAGTCCAGGCCTCAGGTGTAATATAGGCCTCTAATCTGTTAGAATATTTATTTTAGCCCTGAGATACTAATTTCCAGAAGCCTCTACCTTCTCTATTTAATACAGATTGTCTAAGCTTTTCCCAAAGTCCATGAGAATATTTTTCTTTTGCCCTTTCTAAGGCTGACTTATATTTTTCTCTTTCTGTCTTAAGTATTTTGAAATCTGCAATAGTTTTATTTCTCTTATTTTTATGTATCCTCAGTATTCTACCAAAAGGTTTTTTGCCTGTAGGCAGTCTGCATTAAACCAAGATTTTTTGTAAATCTGTTTACCAGAAGGTATTTTTTTCTTACACCATGGTTTTTATATCATAGATATTCTTTCCCAGCTTTCTAAAATATCAATTGTTTCTTGAGAGTTTATAATGGAATCATGTATATAACACACCTCTCCAGTGTTTAAGATAAGCTCAAAGTTCATATGATGTAAAGGTCCCCAGATAATTCTTTTCTTGTTGATAATCTCCAAGTTGTCCTCCAGAAAACCAGTTTTTCTATTAGTTCCTAGGGGACAGTTCAGAGTAACAACAATAGGACAGTGAGCAGATTCCATTCTATCCTTTACCTCTAATTTCTGTACCATGTGAGTTGCCTCCAAATTGGTCCAAATTAAGTCCGGAGTAGAAGAACCCATCGGGCTCTAAAAGTAAAAGCCCTGACATGTCACCCTGAGTTCTTCCATTTAAGAGACAGTAATTCCTGGATGCAAAAATTTCCAGGAGGATCCTGCCTCTAGAGTTGAGTACTAGGTCCTGTGAGGACCTTTTATAAATAATATTATTGTTAGCCAGAGGGAGCAAATGAATAAGATCAGTATAAACATCCTCCGAAAGACAGGAAGAGACTCTAGCATTAAAGTCTCCCATAATGATTATGGGGCAATCTGCATAGCTGTCTGACAAATCATCTAATAAAATTTTCAGATTCTGAATAAATATATCTAATGATTCAGAATGTCTGAATCTAGGAGCGATATATATATTACAAAGAATAGCTTTCTCTAGGCCTCTGTGAATTTGTATGGTCAGAATTCCCTCTAAATTTGTTGCTATATGAATAATTCCTAGATCTAGCTGTGTTTTAATAAAAAAAGTAAGTCCCCCTTTAAGCCTACCAAATTTTTTGTCTCTGGAGGCTGATAAGGTCATGGCTGTATAACCTGCCAGTCCAGGAGTAAACTCTTCAGTGCACCATGTTTCCTGAATCCCTATTATGTCATATATCTCAAGAAAACAGAGAGAGGCGCCTGTCCAGGGTACGGCGTGATGTTGGCCCATCCCTGGTTCTGTGTGTTCACAGGGCCCAAGCACACGACCGGGTCGGGGGGTGCAGGTGACGGCGGCCAGAGATTGCGAGGGTCAGCTCCACTGCAGGTGGAAAAAGTGTTAAATGATGAAAAAAAATTAATAAATCAGAAAAAATGTACTTAAAGACAAATAAGGGAGGAGAGGAGAATTCATGGGGCTTAAGAACTGTGAAGGATGCCTTCACTTACCTGGGAATAAAGGTGGGCAGAGACTTACAAGGGCTGTATAAATTGAACTATATACCCATTACAGAAATGATCTTTAAAGACCTACACAGGTGGAGAGCCCTGCCCAGCTCATGGATAGGTAGGATTAATCTCCTAAAAATAAATGTGCTACCAAGAATTTTATACGTAACACAAATGTTACCCTGTGGATGAAATAAGAAAGACTTAAAACAATTGGAGTGGGGATTTACAGACTTCATATGGCAGGGCAAGAGGCCAAGGATTAGTCTAGCAAAATAAATAAATAAGATTAAAGGCTGATAACATGAAGGGGGGGGTTACATTTTCTGGACATTAAAGGATACTATCTGGCCACACAATTCTGATATATCCACAACTGGATTAATAGAGGTGAAGCAGCAAACTGGCTAGACTTAGAAGAAAAAGATAGCCCAGGGAGAATCTTGGCTTATTTGGGAGAGAATGGGCTAAGAGCTTATAAAGCTCTTGTAAACCCCCAAGCCATTGGTAGTGGCCAGGTTGGAAGCATGGAGAGAGATGAAAAAAAACGACAAAACATAAGTCATGTCAATACTCTCCATTTTCCAATAGCCAACAACCCAGCCTTCTTAACAAGTTTAGAAGATGAGGGGTTTAAGGAGTGGCAGAAGAAAGGGATCTGATGTATAGGAGACTTAACAGAGAGAGGGGAGCTATGCACTTTTCAAACCATTCAGAATGCCTTAGATGTCCCTTCATCCCGCATGTTCAGATATTTTCAAATAAGGAATTACTGGAAAAAGCTAGGTAGAACAATAGATCAGGAACCCTCTATGTGGGAAACTGAGTGAATAATTCTGGGAGCAAGGGACAATGAAAAAGGACTTATCGGGTGGGTGGCAAAATTTGATAGGTCCTACTTTCAAGGAGAAACACAGAAGATTAAACAAAAGTGGGAACGAGACCTACAGCTTGAGATCTCAAAAAAGAACTGGGAGATGATCCTTGGCACTCACACAGGCTTACTCCTATACAACAAATTTAAAGAGCTACAATACAAGCTCTTACACAGACTGTATTACCCCCCGGGTGTCATGTATAGCTTCTGCCCAGGGATCTCCCCCCCACCGTGGGAAATGTGGAGAAGCCAGAATCATGGTTATCCACTATTACTGGGACTGCCCAGGAATTCAACAATATTGGAAGGACATCTTGGGAGAACTTATTAAAATGGGGAGGGGGAAACAGTGAAATTCTCCTCATACTCCCTACTGTCAGGGGTCTCTACTCAGGAGAAGGAAGAATGGAGTCTATATCCCATATGGATCAGAATCCTTCTGGTCAATGCTAGACAGGGAATACAAAACATGTGGATAACAAACCACACACCAGTGTTGTCCCAATGAAAAAACTTAGCCATTAAGACCCTCTCGACTGAATGGCTGACATATGCCCTCATTGCAAAGGAAGAGACTTTCTTAGATACATGGGGGGGGGGATTTTTGTGCACACTTTCCACTGGTGAGATAGGTGTTCTGTAGGAAGGACATTTAATTTGAGAATATTAACCATACAGAAGACAATAATCAGAAAGCATAAAATCCTTTATTACACCTCCTGTCTACAGCCACTGCATAACTATTGAACTCTCAGTTGCCTTTAGATAACAAAGAGCACAGCCAAGTTCAATTCAATTTAATCTAACTTAACATAGTTATATAATTCAGCTTGTACTTAAATTCTTCTATTTTTCACTCTTTGGCTTTTTTTTTCTTTTTAGTAAAGAAAAGAAGCTTTTACACTGCCATAGTAGAAATACTAAATTGTCCAAATGATACTTGTTCTTTTGTTTTATTCTATGGGTGACCATGAGCTATAGAAAACATTTCGGGTATGACAAACTGTTGTGTAAACTGAAAGGCAAGGAACAGAATTTTGAGAAATTAATATAAATATTCATCTTTTCTGTAGATAACTTGTCATGAAATGAATTGTAACATCACTGGAAATATATCTGTACTGTGTAACAAACATGCCTATCTATGTCACACATGAATAATTTTAATAAAAATATTAAACAAAAAAAAAGATTACTAACTTTCTGTAAAGACTAAAGTGTTGGTTGTACAGGGCCTATGTTTCAGAAATCATGCTGGGTGTTATCTCTGTGATCTACATTATATAATTTTTTTTCAATCCTTTCCTCAATTAGCATGTCAAGCATCTTTCTGATTATGGCAGTCAGACTAATAGGTCTGTAATTAGACATCTCTGTTTTGTCACCCTTCTTAAATATGAGGATGACTGGTATACACCTCCACAGCGACAAGTCAACAGCAACTGACACTACAGTGACAATAGCGCCAGGTCGCTGTAGTGTCGGCACTGGACCCTGGCACTGCTTTCTGGGGTCTTGCACCCTCCCTTAATAAGCTCCAACTCAGAGTTGATTAGTTTAATTGGGGTGCTGGGGAACAGCCACCTGCTTGAGAGGTTTGGGGGGAAGCCCCTGAAGAAAACATGGGAGACAGTGACCACCTTTATGCTGACTGCAAATGGCCGACATAAAGGTGTCACTGTAACGCCGGTCGACATAATTTTTGTCATGCTGGTGTCATAGATCCGGATGACAATTGCTGTCCTCCAATCACTTGGTATGTCCCCAGTTTCCAGTGATTGGTTGAATAGTGTTAATAAGGGTTTCACTAATCATGGGCCGACCTTCCTTAAGGAGCCTGTGGTGTAATTTGTTTGGGCCAGCTGATTTTGTGCGCCAATGTTGTTTATTACTGATGCTACTTCCTGCTCCATAATTGTTATGTAGTTTCCCCTATTCTGCTCTGTGAGCCTATTGCCTCAATCTCGGTTGGTCTGATTCTTGTTTTTATCCTCAGCATAGTCTGAACAGAAATATTTATTAAATTCAGCTGCCATTAATTCTGGACTGACGCATTCTGTATTCCCTAGTTTGATAGGCCCTATTGATCTGTCTATAGTCCTGTCATTTACATATTAGTAGAATGAATTACAATTATCTTTAGTATGGGCCAGTCTAAATTCTGCCTTACTTTTAGACTGTCTAATCGTATACTTACTGTTCTTCAACTGCTGTTTGTATTTGTCTCTGTTATAGCTTGTATTATCCCTCATCATACTCTAAAAGCTTGTTTCTTTTTCTTTTATTGATATCTAACACTGTCTATGTACCACATTGGTACCTTACCCTTCTTGTTGTATATTGTCTTATTTTGTATACAAGTCTCCTTTAGGTCTAATATCTTTGGTTTTATTTTATTCCATAGTTGGTCTACAGATGAAGTGTTATCGTCCCAGTTCCATTCATTTAATTTTACCCTTATTGCATTAAAGTCTGCCTTCCCATAGTTTTTAATAACTGTACAGCCCTGAAGAGCTATAGGAGCTGAGTTAAAATTGAATTGTACTATACTGGGGTCACAGTTTATAAGGGGTTCTAGTATGGCTGTATTCCTGACCCCTCTCCCCTATCAGTTAGAACTACTGTAGATCTAGTACTGCATTGTTTCTCGTTGGCCTATCCACTTTCTGGAAAAGTCTGTTTTCAACACATGCATCCATAAATAACTGTCCCTGGTGAGTAGAAACTGTTCCTTTTTCTGAGTTGATTCCTGGTGTGTTAAAGTCCCCCATAATCAATACTTCCTTGTTGTTTATGTTCTCTGCGATATTATGCTTTTATTAATTATATATGCACATAATCTGCATTTTCTGGCACTGTATATCAGAGGAGGGTAGTTACTGTACATTTGTTAAATCATTAAGTCTATAACATATATATTTGAGTCTTCTTCAATATCTCTGACAGAATAAGTTACTCAGTTTTAAGTGCTACATATTAACTAGCTTCTATGATAGCTAGACTTCATGTGATACATACGGAGACATTAAAATCATATAACAGCTGTTTTTAGATGTAGGAGAACTATTTACAGCTCAGTGTACCATAGTAAGTGGATCAAAGCATAGCAGATTCTGGACCAGACCAGAACCCGCCTGGGATAGTCACATCTTAACTTATCAGAGATCACAGGGAGAGGAGAGGAGAAAAGGAGGGGTACAGTCTCCTTGTGGCTTGAGGTAAACCGTCCTCCCTTATTTTTTAACTGCCTTATCTAGTGCCTGTTCTGGGAGAAGGTGTTGATGCCTGGTTGGCCAGAGCTCACCTAGAGTTGGTAGTGTGAAGAAAATTTAAGAAGGGGCCCATATTTTATCATATTTCTGTTTAGTATTCATGGAAATGTGTGACTTTCTTTCATATTGTGCCAATTGAGTCATACTTTCTTAAAATTCACTTTTGGTGGGGTTGTTTGCTGAATGCCATCTGTATACCAGGAGTCTCTTTACTTCCATACTGGATAGGATTACTACATTCAACTGACTTCTACTTAGATAGGGAACTGCTACTTTAGAATCTAACAGAATGGAATATGTGCTTGCAGCATTTGCTGTAGCATATCTTGGATCTGCGACCAGGAGGGTGTTATCCATGGACATGACCATAGTATATGATATAGATCACCCTTAGGTTGCTTACATCTCCAGCACATGTAAGCTGGTATTAAATGGGCTGAATGTAAAACTGCTGGTGTTCTATACACCAGTGCAAGACCTTATTCTGTACCAGTCTACTGCAGGTATGTCTGTCCAGTGTATATATGCTTCCTTCCAACAGGCCTGTCATTCTTCTTCAGATATCTGGCACCCAATAGCTGACTCCCATTTTTTCTGTGCCAGCATTGTCTGAATCAGGATACTATCTCTGATTAGATGATAGATGGATCTTGCTTTACCGTTTCTGTTGGCTAACCACTTCAGAAGGAGACAAGGTGTTAAGGAGGTTTGCCCCTTTTGAAGATTCTGGACAAGGTTGGTTATTGCACTTCTCAGTTGAAAGTATTTCCAAAATTCAGATGTGTGCAAGCCATATCTTGTCTGGAGCCCTTGGAAAGAATCTAGTGTAGCTGAGTTGGGTAATAATATATAATTTACGATTAAGATGCCCTTTTGTTTCCATGTTATCCAGGTTAAAGGTTCACGCCCTACTTTTATATTTTGATTGTCCCACAGGGGAGTATATAGTAGGTGGGATAGATTGGTTTTGAGCCATTTACCTACTTAGAGTCAAATAAATCTCAAGGGGGCAGTAGTAGGCAGGGCATATGCTGGTAACTTATGTCTGTTATAAAGGCATATAGTAGAAACATGGCCTCCTAAGAGGTGAGTTTCTATCTCCATCCATAATGTGCAAGTAATGCCAGGATCTGGAAACCATCTAAGAGTTTGAGCTACTCTATATGCCCAGAAATATCCCTTAAACCAAGGTAAGCCCCAGCCCCCCTTTTCCAATGTGATCTTAGTTTATTCCTGCTGAACCTAGGTGGTTTGCCTTCCCAGTGGTAACTGCCCAGAAGTTTATCCATGCAAAAGAACCAGTTTTCAGAGAAAGCCATTGGGGTATGAGCAATTTAATAGAGTAATTTTGGGGCTATAATCATTTTGAGAGTTTCAGTTTTACCAACTATGGATGACTGTAAGGGTTTCTATCTGTCTAAATCTGTTTTAAGTTTGGTGAGAAGTGGCCCAAAATTGAGTTCTACTATTCTTTTGTCCTGAGGGGATTTTTTTTATTACTAGATACGTTATAAAGTCTTGGGTCCATCTTAACTTTAGATTAGTAAATTCAGCCTGTGAGCATTGTTCATTTATTGGTAACACCTCTGTTTTTTGCTTGGTTAATCTTCAGACCTGAAAATCTGGTGAATTCTTCAATAAGATAAATTAGGGGTTTTATGGAGTTATGGGCATTATTGAGGAGGACCAGGAGGTTGTCTGCATACATTAGTGTTTTGTCTTGTGTTCCACCCCACTGATATCCCGGTAATAGCTTGGTGCTGGTGATTTGCCACTGCTAATGGCTCTATGGCCAGTACAAACAGGAGGCGGGATAGGGAACATCCCTGCCTAGTACCTCATTCTAGTACAAATGGGGTAGCTGAGGTATTCTTTGTGAGGACCTGAGCATTAGGTTCGGAATACGTAGCCTTTAACGCTGCAATAAAAGATTCTTCAAAACCCATCTGTTGTATTACTGCATACAGGTACTCCCACTCCACCGAGTCAAATGCCTTTTCAAAATGTATGGCTATAGCTGTGGCTGGAGTGGGAGATACCTTGGCTACCTGCATTAAATCCAGCAATGTGTGGAGGTGGTCCGAACTGAATTGACCGCTGACAAATCACACTTGAGAAGGGTGGATTAATTCTGGCAGAAGGGTTTCTAGCCTAGAGGCAAGGACTTTGGCATACATCTTGCTGTCTACTGTTATTAGGGAAACAGGTTTATAACTCGCTGGGTAAGTTGGGTCTTTCTCTGATTTGGGAGAACGGTTATTGTTGCTGTGCTCATGGTGGGTCGAAGGGGGAAGGATCCCTGCCATTGCATTTTGGCATATAGCATCTGGAGGATCAGGGATACCAGAGGGGATAAGGATTTATTTATTTATTTATATTTTGTTGACAGGGTAAGTGCACTAGACAAATTCTGCCTATTTTCAGGCATGACCCGGGGGAGGGGGATACAGATGAATGCCAACTGACCTTGAACCAGATTAAGCTGTTGGTAGTATTTTGAGTGAATGAGGGAAATTTGGCCAGGACACCCGGGAAATTCCCCTACCTTTTTCGATAAGTGCCATGGGATCTTTAACATCTACCTGAACTACCACCAATCCAGGCAGATGGGACCTTGGTTTAATGTCTCATCTGAAAGACGGCACCTCAGAAGTGCAGCACCCTCTCATGCTGCACTAAGTGTCAGTACTGGATATTAACCTAAGTGTCAGACTGGGAACTGAACCCACAGCCATCTGATCTCCCAGCCTCAGAGGTGAGTGTGCTACCTACTGAGCCACAGACACTGATAACATTTAGTGGGTAGTCCATCTCCACCTTGTGGTTTTAAGATTTAGGGAAAGAATAGCATTCAGGATTTCTGCTGAGGTGAATGGTTGATTGAAGCTTAGTGCTTGAGTGGGGGTGATTTTTGGAAGGTGGAGTTAGGAAAGAAAGGTTGAGAGATTGCAGGGATCAGGAATAGTCACTGAGGAGTATGGCTGGGCATAAAAGTCTTTCATAGCGGTGTTTATTTTGCATTCGGGGAAACAGATTTTTCCTGCCACACCATGTAGGGCCTTAATGTGTCTTTTGGCCTGTTCTTTTCCAAGGCAGTATGCCAATAGTTTTCCACACTATTCTCTTCTCTCCCAGTATTGATGTTTAAGCTGCAGTAATGCTAATTTGGCTTTCCTGTCTGTAAGGGTATTAATGTTGTGTCTGATTTTCAGAATTTCCATGTATAAAGGGGATTGAGGAGACGCTTTAGAATTGGCTTTGAAGCTCATCTCTTTAAGTTGAAGCTGAACCTCTAAGTCTGCAAGCTTTTGTTCTCTTTTTCTGCACCAGTGAGGGGAGCATGAGATAATGTGACCCCTTATTGAGGCTTTAAATGCCACCCACAGTGTGGCTGTAGTAGTAGTATCCCCTTTGTCATTTAGCTTCTAATATTCTTCTGCAGTGGCTTGAAACCAAGGTTTGAAGTGAGGATCTAACATTAGTAGAGGATCTATTCACCATTTTGGGGACTTATGGGTCATGGAGTCAAATAAGATATCTAGTTATAGTGGAGCATGATCTGAAATGACCAAAGGGTTAATTATGACTGACACTATCATGGGTGTTAGTTGTTAGGAAATGAGACACATGTCTATTCTACTGCATGTCCCATGTTTTGGGGGAGTGACAGGTGTAGTATCTGACTCGGGGATTTGGGATTTTGGATTCTCCAGACATCTGCTAGGGCGTGATCTGACATCCATAACTTAACTGCACTTACAGCTCTAACATGGGGTTCTGGTTTGCCCAGACTTCTGTCTATCTTGGGATCTAATACAAGATTATAAGTATCTCCCCCTAGTAACAAAGGAATGTTATTATTAGTAAAGCTAGTCCCTTGAGCAGCCAATGAATGGAAGCATTTGGGTGAATCTGTGTTTTGGGCATATAGCTTGCCCACTATTAGAGGTTCCTGAGGTTTCTGAAACTGAACCAAAATACAGCAGCCTTCTTTATCTTGAGCAGTCTTTTGAAGGATCCACATAAATTTTTATGTAGCAGGATCGAGACTCCATGCTTCTTGGCCTGAGCAATGCTGTGGACTTCCTGACCTACCCAATCCTGAGTGGCACAGGGTCAATATGCCATGGAAAAGAACAGTGCAGTAAATAACTGTGCAGGCATATTGATGAAAATGGAGGTAGCACTGAGCAAAACAGTGAGGGCTACCATCCATGAACAAAAACACATAAATTACATGTTTGTGGGGGGCTCCGCATCCCTCACCCCTCCATATGAGGGTCTGTGCCCTTCTGAGCCCCCCATCTCTAATTATCTAACTGTAGGAGGAGACTAAACTCAGGGAAAGGGTGAAAACTCAGGGGGAGAAAAACATAAAAAAAATAAATCCCCCCCCAAGACCGGGAATCGAACCTCAGTCTGTCACCACTCTACCACCCTCCACTGCCTGTGGCTCTACCCACTAGCCATGACAGCTGCTCAGTCAGCTCACTGTCAGCCAGAGCCTTTCACCTCTCCCCCAATGGCAATATAGCTACAGGGATAGTGGTACTTTACCTGCACTACGCTGTCCCTGTAGCTATCATTCCTTTAGCTGTTTTAACTGCTTGGTTTATTGCATGTGGTTATGCCTTTGACACATTGACCTGGTACCTCCCAAACTAGTCTTTATGATTCTAGGTCAGTAAGTTTAGTTTCTTGTAAAAAGGCTAACTGAGTTATACGTTTTTCAAGGTGGGTCAACACTTACTTGCATTTGATTGGGGAGTTTAATCCCTGCACGTTCCAACTACGGCACCTTAAATCTGCCATTTAAATGATTTGAAGAAAATGTACTGAGTCCTATATGAAAGCAATAAGACATGATGGGGTGTGCATGGAACAGATTTACCGCACGTCCAGGGGTGTGGTGAGGCATGAGACCACAGGCTGAATGCCTTCAGCCCCTGGAAGTGCAGTAAAATCTGTCCCATGCACACCCCAGGACTGTCTTATTGGGATCCTTTTTTAAACTTTTTTACAGTTGGGAAAAGCATGTTTATATGTAGAAACAATAGATTTACTTGTGTGCATTTATGATAAAATAGTCCTTCTGCCCACTGCAAATGATGTCATTGATGATGTCAATGTATTACTGCTGAACAAAGTTTGTCTTTTGCTGGCATCAAGATTCAAGATATGGAATGTTTATCATGGAATATTTACCATGGAATACATGGATTCAAACTTCTGCTCAGTTCCACTGGAAGAATGTTCCTCTCCTAACATACTGTACACACGCACACACACAACAAAGGCCTCTTCTACAGCCAGAGACCCAATTATCTCACTGTCAGGGTTAGCAGAAGAGATTTCCCTGATGAGCAGGTAAAGATAGAAGGGGGATTTTTCATTATCAGCAAAGAAACAGTTGTAATGAAAACTATAAACAATACCTAATATCTCTAATTTGTTTGCAGTATCTGTGTAAGGAAAGTGTGATGATCAGGGAAACAACATTTAATTAATTTGTTTATTTTTTATTTAAGGTAGTTTAATTTTTAGGGCACAGTTGAAGGTTTTTTACAGTGTAAAGGTAGCAGCCATGTTTGTGATGAAAGATCAGTTCTGGTTGTAGGGGGACTGAGGGAAGATAGTTTGGGTTGTAGGAGGACTGATTAGCTCATTGTGTGATGTAGTTTAGGACCAGGATGACTGTGCATGGAACAGTTTTCATGCACGGTCACATGATATGTTTTGACAAATGGGACTTCTTTATTTTGGATGCCCATTTTATAATTTGAAGTAGGATAGCAGGCCAAGTAGTAACCCATACCTTAGAATATGACCGAGTAGGATGCTCCCTATCCTATGGACCCTGCTCTGTGCTTGCTTTTACCCCCCTGTGACAACCCCCTCACATTTTCAGGCTAGGCTCTCTGTCCCAAGCACCATCCCTCCTCCCCCTTTTCTACATCCCCTACCCTTAACACCTCACACCATCAGGACAAAGTCACCTTTGACTGCCTCACCCCATCTTTCAATTCTGTTTCTTCTATCATTCTCTCCCTCTGCTCCAGCCCCACCCCTTTTCTCTCTCACCTTCCTCTCATATTTGCCCCTTGTTAGACAAAGCCGCTTTTGGCTGCTCCCTCTTCCCTGCTGGTTTCTACCTTGCTTTCTACTTTGACTTATTTTGCCTGCCCTCCTTAATGTCATCTTCCTTGAGCTCTTGCTTATCCTCACTTGTGATGAATTGTAAATAGCTGTATAAGCATGTACCTTTGTTGTACTTGGTATCACTCTTGTTATCACTTATGTTCATTTTGTTAACCTTGCTTTCTACTTTACTTACTTTTGCCTGCACTCCTTAATGTAACCCTCCACAATCTTTTGTTTATCCTCACTTGTGATGAGTTGTAAATTGTTATATTATATGCACCTTTGTTGTACTTGATACCATTCATGTCATCACTTATGTTCATTTATAACATCCTGTGTGGCATTCCCTGCACTGTTTGTTCTTGACACCAAACCTTTGTAAAAGAACCTCTGGTTCAAAGGTATTATAATCCTAGTTATAAATAAATAAATAAAAATAAATAGATCATAGTCCATAATAGATCCTTTCCCCCCGTGCCTCCAACGTAAGGTGTAATTCTTTCTACCAAGCATTTGTAATGCCCAGTATTGCTGAACTCTTGTAGGTACACTAAATATTGTAACATCATAAACCATGACTATAGAACAACATATTAACAACAAGCAGGAGTATTATCATGCATAGGATCTGGTTATGCAGAGGTGAGGTACCTCGCATTAATCAGTAACCATGTTAATACATAGAGAATAATGGCTAGGCAGTGGTGTATTATGATGTTTTTTTACACACCCGAGGTGAGTGATGTGCCATAAACCTCGAGTGAAGCTTGAGAGGTTTATGAGCTCATCAACCACCGAGGGTGTGTAAAAAAACATCATGAACACACCACTGCCTAGACTTTATTTTTTATAATTGCTGATCCAAATAGTTGGTGCTGGGGACTGTTTCCTCACAAAGTCAGTGTCATTTCTGCCCCTCAGTCACACACACACACACACACACTGTCTCTCTTACACACACACACACACACACACACACACAGACACACCCACTCTGTCTCTCTCACACACACACACACTGAAATAGCAAGATGTTTTCTGGTTTTTTCTTGTTTTGGTTTTTGGTACAAAAAATGCTATTGCTGCTGACTGTGAGGAAACAGTCTCCTTCAAGACCACGCTGGGTCGAACAGAAGCCAGACCGAAATGCAACAACGGCAGGATCAACCGGATACATTTTTTATGGTTTGCCTCAAAAAGGCAGGATTAACCAGATAATTACAAAAGAAAATAATAGCTCACTGCAGCTGGTTATCTCGCCTTGGAGGAGTTATCTGGTCGTTGCTAGTGGGACATAGTAGCCGCCATGTTTTTTGAGCTGTTTGGCCCGCCCATTGACAGTAAGGGCCAATAACATGGCGCGCTACAAATGAGTGACAGTGATGGCGAGATTAAGTTTTAAGAAATGCCGTAATAACCTGATTTCGGGTTATTATGGCATTTGAAAGGTACCAAAATCCATTTGATAAATGGGGTCACCAGTAATTATAATTAGAGAAATGGGCTGAGTGAGTAAATTCACCCTAAGCCCTACCTAGGAGTATTAGGGGAGGCTGTATTACTATTTGAATATAGGACCTTTGCTTCTCAGTAGTGTTATAGTCTGAGTATGGTAATAACAATATTAGATAAATGGGAGTCTTCTTATGGTGGTGGCAGCATGTCCACTGCCTCTGTGTTCCCACCAGTCCCTTATCATGTAAGGATATAAAGCCTTCCTTACTGGTATATACTGAGGTGTCCATGAAGGTCCCCACCTTTGTATTCAGGCCTACTGTCTTATATCTATACCCATTATAATTACCATCAGGATTCCTGTGTTATCCTGACTGAGGGCAAAGAACTGGAATGGGAGTCCTTCTGGGGGTTTACAAACCTCATGCAAAGAATGGTATACTGAGGCCATGAAACTGTTTTATAAGCCGATGAGCCAGCAGCACTGAAAACACACCCATAGTCTTGTAAAATAACCACTGCAGTGAAGCCATATCCTTTATGCAGTGAGGAATCATAGTTAAGAGGGCTATTGGCTGCTAACACAGTGTATTTAGAGCTTTGTAGGTTCTGCACATCCTCATCCCATGGTCGCCTTGGTGGCCACCAAAACAGGCATCCAGAATAGTACCACAGAGGTAGGCTGCTTTTTGTGATTACTCAGAAAATTGCACTATGGTATTCTGGGTAGCTTTGCCCTGTGTACTGGATCCATGAGATTATGAACATAAGAACATAAGAAGTAGCCAGCAGATGGGGACCATGCGATCCATCTAGTCTGCCCAAATATTTATAACCCCACCTGTTTCATTAACCTTTTAGGTGCCCACATTGTCTGTCCCATGCTAGCTTGAATTCCTGTACTGTTTCTGAAGCCACTACCTCAGGGGCAGATTGTTCCATGGCTCTATCACCCTTTCTGTGAAAAAGCATTTCCTTGTATTAGTTCTAAATCTGCCTCCCACGAGTCATAGATTATGCCCCCTAGTACATGCAGTTTTGTTTTCTTGGAATAGGTTGCCTTTCTGGGCTGTGTTGATTCCCTTTAGGTACTACCTCCTTTCCCTCCCTTTCTGTTACCTACTCCTCATCCTGTTTACTAACTTTTTCAGCCTATCACCTGCTACCAGCTGCCTAGCTTTTTATTCAGCTCCGGCCTTTGTTGCCTCAGGTTTTGCCACCCCATCCCCCATTCTCCACTCTAGTACAGACTAAGTTCATTTCTGACTACATTGATATTCAGATTTAATCCTGTTACCCACCTGTAACCCTATGTATTTTTCTCAGCTGTATCTTCAAATGTTGCTATTGCCCATCTGCCAGTATTGCAACCTACTACCTTGTTAATGACAAATTCATCCTACTGACGGCACTTCTTTATTTTTACCTTTTGGTTGTACCAACTGTAACCATTTCTTACACTTGTTAAGTTCTTATGTATATAACTGTTTTCAGCAACATTGTCACTGTGCTTTGCAAGTGTCCATTAGTTGTAACAATTGTTCAGTCCTGACGTGGAACCTTTGTAAATGAGTCTCTGGCTCAAAGGTACTGTAATCCGAGAAATAAAATAAAGTATTTGAATGTTTCTATCATGTCCCCCATGTTTCTTCTTTGCTCCAGAGAGCATAAGCTTAATTAACTGAGTCTCATTTCATACTGTTATTGATGAAGACCCTGCACCATCTTGGTGGCTCTTCTTTGTACCCTTTCCAAGTGATCAATGTCCTTTTTTAGGTGGGGGTCTCCAGAACTGCACGCAGTATTCCAGGATTGGTCTGACCAAGGACCTGTACATTGAGATAATTACCTTGCGTTTCCTGCTTGTAATTCCTCTACCTATGCATCCGAGGATGCCGCTGGCCTTCTGTGCCGCTTTTTCACATTATTATTGCAGGGCTTGCTATTTTCAGCCCACAGTGTCTATAAAATTGGTATGATGCCCGAGAGATAGACTCCTATAAAGTTATTCAGTTGCAGGAATCATGGCTCCAGGAGTATTTCAGTGTCAGCCCATGTGAGTGCAATTGTTTAGCAGCCCCTAAGATTGAATTCTTTGTCCCCACCTAGTGATGGCAGGGCAGAATTGTGAGAGCCTCTGCACCATATGGGAGTTGCTATCATTTTATTAATGTCTGGGCCCCATACTGACAGTTTAGGGCCTTTATCCACTGCTCAGTCCTCCATTTTAAGAAAATGAAAGGAATGAACGATCCGGGGATTACCTTTGTCAGCCTGTAGCTTGTGCTTGCTGAAAAGTGAACAGAAACTTCTTGATCCACTGACTGAGTGGACCTGTAGGTGCCTAAGTGATGTGTAGCCCCTTGGTTAATAAGGAAGGGAGTGCTTCTAGGGGAAAATTTAAACACAACCTTCACTGTCTACTGATACAGGAGGTGCCCGGGTTGGGTCTGCAAGCTGTTTTAGGAAAACATGATTTCAGCTTTAATGCACATTAAACTGCTGTGCATCCTTAGTATCTGTAAAGTGGTGCTTGCAGTCCCCTATTTGAATGTGGGCTGCTCCTTTAGCTCTCCCTTCCTTCTCGACACGCTAAACTGTAACCTTGGAGCTGCAATTAATAAAAGCAAATTGAAAACATAGACCTCCTCAATTCTGTAAACATCAATCACTCAATCACTTTATTTTTAAGTGTTATTCCAGAGATCACAGCACTTTACAAAAAAGAATAAAAACCACAATACAATAGTATATAAGATAAAATCACAGATTAAAATGATCATATAAATAAAATTAACTGTCATATACTTAATCAGAAATAGATTCACAAACGTTAGCTATCACTAAAATCAGGAAAAGCTAGCTGGAATAAATGGATCTTCAAGGCGGTTTTAAAGCTGTCAATGGTCAGGCACTCTCTAATCCAATGAGGTAGAGAATTCCACAGGGTAGGGGCCACAAAAGTGAAAGAATAGGCCCCAGAGGTCTTACGTAGGACCCTGGGAATCTCTAGTAATCCCTCATCAGATGAGTGGAGAGAGTGGATGGGGGTAGGGACAGAGGAGATCTTGCAAGCAGCAGGGACACTGACCATGTCTTTATAGGTCAGTAACCCAACCTTGAAGGTGATTCGCCATTGCACAGGCAACCAGTACAGACCGCAGAGCACAGGAGTGACATGGCAAGATCTTGAGAGGCCAGTCAACAATCTGGCTACCGCATTCTGCACTTGCTGCAGTCGGCGGATATCAGCCCCCGGTAGCCCTAGGTATAGGGCATTGCAGTAGCCAAGGCGTGGACCAACACTGGAAGATCACCGGGTGGGACCAGTTGTTTGATCCGGGTGATGTTTCCCAGATGGAAAAAAGAGATTTTCCATGGGATGGCCTCTTGCAGCAGGTAATACTTTTGGGTAGTCACCAGAGGCCACTGTGGTGCACAGCAGCTCTTCTAGCAGTCTTTCACCAGTGGCTGCCCACCGATGACATCATCATCCTGCTTCCTATATAAAAGTGGATGGTCCCTAGTATCCTCAGTTCATTTTCATGCCATCTTCAGCTCATACACAGCAGCTAGTGCAAAGTGTAGGCAGTCATCGATGAGAAACTGAGCAAACAGGAACTTTTTTCCTGTTCCTTCTCCTTCATCGATGGATGTCAGAAGAATCTTCAAACAAATCACCTTTATTTCGCTCCTGTCATTGCGGTAGAAAAATTTACTGTTTCAACAATCATTCAGTCTGTGTCCACTGTTTGGGACCCACACAAGACTCATCTTCCTGTGAACTTTGTCAGAATTCAACCAAGCAACTCATCGATGATGAGTGCTTGATATCGAAACTTACCTTATGGAACAAAAGGCGTGTCTTAAAGAAGCAAGGGGCCCATACCAAATATCCCCATGGTGCTTCACACAAGAAGCACAGACATGAGAAGGATGCTCTCCTGCATCCTCTTTTATGCTCTCGTTGACGATGACCACTTCAGGTCTCTTCTCATCGACAGTGCCATCTAAACTTGCCTCCTCGTCAACGGGAGTTTACTCCCTCTCATTGATGGTGTTTTCTAGCATCTTATCGGCTGTTTCAACAGAACCATATACTAATACCATAGGTGCCCCGTCGACGGTGACACGTCTCTCGTCAATGTTAATGGCTGTGAAACATGTGAAATCTTCCTCTGTTTCAGCCCCATTGATGACGGGCCATGGGGCTTTGGGGAACACCATGGATTTCATTTATTTTGCTGCCCTCCCTCTGTCAAGGGCTTTTGTTCACGGGGGCCAGCCTGACTGGGCTGGGACTCCAGATTGTTTCATCCAGTCTCCAGTCCTGCTTCTGCTCCGCATCCTCTCTCCTCTAATATTCCCTTGGTTTCACAGAACCCTCCCCCCAATCTCCGCCCCCCCACTGTTTCTATGGACATGGATTCTGTAGTGCAGCAGGTTCTGAAGGTCATAAGGCATTCACAGCATCCGGCTCCTAATACTGGTGATCACCTTTCCCAGTCACCCACGCCCCCACCAAAACATTTTCTTGGTGAGCAGCCCAGTACCTCACCTGGTTTCCCTTCAGATTATGAGGAAGAATACTACTCTGAGGAATTAAAGTTCCCAGATGACATACCAGAGGATCTGGAGAATATTGACATTCAAGAATGGGACTCTTGTCCTCCGTCCTCTCTTTCCACTATATCATCTCTACATGAGGAACCCACCCGCCATGCAGCAGCCTCTCCCCTCGATGACCCATCATTTGACAAGATGATGGTCCAGATACAGAAAATGATGGGTTTCTGTACCACTGAACATAATAAACAGAGAAAAGACATGGCAGACTATCTTGAACTGCTGGAAGACCCGTTGTTGTGGTACCCCACGTATCAAGCATACCAAAATGTGGTACTTGCAGCTTGGGATCATCCTTCCACTGTCCGGCTCTTCCTCGGAAGACAGATCAGTTGTAACAGGCTCCCTCTGATCACCCATTCTTCTCCTCTAACCCCGAGGCTGATTCAGTGGTTATTGCCACTTCTCATGATCATACTAAACACCCCCAACACATGAGCTCCTTACATCCAGATTAGGAATCCCGTCGCCTAAACTACCTAGGAAAGAAAGTCTTCCAGGTGGGCACACTGAATCTAAGAATTTTGAACTATATGGGACATATGGTGAAATACCAACATACCCTCTGGTCCTCTGCTCTAGAAGTAGTCAATAAACTCCCTCCATCACAGGAGAAAGACCAATTACTGGCTACGATATCCACTGGAAACTCCATTACTGGCATCTCCTCCACTTGGGATATGATGTGATGAATACCTCGACCTGGGCAATTACTACAGGCATCACCCTCTGCCGTCATGCCTAGCTCTGTGTTTCAGGTCTAGAACCAGATATTCAGTACAAACTGGTTAATGCCCCATTTAATGGTGCTAAACGTTTTGGCCCAGGCACCCAAATGCTCTTGGATGATCTCCAGGTGTCAGGCTGCACTCTCCATATGGTGCATGGTATGTACCATACCCCACAGTCCTCATACCAGTCCAATTCAAAAAATTTTGAAAAAAGGCAAGGCAAAACTAGAGGGGCATATTGAAGTGGCTCCTGCGGACACTCTAACACCTCCTCCAGAACCACCACACCTTCCTCAAAGGGACCGCGCTCCCACCCTCCAGGTGGTGCAGGCCAGCCCCCTGCCCAGTGATCCATTAGGGCTTGCCCCTCATTTCCTTCTTCAGGCCTCAGAAGCAGTGGGGGGCCATTTTACCCTTCATCTGGAAGCCTGGACAGCCATTACTTCAGATGAGTGGGTACTTCAAATCATATGTACGGGGCATACACTGGAACTTACATCTCCACCTCCACTGCACCCGCCCCGCTAGGTCCATTATCCTACTGACCATGTTCCTATTCACCAAGAGGAACTTCAGACTCTTTTACACAAAAAAGCTGTAGATCCTGTTCCTCCTTCAGAGTTACATCCGGGCTTTTACTCCCATTTTTTCCTGGTCCCCAAATGTACAGGAGACCTCAGACCGATATTAAACCTAGGACAACTGAATTTACACAGTCAGTACAAAAGATTCCAGATGGTCACATTAACATCCATACTACCGGTGTTAAAAAGAGATTGGTTATCGCCTTGGACATGAAAGATCGTACCTTCACATACATCCACCCGTCCACCACGGTTCCTATGCTTTCAATTGCTAGGACACCACTACCAATTTCAAGCACTTCCCATCAGGCTCTCATTGGCTCCAAGAGTCTTTACCAAGTTCCTTGCTGTAATGGAGGTGGTTCTGAGAAGAGATGGACATTTCATCTTCCCATACCTAGATGATTGGCTGATAAAACCACATTCCAAACAGGATCTGCTTCTCTCCCTCCAGGCCACCCTTACCCTATTCCAAAATCTGGACATTACCATCAACTGGCCAAAGTCCAACCCGAAGCTTTCCCAGTCACTCCAGTATATAGGAGCACTTCTGGACATGGTTTCAGTCAGGGATTGCCTCCCTGTTAACAGACAAGACAAACTCCTCTCTCTGGCTTTGCATGCCCAGACCCAGCAGTTCATAACAGCCAGAAGTTTCTTACATCTTCTGGGGCCATGGCAGCTGCCATCCCAGAGTGGCATACAGTATGCCCGTCTTCACCTCAGACCTTATGTGGCTCAAGACAAATGGCCCCAATTTGTCATTTTACCACACATAAATCTCTTGGAAATGAGGGCAGTTCACCTGGCCCTTCAGGTTTTTCACCCCCACCTTTGTTCCGCACCCTTACTGATGCAGTCAGACAACACCTCAGTGGTGTTGTAGCTGAGCAAACAAGGGGGCACCAGATCTCACGCTCTCTGCAGGGAGGCACTGAAGGTTTGGCAGGAAGCCACACTTCAACAACTCACAATAATTGCCGTCCATCTTCCAGGATGCCACAATACCCTGGCAGACATTCTCAGTCATCAGTCCCCCATTCACAAGTGGACCATTCTTCAAATGATCTTCTGCTTCTGGGGGATCCGCACCTAGACCTTTTTGCTTCCCCAGACAATTACTGTCTCCCCAAATACTGTTCCATTATCCCAAACAGAAGGGGACTGTCTACTGATTCCCTGTCCCAGCCATGGACAGGACACTTCTTATATGCTTTCCCCCCATCCCACTCCTGCAATGGACTCTACTGAAACTACAACTCAAACCAGCCATGATGATCCTCAGAGCCCCATTGTGGCCCAGGCAGGTGTGGTTTCCCCATTCCAACAGCTATCCCTGGTGGTCCCCATTCTGTTGCCAATCAGACCAGATCTCCTGACTCAGGAGTGGGGCACCCTCCTTCACCCCAACCTGAAGGCTCCACACCTTCACGTTTGGCTCCTGAGGATGCTTTCCTAGCATGTCTTCAGGTCTCCTCGCCTGTGGCCAACATTCTTTTGGCCTCACGAAAACCATCAACCAGGGAAACATATAATGCTGAACAGAAACGCTTTTCCATATGGGCTACTTCCCTTTCCATAAATCCATTTTCATGTCCTTTACCCTAAGTACTGGAGTACCTGGCTTCACTTGCTAATAAGGGTCTTAGCTTTTCCTCTATCCAGGTTCAACTGGCCTCCATTTCAACCTTCCATGAACCCTATGAAGGCAAATTACTGTATCAACATCATCTTGCCAAGATGTTCTTAAGAGGTATGCTTCATATCAAACCTCCTATAAAGTGCCTCCTCCTTGGGATTTGAACTTCATACTAGAAACTCACCCTTGTGCCTTTGGGCAGTGGCTACCATGATCTCGCTTCCTCTCTTGGAAGACAGTGTTTCTAGTGGCAGTCACTTTGGTTCTGCATATGTCCAAACTGCAGGCTGTGATGTGTAGAGAGCCTTACTTAATCTTCCACAAGGATAGGGTGATTCTCCGTACCAACCCTTCCTTTCTACTGAAAGTGGTTTCAGAACATACATTAAACCAGACTATGGAATTGCCCGTCTATTTTCTGGAACATTCTAATCTGAGTGAACATCTCCTACACACCTTAGATGTTCATCGTATTCTGAGGTACTATATAAACTGTGTCAAAACCTTGAGAAGAACTTCTCAATTGTTTGTCACCTTTGCCTCTATGAGAGAAGGTTCCCCAGTTGCCAAGAAAACCATTTCCAGTTGGTTGGCTAATTGCATCACATTTTGTTACAAAAATATAACAAGCCCCATGGGGAACAGTACAAGCCCATTCCTAGAGCCCAGGCCTCCACAGTGGCCTGTTTCAAAGGGCCTCAATCACTGATAGCTCCAATGCAGCCACATGGTCTACATTCACACTTTAATAAAGCATTACAATTTAGATATTGCTTCTCGCTGTAGGACAGCCTTTGACCAAGCAGTCCTACAGGACCTCCTATCATAATAATACTGCCTTCTTTGGGTACACTGCTTGGGTTTACAACAGGAAGGTCCTGTCAAACTAATCTCATAGATTTCTTTGACTGGGTAACCAGAGTGGTGGACCAAGGGGGAGCAGTTGATGGTGCCTACCTTGACTTCAGAAAAGCTTTCGATACTGTTCCACATAGAAGATTAATTAATAAGCTGAGTAGGTTCGGGGTGGATCAGAAGTTGGTTAACTGGATGGCAAACTGGTTGATGGGCAGAAAACAGAGTGGTAGTAAATGGTATATAGTCAGAAGAGATGCAAATCACAAGTGGGGTACCTCAGGGATTAGTCTGGGGTCCGTCCTCTTCAATATCTTCATCAGTGACATTGCAGATGGACTAGAGGGTAAGGTTTGTCTGTTTGCAGATGACACAAGCTCTGCAACAGAGTAGATGATCCAGATGGGGTGGGCAGACTGAGAAGAGATCTGGATAAACTGGCAACATGATCTGAAGAGTGGCAACTGGGGTTTAATGCAAAGAAGTGCAAGATCATGCACATAGGGAAGAGAAACCCTGAAGCCACCTATAGGCTGGGAGGGAGTTCCTGGGAGTCACAAGGGAAGAATGAGACTTGAGCATCATCATCACAGATGACCTGAAATCATCAAAGCAGACCACTAAAGCAGTAGGTAAGGCTAGGGGATGTTGGGGTGTGTTAGTAGGGGTATCACAAGTCATAAGAGGAAGTAATAATCCTCTTTACAAGACACTGGTTAGGCCCTATTTGGAGTACTGCATGCAGTACTGAGCCACCTTAAGACATTAACCAAACTGAGGAAGTCCAGAATGGCAACCAAAATGGTGCAGAGACTGTATCAAAAATCATATGAGGACAGATTAGCGAGCTCAATATGTATACCCTAGAGCAAAGCAGGGGGAGAGAGAAGTGATATGATCGAAACATTCAAACACACCAAGGGGGGAAGCCTGTGATGTGGGCGACTGAATAACGGCGACTGGTCATAAGGGTTACTGCACAATGGTGCCGACAATGTGGGCGACCTTGGATTTCACCACTTTCCCCGAGTTGCGCCCCTCCCGGAGTAGGAATCCTAATTAAGGGGGTGTGGGGGGTGAAGCCCCCTCACGGGGGGGATGTGGGGCGCAAAGCCCCCTGCATTAAATAACATACTGTTTTTCAGTGGCCCTTGTGGTTGTGTGCCCTTATGACCAGTCACTGACATTCAGTCGCCCTTGTCACATAGAACCCCTTAAGGGCATTAACAAGGTGAAAGAGTCTAAGATGTTTCAATTTAAGAAAAATAGCAGGACACACGGACACAGCATGAGATTAGAGGGAGGCCGATTAAGGGGTAATGTGAGGAAGTTATTTTTCACAGAAAGGGTGGTGGATGCATGGAACGGCCTACCTCAGGAAGTGGTGGATATGAATACAGTGCAGGGCTTCAAACAGGCATGGGACAGGCATAAGGGAGCAATACAGATGAGTATGAATAGATAGGCCATTGACAGAGCAAAGGCCCATGGCACATTCATAAGGCAGAAAAAGAAATGGGCAGACTGGATGGGCCTTGCGGTCCTTATCTGCCGTCAACTTCTATGTATCTATGTAATCATCCCCAGAGTATTACCTGCTGCAAGAGACCATCCCATGGAAGATAGTACAGTTATGTAAAAACTTACCGTAACAGTAGATCTTTGAGGGATGTCTCTTGCAGCAGGGTTCTTCCTTCCCTCCCTCTGTCCCCCTCCTTCTTTAAGAGAATGACTTTGTTCCACTTAGCACATGGGAAGGGACACCTTTAGTACCTTGGATCCCTTCGGTCCTCACTTAGCGAGCTGAATCCGGTGTGGAACTGAGGATACCAGGGACCACCCACTCTTATATAGGAAGCAGGATGATGATGTCTTCGGTGGATGGCCCCCAATGAAAGACTTCTGGAAAAGCTGCTGTGCTTCACAGTGACCTCTGGCAACTACCCAAAAGTAATACCTGCTGCAAGAGATGTCCCTCAGAGATCTACTGTTATGGTAAGTTTTTACATAACTGTACTGTCTGAACAACGGCAGACACCTGAGATTTTAGTGTCAAGCAGCTGTCAAACACAATGCCCAGATTTCATGCCCAGTCTGAGGTCAGCAGCTGGTTTCCCCTGAGCTGAAGCTCAGAAGGCTGTCCAGCTGACAACCCCAGCTCATGGCAACCTGGGGCCACTACCAATACCTTGGTCTTATCTGAGTTCAACTTCAGCCAACTGGCACTCATCCAATACTGGATCTCGGTGAGGCAGTTGTTAAATACCAAGATCGTTCCACTCTGTTTTGGTGCAAAGGACAGGTAGAGCTGAGTGTCATCTAGACAGCAGTGAAAACTCAGCCCATACCACCTTATAATGTCTCCCAACAGCAGCATATACACTGCAAACAACATGGGGGACAGCATGGAGCCCTGCAAAACCCCACACTACAGGGGGAGGGGCCGAGGAATAAATCCCCAATATCGCCCTCTGAGTTCTGCTGGTGAGGAAAGATAGAAACCAACTGAGTCTGAAACAGACAGTCCACAGAGAATCTACAAGCTCTCCAGCAGCACCCCATGGTCTACAGAGTCAAACGCTGCAGAGAGATCAAGAAGGACCAAGATGGTATGGCTCTACCAATCTCTCGCAATCAGGAGATCATTAAGAACCCGAACCAGGGCTGTCTCGGTACTGTGCATCTTCCTAAACCCAGATTGGAGAGGATCGTATACATTATGAGATGTTAAATGGTCATCCAGCTTTACCACCACCACCTTCTCAATAACCTTACCCACAAAAGGCAGGTTAGAGACCAGTCTGTGGTTGCTAAGCAGTCTGGGTAGAAGGAAGATTTCTTCAGGAGAGGTACTACTGCTGCCTCCATCAGGGTATCAGGAAACACCCCGTATCCAACGGACAACAGACTATCTCAACAAGTATTGGGCCAAGGCTCCAATGCACCCCACTAGAGCACGTTGGGCCGGATCCAAACTACAGTAGGTTGGGTGCATATCCTGGACAACCTGCACAATGTCATCAATTACCAATCAGCTGAAATTAGACTAGGTAGTCTGGGTGCTTGCCACCTCATGCCGACCACTGCAATGCCCATTTGAGGGTGCTGAATGAATCTTGGTCCTGATGGTGGCAACCTTATCGGTGAAGAACTGAACAAACTCATCACACTTAACTTGTCAAAATGCACCCCATGGCTGAAGACAGGTTGGATTGCACAACCTATCAACAGTCTGGAAGAGCTGAGCAGGTTGATTCCTCACTGCAGCAATCTCCTTGGACAGAAATTCAGCCTTCTTATAGGAGATTGCAGATTCATAGTCTTTATAATGGGCTATTAACCTAAGCTTATCGGTCATCAGTCCCAATTTGCTCCAGCATCTCTCCAACCTTTGGCCCCCTCACCTCAACTCCTTCAAAGTCCCTTCATACCAAGGGGACTTTGGGCGAAGAGTGAGGGGGCGAACATGGACAGGAGCTAGAGAGTCAAGGGCACCTGTCACTACCTTATTATCAGCAAGCACCAGTTCCCCTGGCTCTCTGCATACACTCAGCACACATGATAGGTCTAGCACCACCATAAGACCATCAGGGGTCAAACCCCTTAAAGGGCAGCACTGGACCATCTCCATAGGAGCAGGTCTATTAGGGGGTGCCTCAAATCTGAACCTTATAGTGTGATGGTCTGACCATCCGACCAGTTCCACCACCAGATCAGTGATCTCCATCATCTTGCAACATATTACATGAGTTCATATACAGCCCACTAAATGGTACTGAGGGGAGTGCTTCTTGAGATAAATTGGAGCACATTGGCCACTGTTTACTGATACAGAGGTTGCCTGGGATCAGGTTTGCATGCAGTTTTGGAAATCATTGTTTCATTTTAATGGGCCCAATTCACAAAGGCTATGTGCCATGTATCCTGAGGTACGTAGGCTACCTACACATGAGAGCCATGCAGAGATCCTGTGGATCCTCGGCATCATTCACTAAACTACACCTAGCCAGATATGCACCAGATCCCCAACCGTGCTAAAGGCAATGCGCCATGGCGGTACATGGGAGGAGAAGTGTGCTGGCACTCCACATGATTCACAAGGTGCAGAGTGCCACACACAGGGGTGCTGGAGTTACAGCAGGAGGACCCTGCCATAACCATGTTACACAGCTACCCATGTGCACACAAGACACACATGCCTTATTCACAAAAGCCTACACGCCGCATATGTGCGGCATGTACTAACCCTATGTGACGGTCTGGGAAATAACAGGAAGTGTGGGCAGGGAGGTGGATGATAGCATAGGGAGATGTGACAGCATGATTTGGGCATGGTCCATACACCTGCACAGCTGTGCATGCCACTACCTCCATGCCTTACTGAGGGGCTGTGTGCAGGAGTAGTCCTGGGGATGGGACAGTGTGTGCACTGTTTGGGACTAATCCCCATGAGTGGGCATGCCACCTGTACACCATGGCCCATACAGTGGTCGTACTGTAGGGACATCACACACATGTGGCTAACAGGACTCACCCTGCCCCCTGTGCAGTCACTTTAGTGTAAGATCTATCATTCTGTGATGGCCTAGCGGACCCCCATCCCTGAGTCCCATGTAGTGTGCCATGGGACATCTACCCTGTTGGCTATCAGCCTCCCAAACCTGACAGTATTGCCCACCAACCCACCCCAATCCAATCCCCAAGCTGGTGACTGGCATAGCCCTCCACACACCACCATGGCCAGCCACCAACTGAGCTGTCAATAATGAGTGCATACTGCAACAGCTGATTGTACAGAACCTGCTCATTACTGACAGCTTGGGTTGGTGGCTGTCCGTGGTGGTTAGCGGAGGCTGTGCCAGTCATCAGCTCAAGATCAGACAGGGGGTGATACCTGTCGGGATGGGGATCTGCTAGCCACCAGGATAGATGTCCCATGGCACACTTCACAGGGATGGGGAGCCACTAGGCCACCAGGAAATGATAAATCATTCAATACAGAGGGATCAGGATAGGTGGGTCTGCTAGGCCACCAGTGAGGGATAGCGTTGACACTATGGTGGAACAGTGATGGGGAGGTGATCCATACACCAATACAGGTGTGCACTACTGCTGTCTGCACTGGCAGTCACCACAGACATGTGCAGCACCACTACCAGGACCGCTGGTGCCTCTTACAGTCCATGGTGTTCTGTGCCTTCCCACGGCCTGCATGGGTGCTAAGGGATCAACTCTGGGACCCAGGGCAGGCATCCAGTTTGATGTCCACCTGGTTCCTGTACTCTGCCTCCCCCCACAGCCCTGATCAATGTGTAGCTGGGCGCTGGGGGCAAGGACAGGTGGGCACCGTTTGTGAATACCATGTGGTGTGCACCTGTCCATTGGTGTGGAGCTGCATGGGTGGGATGTGTATGCCTTTTCTGTGTAATGCTTATGCCCTTTTGTGAATAGAGTCCAATGAGCCTAAAACTGCTGTGTGCCCTTAGTATCTATATATTCGATGCCTGCTATCACCTAGTGTAGTCGTGGGTTGCCCATTAACCTTCCCATTCCATTTCCAAAATAGGTAAACTATAACCTTGGAGCTGCACATAATAAAATCACATGGAAAACATAGCTTCTCTGTTATTTAAACCATTTCATCAGTTCATGTATAACTTACTAATTAATAAGGAAGGAGTGCTGCTAGGTTATAATTAAAGCACACTGAACACTGTCTACAAACATAGGGTGTTGCCCAGGATCAGGCCTGCGAGCTGTTGAAGAAATCATGGCATCAGCTGGTAGTGAGCTCAGAACTGCTGTGCACCACCTTGTTGCTAGTATATTGGGTAGCTGCTATCTTCTAATAACAGCATTGATTGTCCTGTTACTTTTACCCTCCCCTTTCCATCAGAGATAAACATTAAACTTGAAGTTATAACTGGTAAAGGCACATGGAAGGCAGAGGACTCCCCAATTAATTAGGGCATATTTCAGCTGTACATATTATGCAATTCCTAGTTTGCTTTGCAGCAGCTAGCAGGCTGTGAAGGGTCTTGAAAGCATGGGAATAAGCACTCTGGCCTTCAGCTTGTCCAGTACTGTAGCGGGTGTCCAATGACCCAGAAGAGCCTTTCTGGGAAGAGAGTCAGTGTGCTTCTAGGGTGTAATAAAGATACAAACTTACCATTGTATACTGATACTGGGGTTCAAGGAATCATGTTTGCAAACAGTCTAGGAGATCACTGCATCAACTTTAAAAGAGCTCAAAACTGCTGTGCACCTCATATTACTTGTAAAGTGGCTCCCTATTATCATCTAATGTGGGCTTTGGTTGCCCCATATACTTCTACCCTTCCTTTTCAGACAAACATAAACATTAACATAGTTAACATTAACTTGTAATGGCACAGAAAAAAGAGCTCTCCATTATTTATACTTTATTTCAACAGATTGTGTAGTACAGTTCCTGGTCTGCCTCGTGGCATCTAGCAGATTGTACAGGGTACTGATGACATGTGGGTAAATGCTTGGGTGCTCAACTAGCCTGCTACTATAGTTGGCTGTCTAGTCGCCTAATAGAACATCATGAAACAGGCCTTTCAGGGGAGAGGGAGTCAAATGAAGCAGGCCATAAAACATTGGTCATTTACCAGCAGGATCACCGCCTCCTCTGCAACTGCTTCCTAGCCATCCAAAATAACGGAAATCAGGTACTTACAGTAATCAACCAGGTTGGAAGCTTCTCCTATTAGAGGGTAAATTCTTCAGTGGCATGATAGAGCAATCTACAGTCATACTAGTAGCGGTGAAAGACTGTGGTGCAGCAACACCCATACTCACAATTGCAGCCCATGATGGAGGGTCTGGAAGTGTGGCAGGAGTGGAGATTGCTGCTGGTGACTTCAAAATCTGTTCAGAGGTATCCATCCTGTCTTGGGGAGATAAAAGATTAGCCAAAGGGTCATATCTGTTCCACGTTAGAACTGACATATTCTTTTCTTCTTTTCAGATGCTGTGCTGAGGCTTTGGCTTCTTAAATGGAAGTTTCACTAGTTATATTCTGTTTTAACTGAAATATTTGAATAGTTTGTAAGTGAAATTAGCTCTATCGTTAAAAATTATTACCTTGAATTAGAACTGTTACTTGGGCTGTGATATTGTAACTTTGGAGGCTTGGAGACTGTTGTTTGTCAGGGTTAATTAGGGGAAATTTAAATGTGTTGTTTGCCTGGTGTTAGGGGAAGGGGACAATAGCTGCAATTACCTTGTCTTTAAACAGGAATTACCCTGGCCTCCATTGTTCACTTGGGAACTGAAAGCAGCAGGCTGGTAGGACAGAGGTCTGGGGTTATATTCTGTTTTAACTGAAATATTTGAATAGTTTGAAAGTGAAATTAGCTCTATGCGTTAAAAATTATTACCTTGGATTAGAACTGTTACTTGGGCTGTGATATTGTAACTTTGGAGGCTTGGGGACTGTTGTTTGTCAGGGTTAATTAGAGGGAAATTTAAATGTGTTGTTTGCCTGGTGTTAGGGGAAGGGGACATTAGCTGCAATTACCTTGTCTTTAAACAGGAATTACCCTGGCCTCCATTGTTCACTTGGGAACTGAAAGCAGCAGGCTGGTAGGACAGAGGTCTGGGGTTATATTCTGTTTTAACTGAAATATTTGAATAGTTTGAAAGTGAAATTAGCTCTATGCGTTAAAAATTATTACCTTGGATTAGAACTGTTACTTGGGCTGTGATATTGTTACTTTGGAGGCTTGGGGACTGTTGTTTGTCAGGGTTAATTAGAGGAGGGAAATTTAAATGTGTTGTTTGCCTGGTGTTTGGTAAGAGCCGTCCCACCCACCCTGTTTTGTAGGCTTTCTTAAATACTGAAAAGCCACTGGAGGTGGGGATTGAAGGGCTGAGTAATTCTGTTTTGGGACTGAAATTCAAAGTAACAGGAGCTGGTGGGCCTGTGACATCATACGGTACCTGATGTCTGCTTACACACACTGTTAGTGGGACCGAACACACACTGGACTGTATGTGTTTGTCAGACTTGGGAACTTTATTGGTGGGGTTGAAATTGGGTTTGTAAATAACTACAGTCAGTATAGAGAGAAACTGTATTCCAGGGGAAAGGGACTGAGAAAAGGGGGTGTGCCATTACAAACAGAGGGGGATAAACAGGGTGGCCATATTCCACCATGGCAGGCATCTTAGGAAGGGTTGTAGGCTGCACAGGCTGTGGGATGGCAATAATTCTAAATTGGGCCTGGAGAGAGGGAGGCTGCCCACTCTGTAGACAGCTATCTTGTATCAGGAGTGAGGTATATTGGTTAAGGAGTAGCTTGGGGGGTGTCCAAGGATCAAGGGGTGTGGATATGGGCAGCAGAAGGGTGGGGCTGAGGGGAGGCTGGGGCAATGCTCTGAAATTACAGGACGTTATGTTACAGCAAGCAGGAGGGGGATATTAGGACAGAGGACCCTAGATAGGGAAGTTGATGCTAAGGGAAAGTGTACAGAGGAACATTCTGAATACAAAGAGAGTGGAGGGGAAGAGTCAGGGAGGGGCTGTTGTGCGGAAGCCTAAAACAGCAGACTGTGGGAAGGGAGCTCCTAAGGTGAACAGAGCAAGAGGGGAAGAAGAGGGCAGTTTAGAGGTGCAGTCAGGAAACTCGGTTACTTGATGGAGGCTGACATAGAGTGTCACAATAAATTTGAGCTACTAAGCAACCTAGAGGGGTAGGAAGGGGTTGGTGGAAATGAGGAAACTTATACAGAGGCCGGGGGGAGGGAGTCAGATACCCATAGGGCATCACAAACCGGCTATGGAAAGGAAAGAAATAGTCCCAGAGGGAGAAGGGAAACATATACGTTAAGGAAATGGGGGAGATGCAACATATTCCAGACATGAGGAGGAGAGCATGATTGGAGAGAAACTGGGAGACAAGGAGGTGGGAGGGCCCCCTTCAGCAGGGGGGCAGTAGCAGAATGGGGCCCTAGCTAAAGGGGACCCACAGAGAACCTCTGGAGGCAGGGGTACTATTATAAGGGGAGGATGGTGGTGTGGGGAAGGAGAAACCATCAGGACCAGGATAAATGGTTCAGATAAGAGAGGTTAAAGGGACACCTATTCAGAGGGGTTTGAGTTAAGTGGGCAAAATAGCAAGGGAGGCAGAAAGGGTAGGGTGACAAGGGGTCTCTAATAAGGCAGGAAGACTCCCACAGAAACTGAGATCATGAATAAAGGGGGAAGGGGCTGAGATGGCATAGTGGAGTAACCATATGGATGATGGACGTGTTAAGGTTCTGTTATTGGGATACTTGATGCTTAGGGGTATCCAGTGGGAGGGACAGGGGGGTGGATGCCATAGCCAGGTGAAGGTAGTGAGTATCTCTGGGCTGACAGTACACAGAGCAAAGTACGTGTGTATGAAATGGTTAGGGATTGTGGAGGAAGCAGTTTCCTGGTGCATTTGGGAACTAATGATCTAGAGGAAATAGTATTTTGAAATCCAAGCAAGGTTCCAAGAACTTGCCAGAGTCTGTCGGGATAATGGATGCAACATTTCCTTTTCGGAGATATTGCCAGTACTAAAGGCCTCAGTGGAGAAAAAAATGAAGCTCACAGAGGTTAATGACTTGCTCAGGAAGTGGGGTGAAGAGAGTGGGCTGGAGGTGTTAGGGTACTGGAATGGAGTTTGGGAGGATAAGGGACTATATGCCAAGGACAGGTTTCATCTTGCTCCATTAGGGAAGGAAGTCCTTAAACAGGGGATGGCTGACTACATACAAGAAAGGTGGGGTTTAAACTTGTGAGGGGGGAGGGTAAGGAAGGGGCTGACCAGAAGCCCTCTCCTCCAGATGAGGGGAGTAACCTTCAAGCCCAAGTGGGGAGGGGGAAACAGATTGGGGTGGAGGTTTCAGGAGGAGCAGAGGAGGATGGAAGTATAAGGAATCTGGGTGGGGTTCGACAAAGAGGATCAGGGATAAGGGTGTGGGGTTGGTGTTAGTAAATGCCAGGAGCTTGGAAACAAGTTGCCAGAGTTCCAGCCATGCTGTTCAGGGGGTGGATGTGGCGGCGGTCACGGAAACGTGGGCCAACAAAAACCATGACTGGGACCTAAACGTATGGGGGGACACTTTGCTTAGGAAGGATAGAAAGGAGGACAGAGGGGGTGGAGTGGCTATGTTCATTAGAGATGACATAGAAATTGCTAGGGTAGAAGAGGCAGAGGAAACGTGGAGGCCTTATGGGTCACCACGATCCCAGCAGGACATAAAGTCAAGCTGGGTGTAGCATATAGGCCCCGGGATGAGTGATGTTCTAGAGGATGGTTTGCTGGACAACATCATTGCCCAGTGTGGACCAAAGGGGAAGGAGTGGTGTTGATGGGACCTTAATATGCCAGGTACAAACTGGGGAACCATGTCCTCTAAGGTGGCCAAGGAGCAGAGGCTGCTGGATGGCTTCCAGGATGTGTTCTTAACACAGCATGTGATGGAGCCCACAAGGGAGGGGCATGTCCTGGATGTGGTTCTGGCAGATGGGGATCTGGTAAGGGATATGGTTGTACAAGACCCCCTGACTGGGAGCGACCACAATACTGTCTGGTTTCAAATAAGCATGGGGAGGGGGTGAGATCTAGGACACTGGCAGTGGACTTCAGGGGGGCAGACTTTATGGGCATGGGAAATATTCTCAAGGATCACTTGAAGGGGATTACCTCAATGACAAGTGTGGAAAGGAGATTGGAGGTCATAAAACAGGGACTTCATGAGGCAGTCAGGATCTGCACTAAGTTGAAACATAAGGGAGCAAAGTCACATAAACCATGCTGGTGGTCCAGTGAGGTACAGGTAGCAGTCAGAGAAAAGAAGGCGGCCTACAAAAGATATAAAACAACAAGAGGGGATAGGGATAAGGAAATGTACCAGCTTGCATCTAGAAAAGTCACCCTTATGGTGAGGGAGCAAAGTCCAGTAAAACAGCAGCTGGCACAAAGGATACATGGAGGGAAGGGGTTCTTCCGGTACATTGGGAGTGGAGAAAAACTAAGGGCCATCTCAGCAGATTGAGATCAGAAGGAGGGTGGGTGGAAGAGGCGAGGGACCAGGCAGAGGTATTTAGAGTACTTTGCCTCTGTGTTCACTAGGGAGGGATGGGATATCTACAAAGCAAGGCACGAAGGGATAGAAACATCAGTAAGTGGGATCAGGGAGCAACAGAAATGGAGCAAGAGGGAGGAGAGGTACCCCAGGGTATCACATCTGGGTAAGGATAAAAAGGCCAGTAAGGTGGAGGAACGGATGATTCTATCTCCACCAAAGGGTGTGGTTAGCCCTCCAGGCCCTAAAGAAGACAAATCTCCTGGGCGGATGGCATTCATCCGAGAGTACTATGGAATTGGCGGACATACTGGCTGCACCCCTGGTGGAGCTTTTCAGCAGGTCACTTGAGACAGGGAGGGTACCTAGGGATTGGCGAGAGGCACATGTGGTACCAATCCATAAAGGGGGGTCGAGGAAGTACCAGGTAACTATAGACCCATCAGTTTGACCTCGGTGTTGGGAAAATTAATGGAGAGTATACTAAAGGAACGATTGGGGGTGTACTTGGAGGAGGTGGAAGGTCTGGATAGTCGGCAACATGGGTTTGTGCCAGGTAGATCATGTCAAACCAACCTTGTGGAGTTCTATGAATGGGTAACATCAGAACTGGACAGGGTAAGCCTGTGGATGTATTATTCTTGGACTTCAGCAAGGTGTTTGACTCTGTCCCCCACAATGGTCTGGTGGAGAAACTGATGGGGTTAGGAGTAGACCCTTTGATGGTCAGATGGATTGAAAACTGGCTAGCTGGATGCACTCAGAGAGTAGTGGTCTGTGAGGAGCTCTCGAACCCTAGAGAGGTTGGTAGTGGGGTACCGCAGGGCTCGGTCCTGGGTCCGATCCTGTTTAATGTATACATATCGGACATCAGGAGGGTATAGGGTGTGAAATGAGTCTCTTCGTGGATGACTCCAAGATGGGAGCAGTAGTTGAGGGAGAAAGAGGAGGTTAGCCTGCAAGGGACCTGAACACCCTGGAAAGCTGGGCTCACACATGATTAATTTCAATATCACCAAGTGCAAGGTGTTGCATCTTGGTCGGGAAACCCTAAACACAGGTACACCCTGGGAGGAGGCCTGGAGGCCTCAATAGGGAAAAAGACCAGGGGTCATGGTGGATGCATGTATGAATAACTCTGAGCAGTGCAGGAGGCGGCTAGCAAGGCAAACAGGATGTTGGGATGCATCGTGAGGGGATCACCTCTATGAGCAAGGAAGTGATTCTGCCGCTGTACAATGGACTGGTTAGACCACACCTTGAGTACTGTGTACAGTACTGGAGACCACACTTGAAGAGGGACATACAGCTCCTGGAGGGTACAGAGGAGGGCAACAAAGATGATACGGGGCTAGGGATTTGACGTGATGAGGACAGACTTAAGGAGCTCTGCCTGTTTTCATTGGAGGAGAAGAGAGAGAGGGGGACATGATTGAGGTCTTCAAGTACCTCAAGGAATAAATAGGGTAAACATGGAGGGATCTTAGACTAAAGCAGGGAGGTATCACCAGAGGGCATGGTTTGAAGTTGGAAGGTGGAAGGGTGAGGGGAAAAGGGAGGAGGTTATTCACTGAGAGGGTGGTGGACCCTTGGAATGCACTGCCTGGTGAGCTGGTTCAGAGATCCACAGTGGAGGGCTTCAAGAGAGGGTGGGACAGACACAGAAAGTGGATGTATCAGATGATGGCCTGTCCCAGGGGGGTGGGGATGGATGATACGGGTTTCTGGAGCACAAGGGATGGGAGGGTCTCGGCACCCAACTAAGGATCTAAGGTTCGAGCAGACTCGATAGACCATAAGGCCTAATCTGCTGGCAAATAGTATGTTAGTATAAGCCCCTTTATTATTTCTTCCTCTACTCCTGTGGTGCTGTTCACTTTTCAGCTGTTGTGACCACTCAGCTTCTTTGGATGTCCCGTCCTTGTCATCTGATCCATGGTCTACTCAAGTGTGTTCTCTGGGGCAAGTCAGAGGATTAGCATCCTCTCTGGATCTGATTTTGGAGTTGCTGGATCCCACAGCTCTGGGCCACTCTTTCTGTATAAATTCCATGGCTGCTGCTGGTGTATTGAAGGAGGCTGGGGTGCTTTTTACAATGATCCATATCTGAGCTGGGTATCTTAGCGTAAAGGGGACTCCTGCCTTGTGGAGGGTTTGTCTAACAGTACACATCCAATTAACACCAAATTTGGAAAGGAAACAGTACCCAAAGACACCCAAAAGTGTGCCAAATTTCAGATTTGCAGCTTGAATGAGGGCAGAGTTATGCATGGCCAAGCATTTACTCAAAATTAAATTTTCTGTTTTTTTGAGATAATTTTAAAATTTCTTATCCAAATTTCTCCACAATTTCTAGATTTAGAGAAACTCCCAACATGGGTGTATATATGCCATGTTTTAAGTCTCAAGCATCAATGAGAGCTGAGTTATAAGTAGCCAAACATTTTGCCAAAATTTTGATTTCTGTAATTTTAGTATAATTTTAATAGTATTCATTGAAATGTTGTAAAATGTGACATGTATACAGCTTATCATTATGTTTGTAAATGTACATAGTTTCCAATTTCTAATTTCAAATGGGACTGAGTTATAGCCTGCCAAACATATTGCCAAATTTTAAATTTCAGTTATTTCCCTCTAATTTTAAAACAACATATCCAAATTTAACCAGAGTTGAAACATTTAAAGTACTATACCACATGGCCATTTTGGAAAAAGTTCATATTTGCAGCTTTAAATGTGATTGAATTAAACGTTGTCAATCTTTCACAACTTTTAAAAATAACATTTTGAAAGAATGTAAACTACAAATTTAAGCCCCTTAAACTTTAAAACTAGAGAATGCAATACCATGAAATTTGGCAGGTTCTTACACCTTACAAGGAGATTGTGCATGCCAGTTTTATTAATTGCTTGCTGCCAGAAATTGCAAAATAATAGGTCTGTGCATGGACCGAATAGTATTTCCCAAATACCACAAATAGTAGGCTTGCTGAATATTCGGATGGATGTTCTGAAAACTCCACTATTCGGCCACTACTGGGGACATACTATTCAGTGGGTTAGATTTCAAAATCTCACAGAGCTTTGTTGGCCAATCGGAGGCTGTAGTTGGAGCTTACAGCCAGGAACACCATGTGATCTCCTCACTCTGAGTATGTAGCATAGAGTTCAATATATAGAGATACTAGAGTGTGACTCTAAAGGCTCAGTTGAAGCCACGCATCCGTCATATTAGAGGAGGGTTGAGATGCCAGCAGAATATCAGGAACCCTTCTTGAAACCTAGAAAGCAGCACTAGCACATTGTTCTGACAGCAATCTGCTGATCCTGTTGGGTAAGAAGCACCACTGATAGCAGGGAAATGAAGCAGATGCATATTGTGGTGACACAAAAAAAAAGGTATGTTCCTTTGTCCTTTGCTTGTATAAGCAGTCTGTTACTCGATTTACTGTAAGAACAGTGTGTTGGTGCTGCTGTTTATCTATTGCATTTGCAGCACCATTATTTCTTGTAGTATCCCTTGAGACCTTTGTGACCACATAGAAATTGTAACTTAACTCCAAATATTGATGGAGTTTTGGCCTGTTGAAGTTCCAGTGTTATCCTATGGGAATTGATATGTTTTATTACTTGCTTTTTTAATGGCCACAATTATTTAAGGGTGTGGCATATGTTATTACTTAGTACCCTTTGAGACCTTTGTGATCATATAGAGATTGTCACATAACTCCGGTACTTACAGAGTTATGGCCTGTTAAAGTTTCAGTGTTATTCTATGGGAATCATTATGTTTTATTACTTGCTTTTTTAATGGCCACACTTATTTAAGGGTTTGGCATACAGTATGTTATTCTTGTAGTACCCCCTGAGACCTTTGTGACCATTTTGAGAGTGTTACTTAACTCCAGATATTGATGAAGCTATGGCCTGTTGAAGTTCCAGTGTTATCCCTTACAGAAATATAAATGTGCTGTGCACATGTAGAATGCATGCCACATGCTTAATTGTGCAATGTTTGCATGTGGTTTGCATACACAAAGTGAACTTAAGCAAACCAGGTCTAAAAAGCAAATCAGGTTTGCATGATGTAAGCTTGACATGTATGTAGCAGGTAAGCTGGTGTGAACATCTTCTAAAAATTACATCAGATTCACGTGTTGCATGCTTGACATGAGTGCAGCACTTAAGCTGGTGTGAACGTCATCTAAAAATCACATCAGGTTCACATGCTGCATGCTTGCCATATGTACAGCAGCTAAGCTGGTGCAAATCCCATCTAAAAAGACACATAACTTTCTATTCTCTATACTACTGCTAGTAAGTAGAACCATTAAAATACATTTTCATTGAGTTCCCATTAAAATTAGGTAAACTCATTAATTCTGATCCTTCTGCAAGTTGTTTAAGGGCTTTTGATTTTTGTCATTAAATTGCCATTAATTTATGATGTGTTGTTTGCTTACTGCTTTAAATGCCTAGGATATACTCAGTCAACATCCTCCATTCCAGATGTGTGAAGAGGGGCCTCTGTGTTGTGAAGCCTGACCTTTTTGTTTTGTGCCATGCAAATCCCCTTATGCATATTTAGTGCTACACATGTGTTTCTCCATGACTGTTTTGGCTCACTTACTTTGTCTGTGTCATTCTGTATGGAGTTTATACACTATGGCCAAGCACTCTTTGTGTTGAGTAGGGTCTTGGAAGCATGCACCATACCTCACATTTTGTCACTGAAATGAGGGACATAGAAATTCAAAATGATGAACAAGAGGGATACTAACCTCATGATGATCAGGACACATAATGAAACATGGAGCAACAGTACCTCAGAACACAGTGGAAACCACTGCATTTACTTGTACCTACTGTATCTTAGCATGTGAGAATGAATTTCTACCATAAAGCAGGATCAGGGCTTCCTGATTGGTTTGGCAGGACAATGGCAGCTGCATGCTATGCATGCTGACTAGAAACTGAAGAAGCAGGGCTAGAGTTATGCTTTTTTTATACTATGAACAGGTATGCCACCATTGCCTAAAACTTTAGCCTTACTGGACTTTCTTATGCTCGACCATCTTGCCGTGGTGTGCTACCCTTGTTTTCTGCTCTCTTCTTGCAGGAGGAAGACACTGTCACAATGGAGGTTGTTGGATCAGGAGGAGAGCAGAGGCTCTTTAGATGATCTTGTGGCCAGGAGGCATGCTAAGAGATGAGGAGTTTAGGAGAACAAAGAAGCTGAAAAAGAAGCGTGGCTTTTGAGAGACTTGATTAAAAGGTTCTGGAGAGTAGAGAGGTTGGAGAATGCACTGCTAACCATTTGGGAGAGTTTGTTTTTCAGACTGTCTTTGTGGTTTTCTGCTGTCTCTGTGGTTGGCCTGCTGTAAGACATTGTGTGGATAGTCTGTTGGGAAAGTAGTTGGGAAAGTTGCTCTGAATTGCAGACCTACCTGTAATGACACACTGTAAACTATGAACCTCTAATGGTGGTGCAATCTAAAACTACTTTAGCACTGAAACTCTGGGACTTTATGATGTAAGAATTTAAATAATTCATATGTGGTGTTTATTCTAACCCTGATTTTTAGCTTGCTAAATCCATTCATAGTGGTGTCAGTGCATCAGTGCTGATTCTGGCTTTCATTTTTGTTTGTATTTGCTTTGGCTGGTGTTTGCCTACCCAGCCTATGCTGATGCTATTGTGCTACTGGGAGAGTATAGTAGATAAATAGCACATGAATAATATCAGTAAAACAAAATATGATCTGGAATTGAAATTTACACTTTTGGACCACATGACTGGGGGTATCTTGATAAAGAGCACATGCGTGGTGCTTCTTGTCAGATCTGCCTAAGCCATGGATGTCAGACATGTCTCCAGGTAAATCCTTTTAGGATTATTGAGATTTGTGTTCCTGTATTTTGGCTTGAGCTAAAGGGGTTCACTTTTCCCATAATGCAGTGTTTTTTAGATGAAGTGGGATGGCTCAGTTTTATTGATTTTTGTTGACTGCGTGTGGAGTTTTGACTAGATAGTTTCAAAAAAAATATTGTGCAAGCAATAACGACAAATGAAAGCATAGCCTCAACAGAAAATAAACAAAGAAGTAAGTTATTTAATTATTTAGTCCCCCTTTTTTGTAGAATTTGTTAATTTGTTAAACATTGGGAAATATTGGAAAACTTAAAAAATTAAAGCTAAAAAGTCCAATTAATGAGATTAATTAAGCTTAATAGTCAATGAGTGGAGCTGTGAAAAATATTTGTGAAAATGTTTTAAATTAGTTGATGGAGAACTGAGGATTAATTAAGGGAAGGCTTAAATGTTAAATTAGTACAGTACCAATTTGAGGTAATTATTGTGTTAATCATTATGTGGTACCCATATTTGTTTTATGGTTGTATGTCTTAAGTCACACTTTTGTTATGGACTGTTAGATATTTTTATTGGTTCTCTTTTATTTCTCTGTAGTGTCTGCTCTGGGGGCCCTACTGGGTGAATGTCTGGACTTCAACTTAACTCTGACTTTGACTATTGAATTCTTGCAGCTAAAGGGGTTCATTGAAGGGCAAGATTGTAATGGGCCTGGGCTGAAGGATGTTTTTGATCTTTTAACCTGAAAATTTAATCTATGGAAAAATAGAGCCTATTAGTCTAGCCTTCTGGATAGTAATATTTTTCCAGTTTCTTTTGGACTCCTTTGTTGGACTCTTGGACATCTATTGATTTTGGATATTTGGACATTTATAATTTAGAAGGAAGGTACAGATTTGCTCTAGTAGCATAGTTATTGCACCTTACTGCACTTTATTGCATCTTATTGCACTCTACTCATGGAATTGCACATTTTTTAATAATTTAATGTCATTTTTCTCCTGTTTTTCTTGTGTTTCTTCTATTTCTGATAGCCATTATCTAATGGTAAAAGGGGTAATCTATATGATCTTAGCAATGTTGCTGTAAATTATATAATTAATGCATATTTCAATTGCACTAGTTTGCACTTTAGTTTGGCTTTGTAATTGAGTGTTGATATTTAATATTATCCTTCTAGTGATGGAAAATGAGAACTAGAAGTAAAATAAATATTAGTAAGGAGAAATGTATTCTAGTAAAGACTCTGATAGTTATGTTATTGTGCCCAAAGAGATACAATAAGGAGGAATAAGAAAATATAAATAAAACGTTAATCAAAAATCTTGAAACAAGTTTACTAGAAACTAATAAAGTAACCTGTGTAGGGAAAACACTGATTGCAGAACATATGAAAAAAGTTACAAAATCTGGCAAGATTATATTGCCTAATTCTGAGGAAACAGTAGATTTAGTAACTCAGGCTTCCCTGGAATGCTCACCTAAACTAGACTGGGAAGATATTGTAAGTACAGAATGGGAGAACACAGAATTTACCTCCCTGGGGATGGGAAATTCACATAATTTAATGATTGCAATGGACCTGTCTAATGGTAAACAAATGAATTAGGAAGTTGGGATTGGCGGAGAGAATGAGAACAAAGAGTCAGATCTATCCCAAATAATATCAGGGATGCAGGAGACCTTACAAGGTCTGGAAGATTTGGTAGAAAGAGAAAATATTACAGAAGAAAAAGTAGTAAAGCATATTACATACTGTATACACCATTTATGGATTCTAATTTAATTGAAGCAATACAGGATCCACATGTAGCCAGTGTGGCTATAATGGAGCAATTAATCATTCTAAGAAGTGAAATTAACCGGTTAAAAGGGGAAGTGGCAGCTAATACTGTACAACTGGAGGAAATTCTGTCCATTTATCGAGGGAAGGAAAAGAGACAGGTAATGGATGTTTCAAACACAATGGAAAGTGAAGGAATGGATAATTCCCCTACCCACAGGTTAAAGAAGGAGATTCTGCTGAAAGGGGACTCTGAGTATAAAGTAGACACTCAGAAGGGAAGAAAGGGAGAAAGACAAGTGAAGGAAAGTCTATTAGAAGCCTCTAGAACCAGTAAAGCTGGAAAAGATAATGAAGCTGATGAAACAAGAAAAAGGGAAAAGATAATAAGGAAACAACAAAAAGGAAAACAAGATCCAAAATCAAAAAACAGAAGCAGGGATTTAATAAATAGAAAGAATGTATGAGTGGCACAGAGGAGCTCTAAAGTTGTAGATGTAAATGTGAAAAACAATAGAAGTGTTAGAACTGATGAAAATATTAAACAATGGAAAAAACAGGATATTGGAGATGTAAACATAGACCGTACTGTAGTGCACAGTCCCGAATTGTGAATGAGTGCTCATTCACAATTCAAAGTACAACTGGCATGGTCTGCATGTCCCATGGCCCATGCAGTGGACCAATCAGTGTACAGCCCTACTGTAAGCTGTCAGTAGGCAGGCAGCCAGGTGGCTTGCAGGTGGGAAGCTGCTGCCCGCCACTGACTGGGGGGTGCAGGGTGGCGGGGGACTCAGCGGGTGGGTTGGTGGGGAAGGGGGTACCACTGGACCACCAGGGTGATGTCAGTTATGCCCATGATTAGGTGATGAGGTTCAGTTCACTGGATGACCAGGGATAATTATGACATATGCCAGTGATTGGGCAATGGATATCTGTCCACTGGACCACCAGGGATATGGATGTCTTATGTCCATGATCGGGTGATGGATAGCAGTCCACTGGACCACCAGGGCTTCTAATTTTACATGCCCGTGATCGGACAAAGGGAAGTGGAGCCCGCTGAGGGGCAGGGGCGTCAGTCCTGACAGCTGCAGCCTGGGAGGGTGCCAGGTGCAGTCACAGGATCAGTGCACCATATGCAAATGGGGCCATAATGACATGCAAATGGCCCCATTTGTGTCTTTCATGCATAATGGCCTCATATGTATGCCCAGTGCTGAATATCACGGTAGATGCACCTAGCGCAACTGCACTTGTGCTGGCACATACCACTGCTCCCCTTCTGCCACTTGTGCTGGCACAGTGCCACTGCACCATGTGCAGTGCATGCACCCTCAGTGCCATATTCAATGGTGCTGAGCCATGCCGCAGCATCTTTGAATATCGCCTGATCCATGCCCTGGCTCTTCCCAGTTGCACTGTGTCCTGGCTTGCGCCCCTGCCTGGCGCAGTCTGAATATTCCACCCCAGAATTTAGAGACTTTCTACAGGGGATGGACATAATATTGTTATAAGAAACATGGCATGATCAAGAACAGTTAGATAGAATAACAATTAATGGTTATAGCATGATTCAATCTCCAGCTATAAAACAAAAGAAAATGGGAAGATTTATGGATGGAATGGTAAGCTATATCAGAATAGATGAGACAATAAAAATTCTGGAATAGTTAGTTGGGCAAAATTATGTTTTGGTAAAGATCCAGATAGAAAATAATCCATTGATCTTGGTAAATGTTTATAACCCTCCAGTAAAATCACCCCATATGGTAAAGCATTATCTAATAAAATTGTACAAGATGTTAAAAAATATTTAGAAAAGAATGAACTAATAGAACACTTAAAAATGGGGGATTTTAATATAAGCTATGGAAATATAGAGAACTTAGACCTAAATGATCCAATATGTCAAGCTCTAGGTATTCCAAATAGAAGCTCTAGGCATAAAAAGAAAACAGATACTCATAAATAATTGGACTATATAATAGAAACATTGCAACTAATTATACTTAATGGGAGGTTGCCATCAGATAGTATGGGAAATATGACCTGTACAAGTGCAAAGGGGGCAACAATAATTGATTACACCCTTGTGTCTATATTTAAATATCATAACTATAGTGATTTGAAAATAGTAAATAGAATAGAAAGTAATTACTGTCCCTTAGTAGCTTATAAAAAGAGAACAACTAGGAAGATTACAGTAAGACAAGATAATATTGAAATTGTGAATAAAAGAATTAGATGGGATCCAGAAAAAAATAGTTATGTTAAGAAACTGAGTGATCAAATTGTACACATTTTGAGTATTAATATCCAGGAGATGTGGTACCCAGAGGAAATATATAAAGAAATTAATGATATTTTCCAGATGTTTCTTAACAAACCAATAAGGGGAAAAAAATAATAATGACAAGATATATTATCAGGGTTGGTTCTATAAAAATTGTAGATTTGAAAAGAAGAAGCTAACTAGGCTAGTAAGGAAAACAAAAACTATCCAAATAAAAAGAATTTTCAAGAATTGGACTTAGCTAGCAGAAATTATAAGAAATATTTATTTTCTATAGAACACAACATCAAAGTGAACTAGGGATACAGTGATTAAGTCATAGAAACAGATTGGTTCAGAATCAGCCCACTCACCAAATGTTTTCATAAAAATATATTCTTTACTGATATTCAGTTATACGTTTGTTTTACATTCTTTATAGGGTACAACTGATACAGTACACCTATGCAGACGTTTCAAAATAAATCCTCCCTCAGTGCTGTACTGTGTATCTATAACATGAAAGCATATAAATAATTAATATCTAGTCTAATGGTAATGTACACACATTCTCCTGTCTATAACAATTCTAGTCAGAACGCAGAACTAATATCTTGATCCAGTTCTCAAGATATAGCCCCCATTCTGTGAGTTTATCTGATTTTTGTACCATAAACTGTCCACAACTTAACCATAAATCCCCTGTAGCCAGACATTTCATCCAATGTAATCATCAAGTCACACAACTGAGGTTCTTTAGTCTGGAAAAAGTGATGCCTGACCCACAAGCGGGAGACTTTAGAGTCAATATTCTTACAAGAGAGGTCTATTACGTAGTAAATGACAAAAAATATGGCCTGAATGAGGCAATTGACTGGCAGCCAATCCTATAAATTCATAGACTGATAGAAAACATAAAACCAACTTAAACAGACCCTGTAACAAATCACAATATCAACCCCATTACCCTGCCCATAATTATTTCCAGGTACTAAGTCTTGGTCCAGGGGCTCATGTCATTTCCCTCCTCCCCACACCCCTCCATCCCCTTCCACACTCCTCTAGCACAAATTCTGGGTGGAAAACTAAGTAAAAGGGGCTTATGATAGGGTTAAATCATGAATGAAATACTAATATCTCATTACAACAGTTTATCTCTGAAATAAGAGGGTGAAAGGTAGTATTTAAGTAACAATCGCTAACATCAAGAATGATGTTCTATTACAAATAGTAATTTTAACAATGATCGTTTTTGTTCCTAAGAAATTGAATGACTTCTTGATGTCTGTTAATGTAGGGGCCAAATATCTGCATACTGCCTCTGATTAAAGCATCCCACACCCAGAGGATTGACCTCCTTCCTCTTTGACCTCCCATAATGAAGAACTGACAGGAGGGCTCGAGAAGTCTGGAAATAACATGAGATGGGATAACTTCTGTAAGTAAGCAACAATAAAATTAACTAAAGTAAGAGAGTATGTTTAATATTTTTCTCTTGGATTCCAGGTAGGACACCTTGTTTGAGGTGCTGCTATCGCAGGTCGGGCGCCCGAGTGCTTGCGCATGCGCCTGGTGGTGTTTGACGCCTCAGGATGACGTGCTTGACTCCGTGCCTGAATCCTGCCTTGAAGAACAGTTTAAAAGTAGTGCGCACACTGCTGGGTGTACCTCCATCTTAGACTGTATAACTGCTTGGCGAGGCCACACCTCGAGTACTGCATGTAGTTTTGGAGGCCACACTTATAGAGGGACATTGAACACCTGTAGAGGGTCCAGAGGGGGGCAACCAAATGATTTGGGGCTTGGGGGACAGGAACTATGGGGAGAGGGTCAAAGAGCTCAATATGTACACATTGGAAGCGAGAAGGGATTGGTGGGACATGATACAGGTCTTCAGGTACATGAGGGGGATAAATGGGGAGGAGCAGGTAGAGTGCTCCAAAGGAAGGAGGGGGGCAACTAGAGGGCATGGGTGGAAGCTGGAGGGGTGGAGAGTCAGGGGAGAAAGGAGAAGGTACTACTTCACTGAGAGAGTGGTGGAGCCATGGAATGCGCTGCCCAGGGGGCTGGTGGAGGCAGAGATGGTGGAGGGGTTCAAGAGGGGTGGGACAGGTACAGGAAGGGTTCTGGAAGCAAAGTCCAGTGAAGCAAGAATATCTGGGATTGGGAAGGGAGAAGCCAGAAAGGGTGAGGGGGGAAGCAAGGTCAGCTCCAGGGTGGGGGCTGACCAAACGAGCAGACACGAAAGACAATTAGGCCTATTCTACTGGCATTTTAGTATGTTAGTATGTTAGAAAGTGGCATGGAGGCCCAGCGTGGTGAATAACACTTTCAAAAGTAAGTAAAAGGCTTGTTTTGCAGAAATAACTCCCTAAAAAAGTAGTAGCACTTATTGACAGGTTTAAGTTCTACACAACATCTGAACAAATTGCTCATGTTTTGTCTCTAACATCATTTGACACTAAAAAGAATTTTAAGAAAGCCTTCTATAAGGTAAAGCATCCACTAGATTTATTTGTTGTGATTAAACACATGAAGTTGTACTATTTCAACATTCTTAGGGAGACAGTAATGTGGAAAAAGGGCATACAATTTGTTTTGCAGAAATAAGAGGTGTTATGAACCATCTAAGATAAACAAACAAGGGGCACATATAAGGCAAGTTATTTATATATGAATCTTACTTGAGACTTTTCAATATTTATGGTAAAGTAATGAAGGCTGTATAATTGTTGTCCATATTTAAGCCAGGCAAAGTTTGTGAGATTGTATACGGTATGTAAATTAGGCAAGTGATTAACACTTGGTTGCTGTGAGACTTAGAGAGCTTTAAATACCTGTGGTAGAACCATGTTATAAACTGGATAAATATTTGGAATTTATGTTTAAATTGTGCACAGTTTATGGTACAATAATTCAGATAAACTCACAGAATGGGGGTTATATCTTAAGAACTGGATCAAGATATTTGTTCTGACTATAATTGTTATAGTCAGGAGAATGTGTGTACATTACTATTAGACTAGATATTAATTATTTATATACTTTCATGTTATAGATATGCAGTGCAGCACTGAGGAAGGATTTATTCCAAAACACCTGCATAGGTGTACTGTATTAGTTGTACTCTGTAAAGAATGTAAAAAACAAACTTATAGCTGAATATCAGTAAAGAATATATTTTTTATGAAAAACATTTGGTGAGTGGGCTATTTCTGAACCAATCTGTTTCTATAGATATTAGCTCACTTTGATTGGTCATTAGCCCTCCCTACCAGTTAATTTTCTCTTTCTACCAAGGTTCTAACTGACACTGGACAATAGCCAGATACAATGATTAAGGCCATAGAGAAAGGGATGACAGGAAATTCATGATCCTTAGTTAGCCAGAGGAACTGCAATTATAAGACTAAAGATTGATACATATATTGAGCCATTAACATTTCAAAAATATTTCCTAGAGATATTTCAAAAATATAATCCAAGTAAAGAAAGAGGAGTCAGGGAACTAAATGAGGATTTTGGATGGTTTACAGTATCTGAGGTCAAATGAAGTGATACAATCATTTTAAAATAATAGCCACCAGGACCAGATAGCATTTCAATAGATTTTACAAACTTAATATAGAGTGGTAATAATCACATTGGCTGATCTATATAATAAAGTAGCAATACATTCCTATGTACCTGACTCAAGGCTGGAAGTTTCATACTTTCTATCTATAACAACATTTGTCAGTGCCGAATGTTTGCTTGCTGGCATTGGCATTGGCTAGTATAGGAGTTACAGAGCTGCATAATAGAATGGCAGTGAAGTATTGAACTGAAGCCAACCCCAACCAGCACTGGAAGAGACTGACAGGCATTGGGGCGTGCCTTTGGGTCATCAGGCATAACGCATACCACCCACACTTACCCTTGCAGATACCGACAGTGTCACGGTGTGCCTGGGGTCTTTGGCCCTTATGCGTACCCCATTCCACCAGAAAATATGGTGAGATGGGTGCGGTATAGGAGAATGGGGTGAACTTTGGGGCCGAAGAGTCCAAGGCACACCTCGACACCTCTCAGTGGCTGCAGGGTGTGGGTGGGGGTGGAATGGTATGAGCATTGCAGGTGACAATCCCAAGTCACAGCCCTGTGCCTGTCATTCTCTACAGGGTGAGGCATTATGGTCAGAAACCCTAACACCTCAGGCATTCGTTGGTATTTTCACTCCAAATTTTCAACATGGTTTTTTTGTGACCCCCACCTCATGAACAGTGAAAATATCAGTTTGTTAGCCGAAAGCTGCTTTTGCACAGCGACTACGGCATTTGTCACCACAGGTGCAAAAACACGTTCCAAACAGGATGTAAAAAATGACAGCTGTACTGTTCATGGGGAGGGGTAAAAAATGGCAATGTTGAAAATCTGCAGTGAAAATATTTAAAAAAATGGTGAAGTCACGAGTGTGCATAGAAACTGTGCAACGCACACCCGTGATGTAATTAATTGAGGATGTTTTACAGCAGATTGTCAACACAGGCATTTTGGAACCTCCAATCATGAACAGTGTTACTGTGATTTTCTTTATCAGTCCCGAACAATGACTTCCCACAGCGACCATGCATTTCTTTGCTGAAAGTGTGAAAACACATTTTGGCCAAGTTGTGAAAAATGACAGCTGTACTGTGCATAAGGAAGTGTGGAAAAATGCCACTGGTGAAAATCTGGACTGAAAATATTACAAATTCATGAACTTACAAGGGTGCATGGAAACTGCAATGCTCACTCATAACACAGTCATTTTATGGATTTTTGTCACCAAATTTTCAACATAGCCATTTTAAGACTTCTGTTCATGACCGGTGTCACTGTGATATTCTTAATCTGTCCCAAACATTGCTTTCGCACACCGACTGCACCATTGTGCCCCACATGTGCAGAAACATATTTTGGGTGAGATGAAAAATGGCAGCTGCACTGCTCTATAAGGAGGTGTGGTAAATGGCAATGTTAAAAACCTAGCGTGCAATTTCAAAAATTGCAAACTTGCGAAAGCATAGTAGGAACTGCGCAACGTAGCTCCTAAAACAGTCATTTTTGGAAATTTTCACAAATTTTCAACATAGCCATTTTAAGACCTCTGCTCATGAACAGTGTCACTGTGATTTTCTTAATTTGTCCACACATCGATTTTGCACACCAATCACGCCATTGTGCGCTACATGAACGGCAGAAATATGTTTGGGTGAGATGTGAAAAATGACAGCTAACTGCTCATAAGAAGGTGTGGTAAAATGGCAATGTTGAAAACGGAGTGCAAATATTAAAAATTCACAAACTTATGAGCATGTGTAGGAACTAACAACGCAAGTAAAACAGTCATGTTTTAGGAATTTTTTCATCAAATTTGCAACATTGGCTTTTAAGAGCCCACCTTATGAACACTGGCACTGTTGTTTTCTCTTTAATCAGCCTGAGAGGTGATTTCATGCAGTGACTGTGAAATCACCCTTCACGGCCTGATTAACCCATGACAGTGACAGAATTCAAGAGGAGGTCCGAAAACCCCATGTTGAAAATTTAGTGCCAAAATTCCAAAAATGCCTGAGATATGCAGCAAAGTTGAAAAACCCTATTTATTACATTACACAGCTTACCATAATTTCTTCAGTTTGCGGGTCGACTTTGAAGAGTGCAGACATGTTCCAGTCCACCGGGTTCGCCAAGCCAGACTCTGGAGGTAAGTATGTGGGGTGTGGGGAGGCAGGGTGCACAGTGGGTGGAGTGCAGGTAGGGTAGGGAGACTGCGAGGGACCTTTTTTTATTACAGGGTTTTATTGATTAAGACAACAGCTGGACTTTTGGCCACGCTGGGGTGGGCTCCCAGCGTGGCTTCTGGAAAGGCTGTTTGGGGGGGCTGGAGCCAATGGGGATTGGGCACCCATCGGCCACAACAAGCTTGGCCACACTGGGTGGGCCCCAGTGGCACCTGAGCTTTTTGGGGAGGGGAAGCATGGGCTGACGGAGGATTGAGGCATCCTGTCGGATATAATCCCTGCCACGCTGGGTGGGCTCCCATGTGGCACCTGCACAGCTTTTTTGGTGTGTGAAGCCGACAGGGAATTAGACACCCCTGTCAGCCGACACAGTGTGTGCGTGGTAGGGAGAAGCGCATGAGCATGCAATATGCATGTGCGTGTATGTGTGTTGGGAGAGCGCTGCTCACTGAAGCGGTACTCTCTCTTCAACTGTACAGCACTGCATTTTGATCAACACACAAGGTTGTTGACACATGTGCGCAAGCAACATAAAAAGGGATCTAGGATAGATCAGCTAATTACAGACCAATTAGCCTTCTTGATGATGGCAAAATCTATGCAAGGGTCTTATTAAATGATTGTTAAATATATTAAATCAAATCAGATAATATCAAAGTTTCAGGCGAGGTTTTAAAAAGGGCACTGGTACAAGGAACCAGGTCTTTAAGCTTTCCTATAACATAGAAGAATATTGTAAAATTAAGAATCAATGACTATTTGTGGCTTTTAATTACTTACATTAGCATTTGCCACAATTTTGAGAACGCTATTATGGGAAAAGATGGAAGGAATGGGTGTAGATAAGAATTTAATAATCTTAATAAGAAGACTGTATATAAAAACATGGATCTGAGTAAATATTCAAATATGGGAGTTCTAACACAAAAAATTGACCTACAAATACAGTGTGAGACGGGCTATGTTCTTGCTCCAATGTATTTAGCTTATATATTAATGAGTTTTCAAGTTAGATAAGGCACTAATGAACAGCTAAAGAGAAATGACACAAACCTCCGGAGCTCCACACCACAGTGATTAAAATTTTATTTCTGCAAACTACAAATAATATCTAACACCATAAAACAGCTCATAAACGAATGCTAATATGGATGAGTACCTGACACCAGAGAAAACATTGAGGCAAGGGCTAAAAACCAATGAAAACCCCCCACAGAATCCGCACCTGGCCTGGGCCAATCTCCTTCTCGTGTCCGAAATAGTGGTGATCAGTAAGGCCATTTCTGAGCAAGTAGTGGCAGACTTACAACTACGCTGAGACAATTTGATAAATCACTGGCGGGCTCACCACCGAGCTCAAGCAATATTCCAGGAGACTATCCCTAGGCAGAGCAGCGTATATCAGATTTAGAGGACACCCTAGGCTATTACCTGAAAACTTGCAAAAATGGAGCAAGAACTGGAGGAGCTGCGAGAGGCACTAGACTACCAAGAAAAATTATAGTCGATTAAATAATCTTCAGATCAGAGGCCTACCAGAGGGGCTGAGAAGGGTAATTTAATGGAGTTCTGTACAATCTACTTCCTAACCTGCTCAAGATGCAAAATAAGCTGAAAGATCTGAAGTAGAATGGGCCCACAGAGCGGCTGGCCCCGAGGCCACCAGGAGACCAACTGCCCAGACAAGTTATTTTTCAGCTTCATCATTACCCTGACAGGTAGGCTATCTTAGCAGCGCACTCAGAATCTCAAGGATTTAAAATATGAGGGACATCGACTTACCATCCACCAGGATATCTCTTCACGCATTCAAAAAAGAGGCAGCAATTTAATCCATATGTGGACCACCTTGAGGGAAAGAGAAATGTAATTCTTCATGACATACCTCTGTGTAGTAAAGGTGAAATGGGAAGGAGCTACCTCTCCTTTGTTAACTGGAGAAGTTGAACAACTTTATTAAAGACTGGGACAAAAAAACAAGAAGGTGAGCTGAATTGAACTGTGTTCCTGGTTCTATTACTAGTCCACCTATGTTTCTCTGAACCTACTCCTGGCTCGCTGGGGAAACTGTTCAATCTGATATCTCAAGGGGGAACCCTCTCCCATGCTTGTAGTAATGAAAACCAGAATTATGGACAGTAATAGTACACGAAGGGAACCTAATCTTGTGCAGGGATATAAATTGGAAATCACAGGGCCTCAACAAGGAGTTACAGTGTGCCAAAATTATGCAAGCACCAGATACATGAATCTAACCTTGTGGCTTTCTCCCAAGCTGGTGCAGGGGCTATATGCCCCAACATTCAAACACAAACCCTGAGACTGCTGATTTGGGGATACTTGATATTTCTGTTACTATATTACTTAAATGGTGGGGGGTAGATTGATTATGCAGACGGACCAAATGTTGGGCCATGGTTATCTCTATGAATGGGGGGGCTGAAAGTCTTATAAGCCTCTTGGGAATGGAAGTAGATGCTCCTGGACAAATTGTCCTACCTTGAGTAATTGCAATCTGATGGATTTAAAGCAGTGAAGGGGAGGGAGATGGCAGACTGGGGGGCAAACAGAGGAAAAAGAAATAAGGATATTGGGGAAGATGATTTAGAACACAAATGCAATGGAAATGTAACGGGACTAAGAAAGAGGATGTAGAGAGGGGGGTGTTGAGGATTCTGACATACGAATTCTAGTATACTAAATTATTTTAATCTGGAAACTGGATATATACACAGTTTTACTTTTTAATTTGTTATGACTGGGCTTGATGTTCGCCCAGAATAGTTACTGTTTATGGATGTTAATCAAGTTTTTCAGTATCCTTTTGTACTTTGCAGGGCTGTGCTTTAAAACAATACATAGAGTTAAGAGGAGAGAGGAGGTTTGAATTAGCCCAACATGGGTATATGTGGCAATACAGGATGACTGCTGGAGAGACCATGGCTAGCCCAAAGACTGTAGCATCATTTCATGGAATGTAAGGGATTTTACCTCACCTGCTAGATTTTGATAGCACTTAAAGAAAGAATGGGATCATAGCCATGTTATAAGAAATGCATTTGACACATAAGGAAATAGAAAATTGGTCAGAGGGTGGGTTAGCCTGCCATGCATCCTCATACAGCTCCCATAAGAGAGGAGTGGTTATTCTTCTGCATAAAGCCTTCTTTTGAGCACATTTGCATGGTCAGAGACCCATTGGAAGGACGCTATGTGTTTTCGTAGTGGGAAAAATACAGGGTTAGGAGATCAGATTAGGAAATGTTTATGCACTGGCAGTACTTGATCCAGAGTTCTACCAAATGATGCTGGACTTGATGATCAAGGAACAATCTCTAATTTGACCCTTGCAGGGATTTTAATTGAGCATAGACCCAAAACTGGACCACTAGGCATAAGGATTAGGGACACTACCTCGGAAAACAATGGCAACAGGGCCTTGGGATCTTGACCTAGTCGATGCTTGGAGGGTGGCAAATTCGGTACTTGAGAGTACATGTTTTCTTGAACCCTCATGGTACGTGGTCCAGATTGACTACAAATTCAGACCAGTGGCCTATACCCTAAGGTAAAGAAGGTGACCCGTAGTCTGATTATTTTATCAGATCCTGCTATGGTTCAAATGGATGTAGACCTGGTCCACACAGGGAGGGTGGGAAGGGGAACGTGGTGATTTCGACTTATCTACTGGCCAAACAAGAATTTAAGCCATTCCTCCAAACACAGTGGAAGGAATTTGAAACCACGAACAAGGGATTGGTTGAATCATGGGCAAGTACTGGGAAGCCAGTAAAGCTTTTATAGGGGGTCAAAATAGGCTATAATGCAAGAATCAAACGGGACCAAAAAGAAACAGCAGGAACTGTGAAGAGAGGGTTAAGGAATTAGAAAAGCTGGTAGCACAGATGGGAAAAAAATTGCATACTGTAAGAGAAGCCCTAAACTTAAATGTGACAGAGGAAGCTAGGAGAAATTATTCTTTGTACAACAGAGAATATACGAGTGGGAGAACAAACTGGCCTTGTTGGTGAAATTAATGAAGGAGGCAGAACCATAAAACAAATAGTAGCCATTAGGGATAGAACAGAACCCTGATACACAAAGGAGAGAGGCATAAGGCATGCTTTAATCAATTTTATGAGGCATTATATAAAGCCAAATGAAGGGCACAAAAGAAGCCCTGGATAGATTTATGGAGGACTACCACTCCCCTCAGCTGAATGAACACCAGAGAGCTAGACTGGGGAGCAAAGTTACAATTGAGGAGGTGATGTGAGCAATTGGGACGCTTAAGAGGGCAAAGCAAATCAAGGGACCAGATGGGTTTGGGAGTGAATTTTATAAACAGCTCCAAAAGGAGGTGACTACTCCTCTTAGAGATGTGCTGGAGCAGGCGAGGGGAGAGAGGGCTACCAGAACTTGCTGTGAAGCCAATATCTGTGTTATCCCAAACCAAACAAGAATGACACAGAGTGTGCCTCATACCAACCTATTTCTTAATTAAATTATGTTTTGTAAGATCATGACAAAGGTACTAGCATTTCGACTAGAGGACATCTTACCTCCATTATACACACAGATCAAAGAGAGGCTTCATACAGGGCAGAATGTCCTAGCACAACATCAGATGACTGCTGAATATTATTCACTGGGGATCTAAAGCAAAAGACCAAACATGTATTATGTCAATGGATGCCGAAAGGCCTTTGACAGGATTGAATGGGAATACTTGATAAATATATTAGCTAAATTTGGGGTGGGGAGAAATTTATCCAGCTAGTAGGGGCCTTTATAGAACACCACTGTCAGAATCCTTATTAATGGGTCTGTGTCTGAGGCGGTCACCTAGAAAGGGGGACGCCAGGGTTGCCTCTCTCTCCCTGTATTTTGCAAGGGCCATAGAACCATTGACTATCAAAATTAGGGAGGACCCCAGGATTAGCAGAATACCAGGAGGAGCAGGCAGGAAGCATGTCATTACTTTATAGGTTGACGACATCCTCCTGTCAGTGACACATCCTGAGCAATTGATTCCCTATACTGGAAACTACAGAGGTTTTTTAGCAAATTCTAGCTACAAGCTTAATATTAATAAATCAGGTTGGTCCAGTGGTGCTGAGGGTTGAGACGCTGGACGCCACACCTCGCGCCACGCTGGCGAACTGAGTTCAGACACGAGCCCGGGTCATCAGGGGTTGGCAGGGGAGGATAGGATCGAGCATCTGGAGGACTGTTCTCCTATTCTGGGGAGGGATCCAGGTTTTCATTGCTTTGTAGTGGCCCCTGGTGACAATCGGGGGCACTACTAGAGCGGTGACAGTATGGGGCTGAGCGCGGCAGATGTCGGCATGTTGTGCCTTGACGTCATTGCACGTCCACGCTCTGAAGGGGAAAAAAGCTATGGTGGAAAATTGGGGGGTGATCTCAGTTGCTCATGGCTGTGCCCCGCATCTCCGGACCCGAGAGAGGCGCCTGTCCAGGGTACGGCATGATGTTGGCCCATCCCTGGTTCTGTGTGTTCACATGGCCCGAGCACACGACCGGGTCGGGGGGTGCAGGTGACGGCGGCCAGAGATTGCGAGGGTCAGCTCCGCTGCAGGTGGAAAAAGTGTTAAATGATGAAACAAAAATTAATAAATCAGAAATAATGTACTTAAAGACAAATAAGGGAGGAGAGGAGAATTCATGGGGTTTAAGAACTGTGAAGGATGCCTCACTTACCTGGGAATAAAGGTGGGCAGAGACTTACAAGGGCTGTATAAATTGAACTATATACCCATTACAGAAATGATCTTTAAAGACCTACACAGGTGGAGAGCCCTGCCCATCTCATGGATAGGTAGGATTAATCTCCAAAAATAAATGTGCTACCAAGATTTTTTATACGTAATACAAATGTTACCCTGTGGATGAAATAAGAAAGACTTAAAACAATTGGAGTGGGATTTACAGACTTCATATGGCAGGGCAAGAGGCCAAGGATTAGTCTAGCAAAATAAATAAATAAGATTAAAGGCTGATAACATGAAGGGGGTTACATTTTCTGACATTAAAGGATACTATCTGGCCACACAATTTGATATATCCACAACTGGATTAATAGAGGTGAAGCAGCAAACTGGCTAGACTTAGAAGAAAAGATAGCCCAGGAGAATCTTGGCTTATTTGGGAGAGAATGGGCTAAGAGCTTAAAGCTCTTGTAAACCCCTCAAGCCATTGGTAGTGGCCAGGTTGGAAGCATGGAGAGAGATGAAAAAACGACAAAACAGAAGTCATGTCAATACTTCCATTTTCCAATAGCCAACAACCCAGCCTCTTAACAAGTTTAGAAGATGAGGGTTTAAGGAGTGGCAGAAGAAAGGATCTGATGTATAGGAGACTTAACAGAGAGAGGGAGCTATGCACTTTTCAAACCATCCAGAATGCCTTAGATGTCCTTCATCCCCATGTTCAGATATTTTCAAATAAGGAATTACTGGAAAAAGCTAGGTAGAACAATAGATCAGGAACCCTCATGTGGGAAACTGAGTGAATAATTTTGGGAGCAAGGACAATGAAAAGGACTTATCGGGTGGGTGGCAAAATTTGATAGGTCCTACTTTCAAGGAGAAACACAGAAGATTAAACAAAAGTGGAACGAGACCTACAGCTTGAGATCTCAAAAGAACTGGGAGATGATCCTTGGCACTCACACAGGCTTACTCCTATACAACAAATTTAAAGAGCTACAATACAAGCTCTTACACAGACTGTATTACCCCCGGTGTCATGTATAGCTTCTGCCCAGGATCTCCCCCACTGTGGGAAATGTGGAGAAGCCAGAATCATGGTTATCCACTATTACTGGGACTGCCCAGGAATTCAACAATATTGGAAGGACATCTTGGGAGAACTTATTAAAATGGGGAGGGGGAAACAGTGAAATTCTCCTCATACTCCCTACTGTCAGGGGTCTCTACTCAGGAGGAGAAAGAATGGAGTCTATATCCCATATGGATCAGAATCCTTCTGGTCAATGCTAGACAGGGAATACAAAACATGTGGATAACAAACCACACACCAGTGTTGTCCCAATGAAAAACTTAGCCATTAAGACCTCCTCGACTGAATGGCTGACATATGCCCTCATTGCAAAGGAAGAGACTTTCTTAGATACATGGGGGGATTTCTTGCACACTTTCCACTGGTGAGATAGGTGTTCTGTAGGAAGGACATTTAATTTGAGAATATTAACCATACAGAAGACAATAATCAGAAAGCATAAAATCCTTTATTACACCTCCTGTCTACAGCCACTGCATAACTATTGAACTCTCAGTTGCCTTTAGATAACAAAGAGCACAGCCAATTTCAATTCAATTTGATCTAACTTAACATAGTTATATAATTCAGCTTGTACTTAAATTCTTCTATTTTTCACTCTTTGGCTTTTTTTTTCCTTTTAGTAAAGAAAAGAAACTTTTACACTGCCATAGTAGAAATACTAAATTGTCCAAATGGTACTTGTTCTTTTGTTTTATTCTATGGGTGACCATGAGCTATAGAAAACATTTCGGGTATGACAAACTGTTGTGTAAACTGAAAGGCGAGGAACAGAATTTTGAGAAATTAATATAAATATTCATCTTTTCTGTAGATAACTTGTCATGAAATGAATTGTAACATCACTGGAAATATATCTGTACTGTGTAACAAACATGCCTATCTATGTCACACATGAATAATTTTAATAAAAATATTATACAAAAAAAAAAAAGATTACTAACTTTCTCGTAAAAGACTAAAGTGTTGGTTGTACAGGGCCTATGTTTCCAGAAATCATGCTGGGTGTTATCTCTGTGATCTACATTATATAATTTTTTTTTCAATCCTTTCCTCAATTAGCATGTCAAGCATCTTTCTGATTATGGCAGTCAGACTAATAGGTCTGTAATTAGACATCTCTGTTTTGTCACCCTTCTTAAATATGGGGATGACTGGTATACACCCCTCCACAGCGACAAGTCAACAGCAACTGACACTACAGTGACAATAGCGCCAGGTCGCTGTGTCGGCACTGGACCCTGGCACTGCTTTCTGGGGTCTTGCACCCCTCCCTTAATAAGCTCCAACTCAGAGTTGATTAGTTTAATTGGGGTGCTGGGGGAACAGCCACCTGCTTGAGAGGTTTGGGGGTGAAGCCCCTGAAGAAAACATGGGAGACAGTGACCACCTTTATGCTGACTGCAAATGGCGCACATAAAGTGTCACTGTAACGCCGGTCGATATAATTTTGTCATGCTGGTGTCATAGATCCGGATGACAATTGCTGTCCTCCAATCACTTGGTATGTCCCCAGTTTCCAGTGATTGGTTGAATAGTGTTAATAAGGGTTTCACTAATCATGGGCCGACCTCCTTAAGGAGCCTGTGGTGTAATTTGTTTGGGCCAGCTGATTTTGTGGCGTCAATGTTGTTTATTACTGATGCTACTTCCTGCTCCATAATTGTTATGTAGTTTCCCCTATTCTGCTCTGTGAGCCTATTGCCTCAATCTCGGTTGGTCTGATTCTTGTTTTTATCCTCAGCATAGACTGAACAGAAATATTTATTAAATTCAGCTGCCATTAATTCTGGACTGACGATTCTGTATTCCCTAGTTTGATAGGCCCTATTGATCTGTCTCATAGTCTTGTCATTTACATATTAGTAGAATGACTTACAATTATCTTTAGTATGGGCCAGTCTAAATTCTGCCTTACTTTTAGACTGTCTAATCTTATACTACTGTTCTTCAACTGCTGTTTGTATTTGTCTCTGTTATAGCTTGTATTATCCTCATCATACTCTAAAAGCTTGTTTCTTTTTCTTTTATTGATATCTAACACTGTCTATGTACCACATTGGTACTCTTACCCTTCTTGTTGTATATTGTCTTATTTTGTATACAAGTCTCCTTTAGGTCTAATATCTTTGGTTTTATTTTATTCCATAGTTGGTCTACAGATGAAGTGTTATCGTCCCAGTTCCATTCATTTAATTTTACCCTTATTGCATTAAAGTCTGCTTCCCATAGTTTTAATAACTGTACAGCCCTGAAGAGTTATAGGAGCTGAGTTAAAATTGAATTGTACTATACTGGGGTCACAGTTTATAAGGGGTTCTAGTATGGCTGTATTCCTGACCCCTCTCCCCTATCAGTTAGAACTACTGTAGATCTAGTACTGCATTGTTTCTCGTTGGCTATCCACTTTCTGGAAAAGTCTGTTTTCAACACATGCATCCATAAATAACTGTCCTGGTGAGTAGAAACTGTTCCTTTTCCGAGTTGATTCCTGGTGTGTTAAAGTCCCCATAATCAATACTTCCTTGTTGTTTATGTTCTCTGCATATTATGCTTTTATTAATTATATATGCACATAATCTGCATTTTCTGGCACTGTATATCAGAGGAGGGTAGTTACTGTACATTTGTTAAATCATTAAGTCTATAACATATATATTTGAGTCTTCTTCAATATCTCTGACAGAATAAGTTACTCAGTTTTAAGTGCATATATTAACTAGCTTCTATGATAGCTAGACTTCATGTGATACATACGGAGACATTAAAATCATATAACAGCTGTTTTTAGATGTAGGAGAACTATTTACAGCTCAGTGTACCATAGTAAGTGGATCAAAGCATAGCAGATTCTGGACCAGACCAGAACCCACCTGGGATAGTCACATCTTAACTTATCAGAGATCACAGGGAGAGGAGAAAAGGAGGGGTACAGTCTCCTTGTGGCTTGAGGTAAACCATCCTCCCTTATTTTTTAACTGCCTTATCTAGTGCCTGTTCTGGGAGAAGGTGTAGATGCCTGGTTGGCCAGAGCTCACCTAGAGTTGGTAGTGTGAAGAAAATTTAAGAAGGGGCCCATATTTTATCATATTTCTGTTTAGTATTCATGGAAATGTGTGACTTTCTTTCATATTGTGCCAATTGAGTCATACTTTCTTAAAATTCACTTTTGGTGGGGTTGTTTGCTGAATGCCATCTGTATACCAGGAGTCTCTTTACTTCCATACTGGATAGGATTACTACATTCAACTGACTTCTACTTAGATAGGGAACTGCTACTTTAGAATCTAACAGAATGGAATATGTGCTTGCAGCATTTGCTGTAGCATATCTTGGATCTGCGACCAGGAGGGTGTTATCCATGGACATGACCATAGTATATGATATAGATCACCCTTAGGTTGTTACATCTCCAGCACATGTAAGCTGGTATTAAATGGGCTGAATGTAAAACTGCTGGTGTTCTATACACCAGTGCAAGACCTTATTCTGTACCAGTCTACTGCAGGTATGTCTGTCCAGTGTATATATGCTTCCTTCCAACAGGCCTGTCATTCTTCTTCAGATATCTGGCACCCAATAGCTGACTCCCATTTTTTCTGTGCCAGCATTGTCTGAATCAGGATACTATCTCTGATTAGATGATAGATGGATCTTGCTTTACCGTTTCTGTATTAAACCACTTCAGAATGAGACAAGGTGTTAAGGAGGTTTGCCCCTTTGAAGATTCTGGACAAGGTTGGTTATTGCACTTCTCAGTTGAAAGTATTTCCAAAATTCAGATGTGTGCAAGCCATATCTTGTCTGGAGCCCTTGGAAAGAATCTAGTGTAGCTGAGTTGGGTAATAATATATAATTTACGATTAAGATGCCCTTTTGTTTCCATGTTATCCAGGTTAAAGGTTCACACCCTACTTTTATATTTTGATTGTCCCACAGGGGAGTATATAGTAGGTGGGATAGATTGGTTTTGAGCCATTTACCTACTTAGAGTCAAATAAATCTCAAGGGAGCAGTAGTAGGCAGGGCATATGCTGGTAACTTATGTCTGTTATAAAGGCATATAGTGGAAACATGGCCTCCTAAGAGGTGAGTTTCTTTCTCCATCCATAATGTGCAAGTAATGCCAGGATCTGGAAACCATCTAAGAGTTTGAGCTATTCTATATGCCCAGAAATATCCCTTAAACCAAGGTAAGCCCCAGCCCCCTTTTCCAATGTGATCTTAGTTTATTCCTGCTGAACCTAGGTGGTTTGCCTTCCCAGAGGTAACTGCCCAGAAGTTTGTCCATGCGAAAGAACCAGTTTTCAGAGAAAGCCATTGGGGTATGAGCAATTTAATAGAGTAATTTTGGGGCTATAATCATTTTGAGAGTTTCAGTTTTACCAACTATGGATGACTGTAAGGGTTTCTATCTGTCTAAATCTGTTTTAAGTTTGGTGAGAAGTGGCCCAAAATTGAGTTCTACTATTCTTTTGTCCTGAGGGGATTTTTTTTATTACTAGATACGTTATAAAGTCTTGGGTCCATCTTAACTTTAGATTAGTAAATTCAGCCTGTGAGCATTGTTCATTTATTGGTAACACCTCTGTTTTTGCTTGGTTAATCTTCAGACCTGAAAATCTGGTGAATTCTTCAATAAGATAAATTAGGGGTTTTATGGAGTTATGGGCATTATTGAGGAGGACCAGGAGGTTGTCTGCATACATTAGTGTTTTGTCTTGTGTTCCACCCCACTGATATCCCGGTAATAGCTTGGTGCTGATGATTTGCCACTGCTAATGGCTCTATGGCCAGTACAAACAGGAGGCGGGATAGGGAACATCCCTGCCTAGTACCTCATTCTAGTACAAATGGGGTAGCTGAGGTATTCTTTGTGAGGACCTGAGCATTAGGTTCGGAATACGTAGCCTTTAACGCTGCAATAAAAGATTCTTCAAAACCCATCTGTTGTATTACTGCATACAGGTACTCCCACTCCACGAGTCAAATGCCTTTTCAAAATGTATGGCTATAGCTGTGGCTGGAGTGGAGATACCTTGGCTACCTGCATTAAATCCAGCAATGTGGAGGTGGTCCGAACTGAATTGACCGCTGACAAATCACACTTGAGAAGGGTGGATTAATTCTGGCAGAAGGGTTTCTAGCCTAGAGGCAAGGACTTTGGCATACATCTTGCTGTCTACTGTTATTAGGAAACAGGTTTATAACTCGCTGGGTAAGTTGGGTCTTTCTCTGATTTGGGAGAACGGTTATTGTTGCTGTGCTCATGGTGGGTCGAGGGGAAGGATCCTGCCATTGCATTTTGGCATATAGCATCTGGAGGATCAGGGATACCAGAGGGATAAGGATTTATTTATTTATTTATATTTTGTTGACAGGGTAAGTGCACTAGACAAATTCTGCCTATTTTCAGGCATGACCGGGGAGGGGGATACAGATGAATGCCAACTGACCTTGAACCAGATTAAGCTGTTGGTAGTATTTTGAGTGAATGAGGGAAATTTGGCCAGGACACCCGGGAAATTCCCCTACTTTTTTCGATAAGTGCCATGGGATCTTTAACATCCACCTGAACTACCACCAATCCAGGCAGATGGGACCTTGGTTTAATGTCTCATCTGAAAGACGGCACCTCAGAAGTGCAGCACCCCTCTCATGCTGCACTACAGTGTCAGTACTGGGATATTAACCTAAGTGTCAGACATGGGAACTGAACCCACAGCCATCTGATCTCCCAGCCTCAGAGGTGAGTGTGCTACCTACTGAGCCACAGACACTGATAACATTTAGTGGGTAGTCCATCTCCACCTTGTGGTTTTTAAGATTTAGGGAAAGAATAGCATTCAGGATTTCTGCTGAGGTGAATGGTTGATTGAAGCTTAGTGCTTGAGTGGGGGTGATTTTTGGAAGGTGGAGTTAGGAAAGAAAGGTTGAGAGATTGCAGGGATCAGGAATAGTCACTGAGGAGTATGGCTGGGCATAAAAGTCTTTCATAGCGGTGTTTATTTTGCATTCAGGGAAACAGATTTTTCCTGCCACACCATGTAGGGCCTTAATGTGTCTTTTGGCCTGTTCTTTTCCAAGGCAGTATGCCAATAGTTTTCCCACTATTCTCTTCTCTCCCAGTATTGATGTTTAAGCTGCAGTAATGCTAATTTGGCTTTCCTGTCTGTAAGGGTATTAATGTTGTGTCTGATTTTCAGAATTTCCATGTATAAAGGGATTGAGGAGAGTTTAGAATTGGCTTTGAAGCTCATCTCTTAAGTTGAAGCTGAACCTCTAAGTCTGCAAGCTTTTGTCTTTTCTGCACCAGTGAGGGAGCATGAGATAATTGACCCCTTATTGAGGTTTTAAATGCCACCCACAGTGTGGCTGTAGTAGTAGTATCCCCTTGTCATTTAGCTTCTAATATTCTTCTGCAGTGGCTTGAAACCAAGGTTTGAAGTGAGGATCTAACATTAGTAGAGGATCTATTCACCATTTTGGGGATTTATGGGTCATGGAGTCAAATAAGATATCTAGTTATAGTGGAGCATGATCTGAAATGACCAAAGGGTTAATTATGACTGACACTATCATGGGTGTTAGTTGTTAGGAAATGAGACACATGTCTATTCTACTGCATGTCCCATGTTTTGGGGGAGTGACAGGTGTAGTATCTGACTCGGGGATTTGGGATTTTGGATTCTCCAGACATCTGCTAGGGTGTGATCTGACATCCATAACTTAACTGCACTTACAGCTCTAACATGGGGTTCTGGTTTGCCCAGACTTCTGTCTATCTTGGGATCTAATACAAGATTATAAGTATCTCCCTAGTAACAAAGGAATGTTATTATTAGTAAAGCTAGTCCTTGAGCAGCCAATGAATGGAAGCATTTGGGTGAATCTGTGTTTTTGGGCATATAGCTTGCCCACTATTAGAGGTTCCTGAGGTTTCTGAAACTGAACCAAAATACAGCAGCCTTCTTTATCTTGAGCAGTCTTTTGAAGGATCCCATAAATTTTTATGTAGCAGGATCGAGACTCCATGCTTCTTGGCCTGAGCAATGCTGTGGACTTCCTGACCTACCCAATCCTGAGTGGCACGGGTCAATATGCCATGGAAAAGAACAGTGCAGTAAATAACTGCGCAGGCATATTGATGAAAATGGAGGCACTGAGCAAAACAGTGAGGGCTACCATCCATGAACAAAAACACATAAATTACATGTTTGTGGGGGGCTCCGCATCCCTCACCCCTCCATATGAGGGTCTGTGCCCTTCTGAGCCCCCCATCTCTAATTATCTAACTGTAGGAGGAGACTAAACTCAGGGAAAGGGTGAAAACTCAGGGGGAGAAAAACATAAAAAAAAACCCCCCAAGACCGGGAATCGAACCTCAGTCTGTCACCACTCTACCACCCTCCACTGCCTGTGGCTCTACCCACTAGCCATGACAGCTGCTCAGTCAGCTCACTGTCAGCCAGAGCCTTTCACCTCTCCCCCAATGGCAATATAGCTACAGGGATAGTGGTACTTTACCTGCACTACGCTGTCCCTGTAGCTATCATTCCTTTAGCTGTTTTAACTGCTTGGTTTATTGCATGTGGTTATGCCTTTGACATATTGACCTGGTACCTCCCAAACTAGTCTTTATGATTCTAGGTCAGTAAGTTTAGTTTCTTGTAAAAGGCTAACTGAGTTATAAGTTTTTCAAGGTGGGTCAACACTTACTTGCATTTGATTGGGGAGTTTAATCCCTGCACGCTCCAACTACTGCACCTTAAATCTGCCATTTAAATGATTTGAAGAAAATGTACTGAGTCCTATATGAAAGCAATAAGACATGATGGGTGTGCATGGAACAGATTTACAGCGTCCAGGGGTGGTGAGGCATGAGACCACAGGCTGAATGCCTTCAGCCCCTGGAAGTGCAGTAAAATCTGTTCCATGCACACCCCAGGACTGTCTTATTGGGATCCTTTTTTAAACTTTTTACAGTTGGGAAAAGCATGTTTATATGTAGAAACAATAGATTTACTTGTGTGCATTTATGATAAAATAGTCCTTCTGCCCACTGCAAATGATGTCATTGATGATGTCAATGTATTACTGCTGAACAAAGTTTGTCTTTTGCTGGCATCAAGATTCAAGATATGGAATGTTTATCATGGAATATTTACCATGGAATACATGGATTCAAACTTCTGCTCAGTTCCACTGGAAGAATGTTCCTCTCCTAACATACTGTACACACGCACACACACAACAAAGGCCTCTTCTACAGCTAGAGATCCAATTATCTCACTGTCAGGGTTAGCAGAAGAGATTTCCCTGATGAGCAGGTAAAGAAAGAAGGGGGATTTTTCATTATCAGCAAAGAAACAGTTGTAATGAAAACTATAAACAATACCTAATATCTCTAATTTGTTTGCAGTATCTGTGTAAGGAAAGTGTGATGATCAGGGAAACAACATTTAATTAATTTGTTTATTTTTTATTTAAGGTAGTTTAATTTTTAGGGCACAGTTGAAGGTTTTTTACAGTGTAAAGGTAGCAGCCATGTTTGTGATGAAAGATCAGTTCTGGTTGTAGGGGGACTGAGGGAAGATAGTTTGGGTTGTAGGAGGACTGATTAGCTAATTGTGTGATGTAGTTTAGGACCAGGATGACTGTGCATGGAACAGTTTTCATGCACGGTCACATGATATGTTTTGACAAATGGGACTTCTTTATTTTGGATGCCCATTTTATAATTTGAAGTAGGATAGCAGGCCAAGTAGTAACCCATACCTTAGAAAATGACCGAGTAGGATGCTCCTATCCTATGGACCCTGCTCTGTGCTTGCTTTTACCCCTGTGACAACCCTCACATTTTCAGGCTAGGCCTCTGTCCCAAGCACCTATCCCTCCTCCCCCTTTTCTACATCCCCTACCCTTAACACCTACACCATCAGGACAAAGTCACCTTTGACTGCCTCACCCCATCTTTCAATTCTGTTTCTTCTATCATTCTCTCCCTCTGCTCCAGCCCCACCCCCTTTTCTCTCACCTTCCTCTCATATTTGCCCCTGTTAGACAAAGCCGCTTTTGGCTGCTCCCCTTCCCTGCTGGTTTCTACCTTGCTTTCTACTTTGATTTTTTGCCTGCCCTCCTTAATGTCATCTTCCTTGAGCTCTTGCTTATCCTCACTTGTGATGAATTGTAAATAGCTGTATAAGCATGTACCTTTGTTGTACTTGGTATCACTCGTGTTATCACTTATGTTCATTTTTGTTAACCTTGCTTTCTACTTTTACTTACTTTTGCCTGCACTCCTTAATGTAACCCTCCACAATCTTTTGTTTATCCTCACTTGTGATGAGTTGTAAATTGTTATATTATATGCACCTTTGTTGTACTTGATACCATTCATGTCATCACTTATGTTCATTTATAACATCCTGTGTGGCATTCCCTGCACTGTTTGTTCTTGACACCAAACCTTTGTAAAAGAACCTCTGGTTCAAAGGTATTATAAGCCTAGTTATAAATAAATAAATAAAAATAAATAGATCATAGCCCATAATAGATCCTTTCCCCCCGTGCCTCCAACGTAAGGTGTAATTCTTTCTACCAAGCATTTGTAATGCCCAGTATTGCTGAACTCTTGTAGGTACACTAAATATTGTAACATCATAAACCATGACTATAGAACAACATATTAACAACAAGCAGGAGTATTATCATGCATAGGATCTGGTTATGCAGAGGTGAGGTACCTCGCATTAATCAGTAACCATGTTAATACATAGAGAATAATGGCTAGGCAGTGGAGTATTATGATGTTTTTTACACACCGGGTGAGTGATGCCATAAACCTCGAGAGGAAGCTCGAGAGGTTTATGAGCTCATCAACCACCGAGGGTGTGTAAAAAAACATCATGAACACACCACTGCCTAGACTTTATTTTTTATAATTGCTGGTCCAAATAGTTGCTGCTGGGGACTGTTTCCTCACAAAGTCAGTGTCATTTCTTCCCCTCAGTCACACACACACACACACACACACTGTCTCTCACACACACACACACACACACACACACACACACACACCCTCACTCTGTCTCTCTCACACACACACACACACTGAAATAGCAAGATGTTTTCTGTTTTTTTTTTGTTTTGTTTTTGGTACAAAAAATGCTATTGCTGCTGACTCAGAGAAACAGTCTCCTTCAAGACCATGCTGGGTCGAACAGAAGCCAGACCGAAATGCAACAACGGCAGGATCAACCGGATACATTTTTATGGTTTGCCTCAAAAGGCAGGATTAACCAGATAATTACAAAAGAAAATAATAGCTCACTGCAGCTGGTTATCTCGCCTTGGAGGAGTTATCTGGTCGTTGCTAGTGGGACATAGTAGCCGCCATGTTTTTTGAGCTGTTTGGCCCGTCCATTGACAGTAAGGGCCAATAACATGGCGCGCTACAAATGAGTGACAGTGATGGCGAGATTAAGTTTTAAGAAATGCCGTAATAACCTGATTTCGGGTTATTATGGCATTTGAAAGGTACCAAAATCCATTTGATAAATGGGGTCACCAGTAATTATAATTAGAGAAATGGGCTGAGTGAGTAAATTCACCCTAAGCCCTACCTAGGAGTATTAGGGGAGGCTGTATTACTATTTGAATATAGGACCTTGGCTTCTCAGTAGTGTTATAGTTTGAGTATGGTAATAACAATATTAGATAAATGGGAGTCTTCTTATGGTGGTGGCAGCATGTCCACTGCCTCTGTGTTCCCACCAGTCCCTTATCATGTAAGGATATAAAGCCTTCCTTACTGGTATATACTGAGGTGTCCATGAAGGTCCCCACCTTTGTATTCAGGGACTACTGTCTTATATCTATACCCATTATAATTACCATCAGGATTCCTGTGTTATCCTGACTGAGGCAAAGAACTGGAATGGAGTCCTTCTGGGGGTTTACAAACCTCATGAAAAGAATGGTATACTGAGGCCATGAAACTGTTTTATAAGCCGATGAGCCAGCAGCACTGAAAACACACCCATAGTCTTGTAAAATAACCACTACAGTGAAGCCATATCCTTTATGCAGTGAGGAATCATAGTTAAGAGGGCTATTGGCTGCTAACACAGTGTGTTTAGAGCTTTGTAGGTTCTGCACATCCTCATCCCATGGTCGCCTTGGTGGCCACCAAAACAGGCATCCAGAATAGTACCACAGAGGTAGGCTGCTTTTTGTGATTACTCAGAAAATTGCACTATGGTATTCTGGGTAGCTTTGCCCTGTGTACTAGATCCATGAGGTTATGAACATAAGAACATAAGAAGTAGCCAGCAGATAGGGACCATGTGATCCATCTAGTCTGCCCAAATATTTATAACCCCACCTGTTTCATTAACCTTTTAGGTGCCCACATTGTCTGTCCCATGCTAGCTTGAATTCCTGTACTGTTTCTGAAGCCACTACCTCAGGGGCAGATTGTTCCATGGCTCTATCACCCTTTCTGAAAAGCATTTCCTTGTATTAGTTCTAAATCTGCCTCCCACGAGTCATAGATTATGCCCCCTAGTACATGCAGTTTTGTTTTCTTGGAATAGGTTGCCTTTCTGGGCTGTGTTGATTCCCTTTAGGTACTACCTCCTTTCCCTCCCTTTCTGTTACCTACTCCTCATCCTGTTTACTAACTTTTTCAGCCTATCACCTGCTACCAGCTGCCTAGCTTTTTATTCAGCTCCGGCCTTTGTTGCCTCAGGTTTTGCCACCCCCATCCCCTCCCCCCATTCTCCACTCTAGTACAGACTAAGTTCATTTCTGACTACATTGATATTCAGATTTAATCCTGTTACCCACCTGTAACCCTATGTATTTTTTCTCAGCTGTATCTTCAAATGTTGCTATGTGCCCATCTGCCAGTATTGCAACCTACTACCTTGTTAATGACAAATTCATCCTACTGACGGCACTTCTTTATTTTTACCTTTTTGGTTGTACCAACTGTAACCATTTCTTACACTTGTTAAGTTCTTATGTATATAACTGTTTTCAGCAACATTGTCACTGTGCTTTGCAAGTGTCCATTAGTTGTAACAATTGTTCATTCCTGACGTGGAACCTTTGTAAATGAGTCTCTGGCTCAAAGGTACTGTAATCCGAGAAATAAAATAAAGTATTTGAATGTTTCTATCATGTCCTCCATGTTTCTTCTTTGCTCCAGAGAGCATAAGCTTAATTAACTGAGTCTCATTTCATACTGTTATTGATGAAGACCCTGCACCATCTTGGTGGCTCTTCTTTGTACCCTTTCCAAGTGATCAATGTCCTTTTTTAGGTGGGGTCTCCAGAACTGCACGCAGTATTCCAGGATTGGTCTGACCAAGGACCTGTACATTGAGATAATTACCTTGCGTTTCCTGCTTGTAATTCCTCTACCTATGCATCCGAGGATGCCGCTGGCCTTCTGTGCCGCTTTTTCACATTATTATTGCAGGGCTTGCTATTTTCAGCCCACAGTGTCTATGGAAATTGGTATGATGCCCCGAGAGATAGACTCCTACATAAAGTTATTCAGTTGCAGGAATCATGGCTCCAGGAGTATTTCAGTGTCAGCCCATGTGAGTGCAATTGTTTAGCAGCCCCTAAGATTGAATTCTTTGTCCCCACCTAGTGATGGCAGGGCAGAATTGTGAGAGCCTCTGCACCATATGGGAGTTGCTATCATTTTATTAATGTCTGGGCCCCATACTGACAGTTTAGGGCCTTTATCCACTGCTCAGTCCTCCATTTTAAGAAAATGAAAGGAATGAACGATCCGGGGATTACCTTTGTCAGCCTGTAGCTTGTGCTTGCTGAAAAGTGAACAGAAACTTCATGATCCACTGACTGAGTGGACCTGTAGGTGCCTAAGTGATGTGTAGCCCCTTGGTTAATAAGGAAGGGAGTGCTTCTAGGGGAAAATTTAAACACAACCTTCACTGTCTACTGATACAGGAGGTGCCCGGGGTTGGGTCTGCAAGCTGTTTTAGGAAAACATGATTTCAGCTTTAATGCACATTAAACTGCTGTGCATCCCTTAGTATCTGTAAAGTGGGTGCTTGCAGTCCCCCTATTTGAATGTGGGCTGCTCCTTTAGCTCTCCCCTTCCTTCTACGACATCGCTAAACTGTAACCTTGGAGCTGCAATTAATATAAGCAAATTGAAAACATAGACCTCCTCAATTCTGTAAACATCAATCACTCAATCACTTTATTTTTAAGTGTTATTCCAGAGATCACAGCACTTTACAAAAAAGAATAAAAACCACAATACAATAGTATATAAGATAAAATCACAGATTAAAATGATCATATAAATAAAATTAACTGTCATATACTTAATCAGAAATAGATTCACAAACGTTAGCTATCACTAAAATCAGGAAAAGCTAGCTGGAATAAATGGATCTTCAAGGCGGTTTTAAAGCTGTCAATGGCCAGGCACTCTCTAATCCAATGAGGTAGAGAATTCCACAGGGTAGGGGCCACAAAAGTGAAAGAATAGGCCCCAGAGGTCTTACGCAGGACCCTGGGAATCTCTAGTAATCCCTCATCAGATGAGTGGAGAGAGTGGATGGGGGGGTAGGGACAGAGGAGATCTTGCAAGCAGCGAGGACACTGACCATGTCTTTATAGGTCAGTAACCCAACCTTGAAGGTGATTCGCCATTGCACAGGCAACCAGTACAGACCGCAGAGCACAGGAGTGACATGGCAAGATCTTGAGAGGCCAGTCAACAATCTGGCTACCGCATTCTGCACTTGCTGAAGTCGGCGGATATCAGCCCCCGGTAGCCCTAGGTATAGGGCATTGCAGTAGCCAAGGCGTGGACCAACACTGGAAGATCACCAGGTGGGACCAGTTGTTTGATCCGGTGATGTTTCCCAGATGGAAAAGAGATTTTCCATGGGATGGCCTCTTGCAGCAGGTAATACTTTTGGGTAGTCACCAGAGGCCACTGTGGTGCACAGCAGCTCTTCTAGCAGTCTTTCACCAGTGGCTGCCCACCGATGACATCATCATCCTGCTTCCTATATAAAAGTGGATGGTCCCTAGTATCCTCAGTTCATTTTCATGCCATCTTCAGCTCATACACAGCAGCTAGTGCAAAGTGTAGGCAGTCATCGATGAGAAACTGAGCAAACAGGAACTTTTTTCCTGTTCCTTCTCCTTCATCGATGGATGTCAGAAGAATCTTCAAACAACTCACCTTTATTTCGCTCCTGACATTGCGGTAGAAAAATTTACTGTTTCAACAATCATTCAGTCTGTGTCCACTGTTTGGGACCCACACAAGACTCATCTTCCTGTGAACTTTGTCAGGAATTCAACCAAGCAACTCATCGATGATGAGTGCTTGATATCCAGGCTTACCTTATGGAACAAAAAGACGCTGTCTTAAAGAAGCAAGGGGCCCATACCAAGGATCCCCCGCCAGGTGCTTCACACAAGAAGCACAGACATGAGAAGGATGCTCCTCACTGCATCCTCTTTTATGCGCTCGTTGACGATGACCACTTCAGGTCTCTTCTCATCGACAGTGCCATCTAAACTTGCCTCCTCGTCAACGGGAGTTTACTCCCTCTCATCGATGGTGTTTTCTAGCATCTTATCAGCTGTTTCAACAGAACCATATACTAATACCATAGGTGCCCCGTCGACGGTGACACGTCTCTCGTCAATGTTAATGGCTGTGAACATGTGAAATCTTCTCTGTTTCAGCCCCATTGATGACGGGCCATGGGGCTTTGGGAACACCATGGATTTATTTATTTTGCTGCCCTCCCTCTGTCAAGGGCTTTGTTCACGGGGCCAGCCTGACTGGACTGGGACTCCAGATTGTTTCATCCAGTCTCCAGTCCTGCTTCTGCTCCGCATCCTCTCTCCTCTAATATTCCCTTGGTTTCACAGAACCCTCCCCAATCTCCGCCCCACTGTTTCTATGGACATGGATTCTGGTGCAGCAGGTTCTGAAGGTCATAAGGCATTCACAGCATCCGGCTCCTAATACTGGTGATCACCTTTCCCAGTCACCCACGCCCCCACCAAAACATTTTCTTGGTGAGCAGCCCAGTACCTCACCTGGTTTCCTTCAGATTATGAGGAAGAATACTACTCTGAGGAATTAAAGTTCCCAGATGACATACCAGAGGATCTGGAGAATATTGACATTCAAGAATGGGACTCTTGTCCTCCGTCCTTCTTTCCACTATATCATCTCTACATGAGGAACCCACCGCCATGCAGCAGCCTCTCCCTCGATGGCCCATCATTTGACAAGATGATGGTCCAGATACAGAAAATGATGGGTTTCTGTACCACTGAACATAATAAGCAGAAAGGACATGGCAGACTATCTTGAACTGCTGGAAGACCGGTTGTTGTGGTACCCCACGTATCCAAGCATACCAAAATGTGGTACTTGCAGCTTGGGATCATCCTTCCACTGTCCCGGCTCTTCCTCGGAAGACAGATCAGTTGTACCAGGCTCCCTCTGATCACCCATTCTTCTCCTCTAACCCCGAGGCTGATTCAGTGGTTATTGCCACTTCTCATGATCATACTAAACACCCCCAACACATGAGCTCCTTACATCCAGATTAGGAATCCCGTCGCCTAAACTACCTAGGAAAGAAAGTCTTCCAGGTGGGCACACTGAATCTAAGAATTTTGAACTATATGGGACATATGGTGAAATACCAACATACCCTCTGGTCCTCTGCTCTAGAAGTAGTCAATAAACTCCCTCCATCACAGGAGAAAGACCAATTACTGGCTACGATATCCACTGGAAACTCCATTCCTGGCATCTCCTCCACTTGGGATATGATGTGATGAATACCTCGACCTGGGCAATTACTACAGGCATCACCCTCTGCCGTCATGCCTAGCTCTGTGTTTCAGGTCTAGAACCAGATATTCAGTACAAACTGGTTAATGCCCCATTTAATGGTGCTAAACGTTTTGGCCCAGGCACCCAAATGCTCTTGGATGATCTCCAGGTGTCAGGCTGCACTCTCCATATGGTGCATGGTATGTACCATACCCCACAGTCCTCATACCAGTCCAATTCAAAAAATTTTGAAAAAAGGCAAGGCAAAACTAGAGGGCATATTGAAGTGGCTCTCATGGACACTCTAACACCTCCTCCAGAACCACCACACCTTCCTCAAAGGGACCGTCCCACCCTCCAGGTGGTGCAGGCCAGCCCCTGCCCAGTGATCCATTAGGGCTTGCCTCATTTCCTTCTTCAGGCCTCAGAAGCAGTGAAGTATTTTACCCTTCATCTGGAAGCCTGGACAGCCATTACTTCAGATGAGTGGGTACTTCAAATCATATGTACGGGGCATACACTGGAACTTACATCTCCACCTCCACTGCACCCGCCCCGCTAGGTCCATTATCCTACTGACCATGTTCCTATTCACCAAGAGGAGCTTCAGACTCTTTTACACAAAAAAGCTGTAGATCCTGTTCCTCCTTCAGAGTTACATCCGGGCTTTTACTCCCATTTTTTCCTGGTCCCCAAATGTACAGGAGACCTCAGACCGATATTAAACCTAGGACAACTGAATTTACACAATCAGTACAAAAGATTCCAGATGGTCACATTAACATCCATACTACCGGTGTTAAAAAAGAGAGATTGGTTATGTGCCTTGGACATGAAAGATGCGTACCTTCACATACACATCCACGCCGTCCACCACCGGTTCCTATGCTTTCAATTGCTAGGACACCACTACCAATTTCAAGCACTTCCCATCGGGCTCTCATTGGCTCCAAGAGTCTTTACCAAGTTCCTTGCTGTAATGGAGGTGGTTCTGAGAAGAGATGGACATTTCATCTTCCCATACCTAGATGATTGGCTGATAAAACCACATTCCAAACAGGATCTGCTTCTCTCCCTTCAGGCCACCCTTACCCTATTCCAAAATCTGGACATTACCATCAACTGGCCCAAGTCCAACCCGAAGCTTTCCCAGTCACTCCAGTATATAGGAGCACTTCTGGACATGGTTTCAGTCAGGGATTGCCTCCCTGTTAACAGACAAGACAAACTCCTCTCTCTGGCTTTGCATGCCCGAACCCAGCAGTTCATAACAGCCAGAAGTTTCTTACATCTTCTGGGGCACATGGCAGCTGCCATCCCCAGAGTGGCATACAGTATGCCCGTCTTCACCTCAGACCTTATGTGGCTCAAGACAAATGGCCCCAATTTGTCATTTTACCACACATAAATCTCTTGGAAATGAGGGCAGTTCACCTGGCCCTTCAGGTTTTTCACCCCCACCTTTGTTCCGCACCCTTACTGTGCAGTCAGACAACACCTCAGTGGTGTTGTAGCTGAGTAAACAAGGGGGCACCAGATCTCACGCTCTCTGCAGGGAGGCACTGAAGGTTTGGCAGGAAGCCACACTTCAACAACTCACAATAATTGCTGTCCATCTTCCAGGATGCCACAATACCCTGGCAGACATTCTCAGTCATCAGTCCCCATTCACAAGTGGACCATTCTTCAAATGATCTTCTGCTTCTGGGATCCGCACTCTAGACCTTTTGCTTCCCCAGACAATTACTGTCTCCCCAAATACTGTTCCATTATCCCGAACAGAAGGGGACTGTCTACTGATTCCCTGTCCCAGCCATGGACAGGACACTTCTTATATGCTTTCCCCCCATCCCACTCCTGCAATAGACTCTACTGAAACTACAACTTGAACCAGCCATGATGATCCTCAGAGCCCCATTGTAGCCCAGGCAGGTGTGGTTTCCCCATTCCAACAGCTATCCCTGGTGGTCCCCATTCTGTTGCCAATCAGACCAGATCTCCTGACTCAGGAGTGGGGCACCCTCCTTCACCTCAACCTGAAGGCTCCACACCTTCACGTTTGGCTCCTGAGGATGCTTTCCTAGCATGTCTTCAGGTCTCCTCGCCTGTGGCCAACATTCTTTTGGCCTCACGAAAACCATCAACCAGGGAAACATATAATGCTGAACAGAAACGCTTTCCATATGGGCTACTTCCTTTCCATAAATCCATTTTCATGTCCTTTACCCTAAGTACTGGAGTACCTGGCTTCACTTGCTAATAAGGGTCTTAGCTTTTCCTCTATCCAGGTTCAATCTGGCCTACATTTCAACCTTCCATGAACCCTATGAAGGCAAATTACTGTATCAACATCATCTTGCCAAGATGTTCTTAAGAGGTATGCTTCATATCAAACCTCCTATAAAGTGCCTCCTCCTTGGGATTTGAACTTCATACTAGAGAAACTCACCCTTGTGCCCTTTGAACCAGTGGCTACCGCTGATCTCCGCTTCCTCTCTTGGAAGACAGTGTTTCTAGTGGCAGTCACTTTGGTTCTGCATATGTCCAAACTGCAGGCTGTGATGTGTAGAGAGCCTTACTTAATCTTCCACAAGGATAGGGTGATTCTCCGTACCAACCCTTCCTTTCTACTGAAAGTGGTTTCAGAACATACATTAAACCAGACTATGGAATTGCCCGTCTATTTTCTGGAACATTCTAATCTGAGTGAACATCTCCTACACACCTTAGATGTTCATCGTATTCTGAGGTACTATATAAACTGTGTCAAAACCTTGAGAAGAACTTCTCAATTGTTTGTCACCTTTGCCTCTATGAGAGAAGGTTCCCCAGTTGCCAAGAAAACCATTTCCAGTTGGTTGGCTAATTGCATCACATTTTGTTACAAAAAATATAACAAGCCCCATGGGGAACAGTACAAGCCCATTCCACTAGAGCCCAGGCCTCCACAGTGGCCTGTTTCAAAGGGGCCTCAATCACTGATAGCTCCAATGCAGCCACATGGTCTACATTCACACTTTAATAAAGCATTACAATTTAGATATTGCTTCTCGCTGTAGGACAGCCTTTGACCAAGCAGTCCTACAGGACCTCCTATCATAATAATACTGCCTTCTTTGGGTACACTGCTTGGGTTTACAACAGGAAGGTCCTGTCAAACTAATCTCATAGATTTCTTTGACTGGGTAACCAGAGTGGTGGACCAAGGGGGAGCAGTTGATGGTGCCTACCTTGACTTCAGAAAAGCTTTGATACTGTTCCACATAGAAGATTAATTAATAAGCTGAGTAGGTTCGGGGTGGATCAGAAGTTGGTTAACTGGGTGGCAAACTGGTTGATGGGCAGAAAACAGAGAGTGGTAGTAAATGGTATATAGTCAGAAGAGATGCAAATCACAAGTGGGGTACCTCAGGGATTAGTCCTGGGGTCCGTCCTCTTCAATATCTTCATCAGTGACATTGCAGATGGACTAGAGGGTAAGGTTTGTCTGTTTGCAGATGACACCAAGCTCTGCAACAGAGTAGATGATCCAGATGGGGTGGGCAGACTGAGAAGAGATCTGGATAAACTGGCAACATGATCTGAAGAGTGGCAACTGGGGTTTAATGCAAAGAAGTGCAAGATCATGCACATAGGGAAGAGAAACCCTGAAGCCACCTATAGGCTGGGAGGGGAGTTCCTGGGAGTCACAAGGGAAGAATGAGACTTGAGCATCATCATCACAGACGACCTGAAATCATCCAAGCAGACCACTAAAGCAGTAGGTAAGGCTAGGGGGATGTTGGGGTGTGTTAGTAGGGGTATCACAAGTCATAAGAGGGAGGTAATAATCCCTCTTTACAAGACACTGGTTAGGCCCTATTTGGAGTACTGCATGCAGTACTGGAGGCCGCACCTTCGCAAGGACATTAACCAAACTGAGGAAGTCCAGAGAATGGCAACCAAAATGGTGCAGAGACTGTATCAAAAATCATATGAGGACAGATTAACGGAGCTCAATATGTATACCCTAGAGCAAAGCAGGGGGAGAGAGAGGTGATATGATCGAAACATTCAAACACACCAAGGGGGGAAGCCTGTGATGTGGGCGACTGAATGACGGCGACTGGTCATAAGGGTTACTGCACAATGGTGCCGACAATGTGGGACCTTGGATTTCACCACTTTCCCGGTTGCACCCTCCCAGGTAGGAATCCTAATTAAGGGGTGTGGGGTGAGCCCCCTCACAGGGGGATGTGGGGCAAAGCCCCTGCATTAAATAACATACTGTTTTTCAGTGGCCCTTGTGGTTGTGTGCCCTTATGACCAGTCACTGACATTCAGTCGCCTTGTCACATAGAACCCTTAAGGGCATTAACAAGGTGAAAGAGTCTAAGATGTTTCAATTTAAGAAAATAGCAGGACACACGGACACAGCATGAGATTAGAGGAGGCCGATTAAGGGGTAATGTGGAAGTTATTTTTACAGAAAGGGTGGTGGATGCATGGAACGCTACCTCAGGAAGTGGTGGATATGAATACAGTGCAGGGCTTCAAACAGGCATGGGACAGGCATAAGGGAGCAATACAGATGAGTATGAATAGATAGGCCATTGACAGAGCAAAGGCCCATGGCACATTCATAAGGTAGAAAAAGAAATGGGCAGACTGGATGGGCCTTGTGGTCCTTATCTGCCGTCAACTTCTATGTATCTATGTAATCATCCCCAGAGTATTACCTGCTGCAAGAGACCAACCCATGGAAGATAGTACAGTTATGTAAAAACTTACCGTAACAGTAGATCTTTGAGGGATGTCTCTTGCAGCAGGGTTCTTCCCTCCCTTCCTCTGTCCCCCTCCTTCTTTAAGAGAATGACTTTGTTCCACTTAGCACATGGGAAGGGACACCTTTAGTACCTTGGATCCCTTCGGTCCTCACTTAGCGAGCTGAATCCGGCGTGGAACTGAGGATACCAGGGACCACCACTCTTACATAGGAAGCAGGATGATGATGTCTTCGGTGGATGGCCCCCAATGAAAGACTTCTGGAAAAGCTGCTGTGCTTCACAGTGACCTCTGGCAACTACCCAAAAGTAATACCTGCTGCAAGAGATGTCCCTCAGAGATCTACTGTTATGGTAAGTTTTTACATAACTGTACTGTCTGAACAACGGCAGACACCTGAGATTTTAGTGTCAAGCAGCTGTCAAACACAATGCCCAGATTTCATGCCCAGTCTGAGGTCAGCAGCTGGTTTCCCCTGAGCTGAAGCTCAGAAGGCTGTCCAGCTGACAACCCCAGCTCATGGCAACCTGGGGCCACTACCAATACCTCGGTCTTATCTGAGTTCAACTTCAGCCAACTGCCACTCATCCAATACTGGATCTCGGTGAGGCAGTTGTTAAATACCAAGATCGTTCCACTCTGTTTTGGTGCAAAGGACATGTAGAGCTGAGTGTCATCTAGACAGCAGTGAAAACTCAGCCCATACCACCTTATAATGTCTCCCAACAGCAGCATATACACTGCAAACAACATGGGGGACAGCATGGAGCCCTGCAAAACCCCACACTACAGGGGGAGGGGCCGAGGAATAAATCCCCAATATCGCCCTCTGAGTTCTGCTGGTGAGGAAAGATAGAAACCAACTGAGTCTGAAACAGACAGTCCACAGAGAATCTACAAGCTCTCCAGCAGCACCCCATGGTCTACAGAGTCAAACGCTGCAGAGAGATCAAGAAGGACCAAGATGGTATGGCTCTACCAATCTCTCGCAATCAGGAGATCATTAAGAACCCGAACCAGGGCTGTCTCGGTACTGTGCATCTTCCTAAACCCAGATTGGAGAGGATCGTATACATTATGAGATGTTAAATGGTCATCCAGCTGTACCACCACCACCTTCTCAATAACCTTACCCACAAAAGGCAGGTTAGAGACCAGTCTGTAGTTTGCTAAGCAGTCTGGGTAGAAGGAAGATTTCTTCAGGAGAGGTACTACTGCTGCCTCCATCAGGGTATCAGGAAACACTCCCGTATTCAACGAACAACAGACTATCTCAACAAGTATTGGGCCAAGGGCTCCAATGCACCCCACTAGAGGCACGTTGGGCCCGGATCCAAACTACAGTAGGTTGGGTGCATATCCTGGACAACCTGCACAATGTCATCAATTACCAATCAGCTGAAATTAGACTAGGTAGGCTGGGTGCTTGCCACCTCATGCCGACAACTGCAATGCCCATTTGAGGGTGCTGAACGAATCTTGGTCCTGATGGTGGCAACCTTATCGGTGAAGAACCGAACAAAGTCATCACACTTAACTTGTCAAAATGCACCCCATGGCTGAAGACAGGTTGGATTGCACAACCTATCAACAGTCTGGAAGAGCTGAGCAGGTTGATTCCTCACTGCAGCAATCTCCTTGGACAGAAATTCAGCCTTCTTATAGAGATTGCAGATTCATAGTCTTTATAATGGGCTATTAACCTAAGCTTATCGGTCATCAGTCCCAATTTGCTCCAGCATCTCTCCACCTTTGGCCCCTCACCTCAACTCCTTCAAAGTCCCTTCATACCAAGGGGACTTTGGGCGAAGAGTGAGGGGGCGAACATGGACAGGAGCTAGAGAGTCAAGGGCACCTGTCACTACCTTATTATCAGCAAGCACCAGTTCCCCTGGCTCTCTGCATACACTCAGCACACATGATAGGTCTAGCACCACCATAAGACCATCAGGGGTCAAACCCCTTAAAGGGCAGCACTGGACCATCTCCATAGGAGCAGGTCTATTAGGGGGTGCCTCAAATCTGAACCTTATAGTGTGATGGTCTGACCATCCGACCAGTTCCACCACCAGATCAGTGATCTCCATCATCTTGCAACATATTACATGAGTTCATATACAGCCCACTAAATGATACAGAGGGGAGTGCTTCTTGAGATAAATTGGAGCACATTGGCCACTGTTTACTGATACAGAGGTTGCCTGGGATCAGGTTTGCATGCAGTTTTGGAAATCATTGTTTCATTTTAATGGGCCCAATTCACAAAGGCTATGTGCCATGTATCCTGGGTACGTAGGCTACCCTACACATGAGAGCCATGCAGAGAGATCCTGTGGATCCTCGGCATCATTCACTAAACTACACACTAGCCAGATATGCACCAGATCCCCAACCGTGCTAAAGGCAATGCGCCATGGGCGGTACATGGGGAGAGGCAGAAGTGTGCTGGCACTCCACATGATTCACAAAGGTGCAGAGTGCCACACAGGGGTGCTGGAGTTACAGCAGGAGGACCCTGCCATAACCATGTTACACAGCTACCCATGTGCACACAAGACACACATGCCTTATTCATTAAAAGCCTGTCACCGACATGTGCGGCGTAAGGCAACCCTATGTGACCGAACAGAATAACAGGAAGTGTGGGCAGGGAGGTGGATGGAGCAGCATAGGGAGATGTGACAGCATGATTTGGGCATGGTCCATACACCAGCACAGCTGTGCATGCCACTACCTCCATGCCTTACTGAGGGGCTGTGTGCAGGAGTAGTCCTGGGGATGGGACAGTGTGTGCACTGTTTGGGACTAATCCCCATGAGTGGGCATGCCACCTGTACACCATGGCCCATACAGTGGTCGTACTGTAGGGACATCACACACATGTGGCTAACAGGACTCACCCTGCCCCCTGTGCAGTCACTTTAGTGTAAGATCTATCATTCTGTGATGGCCTAGCGGACCCCCCCATCCCTGATCCCCATGTAGTGTGCCATAGGACATCTACCCTGTTGGCTATCAGCCTCCCAAACCTGACAGGTATTGCCCCACCAACCCACCCCAATCCAATCCCCAAGCTGGTGACTGGCATAGCCCTCCACACACCACCATGGCCAGCCACCAACTGAGCTGTCAATAATGAGTGCATACTGCAACAGCTGATTGTACAGAACCTGCTCATTACTGACAGCTTGGTTGGTGGCTGTCCGTGGTGGTTAGCGGAGGCTGTGCCAGTCATCAGCTCAAGATCAGACAGGGGGGTGATACCTGTCGGGATGGGGAGTCTGCTAGCCACCAGGATAGATGTCCTATGGCACACTTCACAGGGATGGGGAGCCACTAGGCTACCAGGAAATGATAAATCATTCAATACAGAGGGATCAGGATAGGTGGGTCTGCTAGGCCACCCAGTGAGGGATAGCTTTGACACTATGGTGGAACAGTGATGGGGAGGTGATCCATACACCAATACAGGTGTGCACTACTGCTGTCTGCACTGGCAGTCACCACAGACATGTGCACCAGCACCACTACCAGGTACGCTGGTGCCTCTTACAGTCCATGGTGTTCTGTGCCTTCCCACGCCCTGCATGGGTGCATAAGGATCAACTCTGGGACCCAGGGCAGGCATCCAGTTTGATGTCCACCTGGTTCCTGTACTCTGCCTCCCCCCACAGCCCTGATCAATGTGTAGCTGGGCGCTGGGGGGGCAAGGACAGGTGGGCACGGTTTGTGAATACCATGTGGTGTGCACCTGTCCATTGGTGTGGAGCTGCATGGGTGGGATGTACGTCTTTTCTGTGTACGTTATGCCCTTTTGTGAATAGAGTCCAATGAGCCTAAAACTGCTGTGTGCCCCTTAGTATCTATATATTCGATGCCTGCTATCACCTAGTGTAGTCGTGGGTTGCCCATTAACCTCTCCCATTCCATTTCCAAAATAGGTAAACTATAACCTTGGAGCTGCACATAATAAAATCACATGGAAAACATAGCTTCTCTGTTATTTAAACCATTTCATCAGTTCATTGTATAACTTACTAATTAATAAGGAAGGGAGTGCTGCTAGGTTATAATTAAAGCACACTGAACACTGTCTACAAACATAGGGTGTTGCCCAGGATCAGGCCTGCGAGCTGTTGAAGAAATCATGGCATCAGCTGGTAGTGAGCTCAGAACTGCTGTGCACCACCTTGTTGCTAGTATATTGGGTAGCTGCTATCTTCTAATAACAGCATTGATTGTCCTGTTACTTTTACCCTCCCCTTTCCATCAGAGATAAACATTAAACTTGAAGTTATAACTGGTAAAGGCACATGGAAGGCAGAGGGCTCCCCAATTAATTAGGGCATATTTCAGCTGTACATATTATGCAATTCCTAGTTTGCTTTGCAGCAGCTAGCAGGCTGTGAAGGGTCTTGAAAGCATGGGAATAAGCACTCTGGCCTTCAGCTTGTCCAGTACTGTAGCGGGTGTCCAATGACCCAGAAGAGCCTTTCTGGGAAGAGTAAGTCAGTGTGCTTCTAGAGTGTAATAAAGATACTGCAAACTTACCATTGTATACTGATACTGGGGGGTTCACGGAATCATGTTTGCAAACAGTCTAGGAGATCACTGCATCAACTTTAAAAGAGCTCAAAACTGCTGTGCACCTCATATTACTTGTAAAGTGGCTCCCTATTATCATCTAATGTGGGCTTTGGTTGCCCCATATACTTCTACCCTCCTTTTCAGACAAACATAAACATTAACATAGTTAACATTAACTTGTAATGGCACAGAAAAAGAGCTCCATTATTTATACTTTATTTCAACAGATTGTGTAGTACAGTTCCTGGTCTGCCTCGTGGCATCTAGCAGATTGTACAGGGTACTGATGACATGTGGGTAAATGCTTGGGTGCTCAACTAGCCTGCTACTATAGTTGGCTGTCTAGTCGCCTAATAGAACATCATGAAACAGGCCTTTCAGGGGAGAGGGAGTCAAATGAAGCAGGCCGTAAAACATTGGTCATTTACCAGCAGGATCACCGCCTCCTCTGCAACTGCTTCCTAGCCATCCAAAATAAAGGAAATCAGGTACTTACAGTAATCAACCAGGTTGGAAGCTTCTCCCATTAGAGGGTAAATTCTTCAGTGGCATGATAGAGCAATCTACAGTCATACTAGTAGCAGTGAAAGACTGTGGTGCAGCAACGCCCATACTCACAATTGCAGCCCATGATGGAGGGTCTGGAAGTGTGGCAGGAGTGGAGATTGCTGCTGGTGACTTCAAAATCTGTTCAGAGGTATCCATCCTGTCTTGGGGAGATAAAAGATTAGCCAAAGGGTCATATCTGTTCCACGTTAGAACTGACATATTCTTTTCTTCTTTTCAGATGCTGTGCTGAGGCTTTGGCTTCTTAAATGGAAGTTTCACTAGTTATATTCTGTTTTAACTGAAATATTTGAATAGTTTGTAAGTGAAATTAGCTCTATGCGTTAAAAATTATTACCTTGAATTAGAACTGTTACTTGGGCTGTGATATTGTAACTTTGGAGGCTTGGAGACTGTTGTTTGTCAGGGTTAATTAGAGGGAAATTTAAATGTGTTGTTTGCCTGGTGTTAGGGGGAAGGGACATTAGCTGCAATTACCTTGTCTTTAAACAGGAATTACCCTGGCCTCCATTGTTCACTTGGGAACTGAAAGCAGCAGGCTGGTAGGACAGAGGTCTGGGGTTATATTCTGTTATAACTGAAATATTTGAATAGTTTGTAAGTGAAATTAGCTCTATGCATTAAAAATTATTACCTTGGATTAGAACTGTTACTTGGGCTGTGATATTGTAACTTTGGAGGCTTGGGGACTGTTGTTTGTCAGGGTTAATTAGAGGGAAATTTAAATGTGTTGTTTGCCTGGTGTTAGGGGGAAGGGACATTAGCTGCAATTACCTTGTCTTTAAACAGGAATTACCCTGGCCTCCATTGTTCACTTGGGAACTGAAAGCAGCAGGCTGGTAGGACAGAGGTCTGGGGTTATATTCTGTTTTAACTGAAATATTTGAATAGTTTGTAACTGCAATTAGCTCTATGCGTTAAAAATTATTACCTTGAATTAAAACTGTTACTTGGGCTGTGATATTGTAACTTTGGAGGCTTGGGGACTGTTGTTTGTCAGGGTTAATTAGAGGGAAATTTAAATGTGTTGTTTGCCTGGTGTTTGGTAAGAGCCGTCCCACCCACCCTGTTTTGTAGGCTTTCTTAAATACTGAAAAGCCACTGGAGGTGGGGATTGAAGGGCTGAGTAATTCTGTTTTGGGACTGAAATTCAAAGTAACAGGAGCTGGTGGGCCTGTGACATCATACGGTACCTGATGTCTGCTTACACACACTGTTAGTGGGACCGAACACACACTGGACTGTATGTGTTTGTCAGACTTGGAACTTTATTGGTGGGGTTGAAATTGGGTTTGTAAATAACTACAGTCAGTATAGAGAGAAACTGTATTCCAGGGGAAAGGGACTGAGAAAAGGGGGTGTGCCATTATAAACAGAGGGGGATAAACAGGGTGGCCATATTCCACCATGGCAGGCATCTTCGGAAGGGTTGTAGGTTGCACAGGCTGTGGGATGGCAATAATTCTAAATTGGGCCTGGAGAGAGGGAGGCTGCCCACTCTGTAGACAGCTATCTTGTATCAGGAGTGAGGTATATTGGTTAAGGAGTAAGGTGGGGGTGTCCAAGGATAAGGGGTGTGGATATGGGCAGCAGAAGGGTGGGGCTGAGGGGAGGCTGTGGCAATGCTCTGAAATTACAGGATGTTATGTTACAGCACGCAGGAGAGGGATATTAGGAGAGGACCTCAGATAGGGAAGTTGATGCTAAGGGAAAGTGTACAGAGGAACATTCTGAATACAAAGAGAGTGGAGGGGAAGAGTCAGGGAGGGGCTGTTGTGCGGAAGCCTAAAACAGCAGACTGTGGGAAGGGAGCTCCTAAGGTGAACAGAGCAAGAGGGGAAGAAGTAGGGCAGTTTAGAGGTGCAGTCAGGAAACTCGGGTTACTTGATGGAGGCTGACATAGAGTGTCACAATAAATTTGAGCTACTAACAACCTAGAGGGGAGGAAGGGGTTGGTGGAAATGAGGAAACTTATACAGAGGCCGGGGAGGAGCAGATACCCATAGGGCATCACAAACCGGCTATGGAAAGGAAAGAAATAGTCCCAGAGGGAGAAGGGAAACATATACGTTAAGGAAATGGGGAGATGCAACATATTCCAGACATGAGGGAGGAGAGCATGATTGAGAGAAACTGGGAGACAAGGAGGTGGAGAGGAGCCCTCCAGCAGGGGGGCAGTAGAGAGATGGGGCCCTAGCTAAAGGGGACCTACAGAGAACCTCTGGAGGCAGGGGTACTATTATAAGGGGAGGATGGTGGTGTGGGGAAGGAGAAACCATCAGAACCAGGATAAATGGTTCAGATAAGAGAGGGTTAAAGGGGACACCTATTCAGAGGGGGTTTGAGTTAAGTGGGCAAAATAGCAAGGGAGGCAGAAAGGGTAGGGTGACAAGGGGGTCTCTAATAAGGCAGGAAGACTCCCACGAAACTGAGATCATGAATAAAGGGGGGGAAGGGGGCTGAGATGGCATAGTGGAGGTAACCATATGGATGATGGACGTGTTAAGGTTCTGTTATTGGGATACTTGATGCTTAGGGGTATCCAGTGGGAGGGACAGGGGGGTGGATGCCATAGCCAGGTGAAGGTAGTGAGTATCTCTGGGCTGACAGTACACAGAGCAAAGTACGTGGTGTATGAAATGGTTAGGGATTGTGGAGGGAAACCGGATTTCCTGGTGCATTTGGGAACTAATGATCTAGAGGGAAATAGTATTTTGGAAATCCAAGCAAGGTTCCAAGAACTTGCCAGAGTCTGTCGGGATAATGGATGCAACATTTCCTTTTCGGAGATATTGCCAGTACTAAAGGCCTCAGTGGAGAAAAAAATGAAGCTCACAGAGGTTAATGACTTGCTCAGGAAGTGGGGTGAAGAGAGTGGGCTGGAGGTGTTAGGGAACTGGAATGGAGTTTGGGAGGATAAGGGACTATATGCCAAGGACAGGTTTCATCTTGCTCCATTAGGGAAGGAAGTCCTTAAACAGGGGATGGCTGACTACATACAAGAAAGGTGGGGTTAAACTTGTGAGGGGGAAGGGTAAGGGAGGGGCTGACCAGAAGCCCTCTCCTCCAGATGAGGGGAGTAACCTTCAAGCCCAAGTGGGGGGAGGGGAAACAGATTGGGGTGGAGGTTTCAGGAGGAGCAGAGGAGGATGGAAGTATAAGGAATCTGGGTGGGGTTCGACAAAGATGATCAGGGATAAGGGTGGGGTTGGTGTTAGTAAATGCCAGGAGCTTGGAAACAAGTTGCCAGAGTTCCAGGCCATGCTGTTCAGGGGGTGGATGTGGCGCGTCACGAAACTGGGCCAACAAAAACCATGACTGGGACCTAAACGTATCGGGGGCACTTTGCTTAGGAAGGATAGAAAGGAGGACAGAGGGGTGGAGTGGCTATGTTCATTAGAGATGACATAGAAATTGCTAGGGTAGAAGAGGCAGAGGGAATCGTGGAGGCCTTATGGGTCACTCATTATCCCCAGCAGGACATAAAGTCAAGCTGGTGTAGTATATAGGCCCCGGGATGAGTGATGTTCTAGAGGATGGTTTGCTGGACAACATCATTGCCCAGTGTGGACCAAAGGGAAGGAGTGGTGTTGATGGGGACCTAATATGCCAGGTACAAACTGGGAACCATGTCCTTAAGGTGGCCAAGGAGCAGAGGCTGCTGGATGGCTTCCAGGATGTGTTCTTAACACAGCATGTGATGGAGCCCACAAGGAGGGCATGTCCTGGATGTGGTTCTGGCAGATGGGGATCTGGTAAGGGATATGGTTGTACAAGACCCCTGACTGGGAGCGACCACAATACTGTCTAGTTTCAAATAAGCATGGGGTAGGGGGTGAGATCTAGGACACTGGCAGTGGACTTCAGGGGGCAGACTTTATGGGCATGGGAAATATTCTCAAGGATCACTTGAAGGATTACCTCAATGACAAGTGTGGAAAAGGAGATTGGAGGTCATAAAACAGGGACTTCATGAGGCAGTCAGGATCTGCACTAAGTTGAAGCGATAAGGGAGCAAGGTCACATAAACCATGCTGGTGGTCCAGTGAGGTCAGGTAGCAGTCAGAGAAAAGAAGGCGGCCTACAAAAATATAAAACAACAAGAGGATAGGGATAAGGAAATGTACCAGCTTGCATCTAGAAAAGTCACCCCTATGGTGAGGGAGCAAAGTCCAGTAAAGACAGCTGGCTGGCACAAGGGATACATGGAGGGAAAGGGTTCTTCCGGTACATTGGGGAGTGGAGAAAACTAAGGGCCATCTCAGCAGATTGAGATCAGAAGGAGGGTGGGTGGAAGAGGTGAGGGACCGGCAGAGGTATTTAACTAGTACTTTGCCTCTGTGTTCACTTGGGAGGAGGATGGGATATCTACAAAGCAAGGCACGAAGGGGATAGAAACATCAGTAAGTGGGATCAGGGGAGCAACAGAAATGGAGCAAGAGGGAGGGAGAGGTACCCCAGGGGTATCACATCTGGGTAAGGATAAAAAGGCCAGTAAGGTGGAGGGGACGGATGATTCTATCTCCACCAAAAGGGTGTGGTTAGCCCTCAAGGCCCTAAAGAAAGACAAATCTCCTGGGCCGGATGGCATTCATCCGAGAGTACTATGGGAATTGGCGGACATACTGGCTGCACCCCCTGGTGGAGCTTTTCAGCAGGTCACTTGAGACAGGGAGGGTACCTAGGGATTGGCGAGAGGCACATGTGGTACCAATCCATAAAGGGGGGTCGAGGGAAGTACCAGGTAACTATAGACCCATCAGTTTGACCTCGGTGGTGGGAAAATTAATGGAGAGTATACTAAAGGAACGATTGGGGGTGTACTTGGAGGAGGTGGAGGTCTGGATAGTCGGCAACATGGGTTTGTGCTAGGTAGATCATGTCAAACCAACCTTGTGGAGTTCTATGAATGGGTAACATCAGAACTGGACAGGGTAAGCCTGTGGATGTATTATTCTTGGACTTCAGCAAGGTTTGACTCTGTCCCCACAATGGTCTGGTGGAGAAACTGATGGGGTTAGGAGTAGGCCCTTTGATGGTCAGATGGATTGAAAACTGGCTAGCTGGATGCACTCAGAGAGTAGTGGTCTGTGAGGAGCTCTCGAACCCTAGAGAGGTTGGTAGTGGGGTACCGCAGGGTTCGGTCCTGGGTCCGATCCTGTTTAATGTATACATATCGGACATCAGGAGGGTATAGGGTGTGAAATGAGTCTCTTCGTGGATGACTCCAAGATGGGAGCAGTAGTTGAGGGAGAAGAGGGAGGTTAGCCCTGCAAGGACCTGAACACCCTGGAAAGCTGGGCTCACACATGAAATTAAATTTAATATCACCAAGTGCAAGGTGTTGCATCTTGGTCGGGGAAACCCTAAACACAGGTACACCCTGGGAGGGGAGGCGCTGGAGGCCTCAATAGGGGAAAAAGACCTAGGGGTCATGGTGGATGCATGTATGAATAACTCTGAGCAGTGCAGGAGAGCGGCTAGCAAGGCAAACAGGATGTTGGGATGCATCGTAAGGGGGATCACCTCTATGAGCAAGGAAGTGATTCTGCCGCTGTACAATGGACTGGTTAGACCACACCTTGAGTACTGTGTACAGTACTGGAGACCACACTTGAAGAGGGACATACAGCTCCTGGAGAGGGTACAGAGGAGGGCAACAAAGATGATACGCGGGCTAGGGGATTTGACGTATGAGGACAGACTTAAGGAGCTCTGCCTGTTTTCATTGGAGGAGAAGAGAGACAGGGGGGACATGATTGAGGTCTTCAAGTACCTCAAGGGAATAAATAGGGTAAACATGGAGGGGATCTTTAGACTAAAGCAGGGAGGTATCACCAGAGGGCATGGTTTGAAGTTGGAAGGTGGAAGGGTGAGGGGAAAAGAGGAGGAGGTTTTTCACTGAGAGGGTGATGGACCCTTGGAATGCACTGCCTGGTGAGCTGGTTCAGAGATCCACAGTGGAGGGCTTCAAGAGAGGGTGGGACAGACACAGAAAGTGGATGTATCAGATGATGGCCTGTCCCAGGGGGGTGGGGATGGATGATACGGGTTTCTGGAGCACAAGGCATGGGAGGGTCTCGGCACCCAACTAAGGATCTAAGGTTCGAGCAGACTCAATAGACCGTAAGGCCTAATCTGCTGGCAAATAGTATGTTAGTATAAGCCCCTTTATTATTTCTTCCTCTACTCCTATGGTGCTGTTCACTTTTCAGCTGTTGTGACCACTCAGCTTCTTTGGATGTCCCGTCCTTGTCATCTGATCCATGGTCTACTCAAGTGTGTTCTCTGGGGCAAGTCAGAGGATTAGCCTCCTCTCTGGATCTGATTTTGGAGTTGCTGGATCCCACAGCTCTGGGCCACTCTTTCTGTATAAATTCCATGGCTGCTGCTGGTGTATTGAAGGAGGCTGGGGTGCTTTTTACAATGATCCATATCTGAGCTGGGTATCTTAGCGTAAAGGGGACTCCTGCCTTGTGGAGGGTTTGTCTAACAGTACACATCCAATTAACACCAAATTTGGAAAGGAAACAGTACCCAAAGACACCCAAAAGTGTGCCAAATTTCAGATTTGCAGCTTGAAAGAGGGCAGAGTTATGCATGGCCAAGCATTTACTCAAAATTAAATTTTCTGTTTTTTTGAGATAATTTTAAAATTTCTTATCCAAATTTCTCCACAATTTCTAGATTTAGAGAAACTCCCAACATGGGTGTATATATGCCATGTTTTAAGTCTCAAGCATCAATGAGAGCTGAGTTATAAGTAGCCAAAATTTTGCCAAAATTTTGATTTCTGTAATTTAGTATAATTTTAATAGTATTCATTGAAATGTTGTAAAATGTGACATGTATACAGCTTATCATTATGTTTGTAAATGTACATAGTTTCCAATTTCTAATTTCAAATGGGACTGAGTTATAGCCTGCCAAACATATTGCCAAATTTTAAATTTCAGTTATTTCCTCTAATTTAAAACAACATATCCAAATTTAACCAGAGTTGAAACATTTAAGTACTATACCACATGGCCATTTTGAAAAGTTCATATTTGCAGCTTTAAATGTGATTGAATTAAACGTTGTCAATCTTTCACAACTTTTAAAAATAACATTTTGAAAGAATGTAAACTACAAATTTAAGCCCTTAAACTTTAAAACTAGAGAATGCAATACCATGAAATTAGGGCGGTTCTTACACCTACAAAGGAGATTGTGCATGCCAGTTTATTAATTGCTTGCTGCCAGAAATTGCAAAATAATAGGTCTGTGCATGGACCGAATAGTATTTCCCAAATACCACAAATAGTAGGCTTGCTGAATATTCGGATGGATGTTCTGAAAACTCCACTATTCGCCACTACTGGGGACATATCTATTCAGTGGGTTAGATTTCAAAATCTCACAGAGCTTTGTTGGCCAATCGGAGGCTGTAGTTGGAGCTTACAGCCAGGAACACCATGTGATCTCCTCACTCTGAGTAAGTAGCATAGAGTTCAATATATAGAGATACTAGAGTGTGACTCTGAAGGCTCAGTTGAAGCCATGCATCCGTCATATTAGAGGAGGGTTGAGGTGCCAGCAGAATATCAGAAACCCTTCTTGAAACCTAGAAAGCAGCACTAGCACATTGTTCTGACAGCAATCTGCTGATCCTGTTGGGTAAGAAGCACCACTGATAGCAGGGAAATGAAGCAGATGCATATTGTGGTGACACAAAAAAAAGGTATGTTCCTTTGTCCTTTGCTTGTATAAGCAGTCTGTTACTCGATTTACTGTAAGAACAGTGTGTTGGTGCTGCTGTTTATCTATTGCATTTGCAGCACCATTATTTCTTGTAGTATCCCTTGAGACCTTTGTGACCACATAGAAATTGTAACTTAACTCCAAATATTGATGGAGTTATGGCCTGTTGAAGTTCCAGTGTTATCCTATGGGAATTGATATGTTTTATTACTTGCTTTTTTAATGGCCACAATTATTTAAGGGAGTGGCATATGTTATTACTGTAGTACCCCTTGAGACCTTTGTGATCATATAGAGATTGTCACATAACTCAGATACTTACAGAGTTATGGCCTGTTAAAGTTTCAGTGTTATTCTATGGGAATCATTATGTTTTATTACTTGCTTTTTTAATGGCCACACTTATTTAAGAGTTTGGCATACAGTATTTTATTCTTGTAGTACCCCCTGAGACCTTTGTGACCATTTAGAGAGTGTTACTTAACTCCAGATATTGATGAAGCCATGGTCTGTTGAAGTTCCAGTGTTATCCTTTACAGAAATATAAATGTGCTGTGCACATGTAGAATGCATGCCACATGCTTAATTGTGCAATGTTTGCATGTGGTTTGCATACACAAAGTGAACTTAAGCGAACCAGGTCTAAAAAGCAAATCAGGTTTGCATGATGTAAGCTTGACATGTATGTAGCAGGTAAGCTGGTGTGAACATCTTCTAAAAATTAAATCAGATTCGCTTGTTGCATGCTTGACATGAGTGCAGCACTTAAGCTGGTGTGAACGCATCTAAAAATCACATCAGGTTCACATGCTGCATGCTTGCCATATGTACAGCAGTTAAGCTGGTGCAAATCCCATCTAAAAAGACACATAACTTTCTATTCTCTATACTACTGCTAGTAAGTAGAACCATTAAAATACATTTTCATTGAGTTCCCATTAAAATTAGGTAAACTCATTAATTCTGATCCTTCTGCAAGTTGTTTAAGGGCTTTTGATTTTTGTCATTAAATTGCCATTAATTTATGATGTGTTGTTTGCTTACTGCTTTAAATGCCTAGGATATACTCAGTCAACATCCTCCATTCCAGATGTGTGAAGGGGGCCTCTGTGTTGTGAAGCCTGACCTTTTTGTTTTGTGCCATGCAAATCCCCTTATGCATATTTAGTGCTACACATGTGTTTCTCCATGACTGTTTTGGCTCACTTACTTTGTCTTTGTCATTCTGTATGGAGTTTATACACTATGGCCAAGCACTCTTTGTGTTGAGTAGGGTCTTGGAAGCATGCACCATACCTCACATTTTGTCACTGAAATGAGGGACATAGAAATTCAAAATGATGAACAAGAGGGATACTAACCTCATGATGATCAGGACACATAATGGAACATGGAGCAACAGTACCTCAGAACACAGTGGAAACCACTGCATTTACTTGTACCTAATGTATCTTAGCATGTGAGAATGAATTTCTACCATAAAGCAGGATCAGGGTTTCCTGATTGGTTTGGCAGGACAATGGCAGCTGCATGCTATGCATGCTGACGAGAAACTGAAGAAGCAGGGCTAGAGTTATGCTTTTTTTATACTATGAACAGGTATGCCACCATTGCCTAAAACTTTAGCCTTACTGGACTTTCTGATGCTCGACCATCTTGCCGTCGTGTGCTACCCTTGTTTTCTGCTCTCTTCTTGCAGGAGGAAGACACTGTCACAATGGAGGTTGTTGGATCAGGAGGAGAGCAGAGGCTCTTTAGATGATCTTGTGGCCCAGGAGAGGCATGCTAAGAGATGAGGAGTTTTAGGAGAACAAAAGAAGCTGAAAGAAGCGTGGCTTTTGAGAGACTTGATTAAAAGGTTCTGGAGAGTAGAGAGACGTTGGAGAGATGCACTGCTAACCATTTGGGAGAGTTTGTTTTTCAGACTGTCTTTGTGGTTTTTCTGCTGTCTCTGTGGTTGGCCTGCTGTAAGACATTGTGTGGATAGTCTGTTGGGAAATTAGTTGGGAAAGTTGCTCTGAATTGCAGACCTACCTGTAATGACACACTGTAAACTATGAACCTCTAATGGTGGTGCAATCTAAAACTACTTTAGCACTGTAACTCTGGGACTTTATGATGTAAGAATTTTAAATAATTCATATGTGGTGTTTATTCTAACCCTGATTTTTAGCTTGCTAAATCCCATTCATAGTGGTGTCAGTGCATCAGTGCTGATTCTGGCTTTCATTTTTGTTTGTATTTGCTTTGGCTGGTGTTTGCCTACCCAGCCTATGCTGATGCTATTGTGCTACTGGGAGAGTATAGTAGATAAATAGCACATGAATAATATCAGTAAAACAAAATATGATCTGGAATTGAAATTTACACCTTTTGGACCACATGACTGGGGGGGTATCTTGATAAGAGCACATGCGTGGTGCTTCTTGTCAGATCTGCCTTGTAGCCATGGATGTCAGACATGTCTCCAGGTAAATCCTTTTAGGATTATTGTAGATTTGTGTTCCTGTATTTTGGCTTGAGCTAAAGGGGTTCACTTTTCCCATAATGCAGTGTTTTTTAGATGAAGTGGGATGGCTCAGTTTTATTGATTTTTGTTGACTGCATGTGGAGTTTTGACTAGATAGTTTCAAAAAAAATATTGTGCAAGCAATAACGACAAATGAAAGCATAGCCTCAACAGAAAATAAACAAAGAAGTAAGTTATTTAATTATTTATTCCCCCTTTTTTGTAGAATTTGTTAATTTGTTAAACATTGGGAAATATTGGAAAACTTAAAAAATTAAAGCTAAAAAGTCCAATTAATGAGATTAATTAAGCTTAATAGTCAATGAGTGGAGTTGTGAAAAATATTTGTGAAAATGTTTTAAATTAGTTGATGGAGAACTGAGGATTAATTAAGGGAAGGCTTAAATGTTAAATTAGTACAGTACCAATTTGAGGTAATTATTGTGTTAATCATTATGTGGTACCCATATTTGTTTTATGGTTGTATGTCTTAAGTCACACTTTTGTTATGGACTGTTAGATATTTTTATTGGTTCTCTTTTATTTCTCTGTAGTGTCTGCTCTGGGGGCCCTACTGGGTGAATGTCTGGACTTCAACTTAACTCTGACTTTGACTATTGAATTCTTGCAGCTAAAGGGGTTCATTGAAGGGCAAGATTGTAATGGGCCTGGGCTGAAGGATGTTTTGATCTTTAACCTGAAAATTTAATCTATGGAAAAATAGAGCCTATTAGTCTAGCCTTCTGGATAGTAATATTTTCCAGTTTCTTTGGACCTTTGTTGGACTCTTGGACATCTATTGATTTTGGATATTTGGACATTTATAATTTAGAAGGAAGGTACAGATTTGCTCTAGTAGCATAGTTATTGCACCTTACTGCACTTTATTGCATCTTATTGCACTCTACTCATGGAATTGCACATTTTTTAATAATTTAATGTCATTTTTCTCCTGTTTTTCTTGTGTTTCTTCTATTTCTGATAGCCATTATCTAATGGTAAAAGGGGTAATCTATATGATCTTAGCAATGTTGCTGTAAATTATATAATTAATGCATATTTCAATTGCACTAGTTTGCACTTTAGTTTGGCTTTGTAATTGGAGTGTTGATATTTAATATTATCCTTCTAGTGATGGAAAATGAGAACTAGAAGTAAAATAAATATTAGTAAGGAGGAAATGTATACTAGTAAAGACTCTGATAGTTATGTTATTGTGCCCAAAGAGATACAAAAAGGGAGGAATAAGAAAAATATAAATAAAAACGTTAATCAAAATCTTGAAACAAGTTTACTAGAAACTAATAAAGTAACCTGTGTTGGGAAAACACTGATTGCAGAACATATGAAAAAAGTTACACAATCTGGCAAGATTATATTGCCTAATTCTGAGGAAACAGTAGATTTAGTAACTCAGGCTTCCCTGGAATGCTCACCTAAACTAGACTGGGAAGATATTGTAAGTACAGAATGGGAGAACACAGAATTTACCTCCCTGGGGATGGAAATTCACATAATTTAATGATTGCAATGGACCTGTCTAATGGTAAACAAATGAATTAGGAAGTTGGGATTACGGAGAGAATGAGAACAAAGAGTCAGATCTATCCCAAATAATATCAGGGATGCAGGAGACCTTACAAGGTCTGGAAGATTTGGTAGAAAGAGAAAATATTACAGAAGAAAAAGTAGTAAAGCATATTACATACTGTATACACCATTTATGGATTCTAATTTAATTGAAGCAATACAGGATCCACATGTAGCCAGTGTGGCTATAATGGAGAAATTAATCATTCTAAGAAGTGAAATTAACTGGTTAAAAGGGGAAGTGGCAGCTAATACTGTACAACTGGAGGAAATTCTGTCCATTTATCAAGGGAAGGAAAAGAGACAGGTAATGGATGTTTCAAACACAATGGAAAGTGAAGGAATGGATAATTCCCCTACCCACAGGTTAAAGAAGGAGATTCTGCTGATAGGGGACTCTGAGTATAAAGTAGACACTCAGAAGGGAAGAAAGGGAGAAAGACAAGTGAAGGAAAGTCTATTAGAAGCCTCTAGAACCAGTAAAGCTGGAAAAGATAATGAAGCTGATGAAACAAGAAAAAGGGAAAAGATAATAAGGAAACAACAAAAAGGAAAACAAGATCCAAAATCAAAAAACAGAAGCAGGGATTTAATAAATAGAAAGAATGTATGAGTGGCACAGAGGAGCTCTGAAGTTGTAGATGTAAATGTGAAAAACAATAGAAGTGTTAGAACTGATGAAAATATTAAACAATGGAAAAAACAGGATATTGGAGATGTAAACATAGACCGTACTATAGTGCACAGTCCCGAATTGTGAATGAGTGCTCATTCACAATTCAGAACTGTGCAGCACAGTATGGTCTGCATGTCCCATGGCCCATGCAGTGGACCAATCAGTGTACAGCCCTACTGTAAGCTGTCAGTAGGCAGGCAGCCAGGTGGCTTGCAGGTGGGAAGCTGCTGCCCGCCACTGACTGGGGGGTGCAGGGTGGCGGGGGACTCAGCGGGTGGGTTGGTGGGGAAGAGGGTACCACTGGACCACCAGGGTGATGTCAGTTATGCCCATGATTGGGTGATGAGGTTCAGTTCACTGGATGACCAGGGATAATTATGACATATGCCAGTGATTGGGCAATGGATATCTGTCCACTGGACCACCAGGGATATGAATGTCTTATGTCCATGATCGGGTGATGGATAGCAGTCCACTGGACCACCAGGGCTTCTAATTTTACATGCCCGTGATCGGACAAAGGGAAGTGGAGCCTGCTGAGGGGCAGGGGGGCGTCAGTCCCTGACAGCTGCAGCCTGGGAGGGTGCCAGGTGCAAGTCACAGGGGATCAGTGCACCATATGCAAATGGGGCCATAATGACATGCAAATGGCCCCATTTGTGTCTTTCATGCATAATGGCCTCATATGTATGCCCAGTGCTGAATATCACGGTAGATGCACCTAGCGCAACTGCACTTGTGCTGGCACATACCACTGCTCCCCTTCTGCCACTTGTGCTGGCACAGTGCCACTGCACCATGTGCAGTGCATGCACCCTCAGTGCCATATTCAATGGTGCTGAGCCATGCCGCAGCATCTTTGAATATCGCCTGATCCATGCCCTGGCTCTTCCCAGTTGCACTGTGTCCTGGCTTGCGCCCCTGCCTGGCGCAGTCTGAATATTCCACCCCCAGAATTTAGAGACTTTCTACAGGGGATGGACATAATATTGTTATAAGAAACATGGCATGATCAAGAACAGTTAGATAGAATAACAATTAATGGTTATAGCATGATTCAATCTCCAGCTATAAAACAAAAGAAAATGGGAAGATTTATGGATGGAATGGTAAGCTATATCAGAATAGATGAGACAATAAAAATTCTGGAATAGTTAGTTGGGCAAAATTATGTTTTGGTAAAGATCCAGATAGAAAATAATCCATTGATCTTGGTAAATGTTTATAACCCTCCAGTAAAATCACCCCATATGGTAAAGCATTATCTAATAAAATTGTACAAGATGTTAAAAAATATTTAGAAAAGAATGAACTAATAGAACACTTAAAAATGGGGATTTTAATATAATTATGAAATATAGAGAACTTAGACCTAAATGATCCAATATGTCAAGCTCTAGGTATTCCAAATAGAAGCTCTAGGCATAAAAAGAAAACAGATACTCATAAATAATTGGACTATATAATAGAAACATTGCAACTAATTATACTTAATGGGAGGTTGCCATCAGATAGTATGGGAAATATGACCTGTACAAGTGCAAAGGGGGCAACAATAATTGATTACACCCTTGTGTCTATATTTAAATATCATAACTATAGTGATTTGAAAGTAGTAAATAGAATAGAAAGTAATTACTGTCCCTTAGTAGCTTATAAAAAGAGAACAACTAGGAAGATTACAGTAAGACAAGATAATATTGAAATTGTGAATAAAAGAATTAGATGGGATCCAGAAAAAATAGTTATGTTAAGAAACTGAGTGATCAAATTGTACACATTTTGAGTATTAGTATCCAGGAGATGTGGTACCCAGAGGAAATATATAAAGAAATTAATGATATTTTCCAGATGTTTCTTAACAAACCAATAAGGGAAAAAAATAATAATGACAAGATATATTATCAGGGTTGGTTCTATAAAAATTGTAGATTTGAAAAGAAGAAGCTAACTAGGCTAGTAAGGAAAACAAAAAACTATCCAAATAAAAAGAATTTTCAAGAATTGGACTTAGCTAGCAGAAATTATAAGAAATATTTATTTTTCTATAGAACACAACATCAAAGTGAACTATGGGATACAGTGATTAAGTCATAGAAACAGATTGGTTCAGAATCAGCCCACTCACCAAATGTTTTCATAAAAAATATATTCTTTACTGATATTCAGTTATACGTTTGTTTTTTACATTCTTTATAGGGTACAACTGATACAGTACACCTATGCAGACGTTTCAAAATAAATCCTCCCTCAGTGCTGTACTGTGTATCTATAACATGAAAGCATATAAATAATTAATATCTAGTCTAATGGTAATGTACACACATTCTCCTGTCTATAACAATTCTAGTCAGAACGCAGAACTAATATCTTGATCCAGTTCTCAAGATATAGCCCCCATTCTGTGAGTTTATCTGAATTTTTGTACCATAAACTGTCCACAACTTAACCATAAATCCCCTGTAGCCAGACATTTCATCCAATGTAATCATCAAGTCACACAACTGAGGTTCTTTAGTCTGGAAAAAGTGATGCCTGACCCACAAGCGGGAGACTTTAGAGTCAATATTCTTACAAGAGAGGTCTATTACGTAGTAAATGACAAAAAATATGGCCTGAATGAGGCAATTGACTGGCAGCCAATCCTATAAATTCATAGACTGATAGAAAACATAAAACCAACTTAAACAGACCCTGTAACAAATCACAATATCAACCCCATTACCCTGCCCATAATTATTTCCAGGTACTAAGTCTTGGTCCAGGGGCTCATGTCATTTCCCCTCCCTCCCCACCACCCCACCAACCCATCCACACTCCTCTAGCACAAATTCTGGGTGGAAAACTAAGTAAAAGGGGCTTATGATAGGGTTAAATCATGAATGAAATACTAATTATCTCATTACAACAGTTTATCTCTGAAATAAGAGGGGTGAAAGGTAGTATTTTAAGTAAACAATCGCTTAACATCAAGAATGATGTTCTATTACAAATAGAGTAATTTTTAACAATGATCGTCTTTTGTTCCCTAAGAAATTGAATGACTTCTGATGTCTGTTAATGTAAGGGGCCAAATATCTGCATACTGCCTCTGATTAAAGCATCCCACACCCAGAGGGATTGACCTCCCTTTCCTCTTTTGACCTCCCACATAATGACAGAACTGACAGGGAGGGCTCGAGAAATTCTGAAATAACATGAGATGGGATAACTTCTGTAAGTAAGCAACAATAAAATTAACTAAAGTAAGAGAGTATGTTTAATATTTTTCTCTTGGATTCCAGGTAGGACACCTTGTTTGAGGTGCTGCTATCGCAGGTCGGGCGCCCGAGTGCTTGAGCATGCGCCTGGTGGTGTTTGACGCCTCAGGATGACGTGCTTGACTCCGTGCCTGAATCCTGCCTTTGAAGAACAGTTTAAAAGTAAAAAGACACTGCTGGGTGTACCTCCATCTTAGACTGTATAACTGATTGGCGAGGCCACACCCTCGAGTACTGCATGTAGTTTTGGAGGCCACACTTATAGAGGGACATTGAACACCTGTAGAGGGTCCAGAGGGGGGCAACCAAATGATTTGGGGCTTGGGGGACAGGAACTATGGGGAGAGGGTCAAAGAGCTCAATATGTACACATTGGAAGCGAGAAGGGATTGGTGGGACATGATACAGGTCTTCAGGTACATGAGGGGGATAAATGGGGAGGAGCAGGTAGAGTGCTCCAAAGGAAGGAGGGGGGCAACTAGAGGGCATGGGTGGAAGCTGGAGGGGTGGAGAGTCAGGGGAGAAAGGAGAAGGTACTACTTCACTGAGAGAGTGGTGGAGCCATGGAATGCGCTGCCCAGGGGGCTGGTGGAGGCAGAGATGGTGGAGGGGTTCAAGAGGGGGTGGGACAGGTACAGGGGAAGGGTTCTGGAAGCAAAGTCCAGTGTAGCAAGAATATCTGGGATTGGGAAGGGAGAAGCCAGAAAGGGTGAGGGGGGAAGCAAGGTCAGCTCCAGGGTGGGGGCTGACCAAACGAGCAGACACGAAAGACAATTAGGCCTATTCTACTGGCATTTTAGTATGTTAGTATGTTAGAAAGTGGCATGGAGGCCCAGCGTGGTGAATAACACTTTCAAAAGTAAGTAAAAGGCTTGTTTTGCAGAAATAACTCCCTATAAAAGTAGTAGCACTTATTGACAGGTTTAAGTTCTACACAACATCTGAACAAATTGCTCATGTTTTGTCTCTAACATCATTTGACACTAAAAAGAATTTTAAGAAAGCCTTCTTATAAGGTAAAGCATCCACTAGATTTATTTGTTGTGATTAAACACATGAAGTTGTACTATTTCAACATTCTTAGGGAGACAGTAATGTGGAAAAAGGGCATACAATTTGTTTTGCAGAAATAAGAGGTGTTATGAACCATCTAAGATAAACAAACAAGGGGCACATATAAGGCAAGTTATTTATATATGAATCTTACTTGAGACTTTTCAATATTTATGGTAAAGTAATGAAGGCTGTATAATTGTTGTCCATATTTAAGCCAGGCAAAGTTTGTGAGATTGTATACGTATAAATTAGGCAAGTGATTAACACTTGGTTGCTGTGAGACTTAGAGAGCTTTAAATACCTGTGGTAGAACCATGTTATAAACTGGATAAATATTTGGAATTTATGTTTAAATTGTGCACAGTTTATGGTACAATAATTCAGATAAACTCACAGAATGGGGGTTATATCTTAAGAACTGGATAAAGATATTTGTTCTGACTAGAATTGTTATAGTCAGGAGAATGTGTGTACATTACCATTAGACTAGATATTAATTATTTATAATAACTGGTCAGCAATTTCTCTCAATGCACTGACCAGGTTGATATTTTCCATAACAACCGGCTGGTTGTTATGACATTCATGAGCCATGCCACTCAAACTCTGCTGCTGCCTCATTGGCCAACATTCTGTATGTGGGCAGGGCCAAACAGCCTCACAAACTGCTGGAGAAAAATTGCTGGCCAGTTATTATAAAAAATAAAAGATGGGGAGGGTGGTTCATATGAGAATTTAATGCACACCCTTGTTGTGGGATGCTTTGATAAACCCCTCGGGCTTCGCCCTCAGGGTTTATATAGCATCCCACAACTCGGGTGTGCATTAAATTCTCATATCAAACCCTTCCCCATCCATTATTCTCTATATATACTTTCATGTTATAGATATGCAGTGCAGCACTGAGGAAGGATTTATTCCAAAACGCCTGCATAGGTGTACTGTATTAGTTGTACCCTGTAAAGAATGTAAAAAACAAACTTATAGCTGAATATCAGTAAAGAATATATTTTTTATGAAAAACATTTGGTGAGTGGGCTATTTCTGAACCAATCTGTTTCTATAGATATTAGCTCACTTTGATTGGTCATTAGCTCCTCCCTACCAGTTAATTTTCTCTCTTTCTACCAAGGTTCTAACTGCACTGGACAATAGCCAGATACAATGATTAAGGCCATAGAGGAAAGGGATGACAGGAAATTCTGATCCTTAGTTAGCCAGAGGAACCTGCAATTATAAGACTCAGATTGATACATATATTGAGCCATTAACATTTCAAAAATATTTCCTAGAGATATTTCAAAATATAAATCCAAGTAAAGAAGAGGAGTCAGGGGAACTAAATGAGGATTTTGGATGGTTTACAGTATCTGAGGTCAAGGAAGTGATACAATCATTTTAAAATAATAAAGCGCCAGGACCAGATAGCATTTCAATAGATTTTTACAAACTTAATATAGAGTGGTGGTCAATCACATTGGCTGATTTCTATAATAAAGTAGCAATGCATTCCTTTGTACCTGACTCAAGGCTGGGAAGTTTCATACTTTCTATCTATAACAAGCATTTGTCAGTGCCGAATGTTTGCTTGCTGGCATTGGCATTGGTAGTGTAGGAGTTACAGAGCTGCATAATAGGAATGGCAGTGAAGTATTGAACTGAAGCCAACCCCACCAGCACCCTGCAGAGACTGACAGGCATTGGGGCGTGCCTTTGGGTCATCAGGCATAACGGCCATGCCATTTCACCACACCCTACCCTGCAGACACCGACAAGTGTCACGGTGTGCCTTGGGGTCTTTGGCCCTTATGCGCACCCCATTCCACCAGAAAATATGGTGAGATGGGTGCGGTATAGGAGAATGGGGTGAACTTTGGGGCCGAAGAGTCCAAGGCACACCTCGACGCCTCTCAGTGGCTGCAGGGTGTGGGTGGGGGTGGAATGGTATGAGCATTGCAGGTGACAATCCCAAGTCACAGCCCTGTGCCTGTCATTCTCTACAGGGTGAGGCATTATGGTCAGAAACCCTAACACCTCAGGCATTCGTTGGTATTTTCACTCCAAATTTTCAACATGGTTTTTTTGTGACCCCCACCTCATGAACAGTGAAAATATCAGTTTGTTAGCCGAAAGCTGCTTTTGCACAGCGACTACGGCATTTGTCACCACAGGTGCAAAAACAAGTTCCAAACAGGATGTAAAAAATGACAGCTGCACTGTTCATGGGGAGGGGTTAAAAATGGCAATGTTGAAAATCTGCAGTGAAAATATTTAAAAAAATGGTGAAGTCACGAGTGTGCATAGAAACTGTGCAACGCACACCCGTGATGTAATTAGTTGAGGATTTTTTACAGCAGATTGTCAACACAGGCATTTTGGAACCTCCAATCATGAACAGTGTCACTGATTTTCTTTATCTGTCCCGAACAATGACTTCCAACAGCGACCATGCATTTCTTTGCTGAAAGTGTGAAAACACATTTCGGCCAAGTTGTGAAAAATGACAGCTGTACTGTATAAGGAAGTGTGGAAAATGCCACTGGTGAAAATCTGGACTGAAAATATTACAAATTCATGAACTTACAAGGGTGCATGGAAACTGCAATGCTCACTCATAACACAGTCATTTTATGGATTTTTGTCACCAAATTTTCAACATAGCCATTTTAAGACTTCTGTTCATGACCGGTGTCACTGTGATATTCTTAATCTGTCCCAAACATTGCTTTCGCACACCGACTGCACCATTGTGCCCTACATGTGCAGAAACACATTTTGGGTGAGATGAGAAAATGGCAGCTGCACTGCTCATAAGGAGGTGTGGTAAATGGCAATGTTGAAAACCTGGCATGCAAATATTAAAAATTTAAACTTATGAAGCGTATGAGGGAACTGCGTAACGCGGTGCTCCTAAAACAGTCATTTTTTGGGAATTTTTTCACCAAATTTTCAACATAGCCATTTTAAGACCTCTGCTCATGAACAGTGTCACTGTGATTTTCTTTATTTGTCCCGTGCATACTCATTTTGCACACCAACTGCGCCATTGTGCGCCACATGGGCAGAAATATGTTTTGGTGAGATGAAAAATGACAGCTGTACTGCTCATAAGAAGGTGTGGTAAAATGGCAATGTTGAAAATCCGGAGTGCAAATATTAAAAATTCACAAACTTATGAGCATGTGTAGGAACTGCACAACGCGCACTCGTAAAACAGTCATTTTTAGGAATTTTTTCACCAAATTTGCAACATTGGCTTTTTAAGAGCCCACCTTATGAACACTGGCACTGTTGTTTTCTTAATCAGTCCTGAGAGGTGATTTCATGCAGTGACTGTGAAATCACCCTTCGGGCCTGATTAACTCCATGACAGTGACAGAATTCATGAGGAGGGGTCCGAAAACCCCCATGTTGAAAATTTAGTGCCAAAATTCCAAAAAATGCCTGAGATATGCAGCAAAGTTGAAAAAAACCCTATTTATTACATTACACAGCTTACCATAATTTCTTCAGTTTGCGGTCGGCTTTGAAGAGTGCAGACGTGTTCCCGGTCCACCGGAGTTCGTCGCGCCAGACTCCGGAGGTAAGTATGGAGTGGGGGGGGTGTGGGGAGGCAGGGTGCACAGGGTGGGTGCGGGTGGGGTAGGGGACTGCGAGGACCTTTTATTTACAGGGTTTTTTATTATTAAGACAACGCGACTTTTGCCATGCTGGGTGGCCCAGCGTGGCTTCTGGAAAGGCTGTTTGGGGGCTGGAGCCAACGGGGATTGGGCACCCATCGGCCACAAAGTTTGGCCACACTGGGTGGGCCTCAGCGTGGCACCTTGAAAGCTTTTTGGGAGGGGGAAGCATGGAGCCGACGGGGATTGGGCATCCTGTTGGTTATACCTGCTACGCTGGGTGGGCTCTCATGTGGCACCTGCACAGCTTTTTTGGTGGTGTGAAGCCGACAGGGGATTGGGCACCCCGTCAGCTATACAGTGTGTGCGTGGATTGGGAGAAGCGCATGAGCATGCAATATGCATGTGTGTATGTGTGTTGGGAGGGGGAGCGCTGCTCACTGAAGTGGTACTCTCTCTTTCAACTGTACAGCACTGCATTTTGGATCACCACACTAAGGTTGTTGCACATGTGTGCAAGCAAACATAAAAAGGGATCTAGGATAGATCTGGCTAATTACAGACCAATTAGCCTTCTTGATGTGATGGCAAAAATCTATGCAAGGGTCTTATTAAACAGATTGTTAAATATATTAAATCAAATTCAGATAATATCAAAGTTTCAGGCAGGTTTTAAAAAGGGTACTGGTACAAGGAACCAGGTCTTTATCCTTTCCCACATCATAGAAGAATATTGTAAAATTAAGAATCAATGACTATTTGTGGCTTTTGTCGATTTCACATTAGCATTTGTTACAAATTTGAGAACGCTATTATGGGAAAAGATGGAAGGAATGGGTGTAGATAAGAATTTAATAATCTTAATAAGAAGACTGTATATAAAAACATGGATCTGAGTAAAATATTCAAATATGGGAGTTCTAACACAAAAAATTGACCACAAAATCAGTGTGAGACAGGGCTATGTTCTTGCTCCAATGTTATTTAGCTTATATATTAATGAGATTTTGCAAGTTAGATAATCCTTTACATCATCATCCTACTATTTTACAGAAAAGATCCCAGTCCTAGCATATGCCCATGATTTGGCAGCTTTATCTACTTCAAGGGTTGGTTTGCAAAGAGCACTGGAGAGACTAGATGCCCTTTCTGAAACACATAATTTGAAATTGAATGCCAATATAGCTAGGGGTGTTAATAACTAGTAATTATAGATGGATTAAACATGTGGTATGGACATGAAAAAAAATACAGCAAATGGTTAAAGCTCTTAAAAGATTTAACAACAAATATGGGGGTTGACATTATCTCCAATGTTAAAGGCTATTAATGGGAAAGTCATTAGTCAGGTGACATATTTGGCTGAGGTGTGGGAGCAGAGAAGGTGAGTAAATTAGAGATGTATTTAGATAAAACCTACAAACAAATTTTGAGACTTCCAGTAGGAACACCAAATACATTAGTAAGATCGGAAATAGGACAAATAAAATGTGAACACATAATACATGTTAGGATGATACATTTTGGGTTAAATTAACTATAGAAAAGAAAGACTCAATTACTGGTAAAACTTTAAGGGAAAAGGAAAATCAGTTACCATTATATAATAAGGGATGGTTATCATTTGTGATTGGTCTGTTAGATATGAGTTAAACTATCTGAGAATGTGGATTGGAATGAATATACATATGAGTCTAACTTACTGTAAAAAAATGTTAAAAACACATATATAAATATTCAAAGGAAAAAGATCTGGAGGAAAAAAAATCTGAAGGTCACTAGGTGGTTAGTTAAACATACAAGGGAACATAGCTTGAAATTCTATCTTAATGCTATTCAATAGCCAGACCTCAGAATCATACTAACTAAATTTAGATTTGAGGCTTTTAGAGCAATACAGTTGAAAAAAGATATAAAAAAGAAAGTGCAAATGGAACTGACTGCTTCTGTCACTTGAAAGAAGAAGAAGATCTGATACATTATACTTAGGTGTCCTTGGTACAATGACATGAGACATAAATACTTGGGGCAATATTTGAGGGGGATGAATTTCCCAGCCAGGTATATTTTGGATCTACTATTTAACTCAGAAAGTAATGAAGTCTTGAATAATCTAGCAGTATTCCTGACAAAAATTGTTAGCATTAGAAAGAAATGTGTACAACGGTACCTTCCTCTTGAATAGAGGATGAGGTCCTGAGTAATGCTTAATGGCCACAAAATGAAATTGTTGGATAAGTAAAATGTATTTCACTTCCAATTGGGCAGTTGTGGAGAAAATGTGGCTACTCTTGGGAATGTTGCCATTATTGTGGATATAATGAAATGAATTTAAAGGGGATTTATATATGTATATGGATATATTTATGTATTATTGTGGTATGATTATTTTGTAATTTTGTATCCGGATTATTACAATGTGTGTATAGATATATTTATGATTAAGTATGGTATCAACATTTTGAAATTCTTTGTTATGACTGCTATAATGTTTAATGGTTTTTATTTGTAATATCAACTTGTTTTGTCGAACAATAAATTTTGGATTGGATACCATAAAGCGGGAGTGCCATTTAGGCAGGGCAGAGGGGGCCGTCCCCCCTCACATTTGTGCCCAATGAACACCTTCAGAATGTTAGTGTGCCTGTCATTAGGGCACAAAAAAATGCAATCCTCCACCCTCTCCCCAAGGTTCGCCCCCCAGAGTTAGAATCCTTCATTGAGGGGGCACACTACCGCTGGTGTTTTCTGAGGGTGGAACCATTTGTGCCTAGGTTGTTCTTACAGTGTGGCAATAATGGCATTACATTTGATACATAGATGTTGATGGCAGATTTGGATTTAATCTTTTGCACAATAAGTGCCCCGTGGCCTGTGTTGCGCTCACTCTCACACTGCAGCTGCACTCCTGACTCAACTGTGTCTGTATTGTATTCTCTACTCTCTCCACCTATTAGCGGTGGCACCATTGCACGTGACGTGGATGAACTCCAGCCAAGCAAGAGCACATGAGTCATCTGAGTATGACACTGTCTTTCCCATCACAGAGTAGACAGGCTGCACACTACATCTTGGAGGACTCAGTGAGTGTGAATCTCCATCTCCCCTGATGGCTGAAGGGGCATAGGGTGTGATAGAAGTTAACTTGAGACTAGACTATCTATTTACTTTACTAGGCTTACTTCACAAAAAAAAGCAGCACAGACCCCCACAGCAGCAAGCTAGGCCTAGAAGCAGTGGTTACAGTGGTGTGGGCAGTCTTCATAGGCCTTGATCAGAACAGTGCAGCAACAGCCAAGCAGAAGCAAGCATCACAGGATGGGTGGGTTCAGTTGGTAAGGCAACTAGGTTGCGAACCAAACTGGGGACCTGGGATCATGGGTTCTAGCATTCAGTTTCTGGCAGAAGGATGGAGGAGGAGCAGACTGAAAACTGGGCTGGTGGCACTCTGGGCCAGGCTACAGGTTCTTGCCAGATGGCTGGGTAAGTAAAAGTAAATACATTTTTTTACAGGTGGATTGGGGAAGGAGGAAGGACTGTAATATTGATGTGTTTTTCACATTTCTGCACCTTTGGGCAGCTTCATGACCCATATGGGATGGGTATTGAATGGAATGGAGTCAGGGATAGAAATTGGGACCTTATTTGGAGGAGGGTTAGAACATCAGCTAGGCAAAAAAGTGGTTAATAACTGGGTGAGTTTAAGCCCAAATCTGCTCCAGAGTATAGACAGATGAATTTTATACATTTAAATTTTTCCTGATTTGCATATCACTTTTCAGTCACAAAAAATACATTTTACCTTTTAGAGATGTTCCAGACATTCTAGAGCTTGCCACCAAGGGGCTAAGTAGCAACTGGCCTTCACTGATTGTTGGCTCCCCCCCCCGCTGAAATCTGAAATGGTGCCCCATGCCATAAAGTCTAAATTTACAGAACATCCTCTGTGTGAGCAGCATGTTTTCCATGAGGGATGGATGAGGAGCAGAGCAGTTTTCAGGGTAAAATGAGGCTGTCCCTTGCATTCAGGGACAGTTCAGTGGTGTGGTATGCACAGACTATTGGAGCCCCACTATAGTCAGGCTTATGCCCCCCCATGAAGCTGAACTACACATCCCCATGCGCAGGCACATTATGACATACAGCAAGGGAGACTGCAGGGGGGGTACACCATTGAAATGAATGGGGGTATTTTTTTATTACTATTTAATACGTTATTGATGGAGAGTTGGAGATTAATGAAGGCCACTGCTTTACTAACAACAAGGGCCTTATTAGTAGAATAGTGGCCTTCATTATTCTCCAACTCACCATCATAATGTATAAAACAGAAATAAAAAATAACTCCACTCATTTCAAAGGGGTATGCCCCAGCACTCTGACCCATAGACGTCTTCTCTTAAAGACTCCTGCCTCTGGCTTCCTAGTATTCAAGTAAGAGACTCTTGACTTACATCTATACTTGGTGGGTTGTCTGTAGTGGCATGGCCGCACCCGCTACAGTGTGTGCTGGGGGGGACTGGCCATGTGGGTGGGTGTCATGTTATTGCTACTTTTGTGTTTGCCCTTAAAGTCTGTTTGCATGGAAGCATTAAAAACTATTGGGAGAAAATAGCAGGAGTACAGGCCAGACAGAAATAATTAAGTAGATTTGTGAGTAAATGTGTGTATTGGAGATGGGAAGAACCACATGTGTTTCCATTGGTATGTGTGCTACAGTTCAGTTGTGTAGCTGAGATGTTGTAAGGACAAGAAAATTAAAAAGTATAAGAGTGGGGCTGGCCCAGTGGTGCTGAGGGCTAAGGCACTGGATGCCTTACCTTGCACAATACCAGTGACCCATGTTTGGGAATGAGCATGGGCCACTGGTGGTCAGCAGGGGAAAAGAAGGATTTAGTATCCAATGGACTGCTGTCCTTGTCCATGGAGGGGGTTCCTAGTTGTCAGTGCCTGTCTGTTCCCTAGCAGAGGCTAGGGGACATGGCTGCTGCACTGAAGACAGGGGCGGAGTCAGGGTAGATGCCTGGAGGGAGCACGTGCGGACTCGTGCATGCTCCACTCCACAGACATCATTGTATGCCTTGACTCCAGAGGAGAAAACATCCAAAAACTAACTGCCACAGCAGAATGATGGAGGGAGCCTCGCAGGCTCTGCTCCCGGCCAGCCATGGCACTGGCCCCTTGAATCTGGTCTCTGGTGGGGGTTGGAGAACCCTACCTGTCTCGCCAGGGGGGTAAGCCCTGGGACCAGGTCAGTGCTGGATGGTAGATGTTGGGGGAAGGGGCTGGGGGCTCCCTCCAGATGTAAGCTGGCAGAATGAACAAAAGAAAAAAGTATAACAGTGGCTATAAGCATGCCGCATGTGTGCAGATGAATTCAGATTTGTATTGAAGTACAAGCAAGCCATATGTGTGTAGGCAGCATGGCTTAGTGGTTAAAGGCACTGAACTGCAAACCAGGAGACTTGGAGACCTGAAGACCTGGGTCTGAATCTCATCAGCCCCCACTTATACAGTGTATGGTGTGAGCCTGAGCAAGTAATTTAACTTTTATGTGTGCAGTTATCAGTGACCACTTGCTTTTTGCACAAATGCCACATGTATGCAATCAGTTCCAATTTAACATTTAAATCATGCTTGCAGCACACATATCAAATGGGTAGTTTTATGTCCACAGCATGAAAACGTTTCATATAATTATTTCTGTAAGGGATCCTATGAGAATCGTTATGTTTTATTACTTGTTTCTTTTTTAATGGCCACAATTATGTAAGTGGGTGGCATATGCTATTCTTGTAGTACACCTTGAGACCTTTGTGACCATATAGAGAGTGTCACTTAACTACAAATATTGATGGAGTTATGGCCTGTCGAATTTCCAGTGTTATCCTATGGGAATCATGTTTTATTACTTACTTTTTTAATGGCCACGATTATTTAATGGTGCAGCATATGTTATTCTTGTAATCCCCCTTCAGACCTTTGTGACCATATAAAGATTGTCACTTAACTCCAAGAATCGACAGAGTTATGGCCTGTTAAAGTTCCAGTGTTATCCTACGGGAACTGTTATGTTTTATTACTTGTTTTTTTAATGGCCACAATTATTTAAGGGTGCAGCATATGTTATTATTGTAGTACCTGTTGAGACCTTTGTGACCATATAGAGATTGTCACCTCTGCACCCTCCTCCTGAAGCACCAGCAGCACAAGTCATCCTGTGGCACCAATTTACAAGCCAAAGTGCCATGACCTTTGCATCCTCCTTCTAAAGCACCAGCAGCAAAAACCAGCCTCTGGCACCAGTGTACAAGCCAAAGTGCCATGATCTATCCTCCTCCTGAAGACATTTTAAGGACTTCTGCAGCAATTCTCTAAGAAGCCAATTTCCCTGGCTGAATAATGAATATCAGGGATCCAAATACTGAATATTAATCCGAATAGTCAGGAAAAGGTATTCACACAGCCCTACAAAATAACATCTGTACTTAAAGTCAAATCCCATGAGTCTTTGTGAAAAGTTTAGAATTTCATGAAAAATTCCACAAAACTGGAATTTGGTAATTTCACTCAGTCTTATCTGGAAGATTCTAATTAAAAGATAGAGGTATGAGAGGCAGGTAGTGCAGGAGGTCACCAGGTTCAGGAGTTAGATGCACAGTTTCACCAAGAAATGGACAGCTGAACTGGGTAGCACAACAGTGGTAGTCCCCCTGGTTAGAGCAAAGAAGCACATAGTGTCAACAATTCCAACCTGAATGCAGGCTATTTAAAGATCACATCCAGTTAATTTATAATCCAGGAAGCCTGATGTACATGCAAGTCTGGGACTCAGAGGTACTCAAAAAGATGTAGTGGGGGAAAACAATGTATGAGGCAGCAGGAAGGAAGAATTATGACTATTCCAACAGGGTAGGTTGATAGGAAAAGGAATAGGTGACACATTTTAAGAGAGTTTGTCACTGTAAAGAACAAAGAGGATATCAGTGGGATCAGTAGTTCTATTGAGTCAATCTGGCTATGCTAAAAAAGAAGGGGGTGGGGAATAGTCCCCCACAGAGGAACAGCAGGACTGCAAAAAGCTCAACCCAGCTTATCAAATTAAGTAGTGGTATTTGCATTGCTAATGCAAAATTCCACAAAGAGAATCCTGGATGGTTCGTCTGTATGCTACTATAAATATGTAAGAAAATGTTACCAATATTTTTTTCCTACTGCAAATTTAAAACTGCTAAACTAATTTATCCAGTTGTGTTAGACACCAGGATAAACTGACTATTGATATGCATGTCAAATGTTGGGTCTGTGCTTGCAAGAGCATAGACGTTACAAACATCCACATTTTTGAGAGTTTTCACATTTTGCAAATATTTACATAGTAACAATTTGAACCCCTGTGACTTAAAAATCTCTAATTAAATTTTTTCCATATTTAGATCATTCTATAAGCATTACAAAAAGGTTATGTATGCTAATTTACACATGTCTAGCACCAAAGGTGCCTGAGTTATATGCAGATGATATTGTTTCATGAAATTTCCCGCAAAAAATAAAATGACAGATTTTGAGCGCATATAATTTTGAGACAGTGCATCATATTGTCATGAAATCTGGCACATTGTTAGAATACCTATCATAAAGGAGTCATCAAGAACCCAACAGATGGCTGAGGTATATGCAGACAAAAATGTTCATGAAATTTCACACTAAAAATAAAATGACAGACTTTATTTTGAAACTACCCATCCTAATGTCATAATATTTGGCACGTTTTTTGCCCTCCACCTAAAAAGTGCACTTGTCAAATTTCAGAGCACTATTTTAAATGACAGCCACGTTATGACCAAATTACAAAATTTTAAAAATTCAGCAAAATTCCAATGAAATTCTGTGACTTTCCTCGGACTTTCACAAAATTTCATCAGAATTCCACAAATTAAGAATCTTCCTATTCCACACAGCTCTAGTATCAAGCTCTATCTACTTATTTAATTATTTGTGAATTTTCGGAAGAACTTTGAGAGTGAGCTCTTTTACAAAGGTTCCATGTCAGGGTGGACAAATATTACAAAACACCAATACAGTAGTTACAGATTTCAGAACAAATTCAGTTACAAAGGTTCCACTTCAGGGTGGACAAATAATACAAAACACCAGTACAGTAGTTGGAGATTTCAGAGCAAATACAGTTGTTACTGGATTTAGCACAAATACAGTAGTTACAGATTTCAGAACAAATAGTTATTACAGGGTTCAGCACATTAGGCAGTTTAAGAGTAGTATGAAAGTAGTATGAAAGTAGTATTGGCAAGTAGTGGAAAACTAATCTAACGTAAGAGGAATTTGGTTATGTCTTGGAAGAATCTAGGGGTGGCTCAGCCCTAGAAACCTTGAGAGGTCTGTTTGTAGACTATGGTTGAAAAGGTGGGGGGGTTGGGGGCTGTACACAGAGCCTGAAAGGAGGATTAGTAGTTTACTAGTGCTCCTGGCTAGGTTAGGATGAGGACAAGTTTTCACAGTATCATTGCTGGGTTTAACGGTGGGAGTGGGTTAGTCTTTCAGGTTTGGCCTGAGGAACATGTGCATTGTGAACTAGACTGTAGGCGCTGTTTGAGGCATGTTTTGAACTGAGGAAGGCTGTGTGATTGTAGTTTCTGTGGGAGTTAATTTAGCCAGAGGGGGGCTCGGTAGGAGAAAGCACGCTGCCCAAGTGAGGTTTGCTGGAATGGGATGGACAGTGCTCCATTTATCTTCCCTCTGGTGATATGGGATGAGAGAGAGGCCTGGAGCAGGTTTTCTATGCAGGGTGGTGTTTTTTTGAGGAGTGCTTTTTTTACCCAGTAGACAGGTTTGGTATATGAGCTTGTTGTTTAGGTTAAGCTAGTCAGTGCTTTCATATAGGGTGCCAGTGTGAGTGTAATGGTCTGCATACAGGGTTAGGCAGCATGCCTTATTTAATGCAATTTGGACCCTGTTGAGTGCAGTGTCAGTGGCAGCTCCATAGACCACAAGCCCGTAGTCTATCGTGGGGAGTATTGAGCTGGAGACTGCGATCCGGAGTGCTTCTGGAGTGAGGGATTTCTTATGTCTGTAGAGGACCCCGATCTTTGTATTTACTGATCTGACAAGGGAGTCAATATGGTTTGTATACATGAGAGAGTCATCAATGGTGACCCCTAGGTACTTAAATGATTGTACCTGCTCAATCTGCTCACCAGCGTTATTGGTGATATCGAGGGGGGAGAGCCTGCGCTTATTGTAATGGCTGGAATGGAGCACGGTCTTGGTTTTCTTGTAGTTCAGCAGCAGCCTTTTCCCACAGAACCAGTCCTTGAGTTTGTTAAAGGAGGTCTGTAGTTCTGTTTGTAGTGCTGCCTTGGAGGTGCCACTACTCAGCAGCACAGCATCGTCCACATACAGTATGAGATTGGCATCACAGGCCATAGGCAGTTCATTAACAAAGAGGCTGAAAAGCAAGGGACCAAGGATTGATCCCATAGGAACTCTTAGGAGTACCTCTCTGGAGCTGGATAATGTCTGCCCAATTTTGACTAGCTGACTCTTTTGTGATAGGTAATCATTGAACCAATTTAGGGCATTTGGTGCCACTCCCAGTCTTTGGAACTGGAATATCAGTAGAGAGTGGTTGACGGTATCGAAGGCTTTAGTGAGGTCGATGAAGATAGACCCCACCGATTTGCCTTTGTGTAGTGCCTTGTGTGCATAATTACAGTACGCAAGCAATGCAGTGGTGGTACTGTGTTTCTGCCGGAAACCATGTTGGTTTGGGCAGAGCAGATTGTAATTGTTTAGGTATTCTGTGAGTTGGTTTGTCACGATTTTCTCCAGTGCTTTGGATAGAGGGGAGAGAATAGATATTGGCCTGTAGTTAGATACCAGTGCCTTGTCACCATTCTTATGCACTGGAGTTACCAGGGCTTGCTTCCAGACTACTGGGAATTGAGCTAGGCCAGGGATTTGTTAAATACCATCATAATGGGTTTGATCAGAACATCAAGTGTCAGAGATAGTATCTTCATGTCTATCCCATCACTCCCCAACCTAGTTTTTCCTAAGACTTTCCTGACCATTGTTAGGGCCTCCTTTTCTGTCACCTTCTTAAAGTAGAAAGTTGGGTGGTTTGTAGTGGTACAGTTGGTGCAACCTTGGTCATCCACCGGAGAAGGTAGTCTGGGGGTAGTACTGGGGACAGGTCAGTAAAGGCCTGGTTAAAGGCATCAGCAATGACTAGAGGATCGGTGGAGGGTGCGTTGTTGATATTGAGTGTTGTAGGACTAAGCTTCTGGTCTTTGCCAAGGGTGTTCTTGAGATTATCCCAAAACCTCTTTCCATCTCCCCAAGCATTGTTGAGCTGGGTTTTATGGAAGTTGGCCTTTGCAAGCCGGACCAGTTTAGTGCACTGATTTCTAGCAGTTTTGTAATGTTGTAAGTCATGCTTACAGCCAGAGTTTAAGGCTTTAGCCCAGAGGCAGTCCCTTTCTTTTAGGAGAAAGAGGAGCTTACCATCCAGCCAGCCATTTTCCACTCCTCGAATTTTCCGTTTAGTGCGTGGGGCATGAATATCACAGATGGAGTTGAAACCCTCCATGAAAAAGCAGGGTGCCTGGTCCAGAGTGGGTGCCTTGTGTATGGGGGACCAGTTGTAGGCAGACAGTGCTGATCTGAGGGAATCAAGTTTGCCTTTTCGCAGGACCCTGCTCTCGATGAGACATGGTGGGCTTTTGGAAATTTTACTGTTCTAGAGAAAGGAGATTGGTGAGTCGTTGCTCAGTGCATCCAGGAGAACTCTGAGTTCAGAGAATCTGAATGGTGTGATGACCAGAACCCAGTCGATTAGGGTACTGGTGCCAGCCTTGTAGTTCTGTCTGGTGGGGTGAGTTATGAGTTGGGTGAGATTGTGGGAGGTGATTAGTTCTTTGGCAGCTGTCGCCTCTTTACAGAGCTAGTTTATATTAAAGTCGCCTGTCAAGGTGAGATCACATAACCATTGGAAGGCCTTCCTTGTTTTTTTGGGGGGGCAGGTGGGTTGTGGCAATGGTAATGGTGTTGCCATTTAGGCTGGTTTGAGTTTTTACCACTAATAGCTCATAGTCCTCTGCAATTTTGGAGATGGGGAGGATGGAGCAGCTTAGCGTGTTTCTGACATACACGAGGCAGCCGCCGCCTTTCTAGCCTATTCTATCTAGTCTAAAAATTTGGAATCTTTCAATGGACACCTCACCATGTTTAATCTTTTTTGACAGCCAGGTTTCTGTTAGGCAGAGTATGTCCGGGGTGTGAATGGTCACCCAAGCCTGGAGGTGGTCACGTTTTGCAGTTAGGCTGCGGTTGTTTAGCAATGCGATCTTTAGGCCGATGTTACAATGCCAATGTTATGGCAGTGATTTCTGAGCAGACAAAAATGGAAAATATGGAGAACACACTTTAGCTGGAATACCAAATGTGTATGATTCTGTGTTACCCACTGTAAGAGATCTTGTTCAGATCTTCTGGTGACAGTTTCAAAATTCCCAAATGAAAACCTCCCATTAATAATCCGAGCCTTTAGAGTTCCTCTTGGAAGACCTGTTTGTACTGTTGACACACAAAACCCCGCAAATCCTCAGTTTGTTGAATGTCAGGAAACTCATTCTAAAAGTATGTATCAGGATGGATGTTTTGAATTATTTTCTCCTGATCCTGCTACAGTTTTCCAGAATAGGCAGTTTATAGTCACCACTTTTCAAGATAGAGCTGGCCTGAAAAACACTATTATTTTTTCCTCAGCCTTCAAAAGTGACCAGGACCTTATTATTTCAACTGACAGGAAAATTGGAGCTCACAAATTTAAAGAAGCCACCTGCAGGATTTTTCCTGATATTGGCCCTGCTACACATAAGAGACAAAAACAGTTTCTTCAGTAAAAAGAGGACTTGGATGAAACTGGAGTAAATGCAGCATACCAAAAAGGCAGGTGGTCTACAAATTCCCAGCTTTCTTCTTTATTACTTTTCTATCACCAGTACGGTTCTCACACACTGGTTGACATATAGAATGGGGGCTGAATCAACACAATACTCTCCTTTATGGCTACAAAGAGAAGATTTTCTATGTCGGTCTCTCGAGTGTGATCTTAAAGCTCTTGTTTATGTGTCTACTAAGCATATTCCTAAGAACCTCCAATATACCCCCATCAAGACTACACTTCAAATACATACCCAGATCTGTAATGCTTTCCAGATATCATTAAAAACAGATGTCTTACAACCCCTTTTTATAACCTGAATTTTAAGATTGGTAAATGCCCTATTACTCCTCATTTCTGGCCCTTGGGAAACCATTTTAGAGTTACTGACTTACTCGTGGAACAGAGACTTGTGTCCTTCCAGTCAGCACATCTTAAATTTAACTTACCTACCTCTTTCTGTTTTAAATATTTTCAGCTCACACATATGCTTACTCAACATTTTGGATCGGGTCTATGGGATCAAAACATGGCTGGGCCTATGCTATCAACCATCTCTAGTTTGCCCTCTTCTCATCTAATTTCTTATTTTTTCCAGCTTCCAAGGGATGGTATAGAGAATATGGAGGGCCCCCCACATTATACTTGGGATCAGATGCTACCATCGACATCATCCACGCCACGTTCATGGCCTAAGATCTGGACCTAACTTTATCAAGGCATAAAATGGCCCAGATACCGTATTCTACAATTTTATATCATACACAATTTTTATTATACACCAACTAAATTACACAAAATGGGCAAACTTTCTTCTGACCTGTGTACCAGATGTCATAAACATCCTGGGACCCTATTACATATCATGTGGGATTGTGATAAAACCTCACCATTACGGGAGGCAATCAAAACCAAAGTTGACCCTCTACTAGGACTTACTGATGCTTTCAGAGCAGAAATATGTGTACTGGGAGATCATAGTGCTTATCTAATTGGAAATCAACGAAAACACATGGCATTGATATCACTATGTGCCAAAAAGGTAATTTTAAGGCATTGGTTAGACCAGACTGTTCCCTCTTTTACAGAATGGTTCAAAGAGATATTGTTTGCTCTTCAAGCAGAGAATATCACTGCTCATATGGTTAAACAACCACATCATTATCAAAAAGTATGGGTACCCTTATACACATTGCTAACTATCAAATGAATGGTTATAGGGAATAGATAATTTCTACCACTGGAAATGTGACTCTCAATCATAATAGCAGACAGTTAGAATCTATAGACTTAGGACCCTGCGTACAGAAGGGAAGGTGGGGAAGAGGATAGGAAAGAAGGGAGGTGAGAAGGAAGGATGGGCAAGAGGGTAGAGTAGTATAAGTAAGGATACTAGCTTTAATGTATATTCCTCTGAGTTGTGATTCTGTGTTTGACTGATTACATTGTCAACCATATAGGTAAAAGGTTATGTCAATTTCTTACTCTGTCACTGTTCAAAATACTATTATGTAATGTTATTAGGCCTTACTGGTTTACAGGAATGTTGAATCAACCTTCCTTCTAATAAAGTTTATTAAATTTGAAAAAAAAAAGAAACTGGGGTAAAATTTCAAGTATTTTTTCCAGCAAAAATTTGGCTTACCTGTGGTGCAGACAAAAGGACTTTCTTTGAACCAGAACACTTAAAAGCTCATATTTTTGGGAAAAATTACATGGAAGAACAAAAGAGAAGAAGGAACAGATGAGGAGATACCACAGCTCAAAGAAGAAGAATGAGGGATGAAAGCATATACTCTTTTTTCCCAGTTATATTAATTTGTGGATTAGAAAATGAAAGGATAAAGTACCCCCCCAAATTAGGGGGCTTACCTTGAGTGTCTCCCTGGGCTCTAGTAATGCCCACCACCTGACTGACATCCAGAAAGAAGAAGCAAATCCATGTACAGTGATGTTCTGGTGTTGTCCTGCGTGAGTGTCAGTCAGTTATTTGTTCAATCTTAAAAAATGATTGTTACAAAACACAATTTACAGACAAGAAAACAGCTACACATACAGATACTAAAACAAACATAGTATAAAAATACAAGAAACACTTTAAAATCCAACAATTCATAATACTGTATCTCACAAATTTAGATACCAGGGAAGAACACATTTAACAGACTTCATTACAGTTCATATAAATCTAAATTACCCTGAATCTTTTCTTCCTTATTAATATAGTCAGCATTAGACATTTCCCCACAGCATGGATAATCAGAGAGTCCTCAGTTGAAAGGAAAATAGAAATTAGTTCAGCATCAGTAGGTACTGTATAGTTAAAGACTCAAATATAGGTTTTAACCAAATGTTTCTGATTTTGTCATACAATTTGCACTTCAGTAGAACATAAGCAAGATCTTCTCTTTTGCTTAAGTTGCAATTACATAGGGGATCACAGGTGTCCTGAGATTCTTTATATAAAGCATCCCTAATCATGGATTCAAAAAGTTCCAGTCTAACTTTTGTGTAATTTTTACATGTAATGGGATTCGCTAAAATATCTAGATAATGTCTGATTCCATGTTTATTATCATTTTTAGCATACCATTTAGCACTCTTGAAACCCCTATGCAAGCAAGATTGATGTCTCTGTAATATTGAATTATTATATTTCTTGCATAAGGTCTATATCAAGTACTTATGTTAATACCTTCCCTTCTGAAATCCATAAGGAAGGATAAGCAATATTTGTCAAGTAGTCTAGTCAAATGTTGGAACCAGCCATTAATGTTAAGATTTCTAGCCCCGCAAGATTATTTTTCTAAGTAACATTGTTTTGTCCACCTGTTATCCAGAAGACTCATTATCCTAATCCAATAATTAATAATTCTAGAATCCACCCACGCTTGTAATCTGGTGATCCCTAGTTCAGCTCTCATGAAATACATTGGTGTAGACTTTGTACAGCCTAAAATGGTCCTTAGTAGCTTTAATGCAGGAGATTTCAATTGATTGATTTGCCTCATCCCCCAAATCCCTGCTCCATATAGTGATTGTGCATTATATTTTGCCTGTAGGGCATGAAGTAGGGGCCTGATCGAGTAGCCACCATATAAATAATTACATTTTCCCAATGGCACTCACAGTTTTTTTTTAGTTTTGGAAATAGTATACTCAAAATGAGATTTCCATGAGCCGTTATTGGTATAAATAATACCCAAATAGAAGTATTTACATACTGTATCAAGTTTATTATTTAGTGACCAGGAATACTTGGTTTTCCTGGCTCCTATAATTAAAATTTTGGAATTCTCCATATTAATTCTAAGAGATAGGGATTCTGAAGTTTTTGCCAAAAGATCAAGCTGTTTTTTGAAGACCAAAGACTGTTAAAGAGCAAAGGACAAGGTCGTCAGTGTATGTAAGCGAGGCACAAATATTTGTGCCAATTTTAGGTGAGTCAGAAATCAGTAATTCTTTAAGAAAGGTTGTCCAAATAGATGCAAAATAAGTGAGGGCTAAAATACAGCCTTACCTGACCCCCTTGTTAGTGCTAATGCTTTTGGAAAGATTATGGCCTGCTAGACTTTGAGCCCATGTGTTTGAATACAAGTTCATTATACTATTTACCAGCGCAGGAGAAAAGCTTTGAGAAAGCATTATATTCCATAAAGTGGATCTATTGATGGTGTCAAATGCCGAACTGTAATCAATGAATGCCAGATATAATTTCTGTTTTCTAATTCTGACATATTTTTCAATCAAATGAGAGAGTATATAACAATTATCTATAGTGGAGTGGTTTGCGCAGAAACCAGCCTGAGCTGGGGCTAGTCCATCAGGGGCTTCAAGGTCCAGAAGTAGTCTCCCAAGCAAGATTTTAGCATAAATTTTACCCAAGATATCTAAAAGACTGATAAGTCTGTACATCGATGGGTCATCTTTTGGCCCTTTTTGTAAATCAGAACAATTATTAAGGCAGACCAAGATAGAGGTATACTGCTCTTAATCATACAATGGTTAAAAAGGACACAAAAGAACCTGCCCAACTTTCTATGGAGCTTAGAAAAACTTCCCCCGGGATCTTGCCTGGGCCCGGAGCTTTATTTCTTTTTAGAGAAGATATAGCTTTCACTACTTTTGTTCAGTTATATGCAGATATTCTGAATCATTAATTGCCAATGTTTCCCATGAAGTGGCCATATTTGGATCATACAATATTTTATTATAATAAGCGGTCCAGGTATTCATATCAATTTGGTGACCAAATTATTATTCCAACTTTTGCAACCCTTTGCAACTAATAATCAAAAGGCCTTAGTATCATTTTTATGTTTGCTTGAGCGCATACGCAAGAAACATTATGTGGCAGCTTAGGAGAGAAACGGGTTGTGGAGGTGTGGCATTGTGGCAGACAATGGGGGCACTGCATTTGGAGGCTTGGCACTGGAGGACCAATGTAGGCCCAGTGTCCTGATGACACTGGTTCTGCAGAAGTGCCACTAGGTTGAAATGTTTTCACTGCTGCAATCAGGGGCCGAATCATCATTGCAGTGTCAGCCATTTCACTGTAATGAGGGAGTGACCCGTCATTGCAGGGTGGTACTTTGCCATCCACATACCCCCGATGCAATACATTTGCTGACAGGGAAGCCCACTCCCCAACGGCATACTGTAACCCCTTCCCCATTTGTTGTGTGCTGAGGGTGTGTCTAATCCCCCTCGGCATTATGCGCCCCCTAGCAGTCTTTCTTTGCTGATGGGGGCCTCAATCCCCATCAGCTTCAGTCCCCACCCTTCCAAGTAAATTTGCCAACGGGGGAGTCCACTCCCCATCGGCATAATGTCCCTCCCTTAAATTTGTTGTGTGCTGACGGGGGTGCCCAATCCCTCGTCAGCTACAGCCCCTCAAAACACTCAGGTGGCACGCTGGGAGCCTACCCCTGCATGCCAAATGTCCATGTTAAATAAAAAAACTATCTCGCTTTTTTTTCCATTTTTTTTTTCCTTTAAACCTGTAAAACAGAAAATGGTCCGTTGTTGAGTCTGGTGACCCCTTCCCAAACCCACACCCACCCTCTGTGCACCCTGCCTCCCTACACCCCCCCTCACCCCATACTCACTTCCACAGCCCAGCGCGATGATCTTCAGTGTACCAGGAACACGCCTACACTCTTCAAAGCCGACCATGAATTGAAGAAATGCCGGTAAGCTGTATAATGGCATAAATTGGGTTTTTTCAACTTTGGTGCATATCTCAGGCATTTTGGGTAATTTTGGCACCACATTTTCAACATGGAGTTATTGGGACCGCTCCTCATGAATTCAGCCACTGTCATGGCAATATTCGGTCCCAAAAGGTGATTTCATGGTCACTGCGTGGAATCACCTTTCCGGACCGATTGACAAAATGACAGTGTGACTGTTCATGAGGCGGGCTCTCCAAAAGCCTGTGTTGAAAATTTGGTGAAAAAAATCCAAAAAATGACTGTTTACTAGTGTGCATTATGCAGTTTCCACGCATGCGCATAACTTTGCAAATTTGTAATGTTTTCACTCCAGATTTTCAACATTTCAACATTCGCTTTGGAAGAGCTGCCATAAGCTTTGTCTTGCCTATGCTCTGGAATAGGATACAAAAATCATTGAGACTTAGCTCCCCTGTCAGTCTTGCTTTGTTTAAGACCCTCTATGATAAAACGTTTGCTGAAATCTGTAACTGCTTCCATCGCTCCTAGCAGCCTGACTATTGCATTTCTCCACATCCATTCTAGTCCCTGCTGCTCATCTAAGTCCTACTCTGCCACTATTACCTCCCCTTCCCTCCCTCGCCCCACCCGCACTTAGCATCCTCAGCACCCCTCTTATACACCACCCCCCTCCTGTCACATAATCCTAAGCCCTAGACACCGTCATGCACGCCTCCACAATCCAGGGACTTCCATACAGGCCATTAACATGTTCCTGATGGACAGGAATATAAATTATCTTCTTTTTTTTTTCTCTGTGGTTTGTATATGACAACCATACACATCCTGCTCCTGTGGGTATTGTATATATCATGTTACTGTTGTGTTATGTATATCTTACTTGTACATGTGCCTTTGGAATGTATATACACTGCTCCTATCATTATTGTAAACATGTCCTTTTTGTATTATGTACATTTATCTGTACCTGTACATTTGTCCCTGCCCACATCAGGTCCACCTTGTAAATGAGCTTGCTCAGTGGTGATCACCTGGATAAATAAAGATTTGATTGATTGATTGATTGATTGGCATTTTTCCACACCTCCTTATGAACAGTACAGCTGTCATTTTACACATCCTGGCCAAAATGTGTTTTCGCACTTCTGGCACAGAATAGCATGGTCGCTGTGGGTAATCAGTTTTCAGGATAGATTGAGAAAATGACAGTGATACTGTTCATGAGCAGGGGTCCTAAAATGGCTATGTTGAAAATTTGGTGACGAAAGTCCATAAAATGACTGTCTTACAAGTGTGCATTGCGCAGTTTCCACTCACCCTTGTAACTTTGCAAATTTATTATATTTTCACACCAGATTTTCAGCACTGGCATTTTTTCACACCTCCTAATGAACAGTAGAGCTGCCATTTTTTACATCCTGGCCAAAATGTGTTTTTGCACTTCTGGCGCAGAATAGCACAGTCACTGTGGGAAATCAGTGTTTGGGAAAGATTAAGATCAAGCGACTGAGAGAGAGGGAGTGAACAAGCTCAACTGAGCTCTGTCAGGACTGCTGTGGATTTCTTTGTGGGCAGAAAAAGGTGCCAATGCAGGTAGGAGCCCAGTACAAAAGGGCAGCCTGCAGCGCTGGCAGAAACAGAATGAGTGAGTTAGAGAGGGGGAGTGAGCGAGCTCAACGGAGCTGTGTCGGGACTTCTGCGGATTTTTTTGTGGGCAGAAAAGGGCATCAATGCAGGCAGGGGCCCAGTATAAAAGGGCAGCCTGCAGCGCTGGGAGATACAGAATGAGTGAGTGAGAGAGGGGGAGTGAACGAGCTCAACGGAGCTCTGTCAGGACTGCTGCAGATTTCTTTGTGGGCAGAAAAAGGTGCCAGTGCAGGCAAGAGCCCAGTACAAAAGGGCAGCCTGCAGTGCCGGGAGAAACAGAAGGAGTGAGTAAGAGAGGGGGAGTGAGTGAGCTCAATGGAGCTCTGTTGGGACTGCTGCAGATTTCTTTGTGGGCAGAAAAAGGTGCCAATGCAGGCAGAAGCCCAGTACAAAAGGTCAGCCTGCAACGCTGGGAGCAACAGAACTAGTGAGTGAGAGAGGGGCAGTGAGCGAACTCAACGGAGCTCTGCCAGGACTTTAGAGTTGCCCACACCCCTACCCAGGTTCCTCTGTGGTCTTATATTACTGCAGGATCTATGGTGTGGGATAAAGCAATGATTGGATACTTTGGGGAGTGCTGTAATAATACAGATTTAGTTGTTTTGTTTATTCCTCTAACTGAGCTAAGCACTGAGCTATACTGTTATGATTGCTGTAATAATACATATTTATTTGTTCTGTTTATTTCTCTAACTGAGCTGAATAATACTTGGAGTGCAATAGGATTTCTAACTGGGCTAAGTGAAACTATATGAGAGCTAAGAACAAAAAGTGTGGTAGCTGAGGGGTGAAAAGCAGACAAGGAGGCTTTAGGATTTCTACAGTAATACAGTATCTAATGGATGAGATTTGAGACTGAATTGCCCCAGTCAGCAAAGGGCCAGTAGGGGGACTAGTGCGGGGGAGGAACAGAAATTTGAGTAAATAGGGGCCTAACAGTTGTAGTAGGGTACAGAACCTGGGAGTAAGAGCCCGTAACATAAGATGGGGGCCAAAATGGGGCAGGTGCCTCATGTCAATAGGGCGGGCATCTTTGGAAGGTGGTGGGATGTACAGGGTGTGGGTCCGCCATGATCCTGGACTGGGCTTGGAGGATGGGGGGGGTGTATGGTCTGTAGACAACTGGCTAGTTTGAGGTAGGGACTGTGGAGGCTAGGGAGGAGTCTAAGTGGCAGGACAGATGAGTATCGTAGGCATCCTGGCTGGGGGGGAATAGGGGATGGCAAGGTGGACAGAGGAAGAGCAACTAGGGACTGAAACCAACCCCGGTATTAGAGGCACTAGCAGAAAAGAGAGGAGAAGGGAGGGGGTGCCCGAGGTGAGGGGGGCCTCCTATTAGGGGAAGAAGAGACCACGAGGAGTACCAGAGGAGAGAGCAGATGGCTGTGGGTAGGGAGGGACCAGGGGTGGCTCGGAGGGGAGCAAGTAGGAGGGGGATTAGATAGGGGGAAGAGATGTAGGAGGGGTATCGACTAGGAGTAGATTTGAGCCTCTGCTATAAGAGACAGAGGAGGAGCAGGAACATACTGAAGGGGGAGGACAAGTGGGGCATGAGAGGGATGGCAATAGCTAGAAGAAGAGATAGCAAAGACAAAAGGGTAGAAGGGGGGCTACTAAGGAAGGAGGGGTGGTGACTGGAGGAGAGAGAAGGCTACGGAAACGGGGAAGGATGGGAGAGACATCACTATCAGGGTAGAAGGGAAAGGGGGGCCCTAAATCGACAACAGCGGGGATAGGAGAGGGGTTGGAAATCAGCAGGGGAGGAGAGGAGGTTGACATGGGAAGCCCAGTAGGAAGTAGTCAGGCTGGGAAGGGGTTCAAGGGGGATGGGAGGAATAAGGCAGAGAAAAGGGGTGAAGTAGAAGTAGGGGGTACAGATACAGAAGTCACAGAGGGTGCAGCTGGTGGGGGTAAGGGGCAGGGAAGATCGAATACTGGGGTGGTGAAAGGGGTATTAGAAGGGAAAGGGGCTAAGGGACCGGGGTACTCATCCTAGGGGATTCTATACTGAAAGGGGTTAGATGGGGCGGAATGGGGGAAAGGCACAGCCGTATTTGGATTGAAGCTATCCCCAGGTTGACTGCAGGAGGGGCAGGGTAGGCACTGCTCAAGTGTGCAGTGAGGGGGAGGAAGAAATCTAATTTATTGTTGCATGTGGGTACAAACAACTTGGCGGGGAAGACTGTGGAAGTAGTGAGAGGGAGGTTTGAGTAGTTGGGCAGGCAGTGTGAGGGGGTGGGGGAGTCAGTGGCATTCTCAGAGGTACTCCCGGTACCACGTGCAAGCATGGGGAGGAAGGGTGGACTGAGGAGTTCAATGAGTGGCTGAGGGATTGGTACCACACCAACAATTATGGGTTAGTGACTAACTGGGGTAGGATATGGGGGAATAGTGACTTGTACATGGGGGACAGGGTGCACTTGAGCAGGAAGGGGAAGGGAGTATTAAAGGCAGGATGAGAGGGGTATATATCTACGAAGGTGGATTTAAACTAGTGGGCCAAAAGACTGAGGTTGGTAGAAGGGTCCAGATACGGGAGACTGATAAGCTCACCCCCCTAGATATAGGTAAAGGCGGAGACATAGTAACCCTGGGAGGGGGCGGGCAGAGTGGTCTGAGTGTAATACAGAAGGCACCACCACCTGGTAAGAATAAGGAGGAGAAAGGTTACAGACTACCGGGAGGAGGGACACAGGCCAAGGAGAAGAAGAGTAAGGAGAAGGAGGTGTACGGGTGGAAGGTGGTCTCTCTCAATGCAAGAAGCCTGGGGAACAAAATTGCAGAGCTTCAGGCGCTCCTTTCAGAGGGGAAGGTGGACATTGCTGCAGTGACAGAGACGTGGGCCACAGAGTACCATGATTGGGGCTTGGCAATCCCAGAATACAGGTTATACAGTAGGGACTGGGGGGGTGGAAGGGGGGTCACACTGTATGTGAGGGAAGGAATTAAATGTAAAAGGGATGAGGGAGAAGAGGAGAGGATAGAGGAGCTTTGGGTGCAGCTCCTGTACTCCAAGGGCAGAAAGCTGAGGCTGGAAGTGGTGTACAGACCATCAGCCCAGTCCGGGGAACTGGATGGGGAGTTGGCAGAGCAGATAAGGAGGGTGTGTAGAAAGGGGAGTGTGGTGATAGTGGAGGATTTTAACCTACCATGGGTTGACTGGAGCACCCTGGCCATTAGCAGTACCAGGGACCAGGTGCTCCTTGATACATTCCAGGATGGCCTTCTGACACAATTGGTAAATGGGCCTACAAGGTTTGGTAGCACTCTGGACCGAGTACTGGCAAATGAGGAGGCGGTGAGGGAGGTAAGGGTGGAGGACCCACTTGCAGGTAGTGACCACCAAACAGTGTGGCTCATTGTCGCGCTGGGCAGGGAGACAGGAGGCACGTGCACTAAGGTGGTGAACTTTATTAGGGTGGACTTTGGGGGGATGGGAGCAATACTGCAAGGAGACTCCAGGATATAAGGCTGGGGATGGATGCAGAACAAAAGTGGGGAGTCATAAAGACTGAGCTAACAGAAGCCACAGTAGCCTGCACCAGGGCCAGGAGTAAGAAGAGCAGAGGCAAGAAACTATGCTGGCTGAACAAGGAAGTGCTGCAAGGGGTGAGAGCAAAGATGACTGCATACCAGAAGTACAGGAGAACAGGGAAGAACAGGGAAGGGAGAGGATAAGGAGGCTTTCGGGAGTTGGTCAAGGGAGGTTGCCAGGAGGGTGAAAAAAGCTAAGGCCTCCAGGCAATTAAGTGCCACACAGAGCATAAAGGTAGGGGAAAAGTACTTTTTTAGGTATGTCAGGGGAAAGAGGAAGTGCAAGAAAGATATTGTGAGGATAAAGCGTGGAGAGGATTGAGTGGAAAAGGTGGATGAGCAAGTGAAAATTCTAAGTGAGTACTTCTGCTCCTTTTTCACTGAAGACAGGGATGGCCCACTACCAGAATGGGCTGGGGTGGTGGGGAAAGAGGGTAGGAAGTGACAGACAAAGTGATCACAGGAAGTAGGATGCTAGAGGGGCTGAGGACAGTAAGTGTGGACAAGGCACCAAGTTCCGATGCCATCCACCCCAGAGTGCTGAGGGAGATGGCGGAGCTGTTGGCTGAGTCACTGGCAGATCTGTTCAACATCTCCCTTGAAATGGGGTGTGTGCCCCAGGACTAGAGGGTGGCCCATGTGGTGCCCATACACAAGAGTGGGCCTAGGGAGGAGCCAGGAAATTATTGGCCTATAAGTCTCACGTCCATAGTGGTAAGCTTATGGAGGTGATACTGATGGAGAGGCTGGTGGCATTCATAGACAGTAATGGCCTCCAAGATGGGCAGCAACATGGGTTCATCTCAGGGAGGTCTTGTCAAACCAACCTAATTGAGTATTCTGACTGGGTGACAAGGGAGTTGGACAGGGTCCATGCAGTACATGTCCTGTACTTGGACTTCAGTAAGACCTTTGATACAGTGCCTCGTGGGAGACTGGGGGGAAGCTGACAGCAGTGGGGGTGGGAAAAATCTGACTAAATGGATAGAGAACTGGTTACATGGGAGGGTGCAGAGGGTGGTGGTGATGGGGAGCTCTCGGCACCCAGAGCAGTGACAAATGGGTGCCGCAGGGGTCAGTGCTGGGCCCAGTGCTATTTGGGCTCTTTATCTCTGATATACTGCACTGAGTGGAGAGCAGGGTTAGTCTGGTCACACATTATACCAAACTGGAGGTGGCGGTAGACGAAGAGGACAGATGGGAAAAACTGCAGGGGGACCTAACCAAACTAGAGCTGGCGATAGATGAAGAGGATGGATGGGAAAAACTGCAGGGGGACCTAACCAAACTAGAGACATGGTCAGTGGAGTGGCAGCTAGGATTCAATGCAAAGAAGTGTAAGGTGATGCACTTCAGGGATAAGAACCAGAAGAGGGACTATTGGTTGGGGATCAGAGATGAGGAGAAGGATCCAGGGGTGTTGGTAACTTGTAGCATTAACAACTCAGCCCACTGCATGAGAGCAGCAGCGAAGACAAACAGGATGCTGGGGTACATCGCAAGGGGATTCTCATCCAGACACAGGGATGTGATCCTAGCTCTCTACAGATCATTGGTCAGACCTCACCGAGAGTACTATGTGTAATACTGGAGGCCATACCTGAGGAGAAATATAAAGTTACTGAAGGGGGTGCAAAGGAGGACAACAAAACTGTTAAAGGGGATGGAAGGAAAGGAATATAAAGTTAAGCTGAAGGAGCTGAACATGTACATACTGGAGGAGAGGAGGGATGGGGGATATGATTGAAGAATTTAAATACCTGAGGGGGTAAATAAACCTAACACCAAGGGGGTGTTTAAACTGAGGAGTGGAAGAGAGACAAGGGGGCACGGATTAAGGTTGAAAGGGGGACATTTCAAGAGAGAAATAAGGAGGCACTACTTCTCTGAGAGGGTGGTGTCTAGTTGGAATGCACTGCTAGAGTGGGTGGTAACATGTAGGACAGTCAATAACTTTAAGGAGGAGAGGGATAAAGCAAGAGGAAGAGTCGGGGCAGGGGCTGGGACAAGCGGGGAGGAACTAAGGGGCAGAAGACTGGGACAGCTGCAATTTAGGGTGCTAGCTGCACACTTGGGCAGACTTACATAAACTGATTGGTGTTTTCTGCTGGCAGATTTGTAAGTTCATATGTTTGTATGTATGTTCGTATGTAAAATCAGTGACTCTGTTCATGAGTAGGGTTCTATGTGATAATGGTGAAAGCCTAAAGACGATCACCGTTATCACGCAGTCAGAGTGCCGAAAACATTTTCGGCACTTTGACATCCCTGCACTCCCCTACTAAAGGATTCTCAACTCTGGGGGGTGCATGTTAGGGGGGTGAAAGAACTGAAAAATAAAGGTTCAGGCCGGGCGCAATAAAATCGCACCAGTGCCCGAATCCAGTACCTCACCCACCCCAACTACAAGCCAACCCACGACACAGCTCAGCAATCCACAGCAGCACCACCCCCTACAGCAACTCCGGCCTCACCCAGCCCACGCTCGCCGTGCTCACTCCCCTCCCCCCATACGGGCATACACATAGCGACATCCTGTCGCCCAGTTCACCCATCCCCTCAGTCGGTCATCCTACCCTCCCATCGCCGTGAGGGATTGTGCTGGGAAGGAGTCACCATTACAAACGGTGCCCTTCCCCATGTGCCCACCTCACAGGATACCCATGAGCAGAGGTCCTAAAATGCCTATGTTGAAAATTTGGTGACAAATGTCCATAAAATGACTGTGTTACAAGCGTGCATGATGCAATTTCCACGCACCCTCATAACTTCACAAATTTGTAATATTTTCACCCCAGATTTTCAACATTGGCAGTTTTTCAGACCTCGTTATGAACAGTACAGCTGTCATTTTTCACATCTGCCCGAAATATGCGTTTACACATCTGGTGCAGAATACTGCAGTTGCTGTGGGAAATCAATGTTCAGGACAGATTAAGAAAATCATAGTGAAACTGTTCATGAGCAGAGGTCACAAAATGCCTATGTTGAAAATTTGGTGAAATAATTCCACTAAATGACTGAGTTACGTGCATGCGTTGTGCAGTTTCCATGTATGCTCGAAAGTTTGAGCATTTTTAATACTTTCACTACAGATTTTCAACATTGCCATCTCATCACACCTCCCTGTGAATGGTACAGCTGTCATTCTTCACTTCCTGCCCAATCTGTGTTTTCGTACATCTGGCGCACAATGTCACGGTCGCTGTGGAAACTCAAATTTTGGGACACATTGACAAAATCACAGTGCCACTGTTCACGAGAAGAGGTCCCAAATGCTTTCATGAGGTGGGGGCCACAAAATGACCATGCTGAAAATTTGTACTGCAAATACCAACACATGTCCGGGGCATTACAGTTTCTAACCATAACATCCCACCTTGTACAGACTGACAGGCATCAGGGGTATGCCTTTAGATTGCAGACTATAATGCTCATGCCACTCCAACCCCACCCCTCACCCTGCACCCACTGACAGGCATCGAGCTGTACCTTGGATTCTTCAGCCCCACAGTTCATCCTATTCTATATTGCACCCATTTCAGCGTATCTCCTTAAGGAGTGGGGTGACTGTAAAGCCAAACACCCCAAGGCACACCTCAACACTTGTCAGTGTCTACAGGATAGGGTGAGGTGAAATGGCATGAACGTTATGGGCGACAACCCAGACTCATGCCCCAATGCCTGTTCATCTCTGCAGGGTGGAGGTGGGGTTGGTGTGAAGTTCACTACTTCACTGCCATTCCTACTCTGCATCTGTCTAACTCTTGCATTTCCAATGCTAATACCAGCAAGCAAACATTTGGCATTAACAAATGCTTGTTATTAATAACTGTTATCATCTTTCTCATAAAAGTTCATGATGAGCACTTTTTTTCTGTATTAAGAAGGACTTACAGGTTCTTTTTGCATCTTTTAGTTCAATGGCACTAACTGAATCACCATTTCTCGTGGCTCTCCTGATGACATTTCTTAGTTGTCCTTTTTGATCTCTACACTCATTATCATACCAGCTAGAAGGTTTATTCTGAGATATCTTCCCAGTATAAGATTTGTATAAGTAATTCTCCAGTTCAGAGAAAAAGGTCTGTAACTTTTAATTCATTACAACAGGATCTTTGAAGGAGCTAGGCCAACTACTAAGGAACAGAGCTATCAGACTGAATACATACTCTTCCAGAGAGATAGACCACTCCAGCTTCCTGGCATATCTAACAGCAATTGCGTCAAGGAAAACTACATTGTGAGTTGCCCTTTTTAAACTGTCCGTACTTTTATATATTGTAACTGGAAAATTATCACTTTCAGTTCTACAGTCAATAATTAAGTCATCCCAAAAATCGGGATGGCCTTGCCAAAGGAAAAGGTCCAGTACTGATGCTCCATTCTTAGTTAAAAAAGTTGGAGAACCATAGCTATCACCTTTTGTTCTGCCATTAAGGGGAAAAAATAAATTGTTTCTCATTAATTTAATTAATCTTTTACTATAGAAGTTTTGCTTGGAATCAACCATATTTCTGTTGCTCCTTAGAGTCTGGATACATAAAGCCAATTATGAAATTATCGCTAAGGCCATTGAATGTGCCAGTCCTGGCACTGAAATCACCTGTAAGCAGCAAAAAGGCATTAGGATATTCCAACTGGGCTTCTCTTATTATTTCTGTGAAGTTATCCCATATAATATTAGACTGTGCCCTAGCTTTAATTGGAGGAAAAGAACAGCTAAATAACAATAACCATATTCCTTCATAGAGTAATCTAATTCCTATAAAGTTTGAATTCTGTACAATAATCAGTAAATTTATGAAAATTCCAGTTTTAATGTAAATGACAAGCCCTCCAGCTCTATGTCCCATTGAGCTCTTCTTTAAACCAGGTTTATGTATAATGGTGTAAACATTGATGTCCAATTCCTCATTATGAGCATGCCAGGTTTCCTGTAAGCAGATTAAGCAAACTTTTAAGAATATACAGTAATTGAGCCAATCAGATTCCTGCAATTTTGGATTCAAACCAGTTATAGTGCATGAAATTATGAATGGGCTTTTGACCCCTTCAGATCTCGGGCTTAACATAATTGAGCTGGTTGACGAGTCATTATTACAGTCAATACTGTCCAGCCCGGTATTGGAAATGCCCTTCAAACCATGCCATGGGCAGACTGGATGGGCCTTGCGGTCCTTATCTGCCGTCGTCAACTTCTATGTTTCTATGTTTAAACAATTGTTGGTATTATTGGGCAGTCAATTTGTGTATCCAGCAAGAGCCATGAATCTATTTCTGGTTGGAATGTTGGAAGAACAATTAACATTCACAAATTGATCAGTAGAGGGACTTTGCACAACACTTTTGTGATAAGTAGAATGGGGAAAAGAATTATCCTGCATGGAGAAATTTACCAGAAAAAGACCCATAGCATCTAGGTCCAAGATTTTTTTCCCATACTCTGCTTGCCACCAAAGTATGTTTAAATGTAATATCAATTTGCCCCTTGCCACTAAGACCTGAATGTCTGAACACTTCAAGAATTCCATTTCTTCCTAATCTGACATTTAAAAGATTAGCAAAGAGGTTACACAGAATTTTAATTAATTTAGCATTTGTTTCACTATGCATTTTATTACAGCCAAAGGCCCTGTCCACACTATGCCTCTGTAACATTACAGAAGGTGTAAAACGTTACCGTAACAGGTCACGTTTACACCTGTAACGTTACAGGAGGTGTTTTCGTAACCATTGTTGAAACCACTTATGAGGTGGTTTCAACAACCGTTATGAAACTGGTCCTGCCCTGGTAACGTTACTGGTGGTAGTGTGGACGGCCGGTAGCGGTCCCCTGCAGGGCATGAAGCGCAGTGCAAGCTGCATTGTGGGATCGGGCACCGCCGTAATGGTCGCTTGGCTCCCGATGTGTGGACCGGCAGTGCCGGTCCCGTAATGGACACTGCCGAGTTGGGGATGCACTGCACCGCTCCGCGGCCATAACGGATTGCATCCATTACCGGGCGCGAACAGTGTAGTGTGGAAAGGGCCAAAAAGACTCAAGATAATTGGTTTCTGGTCTCTCTCGAGAGCCAGGTGCTCTTCTTTAGCTGCCCCCAAATCTCTAGAGCAAGAGGTGCAATTAATTGTATCAAAAATTGTTGCAGGGTTTCCCAAGCATCCTGAAGGGGGTTCTGGTCCAGGCAATCTCTCCCTCTTTCCCTCTCTCCCTTCCCTACTCCCCCTCCCTTCCCACCCTCTCTCTCTCTCTCTCACTCTCTCTCTGGTCTTCACTAGCACTTACCAAAGCCCAACTCCCAACTCGAGGCACTTCTCTAATTTCTTTGTTTACTTCACTCCTGGCCTCCTGGTCTTCAGGCCCTGACTGCAATACATAGTTCTCCAACTATATGTTACTAATATCTAGACCTCTGGCCATTGTGTTATAGTATTGTAGTCTGCTGCACTGTTATGTAAAGAATTTGCAACTGTTTTGTTTGATTTTGCTTTATGATTGTATCACCCATCTATTGTACCCCAGGACGCATCTGGAAACAAGCTGCTCATCAGCACATGTTTTCTTTCCTGGTAAAACATTTTGTAAATAAATAAAATCTTTGTATTTTTGTCCAGTGGAGCAACAATTAAGTTTAATGCTTGGATTTTTTGAAAATTTCTCCAGACAATATCCAGAACCCTTGCTGTAGAGAAAAAAATGTCAGCACTTTCTGCAAGTGACAATAGAAACATAGAAGTTGATGGCAAATAAGGACCGCAAGGCCAATCCAGTCTTCCCATTTCTTTTTCTACCTTATGAATGTGCCATTGGCCTTTGCTCTGTCAATGGCCTATCTATTCATACTCATCTGTATTGCTCCCTTATGCCTGTCCCATGTCTGTTTGAAGCCCTGCACTGTATTCATATCCACTACTTCCTGAGGTACGCTGTTTCATCCATCTACCACCCTTTCTGTGAAAAAGAACTTCCTCACATTGCCTCTTAATCGGCCTCCCTCTAATCTCATGCTGTGTCCTCTTGTCCTGCTATTTTTCTTATACTGAAACATGTTAGACTCTTTCACCTTGTTAATGCCCTTAAGATGTTTGAATGTTTCAATCACATCACACCTCTCCCTCCTTAGCTCTAGGGTTTATACATATTGAGCTCCGTTAATCTGTCCTCATATGTTTTCTCATGCAGTCCCTGCACCATTTTGGTTGCCCTTCTCCGGACTGCCTCAATTTGGTTAATGTCCTTGTGAAGGTGCGGCCTCCAGTACTACTCGCAGTACTCCAGATGGGGCCTAACCAGTGTCTTGTAAAGAGGGATTATTACCTCCCTCTTCCGACTTGTGATACCCCTACTAATACACCCCAGCATCCCCCTAGCCGTACCTACTGCTTTAGTGGTCTGCTTGGATGATTTCAGGTCATCGGTGATGATGATGCCCAAGTCTCTTTCCTCCCTTGTGACTGCCAGCAACTCCCCTCCCAGTCTATAGGTGGCTTCAGAGTTTTTCTTCCCTATGTGCATGATCTTACACTTCTTTGCATTAAACCCCAGTTGCCACTCTTCCAACCCTTTTGCTAGTTTATCGAGATCTCTTCTCATTCTGCCCACTCCATCTGGATCATCCACTCTGTTGCAGATCTTGGCGTCATCTGCAAACAGACAAACCTTACCCTGCAGTCCATCTGCAATGTCACTGATGAAGATATTGAAGAGGATTGGCCCCAGAACTGATCCTTGAGGTACCCCACTTGTGACTTGCATCTCTTCTGACTGCATACCATTTACCACCACCCTCTGTTTTCTGCCTGTCAACAAGGTTTGCCACTAGGGCTGTGCTTGGTCCGAATAGTATTTCCTGAATACCACGAATAGTAGGCTTGCCGAATATTCGAATCGACGTCCCGAATAGTTCACTATTTGGCTGCTATTCGGGATGTACTATTCGGTGGGTGAGATTTTAAAATCTCATAGAGCTTCGCTGGCCAATCAAGGGCTGTTTTTGGAGCTCAGAGCAAGGAACACCATGTGATTTCCTCACTCTGAGTGTGTAGATGAGAGGAGAAAGTTGTTTCTCAGAGAGCTAGCTCTGTTTAGTTTACCACTTGTAACTTTTATAACTGTTTAAAAAACGTTTTGTATGTGATCCAGTTTTTACATCTGATCACCTTGTGACTGCATCTGACTGCAGTTTTGTTTTTCATCCTTGAAACTGGGCTCAGTTTCAAGGAAAAGGAGAGTCTGTGTGTGAGTGAATCTGTGTATATGCTGCTGCATGCTGACTCCCCTTCCCCACTGCTTACAGTTTCACAGCTCAACTAAAGCAATGCGGTTTGATTTTTTTGCTTAAGAACCAATTAGGTCTTATCAGGATTTTTTTTTTTTTGTCAATAAAGTCCAGTTTGGCTTTTGCATGTAGTAAGTAACTGTTACTGGGCTCAGTAACAGTGAGTGGCTCAAGCTTTTGCTGACTGACCCATCCCCATTGCTGTGCTTGCTTAGCTTTTTGTTCCAAATCCACACACAGCCCCTGTGGTATTTTCTATTTATTTTGTGAAGCAAATTGGTATTTTGCTGTAATCAGGTTCCGGGCTTGGTTCCCTGCATAAGTGAGGTGTGATTGTCATCTGACTCCCTCTTGTCTGCGTTGCAGCTTACCGAGGCGCATACATCATCTGTGTGTGCGTTGTATTGTTGTTCTTGTAATCTGTGCCCTGCAAGTGCATGCACAGTTGTCTGCATGCATTTTTTTTGTGATTTATAAAGCAGCATATTTTTTCTCACTGGGTCAGGCTTGGCCCATTGAATTGTTGCTGTCTGTAGTCTGGTTCTCGGCTCAGTTCCCTGTACAACTGAGTAAGGAGGGTGTCGCAGGTGGCTCCTCCCTCCACAGCTCACTGCACCTGAGTGGCCTCCTGTGCATGTGAGTTTTTTCTTTTTTGCGTGTCTTCACCTCCTGTGTGTGCACTACTGTGAGTGTGTTAATGTAAATTTTCTGTGAACTGCTTCAGTATTTCTGTGTGTGTGTCAGGCGTGACTCACTGGGTCCTGTGTGTGTAAGTTGTTTGGTGCACTTTCAAAGCTTGAATTGCTGTACTGTATGACTGCACAACTAACACCGTACAAGTAAGAAGTTGTTTGCTGACTCCATCTCTTTCTAGTATCAGCCTGTCTTTATTAGCTGCTACATAAGCGGTGTTGCTATTGTTGTTTTCTGCAAGAAGCACCAACATAAACAAAAACACTAATCACAAATAATATACACAGTAAGTTATGGACCATGTCTCATCAGTCCTGTAAACATGCATGGTCCCGCCCAAGCAAGTCATCTTCACCCCCAGTCGTAAGCGGTGAGGAACAGGGTGAGAGAATGTCTGTTCGCATTTGCCACTCTAAAATAGTTTTCTCCCCTGATAAGCCTTCAGGTTCTGGTGTCAGTTAGATTGGGGGTAGTACTAGTACTACTATAATTACAACTGCTGCCATTACTACTACTAGTACTGCATTTGCAGCACCATCATTTTATAAAAGTAGGAGGGCTTTACAGCTAACATCTCCAGTCATACAAGAACAAGAACCCACCCCCACTACCAGTGGAAGTACTATTCACACAACTGCTCCCATAGAGGCAACATCGCCTATCAGCGTGCTCCTCCCCACCACCACCAGTGCCGTGATTTCAGCAACCAGAGCAAATCCTTTTCGTACTGTGGACACCACCACTGCCATAACAGTGGGTACTGTTATTTGTGCTCCTTGCACAGCCACTGTGCCACAACCTTTGCCTTCATTAGTAGTCCTGAGTGTTCTGCTGTTACCATGACTACTGCTGCCAGTATTACAACTAGCTATAGTATGATGCCAATTTCTTCGACTGTAACTCCTGATTGTAATTCTGGCAACAGGACTACTGTCGACAGTGCTACTACCTTGCCAACTGTGCCCATGACCATAGGTACTGTGACTAGTACTGACCACAAGACTGTTACAACGACTGCACCAAATGTGTTGCCAAAATGTACTGTTGCTCAGCCTCGCAAGTTTCCTCTCACCACATTTCCTTTTGCTGATGTGGAGGATTCCGAAGAAGAGCATTCATCTGGTTCTGAATATTTACCAGAGCCTCAAGACTTGCTAAGTACATCATCTGACAATGATACCCACCTACGCGAATTTGGCGATGAGGTCGAATATGCAGCATATCTGTGTCAGAAGCGTGAATGTGCAGCTGCAAAAAAATGCAATGCTTCTTGTCATGGTAAGCAGGCCAGTCAGGGTCACCCTCTTCCTCCTAAAAAAAACTAAACAGTCCCCCCTTTCCTTTCAAAGAGTTGTGTCAAGTTCAACTCCATCTGTTACACAAAGTAGTTTTACAACTACATCTGTTGCGGAGAAAGAAAGGGGTAAAACAACTGCATCCACTGCACCCAGGTCTGATAAGGGGAAAGGGGTAAAACATGCCCATGGTCGCCCTATTGGGGCCCATACTTCCACTGTCAGTGCAAGGAAAAGTGTGGTGTGGCTGTACTTTAGTGTTGTAAAATATGATCTAACAAAGGCAGTATGCTGTGTGTGTGACTGTACTATAAGTCGTGGTAAAAACCTTTCAAATCTCACAACAACATCAATGATGAACCATCTCCAAATGAATCATCCCAGTGCACTTCAATGATCCACAGCTGTTCCTTCCCCTCCACAACATGTGCCTGTCAGACCCTCTTCTGGTACTGGTCCAGTAGATGTACAAAGTATTGTTAGTGATTCTATTACCAAGACAGATAGTGTGCCCTCAACTCCCCCTACACCACTTATAGCGCATCCCCGTACAGGAGCATCACCCATTCTGCCTTCTTCTGCTCAATCATCTATTATTGTAACACCCTCCACCATGGGTTCAAAGTCAAAAGCAATGCGATGTGGTACCGCTTTGACTACACCTTCATGCAAGCCTTCCATGCCCAGACCAAATACCAGGCATCTCACCCAACAGCACAGCAGATCACCAGTTTAATTGGTGAGATGATGGCCTTGGATCTGCAGCCATTTTCCATTGTGGAAAACACAGGTTTATGTAGGCTGCTGCAGCATTTGCACCCTAGATATAATATACCATCACAGACCACATTTTCACATACTGTAGTACCCAACATTTACCATGATTTGAGAAAAGAAGTTGCAAGAGTACTAGCACAGGCTGTTGGTGGAGTTTTCCACTGCACAACTGACATATGGACCAGCATGAATTCAAATCATGCGTATATGTCACTGACAGCACACTGGTGTGTTGCAGATGTGGTAGGCACAGGTGGTGATGGTGGTACTGGTGCTGGTTTTGTCTCTTCCCCCTCTCCCTGCAGGTCTGCTTTGCTAAATGTCAGTGTTATGGAAAAGGATCACCGGGCTGTAAACATACTGTCATTCCAGCAAGAGACGTTGGGCCCATGGATTGATGGCAACAATTTGCAGGTAGGGTTTGTGATCACAGACAGTGCCACAAATATGATAAAAGCACTTAGAGATGGCAATTTTGAGGGGATACGCTGCTTTGCTCATACACTAAATTTGGTGGTGACAAAGGCTTTAGCAAACACAGCAGAGACAGATCACACAGTCAAAGTAGCCAGAAGCATATGCAGCCATTTCCATCACTCTGTGAAAGCCACAAGCCATCTGCATCAGCTACAAGAGCATCTTCAAAGGCCGCAGCATCATCTCATCCAGGATGTACAGACCTGGTGGAATTCCACCTACTACATGCTGCAAAGGCTTCTTGAGCAAAAGAGGGCCCTTCATGAGATGAGCATGGAAAATGATATGGGGGGGTCCTCAGGCATCAGGACTGGGCTGTGATTGAGGGCTTGGTAAAGGTTTTAGCCCCATTTGAAAGAAGCACTTGTGACCTTAGCTCTGATTTTGCACTGCTAAGTCAGGTAATTCCTGCTGTACAGTTCCTGAAAAAAAGCCATGAGGAGATTCAGTGAAAATGCTGAGAAAGATCCAAACCAGACACCAGGAACATTGATATCCCTTGTGGAAAATCTCACCACAGAACTAGAAGTTAGATTTTCTGATCCAATAAAAAGCACACATTTGCCACTATGTTGGATCCATATTTCAAGTGTGAGGTATTACACCTTATAATGCCCACTCACAGGGTTATAGACTTTCAGAAGCAGATGTGTTCAGAACTTAGTTTCTGCATCCTTGGGTCAATGGGACCAGCAGGTAACCCTATTGATGAGCCAGTCTCAGAATCATAATCTGAAAACAGTATGGAAAACCTTGAGAAGGAGGGTGACTGTTGGGCTGAACTCAGCTCATCACTACAGGCTGAGCAGCGGAAGAGAACAGAACAACAGCCAGAATCGGCACCCAATCTGCTGAACAGTTATTTCAATGAGCCTCTGGAGTCATTCTCCATAAATCCTGTGGAGTACTGGATCAAAAGGATGAAAGCATCTCTGCACTTGGCACAGTTGGCCCTTAGATATATCTGTTGTACCCCTACCAGCGTACCGTCTGAATGAATGTTCAGCACTGCTGGTGATGTGGTGGAACCTCACTGATCCTCACTTGACCCAGCACATATGGAACAACTTGTGTTCATAAAAATAAATGTATCTCACATTGGGTACACATATGGCCACTAACAATTGCATTAAGTAATTGTCTTGTACTGGGTACAACATTTGTGTGTTGTAGCATTGACCCATACACAAGCTATTCTGTGTTAACCATCATTGTTCTGTTAGCAAATAAGCACAACATATTAACATCCATATTCAAAGTCATACTAACACAAATCTGTGACCAGCACCCTTTTCCTTTATTACTTCCACTGTCATGGTGTATTCTTTTGAGCAAGCATGCCATTCAGTTCCCAGTGCCTAAAACTGCCACCCACCTATTGATTGTTGTTCCCAATACAAAATCCTCCACTGGTGTTGCTACATCTCTCATCCCCTGTGTTGCTCATGCCGATATTCCATCGATCCCTTGAACAGCTTTCCAGGTGCCAGTTACCAGTGTGGCATCACCAGTCTCAAGTATTTTACGTGCATAAAATATGGCAGTTAATAGTGTGTCATCTTCAGTCTCAGAGTTTCCCATGCCTGAAATATGGTAGTTAAAAGTGTGGCATCACCAGCCTCAGTGTTTCCCATGCCTGAAATATGGCAGCTACAAGTGTGGCATCGCCAGTCTCAAGTATTTTGCATGCATAAAATACGTCAGTTAGTGTGGCATCTCTAGTCTCAGTATTTCCCATACCTGAAATATGGTAGTTAACAGTGTGGCATCTCCAGTCTCAGTGTTCCCCATGCCTGAAATATGGCAGCTACAAGTGTGACATCGCCAGTCTCAAGTATTTTGCATGCATAAAATACGTCAGTTAGTGTGGCATCTCCAGTCTCAGTATTTCCCATACCTGAAATATGGTAGTTAACAGTGTGGCATCTCCAGTCTCAGTGTTTCCCATGCCTAAAATATGGCAGTTACACGTATGGAATCACCAGTCTCAAGTATTTCGCGTGCATCAAATATGGCAGTTAGTGTGGCATCTCCAGTCTCAGTATTTCCCATGCCTGAAATATGGCAGTTAACAGCATGGCATCTCCAGTCTCAGTGTTTCCCATGCCTGAAATATGGCAGTTACACGTGTGGAATCACCAGTCTCAAGTATTTCACATGACTGAAATAATATGGTTACGAGTATGGTATCACTTGTCTCAAGTATTTCACATGACTGAAATATTCCAATTACCAGTATAGTATTACATGTCTCAAGTATTTCACATGATCGAAATGTTCTGGTTACCTGTATGGCATCACCATTCTCAAGTATTTCACATGCCTGAAATATTCCAGTTACCAGTATGGCATCTCCAGTCTCCAGTATTTCACATGACTGAAATATTCCAGTTACCAGTATGGCATCTCCTGTCTACAGTATTTCACATGACTGAAATATTCTAGTTACCAGGATGGCATCACCATCTCAAGTATTTCCCATGCCTGAAATATTTCAGTTACCACTGTGGCATCACCAGTCCCAAGTATTTCACATGCCTGAAATATTCCAGTTACCAGTGTGGCATCACCAGTCTCAATTATTTTCCATGTCTGCAAAATTACTGCAAAGTGCTGCAGTATTTTGCAAGGAGCAATGTGATTCAATGGCAATTAAGCCCTCTAGTCATCCAATATTTTGTGACAGCATTCACTGCAAAGTATTGAATTGCATCTTGTCTTGCGCCACTGTGTACTATTGATACATAATACAATTCCAGAGAAGGTGGTGAGATAGACTACATGGACAATGACAGACAGGTGTCTCTTTATTAGATGGTCTCAAATATTTTTCTCCTCAAGCAAGCCTTTTGGTTCTTGTAGCATTGGGAATAGTACTACTACTACTAATACCACCAGCAGTACTGTTACTACTACTGGTGTCACCACCTGTTCCATCTGTACATTCACTGTCACATCCTTTTGTGCAATAGTAGGAGGGCATTACTGCATACATGCTTTGTGCAGGAAGCAGCAGACACCGCCACTATTGTTCCCACTGCTATCACCATGGCTGCTACATCTACAGTCAGTGTGTTTCCCACCACCACCGGTGCCATTCATGCAGCAGCCACCCTGTCAGCTGTCACCACTATGGCAGCCACTGTTACCACTATTCTTATGCCCATGGCCAAAGCACCATCTGCCCTGTGCCTGTGGATTTATGTGATAACCATGAATCCGCAATCGCGATTGGTGGCAGGGCAAGTATATATCACCGAAAATATATTTAAGTGATGTACACCCCCAACACACAGGAAAACAGTGCCAGGGACTTACATTTTGATTGCTCATGCAGTGGGCTGTGCCCCCTGCATTTCCCCACACCCCCTCCTAAAGAATTCTTAACTCCAAGGGGGTGAATGTCGAGGGGGGTGTAAAATCTGGAGAAAAAAAATTGGGGCGGGCACACAAAAATGTAGGCGTATATAGGCCTGGACCCAAACCCGGAACCCTTGCAGCTTTAGGTTGACAACCACCAACCACGCTATGGGGCCAGCTCGACAGCCCCACACCAACCACACCAGGCCAACCCTTCCTCCCTTCCATCACGCTGGACACCCCCACACACGTACACATATAGTGATGTCCTGTTACTATATGTGCCCACCTCCCCCATCTGGTCACTCTTCATCAGGAGTAGCCCCTTCGACATGCACCAGGATTGAGTTGCCATTACTGCAAGCACTCAATCGCTGATGCCCATGTGTAACCCCCCTACAAATGGGGGTTCCTAAAAGCCTTCCCGGAGCTTGTCTAAGGCTCCCTGCCTAACTGGCATTTGGCGTAATGCTGTTTGAATGTGGGTGCTGTGAGTGCTTTTAGAGCCTCTGGTACTGTCTCTTTAAGAGCTGCCTGCAGGCTTTGTTAGCTTGGAAGGGGGGGCTGTGGGTTTACTGCTCGACTCCCACTTGAGCTGCTGTTTGAATTGCTCCGTTTCTGCTGTCGCTAAGCGAGCAGAGGGAGCATTATTGAAGGATGTAACTGTTTTCAGGAACAAATGTAGTGTGGCCATAAAATTGCTGTTTATTTAATTTGTTTCCCTTGCAGCTGGGACTTTGTGTATTCTGCCCCTCCATTTTGGATCAGAACTGCCTCTTGGATCCAATCGGAAGGGAGGGGCGCTTAAAATGGTGTACTGAGCGACCAACCAGAATCATGACTCTCTTTGGAGCCGGCTGGCCATAGAGGATACAGCCAGTAATTCTGGGAAGTGAAGTTCTGAACTATGGCACCTTTTTACACCAATGAGGGCCATATTGAGTGACTGGCATATGCAGTCCTCCAATGGGATCGGGTGGTGCCCGAATGAGATTCCCTGCCCAAACTGCCAAGGGGCAGAGTCGATGGTGATTGTGAAGGTAGAAGGAGCGCTGGCTCCTGCGCTTTGCAAGTTTTCATGTAGGGAAGCGTGTGCAGGCCAAAAAGTCGGGCGGCAGAATCGCCGTAAGGAGGAGACAAGATCCGTGGAGGAGTGCAGACAGAGGAGGCTGTACGATTACAGCTACCTACAAGGCTCACCCTGTAGAGGACTGCAGAATTGGCTTTAATTGCGCTCCGTCTGTCAGGACAAGTGAAGCTGCGTTGTGTCACCCGGTTTGAGCAGTGAAAGTCATCGGGAGCCTGAAGCAGCTGCCTGGTATTGTACCCCTCTGTTATACATATAAATGTGTGGAGAAGCATTTGGATCACAGGCTAGGTCCTGCAAGTGGTGAGAGAGGGATCTATCTGCAGGAGTCGTGAGTACTAACTCAGGGTAGCTCCCTGTTAGCTGTTTATAGCAAGGGCAAATTCTGTCTGGTCGCTCCACTGACTGCATGAACTGAGCCTGCTGGCTCTGATTAACCAATTTGGGTCTCAAATACTTGTTTTTCCATCAGGGCCCCAACCAGCTGCACCGAATAGGCTAGTCTCTTATTGCCTGGGTACCCAGAGATAGTAACTTATAGGTCTGGCTCATGCACAGTGCCTTGATATAGTAGAGTGTTAAGCTAATCAACCTGATTTCCCCCACCCTTGTTACTTTCAGATTTGTTGTTTGCAAGGTACACTGTCTGAACTGTATATTTGTGCTTCCCCTCTTGTGCATGGGTTATTGTGTCACTGTATCTTATTTTACAGGGGATCCTCGGCACCAAGCTGGTCATTCCACTTTGGGGGTAAGTTTAAGGCATAACCATTGGGTGAGAAGTGTTCGTGGGTCACTAGCGGAAAGAAAGGGGGGTTGCAGTGACCCAGAGGGCTGTGACCAAGTCATGTTTGACTGTTCCAACCCGACCTCTGGGTGGAGGCACCCGCCATTGGATCCAGGCCCCTCAACCTGCTAGTGGTGAAGCAGGCAGGGGTAGTAGCCCTGGGATAGCGCCCCCTGGAGGTTACACATGTCATGGGCTACCATGTTTGTGACAATGAACACCCTCCAGTGCTGACCCAATGCAATGCTTGATATCATTTTCGGAGTGCTATATGTGTGGTGTGGTGGATCAAGTGTGCCGCATGTAGCTTGTGTTGCATTAATGAGAGCTCTGCGTTGGTGGTTGAAGTCTCATTGAGGTGTATATGAAACACCAGATTTAATGGGTGATTAATGGTGTTGTTAAAGTGCTTTTTTAAAGTTTTCTTAAAAAAACACTTTTTCTGGCCAAATACCAAATACCGAATAACAAATACCTAGGACCAGAATACCAAATATTCGGCTGAATATTCGGGAAAAGGTATTCACACAGCCCCATTTGCCACCCAGCTGACCAACTTTTGACCCACTCCAAGCCTACTCAGCTTATTAATCAATCTTCTGTGTGGAACAGTATCAAAAGCTTAGCCTCTCTGGTTTCCTCTTAACCATTCAAACATGTCCAGATAATATTTCAAGATTGAATTTCTCATTCAATAAATGCAGAACTAAATCCTGGAGAGTTTCTTCCTCATTTCTTCTTAAACCATATACCTGATAAAGTGATGGTTCAATGTCTCATGCTGATGGGTATTATTACCAGGTTTCTCAGTTTAAATATTCTCTGTTGTAATTAGGATTTCTTGGGAAGATAGACAGTTAGGTCTTAAAGGGGGAGTCACATGGGTATCAGGATTTTGATTTACATCAGGGACAACTTTATTCTTGCTTCTTTTCCCTTTTGATTTCTTTTGATTTGCTCCTATTTTTCATCTGTTCTCACAGGTGTTACTTTTAGATTTTTTAACATTAGAGATAGTTTTCCTTTTAACATCCTTATTTTTTTGCTTAGGTCTTAGAGTAGTGTCATTCTCCACCTTATCTTTGTTAGGGACGGCATTATTCACCTCATGTAGGGTGGAAATATCAGTAGGAAAAATAACAGACAAAAAATCTGGTCTATTATTTGTAATTGGGGAAATTAAAAGTACATCATCCGCCAAGGGAATCGAAGAAGAATCTCTGGGGCGAGGGGTGGGGGGTGAATTTCCTTCAAGATCCTAAGGATATCATCCATCCTTGCGCCATTAATTGCAATATATTCTTTTAGTGATTCAATTTCACCTCTGTTGATAATTACTTGTTCACAATGCATAGGATTTGTGGCATATTGGTTCCTTAGCACCTTTATGATATCCTCACTTAAGACTGATGGAGTGTAAGTTAACATGTCACTACCATCCTTTATCATTGACATAGTATTTGACTCAAGTCCTTGATGATGATGGTCACATTCAGAGAGGTTGTCATTATGTTTGTGAGAACCATGCTTGCTTACATTATTACTAACTAACCTTGGAGCGGCTTGAGCCCCAAGGGTGTTATTCTGGATTCCATCCAAATGTTTAAGTCCCTGGATAGTACACTCTAATCTGTCCATAACCTATTTCAGTGCCATTTTTCCATGAGTTTGACTTGGGGAAGGTCAAGAAGGGGGTAAATTATTAATGAGGGCAATAGCTATAGTACATTCGCTGAGAGTTAATTTAATTGCCATATTGGTGCTGTTACTATCACTTATGTGCTTTATAGCACTAGAAGCCTTACATTGAGAAATATGATTGTCTGAGGATTGCTCAGACTCCCTTAACATAAAAATGAAATTTTTCTGATTGACTTTACACAGAGATGCAATAATTCCACTCCCCTCTGAGATAGTGTTATCATGATTAGTAACCTGAGGTCCTGGTCTTAAAGTAGATGGCCAGGATCTAAATAGTTTGTGAGTGGAGGTAGAGGTAATTTGAGTAGACTGTGTAGAGGTAACAGAAAGATTATCAAAATTTCCAGCAAACATATCCTTCATAGTTTGTCGTTTGAGTTTCCCCTGATCATTCAAGTCGCTTTTGTGCCATTTGTTCTTATTTGAATCAACTTTTACAATTTCCCCCCTGTTTTTAGAGTGAGGAAATGACCTATTTGTACCACCCTTGGCCTTTATAGAGCGAGGAACCCTCGCTTTCCTTTCGGCGTTAATGTTCTTGGGCATCTTGGTTTTGACTTTAACTTGATGTGATTTAGCATCATTTAGACCTCCCATCATTATCTGGAATGTGTAGTACAGTATGGGCTGCATGTCCATTGGCTCACGCTGTGTACCAATGGGCGTAGAGCCCTACCGACGGTGTCAGTGGCAGCGGCGGGGCAGCAGGCGGAGGAGTGCCGCAGCCCGCTGCTGACTGGGGGGGAGCCGGGTGGTGGGGATCAGTGGGCAGGGGGGAGGGGGGTCCACTGGACCACCATGGATAATAGGAATTATCTTTTATTCACTGAAGCCCGTGATCAGGCGGGCAGTGATCCACTGGACCACCAGGGATATTGGAATTTTCAATTCTTTACTTAGCCCATGATCGGGCAGGCAGTGGTCCACTGGACCACCAGGGATATTGGTATTATCTATTCTTTACTTAGCCCACGATTGGGTGGGCAGTGGTCCACTGGACCACCAGGGATATTGGATTTAGTTATTCTTTACTTAGCCCGCGATCGGGAGGGCAGCGGTCCACTGGACTACCAGGGATATTGGAATTATCTATTCTTTACTTACCCTGTGATTGGGCTGTGGGGCACATTGCCGTGCTGCAGGGCATGTCGGTCCCTGACAGCTGCTGCCTGGCAGGACGCCAGGTGCAAGTCATTTGGGATCGGCGCACTTGCATGCAAATGGGGCCATAATGACATGCAGATGAACCCATTTGTGCCTTGCATACATTATGGCCCCATTTGCATGTCAACTTTTGAATATCATGGTTGATGTGCCTTGCACAAAAGAACTTGCGCTAGTGCATCCCCATGCTCCACTCTGGCCACTGTTGCTGGCGCAGTGCCACGTGGCAATGCGTACTGCAGGTGGCCAGGGTGCGATATTCAATGATGCTGAGCCATGGCACAGCTCCGTTGAATATCGCCCAGTCAACGCCCCTGCACAGCCAAGTTGCGCTGTGCCCAGGCTTGCGCCACAGCCTGGCGCAGTTTGAATATCTGGGCCAAGGTGTACAGTTATGGGCACATAATTGCATACCATCATGTCTTATTGCTTACTTATACTTACTCTCCCTCATTTTTTCTGTTCCTCAGATTCACAATTACTTTCTGTTCCTCACATCTCCAACCTTTGTACAGTTCTCTTCTAATTTGTCCCATTTCCCTAGTTTTTCCCTTATCATAACCTTTAAACTAAATAAGATCTTTGCAGTGGAATTTAAGAGTTGTTGACTGACAGAGGGTATGGAAAGAATGACCTGAGAAAACTCAAGGAGTGCTCAAAGACATGGCAACTGAGTTTCAATGCAAAAAAGTGCAACATCATGCACTTAAGGTACAGAAACTCAGAGGTGGAGTACAATATGGGAGAAGAGGTATTGACAGCCTCCAAACAGGAAAGGGACCTGAAAGTAATCATATCTGATGATCTCAAGGTAGAGAGGCAGTGTGACAAGGCAGTTGGGAGGGCTAGTGGGATGCTAGGGTGCATAGGGAGGGGTATCAACAGCAGAAGAAGGGAGGTAGTGTTGCCACTGTATAGATCACTGATAAGACCCCACCTGGAATACTGCATCCAGTTCTGGAGAACACATCTTAGGAAGGACATAGACAGCATGGAGGCAGTCCAATTGAGGGCACCTAGAATGGTGTAGGTTGTGCATCAGAAGCCCCATGAGCAGAGACTGAAGAATCTCAATATATATACACCCTGGAAGAGAGAAAAGTGACACGAGATATGATCAAGACCTATAAACACTTCATATAGGATAAATAAGGTACAGGAGGGGAGTATTTTGCAGAGGAAAAGATGTGAGGACAAGGGGACATGCAATGAAGCTGGAAGGGTAAATTCAAAGAGATGTGAGGAAATTACTTCACTGAAAGAGTGGTTGATGCCTGGAAGTTCCAGTGGAGGTGGTGGGGCAAAAATAGTGGTGGGCTTCAAGCATGCATGAGATATGCAGAAAATAATCTTAGTGGGAAGCTAGGGTTGAGAGAGTGGGGATCAAGTAGGGTCTATGGTGACAGTACAGGCAGGGAAAAAAATGGTCAGACTGAGTGGCCAAACAGTCCTTATCTGCCATCAAATTCGATGTTTCCATTATTAGGTGTAACTGAAATCATCATGAGAGCAGCAGTTGTAGCTCATACTACTTTTTGATCTCTGTTTAATACTTCTATCAGCCTCCCTCAATTTTCAGAACTAAGACTTACTTGATGTATGAAAAGTGATGAAGGATTTATTGCTGTAATCATCTTGTTCAGATTTCTCATCTGAGGCTTGTTGTTTTAATATTCCAATTCAGAGTTCTCTGTATTTAGTTTCATATTATTTTACTGCACATTCCTGATTGTTTATTTTCTAGTACATCACAACCTGCCCTATTTAATCCTATTGCCCCCTTAACAAGTGGCAATAGTTCCCTTTACCAGCAGATGGAACATCAACAGGGATACTAATCAGGAGAACATGCCAGTCTAGCCAGAAGTCAGGCACAGACAAGGACTTCTGACAAAGCTCTAGCAAGCAAAGTGCTGGGGCGCTCTAGTCAGTATCTCCAGGTGGACATGGGGTTTACACACTGCATTTTATTTGCATCTGCACCTTGAAAGTTTACTCAGCTATATGCTGCAATGTTGCTTAATGCTTAATGGGCTACATGCTGAATATGCTGCTGAAATTGTTGCTACACTTTGCGGGTGTTCGATAATAAATTTATGCACTTCATATTGCTGAATTTTTGAGACTGTTGGTGAGTTTCATCATCCTGCTTTTTTTACAGGAGAGGACAAATTATTTATTTATAAGCTTACAGGGGAGAGGGTCAGGAGGGATGTGAGGAAATACTAATTTTCAGAAAGAGTGGTGGGGCTGTGGAACAGGCTGCCAGCCTAGGTGATGTGTGCAAAAACTGTTATGGTTTTAAGCATGGCTGAGACAGAATGAAGGGTATGGTGGTGGGTCAGGGCATCAGAACTGGGGAGAAGAATGGATGGTGTGGGGAGGTCTGTGACCCTGGAGGAACAGTAGGCCCTAGGGCTATATAGGGAACTCAGGCAGACTGATTGGACCTCAGAGGTTGCCAAGAAAGAGGAGTGGTTGGACCACAGTGGGCTCAGGGAGGGTGAGGTTGGTGGAACAGAGGTGCATCCCTCCAGTTGTACCTCTCCACAATTCATATGCTGTTCTGGCAAAGTGTGGCTCTCTATGGAGGCACCTCGGTGGAGACCAAGCAGGATGCTGGGAACCTCCACAAAGGAGACCCACAGAAGTGTGGCATGGGACCCACAGGGGAAGGAAACAACCCTGGTGGGGACTCCATTGTTAGGGTAAGGAAGGAGAAAGGGAGGTGGTGCCTGCCAGGTGCCATGGCTTGGAGGGACATGGAGCGTAATCAGGATCACCAGAGCAGCTGCACAGGGAGGGAGCTGGATGTCACTGTCCACCTAGGGACAAATGACCTGGCTGAGAAAAGGATCAGAGCAGAACAGGAAGAGTTTGTGAAGTTGGGGAGGGTCTTAGACAAGTAGCATGCACAGTAACCTTCTCCGGAGGTGCTGCCTGTCTATGGTATGGGTGAGGCTAGGGTGCTCCACCATGGGATTCAATCAGTGGTTGAACAACTGGTGCAGAGCTCAAGGATTTGACTTCACTGGGGACTGGGGGTCCACCTGGGTGATGCAGGCCTCATACTGGCGTGATGGTCATCTGTCCAGGAGGGAACCAGGAACCTGGGTGATAGGTTAAATGCTTCATTGCAAGCATTTAAATCCAGCCAAGGGGGGAGACACTGGAAAGGAGCAGGAAATCTCTAGTCCCCTCAAAAATCAGGGTAGTAAGTGAGGTAAACACCAAGACAGAGATGTTGATAGGGAGAAGGCAGGAGAAATGAAGAAATGACAAAGACAATAAGGACAGGGATGGGGCAAAAGGCGAGGGCCATCAACAAATGGAGGGTAATGAGTACAAATGCTCATAGTCTGGGCAACAAGCCCTGAACTGGTGGCCTTGATGGAAGAGGATGACTGGATATTGTAGCAGTCATAGAAACATAGTACACGAGAACCATGACTGGGATGTTAACATACCAGAGTTACACAACCCACAGGAGAGACAGGAGAGGGAGAAGAGGGAGAGAGCTCTCTATGTAAGAGAAGGGATAAAAACAATGGAACAAAAGAGTAAACAGGGAGGAGAGAAGGCACTGTGGGTCGCCTTAGAGACTGGAAATGGCACCACAAGCTGCACAGGGATTTTAAACAGACCCCCATATCAGGGGGAGGGAATGGACAAGGATATGATAGAAGGCATCCTTAGGATGGCAGAGAAAGGGGAGATACTGTTGATGGGGGGACCTGAATATGCCAGATGTTAACTGAAGCACCTTTGCTGCAGCCACATCCAAGAGCAGGGCCATTCTCGATGCCCTACAGGTGGCATGCCTCAGACAGCTAGTTTTGGAATCCACTCATGAGGGAGCAATCTTAGACCTCATACTCTCAAATGGGGACAGTGAGAGGATCTCAGATCTAGAAGTGGGTAGCCATCTGGGAACAAGTGACCACCAAAGAGTGTGGTTCACGATAAACTCAGCCACAGAGTCAAGCCATACAAAAGAGAGGGTACTGGACTTCAGGAGGGCTGACTTTTGGCAAGATGTGGAGAGTTCCTTAGAAAAGCACTAGCAAACAGGCTAGAAGGAGGGGTAGAGCAACAATGGGAAAACATCAAAACTGCCATCACAGAGGCAACACAGCCTTTGTGTGAAGCAAATAAACAAATGAAAACGAAAGAAAAAAACACTATGGTTCTCAAAAGAGGTGGTGGGGAAGGTTAGGGAGAAAAAGATAGTATTCAGGAAGTACAAGGAAACACAGAAGAAGTAGGACAGAGAACTGTACTAGTGAAGGCAGAAGGAAGCAGGGAAGGAAGTCACATTAGCAAAGGCCCAAACTGAGGAAAAGATAGCCAACTCGGTTAAGAATGGGGATAAAACCTTCATAGGTACAATCAGGAGCGTAGAAAGACAAAGGGAGGGATAGTAAGGGTAAATAGAATGGATGGTGGGTGGGCAGAGAGGATAGTGAAAAAGCAGAGATACTGAATGAATACTTCTGCTCAGTATTCACAAAAAGAGAGGAGGAGGTGCCTAATCCAATTAACAGAAGCACTCTGGATAAGGGGTTCGATCCAGTCCTTTCACAGAAGAAAGGGTTCTGAAAGAACTCCTAAAACTAGAAGGTGGACAAAGCAATGGGGCCTGATGGAATTCACCCCAGAATTCCAAAAGAATTACAGGAGAACTAGTGACACCACTGACTACCCTTTTAACAAATCGTAGGAGGATGGTGTGGTACCTGAGGACTGGAGGAAGGTGGATGTGATTCCCTTCATAGAAGTGGGAGCAAGACAGAGGCAGGAAACTACAGACTTGTCAGTTTGACCTCTGTGGTAGGGAAAGTGATGGAATCACTTCTGAAGGAAAGAATTGTTGAGTACCTAGAGGCCAGTGGGACACAGGACCCAAAGCAGCATGGGCTCACAGCGGGAAGGTCATGCCAGATGAATCTAATTGATTTCTTTGACTGGGTGACCAAAGTAGTAGACCAGGGAGGAACTGTGGACATGGCCTACCTAGACTTTAGCAAGGCATATGACACAGTCCCACACAAATGAATAATAATTAAATTAACCAGCCTGGGAGTGGGTCCCAGGGTGGTAGCCTGGGTAAAACATTGGCTGGACAAAAGGACACAGAAAGTAATTGTAAATGGATTCCACTCTGAAGAAAGAGGGGTTACTAGTGAGGTACCACAGGGTTCAATACTGGGTCCAGTCCTATTTAATGTGTTTATAAGTGACATTGCAGAGGGACTGGAAGGAAAAGTATGCATCTTTGCAGATGACACAAAGATCTGCAACAGGGTTGATACTCAAGGAGGCGTGGAAAGGATTAGAAGGGACTTGTCAAGGTTCGAGGAATGGCCAGAAGTATGGCAGCTTGGATTCAATGCTAGAAGTGCAAAATAACTGGGAAACATAAACCAGGGAAGATTACGCAATGTGGGGAGGTAGTAGTCAACAACAAGAATGGAAAGGACCTTGGGGTAATCATATCAAATGACCTTAAGGTTAGCAAGCAATGTGAGATAGCAGTAGAGAGGGTGGCATAATGGGATGTATAGGAAGAGAAATCACCAGCAGAAACATAAGTTGTTATCCTCTGTTACAGACTGTTGGTGAGACCCCATCTGGAGTACACATCCAGTTCTGAGACCCCATCTCCAGCAAGGACATGACGAGGGATGGAGGCAGTCCAGAGGAGGAAACTAAAATGGTGCAGGGTCTGCTAGAGAAGACATGAGGATAGACTAAAGGAGCTAATATACATACCCTTGAGGAAAGGAGGAGTGGAGACATGATAGAAACTTTTAAGTACCTCAGTGGAATCAACAAAGTCCAAGAGGGTAGCATCTCCGAATAAGAGATGTGCAAGAACAAAAGGACACAATTTGAAGATGGGGGGCTCAGGGGCAATGTGAGGAAGTATTTTTTTTCACAAAGAGGGTGGTGGATGTATGGAACAGCCTTCCTGAGGAGGTTGTGGGGTCTAAAACTGTGGGAAAATTCAAGAATACATGGACAGACATAAGGCAATTCTTCTTGGGGTAGGAAGAAATAGGCTGTTGGTTAACTAGGATCTTCAACTTATCCTGTAGGTAGAAATGAGCACACTAGGTGGGCCAATTGGTTCTTATCTACCATCAAAGTCTATGTTTCATGTTTGACCACTTCATATCACCAGAAAATAGGTATATGTTTGTCTAGTGTTTACTGATCTACAAAACTAAATAATTAAATAACATTTCTGCCATGTCTGTCTGTCTGTCTGTCTGTCTGTCTGTCTGTCTGTCTGTCTGTCTGTCATGTCTGTCTGTTCATCTATCTATCTATCATTTGACCAGGAGGTGGGCTGGTTTATTTGGGCCTGTTTTCATCAACACTTGAATTTCAGAATTTACAGATTTACATTGGGCATTATTTAATTACATAATCCTCTTCTTCACAGAGAGGGACTGCTATCAGATATAAAGTAAGGGTTGCAAGCAGTTTTCCCAAATATGTTTACCACAGTTTTACCAAATTTGGGCCCTATGCACTATGCCTACGCGCCACATAAACCAGGCATATAGGCATAGCTACGTGTGATTGCCACGCAGCGGGGTCCTGTGCACCCCCCCCATGGCATTCATGACCGGCACGGAGGACAGATTTGAGCCCAATCCCTGGGCTGCGCAGAGAGCAATGCACCGGGGGTAGAGGTGGGCAAGTCAGGGGCATGCCAGCACTACATGCCATAGAAACATAGAAACATAGACTTTGGTGGCAGATAAGGACCACTTGGCCCACTGAGTCTGCACATTTCCCTACCCACTGGATAAGCTGCAGATCCTAGTTAACTAACAGCCTACTTCCTCCTACCCTCCAGAATTGCCTTATGTCTGTCCTACATTCTGAATTTCCACTATTTTTGGACCCCACTACCTCCTCTGGAAGGTTGTTCCATGCAGTCCACCACCTCTTTGTGAAACAATACTCTCACATTGCCCCTGAGCAAACCCTCTGTCTTCAAATTGTGCCCCTTGTTCTTGCACACTTTTCTGAAAGATGCTACCTTTTGGACTTTGTTGATTCCTTGAGGTACTTGAATGTTTCATCATGTCCTCCCTCCTCCTTTCCTCTAGGATATATATATTAAGCTCACTGTCTCTCTTCAGATGGCTTCTGGTGCAGACCCTACACCATTTTAGTTGCTCCTCCTGACTGCCTCCATCCTGCCTATGTCCTTGCAGAGATGGGGTCTCAGAACTGCATGCAGTACTCCATGGGGTCCACCAACTATCTGTACAGAGGGATAACAACTTCCTGTTTTCTACTGGTGATGCCTCTCCTGTGCATCCCAGTATCCCCCAAGCCCTCCTTATTGCCTTCTCATATTGCTTGCCTCACCTTTAGGTCATCTGATAGACTACCCCAGGTCCCTTCCATTGTTGTTGTTAGTACCCCCATTGTGTACTCTTCCACTTGACTTTGTTTCCAGGCATTACTTTGCACTTCTTTGCATTGAATCTAAGCTGCCATACTTTGACGATCTCTTTCAACCTTGCCAAGTCCTTCTCATCCTTTCCGCCCCCTTGTGTATCAATCCTGTTGCAGATCTTTGTGTCATCTGCAAAGAGGTATACTTTTCCCTTCCAGCCCTCCGAATGTCACCATAGAGACATTAGAGGACCGGCCCAGTACTGAATCATGGTACACTGCTAGTAACCCCTTTCCTTGGGAGGACCACTTACTATTACCCTCATGTCCTGTTGTCTAGCCAATTTTGAACCCAGGCTACTGCCATTCACAAAGGTGTGTAGTGCTGTACACAGGGTTGCAGAGGAGGGTGCAGATTACGCAGCAGGCCCTGCTGTAACCCACTGTGCACATAAGAGACACTACCTGCCAGGTGGGCGGGACCGGGATACAGTTCTCAAGTGCTACCCGCCCACTAGGCAGATGGAGGTCAGGCAGCTGATGGGGCAAATGCCCTCATTGGGATCCAGTGTGTCCTATAGGACCAGGCACCCTCCTCCCTCCCAAACACATGTCTGCCTGAACCCCATTAGGTGGAGCTCAGACACCCCCAAATCCAGGTGTGCCCCAACCCCATCAGTGCCTTGCATCTCCTCTGACATGTGTACCCTGTCCCCATACATGGCAGTGCTGAGTGCCGCCCTGGCAGTACCCCACCCCCGAATGCTGCCAGACCACCTCAACACACACATCCAAGCCCCGTCCGACATGGCAGGAGCACTCCACTCCCAACATGTCCACCTTCCCAGGTATGGCACAGGTCAGCCATGCCCCCTGCCACCAACCAACACACGTACGACTGGATCCTGGTGGTGCTGGATACCCAATCCCCACATGTGCCCGTGTCCCCAACCCCCGATCCCGGCCCCACTGGATGACCACTAGAGTGTCCAGAGGACCCCACCTTACTCCCACCGCACCAACCCCCACCCACCCCTGTACCATACTGTCCTGTCAGTGCTGCAGCTCAGGACAGACATGGCATTTCCTCCTCACACCTCCACAGCCACTGGCCATCTGACATCCATCAGGGGTATGCAGCCAATCGCATGTGCCCTGCTGCATAAGGGATCCATTGAGGATTTGGAACGGCATCCACACTGATGCCCTTCTGGGTCCGCAGCTCCACACATGATTCGCCCTGCATGAATTTGTGCACTGGGGGCGAGGCCACAGACAGGTGGCTGGCAGTGCAGAATATTGCCAGGTGCACCTGTCCACAGGTGCGGAGCTCGCGGGTAGGGGTATGTGCCTTGGGCGTGTACCTCACGCCCCTTATGCACAGTGGCCTATGTTTTACAGGCAAAATCATAAGTCACAGATTAATCACACCATTGATTACATCACACAGATTAGTCACATCATTTCTCAGAACAGCAGTGCTACCGTAAAAGCAGAACACCAATACATACCTAGTTCTTGAGTGACACTGCTTCCATGCCTTGTCTGCTTGGGCAACACAACAACCCAGGCCTTGGACTGCATGGGAGACATCATCAATCCCAAGCCATAGACAGATTAGGAACCAACCACAGTATAACCCCTTGGTGGTCTTAGAGCCAAGGCATGGCACATTTCATGCCCATAGGTAATTATTTGGTATGGTTCAAGCCTTGGTAAGTACTTATTTGTGGCTGAAGGTATAGTAAGAAATGGATAATCCTGGATCTCCCTCCGTAGGCCTGCTGCTGGCCAGAGATCACCATGGATGGGCAGGATATAAGCTGGGCATGAAAGAATCAGAGGAGAGTTTGGGAGGAGATGGCTGGGTGGGAGCGATTGCCCACCCGGATGGTTGTAGAGGTTCTTGGCAACATGCGGAGAGAGAGAGAACCTGTGGGAGGACATGGCAACAGCCATAGTTTTAAGCCCAGTGTGGAACCCAAGATATGCCACCCAGTGGGATTGCTGCAAGATGTCCCATTGGGACTGTCACCTGAATCTGGGGCATGAGGTTGAGCCAAGTGAAGGCAGACCTGAAGGGTTTCATCAGGAGCTCCAGCCCAAAACCCAGTGAAAGTGAGAGTAGATCAAGCAAGGATGAAGTGCTGTTTGCCAGAGTTTGGAGATGTGTTGCCTGTAATTCATGGGGACAGTCACTTAGGGGAAATCCACATGAAGCTGACATGGGAGCTTGAGGGAGCTAACGCCCCAATTTGAAAGGCCAGCTGTTCCATGGAGATGTACGATGAACCAGTTGAGATGTGACTTAGGATGGAGGTAGCCCAAGTTGAAAGATCAGCCTGTTCTGTGGGATGAAATGCCGAGAGCAAAAGGAAAAGAAGAAAAACAGTGTTGGTAAGTTACTTTTCTATTACTCTATTACTTTGAAACTTAATCCAGGAGCTCTGTGCAGCTCACTGTAGGGATGGAGGAGTACTAAAAAGTAATACACCTTACAGTTACAAAACTTATATTTTTTATACAAAAGTTATACTTAACTGCAACTGATTACATTTATTTGAAAGTAAACTCATTGCTCTCAAATAAATGTAATCTCTGATGTAATTTATTAAATTTTGTATGTTTATTGATAAAGAAATAAGTAACTGTAATCAAGTGTATTACTTTCTAGTACTTCCATCCTTGCTTGTGACACAAACTTCCTAAGAACAATTTCAAAAGTAATAGTAAATAAAAATACTAACTTGCCCAACATTGAAGAGAAGAGGGTCATATCAGCCCAATGTGGATCTTGGGGTTAAAGTTGCCAGTTGGGGACATCCAATTCACAACCTGTGTGAAATTGTGAACTGTTTGCTCATGGAACAGTTTCATGTGAACTGTTTGCAATGTGAAATATGAGATCATAGGTCCAGGATATTCACTGCCTACCTCAACCCAACTAATTTCTGCTCCATGGAGTGTTTATTAATTTTGTCATTAAATGGGATCCCCACGGTTTGTTCTACAAAGTTGTGGTGTCCAGTTATTTTATCAAATGTTGTTGCAAACCAACTTTGATTACCTTTCAGCCCAGTGCTGCATGAGCCTTGCATTCCTGCGTGATATAAGACCTGGTAAATGCGCCATTTCTGGAGTAGTATTCTGTGGGCCCCTCCCTCCCATGGACAGTTACCATCTGCATACGCCTAGACACCGGGAGGAGACTACAAGTGGGGGCTCATCTGGGATGTGTTTGGGGTGCTTTGGGCAAGATCTGTGACTTTCCCATAGGTGCTAGATGAAGAGGGTTTCTTATACGAATTTTTTAAACAGCTGTTTGAAACTGCTTAATATGGTGCTAGAGGTCTGTGCTAATTGCTTTGAAGGATGGAGTTTGGGTACCACGAAAGTCTGAAAGGGCTTTCAAGTCTGGTCCACATGAAGGATATGTAAATGAACTGGTCTCAAAACCCAGATGATTGGATTGCCTGGACTGATGGGGCTGAGACCCCCCCCATGCATGTATATCTGTTGTTGCACAGAACTGTTCAGGGCTGAGAAGAGATAACAGCATTATGTGCAGCTGTGGCTAATATCTTTTGCAAGTTACTAAATGGAGAAGATAGACTCAAAACCAGCAGCATTAGATGTTCCATGCCAGTACAAATGTTTTGTTGGATGTGACAGTGACTAAATCTTCCATGGTTAGTGAATGTGCAATGTGCTGAAGAAGAAAGGGTGGATGTTGAACATGCACTTGACTGTCATCAGTGCTAATGAGGACCACTCCAGGGGCCAGGTATCAGTTGTCATCACCAACCAGCCATTGAGCAAGCACATTCATTGCCACCTGGAGTCTGAGGAATGGGATGATATTTTACTGCCTGCAAGTCAGAAAGAAGGAACGAGAGCACAGCTTTGAGTGTCCCAGCTCAAAGTAGTATCTTGGTATCTATCTTTTGCAAGATGATACCCAATTAATTAACTTAACTTGAATAACTTAATTACACAAATAAAACAAGACAACACCAGATGGCAGAAGCTGCCTCTATCAGGGCTAAAGCTGCTCACGCTTGAGGACGTCCGATTCACCTCATGGAAATGTGTGAAATGTCTGCTCATGTCAACTGTTTGAAGTGTGAAATATGGGGTCACAGTAGTCCAGGATATGCACTGCATACCTCAACCCAACTGTTTTCTGCTCAATGGAGTGGTTATTCATTTTGTAATTAAATGGGATCCACATGGTTTACTTTACAAAGTTGTGGTATCCAGTTATTTTATCAAATGTTATTGTGACTAACTTTGATTGCCTTTCAAGCCCAACACCCAAAAAGCCTTGCATCCCGGGTGACTGTAAGATCTGTAACGCAAGCCATTTCTGAGTAATCTTCTGCTGTAGCCCGCCTCCTCATGGACAGTTACCATCTGTATACCACTAGACACTGTGGAGGTGTTGGGCAAACAACGTACTCTAACTCAGGTATGTGATCTTCTAACCAACAAAGTCAACTGTTAGCAGAGAGTTTTGCAGCATAGCTATCAGTCTGACACAAGTCCCCTTTAAGCCATCTCAAGACTCAGTACACTTGCATTTTCTTCTCACTATTATTCCTGAAAGAGGTCCAAACTATAGCAGCAGAGAGTTTTTCCCAATTGCTGTCTTATGAAAATCACAGTAAGTTACATGAAAACTTGCCATAAAGCATTATTTGTCAGTCATTAGGATTGCACTACTGGAGCATTCAAACTCAGACTGAATTGATAGTGGATAATAATAGTTTAATATCTACCAATAACAGGAAAATTTCATTATTTACAAATAGATCACCTTGAAAAATATTTGCAACCTGGATATTTCCAGCCTTTAGACCTCAGACATGTTGTTATATGTTAATCTGTGACTGCTGATCACTGCATTTAGAATAAAATCACTTTTAAAAATGGTTCTATAACATGACTATTATTAAATACAATATAATTACACAATAATATATGACAGTGTGTGCAATATTCATTGGATGTAAACCCCTCAGGTGCATTCAGAGGCACGAGGCCATAGGCTGGATGACTCAAGCCATCTGAGAAGGTGTGATATCCCATGATACCATACATCTTGGAATGTATCATTGCAATTATGAAAAGCTCCATTTTGATTTTTGACTGATGGCAAACATATTTCAGACCAGGATTATGTATAGAGATCATCTGGCTGGAGAGTGGTCTCAGCCAATCAGATTTGAAGATTAAAGATCTGGACCAGTATAGTACAAATACTTGCACTTTTTAAATATATTATTAGTCCATACGTATCTTTTATGAACCATATCTTAGCCCAGAAAATTCATACAGAAATTCATGTTTTCATAGTTTTCAACACTTTACCAGTGTCCCATGGTAGTTTTAAATGTTTTACCACGGACCCTTTCTGCCTCCCTTGCTATTTTGCCCACTTAACTCAAACCCCTCTGAATAGGTGTCCCCTTTAACCCTCTCTTATCTGAACCATTTATCCTGGTTCTGATGGTTTCTCCTTCCCCCACACCACCATCCTCCCCCCTTATAATAGTACCCCTGCCTCCAGAGGTTCTCTGTAGGTCCCCTTTAGCTAGGGCCCCATCCTTGCTACTGACCCCCCTGCTGAAGGGGGGCTCCTCTCCCACCTCCTTGTCTCCCAGTTTCTCTCCAATCATGCTCTCCTCCCTCATGTCTGGAATATGTTGCATCTCCCCCATTTCCTTAACGTATATGTTTCCCCTTCTCCCTCTGGGACTATTTCTTTCCTTTCCATAGCCGGTTTGTGATGCCCTATGGGTATCCGACTCCCTCCCCCCGGCCTCTGTATAAGTTTCCTCATTTCCACCAACCCCTTCCTCCCCCTCTAGGTTGCTTAGTAGCTCAAATTTATTGTGACACTCTATGTCAGCCTCCATCAAGTAACCCGAGTTTCCCCTGACTGCACCTCTAAACTGCCCCTCTTCTTCCCCTCTTGCTCTGTTAACCTTAGGAGCTCCCTTCCCACAGTCTGCTGTTTTAGGCTTCTGCACAACAGCCCCTCCTGACTCTTCCACCTCCACTCTCTTTGTATTCAGAATGTTCCTCTGTACACTTTCCCTTAGCATCAACTTCCCTATCTGAGGTCCTCTCTCCTAATATCCCTCTCCTGCTTGCTGTAACATAACGTCCTGTAATTTCAGAGCATTGCCACAGCCTCCCCTCAGCCCCACCCTTCTGCTGCCCATATCCACACCCCTTATCCTTGGACACCCCCCAAGCTTACTCCTTAACCAATATACCTCACTCCTGATACAAGATAGCTGTCTACAGAGTGGGCAGCCTCCCTCTCTCCAGGCCCAATTTAGAATTATTGCCATCCCACAGCCTGTGCAACCTACAACCCTTCCGAAGATGCCTGCCATGGTGGAATATGGCCACCCTGTTTATCCCCCTCTGTTTATAATGGCACACCCCCTTTTCTCAGTCCCTTTCCCCTGGAATACAGTTTCTCTCTATACTGACTGTAGTTATTTACAAACCCAATTTCAACCCCACCAATAAAGTTCCCAAGTCTGACAAACACATACAGTCCAGTGTGTGTTCGGTTCCACTAACAGTGTGTGTAAGCAGACATCAGGTACCATATGATGTCACAGGCCCACCAGCTCCTGTTGCTTCGAATTTCAGTCCCAAAACAGAATTACTCAGCCCTTCAATCCCCACCCCCAGTGGCTTTTCAGTATTTAAGAAAGCCTACAAAACAGGGTGGGTGGGACAGCTCTTACCAAACACCAGGCAAACAACACATTTAAATTTCCCTCTAATTAACCCTGACAAACAACAGTCCCCAAGCCTCCAAAGTAACAATATCACAGCCCAAGTAACAGTTCTAATTCAAGGTAATAATTTTTAACGCATAGAGCTAATTTCACTTACAAACTATTCAAATATTTCAGTTAAAACAGAATATAACCCCAGACCTCTGTCCTACCAGCCTGCTGCTTTCAGTTCCCAAGTGAACAATGGAGGCCAGGGTAATTCCTGTTTAAAGACAAGGTAATTGCAGCTAATGTCCCTTCCCCCTAACACCAGGCAAACAACACATTTAAATTTCCCTCTAATTAACCCTGACAAACAACAGTCCCCAAGCCTCCAAAGTTACAATATCACAGCCCAAGTAACAGTTCTAATCCAAGGTAATAATTTTTAACGCATAGAGCTAATTTCACTTACAAACTATTCAAATATTTCAGTTAAACAGAATATAAACCCAGACCTCTGTCCTACCAGCCTGCTGCTTTCAGTTCCCAAGTGAACAATGGAGGCCAGGGTAATTCCTGTTTAAAGACAAGGTAATTGCAGCTATTGTCCCTTCCCCCTAACACCAGGCAAACAACACATTTAAATTTCCCTCTAATTAACCCTGACAAACAACAGTCTCCAAGCCTCCAAAGTTACAATATCACAGCCCAAGTAACAGTTCTAATTCAAGGTAATAATTTTTAACGCATAGAGCTAATTTCACTTACAAACTATTCAAATATTTCAGTTAAAACAGAATATAACCAGTGAAACTTCCATTTAAGAAGCCAAAGCCTCAGCACAGCATCTGAAAAGAAGAAAAGAATATGTCAGTTCTAACGTGGAACAGATATGACCCTTTGGCTAATCTTTTATCTCCCCAAGACAGGATGGATACCTCTGAACAGATTTTGAAGTCACCAGCAGCAATCTCACCTGCCACTTCCAGACCCTCCATCATGGGCTGCAATTGTGAGTATGGGTGTTGCTGCACCACAGTCTTTCACTGCTACTAGTATGACTGTAGATTGCTCTATCATGCCACTGAAGAATTTACCCTCTAATGGGAGAAGCTTCCAACCTGGTTGATTACTGTAAGTACCTGATTTCCTTTATTTTGGATGGCTAGGAAGCAGTTGCAGAGGAGGCGGTGATCCTGCTGGTAAATGACCAATGTTTTACGGCCTGCTTCATTTGACTCCCTCTCCCCTGAAAGGCCTGTTTCATGATGTTCTATTAGGCGACTAGACAGCCAACTATAGTAGCAGGCTAGTTGAGCACCCAAGCATTTACCCACATGTCATCAGTACCCTGTACAATCTGCTAGATGCCACGAGGCAGACCAGGAACTGTACTACACAATCTGTTGAAATAAAGTATAAATAATGGAGCTCTTTTTTCTGTGCCATTACAAGTTAATGTTAACTATGTTAATGTTTATGTTTGTCTGAAAAGGAAGGGTAGAAGTATATGGGGCAACCAAAGCCCACATTAGATGATAATAGGGAGCCACTTTACAAGTAATATGAGGTGCACAGCAGTTTTGAGCTCTTTTAAAGTTGATGCAGTGATCTCCTAGACTGTTTGCAAACATGATTCCGTGAACCCCCCAGTATCAGTATACAATGGTAAGTTTATAGTATCTTTATTACACCCTAGAAGCACACTGACTCTCTCTTCCCAGAAAGGCTCTTCTGGGTCATTGGACACCCGCTACAGTACTGGACAAGCTGAAGGCCAGAGTGCTTATTCCCATGCTTTCAAGACCCTTCACAGCCTGCTAGCTGCTGCAAAACAAACTAGGAATTGCATAATATGTACAGCTGAAATATGCCTAATTAATTGGGGAGTCCTCTGCCTTCCATGTGCCTTTACCAGTTATAACTTCAAAGTTTAATGTTTATCTCTGATGGAAAGGGAGGTAAAAGTAACAGGACAATCAATGCTGTTATTAGAAGATAGCAGCTACCCAATATACTAGCAACAAGGTGGTGCACAGCAGTTCTGAGCTCACTACCAGCTGATGCCATGATTTCTTCAACAGCTCGCAGGCCTGATCCTGGGCAACACCCTATGTTTGTAGACAGTGTTCAGTGTGCTTTAATTATAACCTAGCAGCACTCCCTTCCTTATTAATTAGTAAGTTATACATGAACTGATGAAATGGTTTAAATAACAGAGAAGCTATGTTTTCCATGTGATTTTATTATGTGCAGCTCCAAGGTTATAGTTTACCTATTTTGGAAATGGAATGGGGAGAGGTTAATGGGCAACCCACGACTACACTAGGTGATAGCAGGCATCGAATATATAGATACTAAGGGGCACACAGCAGTTTTAGGCTCATTGGACTCTATTCACAAAAGGGCATAACGTACACAGAAAAGGCGTACATCCCACCCATGCAGCTCCACACCAATGGACAGGTGCACACCACATGGTATTCACAAACGGTGCCCACCTGTCCTTGCCCCCCCCCAGCGCCCAGCTACACATTGATCAGGGCTGTGGGGGGAGGCAGAGTACAGGAACCAGGTGGACATCAAACTGGATGCCTGCCCTGGGTCCCAGAGTTGATCCCTTGTGCACCCATGCAAGGGCGGCGCGTGGGAAGGCACAGAACACCATGGACTGTAAGAGGCACCAGCGGTACCTGGTAGTGGTGCTGGTGCACATGTCTGTGGTGACTGCCAGTGCAGACAGCAGTAGTGCACACCTGTATTGGTGTATGGATCACCTCCCCCCATCACTGTTCCACCATAGTGTCAAAGCTATCCCTCACTGGTGGCCTAGCAGACCCACCTATCCCTGATCCCTCTGTATTGAATGATTTATCATTTCCTGGTGGCCTAGTGGCTCCCCATCCCTGTGAAGTGTGCCATAGGACATCTATCCTGGTGGCTAGCAGACTCCCCATCCCGACAGGTATCACCCCCCTGTCTGATCTTGAGCTGATGACTGGCACAGCCTCCGCTAACCACCACGGACAGCCACCAACCAAGCTGTCAGTAATGAGCAGGTTCTGTACAATCAGCTGTTGCAGTATGCACTCATTATTGACAGCTCAGTTGGTGGCTGGCCATGGTGGTGTGTGGAGGGCTATGCCAGTCACCAGCTTGGGGATTGGATTGGGGTGGGTTGGTGGGGCAATAACTGTCAGGTTTGGGAGGCTGCTAGCCAACAGGGTAGATGTCCTATGGCACACTACATGGGGATCAGGGATGGGGGGGTCCGCTAGGCCATCACAGAATGATAGATCTTACACTAAAGTGACTGCACAGGGGGCAGGGTGAGTCCTGTTAGCCACATGTGTGTGATGTCCCTACAGTATGACCACTGTATGGGCCATGGTGTACAGGTGGCATGCCCACTCATGGGGATTAGTCCCAAACAGTGCACACACTGTCCCATCCCCAGGACTACTCCTGCACACAGCCCCTCAGTAAGGCATGGAGGTAGTGGCATGCACAGCTGTGCTGGTGTATGGACCATGCCCAAATCATGCTGTCACATCTCCCTGTGCTATCATCCACCTCCCCTGCCCACACTTCCTGTTATTTCCCAGACCGGTCACATAGGGTTGCATACACGCCTCACATATGCGGCGTGTAGGCTTTGTGAATAAGGCATGTGTGTCTTGTGTGCACATGGGTAGCTGTGTAACATGGTTATGGCAGGGTCCTCCTGCTGTAACTCCAGCACCCCTGTGTGTGGCACTCTGCACCTTTGTGAATCATGTGGAGTGCCAGCACACTTCTGCCTCTCCCCATGTACCGCCCATGGCGCATTGCCTTTAGCACGGTTGGGGATCTGGTGCATATCTGGCTAGTGTGTAGTTTAGTGAATGATGCCGAGGATCCACAGGATCTCTCTGCATGGCTCTCATGTGTAGGGTAGCCTACGTACCCAGGATACATGGCACATAGCCTTTGTGAATTGGGCCCATTAAAATGAAACAATGATTTCAAAACTGCATGCAAACCTGATCCCAGGCAACCTCTGTATCAGTAAACAGTGGCCAATGTGCTCCAATTTATCTCAAGAAGCACTCCCCTCTGTATCATTTAGTGGGCTGTATATGAACTCATGTAATATGTTGCAAGATGATGGAGATCACTGATCTGGTGGTGGAACTGGTCGGATGGTCAGACCATCACACTATAAGGTTCAGATTTGAGGCACCCCCTAATAGACCTGCTCCTATGGAGATGGTCCAGTGCTGCCCTTTAAGGGGTTTGACCCCTGAAGGTCTTATGGTGGTGCTAGACCTATCATGTGTGCTGAGTGTATGCAGAGAGCCAGGGAACTGGTGCTTGCTGATAATAAGGTAGTGACAGGTGCCCTTGACTCTCTAGCTCCTGTCCATGTTAGCCCCTCACTCTTAGCCCAAAGTCCCCTTGGTATGAAGGGACTTTGAAGGAGTTGAGTGAGGGGCCAAAGGTTGAGAGATGCTGGAGCAAATTGGGACTGATGACCGATAAGCTTAGGTTAATAGCCCATTATAAAGACTATGAATCTGCAATCTCCTATAAGAAGGCTGAATTTCTGTCCAAGGAGATTGCTGCAGTGAGGAATCAACCTGCTCAGCTCTTCCAGACTGTTGATAGGTTGTGCAATCAACCTGTCTTCAGCCATGGGGTGCATTTTGACAAGTTAAGTGTGATGACTTTGTTCAGTTCTTCACCGATAAGGTTGCCACCATCAGGACCAAGATTCATTCAGCACCCTCAAATGGGCATTGCAGTTGTCGGCATGAGGTGGCAAGCACCCAGCCTACCTAGTCTAATTTCAGCTGATTGGTAATTGATGACATTGTGCAGGTTGTCCAGGATATGCACCCAACCTACTGTAGTTTGGATCCGGGCCCAACGTGCCTCTAGTGGGGTGCATTGGAGCCCTTGGCCCAATACTTGTTGAGATAGTCTGTTGTTCGTTGGATACGGGGTGTTTCCTGATACCCTGATGGAGGCAGCAGTAGTACCTCTCCTGAAGAAATCTTCCTTCTACCCAGACTGCTTAGCAAACTACAGACTGGTCTCTAACCTGCCTTTTGTGGGTAAGGTTATTGAGAAGGTGGTGGTGGTACAGCTGGATGACCATTTAACATCTCATAATGTATACGATCCTCTCCAATCTGGGTTTAGGAAGATGCACAGTACCAGACAAGCCCTGGTTCAGGTTCTTAATGATCTCCTGATTGCGAAGATTGGTGAAACCATACCATCTTGGTCCTTCTTGATCTCTCTGCAGCGTTTGACTCTGTAGACCATGGGGTGCTGCTGGAAGCTTGTAGATTCTCTGTGGACTGTCTGTTTCAGACTCAGTTGGTTTCTATCTTTCCTCACCAGCAGAACTCAGAGGGCGGTGTTGGGGATTTATTCCTCGGCCCTTCCCCCTGTAGTGTGGGGTTTTGCAGGGCTCCATGCTGTCCCCCATGTTGTTTGCAGTGTATATGCTGCTGTTGGGAGACATTATAAGGTGGTATGGGCTGAGTTTTCACTGCTGTCTAGATGACACTCAGCTCTACCTGTCCTTTGCACCAAAACAGAGTGGAACGATCTTGGTATTTAACAACTGCCTCACCGAGATCCAGTATTGGATGAGTGCCAGTTGGCTGAAGTTGAACTCAGATAAGACCAAGGTATTGGTAGTGGCCCCAGGTTGCCATGAGCTGGGGTTGTCAGCTGGACAGCCTTCTGAGCTTCAGCTCAGGGGAAACCAGCTGCTGACCTCAGACTGGGCATGAAATCTGGGCATTGTGTTTGACAGCTGCTTGACACTAAAATCTCAGGTGTCTGCCGTTGTTCAGACAGTACAGTTATGTAAAAACTTACCATAACAGTAGATCTCTGAGGGACATCTCTTGCAGCAGGTAATACTTTTGGGTAGTTGCCAGAGGTCACTGTGAAGCACAGCAGCTTTTCCAGAAGTCTTTCATTGGGGCCATCCACGAAGACATCATCATCCTGCTTCCTATATAAGAGTGGGTGGTCCCTGGTATCCTCAGTTCCACACGGATTCAGCTCGCTAAGTGAGGACCGAAGGGATCCAAGGTACTAAAGGTGTCCCTTCCCATGTGCTAAGTGGAACAAAGTCATTCTCTTAAAGAAGGAGGGGGACAGAGGAAGGGAGGGAAGAACCCTGCTGCAAGAGACATCCCTCAAAGATCTACTGTTACGGTAAGTTTTTACATAACTGTACTATCTTCCATGGGATGGTCTCTTGCAGCAGGTAATACTCTGGGGATGATTACATAGATACATAGAAGTTGACGGCAGATAAGGACCGCAAGGCCCATCCAGTCTGCCCATTTCTTTTTCTACCTTATGAATGTGCCATGGGCCTTTGCTCTGTCAATGGCCTATCTATTCATACTCATCTGTATTGCTCCCTTATGCCTGTCCATGCCTGTTTGAAGCCCTGCACTGTATTCATATCCACCACTTCCTGAGGTACGCTGCTCCATGCATCCACCAACCCTTTCTGTGAAAAATAACTTCTCACATTACCCCTTAATCGGCCTCCTCTAATCTCATGCTGTGTCCGTGTGTCCTGCTATTTTCTTAAATTGAAACATCTTAGACTCTTTTCACCTTGTTAATGCCCTTAAGGGTTCTATGTGACAAGGGCGACTGAATGTCAGTGACTGGTCATAAGGGCACACAACCACAAGGGCCACACTGAAAAAACAGTATGTTATTTAATGCAGAGGCTTTGCTTACATCCCATTGAAACCCCACCCCGCACCCCATGGTGGGATTCCTACTCCGGAGGCGCAACTCGGGAAAGTGGTGAAATCCAAGGTCGCCCACATTGTCGGCACCATTGTGCAGTAACCCTTATGACCAGTCGCCGTCATTCAGTCGCCCACATCACAGGCTTCCCCCCTTGGTGTGTTTGAATGTTTCGATCATATCACTTCTCTCTCCCCCTGCTTTGCTCTAGGGTATACATATTGAGCTCCGTTAATCTGTCCTCATATGATTTTTGATACAGTCTCTGCACCATTTTGGTTGCCATTCTGGACTTCCTCAGTTTGGTTAATGTCTTAAGGTGGCTCAGTACTGCATGCAGTACTCCAAATAGGGCCTAACCAGTGTCTTGTAAAGAAGGATTATTACTTCCCTCTTACGACTTGTGATACCCCTACTAACACACCCCAACATCCCCCTAGCCTTACCTACTGCTTTAGTGGTCTGCTTGGATGATTTCAGGTCATCTGTGATGATGATGCTCAAGTCTCATTCTTCCCTTGTGACTCCCAGGAACTCCCCTCCCAGCCTATAGGTGGCTTCAGGGTTTCTCTTCCCTATGTGCATGATCTTGCACTTCTTTGCATTAAACCCCAGTTGCCACTCTTCAGATCATGTTGCCAGTTTATCCAGATCTCTTCTCAGTCTGCCCACCCCATCTGTATCATCTACTCTGTTGCAGAGCTTGGTGTCATCTGCAAACAGACAAACCTTACCCTCTAGTCCATCTGCAATGTCACTGATGAAGATATTGAAGAGGACGGACCCCGGGACTAATCCCTGAGGTACCCCACTTGTGATTTGCATCTCTTCTGACTATATACCATTTACTACCACTCTCTGTTTTCTGCCCATCAACCAGTTTGCCACCCAGTTAACCAACTTCTGACCCACCCCGAACCTACTCAGCTTATTAATTAATCTTCTATGTGGAACAGTATCGAAAGCTTTTCTGAAGTCAAGGTAGGCGACATCAACTGCTCCCCCTTGGTCCACCACTCTGGTTACCCAGTCAAAGAAATCTATGAGATTAGTTTGACAGGACCTTCCTGTTGTAAACCCAAGCAGTGTACCCAAAGAAGGCAGTATTATTATGATAGGAGGTCCTGTAGGACTGCTTGGTCAAAGGCTGTCCTACAGCGAGAAGCAATATCTAAATTGTAATGCTTTATTAAAGTGTGAATGTAGACCATGTGGCTGCATTGGAGCTATCAGTGATTGAGGCCCCTTTGAAACAGGCCACTGTGGAGGCCTGGGCTCTAGTGGAATGGGCTTGTACTGTTCCCCATGGGGCTTGTTATATTTTTTGTAACAAAATGTGATGCAATTAGCCAACCAACTGGAAATGGTTTTCTTGGCAACTGGGGAACCTTCTCTCATAGAGGCAAAGGTGACAAACAATTGAGAAGTTCTTCTCAAGGTTTTGACACAGTTTATATAGTACCTCAGAATACGATGAACATCTAAGGTGTGTAGGAGATGTTCACTCAGATTAGAATGTTCCAGAAAATGAGCGGGCAATTCCATAGTCTGGTTTAATGTATGTTCTGAAACCACTTTCAGTAGAAAGGAAGGGTTGGTACGGAGAATCACCCTATCCTTGTGGAAGATTAAGTAAGGCTCTCTACACATCACAGCCTGCAGTTTGGACATATGCAGAACCAAAGTGACTGCCACTAGAAACACTGTCTTCCAAGAGAGGAAGCGGAGATCAGCGGTAGCCACTGGTTCAAAGGGCACAAGGGTGAGTTTCTCTAGTATGAAGTTCAAATCCCAAGGAGGAGGCACTTTATAGGAGGTTTGATATGAAGCATACCTCTTAAGAACATCTTGGCAAGATGATGTTGATACAGTAATTTGCCTTCATAGGGTTCATGGAAGGTTGAAATGTAGGCCAGATGAACCTGGATAGAGGAAAAGCTAAGACCCTTATTGGCAAGTGAAGCCAGGTACTCCAGTACTTAGGGTAAAGGACATGAAAATGGATTTATGGAAAGGGAAGTAGCCCATATGGAAAAGCGTTTCTGTTCAGCATTATATGTTTCCCTGGTTGATGGTTTCGTGAGGCCAAAAGAATGTTGGCCACAGGCGAGGAGACCTGAAGACATGCTAGGAAAGCATCCTCAGGAGCAAACGTGAAGGTGTGGAGCCTTCAGGTTGAGGTGAAGGAGGGTGCCCCACTCCTGAGTCAGGAGATCTGGTCTGATTGGCAACAGAATGGGGACCACCAGGGATAGCTGTTGGAATGGGAAACCACACCTGCCTGGGCTACAATGGGGCTCTGAGGATCATCATGGCTGGTTCAAGTTGTAGTTTCAGTAGAGTCTATTGCAGGAGTGGGATGGGGAAAGCATATAAAGTGTCCTGTCCATGGCTGGGACAGGGAATCAGTAGACAGTCCCTTCTGTTTGGGATAATGGAACAGTATTTGGGGAGACAGTAATTGTCTGGGGAAGCAAAAAGGACTAGGTGCGGATCCCCAGAAGCAGAAGATCATTTGAAGAATGGTCCACTTGTGAATGGGGACTGATGACTGAGAATGTCTGCCAGGGTATTGTGGCATCCTGGAAGATGGACAGCAGTGTGTGAGTTGTTGAAGTGTGGCTTCCTGCCAAACCTTCAGTGCCTCCCTGCAGAGAGCGTGAGATCTGGTGCCCCTTGTTTGCTCAGCTACAACACCACTGAGGTGTTGTCTGACTGCACAGTAAGGGTCGGAACAAAGGTGGGGTGAAAACCTGAAGGGCCAGGTGAACTGCCCTCATTTCCAAGAGATTTATGTGTGGTAAAATGATAAATTGGGGCCATTTGTCTTGAGCCACATAAGGTCTGAGGTGAAGACGGGCATACTGTATGCCACTCTGGGGATGGCAGCTGCCATGTGCCCCAGAAGATGTAAGAAACTTCTGGCTGTTATGAACTGCTGGGTTCGGGCATGCAAAGCCAGAGAGAGGAGTTTGTCTTGTCTGTTAACAGGGAGGCAATCCCTGACTGAAACCATGTCCAGAAGTGCTCCTATATACTGGAGTGACTGGGAAAGCTTCGGGTTGGACTTTGGCCAGTTGATGGTAATGTCCAGATTTTGGAATAGGGTAAGGGTGGCCTGGAGGGAGAGAAGCAGATCCTGTTTGGAATGTGGTTTTATCAGCCAATCGTCTAGGTATGGGAAGATGAAATGTCCATCTCTTCTCAGAACCACCTCCATTACAGCAAGGCACTTGGTAAAGACTCTTGGAGCCAATGAGAGCCCGATGGGAAGTGCTTGAAATTGGTAGTGGTGTCCTAGCAATTGAAAGCATAGGAACCGGTGGTGGACGGCGTGGATGTGTATGTGAAGGTACGCATCTTTCATGTCCAAGGCACATAACCAATCTCTCTTTTTTAACACCGGTAGTATGGATGTTAATGTGACCATCTGGAATCTTTTGTACTGATTGTGTAAATTCAGTTGTCCTAGGTTTAATATCGGTCTGAGGTCTCCTGTACATTTGGGGACCAGGAAAAAATGGGAGTAAAAGCCCGGATGTAACTCTGAAGGAGGAACAGGATCTACAGCTTTTTTGTGTAAAAGAGTCTGAAGCTCCTCTTGGTGAATAGGAACATGGTCAGTAGGATAATGGACCTAGCAGGCGTGCAGTGGAGGTGGAGATGTAAGTTCCAGTGTATGCCCCGTACATATGATTTGAAGTACCCACTCATCTGAAGTAATGGCTGTCCAGGCTTCCAGATGAAGGGTAAAATATTCACCTGCTTCTGAGGCCTGAAGAAGGAAATGAGGGCAAGCCCTAATGGATCACTGGGCAGGGGCTGGCCTGCACCACCTGGAGGTGAGGCGGTCCCTTTGAGGAAGGTGTGGTGGTTCTGGAGGAGGTGTTAGAGTGTCCGCAGGAGCCACTTCAATATGCCCCTCTAGTTTTGCCTTGCCTTTTTTCAAAATTTTTTGAATTGGACTGGTATGAGGACTGTGGGGTATGGTACATACCATGCACCATATGGAGAGTGCAGCCTGACACCTGGAGATCATCCAAGAGCATTTGGGTGCCTGGGCCAAAACGTTTAGCACCATTAAATGGGGCATTAACCAGTTTGTACTGAATATCTGGTTCTAGACCTGAAACACAGAGCTAGGCATGAGCGCAGAGGGTGATGCCTGTAGTAATTGCCCAGGTCGAGGTATTCATCACATCATATCCCAAGTGGAGGAGATGCCAGGAATGGAGTTTCCAGTGGATATCGTAGCCAGTAATTGGTCTTTCTCCTGTGATGGAGGGAGTTTATTGACTACTTCTAGAGCAGAGGACCAGAGGGTATGTTGGTATTTCACCATATGTCCCATATAGTTCAAAATTTTAGATTCAGTGTGCCCACCTGGAAGACTTTCTTTCCTAGGTAGTTTAGGCGACGGGATTCCTAATCTGGATGTAAGGAGCTCATGTGTTGGGGGTGTTTAGTATGATCATGAGAAGTGGCAATAACCACTGAATCAGCCTCGGGGTTAGAGGAGAAGAATGGGTGATCAGAGGGAGCCTGGTACAACCGATCTGTCTTCCGAGGAAGAGCCGGGACAGTGGAAGGATGATCCCAAGCTGCAAGTACCACATTTTGGTATGCTTGGATACGTGGGGGTACCACAACAGCCGGGTCTTCCAGCAGTTCAAGATAGTCTGCCATGTCCTTTCTCTGCTTATTATGTTCAGTGGTACAGAAACCCATCATTTTCTGTATCTGGACCATCATCTTGTCAAATGATGGGTCATCGAGGGGAGAGGCTGCTGCATGGCGGGTGGGTTCCTCATGTAGAGATGATATAGTGGAAAGAGAGGACGGAGGACAAGAGTCCCATTCTTGAATGTCAATATTCTCCAGATCCTCTGGTATGTCATCTGGGAACTTTAATTCCTCAGAGTAGTATTCTTCCTCATAATCTGAAGGGAAACCAGGTGAGGTACTGGGCTGCTCACCAAGAAAATGTTTTGGTGGGGGCGTGGGTGACTGGGAAAGGTGATCACCAGTATTAGGAGCCGGATGCTGTGAATGCCTTATGACCTTCAGAACCTGCTGCACACAGAATCCATGTCCATAGAAACAGTGGGGGGGCGGAGATTGGGGGGAGGGTTCTGTGAAACCAAGGGAATATTAGAGGAGAGAGGATGCGGAGCAGAAGCAGGACTGGAGACTGGATGAAACAATCTGGAGTCCCAGTCCAGTCAGGCTGGCCCCCGTGAACAAAAGCCCTTGACAGAGGAGGGCAGCAAAATAAATGAAATCCATGGTGTTCCCCAAAGCCCCATGGCCCGTCATCAATGGGGCTGAAACAGAGGAAGATTTCACATGTTTCAAAGCCATTAACATTGACGAGAGACGTGTCACCGTCGACGGGGCACCTATGGTATTAGTATATGGTTCTGTTGAAACAGCTGATAAGATGCTAGAAAACACCATCAATGAGAGGGAGTAAACTCCCGTTGACGAGGACGCAAGTTTAGATGGCACTGTCGATGAGAAGAGACCTGAAGTGGTCACTCGATCAAGCGCATAAAAAGAGGATGCAGTGGAGCATCCTTCTCATGTCTGTGCTTCTTGTGTGAAGCACCATGGGGATATTTGGTATGGGCCCTTGCTTCTTTAAGACACGCCTTTTGTTCCATAAGGTAAGTTTGATATCAAGCACTCATCATCGATGAGTTGCTTGGTTGAATTCCTGACAAAGTTCACAGGAAGATGAGTCTTGTGTGGGTCCCAAACAGTGGACACAGACTGAATGATTGTTGAAACAGTAAATTTTTCTACCGCAATGTCAGGAGCGAAATAAAGGTGAGTTGTTTGAAGATTCTTCTGACATCCATCGATGAAGGAGAAGGAACAGGAAAAAAGTTCCTGTTTGCTCAGTTTCTCATCGATGACTGCCTACACTTTGCACTAGCTGCTGTGTATGAGCTGAAGATGGCAGGAAAATGAACTGAGGATACTAGGGACCATCCACTCTTATATAGGAAGCAGGATGATGATGTCATCGGTGGGCAGCCACTGGTGAAAGACTGCTAGAAGAGCTGCTGTGCACCACAGTGGCCTCTGGTGACTACCAAAAGTATTACCTGCTGCAAGAGGCCATCCCATGGAAAATCTCTTTTCCATCTGGGAAACATCACCGGATCAAACAACTGGTCCCACCGGTGATCTTCCAGTGTTGGTCCACGCCTTGGCTACTGCAATGCCCTATACCTAGGGCTACGGGGCTGATATCCGCGACTGCAGCAAGTGCAGAATGCGGTAGCCAGATTGTTGACTGGCCTCTCAAGATCTTGCCATGTCACTCCTGTGCTCTGCGGTCTGTACTGGTTGCCTGTGCAATGGCGAATCACCTTCAAGGTTGGGTTACTGACCTATAAAGACATGGTCAGTGTCCTCGCCTGCTTGCAAGATCTCCTCTGTCCCTACCCCATCCACTCTCTCCACTCATCTGATGAGGGATTACTAGAGATTCCCAGGGTCCTACGTAAGACCTCTGGGGCCTATTCTTTCACTTTTGTGGCCCCTACCCTGTGGAATTCTCTACCTCATTGGATTAGAGAGTGCCTGACCATTGACAGCTTTAAAACCGCCTTGAAGATCCATTTATTCCAGCTAGCTTTTCCTGATTTTAGTGATAGCTAACGTTTGTGAATCTATTTCTGATTAAGTAGATGACAGTTAATTTTATTTATATGATCATTTTAATCTGTGATTTTATCTTATATACTATTGTATTGTGGATTTTATTCTTTTTTGTAAAGTGCTGTGATCTCTGGAATAACACTTAAAAATAAAGTGATTGAGTGATTGATGTTTACAGAATTGAGGAGGTCTATGTTTTCAATTTGCTTTTATTAATTGCAGCTCCAAGGTTACAGTTTAGCGATGTCGTAGAAGGAAGGGGAGAGCTAAAGGAGCAGCCCACATTCAAATAGGGGGACTGCAAGCACCCACTTTACAGATACTAAGGGATGCACAGCAGTTTAATGTGCATTAAAGCTGAAATCATGTTTTCCTAAAACAGCTTGCAGACCCAACCCCGGGCACCTCCTGTATCAGTAGACAGTGAAGGTTGTGTTTAAATTTTCCCCTAGAAGCACTCCCTTCCTTATTAACCAAGGGGCTACACATCACTTAGGCACCTACAGGTCCACTCAGTCAGTGGATCATGAAGTTTCTGTTCACTTTTCAGCAAGCACAAGCTACAGGCTGACAAAGGTAATCCCGGATCGTTCATTCCTTTCATTTTTCTTAAAATGGAGGACTGAGCAGTGGATAAAGGCCCTAAACTGTCAGTATGGGGCCCAGACATTAATAAAATGATAGCAACTCCCATATGGTGCAGAGGCTCTCACAATTCTGCCCTGCCATCACTAGTGGGGACAAAGAATTCAATCTTAGGGCTTGCTAAACAATTGCACTCACATGGGCTGACACTGAAATACTCCTGGAGCCATGATTCCTGCAACTGAATAACTTTATGTAGGAGTCTATCTCTGGGGCATCATACCAATTTCCATAGACACTGTGGGCTGAAAATAGCAAGCCCTGCAATAATAATGTGAAAGCGCACAGAAGGCCAGCGGCATCCTCGGATGCATAGGTAGAGGAATTACAAGCAGGAAACGCAAGGTAATTATCTCAATGTACAGGTCCTTGGTCAGACCAATCCTGGAATACTGCGTGCAGTTCTGGAGACCCCACCTAAAAAAGGACATTGATCACTTGGAAAGGGTACAAAGAAGAGCCACCAAGATGGTGCAGGGTCTTCATCAATAACAGTATGAAATGAGACTCAGTTAATTAAGCTTATGCTCTCTGGAGCAAAGAAGAAACATGAGGACATGATAGAAACATTCAAATACTTTATTTTATTTCTCGGATTACAGTACCTTTGAGCCAGAGACTCATTTACAAAGGTTCCACGTCAGGAATGAACAATTGTTACAACTAATGGACACTTGCAAAGCACAGTGACAATGTTGCTGAAAACAGTTATATACATAAGAACTTAACAAGTGTAAGAAATGGTTACAGTTGGTACAACCAAAAAGGTAAAAATAAAGAAGTGCCGTCAGTAGGATGAATTTGTCATTAACAAGGTAGTAGGTTGCAATACTGGCAGATGGGCACATAGCAACATTTGAAGATACAGCTGAGAAAAATACATAGGGTTACAGGTGGGTAACAGGATTAAATCTGAATATCAATGTAGTCAGAAATGAACTTAGTCTGTACTAGAGTGGAGAATGGGGGGATGGGGTGGCAAAACCTGAGGCAACAAAGGCGGAGCTGAATAAAAGCTAGGCAGCTGGTAGCAGGTGATAGGCTGAAAAAGTTAGTAAACAGGATGAGGAGTAGGTAACAGAAAGGGAGGGAAAGGAGGTAGTACCTAAAGGGAATCAACACAGCCCAGAAAGGCAACCTATTCCAAGAAAACAAAACTGCATGTACTAGGGGGCATAATCTATGACTCGTGGGAGGCAGATTTAGAACTAATACAAGGAAATGCTTTTTCACAGAAAGGGTGATAGAGCCATGGAACAATCTGCCCCCAGAGGTAGTGGCTTCAGAAACAGTACAGGAATTCAAGCTAGCATGGGACAGACAATGTGGGCACCTAAAAGGTTAATGAAACAGGTGGGGTTATAAATATTTGGGCAGACTAGATGGATCACATGGTCCCATCTGCTGGCTACTTCTTATGTTCTTATGTTCATAACCTCATGGATCTAGTACACAGGCAAAGCTACCCAGAATACCATAGTGCAATTTTCTGAGTAATCACAAAAGCAGCCTACCTCTGTGGTACTATTCTGATGCCTGTTTTGGTGGCCACCAAGGCGACCATGGGATGAGGATGTGCAGAACCTACAAAGCTCTAAACACACTGTGTTAGCAGCCAATAGCCCTCTTAACTATGATTCCTCACTGCATAAAGGATATGGCTTCACTGCAGTGGTTATTTTACAAGACTATGGGTGTGTTTTCAGTGCTGCTGGCTCATCGGCTTATAAAACAGTTTCATGGCCTCAGTATACCATTCTTTTCATGAGGTTTGTAAACCCCCAAAAGGACTCCCATTCCGGTTCTTTGCCCTCAGTCAGGATAACACAGGAATCCTGATGGTAATTATAATGGGTATAGATATAAGACAGTAGTCCCTGAATACAAAGGTGGGGACCTTCATGGACACCTCAGTATATACCAGTAAGGAAGGCTTTATATCCTTACATGATAAGGGACTGGTGGGAACACAGAGGCAGTGGACATGCTGCCACCACCATAAGAAGACCCCATTTATCTAATATTGTTATTACCATACTCAACTATAACACTACTGAGAAGCAAAGGTCCTATATTCAAATAGTAATACAGCCTCCCTAATACTCCTAGGTAGGGCTTAGGTGAATTTACTCACTCAGCCCATTTCTCTAATTATAATTACTGGTGACCCCATTTATCAAATGGATTTTGGTACCTTTCAAATGCCGTAATAACCCGAAATCAGGTTATTACGGCATTTCTTAAAACTTAATCTCGCCATCACTGTCACTCATTTGTAGCACGCCATGTTATTGGCCCTTACTGTCAATGGGCGGGCCAAACAGCTCAAAAAACATGGCGGCTACTATGTCCCACTAGCAACGACCAGATAACCTCCAAGCGAGATAACCAGCTGCAGTGAGCTATTATTTTCTTTTGTAATTATCTGGTTAATCCTGCCTTTTGAGGCAAACCATAAAAATGTATCCGGTTGATCCTGCCGTTGTTGCATTTCGGTCTGGCTTCTGTTCGACCCAGCATGGTCTTGAAGGAGACTGTTTCTCAGATCAGCAGCAATAGCATTTTTGTACCAAAACAAAACAAAAAAAACAGAAAACATCTTGCTATTTCAGTGTGTGTGTGTGTGAGAAGACAGAGGGGGTGTGTGTGTGTGTGTGTGTGTGTGTGTGTGTGTGTAGAGAGAGACAGTGTGTGTGTGTGTGTGTGTGACTGAGGGAAGAAATGACACTGACTTTGTGAGAAACAGTCCCCAGCAGCAACTATTTGGACCAGCAATTATAAAAAATAAAGTCTAGGCAGTGGTGTGTTCATGATGTTTTTTTACACACCCTCGGTGGTTGATGAGCTCATAAACCTCTCGAGCTTCACTCTCGAGGTTTATGGCACATCACTCACCTCGGGTGTGTAAAAAAACATCATAATACTCCACTGCCTAGCCATTATTCTCTATGTATTAACATGGTTACTGATTAATGCGAGGTACCTCACCTCTGCATAACCAGATCCTATGCATGATAATACTCCTGCTTGTTGTTAATATGTTGTTCTATAGTCATGGTTTATGATGTTACAATATTTAGTGTACCTACAAGAGTTCAGCAATACTGGGCATTACAAATGCTTGGTAGAAAGAATTACACCTTACGTTGGAGGCACGGGGGGAAAGGATCTATTATGGACTATGATCTATTTATTTTTATTTATTTATTTATAACTAGGATTATAATACCTTTGAACCAGAGGTTCTTTTACAAAGGTTTGGTGTCAAGAACAAACAGTGCAGGGAATGCCACACAGGATGTTATAAATGAACATAAGTGATGACATGAGTGGTATCAAGTACAACAAAGGTGCATATAATATAACAATTTACAACTCATCACAAGTGAGGATAAACAAAAGATTGTGGAGGGTTACATTAAGGAGTGCAGGCAAAAGTAAGTTAAAGTAGAAAGCAAGGTTAACAAAAATGAACATAAGTGATAACACGAGTGATACCAAGTACAACAAAGGTACATGCTTATACAGCTATTTACAATTCATCACAAGTGAGGATAAGCAAGAGCTCAAGGAAGATGACATTAAGGAGGGCAGGCAAAAATAAGTCAAAGTAGAAAGCAAGGTAGAAACCAGCAGGGAAGAGGGAGCAGCCAAAAGCGGCTTTGTCTAACAGGGGCAAATATGAGAGGAAGGTGAGAGAGAAAAGGGGGGTGGGGCTGGAGCAGAGGGAGAGAATGATAGAAGAAACAGAATTGAAAGATGGGGTGAGGCAGTCAAAGGTGACTTTGTCCTGATGGTGTAGGTGTTAAGGGGTAGGGGGATGTAGAAAAGGGGAGGAGGGATAGGTGCTTGGGACAGAGGCCCTAGCCTGAAAATGTGAGGGGGTTGTCACAGGGGGTAAAAGCAAGCACAGAGCAGGGTCCATAGGATAGGGAGCATCCTACTCGGTCATTTTCTAAGGTATGGGTTACTACTTGGCCTGCTATCCTACTTCAAATTATAAAATGGGCATCCAAAATAAAGAAGTCCCATTTGTCAAAACATATCATGTGACCGTGCATGAAAACTGTTCCATGCACAGTCATCCTGGTCCTAAACTACATCACACAATTAGCTAATCAGTCCTCCTACAACCCAAACTATCTTCCCTCAGTCCCCCTACAACCAGAACTGATCTTTCATCACAAACATGGCTGCTACCTTTACACTGTAAAAAACCTTCAACTGTGCCCTAAAAATTAAACTACCTTAAATAAAAAATAAACAAATTAATTAAATGTTGTTTCCCTGATCATCACACTTTCCTTACACAGATACTGCAAACAAATTAGAGATATTAGGTATTGTTTATAGTTTTCATTACAACTGTTTCTTTGCTGATAATGAAAAATCCCCCTTCTATCTTTACCTGCTCATCAGGGAAATCTCTTCTGCTAACCCTGACAGTGAGATAATTGGATCTCTAGCTGTAGAAGAGGCCTTTGTTGTGTGTGTGCGTGTGTACAGTATGTTAGGAGAGGAACATTCTTCCAGTGGAACTGAGCAGAAGTTTGAATCCATGTATTCCATGGTAAACATTCCATGATAAACATTCCATATCTTGAATCTTGATGCCAGCAAAAGACAAACTTTGTTCAGCAGTAATACATTGACATCATCAATGACATCATTGCAGTGGGCAGAAGGACTATTTTATCATAAATGCACACAAGTAAATCTATTGTTTCTACATATAAACATGCTTTTCCCAACTGTAAAAGTTTAAAAGGATCCCAATAAGACAGTCCTGGGGTGTGCATGGAACAGATTTTACTGCACTTCCAGGGGCTGAAGGCATTCAGCCTGTGGTCTCGTGCCTCACCACACCCCTGGACGTTCGGTAAATCTGTTCCATGCACACCCCATCATGTCTTATTGCTTTCATATAGGACTCAGTACATTTTCTTCAAATCATTTAAATGGCAGATTTAAGGTGCCGTAGTTGGAACGTGCAGGGATTAAACTCCCCAATCAAATGCAAGTAAGTGTTGACCCACCTTGAAAAACGTATAACTCAGTTAGCCTTTTACAAGAAACTAAACTTACTGACCTAGAATCATAAAGACTAGTTTGGGAGGTACCAGGTCAATATGTCAAAGGCATAACCACATGCAATAAACCAAGCAGTTAAAACAGCTAAAGGAATGATAGCTACAGGGACAGCGAGTGCAGGTAAAGTACCACTATCCCTGTAGCTATATTGCCATGGGGGAGGTGAAAGGCTCTGGCTGACAGTGAGCTGACTGAGCAGCTGTCATGGCTAGTGGGTAGAGCCACAGGCAGTGGAGGGTGGTAGAGTGGTGACAGACTGAGGTTCGATTCCGGTCTTGGGGGATTTTTTTTTATGTTTTTCTCCCCCTGAGTTTTCACCCTTTCCCTGAGTTTAGTCTCCTCCTACAGTTAGATAATTAGAGATGGGGGGCTCAGAAGGGCACAGACCCTCATATGGAGGGGTGAGGGATGCGGAGCCCCCCACAAACATGTAATTTATGTGTTTTTGTTCATGGATGGTAGCCCTCACTGTTTTGCTCAGTGCTACCTCCATTTTCATCAATATGCCTGCACAGTTATTTACTGCACTGTTCTTTTCCATGGCATATTGACCCTGTGCCACTCAGGATTGGGTAGGTCAGGAAGTCCACAGCATTGCTCAGGCCAAGAAGCATGGAGTCTCGATCCTGCTACATAAAAATTTTATGTGGATCCTTCAAAAGACTGCTCAAGATAAAGAAGGCTGCTGTATTTTGGTTCAGTTTCAGAAACCTCAGGAACCTCTAATAGTGGGCAAGCTATATGCCCAAAACACAGATTCACCCAAATGCTTCCATTCATTGGCTGCTCAAGGGACTAGCTTTACTAATAATAACATTCCTTTGTTACTAGGGGGAGATACTTATAATCTTGTATTAGATCCCAAGATAGACAGAAGTCTGGGCAAACCAGAACCCCATGTTAGAGCTGTAAGTGCAGTTAAGTTATGGATGTCAGATCACACCCTAGCAGATGTCTGGAGAATCAAAATCCCAAATCCGAGTCAGATACTACACCTGTCACTCCCCAAAACATGGGACATGCAGTAGAATAGACATGTGTCTCATTTCCTAACAACTAACACCCATGATAGTGTCAGTCATAATTAACCCTTTGGTCATTTCAGATCATGCTCCACTATAACTAGATATCTTATTTGACTCCATGACCCATAAATCCCCAAAATGGTGAATAGATCCTCTACTAATGTTAGATCCTCACTTCAAACCTTGGTTTCAAGCCACTGCAGAAGAATATTAGAAGCTAAATGACAAAGGGGATACTACTACTACAGCCACACTGTGGGTGGCATTTAAAGCCTCAATAAGGGGTCACATTATCTCATGCTCCCTCACTGGTGCAGAAAAGACAAAAGCTTGCAGACTTAGAGGTTCAGCTTCAACTTAAAGAGATGAGCTTCAAAGCCAATTCTAAAGCTCTCCTCAATCCCTTTATACATGGAAATTCTGAAAATCAGACACAACATTAATACCCTTACAGACAGGAAAGCCAAATTAGCATTACTGCAGCTTAAACATCAATACTGGGAGAGAAGAGAATAGTGTGGAAAACTATTGGCATACTGCCTTGGAAAAGAACAGGCCAAAAGACACATTAAGGCCCTACATGGTGTGGCAGGAAAAATCTGTTTCCCCGAATGCAAAATAAACACCGCTATGAAAGACTTTTATGCCCAGCCATACTCCTCAGTGACTATTCCTGATCCCTGCAATCTCTCAACCTTTCTTTCCTAACTCCACCTTCCAAAAATCACCCCCACTCAAGCACTAAGCTTCAATCAACCATTCACCTCAGCAGAAATCCTGAATGCTATTCTTTCCCTAAATCTTAAAAACCACAAGGTGGAGATGGACTACCCACTAAATGTTATCAGTGTCTGTGGCTCAGTAGGTAGCACACTCACCTCTGAGGCTGGGAGATCAGATGGCTGTGGGTTCAGTTCCCATGTCTGACACTTAGGTTAATATCCCAGTACTGACACTGTAGTGCAGCATGAGAGGGGTGCTGCACTTCTGAGGTGCCGTCTTTCAGATGAGACATTAAACCAAGGTCCCATCTGCCTGGATTGGTGGTAGTTCAGGTGGATGTTAAAGATCCCATGGCACTTATCGAAAAAAGTAGGGGAATTTCCCGGGTGTCCTGGCCAAATTTCCCTCATTCACTCAAAATACTACCAACAGCTTAATCTGGTTCAAGGTCAGTTGGCATTCATCTGTATCCCCCTCCCCCGGGTCATGCCTGAAAATAGGCAGAATTTGTCTAGTGCACTTACCCTGTCAACAAAATATAAATAAATAAATAAATCCTTATCCCTCTGGTATCCCTGATCCTCCAGATGCTATATGCCAAAATGCAATGGCAGGGATCCTTCCCTCGACCCACCATGAGCACAGCAACAATAACCGTTCTCCCAAATCAGAGAAAGACCCAACTTACCCAGCGAGTTATAAACCTGTTTCCTAATAACAGTAGACAGCAAGATGTATGCCAAAGTCCTTGCCTCTAGGCTAGAAACCCTTCTGCCAGAATTAATCCACCCTTCTCAAGTGTGATTTGTCAGCGTCAATTCAGTTCGGACCACCTCCACACATTGCTGGATTTAATGCAGGTAGCCAAGGTATCTCCACTCCAGCCACAGCTATAGCCATACATTTTGAAAAGGCATTTGACTCGGTGGAGTGGGAGTACCTGTATGCAATACAACAGATGGGTTTTGAAGAATCTTTTATTGCAGCGTTAAAGGCTACGTATTCGAACCTAATGCTCAGGTCCTCACAAAGAATACCTCAGCTACCCCATTTGTACTAGAATGAGGTACTAGGCAGGGATGTTCCCTATCCCGCCTCCTGTTTGTACTGGCCATAGAGCCATTAGCAGTGGCAAATCATCAGCACCAAGCTATTACCGGATATCAGTGGGGTGGAACACAAGACAAAACACTAATGTATGCAGACAACCTCCTGGTCCTCCCTCAATAATGCCCATAACTCCATAAAACCCTAATTTATCTTATTGAAGAATTCACCAGATTTTCAGGTCTGAAGATTAACCAAGCAAAACAGAGGTGTTACCAATAAATGAACAATGCTCACAGGCTGAATTTACTAATCTAAAGTTAAGATGGACCCAAGACTTTATAACGTATCTAGTAATAAAAAATCCCCTCAGGACAAAAGAATAGTAGAACTCAATTTTGGGCCACTTCACCAAACTTAAAACAGATTTAGACAGATAGAAACCCTTACAGTCATCCATAGTTGGTAAAACTGAAACTCTCAAAATGATTATAGCCACAAATTACTCTATTAAATTGCTCACCCAATGGCTTTCTCTGAAAACTGGTTCTTTCGCATGGACAAACTTCTGGCAGTTACCTCTGGGAAGGCAAACCACCTAGGTTCAGCAGGAATAAACTAAGATCACATTGGAAAAGGGGGCTGGGGCTTACCTTGGTTTAAGGGATATTTCTGGGCATATAGAATAGCTCAAACTCTTAGATGGTTTCCAGATCCTGGCATTACTTGCACATTATGGATGGAGAAAGAAACTCACCTCTTAGGAGGCCATGTTTCCACTATATGCCTTTATAACAGACATAAGTTACCAGCATATGCCTCCTACTACTGCTCCCTTGAGATTTATTTGACTCTAAGTAGGTAAATGGCTCAAAACCAATCTATCCCACCTACTATATACTCCCCTGTGGGACAATCAAAATATAAAAGTAGGGTGTGAACCTTTAACCTGGATAACATGGAAACAAAAGGGCATCTTAATCGTAAATTATATATTATTACCCAACTCAGCTACACTAGATTCTTTCCAAGGGCTCCAGACAAGATATGGCTTGCACACATCTGAATTTTGGAAATACTTTCAACTGAGAAGTGCAATAACCAACCTTGTCCAGAATCTTCAAAAGGGGCAAACCTCCTTAACACCTTGTCTCATTCTGAAGCGGTTAGCCAACAGAAACGGTAAAGCAGGATCCATCTATCATCTAATCAGAGATAGTATCCTGAATCAGACAATGCTGGCACAGAAAAAATGGGAGTCAGCTATTGGGTGCCAGATATCTGAAGAAGAATGACAGGCCTGTTGGAAGGAAGCATATATACACTGGACAGACATACCTGCAGTAGACTGGTACAGAATAGTCTTACACTGGTGTATAGAACACCAGCAGTTTTACATTCAGCCCATTTAATACCAGCTTACATGTGCTGGAGATGAAAGCAACCTAAGGAGTGATCTATATCATATACTATGGTCATGTCCATGGATAACACCCTCCTGGTCGCAGATCCAAGATATGCTACAGCAAATGCTGCAAGCACATATTCCATTCTGTTAGATTCTAAAGTAGCAGTTCCCTATCTAAGTAGAAGTCAGTTGAATGTAGTAATCCTATCCAGTATGGAAGTAAAGAGACTCCTGGTATACAGATGGCATTCAGCAAACAACCCCACCAAAAGTGAATTTTAAGAAAGTATGACTCAATTGGCACAATATGAAAGAAAGTCACACATTTCCATGAATACTAAACAGAAATATGATAAAATATGGGCCCCTTCTTAAATTTTCTTCACACTACCAACTCTAGGTGAGCTCTGGCCAACCAGGCATCTACACCTTCTCCCAGAACAGGCACTAGATAAGGCAGTTAAAAATAAGGGAGGATGGTTTACCTCAAGCCACAAGGAGACTGTACCCCTCCTTTTCTCCTCTCCCTGTGATCTCTGATAAGTTAAGATGTGACTATCCCAGGTGGGTTCTGGTCTGGTCCAGAATCTGCTATGCTTTGATCCACTTACTATGGTACACTGAGCTGTAAATAGTTCTCCTACATCTAAAAACAGCTGTTATATGATTTTAATGTCTCCGTATGTATCACATGAAGTCTAGCTATCATAGAAGCTAGTTAATATGTAGCACTTAAAACTGAGTAACTTATTCTGTCAGAGATATTGAAGAAGACTCAAATATATATGTTATAGACTTAATGATTTAACAAATGTACAGTAACTACCCTCCTCTGATATACAGTGCCAGAAAATGCAGATTATGTGCATATATAATTAATAAAAGCATAATAACGCAGAGAACATAAACAACAAGGAAGTATTGATTATGGGGGACTTTAACACACCAGGAATCAACTCAGAAAAGGAACAGTTTCTACTCACCAGGACAGTTATTTATGGATGCATGTGTTGAAAACAGACTTTTCCAGAAAGTGGATAGGCCAACGAGAAACAATGCAGTACTAGATCTACAGTAGTTCTAACTGATAGGGAGAGGGTCAGAATACAGCCATACTAGAACCCCTTATAAACTGTGACCCCAGTATAGTACAATTCAATTTTAACTCAGCTCCTATAACTCTTCAGGGCTGTACAGTTATTAAAAACTATGGGAAGACAGACTTTAATGCAATAAGGGTAAAATTAAATGAATGGAACTGGGACGATAACACTTCATCAGTAGACCAACTATGGAATAAAATAAAACCAAAGATATTAGACCTAAAGGAGACTTGTATACAAAATAAGACAATATACAACAAGAAGGGTAAGGTACCAATGTGGTACATAGACAGTGTTAGATATCAATAAAAGAAAAAGAAACAAGCTTTTAGAGTATGATGAGGGATAATACAAGCTATAACAGAGACAAATACAAACAGCAGTTGAAGAACAGTAAGTATAAGATTAGACAGTCTAAAAGTAAGGCAGAATTTAGACTGGCCCATACTAAAGATAATTGTAAGTCATTCTACTAATATGTAAATGACAAGACTATAGACAGATCAATAGGGCCTATCAAACTAGGGAATACAGAATGCGTCAGTCCAGAATTAATGGCAGCTGAATTTAATAAATATTTCTGTTCAGTCTATGCTGAGGATAAAAACAAGAATCAGACCAACCGAGATTGAGGCAATAGGCTCACAGAGCAGAATAGGGGAAACTACATAACAATTATGGAGCAGGAAGTAGCATCAGTAATAAACAACATTGACGCCACAAAATCAGCTGGCCCAAACAAATTACACCACAGGCTCCTTAAGGAGGTCGGCCCATGATTAGTGAAACCCTTATTAACACTATTCAACCAATCACTGGAAACTGGGGACATACCAAGTGATTGGAGGACAGCAATTGTCATCCCGGATCTATGACACCAGCATGACAAAAATTATGTCGACCGACGTTACAGTGACACCTTTATGTCGACCGCATTTGCAGTCAGCATAAAGGTGGTCACTGTCTCCCATGTTTTCTTCAGGGGGCTTCACCCCCCCCAAACCTCTCAAGCAGGTGGCTGTTCCCCCAGCACCCCCAATTAAACTAATCAACTCTGAGTTGGAGCTTATTAAGGGAGGGGGTGCAAGACCCCCAGAAAGCAGTGCCAGGGTCCAGTGCCGACACTACAGCGACCTGGCGCTATTGTCACTGTAGTGTCAGTTGCTGTTGACTTGTCGCTGTGGAGGGGTGTATACCAGTCATCCTCATATTTAAGAAGGGTGACAAAACAGAGATGTCTAATTACAGACCTATTAGTCTGACTGCCATAATCAGAAAGATGCTTGACATGCTAATTGAGGAAAGGATTGAAAAAAAAATTATATAATGTAGATCACAGAGATAACACCCAGCATGATTTCTGGAAACATAGGCCCTGTACAACCAACACTTTAGTCTTTACGAGAAAGTTAGTAATCTTTTTTTTTGTATAATATTTTTATTAAAATTATTCATGTGTGACATAGATAGGCATGTTTGTTACACAGTACAGATATATTTCAGTGATGTTACAATTCATTTCATGACAAGTTATCTACAGAAAAGATGAATATTTATATTAATTTCTCAAAATTCTGTTCCTTGCCTTTCAGTTTACACAACAGTTTGTCATACCGAAATGTTTTCTATAGCTCATGGTCACCCATAGAATAAAACAAAGAACAAGTACCATTTGGACAATTTAGTATTTCTACTATGGCAGTGTAAAAGTTTCTTTTCTTTACTAAAAGAAAAAAAAAAGCCAAAGAGTGAAAATAGAAGAATTTAAGTACAAGCTGAATTATATAACTATGTTAAGTTAGATCAAATTGAATTGAAATTGGCTGTGCTCTTTGTTATCTAAAGGCAACTGAGAGTTCAATAGTTATGCAGTGGCTGTAGACAGGAGGTGTAATAAAGGATTTTATGCTTTCTGATTATTGTCTTCTGTATGGTTAATATTCTCAAATTAAATGTCCTTCCTACAGAACACCTATCTCACCAGTGGAAAGTGTGCACAGAAATCCGCCCCCCCCCCCATGTATCTAAGAAAGTCTCTTCCTTTGCAATGAGGGCATATGTCAGCCATTCAGTCGAGAGGGTCTTAATGGCTAAGTTTTTCATTGGGACAACACTGTGTGTGGTTTGTTATCCACATGTTTTGTATTCCCTGTCTAGCATTGACCAGAAGGATTCTGATCCATATGGGATATAGACTCCATTCTTTCTCCTCCTGAGTAGAGACCCTGACAGTAGGGAGTATGAGGAGAATTTCACTGTTTCCCTCCCCATTTTAATAAGTTCTCAAGATGTCCTTCCAATATTGTTGAATTCCTGGGCAGTCCCAGTAATAGTGGATAACCATGATTCTGGCTTCTCCACATTTCCCACAGTGGGGGAGATCCTGGGCAGAAGCTATACATGACACCGGGGGTAATACAGTCTGTGTAAGAGCTTGTATTGTAGCTCTTTAAATTTGTTGTATAGGAGTAAGCCTGTGTGGAGTGCCAAGGATCATCTCCCAGTTCTTTTGAGATCTCAAGCTGTAGGTCTCGTTCCCACTTTTGTTTAATCTTCTGTGTTTCTCCTTGAAAGTAGGACCTATCAAATTTTGCCACCCACCCGATAAGTCCTTTTTCATTGTCCCTTGCTCCCAGAATTATTCACTCAGTTTCCCACATAGAGGGTTCCTGATCTATTGTTCTACCTAGCTTTTTCCAGTAATTCCTTATTTGAAAATATCTGAACATGTGGGATGAAGGGACATCTAAGGCATTCTGGATGGTTTGAAAAGTGCATAGCTCCCCTCTCTCTCTGTTAAGTCTCCTATACATCAGATCCCTTTCTTCTGCCACTCCTTAAACCCCTCATCTTCTAAACTTGTTAAGAAGGCTGGGTTGTTGGCTATTGGAAAATGGAGAGTATTGACATGACTTCTGTTTTGTCGTTTTTTCATCTCTCTCATGCTTCCAACCTGGCCACTACCAATGGCTTGGGGTTTACAAGAGCTTATAAGCTCTTAGCCCATTCTCTCCCAAATAAGCCAAGATTCTCCTGGGCTATCTTTTTTCTTCTAAGTCTAGCCAGTTTGCTGCTTCACCTCTATTAATCCAGTTGTGGATATATCAGAATTGTGTGGCCAGATAGTATCCTTTAATGTCCAGAAAATGTAACCCCCCCCTTCATGTTATCAGCCTTTAATCTTATTTATTTATTTTGCTAGACTAATCCTTGGCCTCTTGCCCTGCCATATGAAGTCTGTAAATCCCCACTCCAATTGTTTTAAGTCTTTCTTATTTCATCCACAGGGTAACATTTGTGTTACGTATAAAATTCTTGGTAGCACATTTATTTTTAGGAGATTAATCCTACCTATCCATGAGATGGGCAGGGCTCTCCACCTGTGTAGGTCTTTAAAGATCATTTCTGTAATGGGTATATAGTTCAATTTATACAGCCCTTGTAAGTCTCTGCCCACCTTTATTCCCAGGTAAGTGAAGGCATCCTTCACAGTTCTTAAGCCCCATGAATTCTCCTCTCCTCCCTTATTTGTCTTTAAGTACATTATTTCTGATTTATTAATTTTGTTTCATCATTTAACACTTTTTCCACCTGCAGCGGAGCTGACCCTCGCAATCTCTGGCGCCACCTGCACCCCCGACCCGGTCGTGTGCTCGGGCCATGTGAACACACAGAACCAGGGATGGGCCAACATCATGCCGCTGCACTCCTGACAGGCGCCTCTGGTCCGAGATGCGGGCACAGCCATGAGCAACTGAGATCACCCCCAATTTTCCACCATAGCTTTTTCCCCTTCAGAGCGTGGACGTGCAATGGCGTCAAGGCACAACATGCCGACATCTGCGCGCTCAGCCCCATACTGTCACCGCTCTAGTAGTGCCCCGATTGTCACCAGGGCCACTACCAAAGCAATGAAAACCTGGATCCCTCCCAGAATAGGAGAACAGTCCTCCAGATGCTCGATCCTATCCTCCCTGCCAACCCCTGATGACCCGGGCTCGTGTCTGAACTCAGTTCGCCAGCGTGGCGCGAGGTGTGGCGTCCAGCGTCTCAACCCTCAGCACCACTGGACCAACCTGATTTATTAATATTAAGCTTGTAGCTAGAGAATTTGGCAAAAACCTCTGTAGTTTCCAGTATAGGGGGAATCAATTGCTCAGGATGTGTCACTGACAGGAGGATGTCGTCAGCTTATAAAGTAATGACATGCTTCCTGCCTGCTCCTCCTGGTATTCTGCTAATCCTGGGGTCCTCCCTAATTTTGATAGTCAATGGTTCTATGGCCCTTGCAAAGCACAGGGGGGAGAGAGGGCAACCCTGTCGCGTCCCCCTTTCTAGAGTGACCGCCTCAGACACAGACCCATTAATAAGGATTCTGACAGTGGGTGTTCTATAAAAGGCCCCTACTAGCTGGATAAATTTCTCCCCCACCCCAAATTTAGCTAATATATTTATCAAGTATTCCCATTCAATCCTGTCAAAGGCCTTTTCGGCATCCATTGACATAATACATGTTTGGTCTTTTGCTTTAGATCCCCAGTGAATAATATTCAGCAGTCATCTGATGTTGTGCTAGGACATTCTGCCCTGTATGAAGCCTCTTTGATCTGTGTGTATAATGGAGGGTAAGATGTCCTCTAGTCGAAATGCTAGTACCTTTGTCATGATCTTACAAACATAATTTAATTAAGAAATAGGTTGGTATGAGGCACACTCTGTGTCATTCTTGTTTGGTTTGGGGATAACGCAGATATTGGCTTCACAGCAAGTTCTAGGTAGCCCTCTCTCCCCCCTCGCCTGCTCCAGCACATCTCTAAGAGGAGTAGTCACCTCCTTTTGGAGCTGTTTATAAAATTCACTCCCAAACCCATCTGGTCCCGCTGATTTGCTTTGCCCCTCTTAAGCGTCCCAATTGCTCACATCACCTCCTCAATTGTAACTTTGCTCCCCAGTCTAGCTCTCTGGTGTTCATTCAGCTGAGGTAGGGGTAGTCCCTCCATAAATCTATCCAGGGCTTCTTTTGTGCCCTTACATTTGGCTTTATATAATGCCTCATAAAATTGATTAAAGCATGCCTTTATGCCTCTCTCCTTGTGTATCAGGGTTCCTGTTCTATCCCTAATGGCTACTATTTGTTTTATGGTTCTGCCTCCCTTCATTAATTTCACCAACAAGGGGCCAGGTTTGTTCTCCCACTCGTATATTCTCTGTTGTACAAAGAATAATTTCTCCCTAGCTTCCTCTGTCACATTTAAGTTTAGGGCTTCTCTTACAGTATGCAATTCTTTTTCCCATCTGTGCTACCAGCTTTTCTAATTCCTTAACCCTCTCTTCTGATTCCTGCTGTTTCTTTTTTTGGTCCCGTTTGATTCTTGCCGTATAGCCTATTTTGACCCCCCGCATAAAAGCTTTACTGGCTTCCCAGTACTTGCCCACTGATTCAACCAATCCCTTGTTCGTGGTTTCAAATTCCTTCCACTGTGTTTGGAGGAATGGCTTAAATTCTTGTTTGGCCAGTAGATAAGTCGGAAATCACCACGTTCCCCTTCCCACCCTCCCCTGTGTGGACCAGGTCTACATCCATTTGAACCATAGCAGGATCTGATAAAATAATCAGACTACGGGTCACCTTCTTTACCTTAGGGTATAGGCCACTGGTCACAAATTTGTAGTCCAATCTGGACCACGTACCATGAGGGTTCAAGAGAAACATGTACTCTGAAGTACCGGAATTTGCCACCCTCCAAGCATCGACTAGGTCAAGATCCGCAAGGCCCTGTTGCCATTGTTTTACCGAGGTAGTGTCCCTAATCCTTATGCCTGAGTAGTCCAGTTTTGGGTCTATGCTCAATTAAAATCCCCTGCAAGGGTCAAATTAGAGAATTGTTCCTTGATCATCAAGTCCAGCATCATTTGGTAGAACTCTGGATCAAGTACTGCCAGTGCATAAACATTTCCTAATGTGATCTCCCTAACCCTGTATTTTTCCCACTACGAAAACATAGCGTCCTTCCAATGGGTCTCTGACCATGCAAATGTGCTCAAAAAGAAGGCTTTTATGCAGAAGAATAACCACTCCTCTCTTATGGGAGCTGTATGAGGATGCATGGCAGGCCCCAACCCACCCTCTGACCAATTTTCTATGTTCCTTATGTGTCAAATGCATTTCTTATAACATGGCTATGATCCCATTCTTTCTTTTAAGTGCTATCAAAATCTTAGCAGGTGAGGTAAAATCCCTTACATTCCATGAAATGATGCTACAGTCTTTGGGCCTAGCCATGGTCTCTCCCAGCGGTCATCCTGTATTGCCACATATACCCATGTTGGGCTAATTCAAACCTCCTCTCTCCTCTTAACTCTATGTATTGTTTAAAGCACAGCCCTGCAAAGTACAAAAAGGATACTGAAAAACTTGATTAACATCCATAAACAGTAACTATTCTGGGCGAACATCAAGCCCAGTCATAACAAATTAAAAAGTAAAACTGTGTATATATCCAGTTTTCCAGATTAAAGTAATTTAGTATACTGAAATTCGTATGTCAGAATCCTCAACACCCCCCTCTCTCCACATCCTCTTTCTTAGTCCCGTTACATTTCCATTGCATTTGTGTTCTAAATCATCTTTCCCCAATATCCTTATTTCTTTTTTCCTCTGTTTTGCCCCCCCCCCAGTCTGCCATCTCCCCTCCCCTTCACTGCTTTAAATCATCAGATTGCAATTACTCAAGGTAGGACAATTTGTCCAGGAGCATCTACTTCCATTCCCAAGAGGCTTATAAGACTTTCAGCCCCCATTCATGGGAGTAACCATGGCCCAGCATTTGGTCCGTCTGCATAATCAATCTGCCCCCCCCCACCATTTAAGTAATATAGTAACAGAAATATCAAGTATCCCCCAAATCAGCAGTCTCCAGGGTTTGTGTTTGAATGTTGAGGCATATAGCCCCTGCACCAGCTTGGGAGAAAGCCACAAGGTTAGATTCATGGTATCTGGTGCTTGCATAATTTTGGCACACTGTAACTTCCTTGTTGAGCCCTGTGATTTCCAATTTATATCCCCTGCACAAGATTAGGTTCCCCTTCGTGTACTATTACTGTCCATAATTCTGGTTTCATTACTACAAGCATGGGAGAGGGTTCCCCCCTTCGAATGTCAGATTGAACAGTTTCCCCCAGCGAGCCAGGGTAGGTTCAGAGAAACATAGGTGGACTAGTAATAGAACCAGGAACACAGTTCAATTCAGCTCACCCCTTCTTGTTTTTTTTTGTCCCAGTCTTTAATAAAGTTGTTCAACTTCTCCAGTTAACAAAAGGAGAAGGTAGCTCCTTCCCATTTCACCTTTACTACCGCAGGGTATGTCATGAAGAATTACATTTCTCTTTCCCTCAGGTGGTCCACATATGGATTAAATTGCTGCCTCTTTTTTTTGAATGCGTGAAGAGATATCCTGGTGGATGGTAAGTCGATGTCCCTCATATTTTAAATCCTTGAGATTCTGGTACGCTGCTAAGATAGCCTACCTGTCAGGGTAATGATGAAGCTGAAAAATAACTTGTCTGGGCAGTTGGTCTCCTGGTGGCCTCGGGGCCAGCGCTCTGTGGGCCCATTCTACTTTCAGATCTTTCAGCTTATTTTGCATCTTGAGCAGGTTAGGAAGTAGAATTGTGCAGAACTCCATTAAATTACCCTTCTCAGCCCCCTCTGGTAGGCCTCTGATCTGAAGATTATTTAATCGACTATAATTTTCTTGGTAGTCTAGTGCCTCTCGCAGCTCCTCCAGTTCTTGCTCCATTTTTGCAAGTTTTTCAGGTAATAGCCTAGAGGTGTCCTCTAAATCTGATATACGCTGCTCTGCCTAGGATAGTCTCCTGGAATATTGCTTGAGCTCGGTGGTGAGCCCCGCCAGTGATTTATCCAAGTTGTCTCAGCGTAGTTGTAAGTCTGCCACTACTTGCTCAGAAATGGCCTTACTGATCACCACTATTTCGGACACCGAGAAGGAGATTGGGCCCAGGCCAGGTGACGGATTCTGTGGGGGGGTTTTCCATTGGTTTTTAGCCCCTTGCCTCAATGTTTTCTCTGGTGTCAGGTACTCATCCATATTAGCATTCGTTTATGAGCTGTTTTATGGTGTTAGATATTATTTGTAGTTTGCAGAAATAAGAATTTTAATCACTGTGGTGTGGAGCTCCGGAGGTTTGTGTCATTTCTCTTTAGCTGTTCATTAGTGCCTCTGCTAGTAATAGAAACATAGAAATATAGAATTTGACAGCAGATAAGGACCGCTTGGACCACCCAGTCTGCCCATTTCCCTACCTAATGGATAAGCTGCAGATCCTAGTTAACCAGCAGCCTACTTCTTTCTACCCCCACCCCCTAGAATTGCCTTATGACTGTCCCATGCATGCTTGAATTCAACCACTGTTTTTGACTCCACAACCTCCTCTGGAAGGCCGTTCCATGAAACCACAGCCCTCCCTATGAAAAAATACTTCCTTACATTACCTCTGAGCCACCCCCACCTCTATCTTCAAATTGTGCCCCCTTGTTCTTGCACACCTCTTTTTTTGAAAGATGCTACCCTCTTGGACTTTGCTGATTCCCCTGAGGTACTTGAAAGTTTCTATCATGTCCCCCCTCTCCCTCCTTTCCTCGAGGCTACACATATTAAGCTCCTTTAGTCTCTCTTCATATGTCTTCTGGTGCAGACCCTGCACCACTTTAGTTGCCCTCCTCTGGACAGCTTCCATCCTGACTATGTCCTTGCGGAGATTGGGTCTCCAGAATTGCATGCAGAACTCCAGATGGTGTCTCACCAGCTGTCTGTACAGAGGGATAATAACTTCCTGTTTTCTACTGGTGGTGCCTCTCCCTATGCATCCCAGTATCCCCCCAGCCCTTCTTACTGCCCTCTCACATGGCTTGCCTACCTTTAAGTCATCTGATATGACTACCCCAGGTCCCTTTCCATTTTTGTTGTTGTTAGTATCTTACCCCACATTGTGTGCTCTTCCCCAGGGTTTTTGTTTCCCAGGAGCATTACCTTGCATTTCTTAGCATTGAATCTAAGCTGCCATACATTTGACCATTCCTCTAACCTTGCCAAGCCCCTTCTCATCCTTTCCACCATATCTTGTGCATCAGCTCTGTTGCAGATCTTTGTGTCATCTGCAAAGAGACATACTTTTCCTTCCAGTCCCTCTGCAATGTCACTTATAAAAACATTGAAGAGGATTGGTCCTAATACTGAACCCTGCGGTACCCCACTAGTAACCCCACTTTCTTCAGAGTGGACTCCATTAACTATTACCCTCTGTGTCCTATTCACCAGCCAATTCTTTACCCAGGCTATCATCTTGGGACCCACTCCCAGGCTGGCTAACTTGTATATTAATCTTTGTGGGACTGAGTCAATGCCTTGCTAAAGTCTAGGTAGGCCATGTCCACAGCCCCTCCCTGATCTACTACTTTGGTCACCTAGTCAAAGAAATCTATTAGATTCATCTGGCATGACCTTCCCACTGTGAATCCATGCTGCCTTGGGTCCTGTGCCCCTCTGGCCTCTAGGTACTCGACAATTCTTTCCTTCAGAAGTGATTCCATCATTGTCCCTATCACTGAGGTCAAACTAACAGGTCTGTAGTTTCCTGCTTCTGCCCTGCCCTCACTTTTGTGAAGGGGAATCACATCTGCCCTCCTCCAGTCCTCAGGTACCACCCCATCCTCCCATGATTTGTTAAAGATGGTAGTCAGTGGTGTCACTAGTTCTACCCTTAGTTCTTTTAGAATTCTGGGATGAATCCCATCAGGCCCCATTGCTTTGTCCACCTTCAGTTTTAAGAGTTCTTTCAGAACCCTTTCTTCTGTAAATGGCTGGTATCAACTTCTGTATCCAGAGTGTTTCTATTGTTTGTTTTAGGTACCTCCCTTCATTTGTAAATACTGAGCAAAAATATTTGTTTAGTATCTCTGCCTTTTCACAGTCACCTCTGCCCAACCCCCATCCCTTTATTAAGCCTCACTATCCCTCCCTTGGTCTTCCTTCACTCCCTGATGTACTTAAAAAAGGTTTTATCCCCCTTCTTAACTGAGTTGGCTATCTTTTCCTTGGTTCAGGCCTTTGCTGTTCTGACTGCCTTCCCAGCTTCCTTTTGCTTTAACTGATACAATTCTCTGTACTGCTCCTTCTGTGATTCCTTGTACTTCCTGAATGCTTTCTTTTTCTCTTGAACCTTCACTGCCACCTCCTTTGAGAACCATAGTGGTTTCTTACATCATTTTGTTTTGTTTATTTGCTTCACAAAAAGGCTTGTTACCTCTGTGATGGCAGTTTTTATTATTCCCCATTGTTCTTCCACCCCTTCTTCCTGCCCATTTGCTAGTACATTCCTTATGCACTCACCCATTTTGGCAAAGTCAGCCCTCCTGAAATCCAGTACTTTTGCCTTTGTATGGCTTGACTCTATTGCTTTGTTTATTGTGAACCATACTGTTCGATGGTCGCTAGTTCCCAGATGGCTACCCACTTCTACATCTGTGATCCTCTCTCCATCTCCATTTGAGATAACCATGTCTAAGATTGCTCCCTCTCGAGTGGGTTCCAATACTAGTTGTCTAAGGCATGCCCCCTGTAGGGCATCTAGAATAACACCACTCTTAGAAGTGGCTGCTGCAACTGCACTCCAGTTAACATCTGGCATATTCAGATCACCCATCAGCAATATCTCCCCTTTTTCTGCCATTCTAAGTATACTTTCTATCATTTCCTTGTCCATTTCCGCCCCCTGAGAGGGGGATCTGTATACATCCCCTGTGCAGATTGTGGTGCCATTGCCTGTCTTCAAATTGACCCACAGTGCATCTTCTCCTCCCTGTTTACCCTTTTGTTATGTTGCTTTGATTTCTTCCCTTATGAAGAGAGCTACTCCTCCTCCTCTTTCACCCTCCCTGTCCCTCCTGTAGATAGTATATCCTGGTATGTTTACATCCCAGTCATGGTTCAGTGTGTGCCATGTTTCTGTGACTGCCATGTTATCCAGATGTTCCTCCTCCATCAAGGCCACTAATTCAGGAAGCTTGTTACTCAGACTATGGGCTTTGGTACTCATTGATCTCCATTTTTTGATGGCTTTACCTTCTGTAGCAGCATCCCCCACTGACCTTTCTACCTTGGTCTTTTTCTCATTTAGTACCCTGTTTTGTAGAGGGAGGCTGGGATTTTCCTGCTGCTTATCAGTGCCTCCCCCCTTGACTAGTTTAAAAGCCTGCCAATGAAGCATTTAAACCGATTGCCCAAAAGACTTGTTCCCTTCCTGGACAGATGCAGACCATCCTGCCAGTATAGGCTGGTGTCCCTCCAGGTGGAACCCCAGTCCCCAATGAAGCCAAACCCCTGTGCTCCACACCATTTTTTCAACCATCGTTAAACTGCATGGTGCAAAGTACCCTCGCCTTACCCATGCCACTGACAGGCAGCACCTCTGAGAAGGATACTGTGTGTGCTACTTGTCTGAGGCCCCTCCCCAACTATACAAAGTCCTTCTGCACTGCTCTAATCTCATGATGAGCCAAGTAATTTGTCCCTAGGTGGACAATGATGTCCAGCTCAGGCTCCCGTGCAACTGTTCTCGTGATCCTAAGGATGCGCTTCCTGTCCCTCCAAGCCATGGCACCAGGCAGGCACCTTACTTCAGTTTTCCCTGCTCCCCCCAGTGCTATCCCCCTAATAACTGAGTCCCCCACCAGGAGCTGCTTCCTTTCCCTCTGGTGTCCTCTGCCTCCTTCCTGAGGGCCTCCCTTGTGACAGTTGTCTGCAACCTCCTTAGTCTCCTCTGTGGGTGCATCCATAGGGGAACTATGCTCCCCCAGAATGGTGTATGGATCGTGGAGTGGAACAACTGACTGGGTGTGCCTCTGTTCCACCACCCTTACCCTCCCTGAGCCCACTGTGATCCAACTGCTGTGCTTTCTTCGCAACCTCTGAGGTAGTGGTGGTGGCTCTGATGCTCCCTGGATGGGGGAGGTTCCCTTACTACTGTCCAGTGTGGCCTGAAGATGGGCAACTTCCTCCCTCATGGCAGAGAATTGTCTGCAAACAGGGCAGCATATCAGCCTCCAGAAAGACTCCCGAAAGACTGCTGCCCCACAGCCATTACATTGCACTACTCCCCACATGTCTGTCTACCTTCTTGTTTATTTTTTTTTATTTTTTTGTTTGTTTGTTTTTGTGTGTGTGTGTGTGTGTGTGTGTGTGTGTGTGTGTGATTGGTTTGTTATATAGAAATATATATATATTATAGAATGTGTATGCTTATATTGTCAGTGCAGTGTGCTAGAGAGAGGATATGACAGTGATCTGCACCTTGCCCTCTTGAGAAATGATGTCAGAACCCCAGGTATAAAGGAACTATTTCCAGGGTGGGTGGGGTGAGGATGGGAAGGGTTGGGGCCTTAAACTATGCCCACATGAAACAGTCAGCTAAAAGCTCTGACCTACTGCTGCGATGAGTGCCTTTCTGTCAGCAAGATGCCCTACACGACAATTTGACAGAGAAAATACCCTGCTAATCAAACAGAGAAAAATCCAAACATCCAGGTCAGACACAGGTAAACCTCCCCAGCCCCAAAACAGCCTGGTGACTTGTGCTCTGAAAGCAGTCAGCCCCAAAACAAGTCAGCTGTGCACAAGGACAGACACAGTAAACAGTATCCAGTCCCTCTGGGTTTAAACTCTTCCTGCACTGAAAATCTTAACAATTGCAACAAAAGTAAAGCAAGGTCCACCTCCCTCTGTTGATTGAAAGACTGCCTTTTCTGATAATTCTAAGTTCCTTATTTCATCTTTCAGTTAGAAGTAGCCACCACCTGAAGAATATTAACTTTCCTAATGAATCTGCTACAAACCAAAGACAATTGTAAATTGTAAGGTTCACCTCCCTCTGTTGTGAGAACAACTCACTTTCTTGCAAATCCTAAGTCCAGTGTTGCAGCTTCCAGCTAGAGGTAGCTTCATGTGAAGAATATTAGATTTTCTTTTAAAGATTAGGATAACAAAAAATCGGTGGATGTAATCTACCTCTGTGGTAAAAAGGCATTTGACAAAGTACCCCATGCCATCCTGGTACAAAATGAGTAAACAAGGTATCCAAACACCACTACTTAGGTGGGTTAAATCATGACTTCTAGATAGAACTCAGAAGGTTTGAATTAGGAGCTATACCTCGGGCTGCGGCAGAGTGACTAGTGGAGTTCCCCTAGGGTCAGTCCTCGGGCCAGTACTTTTTTTGGCTTTCATAGCTGATATGAATAAGGATGTTAAACACATGTGTATCAAATCTGCCAACAACTCTAAACTAGGTGTGGAGGTGGAGAATGAGGACCAAGCAATATCTATGCAGCAGGACCTAGATAGACTCGAGGTGTGGGAAACACAAAATGGAATGCAGTTCAACATGGACACTTGTGTGGTAATGCATTTGGGCAAAACCAACAGCCAGCAGGGGTATGCCCTAAATGGAACACATTTAATGGTCACAGACAAAGAAAAAGACCTGGTGGTTTACATCAGCAATGACTTTTAGTGCACACTGCAGGGAAGTCACCAACAAAGCAAATAAGATAATAGGATGCATTAGAAAAACATTTGTGTCAAAGAAGAGGGTCTGCATAGTGCCACTGTATAGAGCTTTTGTTAGGCTGCATCTAGAGTGCTGTACTTCCCTTTGATGTCCCCATTTGAGGAGGGACATTGACGGCCTGGAGCGGGTACAGAGGAGAATAACCAAGATGGTAGATGACTTAGGAAGTGAGACATGAAACAAGACTGCAGATATTGAATTTGTATCCCTTGAAACTGAGGCATACTAGGGGGAACCTTTTGCAAATGTATAAAATATCCAAGGACACAGATCTGACAAGCAGTCTGGGCCTGGAATCAGCAATCAGGTTAGAAGGCCTAAGTAGCCATAAAAAACAGCTGATACTTACGTACCCCAGAATGAACTTACAGAGAGCCTACTATATGCAGAAAATAATCCCGCAGTGGAATAGCCTCCCAAGGGAGGTGGTGGAGGCCAAAAGTCTTCCGTTTTTAAGGAGCAACTGGACAAGCATCTATTTGATTCCAGTAGGGCAACTATGCCCTGCTAAAACGGAAGACATGCAACATGGGCCTAGAGCCTCCTGCTTGTCTTAAGTACCTAGTATTGAACCTAGCATATGTAACAAATGAGGTAACTATGTATGGTATGACACCTGTATCCATGTACTCATTGCTATAATGTATTTTATTTCTGTTTAATAAAAAATCAGTAAAATGTTTGACTACAAACAAGTGAAGCATTGATGGTGGTTCTTATTAAAATCACTCTTGCTGCTTCAAAAGTGAAAAAAAGCATAGTTGATGCTTCTTTTTACAGTTCTGCACAAAACAATAGACAAAACCAGGAAAGAAAACTAAAAGTATATCTGAATCCCCTACTGCTCCATGCACAGGTAAAGATGGACTATTTTCTTTACTGTTTTTATTATTTAAAATTAATCACAAACCCTTTTCATTCAAAAAGCAATGTTTTTACAATGTGTCCTAACATACCCATTTTTAAGCTCAATAATGCACTCCAGAGTTTGTATGTTGTGCTATAATAACCCACACCTATGTGGGTGTAGGCACCTGGCTATGCCTTGTGACTCACAACACAGCTGAGGTGTAGATATTTTATTCTGGAAAGGAATTTTTGGTAAGCAAGTGGTAATTAGAAAAGGTATAGGGATCAGGGATTTTTATGTTGGCTTACCGAGCTTGCGTGCAAGTCAACATCTTGCGGTAGTGCAGATTTGGAGGCGCGGCCAGTGTTGGGCGAATGCAAGGCACACATCAGTAGGTGTGTCCCTCATTCCCCAATCAGCCTGCATGTCCCATGCATGCTAATGTGGTGAGCACATCTAAGGAAAGGTTCCCTGCAATCCGAGCAAAGCTCGTCAGACGCAGCAGACCCTTCCTGCGTGCTGGCCACATGAGCAGCATGGCGGGCGGCCACCCTCCCAATGGCCGACTTTGGGATTGCCCAATCCCCCAGCGGCTTACTGTGGCCACACAAGCAGCCTCCCCATTTCCTATATGCCGAGGGGGGTGCCCAATCCCCCTCAGTTCTTGCGTCCCCCCCACTTTTATTGTGTGCCAACAGGGGAGCCCACTCCCCATCGGCATAAATCAGCCACTCACCCGCATTTCTTGAGAGTGCCAAGGGGTGCCCAATCCTCTCGGCTCTTGCCCCCGCCTTTCATAGTGTGCCGGCTAGTGCCCAACCTCACGGCATAAATTTCCATTTTCACAAATGAGGGTGCCTAATCCCCCATTGGCTGCAGCACCCCCCAAACAGTTAGGTGGCACACTGGGAGCCCACCCCAGTGTGCCATGTCCCTGAAAAAACTGCCCCGTGATGTAATTATTTTTTCTTCTCTGTAACAAAAACGGTCCCTCGTAGTCTCCTGCCCCCAACCCGCACCCACCCACTGTGCATCCTGCCTCCCCACATCCCCTCACCCCCTCATCCCATATTTACCTCCGGAGTCCGGCGCGACGATCTTCGGTGGACCAGGAACACGTCTGCACTCTTCAAAGCCGACTGCGAACTGAGGAAATGCTGGTAAGCTGTATAATGAAATGAATAGAGTTTTTTCAGCTTTGCTGCATATCTCAGGCATTTGTTGGAATTTTGGCACCAAATTTTCAACATGGAGTTTTTGGGGCCCCTCCTCATGAATTCTATCACTGTCATGGCGTTAATTGGCCTGGAAAGGTGATTTCACAGTCACCGTGTGAAATCACCTTTCGGGACCAATTAACAAAATGACAGTGCCAGAGTTCATGAGGTGGCCTCTCAAAAAGCCTATGTTCCAAATTTGGTAAAAAAAATACAACAAATGCCTGTTTTATGAACGTGCATTGCGCAGTTGCTACGCAGGCTCGTAACTTTGCGCATTCGCAATATTTTAATGCTGGTTTTGCAGCATTGTCATTTTTGTACACCTCCTTGTGAACAGTACAGCTGTCATTTTCCACATCCTGCCCAAAATGTGTTTCCGCACTTCTGGCGCACAATAGGACAGTTGCTGTGGGAAATCAGTGTTTGGGCCAGATTATGAAAATGACAGTGACACAGTTCATGAGTAGAGGTCCTAAAATGCCTATGTTGAAAATTTGGTGATGATACTCCATAAAATGACTGTGTTACGAGCGTGCATTGGCAGATTGCTCGCACGCTCGTACTGTCGTGCATTTGTGATATTTTTACTCTGGTTTTCACCATTGCCATTTTCCACACCTCTTGATGAACAGTACAGCTGTCATTTCACATATCCTGCCCAAAATGTGTTTTCGCACTTCTGGCACAGAATAGCGTGGTGGCTATCTGAAATCACTTCTTGGGACACTTTGAGGAAATAACAGTGACACTGTACATGAGCAGAGGTGCTAAAATGCCTATGTTGAAAAATTTGGTGCCGAACGCCTATGTAGAGACTGGACAGGTGCCGGGTGTGACTTGGGATTGTCGGACGTAATGCTCATGCCATTCCACCCCCACCCCCACCCTGCAGACAGTGACAATCATCAAGATGTGCCTTGGACGCTCTGGCTCCAAAGTTCACCCCACTGTCCTATACTGCACCTATCTCAGTGTATTTCCTTATGGAATGGGGTGAGCGTAAAGCCCAAAGACCCCAATGCACACTGCGCCACTTGTCAGTGTCTGCAGGATAAGGAGAGGTGAAATGGCATGAGCACTATGGCCAACACTCAAAGGGACACCCCAATGCCTGTCAGTCTCTGCAAGGTGGGGGTGGGTTGGCATCAGTTCAATACTTCACTGCCATTTCTATTATGCATCTCTCTAACTCCTGCACTACCAATGCCAATGCCAGCAAGACAACATCCGGCATTGACAAATGCTTGTTTTAAGAAGTGAAGCAATGGTAGCAGTTTTAAAGGGATTCTGACATGATAAGAGAAACTTTGAAAAACATAATAGTTTTGTCTTTTCATTTTGTACCTAAGCAGCCTCTAATCCCCTCCTGGTTTGTATCCAATTACTAAAGAGTAAAGGGGGTGAATTAGAAATCTCCAAGTCCTGGAATCCACCAAGCTCCTCTAGCTGAGGAAGCTTAGATATCTATGTCATTGTGCATACTGCACGTTTGCTCAGTTGCTATACTAATTGGGTTGCTGCTGCCTCCCCCCCCCCAACTATATAATAGAGATGGCAGAGCACATGCATTTAGTCCTATTCCCCTAGCCAGAGAGGAGTACTGAGTCCCTAGCAGAGAGAAAAACAGCAAGAGCGAGAACAGCAACTTCTCCCCACCCTGAGGCAGCAGACCCTACAACAAGAGAGAGAGAGAGAGACAGAGATGAGAAAGATCAGAGCAGAAAGAGTTACCAAAGGAAAGAGAGAACAGGAGCCAGCAGAGACTGAACAGAAGGGAAATGTGAGAGCAAGAGAGTGAAAGAATCCTGAAGCAACCTGGTCTCACCAGTCCGAAAGATAATGTAGAAGAGCTGTGAGGATTTCCCTTCAAGGGAATCACCCGAGATCCATGAGTACCTGTTCCAGGTTTCAAGGTGGTAGAGAAGACCTCCTAAGCCATAAGAGGGAGCCAAGGGAAAATCATATTATATCTGTTGATGCCATATGCCCCAGGAGAGGTTACAGATGTGTGCCAATAGTAGCCTATCAGGACAGGTATGTATCTGTGCCTCAGGAGGCTGAAGAAATTTCTCCCTTTAAAACTGGAGCTGTGGGGAGGATGCAACATAACCTGTGGAGAGGCACCTGTTTAAATCAGGCCTCCCAGGGGAAGGGTAACATAAGCCCCCAGAGGAGTTTCCTAGAGGGTAGGGACTATAACACTATACCACTGTGCTCACCCAGACCTGATATCATCCTTGGTAAAGAGTGAGGTGTAGAAAGAGCAAAGTAGTGTGGGCCAAATAGATTTGTGTAGCATGCTCCTTACTTTTTAGGGACCCTGTAGTGAATGCCCTATATGTATTTGTTGTCTGTGAAATTAGCATGGGATTGTAGGTGCAGGTGCAGTCTGATTTTAGCTTAGAGAAGCATTCAGTGTGTTGGGAGGTGCTGAGTAGAGATGCAGCGAATTTAAATTCCGCCTGCGAAGTGAACGCAAAGTGGGCACTTCGTGTTGCACTCCTCTATGCGGAGTGGGCAATGCAAAGTCCTAACTCTGCCTTGTCATTACCACTGCATGAAGGCGGAATGGCAATGCCGGGTATAAGAAGTCGTTGTTTTAATGGACTTTAAGGCCTCATTATGATTCTAAGTGATCCACCTGGTGTTTCAGATTTGGCAGCCCCCCCCATCACATGGCTTACAGTACTGTAATTCACATGCTTTTTAGCTAGGCAGAAAGAAAGTGAGTCATACAAGTAGACACTTTTGCTTTCTCCTCTGCAGGCGGAGAGAGAGTAGTGTGTTTTGTGACTGCTGATACTTTGAGATCATAGCGAGGAGGAGATTTAAACTTTGATTTAGACCCAACAGCTTTTTTAAAAGCTACATTTTTTTGTCTTTTCTGTACTCTTTTTTACTTAATTTGTTCTTTCTGTAAATTTTATCTTTCTTACCTTTATAAGTAGTTAGTTGTTTGTGTCTGTGTGACTGTGTGTGTGTTGTATGGCAGTGAAGGTAGTGATTGCTCAGACTGAGGGAGCTCAGTAGGAGAGATGGACCTGGGTGAGGGAATCTCTGGGGCAAGGGCAGCTCTGGGAGAGCGTGGTAGTGGTAAGCGTCATACCATGCACATCTATTGAGGGCATGGGTGCCCATTCCTGTTGGACCACTCAAAACCTGTGAGTGTCCCCCCAGACCAGCACCACTTCCTGTCCTGACTCTGAGGCAATTGAACCACCACCACCACCACCAAGTCCAGCACCAGATCCTTTGGAGCAGGATGTGCCTGTTCCCCTGGGCTCAGGTGTGGATCCCATCCCTGTTCAGCACCGTGACCAGCTGGCTGCCAGTTCATCTGGCCATCCCCTGCCTGTGCCTGGTCCTCCCTGCACATCTGTTGTTTGGCAGTTTTTTGACTGTGTTGGGGCGGACAGCAGTGTGGTCAAGTGCTGCCTATGTGAGGTAGAGGTGTGCCGTGGCCCCCGGGGGACTCACCTGGGGACGGGGGGCCAGCAACCCATATGCTCAATCACCAGCAGTTGGAGTGGCAGACTTCCACAGAACAGACCATGCCTGCACCTGCTGGCCATTCTGTGGCAGAGGGTGCAGCTATGCATTGTGGCATCCCTAAGAAAAGGAGGGCCACAGCAGCACCTGCTTCTCCATCAGCACCCCCACAACCACCACCAGCATGTCAGCCTGTAGAACATGTGGACCCCAGAGAACTGCATGTAACACAGGCTGATTTGGCAGTTCTCTGGAGTGCTGTTGAGGAGAACAACGAGAGGGTGAGTGCTGTGGAGCAGCGGCTGGATCACATAGAGGGACATCAGTTGCAAATTATGTCCATGCTGGAACTGCTGCTGGATCACCATGGGATCCCACATTTTTTTTTTCCTCACACCATGTGCCCCCCACACCTTCCTTGCTGTGTTATAAAATGTATTCCTCCACCATCCCCGACCCTTGTATGTAATTATGCCCTTTTTTGTTGTCTTCCATATGCGTGACACTTAGTATGCTGAACAGTGCAAGTATACTGTGCTAAACTGCATGTGTGTAGTCAGTCTTCTTTCCAATCTGTGTATGTACTGCAGACGCTGTCCAACTCACTCATTTAAAAACAAACATTAATGAGTACAATGGTGGGGTGGTGAAGCATGGAGAGATACTACAAAACAGGCTTACAATACATCCAAGTAACTATTAAAAAAAATGAATGGTGTGATTTGTGACGTGATCATAAATCGTGATTTGTGACCATGATGATGAAGAAACGTGAATGCCTGCGGCTGTACTTCCCCGGGCACCGATGAGGTGTGGCACAAAACTCCCCAACTTAAAAACAAACTTTAATGAATACAATGGTGGGGTGGTGAAGCATGGAGAGATACTAAAAAACAGGCTTACAATACATCCAAGTAACTAGAAAAAAAATTAATTTTGTGATTCGTAACGTGAATGATCGTGAATCATGATTTGTGATTGCATTTGTGACTGTGATAACGAAGAACATGATTTGGTGTCGATGATGTGCGATAACCAGTATGAAACTGTATTGGGAACGTGTATGCCTATTGCTATACTTCCCTGATGAGCTGTAGCTTAAAACTCCTAGACTTAAAAACACGTATCAATGAGTACAATGCTGGGGTGGTGAAGCCTGGAGAGATACTACAAAACAGGCTTACAATACATCCCAGTAACTAGAAAAAAAATTAATGTTGTGATTTGTAATGTGAATGATCGTGAATCGTGATTTGTGACTGCATTTGTGACCGTGATGATGAAGAACGTGATTTGTATCACGAGTGACTCGTGATGATGGTCCTGACTTAAACACGCATATTAATGAGTACAATGTTCATGTAGAATTAAGCACCACACCTATCCAGTACTCTGAAGGGAAGCCAAAGAAACAACTGCGACTTAAGTTACAGATGGAGATTGGGCCCTAAAGAGATGCAAATGCACAGACAGATTAAGATTGTGCTGTGCACTGAATAGATGCAGACACAAAGGCACAACACCTAACCAGTGCTCACCATCAGAAATTCAAATCTGGAAAAGAATACCTTTGCCGGTTGGGACAGGCCACGGGGGGGGGGCACTAACAGTCACTGGTACTAGTACCAGTAAAGATACCACAAAGAAGTACAAAAATGACACAGCTGCAGTGGATAGCAGCTTCAGATTGCTGAAATTATTATGTGGCACAATAAAAGGTGTCTGATTTGATGACACGCATCACACACATACTCACACACACACTAAGTAATGCATAGCAAATTGAAAACTTCAGTAATATAACCACATATTTTAAACAATCTAAAATTATGCACTGCTGCACCACAACAATCAGCAAAAAATGGCAAGAAATATTGAAAATATTACTGTGTGTACATTAACATAGCTATACAAGAAAAATATCATCAAAACAGAAAGCACTGTCTTTTTCTCCAAGTTAATCTACCTACACCACAGATACGCCCTTCCCCCAAAGCACACTTCCACTGTCTCTCAGTACACAGACTGAATGTTGCACATAAACATTCAAAATCCATACACAAATAATAAACACTCGATAATATGAGCACAGGAAGGTTTCCTATAATCGATGAACTAAAGTTTCAGCAAAATAAAATGACTCAAAAAGGCTTTTTTAACAGCTTTTTGAAGGTTTGAATCTCAGAGAGCTCTCAGAGCAGATTGTCTCCTACAGCTTCCTACATACACTACCCCAAACTGAGACTGTACAGAACAATCTAGAGCCCATGTGACCTGAAATTCCATGAATCACTGCAAAATTCGCCTTTGGAGCTTAAAAACAAGGTGAAGTGGAAGGCGGAGTAACGTGAAGTCATTGTTTTCAATGGACTTCGTATACCCATTATAACGCGGTACTCCACTTCGCATTGCGGAGCACTCTCAGAGTTGCTCTTTCTCCGCGAATCACTTATGGAGCGTAATTGGGGCCACTTTGCCTATCACTAGTGCTGAGTTAGCCTGGATTTCACTATTGTTGCCCCCCCAAAAAAAAAATCATATACCAGGTGTTGGAAGATGCTTCATATTATTGTCCCTTTGGGTCCAGGTGGGCTGCCAAAAATTAAAAGAGGACTCTAGTGAGAAAAACAAAGATCCAGACGACACAGGGATAATGATGGCTGGACCAGGGGTTGATGTTTGTTATATTTGAAGTCCCAGGAGCAATACTGAGGGCCAGAATTGGGTCAGTAGGGAGTCAGACTCAGGAGGGGACCAGGCTGGCTAGTTGAGAGAGGGGGACAACTTAGAGGCAGGTATGTGTACGTAGTCACCAGTTGAGGCCAAAAGACATTGACAGGTTCAGGTACTGGGCATGGGTCTCAGTTTCTTGGACTATGATAGGCAAGGCAAATTTATTTAAAAGATGCCCAATCCCAGAGGCTCTGGGCGCCGTACAAAAATTTAAAAGCATTTAATAGAATCATTCATACAGAAATATAATAATAAATCACAAACTATAAAATAAATCATACTCTAAACATCAAATGCTTATGAGAATAGTAATGTCTTCAGGCGAACCTTAAAGACATCTATAGTGGGGGCCTCTCTGACCAGAGCTGGTAATGAGTTCCATAGAATGGGAGCCGCAACACTAAAAGCTCTATCACCGGCTGATTTTAGCCTCATTCTTGGAATGGTCAGGAGGCTACCACTGGAGGATCGAAGAGGTTGGACAGAGGGAGTAGGTGTCAGGAGGACTGACAGGTAACCAGGGCCCTGTCCGTGTAGGGTCTTAAAGGTGAGAAGACCCACCTTAAAGAGGATTCTCCACCTGACTGGCAGCCAGTGCAATTCACGCAATACCGGTGTAATATGACAGAATTTTGGCTGCTCAGTCAATAACCGGGCAGCTGCATTTTGCACCAGCTGCAGTCTGCGGAGAAGTACCCCAGTGACCCCGAGATAGAGCGCATTACAGTAATCCAGCCTAGATGTGACTAAGGCATGTATCAGGGTAGGGAGGTCCAGAAGCAGAACAAGGGGCCTAATCCTGGCAATGTTTCTGAGATGGAAAAAACAGGTACGAACCACAAAAGATATTTGAGCCTCCATGGTCAGATTCCTGTCCAGAATCACTCCAAGATTACGCACCCAAGAGGAGGCCTTCAATGACACAGCTCCAAGTACAATTCCAGTTGCTGAATCAGAGGCCATCCTATCATGAACTCTGTTCTACTCCACTACCAATACCTCCATCTTGTTAGGGTTCAGTCGCAACCAGCTGGAAGCCATCCAGTCATTTATCTCGGTCAGACAGATGTTTAGCACATCCACTGCGTTGGATGTTCCTGGGGCAAAGGACAGATATAGCTGAGTATCATAGGCATAGCAATGAAAACTCAAGCCATACTTCCTAATGATCCCCCCAGGGGCAGCATGTACACTGTGAACAACATTGGGGCCAGTACCAAACCCTGAGGGACTCCACAGGGAAGGAGACAGGGTATAGATGAGAAATTACCCATCATAATCCGTTGCCTCCTGTTGGTAAGACAGGATTCAAACCAGTTGATGACAGTACCGGTGAGTCCACACAGCTCCCTGAGGCAGACAAGCAGCACACAATGGTCCACAGTGTCAAAAGCTGAAGAGAGATCGAGGAGAACAAGAATTGTCCTGTCTCCTCGATCTCTAGCCCTGAGGAGATCATTCTGTACCCGAACAAGCTCAGTTTCTGTGCTATGTCTGGCCCCGAAAAGCTGACTGGAAGGGATCATACATCTCGTGAGTCATGAGGTGCTCTTCCAATTGAAGCGCTACCACCTTCTCCACCACTTTCCCCAAAAATAGGAGATTGGAGATAGGACGGTAATTTACCATGATCTCCAGGTCCAAAGAAGGTTTCTTTAAAAGGGGTCTCACCAGAGCCTCCTTCAAGGCATCCGGAAAGACTCCCTCAAATAAGGAACACCGTACAATCACAGCAAACACCGGGCCAACAGAGTCAACGCATCTCATTAAGAAACGCGTTGGCACTGGGTCCAGTTCACAAGAGGTATGCTTCAAATTGACTGCCACCTCAATAACCTCACTCACTTCCACTGGTCTAAACTCCCCCCAACTCAGCGGAGTGCACTCAGAACACATCTGGTGACCACTGTCAGCTATAATATTGCTAACTGAGGAAGCCTCCCGCCGGATCAAGGACACCCTGTCCGAGAAAAACTGAGCAAACTCCTCACAATCTTCATTAGAAAAAACCCTCCCGGGCTGCAAACAGACTGGATGGAGAAGTCTATCTACAGCCTGGAAGAGTGAAGCTGGTCGGTTCTTCCCAGCAGCAATCTCCCTGGACAGGAACACTGCCTTCTTACGGTTGATTGCCTCCTGATATGCACAGTAGTGCATATGCAGGACCAGTTTGTCTGCTTCCAAGTGGGACCTTCTCCAGCAGTGTTCTAATCTCCGACCCGTCTTCTTCATCTCTCTGAGGTCCCCATCAAACCATGGGGACCTCAGGTATGAAGTTCTGGGTCATACACAGACAGATGCGAGGGAGTTGATGGTGTCAGAGAGCACCTTATTATAGGTGTCAACCCCGGCACCAACACCTCTGATGCATGCAGCACCCACACTTGATAATTTAACTGCCGCCAGAAAGCCCTCAGGGGTAAGACCCCGCAAAGGGCGACAGCTAATCATCTCAGCAGGGGAAGGGCTTATGGTGGGAGCCCCGAGCGTGAACTTCACCGTGCAATGATCAGACCAAGAAACCCCAATCAATCCCGAGATCAGTGATCTCAAGCCCCAGTGAGAACATCAGGTCCAGTATGTGGCCATCCTGATGGGTGGGTGCAGCAATGACCTGCGTCAGTCCTAAAGAGGACATACTCTGCAAAAATCCCTGCTGCATCTTTGATCTCATCATCCACCCAAACATTGAAATCCCCAGAAAAACACATCTGGGGATCCAATGTTTCACCAGCGATGAACCTGCAAACTCCTGCAGGAAATTCCCCATCGGGCCAGAAGGACGATAGATGAGGAAAGGTATGCAGCCCGCGCCGAGACCACTGCGGATAGCCACACACTCAAAAGAACCTGGAGTTTCCACTGGGTGTACGGCGAAGGTCAGGCTGGATCTAAAGCAGATGGCTACACCACCACCCCTGTGATTCACTCTGGGGCAGTGCACCACAGTATACCCGGGAGGGACCGCAGCCTCAAAAATAGGGCCTGCATTGTCACCCACCCAGGTCTCCATAATGCAAGCCAGATCGACCGATGAAATCAAGGCGGCAATAATTGCCATCTTGTTTCTGATCGATCTGGCATTGCACAGCACTGCCGTCAGAGGATTGGAGGGTGGTGCAGCCCCTCGGATTACCTGACCACTCAGTCTGGTGGACTCCTGGGCACCAACCACGTCTGGCCTCCCCTAGATGCCCGTCGTAACCCAGGGCACCTCCTGGATCTAACAATCTCTATCCTTCCATCACCCATACCCAGATCACCCCACTGCCAGTAATCAACATGACCCCCCACAATCCCTACTTCCCAACAGCGTCTAGCCATAGTATCAGACACAGGGAGAGGGACGGAGGGACATAAATCATACAGCAGTGAATGGGTATATGTAATCCTAGCCCCATAGATCCTCCCACATAATCCCTGCGAATTCCAAACAATGAACACAAACTACTAATTAAACACAAACTAAATAACAGCAAAATAATTGCCTAACCTACTTAGTCCAACAAAACTAATATATTAAAACAAAATGCCAATATTGCATTTCTTACCACAAATAAATAGGTACAAATTAAAACTACTTAACTTGACACACATTAAAATCAAGTCACAGACCAACCCGTTTCCCTTTACAGTAAAAGCAAATTTTCCAAGTGCGAGTGGCGCCCGTGCCACTCACCGCTAAATGCTACGCTTGCGCTTCACGGCGCTTCACTTTATAGCAGCAATGTCCCGGCCCCTTCAGCAGCAGTCCCAGCTCTCTCTCGCTCACACCTCCAGCCAGATGGAAACAATAGACAACGCACAGTCTCCCACACCGTGCAGGTCACCACCAGAGGGCAAACGGGCAATTCGCCCACGAGCAGGGGGAGCGGTAAACACCGGGATGATCCAGGTGCAGAGAACAAGTAACAGGTAAGAACAGAACGGCAGTCCAGACATTCAGCCGCTTGCGAGCGGTGTTACAAAGGCTAGCTAAGTCCCACCAAGCAGAACATACAAGATACAAGACCTTGATGGGTAAATTTTGGAAGATACCATAATTGTCCTGAACCTGAAGACAGAACTGGACCCTGTCCGGTAAAGTCTCACCCAGTGCAGCAGGCAGCAGCAGTAATAGACCTGTTAAGGCAAGGGAGGGGAAAACAAGGGTGGAGTAAGGGGGGGGGGTCTTTATTTTTCTCACTGTTCACTGCATATAGAAGGTGGGGAGTTAACTAGGTGTCATATGTGGAACTGGAAATTCTGACTCCCATTCCAATTCCTTAACTGGCATTACAACATAACTGGAGACAGATTTAGAACTTCTGGTAATCTGATGGTTGCAAATGGAACAGATTCCAGAGAATCCAAGCACACCAAGTCCAAAACAAGTTTTACCATGAGTTCCAAACATGCCGTCAAGCCCAGTATACTGAGAGCTTTAAGCCAGGTGTGGGTGTACAAGTACTTTACATGCTCATGAATACTTGCCAAGTATTCAGACTTGGTGCCAAAAATATTTGTTATTCAGCATAAACAAGATTAAAAAAAGCACTCCACCCTCCTCCAGGTGTCTTGGGCTTTTCCCATGACCCCTTTAATTAGACATCTCCAGCCCTTCCCTCAGTTCTTCCTCACTTATAAATTATATCTGGCATCCAGCTAACCTCTCACCCACCCAACAGTCTTTTAGAAAAGACCTCTCTTCCTAAGATGAGCACCATTAGTCACAATTAACAAGGGCAACTGGACCCTGCTTTGTTTTTACCCTCTTCCCATGATCCATGGTGAGGGCACTAAAGGTTGTTTAACTCTTAAATGCATAGCGGACATATTATCTGGTTGTCAATCCATGGCTCACATTATTTAATTTTGCCCCGGTCCCTGCAGTAGATCCTATCTCATAACTTCTCATGGGGTAGGAACTGACTGAGTAGATGGGAAAACTTTAATTGTTCATCAGTGAGCTTCAATCTGATCCTCTATTTCAGTCACTTACCACTATTCAGTAATACTGTGCAGTCCCTCCCCCACAAAGAAGTTATGAAATAGACTCTGGGAAAGGGGACTTGAGCAGTATTACCCTCCCCAGTATGACTTGGATATGTAAAAACTGCATAATCCATGACAGCCCCCCGCACCCAGTAATCTATCTCCATTTTCAGTCATTTGTCCCTAATCTCCTAGTAATCAGCCTAAATCCAGTATAAAGCTTCAACCCAATTAATCACTCCCCTACTAATAATCTCCAACCCCAGTAATGTCCTATGATGCACAAATATTCAGTCCCCATCCCCCACTCACAAACCCAGCAACCCCAGTTCAGGAACTATTCTGGACTGGTGGAAGACTGTCGGGGAAGATGTTTTTAGCATCACAGAGGACACCTTCCTACTCATCTTCCACTGCTTCACTAGCAGTTTAGTGGCCACATATGGCTGTGCAGCTGGGAGTGCTGGCATGGTGCCAAGATGGCGGCCATGCTGGATCAGCCACTGAGAGTTACTGAGAGCCATGGAGTTTAGTTATTTAGTTTATTTAGTTTTAAGTTTTATAGATTTAACAAGTTAAAGTTCATCAGTTTTAACTTGGCGATTTGTTTATTAACCGTGTTGATTATGCTATTTGGACACTCAATACTCGCTACTCGCTGGAACCAAGGGCTGACTACACCAATTGTACACGCAAGTTCTAGCATTGTACAGATAGAGCTGAAGATTGAAGGATTGGTGTTGGCTTGCTTTGATCGACCTGTTTTGGACTTTTACTGACTCTCACCGTCGTTGCCAGGACCTGTGGAGCTGTGGATTTGTTTTGCTGTGTTTTGTCGGAAGAAGTGAAGGAGCTCGGTTGAACTAGCGGGCTCAAGTAGGGCTCACTGTGGGCAAGTAGTGCTGGGTGAAGATCTGCCTGTGCCTCTGAGAGCTGTGGGAGCTACGGCCACTGTTTCGGTCCTCGACCGGGCAGGAGTCACCTTGTTTGTTCCCTAGGGAGCTGGGGGGAAACTGAGGCCTCTCCTAAGCCGCCTTAGGGGTCAGCCATTGAGCTGGGTTGCTGAGGCGTCTGTAGCTGCTGGTCGTCAACCGATTGGGGAGTGTTTGGCTTCTGTAGGAGAAGGGCTCAGTTTGTTCATCTGTGATTGTACTCCTGGAGCTATTTGCCTGTCCTGAGTTTCCCTGGATGTTTTAAGATCAAACTGTGAGGATTTGTTGCCAAGAGGATTGTGTTGAATGCCATCTAAACTTTCCTGCTTGGATCTAACTTGGTATTGGTGGAGAAACTGACTTGCTCTTCCCTTGCCCTGTTCCTGGATATAGGGGTGGTGAGAGTGCTGTGCACACTGTTTTATTCTTCTTTAAACAGTTATGGATTAATTTGTGGACTAATTTATAAAGGGTCCCCCACCATGTGAGAGGTGGTGTTGGGGGTGTACACAATACTTTTTAAATCTTTGATATACTGGTGATTTGCTAGATTTGCATGCATGTGAGAGGTGCTGCATTGAATGTCATAATACAGATTTCTTTTATTTTTTGTCAGTTATTTTTAGTTTTTCACTACTACTTTCTGTTGTGGTAGTGAGAGCATCATATTCTTTCAGCCCGGGTTTGTTATCCAGCAACGTTTGAAGACAATGGACACTGTGTCCTATTGGACAATCTGATGCTTTAACTTGTTATTGTATTTTATTGTTATTTTGGAGTTACATTTTGGGCTGGGGTTCTATTTTATATATTTTGGGTTGGGGTTTTATTTTATATTTTTTCTCCTTTTCAAATTTGTAATATTGTTTGTTTTATTCTGCTCCCCCACTGTGAGAGAGAATAGAGGAGTGTTTTTATTCACAGTTTTTGATATTGATAGGTTTAATCTTTTGTTTTATATTTTCTTTGTTTTCTTTTTAGTTAATTTGTTTAATTATAAATGTGTTGGAAAGGTCTAGTGATGGTTGGGCGTTATTCCCCCACCAGGCTCAGGGAATTACGTCCTTTTGAATGTCCACCATTGTCATCCGACACCTATTTTAGGTGTCATGCGTTGGGCATCCTGAGGAGGCGTGGGCGAAGGTTGAGAGCTGGGCCTGGTGGGGGACAGGAAAGGGGAGGGTGGATTGGGGTTTTGGGGTCCAGGAGATGCCCTGGGGCAAAATGGGGTCAGGATTGAGGTCCCCATACCCAAGGGTTCCGATGTTATTGGACAGGTGCCGAGGTCTTCCCCGACAGCTCATCCCACCTTGGCGGTGTTATGCAATGCCAGATCTATTAAGAACAAGACAGCTATTATAGCTGATCTTGTTGGATCAACTGATCTGGCTTGCATCACCGAGACCTGGCTGGATGAAAATCCAGGCCCTATATTGGCCTCGGCAACTCCAGCTGGGTTCTCGGTGATATACCATCCAAGGTTGGATCGTAGGGGCGGGGATGTGGTCATTATGTTTAAGACTGAGCTGGGCCTTGTGGATGTGCCATTGGGAAGTACTAGATCCTTTGAATATATCCTGGGAGAGGGTGTAGGCTGTGGGATTCTCCTCATCTACCGTCCACCAGGAGACGGTGGAGAATTCCTGCAGGAGATAGCAGACTTCATCATCGACTTGGTGTTGAGGTTCCCCAGACTAATAGTTCTGGGGGACTTCAATGCCTGGGTCGACGATGAACTCTCGCATTTTGGTCAAAATCTCCTCTAGCTGATGAATACGCTGGGCCTAACACAGGTAGTTACCTCCTCGACCCATATAGAGGGTCATTCACTGGATCTGGTCTTTCTTTTGGGTATGGAGATCGCTGACTTGGGGGTGGAACCTGTCAGTTGGTCTGACCATCACATCATAAGGTTCAGTTTCAGGGCCCCCCAATAGGTCTACCCCTACGGATATGGTTCGGTACCGCCCTTTAAGGGGTATTAACCCCAGTGACCTAACGGCGGTACTGGATTTATCGAGTTTGTCGGGTGAATGCATGAGTCCAGATGATCTTGTATTAGCCTATAATAAGGCTGTCGGAGATGCTCTGGACAAAATTGCTCCTGTTCATGTTCGGCCTCTCGCCCTCCGTCCAAGGAGCCCCTGGTTTGATAGCTCCTTGAAGGAGTTAAGGCGAGTTGGCCAAGGCTGAGAGCCTGCTGAAGTCGGGCCTTGATGCTGACAGGCTTAGGTTGATGGTACATTATGATAGCTATCAATCAGAAATCACTCGTAGAAGGCAGAATTCCTGTCCAGAGAAATTTCTGCTGCACAAAATTGACTGCAGCTTCAGCTTTGGGACAGATTGTGCAATCCAATCTGTCTTCAGCCCAGAGAAGCCTTTTCTCAGCTAAGATGCGAGGAGTTTGCTCGTTTTTTGCAGATGAGGTTGCCAGCATCAGGTCCGGCATCGGCCCGACCTCTCCTATGGGGGATCACGGTGGTCGACTAGAAGTGGCATGTCCTCAGTCTGTCTGGTTAGATTTTCGCTGGCCGGAGTTCGTGGACATTGTGAAGATCATCCAAACAATGCGACCAACTAGTTGTAGTTTGGATCTGGGCCCTACACCTCTTTTAGTAGGATGTGTAGAAGTTATCTGCAAAATCCTTGCTGACATTGTCTGGAAGTCTTTGGAGAGGGGGTCTTTCCTGATCCCCTTAAGGAGGCGGTCATTTGACCACTCCTTAAAAAATCCTCTTTGGATCCAGATTGTCTAGCTAACTACCAGCCTATCTCTAACCTGCCATTTGTTGGTAAGGTTATTGAAAAGGCAGTTGTGTTGCAATTGGATGATCATCTTATAACTCACAATGTCTATGATACTTTCCAGTCTGGCTTTAGGAAAAGGCATAGCACACAGACTGCCCTTGTCCGGGTATTGAGCGACCTCCTAATGGCTAGAGATCGAAAGGCATGTACCATTCTGGTCCTTCTCGATCTCTCTGCTGCATTTGACACTGTAGACCATGGAGTGCTATTGGAGCACCTGCGGGTCTTTTGTGAGCTGTCTGGTACAGTCCTCAAATGGTTTCGTTCTTACCTCACGGACAGGTCTCAGAGAGTTGTCACTGGAATTTATTCCTCTGGCGCTCACTCCCTGCCTTGTGGGGTACCACAGGGCTCCATTTTAGCTCCCATGTTGTTAGCAGTGTATATGCTGCCATTGGGAGAAATCATCAGGCGATACAGTCTGGGTTTCCACTGCTATGCAGATGATACTCAGCTGTATCTGTCCTTTCTCCCCGGTCAGGGTGCTGCACTCTCTGTGTTAAATAACTGCCTTGCAGAGATCAGACTTTGGATGAGTTCCAGCTGGCTGAGACTCAGTCCGGATAAGACTGAGGTATTGGTTGTGGATCCAGGTTGTCCAGTGGTGGGTTTGGGAGCTGGATAACCATCAGGTTTGTTACTTGATGGTATACCGCTCTCTACCTCCGATCAGGTGCGAAATCTGGGCGTTATTTTTGACGATGGTCTGACCCTAAAACCTCAGGTGTCAGCTGTTGTCAAATCCTCTTTTTACCATCTGAGGAATATCGCCCGGGTGAAACATCTGGTTCCTCCGGGGGCTCTTCCAACATTGGTCCACTCCTTTGTCACTACCCGTCTGGACTACTGCAACTCCCTCTACCTATGGCTACCAGGGGCTGATATCCGCCGCCTCCAGCTGGTGCAGAACGCGGCAGCCAGGCTTTTGACTGGGACTTCTAGAACCAGTCGAATTACGCCTGTGCTCCGCGAACTGCACTGGCTGCCTGTTTGGTGGCAGATCACCTTTAAGGTTGGTTTACTAACCTTTAAAGCCCTACCTGATCAGGGACCCGGTTACCTGAAAGATCTCCTGATTCCCTACTGCCCCCTCCGTCCTCTCCGTTCCACCAACAAGGGTTTGCTGGAGATTCCCAGGGTTCGATTAAAGACATCAGGATCTCGTGCTTTTGCTTTTTCAGCACCAACCCTATGGAATTCTCTACCTCGTTGGTTGAGGGAATGCCCAACCGTTGATAGTTTTAAGATTGCTTTAAAAACATATTTATTTAATTTAGCATATTCTAGTTAGTCATGGCTGACATTTTAATGTATGGAATTTTTATTACTTTGTATATGTTTTTGTACAGCGCCTTGGATTTGAAAGGCGCTATATAAATAAAATTGGATTGGATTGGATTGGATGTCAGGGAGATGAGAGCTTTCACTTGTCAGGTCTTCTGGCACCTGAAATCATGACATGTACTCTTTGGTGTGGGCTGAAAATGGGAAAAGACACTGCTGTTTGGGCTAATGAAGTCTGACCTACCCTACATTACCAACGCAGACATCTCTCTGCCACCTCCAAAATACATCAGGGGCACTTCCTCTTCATGGCTGCTTGCCGAGACTACACCCTAGAGGATGTACACCACAGCAGGGGTACCAAGAGGAGAATTAACAGATGGAAGGACTCTGTTGTCTGGTTGGGGCCAAAAAACAAAATTTTATTTGATTTGATTTTAATTTATACACGGGTTAGTACACTGGGATACAATCCCTTTTACAGATATGACCCATGGTCCATAAAAATACAATATATATACACAAATCACACATTAACACACACATTTCATAAACTTACAATATACAATACATGAAAAAGCATATAAATAGGAATACAAATTCCATGTCTATGGGCTAAGAGATCATTTTAAAAACAATCGGAGACAGACATGGTCCTAAAGTGTGATTTTAGAAATGTTACAAATAAATCATAACTTGTTATATTTCTGATTTCTAAATGAGTATCATTCCAGATTGTAGGTGCAATGTGTGCAAAAGTTCGCTGCCCACTTAAAGTGCGTTTATACAGGACCTTTAACAAAGTGTAATCACATGTTGATCTGGTTTGGATTTAATTCCATGGTGCCACTAGTTGTCCTTTCAGACTAATAGGTATGTCAGATTACTATATTCTGAATATACATTTAGCCATAGCAAATTTATGTGACTGTTTGACAGTTAACCACCCCAAAGCATTGATAATATAACAATGTGTGGTGTTTGATGCTAAGAGTGCAAATCTCCCAATCCTGTGTAATAACACAGATTTTCACCATACTGTACTAACTGGGTCATTGTTAACCACCATAGAAGCATAGTGTAATATAGATAATAGACAATGATTTATAATTGCCAACCGTGCCTCATAGATTAAGAAACTATGTAGCCTATATAACAAAGCTAACTGCATGAATTTTGGATGTAATTGTTTGAAAATGAGTACCATAGCTTAAGACAGAATCTAATGTAACTCCCAAATATCTAAAATTAGTTACATTTTCATACACAGTACCATCCAATGATCTGATTTGTAGATCATAACTGTTTTCGTTCAACATGGCCAATGTTCCAAAGAGCATTAATTTAGTTTTTTTCTTATATTTTGTTTGGATATTGATGCACTTTGATAATATACCACGGCATCATCTGCATATAATGTAATACGCACTCATAATGACTGTAGTAATAGCCTTGAAAAACATAGAAAACAAAATGGGTCCTAATGTGGAGCCCTGCGGGACTCCGTATTTAACTAATGCCTTCTCAGAAACACACCATTCATACTTAACTACAGTATTTGAAATCTTTCTGACAAATAGTCAACAAATCATCTAAGTGCTGGTTCTCCCACCCCAGCTTGCTCCAAGTTTTCTATTAATAAGGCGTGGTCCACCAAATCGAATGCCTTGGTCAAGTCCACAGATAAGGCCCCAGTCAGACAACCATTTTCCATGCTCTAATGGACCGCACTTGTGAACTCGACCAAGGCAGTCTCTATCCCAAGCCCTTTTTCGAAATCCATGCTGGCTCTGTGATAACAAGCCATAAGTTTCGACATAATTAATCAGCTGAGCATACACTAATTTTTCTTGTATTTTAGATAAAGCTGACAAAATGGAGACAGGCCTGTAATTTGTAAACTCACTAATAGATCCTGCTTTGTGTATTGGTACAACATACAAATACTTCCACAAGTCTGGTACCTCTCCCAAACAAAAAGACAAATTAAAAATTAAGCTGACAGGATATGTTATTTCTGTTGAAGCTAGTCTCAACATTTTTGGAGTCAACCCATCATATCCACCAGATTTATCTATCTTCAGCTGTTTCAAGAGATCAAACACTTCTAAACTGGTGATTGCCTTAAGATAGAATTTTGGTCTACCCAAAGGGACAGGTTGTCCCTTTACAGGTCAGTGCACACCAGGGTTAATCCTGTAGGCACCTAAATCAGTAAACATTCTATTTAATTCATTAGCTATAGTTACAGGATCATTCACGTTATTATCTCCTTTCAACATTGTGGTTTCCATTTTAACCCTGAGATTAATCATGCCATTACTTGTATTCCAAAACTTTTTATTATTTGTCAATCCAACTGTTTGTTGTTGTCTTATGTATTCAACCTTTGCCCTTTTGATTTCTACCTTACATCTATTTCTCAAGCATCTGTAATTCTGAAAATGCACAGTTGTTTTATTTCTCCTGTACGCTTTCCAGGCCTTATCTCTTTCATTCATCAACTTAAATAATTGGGGTGGGGTGGGGGTTAACCACTTGGAATCAACACCTCTAACTTGTCTTTTTATGACTGTCCAGCTGGGAAAACAAAGCTCAGTGCACTGCACAAGTAGGCAGTCAGTAATTACAACAGTGAAAACCAAATTCTTTTGGTTTTTTGATATTTCTCTTTATTCCCCTCCTACTGTCCCATCGAAGCCACTCCATCGGGAGTCACCTATGAAGTCTGACCCTGACGGTGCCTTATTTGACAGTCTCAGGTCCCTCATCCAGCCTCAGAAACCACCCGGGTGGGGTCTGGGTGGGGGTGGACCCCCTCCGAATCTTGCATATCTCATCAGGGTCCAGGGCTGTAGGCAGGCACCGGCACATTGGGACCCGACTTGGCACTCTGTCTTCCAGGCTCCGATGGTTGTTTTTTCCCAGTTCTGTGAGAAGTTGCAGGCCCTTACATCATGGCACGTATGCCAACATTGGCAACGTCCCTCTCCCTCCTTCCTCGAAGGAGCAGCCCCTGTGACTGATTGGTTGCCAGCCTACACCAGTGACCGATCATGCCCCAGTGACTCCAGCTTGCCATTGCTCCCCTAGCCTCCACCAGGGGTTGCCGCTCACCAGTTGAAAGACCATCCCCAGGAGAAGGTGAGCTCCTGTCGGACACTCCAGCCTGTCTCCCCCCATCCAACCCATGGCGGCCCAAGCTTGCTCCCAAACTCGGGCTGCCGATGTGATGCTAGGTGTGGCGTCCAGGTTTGGCACGAGGTGTGACGTTTTGGCTGAAAACCAAATTCTAGTGCATGCCTCATGGGGGTATCGGTAAAATCCAAACACTGGACTGGACCCAAAATGGTAAAAATCAGACCAGGTGCAAGTTGTGCAGTCTGCCTGTGCCGGATGGACTAGTTAGTTCTGTTTTTACCATTTTGATCAATCCGATTCTGTTTTTACTGTTTTGGTCTCTCTATTCTGGCTGGTCTGGATTTCATCTAAGGTGTGGTATGGGTGATATCCGAACCATCAACCCCAGACAGGACCTTTGATAGTTTTGATCCAGCTGTCCAGGTATCACTCATACTAATCCTAAATGAAATCCAGATCAGTTGGAAGCAGCAGTCCAAAACAGAAAAAAACTGGACTGACTAGTCCAATAGGTCTGGCCAGACCAGCCAGTTTGTTTTTTACCGTTTTGGCTCTTGTCCGGTGGTCCACAGTTTACAAAATCCCTCACTATATGGTGAGAACAAATGATGCCAGATATCCAGTAGTGTTCAATTACCATTTGTTTATGCACCATCTGTAGTTCCACTTCATCATACGTCAAAATTCCATACTGTTTATATAAATCTGCTTACTAAACATCTATACAAACGGTATGGACTTTTTGATGTAGGATAATTCAGGCAGATGGATGCATCATCTATAGTGATTGAATACTATCAGATATCTGTCATCATTTGTCCTAGCAATGTGATGACTGAACTACAATTTGGTTTTCACTCTGGTAGAAGGCCCCCTGCTGTGAACCAAGGATGACCCTCAAGGTCATTAAAAGAAAAAAAACAGAATAGCCCCAATCTGCACAGGCTTGGCTACCCTCTTGTGCTTTGCAAGCTATCCTCCTTTCTGCAGACTCAACTGCTAGCGTGGGTGAGGCAGTGACAGCCTATAATAGTGCTGTCTCCAATGTGCGTGATGCCCTTGCACTGATATGTATATGACCCAGGTCTTCTTGTTTAAGATCCACATGGTTTGATGTGCCTTTCAAGGAGATGAAGACCAAGGGTTGGAGGTTGGAGCATTGCTGGCAGAGGGCTCGGTCCAAGGAGGATAAACTGGCTTTGAGAGTCCACTACAGTGAATATCAAAGGGCAATCAACCATAAGAAGGCAGAGTTCCTGTCCAGGAAGATTGCTGCAGGGAGAAACAGACCCACTCCGCTCTTTCGAACTGTAGACAGGTTACTTCACCCTGTCTGTCTGCAGCTGAAAAGAGCATTTTCAGTCACTTTGCGTGAGGAGTTTGCTCAGTTCTTCTTTAACAGTGTGTCCTCCCTTCAGTCCTGGATCTCCCCAGTAGAGCAAGGTCAGCCCTGCAGTGGGGAAGGCCATGTGTAGGCGGAGACACTCCTATTGTGTGGCGTGAGTTTCGGCCGGTGGGGGTGGCTGAGGTCGTTGAGGTAATCTCAAAGATGCAACCCACTTTCTGTGAACTGGACCTGGGCCCTTCTCATCTCCTAGTGATATGTGTTGAGTCCATTAGTCCAGTGTTCACTGAGATTTTCCGGTGTTTGCTCTCGAAGGGGTTCTTCCCCGGTGCCTTGAAAGAGGTGCAGGTGAAGCCCCATCTGAAAAAAACATCACTCGACTTTGACATCTTGGCAAATTATCAACTTATCTCCAAACTTCCATTTTTGGGGAAGGTTGTTGAGAAAGTGGTGGCTTTGCAGCTCAAGGCACACCTCACAGCCTTTGACATCTATGAGCCATTCCAGTCTGGGATTAGGACGAGGCATAGCACTGAAACAGTATTGGTCAGGGTGCAAAGTGACCTCCTCAGGGCGAGAGATAGAGGAGCTTGGTCAGTCTCGTTCTCCTTGATATCTCCTCAGCGTTCAATACCATGGACCACATTGTGCTTCTGGATCACCTTAGAGAGTATTGTGTACTTACCGGTACTGTCATCAACTGGTTTGAGTCCTTTCTCATGGGCAGGATGCAATGGGTAGTGATGGGGACTTTCTCCTCCTGTCTGAAACTCCTGCCCTGTAGAGTTCCTCAAGGTTCGATCTTGTCGCCAGTGCTGTTCACAGTGTAAATGCTAACCCTGGGTGAGAGAATTAGACATTATAGTCTAGGTTTTCACTGTTACACAGATGATGCCCAACTGTATATGTCTTTTGCTCCCAGAACAAGTAACACTGTGGAGGTGCTAAATAAATGCCTAGCTGAGATCCAAAATTGGATGTCCTCTAACTGCCTGAGACTGAACCCCGACAAGACAGAAGTATTTGTAATCGAGCCTGCTCCCTGGCGTGATATGGTTGTTACTGGGTCGTAAACAGGATCATTCCTGGGCCCTACCTTGCTGGTGTCATCCACTAAGGTGAGAAATCTGGGCATCATCCTCGATGATGGTTTGACACTTGAAGCTCAGGTATCAGCCATCGTCTGGAGTGATTTTTACCACTTAAAGAATGTCACCTGGATTAAATCCCTAATTCCGCCTCGTGACCTGCCCTCGCTGTTACATGCCTTTGTCATATCAAGGCTCGACTACTGCAATGCTCTTTATTTCAGAGTCAGTGGAAGGAACCTCCATTGACTGCAGCTGGTGCAGAATGCAGTGCCCAAGTTGCTGACAGGCATTCATAGGTCATGTCATGTGACCCCGGTCCTGCATGACCTGCACTGGCTATCTGTCAGATGGAATATCATCTTCAAGGTGGGCTTGCTCACCCATAAGGCCCTATACGGCTCGGGCCCTGACTACCTGGGTGACCTCCTAACTTCTATCCTCCTGGTGCACCCACTCCGTTCCTCCACTGAGGTCCTCCTAGCGGTTCTGAGGGCTAAGCTGAAAGCCTCAGGAGATTGTGCATTTGAGGTGGCCGGCATGACCCTCTGGAATTCACTCCCCAGGTCTCTGAGGTAGGATCCTTCAGTGGAGTCTTTCAAGAGTGATCTGAAGACTCACCTTTTTAAAGAAGCCTTTTGTCAGTTAGCTACAGCCAGATTTTATCTATATTCATTATTATTGAAATTGATTATTTATTGTTTGTATTTATTTGTGCTGACCCTGTATGTAATTTTATTATACGTTTCTTACACCTCTTTGTAAAGCACCCAGAGCCTCCGGGATTGGGTGCTTAAGAAACAAAGATGTACTTACTTACTTACTAACTCTCCCTCCCTTTTACAGTCTACCCTTCCACAATACTGCAGTCCCCCCTTCACTTTGGTAAGCCTTTCCTTCATATGCCCTTCATGTGCAGGTTTCAAAACTATCCACATTTTTGCATGACCCCCCCCCTTCCCTTTTGCAACCCTTCCTTTATACTGCTGCTTGCCTCATATGATTTAAGTAAGTATCCCCCCTTGATGACTGCAGGTACATCAAAAAATGCATAGTCCTTCTGTAGCAAGTATCCCCAGTTTCACTGGTGAGTTTGTTCTTAAAAAAGCTTTGGGCATGTAAAAGCTGCTGCTAATGCTTCCCATGTATATCCACACTTCTGCCACCTATGCACCATGATTTTTCACTGTTTACAGCCCTGCACGTCAATGGAAGTAATGTAATTGTTGTTACTTTCACACGCAATTTACCTGTTGTTGCATGAAACAGTGACATGAAGCTAAATGGCACTGGGAAAGGAGTGTTGAAGTATGATGGAGGTATCAGCAGTGGCACTTAAGGTAACTCTGTAATTTAAACACACAAATAGGGAAAGTTCTGGCTACACGCGATGCTGCCAGAAATGGAGAACTTTCAAATAAAAACAAAGCCCTGCACACATACCAGCACAGAATTAGAAGGCTGAGGCAAATTGTGTAGGGGGCAATACATGCGGGAACATACGCTTTTCTGTGACAAACCATTGTGGTATGCTGCAGTTCAACTTGCAGTATTTGCCTCTGTCTGCTAATTGTGGTGTTCTGTTTGCTTATAATTTATCCTATGTTGTCCTGCCAAAAAACTGTTTTAAGGAACAAACTTGCTAATGAAACTTAGGAGGCTGGAACAGAAGGATTATGAACTTAGGGACTGATTATGACTGAAAGGAAAGGACCGAATGAAGAAGGTGGGTTGTATAGCTCTGAACTGGTGGGGAGATACTGTAATTAAACTAACCCAACAGAGTTCATAGTTTCTATAATAATAAAGAATAGGGATAGGCAAGTACTAAAATACCTGACCCTCAAGACTACCCATGGGTACCTCTAAAGTACCCTAAAAGTACCCGAATGAAAACCGAGTAGTTGGGTTGGGTCAGGTAGTTAGTACCCTACCCATTTTACTACCAGCACAGGGTTATGTCACCATATATGAAAACAGTGCAGCAATGTACCATGCTGTAAATACAGTGGATACATTGCCAGGACTGAAACAGAATGCCAAAAGCAAGTTCGGTGAACTAAAGTAAAGCAATTCTTTGTTTTTTGTGGGGGTCCTGCCCCCCACACTCCCATTATGAGGAGCTATGCACCCAACCTGCCTCATCAATATAATCAACTCTAAGGGAGGGTTCAACATGGGGAAGAGGGGAAACACCAGCGGGGGTAGGAACGCACAATTCAGTTTTGCAAAAGTCTGGGACCGGGATTCGAACCCTGGTCCACAGATGCATAGCTGCCCTGCACTGCCCCAGCTCATCCCACTGAGCCATGGTGGCTGCTTGGTAGACCACCTCCCCAGCAGAGGTCTTAACCTCTTCATCACTCCTTCCCACCAGCCATGCATGACAGGGTACAATACCACGTGCAACATTTGTGCCTTGCGGGGTTTTGTACCTTGAGGCTCTAGCACACCTTGCTATATGTGATACATTAGTTTTGCCTGCGTGGTTCTGTATTCGGCAGAGTGACCCGGTACCTCTACTACCGAATTACCTGACTCTAACCATGAAAAAAATCATGCAAAAGACTGTTTTTTTTTTTTTTTACTATTACACTGTTTGTTCGGTGCCCCAAGCTGTTATACCCAAGGGAGAGCATTGCTGAGGCAAGTACGAGTGGTGCAGCTGCTCTTAGTGAGCCTGCTGCTGTTTCCAAAAATTATACCCATGCTAGGCATTGCTGAGGCAGGTACAAGAGGCACAACTGCTCTTAGCAAGCCTGCTGCTGTTTCAAGAAATTATACCCATGTTGGTCATGTCTGAGGCTGGTACAAGAGGCACAGCTCCTGTGAGTGAGCCTGCTGCTTTTCCAAAAAAATATACCCATGATGGACTTTGCTGATGTAGGTATGTGATATGCAGCTGCTGTGGGAGAACCTGCTACTGTTTCCAAAAATTATACCCATGGTGGGCATTGCTGAGGTAGGTTCAAGAGCCACAGCTGCTCTGATTGAGCTTGCTGCTGTTTCTAAAAATTGTACCCATGTTGGGCATTGATGAGATAGGTATGAGAGGCACAACTGCTCTGAGTGAATCAGCTGCTGTTTTCAGAAATGATACCCATGGTGGGCATCAAAGTTACATAATATAAAACTGATGACTGACAAAAGAAAACTAAGAGCAGTGTGGCACATGCAGCTAGCATGGTGCAGTGTGATAGTTCTATTCATTTCGTACACAACCTAGTCATCATATTCGGCATCACTGTTTGCAGGCTGTTGTTAATATTCAGGGTCAGAATTGCATAATTCAGTGTTTGGAACAACTGGGAAATTGTAAGCATTCAATTTGAGAAATGTAAGCCATTCCACATTTACAGGACGTAGCAGTGTTTTGTGGTCAGCGACTATTCCTCCAATTGCACTAAATATGCATTCTGAATATGTACACTTAAAGGTGGACAACTGAGGTACATTATTGCAAGATTTGCTAGATCCAGCCATATTGTTCTCATTTGTTTCCAATACAGTAATGGATCTTCCTTGAGATCAATCACAATATGGTCTACATAATACTCCTGGATCATTATGCTGCGAGAGAGGGTTACCAGTCTGGCAGATGAACCAGCTGCACTTTCTTTACAGGATACTTGTCCATGTTGTTGTAGGTGACTCAGAAGTGATTTGCCTTTCTGATCCTGAATATAGGATGCCCAAGAAGTAGCTGTAGATGTCTTTTCCCTCAATGATGACACTGGTGATTGTGAAGAATTGAGAGATGTGCGATTGTGAGCGCCAGAAGCGCACTCTGATGGTTTGGCACAGTTTGACTGCTGTACATCAGTTAATGGTGTTGGTAGGGCAATGTCACATTTGGTTAGCAGAACATCTCTCCAATACTCAATATCTTCCCCTGCAGGAAGGATGGCATCAATGTTCCACTTAAAGTGGGAATCTAGCAATGTAGTCAACACATAGGTGTCTTTCTTAAACATGGCATTTATTCTCTGATTAGTCAACAGTCTGAGACTCAAGTCATCTGCCAGCATAACAGTGGTGGTGTCTTCTTTTGACTGAAAGTCTTTCTTTATGTCATCAAGGAAAATGTGAAAAAATCTTATTTGAGGAAGAATTTGACTCAGAGTTGCACTGTCCACACTGACATCATGTGTGGCCACCTCAAATGGCTCCAATAAGGTGATCAAAGATTCAAGTAGAGTCCAGCTGTTGGAACTGAACATGATGTCTACTTTACCCATTTGATTCTGCATGGTGTAGTCATGTACAGCTTTTTCTGTTCAAGAACCCTTTCCAACATGTGAAATGTTGAATTCCAATGGGTTGGAACTTCTTGCTTTAATATTTGCAGTGGCAAATTGTTTGACCTCTGCAGCCCCTTCAGGATATTTTGTGCCATTCACAGAGTGGCTGAAATGCCCACTTGTTTTCCAAGCAAGACCTAACAGATTTTCAACATTTCTGTTTTCATTTAAGAAACTGTGGATGATAAGAGTTAAACAATATGCAAAACAAGGCATGTGTTTGTAGTTGCCATCTTTAACAGATTTGACTATGTTGGCACCATTATCTGACACTGTGAACCCTGGAGATAAGTATTACGGAGTAAGCCATTTCTGGAACTGTATTTCCAGCTCCTGCAAAATATTCACAGCAGTGTGGTGTTCCTCAAAAGTGGTGACACATACTACTGCCTACTTCCTACTTCTTATGGTAGAGTGGGGATTACTTTCTGACTTATACTTGCTCTATGAGCTGTAACAGTCATGTAATCAATTGTTTGGTTGCTGGTCCATGCATCTGCCGTTATGTGAATCTGCTGAATGTCAGAGAGTTTCAACTGCTTAATGACTGCAATACACACCAAGTCATACAACTGTGGAACAGCCTTTTTCAAGAAATATGTTTGACTGGGAACAGTGTACCATTGTTCAATCTGGTTCAAGAGTTTTAGGAAACCTTTTTTGGGAAACAAAAGCAAAAGGGAGTTGACAATTGGCTAACAGCTCTGTAATGGCTCTATTTAACAGCTGTCATGTTGGATACTTGCAGGTGAATTATTATGTCCTTGCAATGCTTTCTTTTAATGTTAGTTGATGAGAATCATGAAATATTTTTAATTTTGGGGGGACGGTGTTTTTCATGCCTTTTTCATGTGGAGTACTACTTTGGGATTTTGCAGTAATTGATGGTGTCAGAAGAAAACAATCTATGTCTGGGAAGATTTCAAGGACTAAACAAGTGATTCAGTGTCAGTTCCTGCTTCCAGTTCATTGTTACTATGGTCATCGCTGTCACCACCACCTCCACAACCACACATACCAACTACATACCTTGCCCTGCCCCACTCGATTGGGTGTTTTGTCATTGCATGTTGTGTTATTACTGATGTTCCAAAATATCCCACTTTGCCACCATGACTGGTGCTCTTTTTGCACAGACTGCATACAGCTCGAGAGCTGTCTGCAGGGTCAATACAAAATAAATTCCACACTAAAGATTTATCTATTTTGCTTTGTACCACAGTGTCTGACACTATTTCTTGTGCAGTCAAGGGACCTGGTGGAAACCCTACACTGCCATTTCCTTGTTGGGATTAAATGTTCTCATTCATGCTCATCTTATTCTTACATTTAACATATGAATTTTTTTCTGCACTTGCCTCTCATGCCTTACAGTGGCATCCTTTCCTACCCTCTCATCAAAGCTACAGACATCATCGCCACAAGATTCAGAAGAACTGGAAGTGCTGTCATCATCATGTGGGACATAGCTTGGGCTGTCCCAGTCCCAGTCCTCACTATCAGCAACATCTCTATCAGCATTTAATGCCTCAGCATCTGAGCTTGTATTTGAGGAGGATACCACCTTGCATGCTGTTACAGCAGCTGGAAATATACTGGCACATGTGACAAAATGTACAGTACCTCTACGAGTATCTCCAGTCAGTTCTTTCTGAAACTGTATTATCATTTCATTGCTAACATGCTTTTTTGGTTCAGGAGGACATTTAGTGCCAGTCTTGGTAATGTTATTATCGTGGCTATGTTCTTCATTAGTGGTATGATTTATACTGTCCACATCATTAACAGTTGCACATGCAGCAGCACTGCACTTCCTTTTACTAGACTTAAACTGGGAAATATGAGGCATAGTAGACATAGGTATGAAAGGAATGGATATTGTTTCATTAACTGCTGCAGAGATAGACAGTGTTGCTTATTATGTCTGCTAGAAGTCCAGGTGCTCAGAAAGACTGACACTCACTTCTGAGTTAAGTGACATTGTGCACACCTTGAAAAAGCGTTGGTAAAATGTAAACATTGGTGCTTGTTTGTGGTGATTTTTTTTCTGCTATTTATTAAATTACGAATTTTTTAAGCAATAAAAATGAACAATGTCACTTAGCTCAGAAATGAGTGTAAGTCTTTCTGAGCTGCTTGACTTCTAGCAGATTTGTTTCTCTACTTACATCTGGGCACCAAAAATATTTTCTAGTAGTCACCTCTTTACCTGCAATAGCTGACTATGTCACAGACAGTAATCAATGACAAGGCTAGGGGGCACCTAACAAACAGTGTAACACAGCCTAAATAGCTTTCAGTATGCTGTAGAGAAACACACAGTGTAGCTATGTCACAGTAATAAATGACAGAGCTTGGTGCACCTAACACACAGTATAATACAACCTAAATGGCTTTCATGATGCTGCAGAGACACACAGTGTACCTATATGACACAGTAATAAATGACGCAGCTTGGGGCACCTATTAGACACTGTAATACATCCTAATGGCTTTCAAGAGACATCACACAAAGCATGGATATGTCACAGTAATAAATGACAGGGCTCAGGGAACCTAACAAATAGTGTAATACAACCTAAATGGCTTTCACTGTGCTGCAAAGACACACAGTGTAGCTATGTCACAATAATAAATGGCAGGGTTTGAGGCACCTAACAAATAGTGTAATACAGTCTAAATGACTTTCACTATGCTGCAGAGAGACACACTGTGTAGCTATGTCACAGTAATAAATGACAGGGCTTGGGGCACCTAACAGACAGTGTAATATAGCCTAAATGGCTTTCACTATGCTGCAGCAAGACATACTGTGTAGCTATGTCACAGTAATAAATGACAGGGTTGGGGCACCTAACAAACATTGTAAATTACAGCCTTAATGGCTTGCACTATGCTGCAGAGACACAAACCAGCTGCCAGTGCCTTTTGTACCCCATCTTTTCCCCTTTTCCCCCCAGCACTGCACGATCCACCTCCACAACTGACAGGATGATCCCCCAATTCTCCCCTCCCTCCTGGGATTGTTTTATTCCCCAACCCTGACCCCCACTCCCTTTACTCCTTCATGGAGGTTTTTACCTTTTTTCATGTTTTTTTAAATAAGTTTTTGCAACGATTTAGTGGTGAAAATGCTGAATGAGTGCCCGATTCTTTCCACTCCCTCAAGAGTCCAGCTGCTATCTACACAATGAGCTCACAGCAGACTGAGCACAGACACCACTGACCATTCAGGTTATCAGTCCAGTGTCATATGCTCCTAATTCTGCTGTGAGCTTGTGAAGGACACCACAGGCTTCCCTTTCATGCCTGTTTCCAGCATGGAAAGTCCTGACAGGAGTCCCAGCACCCCACAGGCTTCCCATGATGCCTGTTTAAAAAATTACCCATTGCCCGTGTCAAAACTACCTGACCTGTGACGTACACTGTTATGTCAGGTAGGATAGTAAATTATCTGAACTACTCTACCCAGCCAAAAATCAACAATAACTAACCTACCTGACTGAGCTACACAAACAGTAGCCCATTTCTAATAAAGAACAGCAAAAGGGAGGGTATTGGATCAGAAAAATAGGAACAGGACAGAAAACCATAGCCAAATTGGTGAAAGGGACAGGAAAGGAATATGAACCTACAGGGTCCACAGTAAGAGAGGGAGATGCAACTAGTGATAGGCAGGTACTAAAATACCCGACCACCAAGACAACCTGTGGGTATCTCAAAAGTACCTGGTAGATACCCAGATGAAACTCGAGTAGTCAGGTCGGGTTGGGTAGTCATTACCTGACCCATTCTACTACCCGATTACCTGACCCTGAGTGTAACAAAAATTATATAAAGACTGTTTTCCGGGGGCTATTACATCATATATTAGGTGCCCCAATTCATTATGCCCATGGGGCATTGCTGTGGCAGGTATGAGAGGCACAGGCTCTCTTAGTAAGCCTGCTGCTGTTTCCAAAATTATACCCACAGCGGGCATTGTTGAAGCAAGTACGAAAGGCACAGCTGCTCTGAATGAGCCTGCTGCTGTTTCCAAAAATTATATCCATGGTGGGCATTGTTGAGGCAGGTATGAGAGGCACAGCTGCTCTGATTGAGTCTGCTTCTGTTTCCAAAAATGATATCCATGGCGGGCATTGGTGAGGTAAATATAACAGGCACAGCTGCTCTAAGTGAGCTTGCTTCTGTTTCCAAAAATTATACCTATTGGGGGCCTTGCTGAGACAGGTACAAGAGGCGCAGCGGCTCTTAGCAAGCCTGCTGCTGTTTCCAAAATGTATACACGTGGTGGGCATTGCTGAGGCAGGTATGAGAGGCACAGTTGCTCTTAGTGAGCCTGCTGCTGTTTCAAAAAATTATACCCATGGCTGGCATTGCTGAGGCAGATATGAGTGGGGCAGTTGCTATAAGTGAGCCTGCTGCTGTTTCAAAAAATGATACCCATGGCGAGCTTTGCTGAGGTAGGTAAGAAAGGTGCAGCTGCTCTGAGTGAGCCTGCTACTGTTTCCAAAAATTATACCCATGGCAGGCATTGCTGAGACAGGTATGAGGGGTGCAGCTGCTATGAGTGAGCCTGCTGCTGGTTCAAAAAATGATACCCATGGTGGCCGTTGCTGAGGTAGGTATGAGAGGCACAGCTGTTCTGAGTGAGCCTGCTGCTGTTTTAAAAAATTATACCCATGGTGGGCATCGATCAAACTTACATAATATAAACTGATGACTGACAAAAGAAAACTAAGAGTAATACAATTGTGGCACATGTGACTGGCATGGTGGCAGTGGTGATGGTTCCATTTGCTTCGTACACAACCTAGTCACCATATTCAGTATCACTGTTTGCATGCTGTTGTTCATTTTCAGGGTCAGGCTTGCATAAAATCAGTGTTTGTGATAACTGGGGAAATTTACTTGTTTTACTTGGAAAGATCAGGCAAAACGAGCCTTTTGGTCCATCTAGATTGCCTCCCACTCCTAGTGGGTGAAGTAACAAAACCCCTTGTTCATTACTAAATAGTCATCCAAACCTTGTTTGAAACTAGAAAAAGAAGTTTTGTTGTCAGCATTCATTTTGAGAAATGTAAGCCATTCCACATTTGCAGGACATAACAGTGTTCTGTGGTCAGTGACTATTCCTCCAAGTGCACTAAATATGTGTTCTGAATATACACTTGAAGGTGGACACTGTGGTAAGTTATTGCAAGATTTGATATATCTGGCTATATTGTTCTCTTTTGTTTCCGATACAGTAATGGATCTTCCTCAAGACCAATCACAGTATGGTCTGCAAAGTACTCCAGGATCATGCTGCGTGAGATGGTTGCCAGTCTGGCCGATGAATCTGCTGCATTTTCTTTGCAGGATGCCAGTTCGTGTTATTGCAGGTGACTCAAAAGTGGTTTGTCTTTCTGATCCTGAGCATAGGATGCTCAAGAAGCAGCTGTACATGTCATTTCCCTTGCTGATGACACTGCTAACTGTGAAGAATTGATAAATGTGCTATTGTCTGCACCAGAGGTGCACTGTGATGGTTCAGCAGGGTTTGACTGCTGTACATCACTTAATGGTGTTTGTGGGGCAATGTCACATTTGGTTAGCAGACAATCTCTCCAATACTCAATGTCTTCCCCTGCAGGAAGGATGGCTTCAATGTTCCACTTAAAGAGGGGATCTAGCAATGTAGCCAACACAGAGATGACATTCTTAAACATGACATTTATTCTCTGATCAATCAATGGTCTGAGACTTAAGTCATCTGCCAGCATAACAGCAGTGGTGTCATCTTTTGATTGAAAGACTTTATTTATGTCATCAAGAAAAATGTAAAGAAATCTAATTCAAGGAAGAATTTGACTCAGAGTTGCACTGTCTGCATTGACATCATGTGTGGTAGCCTCAAATGGCTCCAATAAGGTGACCAAAGATTCCAGTAGAGTCCAGCTGCTGAAACTGAATATTATGTCTACTTTACCTGTTTGATTCTGCGTGGTGTAGTGATGTACAGCTTTTTTCTATTCAAGAAACCTTTCCAATATGTAAAATATTTAATTCCAGTGGGTTGGAATGTCCTGCTTTAATGTATACAAGGGTAAGTTGTTTGACCTCTGCAGCCCTTTCAGGATTTAGAAACATAGAAACATAGAAGTTGACGGCAGATAAGGACCGCAAGGCCCATCCAGTCTGCCCATTTCTTTTTTCTACCTTATAAATGTGCCATCGGCCTTTGCTCTGTCAGTGGCCTATCTATTCATAGTCATTTGTATTGCTCCCTTATGCCTATCCCATGCCTGTTTGAAGCCCTGCACTGTATTCATAGCCACCATTTCTTGTGGTGCCATTCCATGCATCCACCACCTTTTCTGTGAAAAGAATTTCACATTGCCCCTTAATCGGCCCCTCTAATCTCATGCTGTGTCCTCTTGTCCTGATATTTTTCTTATATTTAAACATGTTAGACCTTTCACCTTGTTAATGCCCTTAAGGTGTTTGAATGCCTCGATCATATCACCTCTCTCCCTCCTTTGCTCAAAGGTATACATATTGAGATCTGTTAATCTGTCCTCATATGTCTTCTGATGCAGTCCCTGCACCATTTTGGTTGCCCTTCTCTGGACTGCCTCAATTTGGTTAATGTCCTTGTGAAGGTGTGGCCTCCAATACTGCACGCAGTACTCCAGATGGGGCCTAACCAGTGTCTTGTAAAGAGGGATTATTACCTCCCTCTATACTTGTGATACCCCTACTAATACACCCTAACACCCCCCTAGCCTTACCTACTGCTTTAGAGGTCTGCTTGGATGATTTCAGGTCATCAGTGATGATGATGCTCAAGTCTCTTTCTTCCTTTGTGACTGCTAGCAACTCCCCTCCCAGCCTATAGGTGGCTTAGGGTCTCTCTTCCCTATGTGCATGATCTTGCACTTCTTTGTATTAAATCCCAGTTGCCACTCTTTCTGACCATTTTGCTAGTTTATCCAGATCTCTTCTCATTCTGCCCACCCCATCTGGATCATCTACTCTGTTGCAGATCTTGGTGTCATCTGCAAACAGACAAGCCTTACCCTCTAGTCCATCTGCAAGGTCACTAATGAAGATGTTGAAGAGGACTGGCCCCAGGACTGATCCCTGAGGTACCCCACTTGTGACTTGCATCTCTTCTGACTGTATACCATTTACCACCACTCTCTGTTTTCTGCCCGCCAACCAGTTTGCCACCCAGTTGACCAACTTCTGACCCACCCCAAGCCTACCCAGCTTATTTAATAATAATAATAATAATAATTTTATTTATATAGCACCTTTCAATATATCAAGGTGCTGAACAACTTAAAACAATTCAAACACTACATAAACAAACATGTACATAAAATCAGCATACAACAAGATAAAATATATGATAATAAAATCCAAGCATTAATAAATAACTAATTATCTAAAAAAGCCATGCTCCACAAGTAAGTTTTCAAATCCTTTTTAAAGAGTTCCACGGAGGTGCACTGCCATAACCGACATGGTAGAGAGTTCCAAAGAGTGGGTGCAGCATATGAAAATGCTCTGCTGCCAGAAGATTTCAAACTCACTCTTGGGATCTCTAACAACCCCATGTCGGCTGAGCGGAGTGATCGGTCAGGGCAGTAAGGCACCAGGAGGTCTTTCAGATAGGCTGGACCCTGGTCATGAAGGGCTTTGAAAGTCAGCAAAATGACTTTAAAGGTGATCCACCACCACACAGGCAGCCAGTGCAGTTCGCTCAGCACGGGAGTAATATGACAGAACCGACTTGTCCCAGTCAAAACCCGGGCTGCAGCATTCTGCACAAGCTGTAGGCGATGGATTTCAACCCCAGAAAGCCCAAAGTACAGGGCGTTGCAATAGTCTAAGTGTTAAGATACAAAAGCATGAACCAAAGTTGGCAGGGAGTCAAACGGAACAAGATGCTTCACCCTGGCAATATTCCTGAGATGATAAAAGGAAGTCTTGACAACAGCTGACACCTGAGCTTTAAGAGTCAGCCTATCATCAAGAATGAATCCAAGGCTACGCACCCATTCTGAGGACGGCAAAGATACTCCACCAAGAATAATTCCAGATGGAGCACCGATATCCGGCCTCACCACCCGACCACCAGGATCCACTACCAGCACCTCTGTTTTCTCCGAGTTCAACTTTAGCCAACTAGAATCCATCCAGTCTTGATCTCCTCAGACAGTTGTTAAACACCGAGAGAGCTCCATCCTGGTTGGGTGCAAAAGACAGATAGAGCTGGGTGTCATCCGCATAGCAGTGAAACCTCAGCCCATATCATCTAATGATACCTCCGAGGCAGCATATACTGCAAACAACATGGGTGACAGCACGGATCCCTGGGGCACTCCACACAACAGAGGAATTGGGTCAGAGGAAAAATTCCCCGACACAACTCTCTGCGATCTCCCGGTAAGGAATGACGTGAACCATTGCAAAACGGTTCCAGACATTCCACAAATTTGCCCCAGGCGAGCTAATAGCACCATGTGGTCCACTGTGTCAAAGGCTGCAGAGAGATCAAGAAGAACAAGAATGGAACGTCTCTTCTGATCCCTCACCATCAGAAGATCATTTAACACCCGAACCAGCGCAGTCTCGGTGCTATGTCTTTTACGGAAGCCCGACTGGAAGGATTCGTAGACATTATGGATGGTTAAATGGTCATCCAGTTGAACTGCTATGACCTTCTCGATAACCTTCCCAATAAAGGGGAGGTTAGAGATAGGTCGATAACTAGAATAAGAGTCCGGGTCCAAGGAAGCTTTCTTCAAGAGAGGAGTTACCACAGCCTCTTTCAAGGAGCAGGGAAACTCACCTAATTCCAAGGAGCAGCAGACTATTTGCGCCAGGACCAGACCAATGATGTCCAAACAACCCAAAATGAGGGGAGTCGGACCGGGATCCAAGCCACAACTTGTGGGGCGCATAGAATGGATGATCCTCATAATGTCCACGAACTCAGGTCGTCGAAAGGAACTCCAGCAGAAATGAGGCACTGTCATCTCATGCTGTCCAAAAGCTTCACCCATAGAGCTTACCGGACCCAGGTTCTTCCTGATGTCAGCCACTTTAGTTGCAAAGTATCGAGCGAGCTCATGGCACTCTGCTTGCGAAAAAGCTTTCCGAACATGCAGGCAGGCTGGGTTGCACAGTCTGTCTACAGTGCGGAACAGCTGAGCCGGTCGATTCTGAGCAACTGCAATCTCCCTGGACAGGAATTCTGCCTTCTTATGGGTGATTGCAGATTGATAGTTAACATAATGTTCCATCAATCTAGAGTGGTCGGCATCAAGGGCGGACCTGCGCCAGCGACACTCTAACCTTCGCCCCTGTCTCCGCATCTCCCTCAGGGTCCCATCGAGCCATGGGGCTCTGTGGTGAAGGGATCGGGGCACTCACGAACAGGAGCAATAGAATCCAGAGCCATCGTGACGGCCTTATTATAGGCCAGCACCAATGCTTCTGGGTCATTGCTCACCGAACCGAAGGATGAGAGGTCAAGGACCGCTGCTAGACCTTGTGGAGTAACATTCTGTAATGGGCAGTACCTGGCCATCTCCACAGGGGCTGGTCTTCTCAGGGGGGTGCAAAAATTGAACCTCACGATGTGGTGATCAGACCAGGCGACTGGTTCCACCCCCATGTCGAATGCGTTGATCCCTAGAAGGAAGACTAGATCTAAAGAGTGTCCAGATTTGTGCGTAGCAGTGGAAACCACCTGTGTAAGGCCCAAAGAAGACATCAATTGGAGGAAGTCATTACCCAAATTTGAGAGTTCATCGTCGACCAGGCGTTGAAGTCACCCAGGACCATCAACCTGGGTGACTCAAGCGATATGTCGATGAGAAAATCTACTACTTCCTGTAAGAGCGTCTCCCCATCTCCCGGGTGGACGGTAGATGAGGGCCGATTTGAGCGCCTACACCTGCTACGACTGTACACTCAAAGACCCAGTCTCACCGACTACCACATTCGTGAGACCCAATTCTGTCTTAAAACAGACTGCAAACCCCCGCCCCTGCGCGGTCAATCTCGGGGGTGTATCACCGAGTACCCGGCCGGAATCATGGCCTCCAAGGTGGGGCCAGAGCTTTCATCCAGCCAGGTCTCGGTGATGCAGGCCAGGTCAGCCGAACCAACAAGATCGGCAATAATAGCGGTCTTATTCCTAACAGACCTGGCATTGCATAACACCGCCCGAGTTGGACAAACTTCAGGGGTTGTCAAGCCTGTCTGCCCACTAATTTCTGTGGTGCCCTTGGGTATAGCTACCAGACAGGGAGAACCTCGATCTGGATTCCATTTCACCCCAGGGCACCTCCTGGACCTGACTACCCCGTTACGATGGCCCCGCTCATTCATCCACCCCTGTTCAACAACCCCCTTCCTACGAACAATACCCAGAGCTCTACAGTGCTGGTAGGTGTCAAAATGAAGAGGAGGAATGACAAAGGGGCAGAGGGCACGAAGCGAGGAGGATGAATAGTGCACCACCGTGGGAGCTACAGGCCAGCACATGTTGCAGCTTAAATAAGATAAACCAAAACCCACAATGAAACTAATTAACAATCAATTTAACAAAGTCATAAATATAACCTTAAGAAAGAAAAAGAAAAATCTAAACTTATGCTACCCCCGGATTGCTCTCACCACGGGAAGGAAAGGGACAAGGCACTCACACTGCCTAGCCCTTATGGGATATAACAGCAGAGGGCCAGGAACAAAGCTCCTCTCAAGTTCTCTCACAAAAGGGGAAGATAATATTTGTTCTACCCTCACAAAAAGAGATAAAATAAATCAAAACTAAAAAAAGCTAAAGGACACAAAGACCTCTCACCTCCAGTGTCCAAAAGCCATAATCAAAAAAACTCAGAAATAAAATAAATCAAACCAAAACAAAGTCCATAAAATGAATATGTCCGTATCAGGCAGGAAACGGATGGGTGTAATGCAAAAGAGGTCCAAAGTTTCACCAAAATAATTCAGGAATCTGTAAAATTTGGTCAGAAAAAGTCAGCTTAACTCGTGCCCCATGTTTCTCCCAAATAGGTAATCCTTGAAGGAGTCCAAAGCTACCCTTACCAAAGAGTCATGAAGAGTACCACAAAAGTGGCAGTCCTCCTGATTCAAGGGGGTGGGGTACTCCAACCAGCTCCCTGACTAAAAAAATACCCCCAAACCTCCTGCATGAGCAAAACTCCAAATCAAGACACCTACCGGTAATTGACTAACAGAGGCTGAAACCAGAGTTGCACAGCCAGTTACTTAAAACCTTACTAAGACAGGGCCGTTCAGCACTCTGAAATCTAAGCTGTTCACAATTAGTCTTAACCTAGTCAAATAGCATCAGGTTAAAGTTCTGGCAAAGAAAGGAAAGAAGGGGCAAACCCATCCAGTGTCACTCCAATCCACCACCAGGGTTCTGAAACAGTGTGGAAATAATGGGCTCTTCAAGCCCTATTCCCAACGAAATGAAGACGTCACTTAATCACGGAAGGAACCAACAAAGAAACCCAAAGCCACCTGATCCAAAACAGTCCAGGACTCCACGGACTTTCCAGTCAAATGGTCCCAAAAATAAATTTAAACTTCACTCGGACCAAAAGGCTTCCCGCTCTCTTCCCGAACTCGTCCAGGAGCTGAACACTGAAAGGAGGGCGAAAACAGAGAACACTTCCGGCGTTCCTCCGCTGAAAGCGAATCCTGTCAGAAATCCAGAGATACCACCGCAGGATGAGGCGGAAACAAAAGAGCCCCTCCGACGTTACTCTGCTGAACGGATCCTGTCGGAACTCCAGAGACACCACCGCAGGTCCGTGACAGCGGAAAGCCAAAAAGCCCAACCGATAATCCCCTCGATTAGTCCTGCCAAACCAGCACAAAACCCGAGGGTTCACAAAGTCTAAAATAGTCTGAAGTAATAGATTAAAATAACGCAAAACAACACAGAAACAGAGGTTCAAAACCCGAGTGACGGCAACACGCCCAGCCTGGCGGCCATCTTGACTACATATTTATCAATCTTCTATGTGGAACAGTGTCAAAAGCTTTGCTGAAGTCAAGGTAGGCGACATCAACTGCTCCCCCTTGGTCCACCACTCTGGTTACCCAGTCAAAGAAATCTATGAGATTAGTTTGACAGGACCTTCCTTTTGTAAACCCATGCTGTCTTGGATCCTGTACCCCTATGGATTCCAAGTATTGCACTATCCTTTCCTTAAGGAGTGCCTCCATAATCTTGCCCACTACTGAGGTAAGACTGACTGGTCTGTAGTTCCCCGCCTCCTCCCTGCTACCACTCTTGTGGAGCGGGATCACATGAGCCCTTCTCCAGTCTTCTGGGACCGCTTCTGTGCTCAGAGACTCACTAAACAGTTCTGCTAATGGCTCTGCTAGTTCCACCTTTAGCTCCTTAAGTACCCTGGGATGTATGCCATCAGGTCCCATTGCCTTATCCACCCTGAGCTTAGCAAGCTTTTGTAGGACCCTTTCTTTTGTGAAGGAGTAGTGCTCACCTCCCTCCCCCATGTGTCCATGATGCTGAGCTGTGGGCCCTGCCCTACCTCCTCTTCAGTAAATACTGAGCAAAAGTATCTATTTAGGATAGATGCCTTTACAGGGTCCTCCTCCTCACATGCTCCCTTTTCTCCATTAAGCTTAGCAATACCCCCTCTGGACTTTCTCCTTTCATTAATGCATCTATAGAAAGTCTTGTCACCTTCTTTTACTGTTCGTGCTAGTTTTTCCCTCAGTTTGGGACTTTGCCTGCCTTACTGCCTTCCCTGCTTCCCTTATGGCAGTTTGGTATGCCTCCCTATCTTCATCCCGTGTGTTCCATATATTTCCTGAAGGCCAGCCTTTTGGCTCTGACCTTTCTGCTACTGTATTTGAGAACCAAAGTGGTTTCTTCTTTTGCACTTCCTTTTCTGTCTAACACAATGGGATGTTGCTTCAAGTATTGCATCCTTAATGCTTGCCCACTTTGCCTGTACCCCTCATCTGTGTTTCTTTTGCTAGGGCTAGCTTAACTCTGTTGGCCATCTTATCAAAGTCAACTCCTCTGAAGTCCCATATTTTGCCTTGGAATGGGATGATTTAGATGTAGTAGCCAAATTGAACCATACCATATGATGGTCACTGGCCCCCAGGTGACCTTCTACCTGGAGATCTGTGCTCCCTTCCTTGTTAGTCAGTACTAGATCTAGGATAGCCCTGTCTCTTGTGGGTGGCTGTACCAGTTGTTTGAGGCCCTCCCCCTGCAGGGAATCCACTATGTGTCTAGTTCTGGCAGATGTTCCTGCTGGTATTGACCAATCTGTATCTGGCATGTTGAAGTCTCCCATTATCAGAACCTTCCCTTTAGCTGTCATGTTTTGTATATCTTCTAACAGTAATGTGTCTATGTCTCCCCTGGTCTGGGAGCCTGTAGACAACCCCAGTTCTTATGGCTGTCCCATTTCTGTTTCCAGGGTGACCCACAGTTCTTCTGGCCCTTATGTGTATTCTGAATTTCTGTAGCTTTGATATTTTCATTGACATACAGGGCCACTCCTCCCCCTTTGCACCTCGGTCTCTTCGAACAATACATAGCCAGGTACTGAAGTCTCCCAAGTGTGGTTACTGGTAAAACAACGCCCTCAATTGCTACTATCACAGTTTAGCCTCTGACATTATTGCCTGCAGGTCTGGGATCTTATTTCCAGGCTGTGAGCATTTGTGTACATGATTTTCCAATGGCCAGATTTTGGTGTGTTAGTTGTTGGGTGAGGTTGCATTACCCTGTCGTGTGGAGACAAACCTTTTTTCTTCCTAGTGATGCAAATGAACTGCAAACATGCTGAATCCCTGTTTGACCACTAGCTGAGGGGAGGGTGTTCTTCCCATTCGATGTATGGGGTGCTGCACCTTTCCCCATTTGCTAGTTTAAATATTCTGCAAAGACATCAAACTTCTGCCCCAATGCACTGACTCCTCCTTAGTCAGATGCAGTCCATCAAATTTAAAGAACTTTCGCTCCCAGAACTGTTGCCAGTTCCCTACAAATCTGTGTCCTTTTTCCTGGCACCAGCCCTTGAGCCATGTGTTTAGCTCCCCTATCTCCCCTTCTCTGACCTTCCGTCCATCTGCTCCCTCTCCCAGACTGGCAGGATCTCAGAGAAGGAGATACGGATGAAATAGATGATAGTTTATCACCCAGCCTGGTCAGGTGTTCCTTGGTCTCCACAGCTGACCGGCTGGTGAGATCATTAGTTCCTATGTGTACTAGGACATCAGTGTTTTCTCCTGCTTTGCGAACAATTTTAGCAATGCGGTCAGTGTCTTCCATGCTGATGTACCTGGGAGACATCTGACCATTACCCCTGGCTGGAGATGGTATCAACTCCCGAATCATTGAGTCTCCTATGATCAAAGTTTTTGGATTTCCTTTTGCTTTTTGTTTTGGTTCCTGATTTGGGTGAGTTTTTGTTGTGCTAGCCCCTGTGCTGCAGTGTCCTGTCTGCAGTGTCTTCTGCCTCTTTGTTTGATTTCAGAGATGAGGCAGATACCTTTGTAGTGTTTATATGGTTTTGGAGGTAATATGTTGGAGAGCAGAGAGTGATGGGGCACCCATTTGCTCCTCCTAACCACCTGTCAACCTCCTGGACCAACTACCTCTGCGGTCGAGGTTTTTCTGTTGGATGCTGGGGAAATGGCGGTGGTTCTTATAATGTATTTCTCTTGAATATGAAATTTGAGGCGTGCAATCTCTGCCCATGCTGCCCGGAGCTGAGCCCTAAGATCTCCAAGGTCCAGCATGTAGGACAGTGTCCTAAATCCTGCAAGACTGTCCTTCTGAAAATTGTTCCACAGTACCTGCAGTTAATGATATCCATTCCAGATAAGTTTCTGGGTTTATAACCTAGTCAGAGTAATTAGAAGGAAAAAAAAAGAAATAAAAATGCAAGTAATGGTTTGATTATTTGTTTAACTTGTTATAACAACAAGTTAAATTACTAGTGCCCCTGTAAATGAGCTCACCTTGTGGAGGCCCCACTGATCCACCCTTCCTGCTCTGCCACTGGAAATGTCACAACTGTGGTACCCTATAAAAGAGTGTAGTGTGGGTGGTTGGGGATGGGGGTGGTGGTTGGGCCCTTCCCCTGCCGAAACGAAAACCACGGAGACAAAAGAAAAAAGGAGGTAAGAGCAGAAACAATCAGTCAACAACAAATGCAGTAACCCTGAAAGCTTATCCTAATGTTAGATAAAACTGTAAAACCTGTAAAGCACCACCTGTAATAATTTCAGAGAAGATATATGCTGTAAGAAACACTTTGCTACAGAGAAAAATAAAACAATGAAATGTTAGCAACAAACAGTAGCAATCCCTGTGAGTAAAAATTAAAAACAACACCACACAGTAAATCTGCTTAGCCAAAATAAGTCTTAATCCTTTTCCCTTGCTCTGATAAGTTTCTCTACTCTGCCTTTCAAGCAGTCTTAGAAGGAAAGAGCTCAGGTGAAGCTAGGTGCCTTGGCCTTGAATTTTTTGAGTTTTCACAGAGTAGCTGAAATGCCCACATATTTTCCTAGCAAGACCTAACAGGTTTTCAACATTTCTGTTTCCATTTAAGAAACCACGGATGAGAAGATTTAAACAATGTGCAAAACAGGGTATGTGTTGGTAGTTACCATTTCTAACAGCCTTGACTATGTTGGCATCATTATCTGATATTGTGAACCCTGGAGATAAGGAATACGGAGTAAGTCATTTCCAGAATTGATTTTGCAGCTCCTGAAAAATATTCACAGCAGTGTGGTTTTCTTAAAAAGTGGTGACACATAAAATCAAGGCCACTAATTTACGGTGAGTAAAATAATGAAATTCAGTTTTCAAGACATCAGATTCCAGAATTACACCGGTGATTGTTACTCTAATTTCCGGATTTTACCGGGATTCTGCTATCATTCTTTTAGTATGTGCATAAGTAATCAGAATTAAAGAAGGCTTAATATACAGAGCATTAAATAGAGCAAACTGAAAATAGTACAGGAAGGAATTAAAAGAAAAACACAAGTTTTGTAGATCTACTGATCTGATATAAAATGCCAGATTCCATGAAATCTTTCCTTTTACCGGTCTTCAGGCAGCCCTAATTCCGGAATTTTACCAGATTTTCCGTTAAAAACCGAAAAACAGTGGCCTTGCACATAATACAACCTACTTCCTACTGCATATGGTAGAGCTGGAATTGTTACTTTCTGACTGAAAACTTGCCCAATGAGTTGTAACAGTCATGTAGTCAATTGTTTGGTTGCTGGTCCATATATTGGTGGTTATGTGAACCTGCTTCACCTCAGAGAGTTTCAACTGTTTAGTGATTGCACTACACATCAAGTCATACAACTGTGGAACAGCCTTTTTAGAGAAATATGTTTTAGATGGGATGGTATACTATGGTTCAATCCAGTTCATGAACTTAAGGAAACATTTCTGGGCAACAAAAGCAAAAGGGAACTGACAATCCGCCAACAGCTCTGCAATGGCTTTGTTTAACAGCTGGCATATTGGATACTTACGTGTAAATTTTGATGTCCTTGAAACACTTTCTTTTAGTTGATGAGAGTAACGAGATATTTTTAATTTGGGTGGGACTGTAATTTTTACACCTTTTTCAGGTGGAGTACTACTGTGGGATTTTGCAGTACTTGATGGTGTCAGAAGAAAACAATCTATGTTTGTCTTGGAAAACTGCAAGGGCACGTCAAGTGATTCAATGTCAGTTCCTGCTTACACATCATTGTCACTATAGTCACCGTCCCCACCACCTCCACTACCGCCCCTACCAACCACACTGTTCCTTGTTCTGCCCCACTCAATTGGGTGTTCTGTCTTTGCATGTCATATTGTTACTGATGTTTCAAAATGTCCTGCTTTGCCACCACGACCTATACTCTTTTTGCACAGACTGCATACACTCGAGAGTCGTCTGAAAAAGCAGTGCTAATTTAGCCCCGGGGCAAAGTTTTGAATATCTGGCACATAGTCTGGTAAATACGAGACGTAGTAGACACAGCTGTGGCTTTCACTATGCTACAGAGAGACGTCACACACTGTGTAGCTATGACAAGGCTCAGGGCACCTAACATTTATTTATTTATTTAGTTTTTGTTGACCGGGTAAGTGCACTAGACAAATCCTGCCTATTTTCAGGCACGACCTGGGGAAGGGGGATACAGATGAATGCCAACTGACCTTGAACCAGATTAAGCTGTTGGTGGTATTTTTACTGAATGAGGGAAATTTGGCCAGGACACTGGGGAAATTCCCCTACTCTTCTGCCAGCGGGGGGCTTGACTTCCTGTGAGCAGGGATGGAGGAGCCCAGTTGGGAGCCGGACCGAGGAGGAGGAGAAAGTGCTGATGTGGTAGGGGAGATGGCCTCCTCCCATGACCTCATATTGCAAGAGGCTACTTTACTGGAAATAAACCAAGAATTAGCTCAAAATAAACAAGAAGAGATGTTTTTCTCGATCGAGGACTTGAGTAATATTGATGGAAATAAGGACTATGAAAGAACTCCAATGGAAGAAATTAAAGGCAAAAGTAAAGAAGAACTTCTGCAGGCATTAGAGAAAGCCAAGGAGAAATATGCAGCTTTTTTGGCAAGAAAACAAACTGAATTAAAGTTACTGGATCACAGTGAAGAAATTGACAATGGGTATGGCCCAGCTGACAGCTCTGAATATGATGCTTCAACATCAAAGGACGAGGAAGGAGCAAGCCGACAGACACTCCCGCAGGTAAATCTTCACCCTATTATTTCAACCACTGATGCAAATGTGAACAGGGCTGGCAGGAAAACCAAGGGATTCGGGTGCCTAGAGCCCCAAGAGGTGAATGTTTTGAATAACCTGTGGGAGGTAGAGGTCAATGATATTAAGGCAGAAGTTCCTACTGAAACTAGCTCTAAAATTGAGCAAAGGAGCGAAGGTTTAAAACCTGCTGTACAAGATAAAGAAATGCCTAATGTAGTTTCAGGACTGGAAAACAATCCTAAGTCTAGTAATACAGTCCCCTGGTTCAACACAGAGATTCAAAACGGCCCAAATACAGAGGAAAAGAAAACTGGGGAAGTCATTTTCCAAAATAATCCCTTTGAACAGACTGATGCTACCATTTTTTCTTTCTTAGCACGATCTGTTAAACCAGGATCAAAGGAAGGGAAAAACAGGAGAGAGGCTATTATGTTGGCAAAACGCAATCTAGTTGGGCCTAATACTCATAAAGGGCCTGTAGAACACAAGGGACAAAATATATCTATGCAATCCTGTCCAACAACAACAACAGAGGCAATTGGCAAAGCATTTTCCCTACACAGTAATCAGGGACTTGAACTCTTCTGCAGTTGGTCACTGGAAAAAGCCCTACAGGAGGCAGGATGGAAGAAATTGCCTTCAGGCCAGTGGTTGCCAGACCCTCCGTGGCCTGCAAACACCCCAGAATGGTGTCCCAGGGGTTTGCCTCAAACCTCTGTTGGGGAAAAGGGGAGTACAAATTCAGACTCTGCCCAAGATATGGGGGATGAAAATATGGGACAGCTTCAGAATATAACTGAACTGATTATACTGAACAAAGAACCTTTAGAAAAAACATACGGGAACCCCGGGGGGATCCCACACAGGACAGGAAGAATGAAACAACCTTTGCAGGGACCCCAGATCTCAGAAGAGGAGTGGCACCTGAAGGTGAAGAAAAACAAACTGACCACCCTGCCCAGTGCCCACTATTGTCAGAACTCTTTGCTAAATCAAAAAAAGAGGCTGCTCCTAGAAGGAATGCAGTTAGGATTCAGTACAAAGGGGGTCTTGAAATCAGGCCAGATTGGCAATATGTGGGGAGAAAGCTCCTGAAGGACTCACTACACTTTTCACCAAAAGATGTTTATGATTTTATAAACATCTCAGGAGAGGACAACTATGACATTAGTTTCAGATCTGCATACACCCTGGATTTGTTCTATGCGCTTCAATCAAGTTAATTTTCACCTCTGTGGTCCCCCTTTATGGTGATCCCCTTGACAAAACCCCTCATTAAATATGTGACAGTGATGTTTCGGAATGAAGGGGTACACGTTGATGACATTACATACTGGCTTCAACAAAAATGTGAAGTATTGAGTGCACCAGAAGCACAACTGGATTCTGAGATGTTTTGGACTGGGGGATGGAAATATAAGGTTAAATTGAGGCAACTGGAGAGTGATATAGCGCATATACCAAACTCCTTCATGCTGGGTAGAGATAGAGGAGTGTGTTTTTATTCAGGGCAGCCACGAGCATGCTACAAGTGTGGAGCTAGGACCCACCTCTCTAGTGTATGTGATCGCCCCCGCTGTGACAACTGTGGGGAGGTGGGGCACTTAAGTATGCAATACGCAAACCTGACACGATGTGAGTTATGTGAGGACACAGGTCACACATTTCTGGAGTGTCCATGGGCTACAAGAAATAAGGCAATCATCATTAGCCTTGAGCTTCTTATCCAACAAGCTCAAGAGGAAGCAGCCAAAAAAGTGGTAGAGGCTGAAGCCCCTCCTGTGGAACACAACCCCCCAGATAAGGCTCCTGACCCTATTCCAGGCCGAAAGGAGGAAGTCGAGACTGAAGAGACAAGAATAGATGAGGAGAATCATCCACTCTGTCCCAATCCTGATAAGCCCATCCAGTGGGGGGACCTATTGCCGGTTTGCTACACAGATAAGCAATCCACTGATGTGCAGGTGATCCCTCTTCCACCCCCCAAAAAAACCCACCCTCCAAGAAGGACAACTAGGAATACAAAACCAAACCGCCCCCACCCCACAAGTGAGCAAGCAGGCCTGGCAGAACCTAATCCCTTTGAGGTTTTGGCTCCCACCGAGGTAGAATCAGACAAGAACAGATGGATGTAGCTCTTACACCACACAAGCTGAAGGAGGGAAGAATGATATGCTTGAGTACAAAGGGAAGAAAAGGAAAAGGAGGAAGAAAGGACCTTGAACTCTTAAATTAAATGGTTAAGTTATCCCTGGGGTCATGTAACTGTCATAGCCTCTTACATTCCCTTAGGAGAATGGCATTGTTTCACCTATTGATAGATCTAAAACTGGATATCTGTTTTTTGCAAGAAACATGGATGCTCACATCGGACCAACTTAGGCTGTTCCAGGCCGAATGGAGATGGGGGCCATCCTATTGGTCCTTTGGCCCAGACAGGGCCGGTGGAATAGGTATCATATTTAGTACCTTTCCTTCCAATAACCAAGATGGTGGATTTGATTCCAGGAGGCTGTTCATCCTAGATGGATATTGGGATAAGGTCCCATATAGATTAATAAATGTATACAGCCCACAAACAAAAGCAGATAGAGTAGCTCTAATTTCCAAACTTCAACCTTACTTACATACGTCCACTTATGTAATCCTGGGGGATTTTAATTGTGACTTACCCAAAGGGGGACTGAGGGGGGAAAGAGTGAAAACATACTGCGATTCAAATGCCTTGCAAAAATGTGTTGATATTGGCGAGCTGAAGAATTGTGCTCACTACCAATCCCAAGGGCCCAAATATACATAAAAAGGACACTTGACATCAAATATAGACCATATTTTGTTTCTAGAATCTCTCTGACCCAAACTTTCATACTATCCCATAGAATTTTCAGACCACCTTCTTTACAAATAACATTTCAAACAGCCCCCCGAAAAATAAGGAGGAGAAAAGATGGAGATTAAATGTTTCAATGCTCACAGACCCTTTTGTTAAAGAGAAACTTTCTTCATTACTCTGGGCTAGGACCCAGTGAGTGATCTCTATGAAGATTTGGGGTATGGTGGATGGACACAAAAAAGAGATAGCAATATGGTTCCAAAACTATGGCAAGCTATAGGGCACAAAACAATTTTTTAGCTATTTAAAACTAAGATCAAACTTCAGAACATGCTTTCACAGTCTGCTATGTCTAGACAAGATTATGGCCCTGACATTGGACAGATCCAGGATGAAATGAGGAAATTTCAATATGACAGGGCAAAAACTTTAAATACACAATTGCAATTTGGAACACAAAAAAACCCAATTGGAGACCCCTTTGAAGCCTGTAAAAAGAAGAAAGATACTTTAGATATGTTTCAATTAGTAGATGATAGAGGAAACATAGTGGAAGATGAGATGGGATCCATGAAATAATCTGTGGGCTTTTGGCATCACATGAGAGTTCCCCTCCTCCTTCTACAAATTTGATTAATTCTTATTTGGAGAAAAGCCAGGTAACCTTGGCCCGGGAGGATCAGGAATTTTTAACCTCTCCTTTGAAATTACAGGAAATAGAAGATGTAATTATGAAACTAAAAAGTGGATCTTTGCCCGGACCGGACGGACTGCCTTATGAGTTTTACAGATCATTTTCCAAAATAATGGCAAGGCCTTTAGTAGAACTGTTTTCAGTATTTTTTGACAAAGGGGTGGTCCCCCCTCAATTCACAGCAGGTCTTTTAATTTTTATATATAAGGGAGGGCGAAAGGTAGACATCTCAAACTGGAGACCTATAACTCTCCTGAATGCTGATTTTAAAATATTGTCTCAGGTTCTTAAAATAGGCTAAGGCAAATAGCTCCTTTATTAATACATCCAGCCCAGTTTTGTGGGATCCCTGAAAGGAAGCTACAACATGCCTTAATGATTATCAGAGATGTAATAGAGATGTGTGGAGCTGCACAAACATCCGGTTGTATCATTACTTTAGATCAAAGCAAGGCTTTTGATAGAGTATGCCTTCCTTTCCTCTTTCAGACCTTATTACATTACGGTATTGCAAAGGAATTTGTGCATAAAATCCAACTTCTATATTCTAGAGTCCATGTGCAACCTATTATTAGAGGGCTGGTAATGAAAGGTATCACCATAAATACAGGGGTTCAACAGGGCTGTCCCCTCAGCCCACTCCTTTATAACTTTTCCCTAGACCCTCTGATTAGAGTTCTGAGCAATACTCAAGAATGGGAAGGTTTGGGGGGGATCCCAGGCCAAATGGAACTGAAAATCCAAGCCTATGCGGACGATATATGCCTGTTTATAGCAAACCTGGGGCAATTACCAACAGTAATAAAACAACTGCAGGAATATTCTAGAGTATCTAATGCCACCCTCAATCTAAATAAATGTAAAGGGTTGTACTTAGGAAATACAGAGAGGGCACCTGTAACAGTAAACCACATTTATTTCTCCTCAGAGCCACTAAAAATCTTGGGAATAATGTTTGGACAACATAATCTCCCGCTTGAGAATTGGGAAAGGGCTCTTTAGGGGGCTGAAAATAAAGTCCAGAGATGGAAGTCATGGAGGTTGTCTAAAATAAAAAGGGTACACATAATTAAAAGGTTCATTATACCCACTTTGTTGTATACAGCCATGATTTTCCCACCCCCAGTGATCTTAGAAACCAGGTTATATGCATGCTTTTTTCAGATGGTTTGGGGATCCAGATTGAACCCAATAAAAAGGTGTTTTACATACTTGTCTAAACAACAAGGGGGTCTGGGTATGGTGGACCCTATAATCTTTTTCCATAGCCTTTTTCTGTCTCACAATCTTAAAATTGGGCTAGGGGAACCAACCGGTGTGATATACCATTTGTTTTGTAAAACTTGTAGTGCATATTTGGAAATTTGGACTGGAAACCTTCCCCCAAAATTTCCCACCCATATCAAAATACCAGAATACATTAAACCAGTGCTCAAAAAGCTTTGCAAATGGGAGATCACCAAAGCGGATATCTCCAGACTCTCAGGACAATTGTACTCACACATCGTGAGTCAAATCCATCCGGAACAACCTGAATTTAAAAATTGCCCACCAGATCTAAAGGGAGGGGTGTTAAAACAATTAAATAACAACAGAATTCCAATGCACATGTGGGAGGTATTATGGCTTTCAGCTTACGGGAGACTGAATGTAAGAGGCAATGCAAAACACAAGGCCCAAGAAGAAAGGAATTGTCCATATAACGGTTGTATAAATATTGAAGAGACAATAGATCATTTCCTTTTTACCTGTTCCTATGCAAAAGCCCTATGGGGATATTTAAAGACAGAATGGAATCTAAGGTGGTTAGACAGTTTAACCTATGAGTCTTTGGTCCTTGGGCATTGTCCCAACCTCAAGATAATGTATGATTATGATACTTTAATGGTGTTATTTTGCTGTTTAAAGTTTTACCTTTGGCAGGCTCGCTGTCAATGGACACTCTAACAGAGACTGATGTTATATACCACCTATAAGACACTGGTAGAACAAGCTATGGGGGCAGAGTTTAAGAAAGATCTGCAGGCTAATCCTAAGAGCTATGTTTTAAGGACATGGAAAGGGTTGTTTGGATTTATCAAATACAAGTAAGGAGGTAGACTAAAAACCTATTTCTAAACAAGACGTGTTTAAAAAGTACTACTGATTTTTGCCCTAATAGTTTATTGGTTACTCAGTAGTTTGAAAATTATTTTTGAACAATCACTTTTAACCAGAGTATTAATGAAATACTTGTTTATTTGGGATTAAAATTGTATTCTTTCATGTGACTTAACACACTCAGAAGTAATTAGGTTTGAGAGCTACAACTAGCAAAATTCCCCTGCCACAGTGGTATGGGGAAAGATAATGGGGGAGAGGTTTCTTTGGGGTTAAGGAGTGATTATTGTGTGGTCTTTACCATACTGCATCAAGTGTGTGAAGTGAATACCTGTTGTTCTTTCTTTATGTTTGTTTTTTCTTTCCTCTTTATTTTTTGTACAATGTATTATGATTTGTGATGATGTGATATCAATAAAAAATTCCCCTACTCTTTACGATAAGTGCCATGGGATATTTAACATCCACCTGAACTACCACCAATCCAGGCAGATGGGACCTCGGTTTAACGTCTCATCCGAAAGACAGCACCTCAGAAGTGCAGCACCCCTCTCGTGCTGCACTACAGTGTCAGTACTGGGATATTAACCCAAGTGCCAGATGTGGGAACTGAACCCACAGCCCTCTGATCTCCTGGCCTCAGAGGTGAGTGTGCTACCTGCTTAGCCACTGACACTGCTAACATAGCCTGGGCTATCCCATTCCCAGTCCCCACTATCACCATTTTTATCAGCATTCGCTGCCTCAGCATCTGATGACTTTAATTCATCATTTTCACTTTGAACAGTATGTAGAGCTGATACTATTTTGGCAGCCAATCGCATTAGTGCTGAGGAGGGGCTCCTGACTTAAAATATCTCACTGCCTGGTACACACCAGCATGTGAGTGGCACCCTAAGCAAAAAGTTGTTAGGAAAATAATCCTGTGCTGCTGTTTATTTAAGTAATTTTGGGGTGAGTGTATTTATTTGTCTTTTCCATGACATGTAGGTAAAGCGTGTGTGTGTGTGTGTGTGTGTGTGTGTGTAATTAAGTGGCTAACAGTAAAGTATCAGAATTTACCATATGCCACAGAAATTGGAGAAATAATATATATTTGAATTATGTCTCTATTTTAGAATTGATCAGCAAGGCACTTTTTGTGCTAAGTTATTCTTTTTTAAGAAGCATATGCCATTTTTAATAAATACACTTGATTTAGAACTCATTTAAAATAAATTAGATTTGAACAAACTCAATTTATATGATAGCTTGGCCAAAATGGATAGCTCTAGGGTATTAACGGTGGTATGTTTCTGCTTCATTACATCTATGCAATCTGGTAATGTAGGACTACAGTTTGTTTTAAAACACTTATTCATTCTCATTGTAAAGAAACATCTACTGCTTAGTACACCTGGCATTATTGTACAGAACTACCTCCTAATTTGGGCTAAATGTTAAGGAACATATTTAGAGACATGGTTAAATATGTATTTGTATTTAGGACAAACTTTTGTAGATATATGATGACCCTGAAGTTCCTTGTGCTCTGAGATGTCGTGGGAGACAAAAGAAAATGAGGTATTATGTGTTGGATGTTATCATGTTTTTAAGTATCTTGCTCCTGGTGTTATGTGGGGACATACATTCTAACCCAGGTCCAAGTGACACTAACTTGATAAACACTGACACCACCACATCTTTTAATACTACCTTATTTTTTCAGGGTGATTTTGGGACTGTGCACGTTAACTCCCAGAGTGTTTGGAAAAAGTTTGATATAATTAAGGACTGGGTCACTATGCATCAACCAAAAGTTATAGTTATAACCGAAACTTAGCTACATAACAGGATAGAAGACTCCCAAATTCAACTGGATAAATACCAAATGCATAGAAATGATAGAAAAAAGAAAAAAGATGGTGGGATTTTGATCTATACTGAATCAAATTTGGTGTCCATCAGGCTTCCCACAGGTAACATTGAGACAGAATTGGAAACATTAATGTTGGAGTTAAAAATCCCATATGGTAAACCTATGCTTCTGGGTGGTGCTTATAAGTCTCCTAAAATAAATCCAAATGTGTTTGATTCTCTTCAAACTTTTCTACAGATATATAAAAATTCACATGAAATCCTCCTTTTGGGGGACTTTAATGTGAATTGGACAGCTGTTAAGGACCCACATAGTTTATTAGATCTCCAAATTGATATTGGTTTGAGTCCATTAATCCAGGGCTCTACAAGGTTAAATAATAAATACCATATGAAATATTCTACTCTGGATCTTATTTGTATTAATAGTCTAAGTCTTGACTTAACTAGTGGGGTCTTACCAGATGCTTTTTCTGATCACCAAATTATTTTTGCTACTGGAAAAAAAGTAAGCATAGCTGGTCAAACCCCAAACTATATACATCAGAGAAATGTTAGGGGACTTGACTATATCAACTTTATGTTAGATGTAGAAGCGATTGATTGGAACAGGCTATATCTCATCCCTAGTGCCTCGGATGCTTGGAGTTATTTCCCGCAGGAGTTTATTCGGGTTTGTAATTGTCATGTACCTGTCATAAGGAGAAAAGTGAAAGCTGCTAACTTAAAATGGTACAATTCAAACCTGCATAAACTAAAATGCCAGAGGGGCAAAAGTTAGAATACAGCAAAGAAAATTCCTAGTGATATAAATTGTTTGGTCTATAGACAAATACGTAGTAAGTATAGTAAGTATAGAAAGGCAGTTAGGGAAACCAAACAAGAGTATTTCAAGAAAAATCTAGCCACAGATGATAAAGTTAACAGGGGTGCCTTTTGGAGTATAATATCTGGGTTAATGGGTGGTCAAAGAGCAAGATATGATGGTAACTTTTTCATTAATGGTCAATATATTTCTTCAAACCACGTTGTGGCTGAAGCTTTTAATGAGCTTTTTCTTGAATCTGGAACCTTAGGGAATAAAATTACTCATACACAAATACCTTCACAAAAACAGGTTCATTTTTCTGAAGATCTAGGGTCTCTAAAAGATGACCCAAAATTCAAATTTATAAATGTTTCAGTGGAAGATGTTCAAAATGAACTTCTAAAACTGGACATAAAAAATCTATAGGATCTGATGGAATACCATCATAACTCCTTGGATATGAGCCCCAGCTATTGCTTTCCCACTTGCATACATATTTAATTTTTCTTTCCGGACTGCGGAGTACCCTGAACTTTGGAAAATAGCTAAGGCGATCCCTATACATAAGTCAGGAGTAAAAACAGATATGGGAAATTATCGACCAATTTCTCTCTTACCCCAGATCTCAAACATTTTTGGGTGTCTGGTATTTCACCAGTTGTCTCACTTTTTGGAATCTGGGAATAGATTAAATTGTAGACAGTTTGGATTTAGAAACTGCCATAGTACTCAGACCGCTTTAGTTAAGATTGTAGGGGACATACAGGATAGTTTAGATCGAGGGCTGGTGACAGGTGTTATTTTTATGGACCTGTCTAAAGCCTTCAACATGCTTAACCATTCTATTCTTATATCTAGATTGTTGGAGCTACACCTCTCCCCAAAAGTAGTGGAGTGGCTTAGCTCCTATATACTAGATAGGCAACAGTATGTCTCCTTGGGCACTTCAGTTTCCTCTTTGAGATATGTACAATCTGGAGTGCCCCAGGGGTCGATACTGAGGCCCTTACTTTTCAATATTTATATAAATGAACTTAAAATTTGTAGTGTGGATGTTGATTTTCATCTTTACGCCAATGACACAGTGATTTATGCTAGTGGGAAGTCTATTAAGTTGGTTCAGGATAGGTTACAAGTAGCTTTCACATACATATAGAATTTTTTTGAATCACAGTGTATGAAATTAAATGTGAAAAAAAACACAAACAATCCTGTTCAGTAGGGCTAACGAACATAAGAATTATGAGTTAAAAATTTAAACTAAAACAGGAGATGAAGTAAAATCTGCATCATTATATAAATATTTGGGAATGTGGTTAGATGGCCCTCTAAAATGGGATATACATATTAAATCATTAGTTGGGAATATTAATAAAAGAATTGGAGCTTTGTATAAAGTGAAAAGCTATCTTGATACCAAATCTAGACTTAAGTTAGTTAATAGTACAATTGTCCCAATTATAGATTATGGAGACTTTTTATATGCAGGAACAACTAAAATATTATTGGGTTCCATTGATTTGGTTTATAACAGACTAGCCCGCTATAGCCTAGATGCACATTTCAAAATGCACCACTGTTTGATGTATCAAAAATTAAATTGCTTAAGACTGAGTGCAAAAAGGGATTTAAATACATCTCTTTTTATGGTAAAAGTTCTGGAAAGAAAAGTCCCTCAATATATTACTGAGCTTTTTTTACTTAGGCCTATACCATCAAACCTGAGGTCAGCTGTTGGATTAGAATTTAAAGTTCCTAAAACCAGATTAGATATAGGGAGATCTTCAGTTAGACATAGGGGTGTGGTAGTTTGGAATTTACTCCCCATTAAAATTAGGAAAATTATTACATTAAATAAAAAGAAACCTATTAAGGATTGGTTCATGCTTCAAAGTCAGTTGTTTCTTTGAAACTTCTTAGATTGTATCTTAATTTTTCTTACATGCAATGTATTTATTTGTATTTTATAAATTCTTCTGTATATATTATCTATGTATGATGTAAGAAAGAAAGGAAACTGTATGAATGTTTATATGGACCACCTCGAAAATGAATTCAATCAATGGTGTTTTATCCATTTCATGGCATATTTTGAATAAGATATATTACTAACAGGCTAACAGTGTAATACAGCCTTAATGGCTTTCACTATACTGCAGAGAGACATAGAGTAGTTATATCACAGACAGGACTCGGGGATCCTAACAAACAGTGTGTAGTACAGCCCAAATGGCTTTCGATATACTGCAGAGACACACAGAGTAGCTACAGTATGTCACAGACAGGGCTTGGAACACCTAACAGACACTGTGTAATACAGCCTATATGACTTTTGCTGTACTGTAGAAAGACATAGAGTAGCTATGTATCACACAGGGTTTGGGGCAGTTTTATGTGATAACAACGAGTCTTAAACTCCGCTGATCACAAAGATCACAGAAAAAAGAGCAGAACGTCAAAAGGGCGACTAATATTACAATGGCCATTGCAAATAGCGACAGTTGTTTACTGAATCAGAAACAACAACCGAAATAAGTATTTTTATGCCTGGGGCTATGCCCCCCGCACCCCTCAAACTGAAAATAATCAACTCCATGGAAGGCGCGGACCCAGGGGAAAATTAATATTCTTTAAAAAAGAAAAAAATGTTTTCTGCCTAGAACCAGGCCCGCTGGCTTCATAGGCTCAGGGTGCCTAACAGACAGTGTGTAAAATACTCTAAATGGCCAGCTTAGTAGGGCTTTGAGAAAACATCATCCTATATCCTGCTGTAGCAAGTGTAGCTCCCTGCTACACTTGCTGTACAGGATATATCAATGTCTTCTACCATTCACTTTCAGTACGAGCGATAATATTGAGTCGCTCATATTGAGCCGCTCAATAACACTCACTCATATCACTGTACACACTTGGGGCACCTAAGAGACAGTGTGTAATTCAGCCAAAATGGCTTTCACTATGCTGCAGAGAGACACAGAGTAGTTATGTCACAGACAGGGCTCAGGGTACCCAATTGACAGTGTTTAATGCAGCCTAAATGGCTTTCACTGTACTGCAGAGAGACACAGAGTTCTTATGTCACAGATAGGACTTGGGGCACCTAACAAACAGTTTGTAATACAGCCTAAATGGATTTCACTATACTGCAGAGAAACACAGAGTAGCTATGTCACAGACAGGGTTTGGGGCACCTAACAGACCTTGTATAATGCAGCCTAAATGGCTTTCGCTATACTGCAGAGAGAAACAAAGTAGCTATGTCCCAGATAGCACTCAGGGCACCTCATAGACAGTGTGTAATACAGCCCAAATGGCTTTCACTATACTGCAGACACACAGAGTAGCTATGTCACAGACAGGGTTCCGAGCACCTAACAGACAGTGTTAATATAGTCTAAATGGCTTTCACCATACTGCACGGAGACACAGAGATGTTATGTCACAGATAAGGCTCGGGGCACCTAACAACAGACAGTGTGTATACATCCTAAATGGCTTTCACTATACTGCAGAGACACACAGAGTAGCTATATGTCACAGACAGTGTGCAAATATACAGCCCAAATGACTTTCACTATACTGCAGAGACACACAGAGTAGCTATGTCAGAGACAGGGCTCAGGGCACCTAACAGACAGTGTGTAATACAGCCTAAATGGCTTTTACTATACTGCAGAGCCACACAGGAGTAGCTATGTCACAGACAGGGCCCAGGGCACCTAACAGACGGTGTGTAACTAAATGGCTTTCACTATGCTGCAGAGAGACACAGAGTAGCTATGTCACAGACAGGGCCCGGGGCACCTAACAGACGGTGTGTAATACAGCCTAAATGACTTTCACTATACTGCAGAGAGACACAGAGTAGATATGTTACAGACAGGGCTCGGGGGTGCCTAACAGACAGTGTGTAATGCAGCCTAAAATGGCTTTCATATACTTCTGAGATAAGACACACAGAGTAGCTGTGTCACAGACAGGGCACCTAACAGGCCGTGTGTAAAACATGGCCTAAACAGTTGCTGCCAGCAATGTGTTTGCCCCCCTCCCACCCTTTTTCTCCTTCTCTCCCGAACATCACACTGGATCCCCCGAATATTCCCCTTCAGTCCCCAACCCTTGCTCCTTTGTAGACTAAAGCTTTTGCTTTTTTTTTTTTTAAGTTTTAAACTCTTTTTTTTTTCCATTTTCACCACAGCTGCAGAGCAAATGCCAATTCCTCCCTCTCCCAAGAAAGTCTGCTTTTATCTGCGTGCTCACACAGCAGACACAGAGCACAGACACCAGAAAGGCTGGTGTCATGTGTTGCTTTCTGCTGTCAGGACCCCACATGCTGCCCTTTCATGCCTGTTTCCAACCTCAGAAGAGTCCTAGGACCCCACAGTCTGCCTGTAATGCCTGTTTTAAAAAAAAATTACCTGTTACCTGACTTGTTACCCGTGTCAACAGTACCCGACTCATGAAGTACACTGATATATCGAGTAGGGTAGTAGATTACCGGAACTACCCTACTAGGCAAAAAAATGCTGATACCCAACCTACTCACTCCAGGTACCTGATGGGTAGCCCCTCCCTAGATGCAACATGAAAGGGACAGTCTGCAGAATTGAGGGTAGCAGACTTGGAGGGGAGATGGGAGAGACTGTGAGTGAGGTGAGGCTGCAATACTCCATAGATGAAAGGGAAACTGGAAAAGAAGGGGAGAGACTGAAAGCCACATGGAAGGCTGGACTGTACAGTACTGCAAGCCTGCAATGAAGAGGTGGGGCTGCTGTAAAGCACTGTGAGTGGAGACTGCAAAAAGGGTTATATTTGGAATGACATAAAGCAGGTATTGGAGATCAGAGGCCCAATATTCAAATATGGGCAAAAGCGGAGCACAAAGGTTTGCACGGCACTTGCCCTTGCGCTCAATCCAGAGGTTGATAAATTCAGTCAGATAGCCCTTGTGCTCAATCCAGAGGTTGATAAATTCAGTCAGATAGCCCTTGTGCTCAATCCAGAGGTTGCTATATTCAGTTGGATAGCACACCGGTGCTATCTGACTGAATATAGGGCCATATTGGGGCTGCACTAAGTCAAGTAGCACTGCCCTGACATGACCCTGGGCTGTATGCAGCCCATGTGTAACTGAGACCCCAGACCTGATAGCACCGGGCAGGTTCTGTGTGAAAAGAGTGCCTTCAGAATGGCACAGAGAAAAACACTGATTGCATAAAACCGAAAACCAAAATGATGATGAGCACTACTGCATGCTCTACAGAGATGAGTGCTAACTTTCTCTGCAGGGGGCAATGTGTACTGACTTTTTCTGCAGGGGGCTATGCCCCTCACATCCACCGCACCTCCCTAACTAAAATAACATACTCCAGGGGGGATGAAATTCAGGGAAGTAGAGAAACTTGGAGGGGGGGCAGAGGATACCTACTCCAGGGGATGCAACTCTGGAAGGGGGACAATGTCAGGGGATGCAACTCAGGGAGGGGGACAAAGTCGGGAGGGGGGTACAAAACAGAACTGGGGGGGCTGCGAACTGTGGCACAACATGAAAAAAAAATAGAAGGAAACAAATAAAAGAAAATAAAAAACACTACCACGGGCATCGAACCCAGGTCTGCTATAGCTACACAGCAGACGTACAGCTAGTGACTCCATAAGTTCTTGCCACAAAACAACCAACTGCAATTTCAGCCAGCTTACTTTACACTACCTCAAAACTTCGCTGAATACATCATGCACTGTTAAACCTATGTTGCCCAAAACACAGTCACTCTTTTGTCCTCGCTATAATTACTTCGTTCATATTCCTTCACTCTTATCACAGTATACCCACTGGGAGCCACAGTGTGATATTCAGCCACAAAATGCAAATGAGCACATTGGGCTTGCAAGGCACTAAAGGGCCCTATGCATGCCCATTATGGGCTCATTTGCATGGGAAGTAGTGGCAGGTTTGCACCCCTCTAGTGGCCACCCACCATATCGGGTCTGGAGGTGACCAGCTGCCCCCCATCTTGAACACCTGTCCCCTCAATGCAAATGTTCTCCCTGGCATCTAGTGACATCCCCCACCCTCTAATTGCCCATCCCTGTATGTGGAGAGTATCCCCTGCTGCCTAATGGCTTCCCCCACCCTCCGATCACGTATCCATATATTTGTAGAGTATACACTGATGTCAAGTGGCACACCCACACCTGCTGAGCACCCAACCCTGTATCATTTGTGGTTGCCCTGGTGTCTAGGGCTTCCCTCCAGTCCACAATACATAGTAAGTCTCTGGTGTCTAGTGTTGTCTTCCACCCCCCTGAGCTCCCATCCCAGTGCCAGCCCTGAGTCCCCAGTGGCTAGCGGTCCCCCTGCACAACCTACACCAAGCATATCACCCAGCCAACCCTCCCCCTATACCTAGGTAAGCCGGTGCTGTGTGGAGAGCCCCATATGGTGACAGGCACAGCCCTCCTCTCACCTCCTCGGCTGGCTATCATGTGGGATGACAGGGAATACGGCATGCACATTCCTTGTCACCCCATATTGTGGCTGGCTGAGGAGGTGAGATTAGTGCTGTGCAAGTCACCATATCAGGCTCTCCACATGGCACCGGCTTACCACGGTACGGGGGAGGGCTGGCTGGGCAGTGTGCTAGGTGTGGGTGGTGTGGGGGGGTTGCTAGCCACTGGGAACTCAGGGTTGGCATCAGGATGGGGTGCTCAGCAGATGGGGGATACTGCTAGCCACCAGGGACTAAATATGCATTGTGGGCTGGGGAATTTGCAGGGGCCTAGACACCAGGGCAACCACAAATGATACAGGGATGGGTGCTCCATGAGTGGTGGGGTGCCTAGACACTAGGGCATACTGTACAAATATTGGGATGGGTGATCAGAGGATTAGAGGAGCCACTAGACACCAGGGAATATTCTACACATACAGGGATGGGTGATTGGAGGGCCGGGGAGGGCACTAGACACCAGGGCATATCAATTATAGAAACAGTGATCAGTGGGGGGGGGGAGGGGCGTGCCACTAGATACCAGGGAATACTCTACACATAGAAACATAGAAATTTGCTGGTGAAAAAGGACCCTTTGGCCCATCTAGCCTGCCTGAAATCCCCACCCCCTCTCATCTTACCCCTCCTTTCCATGCCTTTCAGCTTTTTCATTTAGCCTCATGGAGTTGTCCCAAGCCCTCTTGAATTTGCTCACTGAGTCTGCTCCCACCACCCATTCTGGCAGTCTGTTCCATGGACCCACCACCCTCTTTGTGAAGAACTGCCCCCTTACATCTCCTCTAAATCTACCCCCCTCCAGCTTGAATGTGTTCCCCCAGTGGATTTGTTTTCACTCATCCTGAATATGCTTTCTTCCCTCACTTTGTTTTTTCCCTTCAGATATTTGAAGGTTTCCACCATATTTCCCCTTTCCTGCCTCATCTCCAGTGTGTACAAATTTAGTTCCTCCTGCCTTCTTTCATATGACCTCCCTTGCAGCCCTTGATCCATCTTGGTTGCTCTTCTCTGGACCCTCTCCAACCTATCCCTGTCCCCCTGTAAGTGTGGCCTCCAGAAGTGCACCCCGTATTCCAGATGTGGTCTGACCATGTTTTTTTATAGTGACATGATCACCTCCCTTTTCCTGCTTGTGAAGCCCCTCTCTATGCATTCCAGCTTTCTGGTTGCCTTCCCCACCTCCCTATTGCATTGGTTCCTACCCTTTAGGTTATCCAAGATGGTGATCCCCAGGTCCCTTTCCTGCTCTATAATCTCCAGTTCCTCCCTCCCAAGCCAGTACTTTGCCCTTGGGTTTTTATGTCCTATGTGCATAATTTAAATAGTTTCACATTGAATTGTAATTGCCACTTCCCGGACCACTTCACCAGCCTGGCCAGATCCTCTCTCATTCTTTACACCCCTTCCCCCCCTGTGTGTCCACCCTGTTACAGATCTTCATGTCAGCTGCAAACAGAAACACCTTCCCATTCAGGCCCTCTGAAATGTTCCCAAAGGTATATATTAAACAGTGTGGGTCCCAACACGGACCACTGAAGAATCTCACTCATCACCTTTCCTTTCTTTGAATGCACCCCATTTACCACCACTTTCCGAGTTCTCCCCCCAGACAATTTTCCACCCAGTTTGCTAGTTTACTCCCCACCCCAAGCTACCTACTGTAACTTACTTATTAGTATCCTGTGGGGGATGGTGATGAAGGCCTTCCTGAAGTCCAGGTAGGCTACATCCACCATCCCTCCCTGATCGCATATCTCCGTTGCTCCCTCAAAGAATTCAATCAGGTTGGTCTGACATGACCTTCCATGTGTGAACTCATGCTGGCTGTCATCTATGAGGCCTTCCTCCTCAAGGTATTGTACGAGCCTTTCCTTTATTAGTGCTTCCATCAGTTTTCCCACCATGGAGTTAAGGCTAACATATAGGGATGGGTGACTGGAGGATGGGGAGAGCCACTGGACACCAGGGCAACAGCTAACAATACTGGGACTGGTGATTGGAGGTTGGGAGGTGTCCCTAGACATTGGGGCATGCATTGGTTTTCCAGTACAGGGTTGGGGTGGTGGGCAGGTGTCTGCAGTACCACTGCCTGCTACAAGGACCTTGTGCCCCATTAAGTTGGGGTTTGCAAATGTGGTAACTTTCACCTGTTTGGGTGGCATTTGCTGCTGGTGCAAACCTCTGAATTTGTTGCTGCGCCCATATGCAGGAAAGGACCCCGTCATTTGCATGGGTGCAGGGGTAAGTTAGTGCTTGGACACTAACAGGTTGCCCATGATGTGGGGGTCTCTGAATATAGACCCCACCCAGGAATCAGGTGTCAAAACCCAGTTAGTAAGGGGAAACACCCCATTTATCCCATGCTAACTTTTGAATATCTGGCCCCAAATGCCTGTACTGGCCAGTGTGAGTAAATTTACTTTTGGATTCATTTATGGAAGGAATAATAGAGCGATAAACAAGAGGTAGAGTATGGAAAGGATCAGTGGGATAGCAATACCTGGGAGTGGGTCGGGTGTTGGGGCAACTTCAGTCTGCACTTCTCCTGTATGGCAGACAAGATAAACCAGGGATGTTCAAATCAAAACTTTTAGGACTTTCCACTACAGTTGAATTTGCACTTGCTCCTCATTCTTTACAATGAAAACAGTTCTCTGTCTCTCTCTTTTGTTGTTGTTGTTGTTACTTGTCCTGGACAGGGGGCAATAGTAGTTGCATAACTCTGCCTAAACCCTTATTTTTCAAAAGGCAAAAGTATCAAAAATTGATTTCATTTGTCCCATAAATATAAACCCCTCTGTTTTATTCATTTAATTTTTGTGGACCATGAAAGGAGGGCTAGACAGTACAGTTCATTTTCAGTCCCATGCCAGAGGAAGGGAGGAGGAAAAAGATACAGATGTAAAACAACTGAACCAGGTTAAGCTGTTGATTTTATTTTTAGGGAATGGGGAAAATGTTCCCAGGATATGGGGGGAAAACTCCACTACTGAGCCAGATATTCAAAACTTTGCCTGGGCGCAAAACCCAGTTTGTCCACGCAAACTGGGCTTTGTGCGGATTTTCTATATTCAACAGCCCGATTAGCGTGGGAAAACCAGTTTGTGCCCAGGCAATATTCAGAGGGGAACACAATGCAAATGGATGGGCGGGGACCTGAATATCAGCATGGTCCAATATTCGGAGTATGAGGGCCGCACAAGGCCATTTTGACCAGTCCCCTTGTGTGGCACACATACTGCCAATTGAAACATTGACTTACTCTGGTGCAGCCGTATCGGTTGGTGGAGGAAGTGCAGCACCCACCCACCCCAACACAGTAGTCCCTGGCATCTAGTGGTGCCCCTTCCCCCCACTGATCACCGTACCAATGTTATGCAGAAAGCATTCCCTGGTGCTACTGGTGCCCTTCCCCCACTGATCACAGACCCGACTGTAGAAACACAGCTGTCCCTGGTGTTACTGATACCCCTCCTATCACCAGCCCAATGTTGAAATACGTCATTTCCTGGTGTCCAGTGGCCCAACCCCCCGCCTGATCTCACACCTGACACACAGACACCATTTCCCAGGTGTCCAGTGAATCCCTGCCCCATCCTGATCCCCTGTACATAACAGATAATCCATTCCCAGGTGTCTAGCAGACCCCCTCCCTAGTCCCCGATCCCCTGTAGAATTACTTAATGCCATTTCCTTTTGTGTAGTGGACCCCCACCCCAGTAGGTAGTGGCCCACCACCCCTTTCTCCCATCCCGACCCCAAGCCGGTGACCACCACATGCATCTGCACGCTACCACAGCCAGCTGCCAACTGAGCTGTCCATGAGTGATTACTGTACAATTAGCAGTTAGATTACACACTCATTGATAGCTCAGTCAGCAGTCAGCCATGATGAAGTGCAAAGGGCTGTGCTAGTCGCTGGCTCGGTGTCGGGATGGGGGGGAGTGGGGTGGTGGGGCACTTCTTGCTGGGATGGGGGTGGGTGTCTGCTAGACATGAGGGAATGGCATTAAGTAATTCTACAGGGGATCAGGGATGGAGGCGGTCCACTAGACACCAGGGAGTGGGTTATCTTTCATTTACAGAGGACTGGTATGGGGTTGGGGATACACTGGACATCAGGGAAATGGTGTCTGTTTGTCGGATGGGTGATCGGGTGGGGAAGGGGCCACTGGACACCAGGGGCTACATGTTAATACTTGGGCATGGGTACAGGTAGGGGGTGAGACCCCTGGACACCAGGGAATGATTTATTTCAACATTGGGCCGGCGATCAGTGGGGAGGAGGCACCGCTAACACCAGGGAATAATTTATTTCAACATTAGGCCAATGATCAGTGGTGGGGGCACCACTACCACCAGGAAATTATTTATTTCAACATCAGGCCAGTGATCATCATGGGGGGCACCACTAGCACCAGGGAATGATGTATTTCAACACCGAGCCAGTGATCAGTGGTGGTGATGGGGGTGCCACTAGCACCAGGGAATGATTTATTTCAACATCAGGCTGGCAATCAGTGGGGGAAAGGGGCACCACTAGCACCAGGGGCAGATGTCTTACTAAAGTCGGGCTGGTGATCGGGGACCACTACCACTAGGGATAGCTCTCTGGGACTGGGAAAGTGGGGGGCAGCTCTGTGCTGAACTGATGGGCTACCCATGCAAATGAGCCCATAATGGGCATGCAAATGGTCCCTTAGTGTCTTGCATGCCCAGTGGACTCATTTGCATGGGTCCATTTGAATATCGGAAATTTAGCTCGGGTGCAAACCATTGTGGTGCCCTATTTCAGGGGCCATGTCTGCCCAGCACTAAGTGGCTTAGCACTAGGCCACAATGGTCCTATATTCAGTCGAATAGTGCCGGAGTGCTATTCTACTGAATGTAGCATTTTCGGTCTACTGGGCAGGTGCAAGGTGCAGCACAAAATATTTACGCTACGCTTTATACCTTTTTTGAATATTGGGCCCCAGATGTTCTGCCAACTGAGCCACAATGACACACTGTTAAATTATGTGCCTCTGCGATTTGTCCCTAAGATGGTGTAGACATCATATGCAATGACATTATTGAAGTGAAACTGCCAGCCAGCAGATCCAGAAGTTCGATGTTATTTAACAGAGGAGATTATTCTTATGGGTCAGGTGGGATCCATTTTGGTTACGTTTGCCTGTGACCAAAACAAAAGTGTTAAGGTGCCCTTTCATAAAATCCAGTTATAAGTAGCCAAACTGTAACAACAATAACAACAACCTAGATTCGGCTGGTGCCAGCAAAACTAATCTTTTCCTTTTACACTGTCATGTTTAGTTTTGCGGCACACCTTCCTGTCTCACCAGTGTCCCATCCAACCTCAGTTTTACAGATTTTTGTTAAATACATTGCCCATGTGGAGGGCTTTGAAGCAGTGGCAATGCTTTAGACTAAAACTCCCTGTGCTATGTATATTGTTCAACTCCATTCAACACCGGGCAATTATAATTTCGTCCTTCCCGTACCAGATCCACTTATAGCCCCCTAAACACTGGGCACAGGTTACCTCCAAGGGTTTATTTTCTAATGTTGTTTTCAAGTTTTTAAACCTATTTAACATAACAGTATTTACTATATACTGTAAAATTATATTCTTCCTTTTCAGCTTACCCAACTTCCATAGACAGACCTCGTACCTGAATTCCAAGGAGCCTGGGATGGTTGGTCTTGAGGCGAAGTCTAGTCATACCTGTAAAAGAAGAATAATGATTGGGTCACAAAGGATCTGTTGTTCTTTGGGAACAAAATAGCACAGATAGGAAAGATCAAACATAAAACTATACTTATCTGTAGAGACTTTGTGTCCTGTCAGATAGGGAGTCGGCATCTTATCAGAAGGGCAGATTGGAGATGGGGTTGGTAATGTAGATAAAGTGCAGATTGGTCCATTAGTTTGCATAGCTGTTGCAGTGCTCTCAGTGCTGGAGGGCATCTGTCTCATACCAGTAATCGGTGCAGATGGCCATACAAGAAAAAGAGAGAACGAGAGGAAAAACAAGCTTCCCATAAATGTAATGCTGCACCATTATAACCTGTTGCAGCCTATGCATATAATTCTAAACCCTAGTCTTTAGCTTAGGCAGTTATGTACTATCTACTCTGAGCAACCTTATCCCAGATCAAAAAATATGCACAGGAGTTCACTGTGCTCTGCCTTCTATTGAATCACGTCCTTTATCCATAAACCAGGAGAAAAACTGCATGTTAACGTATACACCATTACAGAGCAAAGCACTTGTTACATCTGGATGACATGTCTTTTCAAATAATCAAGTCTCAGTCACTGTAATCACAGCAGCATGACAGGTAATCACCTCTGTCTGATGACAGAGTAACAGCTGCCATATATCTGGGGTGACAAATGGGGTGCAGCTTTGGCTCATTACGCTGTCTCTTAGGCAGTTTGTTCAAGGCAAAGTGGGCAGCGCAAAGGAAAGCCAAGCTAGCTGAGGAACCACTGAAAACCAAAGTAGAAGAAAGGGCCCCAGGCAGGAGTGAATGCTATAATTACCTTTTTATTTATTTAGTTTTTGTTGACAGGGTAAGTGCACTAGACAAATCCTGCCTATTTTCAGGCACAACCCAGGGGAGGGGGATACAGATGAATGCCAACTGACCTTGAACCAGATTAAGTTGTTGGATTCCAGATCAATTTCACAATGGGCACCAGGCAGATCAGCCAATTCATTTGTACAAGGTAAAGCTCTGTGAGTTTAAGAGTAATGTGTTGAACTCAGGCTGCAGGAAGTACTCACTGCTCCCAGGTTTGGTGCATCACCACATAACCAACAAGGATTCAAAAGCACCATATAGCCTGTAATGGCCTTAGTAGAACTTTCAATGAGGGGAGCCCCAGCATAGCATACTGCAAAGGGTGCCATAGTGGCCCTGTTCAGCATAGCATACTACAAAGGCAGCCAAAGTGGCCTCACTCTCAGCCACAGCCACCCCAAGATGCCCCACTGCCCTGCAAGTTGAACTGCAACCCAATCACATTACTGCCCACTTATCGTGCACCCCAGGTGTCACAATGGGGGTAAAAATTAGATACAGTTCAAGCATGCTTCCTTTTTGGATCAACAGCAGTTGCTTCATAAACTGGGAAGTCAAGACAGTTGATTGTCATTTCCTTGCTTGTCAGTTCTGCCACCAGGGATGCCTGCCATGTCCTTTTGGATCTGAGATGCAGGTGTAATTTGTAATGCAGCTCCTTAAGATTCTCAGCAGGGGTATATAGAATAATCTGAGCTTGACACAAGAGTGAGGAGGAGACCTGAAGATATGAGGATGTGCTGCAAAAGGATACAGTGCCATGTTGTTCCCACACACCAAGAACGAACTGCTTAAATAAACTGTATGTTGGGAGTGAAGGTGGTAACTGGCTTGAGTGATTCAGAGCATCAGCTGTGCATTCCTAGGAGTTTTGTTTGCCCACTCATCCAGCTCCTGTGCACACTTATCAGCAACACCCAAATGATGCTTTACAAAGTCACGCAGTGACTGCGAAATCACCCTTTGGGCCTGAATACCGCCATGACAGTAACATCATTCATGAGAAGGGGTCCCAAAACCCCCATGTTGAAAATTTGGTGCCAAAATTCCAAAAAATTACTGTTTTATGAGCATGCGTTGCGCAGTTCCTATGCAGGCTCATAAGTTCGCAAATTTTCAATATTTTCACTCCAGATTTTCAACATTGCCATTTTACCACACCTCCTTATGAGCAGTATAGCTGTCATTTTTCACATCCTGCCCAAAATGTGTTTCCGCCCATGTAGCACACAAGGGCACAGTCGGTATGCGAAATCAATGTATGGGACACATTAAGAAAATCACCATGGCACTGTTCATTAGCAGAGGTCTTAAAATGGCTATGTTGAAAATTTGGTGAAAAAATTACTAAAAATGTTTTACGAGCGTGCGTTACGCAGTTCCTACGCACGGTCGTAGGTTTGCAAATTTTCAATATTTCCACTCCAGATTTTCAACATTGCCATTTTACCACACCTCCTCATGAGCAGTACAGCTGTCATTTTTCACATCCTGCCCAAAACGTGTTTCCGCCTATGTAGCGCACAATGGCGCAGTCGGTGTGCAAACTCAATGTATAGGACACATTAACAAAATCACAGTGACACTGTTCGTGAGCAGAGGTCTTAAAATGGCTATGTTGAAAATTTGGTGAAAAAATTCCTAAAAATGACTGTTTTACAAGCGTGCATTGCGCAGTTCCTACGCACGCTCGTAAGTTCGCAAATTTTCAATATTTGCACTCCAATGACTTCCAAATACCTAAACAGCACATAGAAGCAAGCAACATTCGGCATTGACAAATGCTTGTTCTAAAGCGTGTCCATAATAGCGCGAGTAAGTATGCAATGCAGGTTGTGTGGGGGAGGAGTGTAAGAGCTGGTCAATTACAGAGAGGAGTGTATGTGAATCTGGATAAGTACAAGCAAAATCAAACTGAACATGTGGCAGGAGTGTCATAGCCCTGATATTCACCCCCCCCCCCGCAGCAGTATCACATTTCTGACTTACCCGTATCACAGCCTCAACCCATCCCCAAATATCACAGCCCTAACCACCCCTTCTAAACCCACAGCAAACATTGGTAACTGATGCGTCTCACTTCCCCCAAGCATTGCATTACTATTTATTATTAAAAATAAAGTCATTTTGCATTGTTTAAAAATCTAAAAATAACCTTATAGAGGCATAAAGTGCTTCTTGTCTCTCACGAGAATACCGGTTGGTGCTGGGATAATGCTCACATATACCACGTTCTTTCTGGATGTTCAACTGTATTAGTTCTTGCTGCATTTTGAGCAGGGATGAGAGATAAAGCAGGCTCTTTTATTATTTTTAATGATCATGACAGGATATTACTGATAATAGTTCTATGGGTGTGTCTATGAATTTACAACCCAAATCAACAAGGCTGGCTGATATTGGGGCTGGAATGGGTGGCTGGGTTGTGTTATGGGGGGGGTGCAGTTTGTGATAGTGGAGTGATGAGGTCTGTGGTGCTTGGGGTGAGGATAATCATGACTGTAATATAACTTTTGGAAGATTGGACAGGGCTGTGATGGTGGGGTAATATGGTCTGCAATACTGAGGTGGGGAATCAAGGCTATGATATTGACTTGAACTGGTTATGGAGTCAAGATGGCAGCCATGCTGGGCTGACCATCGAATGTTAGTAGGAAAGAAGATTTTAATGTTTTAAATTGGGCTTTTTCGTATATTTCATTTGTTGTTTTTTTTTGTTAGTTAGTAATAGCAATAGGATTGGGGCAAGGTTAGTTAGGGAATTTCAGTGACTAAGAATAGGTAGTGAAGGTTTTATTTTTTAGGTAGGGAGTCTGTTTGTTTCCTTGTCATAAATCTCTCTCAAGTTATAAGCTCAGATAGATCACTTCGACTACATTAAGATTACAGGCTACACTGTTGCAGCTCAACTTTTTTGCCGTATCGATCAGACTGGTCTGAGTAACATCTGATTCCTGAGCTTGTTGACTTTGCACCTGTTCCTCTGTCCCCTCACAACCTTGTCTGATTTGAACTAGAGGAATCTATACTGCCATTGGAAGAACTACTAGGATGAACTGTGGTGGAATTTAGCAGACTTTGTGATCTTACTGATATCGAGGCTTCTGGAGCCGCCGGTTGGTTGTTGGACTGGATTTTCTGCTCCAAGGCTTTTTGAGTGAGTTTGTCCGGTTTCCTGGATCCATGCTCTGGTGAAGGGTGGGGGTTGTTTCACTGGAATCAGTCGTCCGTCCGGGTATGTTCCTCAACAACACTGCCAGTGGTCGGTGATTGCCACAGTCGAGTCCTGGGGTGGCCAGGTTTCAGGGATGGCCCACCACCAACAGGTCATCTAAGGCAACTGTTAAGCATCTTCTGGGCCTGCTCACTGACCAGTGGAGTTCCTACGTTATCTTCTATTTCGTTGTTGTCATCACAGTCTCATTACACCAGTGGAGTGTGTGGGGTCTGGGAGTGGTGGACTGCTTCTCTGATTTGAGCAATAAAGGATCCTGTTTTTGGAGACCCTAGAACTGGTCAAGAAGATAGAAGATAAAGAACTGGCACTCTGAGGAATGAGTGTGACTGGGGGATGGAGCAGGTTTGCATAGTTATTTAACTTGAGTTAATATAATTTTAAAGTTGGTTTAAACTGATACACATCTTTGGGAAACTGGTAGTGGCAGTACCAAGAACAGTTCTATTTTTCTTTCTGTCTACTGGAAAAACACCCAGTGCTAGGGGTTCCATGTGATAATAGTGCTTACAAAATAGCGACCGTCAAAATAGCGACTGCCACTGCCAATAACAGCTACTACTACCTTTTCCTTCAACTGTTGTTTTTTGCATGATTACTTGATATAAATGCAGGGGAATGTGCCCCCCGCACCCCCCCCATCTTAAAGATTCTAACACCATGCCACTCGTTGATTTCGGAGAGAATTACATATTCAGAACACCGTTATTATGAGTTGCTATTCTGTGTCATTCGCTATTTTGTAGTCGCTATTTTGCCATTTGCTATTTTGCAGTAGCTATTATCATGGGATACCGTGCTAGGCAGTGAGAATACCTTAGTGCTGGGTGGTTGTTGGACCTTGCCAAAGGAGGTGAGAGCTCTTTAGGCGATTGTTTATACAAAAGTTTACTGCCTGCACACTTAATCTTTCAACAAGACTTTATAACAAAGGCTAATAAATGTGGACTACATTTGTTGGTTATTAATATGCCCACGAACTCTCCTGATATTATCTATTATTAACAGGAAGGGAAGGGAAGAGGGATTTTATTGTAAGAGGGGTTATTTTGTCATTGTTGTAAGTTATTGTACTGTGTGAGTGTTTTGTTTAGGAGTGTATGTTGAATTGTTGTGGGTGTGTGTGTGTGGATGAGTGGTTGGGGGGTTATCTTAAAGTTATAATATTGCGTAAGTAGTCTGTTTGGGAGTATGCATGTGAATTATTGTAGGGGGTGTGTGGATGAGTGATTGTGTCTTGTTAATTATTGCTAGCCCAGTAGTTTAATTGTGATGTGCTGGCTGAGGACATCAGTGGTCAGACACTACTCTCCCACCAGGCTCAGGAATCTCCATCCTTTTGACAGTCCCCCTTTGTCAGCTGAAATGTATAGGCATTGCCGGGCACTTGGGATAGTCAGGAGGGGGGAGAAATGGGGGTCAAGTGGGCCCAGTGGGGGTGTGGAATGTGGTGGGCAGATTGGGGTGGTAAGGATGAGAAGATGCCCTAGGGAAAAATGGGTCCAGGAAAGGGGACCTCCCTGCCTGCTTCCCATACCCAAGGGGTCCACATTAAGTGGGCAAGGTGCTCAGTCTACCACATCTGCATATCCTTCTCAGGCGGTGTTGTACAATGCCAGATCCATAAATAACAAGAGAGCAGTTATTGCTGATCTTGTTGGTACAACTGATCTGGCTTGCATCACTGAGGCCTAGCTGGATGAGAATTCTGGCCCAATATTGGAATCAGCAGTTCCAGCTGGGAACTAGGTGATACACTGCCCAAGAAAGGATTGTAGGGGCGGGGGAGTTGCCATTTGTTTTAAGTTGGACCTGGGCCTTGTAGCCATCCTGGTGTGAGAGACCAGGTCCTTTGAATGTATCATGGTTGCAGGTGTAGGTTGTAGGATCCTTCTCATTTACCGTCCACCCAGTGGTGAGAAGGAATTCCTGCAGGAAGTCATGGACTTTGTTGTCAACCATGTGATGGAATCCCCCAGATGGATAATTCTGGGGGATTTCAATGCCTGGGTCAATGATGAACTCTCGCAATTTGGACAAGACTTCCTCCAACTAATGAGCTTGTTGGGCCTTACGCAGGTAGTTTCCTCTGCAAATCATATTCATGGTCATTCCTTGGACCTGGTCTTCCTACTAGGGATGGAGCTCACCGAGTCGGTGGTGGAACCTGTCGGTCGATTGGATCATCATACTATAAGGTTCAGGTTTGAGGCACCCCCCAATAGACCTACCCCTACAGAGATGATCCGGTTCAGCCCGTTAAGGGGTTTGACCCCAGATGGTCTTATGGAGGTACTGGAACTACCAGGCTTGATGAGTGTATGCAAGGAGCCAGAGGAATTAGTACTAGCCTGTAGTAAGGCAGTGGCTGGGGACCTCGACTCCTTAGCTCCTGTACATATTGGCCCCCTCCCCTTTGCCCATAGTTCCTATGGTTTGATGGGACTTTGAAAGAGATGAGGCGAGGTGGTCAAAGGTTGGACCGGCGTTGGTGGAAATCCAGTCTAGAGGGTGACAAACTTAGATTGATGGTCCATTATATTGGCAATCTCCTGTAAGAAGGCACAGTTCCTGTCCTAGAAGATTGCTGGAGCAAATAATCAACCTGCTCAGCTCTTCTGGACTGTTGGTAGGTTGTGCAATCCAACCTGTCTTCAGTCACAGGAAACCTTTTCATAAGTTAGATGTGATGCGTTTGCTCAGTTCTTTGCTAATAAGATTGACACCATCAGGTCAGAGATCCAATCAGCACACTCAAATGGGCCTTGCAGTGATGGGCAAGAGGTTGCAAGTGCTTCGCCTGTCTAGTCTGACTTCGGCCAGTTGGCAATTGTGGACATTGTGCAGGTCATCAAGGGACTGCACCTGACCTACTGTAGTTTGGATCCGGGCCCAACAAGCCTCCAAGTGGGGTTTGTTGAAGTCATCCTTGCTAGGATAGTCTGATGATCAGTGGAGACAGGGGTGTTTCCAGACCCCCTGAAGGAGGGGGTAGTGATACCACTCCTGAAGAAATCTTCTCTAGATCTGGACTGCCTAGCAAACTACAGACATGTCTCTAACCTGCCTTTTATGGGCAAGGTTATTGAGAAGGTGGTGGCAGTGCAACTGGATGATCATTTGACAACTCACGATGTCTATGATACTCTCCAGTCTAGTTTCATGAATAGGCATTGTACCGAGTCTGCCCTTGTTTGGGTACTGAATGATCTCCTGATAGCGAGGGATTGAGGGAGTTTTTCCATCTTAGTTCTCCTCTATCTGTCTGCAGTGTTTGACACTGTAGACTATGGGGTGTTGCTAGAGTGCCTGCGGATCCTCTGCAGACTGGCTGGTATGGTCATCAGTTGGTTTAGATCATTCCTCAGTGGCAGGATGCAGAGAGTAGAGTCGGGAATTTATTCCTCGTTTTTTCTCCCCCTGTTATATGGGGTTCTGCAGGGTTCCATCTTATCCCCCATACATTTCACAGTATATATGCTGCCATTGGAAGACATTATTAGGTGGCATGGGCTGAGTTTTCACTACTATGCAGATGATACTCAGCTCTACATGTCCTTTGTGCTCGAACAGGGTGGGACGGTCTTGGTCTTTAACAACTGCTTCTCTGAGATTTGGGGTTGGATGAGTGTCAGTTGGCTGAGGTTGAACTCCAACAAGACTGAAGTGTTGGCAGTAGAGCCAGGTTGCCAAGGCATGGGGTTGCAAGCAGGTCAACCATCTGGACTTTGGCTCAGAAGTGACCAGCTGCTTACCTCAAATCAGGTGTGAAATCTGGGCATTGTGTTCGACAGCGGCCTGACATTAAAATGTCAGGTGTCTGCAGTCTTAAAGACCTCATTTTACCATCGAAAGAACATTACTTGGATTAAGTACCTGGTTCCGCTTGGAATATGCCAACTCTGGGTCGTGCCTTTGTAACCTCGTGCCTCAATTACTGCAACACCCTATAGCTAGGGCTAACGGGGGTTGATATCCACTGATTGCAGTTAGTGCAGAATGCGGCAGCCAGGTTGTTAACTGATTTATCAAGATCTTGCCATATCACTCCTGTGCTCTGTGATCTGCACTGGCTGCTGGTACTTTGGCAGATCACCTTCAAGGTCAGGCTGCTGACCTATAAAGCCCTACACAGACAGGGACCTAGCTATTTGCAAGATCTTCTGCACTCCTACCACCCCCTCTGGCCACTCTATTCGGTCGATAAGGGATTGCTAGAGTTTCCCAGGGTCTGATTACATACTTCAGGGGCATGAACTTTTGCTTCTGTGGTCCGACCCTATGGAATGCTCTACCTCACCAGATTAGAGCATGCCTGACCACTGACAGTTTCAAATCTGAATTAAAAACATATTTGTTTAGCCAGGCATTTCTGAATGAGGGTCAAGTCTAGTTGTTCCGCTATCTGATATTTATTAAGATGTTTATATTGTGTTTTTATTTATTGATGTATGCATTCATTTTCATTTGTTTTAGGATGTAAAGTGCTTTGGTCTGATGGAATTGCACTTAAAATTAAAAATTTGATTGATTGATTAATTGATTGATATGGGTGGAGCACAACCCCAGGCACCAACAGCCAGCTGGGGTGCGGAGTGTAAAGTCAGGGGCCACAGCACTGGGATACGGAGGGAATCAGAGCTAGGTTGAGGGCTTATGGAAGTTACCTTGGGGTCATGAGGGGGCTTGTGTAGTGATGCTCCCTAATGAAGAGTGTGATATTCAAAGTGCTGGGTCAATTTGTGGTTAGCAGTGCTGTCTGCACCCCCACTGTGTTTATTTGTGCAATAAGGCATTTATTTTGATTTGCACACAGTGTTACCAGACTTATCTTCTTGAGTGCAGGTATCTCCTGCTTGTGTATTCCACTGTCAGGCTGGCTGCCTGTTTTACCTGCACCAGCCCTGCACCAGACTTTCATGATCTACCTGTTGGAGTCTGCTTGTATAGTGATACTGAGACAAAAGGTCACTTAAGGTAAGGGGCAATGGTTCAAAGTGGGTCAAGGCAGTTTTACTGGTTTAAGGGGACTCATGGTTATACAGTCCTAAACTAGTCAAGGAGGTTCAGGATAGTGATACTGGACAGGAAGGACTCAGGGCAGTGGTTATGGGGTGGAGGCTCAGGGAAGTGATAGTGGGTCAGTGGCCTTCGGTAATGCTACTGCGTTAATGGGGGGGTGGCAAGGCCATGATATGGGAGTCAGGACTAGGACCTCGCCACAGGATTTTTTTTTTAAATAGTCATCACCCTCTCCCCATTACAAGCACTGCCACAGGAGCAGTTTCCATAAGGATGAGACCAGACACATTCTCCTCAGTACCAACTACTCTGTTACTCTTTGCCCCCCCCCAAATAGCTTTGCCCCTCTGGGATACAACTACACTGAAAGAGAAGCTGCATTCATATCAGCCACAGCATTTTGCTTAACCTCGCCTTACTCCCCTCTGAAGATACCATACAGAGCCAGGCTGCAGCCTGTGCTCCATACAGGCTTGAATAAGGGCCACTGTGGGGATTCTTGACATAGGGGTGGGATCCCAAGTGGTGACATGGGTTAGAATCTGGGAACAGATATGTGACAGAGGATGGTGGTTAACTGCACTGACAATAATGATAGGACAGCAACCAGCGGGGTGCCGCAGGGTATAGTACTGGGACCAGTCCTCTTCAGTCTCTGCGTAAGTGACATTGCTGAGGAACTGCAAGGGCAGCTATGCCTTTTTGCAGATGATACCAAAATCTGTAGTAGACTGGACACTCAGGAGGGGGTGGAGAAAATGTGCAGCATATTGAGACTTGTGGAATTGTCAAGAGCGTAGCAGTTGGGGTTGAATGCCAAAAGGTGCACAGTCATGCACCTAGGGCAAAGGAACCCAGGAGTGTAGTATAGAATGGAGGGAAACAGACATTCACTAAGCAGGAAAGGAACCTTGGAGTTATCATAACTAATTACCTCAAAGTGGCAGGGCAGTGTGACAAAGCAGTGGGTAAGGTTAGTGGGATGCTGGGCTGCATAGGGAGGGTATCTCCAGCAGGAGGAGAGAGGTGGTGTTGCTGCTGTATCCCTCACTGGAGAGACCCCACCTGGAGTATTGTGTCAAATTTTTGAGGTCACACCTCGGAATGGACACAGACAGGGTGGAGACAGTCCAAAGGAGGGCAACTAAAATGGTGCAGGGGTTGCAGAAGAAGCCCTATGTGTAGAAACTGAGGGATCTCAATATGTACACCTTTAAAGAGAGGAAAGTGGGAGGGGACATGATAGAGATTAACTAGTTCATCACAGGGGTGAACTGGATGCAGCAGGGAAGTCTCTTTCAAATGAGAAGGAGCACCAGGACCAGAGGACATATTATGAAGCTGGAGGGGGGAAGTTTAAGAGGGATATGACAAAGTACTACAGTACTTCACTGTAAGGGTGGTACACTCTGGAACAGACTGCCAACAGATGTGGCAGAGGTGAAAACAGTGCGGACTTCAAGCATGCATGGAACAGACATAGGGGAATATTAATAATTAGGCAGGGATGATGGAGGGATACCGGAGACCAGTTAAATTCAGCAAAGACAGATAAAGCAGGAAACATCTGGGCAGACTTAGTAGGAAAAATGGTCCTTTTCTGATGACAAATTCTATTTTCTTTGTACTCGCTCCTGTCATTATACATGGTGGTGCTTTTTGAGAGAATTGGATACTCACTTTCTATTACCCATCCACCTAAATCAGCCAGAGAGATGCTGGTAAGTGAATGGACACATGAGCTGCTCTTCACAAGCCAACTAGACACCAGAGATTAAACAAATACAACACAAATGACCCACTGGACCACCAGAGACACTACATGGTGGTATTGGTGGTAGTTGAACAGAAAGATAGTGGGATAGATGAACTTCTAGCTGGCACCAGAGTAACCAGATGACTCATCTTTTTCTTCTGGGCCCCCTGAAGTGTCCCTGCTGGTCTGCATTCAACAGCAACTCCTCTATGGATCCCTTCCTGGAACAGCAGTCTCTAGTAATTCCAGTGGGGCATGTGTGTGGTGACAGCCCCTACCTGAGCAGTAATACAGAGGCAGGTTGAGAGCATCTTGAGTGCTACATCGATGTCCACTCCCTGAACAGCAATATAGAGGTAGGTTTAGACCTCTTGTTTGGCTACATCATTGTTCCCTCCCTGAGCAGTGGTACATAGAGACATAGAATCTGATGGCAGATAAGGATCGCTTGGCCCACCTAGTCTGCTCATTTCCCTACCAGATGGATAAGCTGAAGATCCTAGTTAACCAATGGCCTACTTCCTCCAACCCCCCACTAGAATTGCCTTATGTCTGTCCCATGCATTCTTGAATTCCCCCACTGTTCTTGACTCCATGACCTCCTCAGGAAAGCTGTTCCATGAATCCACAATCCTCTCCATGAAAAAACACTTCCTCACATTACCTCTGAGCCGCCCCCCATCTTCAAATTGTGCCCCCTTGTTCTTGCACATCTCTTTTTCTGAAAGATGCTCCCCCTTGGACTTTGTTGATTCCCTTGCGGTACTTGAAAGTTTCTATCATGTCTCCCTCTCCCTTCTTTCCTCGAGGGTATACATATTAAGCTCCTTTAGTCTCTCTTCGTATGTCTTCTGGTGCAGACCCTGCACTATTTTGGTTGCCCTCCTCTGGACAGCCTCCACTCTGTCTATGTCTTTGCGGAGATGGGATCTCCAGAACTGCATGCAGCACTCCAGATGGGGTCACACTAACTGTACAGAGGGATAACAACTTCCTGTTTTCTACTGGTGATACCTCTCCCTATGCATCCCAGTATCCCCCAGCTCTCGTTACTGCCTTCTCACATTGCTTGCCCACCTTTAGGTCATCTGATATAATTACCCCCAGGTCCCTTTCCATTTTTGTTGCTGTTAGTATCTCACCCCACATTGTGTACTCTTCCCCTGGGTTTTTGTTTCCCAGGTGCATTACCTTGCACTTCTTTGCATTCAATCTGAGGTGCCATACATTTGACCATTCCTCCAACCTTGCCAAATCCCTCCTCATCCTTTCCACCCCACCTTGTGCATCAACCCTGTTGCAGATCTGTGTGTCATCTGCAAAGAAACATACTTTTCCTTCCAGTTGCTCTGCAATGTCACTTATAAAGTCATTAAAGAGGACCGGTCCCAGTACCAACCTCTGCGGTACCCCGCTAGCTAGCCTCCCTTCTTCACTGTGGATTCTGCTTACTATTACCCTTTTGCGTCCTGTTGTCCAGCCAATTTTTTATACAAGCTACCACCTTGGGACCCACTCCCAGGCTGGCTAACTTGTATATTAATCTTTTGTGGGACTGTGTCAAATGCCTTGCTAAAATCTAGGTAGGCCATGTCCACAGCCCCTCCCTGGTCTACTACTTTGGTCACTCAGTCAAAGAAATCTATTAGATTCAGCTGACACTACCTTCCCACTGTGAATCCATGCTGCCTTGGGTCCTGTGCCCCACTGGCCTCTAGGTACTCAACAATTCTTTCCTTCAGAAGTGATTCCATCATTTTGCCTACCACTGAGGTCAAACTGACAGGTCTGTAGTTTTCTGCCTCTGCCCTGCTTCCACTTTTGTGAAGTGGAATCCCATCCGCCCTCCTCCAGTCCTCAGCTACCACCCCATCATCCCATGATTTGTTAAAGATAGTAGTCAATGGTGTCACTAGTTCTACCCTTAGTTCTTTTAGAATTCTGGGTTAAATCCCATCAGGCCCCATTGCTTTGTCCACCTTCAGTTTTAAGAGTTCTTTCAGAACCCTTTCTTCTGTGAATGGACTGATATCGACCCCCCTATCCAGAGTGCTGCTCTTGTTTGGTTTAGGTACCTTCCTTTCCTCTTCCTTTGTGAATACTGAGCAGAAATATTCATTCAGTATCCCTGTTTTTTCACTGTCACCCTCTGCCCACATTCTCTCCCCTTTATTAAGCCTCAGTATCCCTCCCTTGTTCTTTCTTTGCTCCCTTATGTACCCATAAAAGGTTTTATCCCGCTTCTTAACAGAGTTGGCTATCTTTTTCTCAGTTTGGGCCTTTGCTGTTCTGATTGTCCCCTGCCTCCTTCTGCCTTAACTGATAAAGTTATCTGTCCTGCTCCTTCTGTGTTTCCTTATATTTCCTGAATGCTATCCTTTTCTCCTTAACCTTCGCTGCTACCTCTTTTGAGAACCATAGTGTTTTTTTTTTCATTTTGTTTTGTTGATTTGCTTAACACAAAGTCTTGTTGCCTCTGTGATGGCTGTTTTGATTATTCCCCATTGTTCCTCCACCTCTCCTTCTTCCCAGTTTGCTAGTGCTGTTCTAAGGCACTCTCTCATTTTTCCAAAGTCAGCCCTCCTAAAGTCCAATACTCTTGCTTTTCTATGGCTTGACTCTATGGCTGTGTTTATTGTGAACCACATTGTTTGGTGGTCACTTGTTCCCAGATGGCTACCCACTTTTAAATCAGAGATCCTTTCTCCATCCCCGTTTGAGAATATCAGGTCTAAGATTGCTCCCTCCTGAGTGGGTTTCAATACTAGCTGTCTAAGGCATGCCCATTATAGGGCATCAAGAATGACCCTGTTCTTGGATGTGCCTGCAGCAAAGGTGCTACAGATCTGGCATATTCAGGTCCCCATCAACAATATCTCCCCTTTTCCTGCCATTCTAAGGATGCCTTTTACCATTTCCTTGTCCATTCCCTCCCTCTGAGATGGGGGTCTGTATACAACCCCCATGTGTATTATGGTGCCATTTCCTGTCTCCAGGGTGACCCACAGTGCCTCATCTACTCCATGTTTACTCTTTAGTTCTGTTGCTTTGATCTCTTACTTTACATAGAGAGATACTCCTCCTCCTCTTTTACCCTCCCTGTCCCTCCTGTAGATTGTATATACTGGTATGTTGACATCCCAGTCATGGTTCTCAGTGTACCATGTTTCTGTGACTGCCACAATATCCAGGCATGCCTCTTTCATCAAGGCGACTAGTTCAGGGAGCTTGCTACACAGACTATGGGCGTTGGTACACATCATGCTCCATTTTTTGATGGCCTTACCCCTTTTAGCCCCATCCCTATCCTTATTGCCTTTGCCTTTTTTTGCATTTACCCCAGTCCTGCTCCCTAATGACTTCTCTTCCCTGGTGTTTACCTCGCTAATTTTCGTGTTTTGTGGGGGGAGGCTGGGATTTCCGTGCTTCTTTTCAGTGCCTCCCCCCTTGGCCAGTTTAAATGCTTACCAATGAAGCATTTAAACCTGTCACCTAGGATCCTGGTTCTCCCCTGGACAGATGCAGACCATCAGGCCAGTATAGGCCTACATCCCTCCAGGTGGCTCCCCAGTGAAGCCAAATCCCTGAGCCCCACACTAGTTTTTCAACCATTCATTGAATCCCATGGTGTGGAGTACCCTAGCATCACCCTTGCCATAGACAGGCAGCATTTCCAAGAAGGTTACCATACATGCTACTTGTCTAAGGCCCCTCCTCAACTCTACAAACTCCTCTTGCACTGCTCTAATCCCATTTCCATCCACGTCATTTGTCCCTAGGTGGACCATGACATCCAGCTCCCTCCCTTGTGCAGCTGCTCCCACAATCCTGAGGATTCGCTTCCTGTCCCTCCAAGCTGTGGCGCCAGGCAGGCACCTTACCTCCCTTTCCACTTCTTGCCCACTTCTACCCCCCTAATGATTGAGTCCCCCACCACAAGTTGTTTCCTTCCTGTGTGCGGTCCCGTACCACCCTCTTGTGGGTCTCCTTTGTGGAGGTTCCCAGCATTCTCCTTGGTCTCCACTGAAGGTGCCTCCATAGAGGAACCACTCTCTGCCAGAACAGCACATGAATTGTGAAGAGATACAGCTGGAGGGATGCACCTCTGTTCCACCACTCTCTCCCTCCCTGAGCCCACCTTGGTCCAACTGCTCCTCTTTCTTGGCAATCTCTGAGGTAGCTGTGGTGGCCCTAGTGGTCCCTGGGTGGGGGGGGGAGGAGGTTTCACAAATCCTAGCAAGGTCAGCCTGGAGACAGGCAACCGCCTCCCTCAGACCAGAGAGGTGCATGCAAATAGGGCAGCATTGCAGCCTCCAGAATGTCTCCCGGAACACTGCCACCCCATAGCCATTCCACTGCATCACTCCCATCATGTCTTATTTTGTGTCCCCTCTCCTGTTGCTTTGTATGCTTACTCTCTCCTCCCTCTATTTATTTTTCACCAACTTTCCTACCGCCTGTGTGCCATTACAACTCTTGCCTTCCTGCTCTGGGACAGGAACTTCCTGTATTCTTCAGGAGTCTCCTTCTTCCTTGCTCTGAGTCAGACCTCCAGCAGCTGGGGTGGTGGCTACTTTTTTCCTTCAAGGCTGATGAAACTAATGTGTCTCAGTGATCCTTCCTTTCCTACTGCCAAACAGGAAGTTCCTGTTGTCAGTCAAATCCAGTGGCTATAAAGTAGAACTGGCTTAGGGGTGGGAGGTGGAGGGATGGGAGGAAGGGCAATTAGTAAGAACAGTTGTAGCTTTTTAGTCAGCTGCTTCTTACTCTGGAAGTAAGATTCCTTCTGCCAAAAGTTAGCAACAGGAAGCTGTAATTGGAGACACCTGTTTTTCTACTGTCTAAGCCACACCCCAATTAACATCTCTCCTCTCCTCCTGATTTAGCAAACTAAGTTGATACAGTCCCCTTCCCCAACACAGAAACACACACTGACTTTCATTTTTTTACCCTAAATGAGAGTGCACCTACTTCTAATAAAGTATCTGTTTGCTTAATCCCAACAGGCACTGACTCCTGCTGAGACAGAAGTGTTCAATTAGTAAGAAAAGTTGTAGCTTTTTAGTCCATTGCTTCTTGCTCTAGAAGCAGGATTCCTTCTGCCAAAAGCTAGCAACAGGAAGCTGTAATTGGAGACACCTGCTTTTCTACTGTCTAAGCCAAAGCCCCAATTAACTTATCTCCTCTCCTCCTGATTTAGCAAACTAAGTTGATACAGTCCTCTTCTTCAACACAGAAGCACACACTGACTTTTTTTACCCTAAATGAGACCCCCTCACTTCGAATAAAGTATCTGTTTGCTTAATCCCAACAGGCGCTGACTCCTTCTGAGATAGAAGTGTTCAATTAGTAAGAAAAGTTGTAGCTTTTTAGTGAGAGAGAGGTCAGGACATCTTGGGTGTCTACACACTATTTTTTGCCTCTTCTCATGAGTCCTGGGTAACAGGAACCCAGCAGTGAAAAGACGCAACTCAAGTTGTAACCTCATGCTATATACCAGGTAAATAGACTTGCTGCTCTAGGTGAACACTGCAATATTGTTTGGGTTCATTGATTGATTTTAATACATTAGCAGCCATTATGGCTGTGACCAGAATTTGTTTTTTAACTAGTGTGGGAGGATGGTGAAGTGTGTGTGTGTGTGTGTGTGTGTGTGGTAATTACTTGATCAGGAAGGGGCTGGCTCAAGGACTAGTCCTGGATGCTTGAGTAAGGCTAGTGTTTTCATTTTATTTATTTTTTTTCTTTTGCCTGAAAAAAAATACCCAAGTATCTGGGTGATAAGTAAATAAGTACGAACAGTCAGCCACACATTAATAATTAGGTATTTGCACACTCTCAATACTGTATGACATAAGGTTATTTTTCTCCATTGTTGCAAGAGGGTTCCAAAACAGTTTGTGGGTCTTGCCTCTAACATTCTTCCCCAGTATAGTATTTCTAGATATATCTGGATCTAGCACACAGTGTCCCATTGAAACAAATAGGCATTTCCTGTGAAATCTACCGATGTATCTAGATATTTTTGGGATATTGTGGGACCTATCTTTGACTTTCATAGTACTGTGTGATGAGTGGTGGAATTTGTTTGCACATTGTGGATAGGACATTTAAGGAAGACTAAGTGTGTGTGTGTATATGTGTGTGTGTGTGTGTGTGTGTATGCATGTACGCACTCGTATTTGTGTGTGTATCTGTGCTGTAAGTGGGGTTGGATGGGAAAATGGTAAGTGCATCCCAGTGGCCACAACTGGAGACACAGAGTAGTTAGTAGGAGTGATGAGCAGTTCAGAGGGCAAGTCAGACTACCAGCTACCCATGGACTGGAACAATGGGAGTGTCATGGCACTGAGCATGTAAACTGGTCATTGGGAACACTGTTCAGGCTGACTAGTTACTGAGTAAAAGGCCACCTGATGATGAGTTTGAATATAAGGCCCACCAAACCAAATATCAGATCTGCCATCCCCATATAGGACTCCTAAGTTATACTTTTACAGTTAGGTTGCAAGGTATAGCTGAGATAACATTTTGCCACAGTTTTAGTTTGCAGCAAAAGTGACATTTTCATGCCAAAGGAAATATCATTTTTTATTTTTGTTTTTGTTATTTTTTCATATTGTCCTGTTTTTGCCTTTTCTGTTGATAGAAGTATAAGGTCGAATTTTCAACCCGTAGAGCAAGCATGACATGCTGGCCTCCTTGAGCAAAGCACCTCTCCTATGCACATGCCCAGGCCTTCTGCTGACTCCCATCTATCCATGAATGCATTAGCATTTTTGTGTAATGTTAAATTATTGTTCATCAACTGCCTTGAAGGTTGCCTTTATAATCTGATTTGCCCCCTCGATGGGTGTATGTCCCTAGGCATCACACTTGGGGAATCCAGCTATATGCTGAAGAGCATAATATAAATTATGAATACCAAACTCCCAGATCATCCACAGATATGCGGGTCCCTTCTAACCCAATCGAGTGCATGACTAGGAAAGGGAAAGGGAAATAGGGAAATTTTATGTCATTTTGATGTGCCCAGAAAAACTGCAGAGTGCATTTTGAAAAACCGTGAGAAAATATTGTTCACTAATAATTATGCATTATGCATGTGGAATAGTTGTAATTATCAAGTAATGCTCAACAAGTTGAGTGTTGATTGCAAATAACTGAAAAATTACATAATCTCTAACAGTAAATAACTGGAAAACTAATACTCCACTAATTAGGATTAGTTAATTCTAAAGTTGGAGACAGATCAATAAATGAGTAAGCGCCAAAAGGATTAAGAATTAGTTTGCGGTTGGTTGTCATAGAAGGGGTATATTTCGACCAAAGCAAACTAATGAATAGTTATAAATTTGTTAATTATTAGTGATTTGAGTTAGTTGAGCTTTAGTTCTGTAATAAAAATACTGTCTTGAAATTTTGTGGTCACAGTCTTAGAAAACAATGACGTTATGTGTGACCCTCTTATTTTCCCAATCACGACAACTATTAAAACTCGGGTTATTCATTTTAATATTTCCTACTATGCTGTACCTCCCCAAAACTACATAGCAAATACACACATGCAATCATGATTGGCAATGGTCAATGCTTGTTTTCAAGGGTTGAAAAGGCACCAGATATTTTGAGAAAACATCAGGGGCCTGATATTCAAATTTCATGTTAAGCAGAGTGCAAACGTTTGCACTGTGCCTTGCGATTGCCTGGCTGCCCAAAGATGCTATATTAAGTCAAATAGCGCACTGGCACTATTCAACTGAATATAGGGCCTTGTTCCCCCCCCCCCAATCACCGGCCCCTATGTAAAATCTATTATCCGTGGTGGTAGTGGTTCACCCCGATCGCCAGACGAAACACAAATATTATTATCCCTGGTGCTAGTGCCCCACCTCCAATCATGAGCACTGGCATAAATATTATTATCCATGGTGGTAGTGGTCCTCCACTCTGATTGCCAGCCCTGATACAAATATTATTATTCCTGGTGATAGTGGTTCCCCCTCCCTCTGATGGCCAGCACCTCTATGACAACAAGAAGCTCCCTGTTGCCAGTGGTTCCCACCTCCCTCTGATCACCAGCCTCCTAGAAGTACAAAACAAAAGCTCCTTGGCATCCTGTGGTTCCCCCCCCCTGCAGCACCAGGCTTATCCCCCAACTCTCCTTAACATTATCAGTGGTGCCACAGGAGCATATGACAACTGGCACAGCCCTCCACACACCTCCTTGGCTGGACATCATATGTACAGGCAGGGAGTGTATCTCTTATTTATAGGACAGGGTATGTCACAATGTCCTATAAATAAGAGGTGCACTCCCTGCTTTTTCATACGGTGGCAGGTTGAGGAGGTGTGAGGAGGGCTGTGTCAGTCATTGTATGCTCCTGCAGCATTGTGGATAATGTTAAGGTGAGGGGGGGTAAGTCTGGTGCTGCAAGAGGAGCACCACGGGATACCAGAGAGGTTTTTTTTGCACTTCTGGGCTGTGGATTGTAGGAAAGAGGGGACCACTGGCATAATATTTATGTTGGCGCAGGTGATCAGGGGCGCCACTACCACCAGGGATAATAATATTTACATAAGGGCTGGCAATTAGGGGGCCACTAGCACCAGGGATAATAGGTTTTACACTGGGGCTGGCAGTTGGGGGGGCACTAGCAATGTGGATAACAATTTTACATCAGGGCTGGTGATCGGGGGCATTGCCACCAGGGAAAATAATATTTATGTCAGGGTTGGTGATCGGAGAGAGTGGGTGACCACTAGTACCAGGGATATTATTTTGTACAGAATGGGCTGGTGATCGACTGAGGGGGACCACTAGCACTGGGGATACATTTTTCTACAGAACAGGCCGGTGAGCAGTGTCGGCAATGGTGTGTGACCAGACAAAAGCATATAGTTAAGGTACCAGAGCTCTCCCCCCCCCCAGCTCTGTAAGGCAAGTTAAAATGTGATGCTTTTTTCCTGACCGATGTAGGTGGTCACTTTGCCGAAGTGGTCAGGCTTAATCATGGTTCAGCTGGATGATGAGACCAAGAACCCCTCCAAAATATATGACAAGTAAGAACATTGGAGTTACTTTTAAAAAATTGCAGGCTTTGAAGCAGCAAAAAAAGGGGGGTGGGGAGACCTTTGGTACCTTAACTATATGCTTTTGTCTGGTCACACACCGGGTGCCTCCCCACAGATTTATGAACATACAAACATGCAAAATTTCCAGCAGATGCAGGCATCATGATCTATCCAGTCTGCTCGAGTGTGCAGCACATCAGTCCATTAGACTGCAGCTGCCCCCCCCAACCTCCAAGTCCTTTTAAAGCTCCCACTGTCTGCAATGACATGAGTTCTTCAGGCAGTGTATTCCACCCTGCCACCACCCTTTCAGTGAAATAGAGCCCTCTCATTTTTCTCCTGAATCTGTCCCCCTATAGCTTCAGGGAGTGCCCTCTGGTTTCTCTTCCACTCTTTAGAGTGAACCCATCCCCAAAGTCCACTCTGTTCATCCCCTTCAGGTAATTGAAGGTCTCGATCATGTCCCCCCCTCTCTTCTATCCTCCAGGATATACATGTTGACTTCTCTTAGTCTTTCCTCATAAGGTCTATCCCCCAATCCCAGGATCATCTTTGTTGCTCTTTGTTGCACCGCCTCCAGTAGTTTGATGTCCCTTTTTAAGTAAGGGTGCCAGAACTGCATGCAGTACTCCAAGTGTGGCCTCACCAGGGACCTGTACAGTAGCAATATGACTTCCCTACTTCTGGATGTAATCCCCCTTGCTATGCACCCTAGCATCCTGTTAGCCTTTGCTTCTGCCTTCCTACACTGAGCTGAATGGTTCATTTCCCCTAAGATGCATTGTAAATGCAGGGGTTGAGCTTGCCAATCCTTTTATATTGATCTGAATGCAGGAGAATTGTGGCATTGTTCTAAATGGTGAGCTCCTCAATGAATTCCTGTGAGCCTCTTATTGGCCAGAGCACACTATATAAGCAATAAAGTCAGGAGAGTGGTTTTCCCACAAAAAAAAAAGAGAGAGAGAGTAAAAACAAGGGGACCTCAGCTCTGTATGCAAGTTAAAAATGTGATGCTTTTTACCTGACTGATGGAGGTGGTCACTTTGCCAAAGTGGTCAGGCTTAATCATAATTCAGCTGGATGATGAGACCAAGAACCCCTCCAAAATGTATGACAAGTCAGAACATTGGAGTTACTTTAAAAAACTGCAGGCTCTGAAGCAGCAAATGGGGGGGCTGGTACCTTAAGTATAAGCTGTTGTGTTCCCCCAGCAGCCAACCAGCTAGGTGGCTGCATTACCTCTGGTAGGTGCAAGGGTTGCCTGGAGTTAAGTCAGGGTTTTGTTCTGTAGTATTTGTGCTGTGCGAAAGGACCACACTAAACCCTTTTGTGCAGTACAAAGTCACTGGATATGTGAGAGTGCAACTATTCATGGCCATGCCCCTCTTTTGCCTGCACACATACATTATGGTTTACACAGATGCTAACCCTCTTTGATCTTGCAACATCCCCTTTTGATTATGGGGATTCAGTGCAAACCTCAGTTCACGGATACAAAAACCCATTAGCACTTGCACAAACTTTTGAATATTGGGCCCCAGGAAACATAGGTGGTCAGTGTAGTGCCATTTAACTTAGACAATTCTCACTGACTACACTTCGAAACATTACATGATCCATTTTTGTAAAATGTGTTTTGAGTCACTTCTGTTTTCATCATTTTCATTAGTGCTGTCTTATTGGTGCACCACACATCATTACCCAGTATTTTACCCATAGCCCCAGATTTTTTTAGGGCTGGAAAAGCACCAGATATTTAGTGTGAACAGTTGGAACATAGTGTCTCTGCAGTAACCATTTTAATTTGGTATACCACAAAGCTAGTTAGCCTATAGGCCAGTGTAATGTCTCCTTACTCAGTGTAGCCACCGCTTGCATGGTATCACACTGGTTACAATGGTATCACACTGGAATTGGAACAAAACCACTGTGATACCATTTATGAAACCTCTAATGGTAGTACATTGGTAATCACAGAGGTAGCACAATGGTAAACAAAAAGTATTACAATGGTATTCTGAAGAAATTATTGTAATGGTAAGAGACTAAAAGCAGATGGTAGTAAAAGTGTGAGGACAGGAGAGGTTAAAGAGAAGTTTAATAAGTTATTGATTACTAAAAGCAAGGTCAAGAATCAAAAGGAAAATGAGGAAGGATATGTTAGACATGAAAAGGTTAAAGATACGGCCATGGTCATGGGTATAGTAACAGCCTGAGAGAGGCTAAAAAATTAAGGGAAAAAAAGAGGTAATTAGAGGTGAAAATATTAAAGGAATCTCTGAGGCCCACAATATGCTTTTATTCTCTATTGATGGCTGCATAACATTTTTGATCTGAAAAGCCCTAGGCAAGTATCTTTTAAAATCTGATTCAGAAACATCCATACTGCATTCATAATCCACTTAGTCCATCAGGGCAACTGGTGAGGCCCTGGTTAATACCCTTATAGTCACGATCAAGTGACACTGTGCTGAAATATCATGGTTAATAAAGATTTCCTGTCAGGACAATGGCTGTCTTGGTGACAAAATGGCACAGGCATATACTGGCTCCTCAGAGGCAGCTATGGGGGAGATTAAAATGATTTTGGAACACCTTATCCAGAGAATTAGTAAACTCGAGTTGGCAACTCAACAAAGAACAGCAGACTTAATTTCGATAGTGTACTGGATTAACATGGCTGAGCAGCACAGAGCTACCAATGAAGATTCCTCAGACTGGCTCATGGCTTACCTCGGGGAATAAGACAGAGCCACCTATTTATAGGGACAGTACCTCTGCTCTCAGATCTGCACCAGGCACCTAACTAGGAAATCCCAAGATCTTTTTAAGATATGGTTTTGAAGACTTTCCAAGCATTCACTTCTTAGGTTAATGCCCCAAGTTCCAGAACCATACATTATATTGACTTTTACTTTGGCCTTAAAAATATGTATCATTGCACTAAAGGAATTTATTGTGTCTGAATTGCAAAATGTAATAATGCCACTGATGTCCTTCCTTTGACTAGCTTTGCACTGATCCCAATGTAATGACCAAAGATTATTATAATTAAAAGTAACAGCCAGATATATGTAAAAGAAAACAGTCTCAATTAGTACATAATTAAAATTCCATATTTTTCCATTTTCCAACCTTGCTCTTACATTTCATTCAGTTCTCCAGTTTCATCATTATAGTCACCAGATAATAAGGTGCATACCCCAGGAAATTGCATATTACCCAAAGCTAGTTTCAGTAAGTAGTTTAAGTATAGCATAGACACATAGAAATATAGAAGATGACAGCAGATAAGGACCACAGGGCCCATCCAGTCTGTCCATTTCTTTTTCTACCTTATGAATGTGCCATCGGCCATTGTTCTGTCAATGGTTTATCTATACATACTCATCTGTATTGCTCCCTTATGCCTATCCCATGCCTGTTTGAAGCACTGTATTCATATCCACCACTTTCTGAGGTAGGCCGTTCCATGCATCCACCACACTTTCTGTGAAAAAGAACTTCCTCACATTACCCCTTAATCGGCCTCCCTCTAATCTCATGCTGTGTCCTCTTGTCCTGCTATGTTTCTTATATTGAAACATGTTAGACTCTTTCATCTTGTTAATGCCCTTAACGTGTTTGAATGTTTCGATCATATCACCTCTCTCCCTCCTTTGCTCTAGGGTGTACATATTGAGTTCCATTATTCTGTCCTCATATGTTTTCTTATGCAGTCCGTGCAACATTTTGGTTACCCTTTTCTGGAATGCCTTCATTTCGTTAATGTCCTTGTGCAGGTGCAGCCTCCAGTACTGCACGCAGTACTCCAGATGGGGCCTAACCAGTGTCTTGTAAAAAGGGTTTATTACCTCCCTCTTCCGACTTGTGATACCCCTACTAATACACCCCAACATCCCTCTAGCCTTACCTACTGCTTTAGTGGTCTGCTTGGATGATTTCAGGTCATCAGTAATGATTGTGCCTAAGGCTCTTTCTTCCATTGTGACTGCCAGCAACTCCTCTCCCAGCCTATAGGTGGCTTCAGGATTTTTCTTCCCTATGTGTATGATCTTGTACTTCTTTACGTTAAACCCCAGTTGCCACTCTTCCGATCATTTTGCTAGCTTATCCAGATCTCTTCTCATTCTGCCCACCCCATCTGGATCATCTACTCTGTTGCAGATCTTGGTGTCATCTGTAAACAGACAAACCTTACCATCCAGTCCATCTGCATTGTCACTGATGAAGATATTGAAGAGGACTGGCCCCAGGACAGATCCCTGAGGTACCCCACTTGTGACTTGCATCTCTTCTGACTGTATACTGTTTACCACCACTCTCTATTTTCTGCCCGTCAACCAGTTTGCCACCCAGTTGACCAACTTCTGACCCACCCCGAGCCTACCCAGCCTATTAATCAATCTTCTATGTGGAACCATATCGAAAACTTTGCTGAAGTGAAGGTAGGCAACATCAACTGCTCCCCCTTGGTCCACCACTCTGATTACCCAGTCAAAGAAATATATGAGATTAGTTTGACAGGACCTTCCTAGAGGAGGCAGTATAGCGCAGTGGTCCAAGGCTCTGAGCTGCAAATCTGGTGACATCCAGCAGACCAGACCTGGGTTTGAACTCACAGCTTGCACTTGCATACTGTGTGACCCTGAGCAAGTCACTTAACTTCCTTGTGCTCCCAGGTCGCACCTGGAAACAAGCTTCGGCTTAGTGTGCCTTTCCTGGTTAAGCAATTTCCCCTTTCCCAATTTCCCCCTGTCTTGGATCCTGTGCTCCTATGGATTCTAGGTGTTGCACTATCCTTTCCTTAAGGAGTGCCTCCATAATCTTGCCCACTACTGAAGTAAGACTGACTGGTCTGTAGTTCCCTGCCTCCTCCCTGCTACCACTCTTGTGGAGTGAGATCACATGAGCCCTTCTCCAGTCTTCTGGGACCTCTGCTATGCTCAGAGACTCTCTAAACTGCTCTGCTAATGGCTCTGCTAGTTCCACCCTTAACTTCTTTAGTACCCTGAGATGTATGCCATCAGGTCCCATTGTCTTGTCCACCCTGAGCTTATTGAGCTCTTGTAGGACCCTTTCTTTTGTGAAGGGACTAGTGCACACCTCCATCCCCCCTGTGTCCATGGTGCTGAGCTGTGCACCCTGCCCTACCTTCTCTTCACTAAATACTGAGCAGAAGTATCTATTTAGGACAGATGCTTTTACATAGTCCTCCTCCTCCTCACATGCCCCCTTATCCCCTTTGATCTTAGCAATACCCCCTCTGGACTTTCTCCTTTCACTAATGTATCTATAGAAAGTTTTGTCACCTTCTTTTACTGTTTGTGCTAGTGTTTCCTCAGTTTGGGCCTTTGCCTGCCTTACTGCCTTCCCTGCTTCCCCTAGGGAAGTTTGGTATGCCTCCCTATCTTCATCCTGCAGCGTTCCCTTATATTTCCTGAAGGCCAGCCTTTTGGCTCTGACCTTTCCTGCTACTGTTTTTGTGAACCAAAGTGGTTTCCTTCTTCTTTTGCAGTTCCTTTTCTCTCTATCACAATGGGATGTTGTTTCAAGTATTGCATCCTTAATACTTGCCCACTTTGCCTGTACCCACTCACCTGTATTTCTTTTTGCCAGGGCTAACTTAACTCTATTGGCCATCTTATCAAAGTCAGCTCCTCTAAAGTCCCATATTTTTTGCCTTGGAATGGGATGATTTATTTCTAGTGGCCAAATTGAACCATACCATGTGATGGTCACTGGCTCCCATGTGACCTTCTACCTGGAGATCTATGATCCTTTCCCTGTTAGTCAGTACTAGATTTAGGGTACCCCTGTCTCTTGTGGGTTGTTGTACCAGTTGTTTGTGGCCCTCCGCCTGCATGGAATCCACTATGATTCTAGTTCTGGTGGATGTTGCTGCTGGTATTGACCAATCTGTATCTGACATGTTGAAGTTTACCATTATTAGAACCTCCCCTTTAGCTGTCATGTTTTGTATATCTTCTAACAGTAATGTGTCTATGTCCTCCCCTTGGTCTGGAGGCCTATAGACAACCCCAGTTCGTATGGCTGTCCCTTTTCCAGTTTCCAGGATGACCCATAGTTCTTCTTGCTCCTTATGTGTATTCTGAATTTCTGTAGCTTTGATATTTTCATTGACATAAAGGGCCACTCCACCACCCCTTTTTGCACCTCGGTCTCTTCTGAACAGTACATAGCCAGGTACTGAAATAGCAGATGTTTCTTTTCTGCTAACCCCAAGTGGAATGCACATATTAATGAGAAAAAGACATGGCTTGTCCTGAAATGAAATAATAAGTGCCAAAAAGAACTGTGAGCCCATGTTCAACCTAATTACGCTTAGATTTAAATGGTTTGCGATCAGCACTGCCAACCCTCCTACTGAATGTTCTGTTTATGTAGGACCTTCTGTTGATCAAAAGAGCGATGCTAACTTCATTTTTATAGCTTCATAGTGGAGCTATGCATAACATCTTGCTGTTACACAGCGAGAGAGAGAACGGAGCTCTGCACGTCATCGGATTTCAAATGAAACACAACAGTTTAGAGTTGAAGCACCATTATTCTGCTACTTCAAGCACTCTGCTGTCTCCATTCGGTGCTGCCCTCCGCTGTCGTACTATTTTCTGAAGCAGGGCTTGATCCCCTCTTGCTGCCTACAAGTTGCAGATTGTGGTTACGTTGAGAATAAACTCTGACTGAATCCAGTACAGTGTTTGTGTGATTGATTCCAAGAAGGGGAACAAAGCAGGACAATAAGCAGTTTGAAAGGACAGTCTGATGAACAAATAATGTCAACAATGAATCTAACCCTTTTCAGGGTAATTACTAAGCTGGCCACACATATAATATAGTGCTGACATTAACAATTATACTAAAAAAAATATTGTTAAGATTTACCACTGGGCTGTGCCATGGTTGGGACAAATGTGTGTTTACATTGTTGCCCCTTTCCTGACCTCACAGGCCTACAATATGCTTTTATTCTCTATTGTACTATGCTTCTGCTGGTACCTTCTTCTATTTCCCCTCTATCTTCCATCCCAGTTCGTGCAGTCTTCCTGATACTCACCATCTTGACCTTTATTTCCAGCTTACACCTTTCGAGTGTAGTCCTAAGGAAGTTTAGGATTGCCATACTGTGGTCAGCAAGGGGAGCCATCCTTTCTTCATGTCCGCTGGATGTGGGTGGTGTCAGATCTAATGTTATTGTGCATCTAATGGAGGACTTTCTCACCATTTTCCATCCCACCCTCCTCCCCAGCACAAGTGTACATAGACACAATGCTCCTGGGTGAGGAGAGTCCAGATAATGTGTGGTCCCTGCAATGGTATCTCCACTAAGTCCCAACAACTGTCACACTATGAGTGGCTCAGCACTGAAGTCACCCCCAGGAAGGAGAGTACTCTCATGGATGCACTGCATCCTTCCTGCTAGCTTCTGCTCCAGACATCACAGGCTTGGGAATCAAAACCAGGTCACTAGTGTGCCAGAGCATCCCCCCCCCCACTGCAATGTGCCATGGAGCCAACCATTACCTACAATATTCTGATGTCATTTCAGTCATAAGTGTTTAATACTTTTACCATCTAAACCTTTATACATTATGAAGTAGCAGAATATGAATTATATGAATTTCTTTTTAAAGCAAGGGATTCCACTTACCCATTTTTAGCAGCAGAAAATCTGGACAATGACCCACATCACTTTTTGCTGCTTTGCACAGGGCAGAGGCAGCATTGAAAAACAACAACAAAAAAAAGCAATATTCTGGGTCCTTGTGAGTTTATTTACAAAAAAACAGTAAAGCAAATGTTGTTGCAAATGCACTACTAAAGTGAAAACAACAATAATTCTATTACATTTTACCAATGCTGTTTTGGAATATAATTACACTGCCAACGATGAAAAAAAACTAACAATAAAAACTGAAACAGTCTGCTATGCATCACAAATGTTGCTTTCCCAGATGTGAATTTTATACTAGATAGATCCATTTTTTTCAGATTTTTGGAGAAGCAAAGAAATAATTAGTGCATATGTAAAATTAATTTAAAGTCAAGGTGCAGCCTGAACTTATGTGTCTTTTCTTCACAAAAGACACGATTTTGCAGGGCTGTAGTTAAATTACTATAATTAGCACTGGAGTTACTCCGAGGGAAACATAATAATACAAAAAAAATGTGCCTAAGCAGGAGTAAGTACTTTTAAACTAAAAGGATGCAGCTGATAAATTAATAATTACAGAAGGGTGCAAACCCATATTGAAACCAGTGTCATGGCATGTCATACTACAACCACAAAGCTCTGTCACAACTTTGTTCTTTATTAATGTTTAACACCTTTTCTTGTGCTGGGTTTTGTTATCTTGTTAATTAAATGAGTCTGTTCTGATAAAAGACATAATGAGAAAATTACAAATAAAATTCATTTCAATGAGTGTTGCTTGCTGAAGAAAATTAATTAGTGGCTGAATTGTCACTTTTTATTACAGCTGCATAGCAGAGCTATGCATCACATCTTGCTGTTACACAGAGAGAGAAGGGAGCTCTGCATGTCACCGGATTCTGAAAGAAGCACAACATTTTGAAGTTGAAGCACAACCACTCTGCTACTTGAAGCACTCCGCTGTCTCCATTCAGTACTGCCTCCCTTCCCGCCCCGTACAATTTTGTTGTAGTGGCAGCTGACAGCACTGGCCCTCATCATTCTTGAAGAGGCAGAGCAGCTGGTGAAATATTGTGGTACTGTCTTAAATTCAAAACTACTGCTGTTTTTGTGAGAACAATTAATTTTACTCATCCCAACCTCCTCCCACATTCACATGTCTATATGGTTCGTTCATGAGCAAGTCCTGTTTTTTGCAAGACACTGATGTTTTATAGCAAATTTACTTATATGCTCAGCACTGTCCTTGGCAATATAACTTTAAATGCAAAACAATTGCTACATGTCAAAGAAATTGCACTTTGAAAAGTCGGGCCATGACACTGGGCATGCACACCACCGTCACAGCTCAACTATTCAATGTACACTTTGTTTTACCTGTAGCTATCATTTTGCATTAAAAGTCATATTGTGAAAGCCAGTACCGACCATAGAAGTATATATGCTATAACACTTCAGTGTCTTGTTGAATGCGGGCAGTGGGGATACTATTTAAGCAGCCATAGTGGCTGTGACAAGAATTTGTTGAGTGTGGGTATGGCCTCAAATTTTACTTTGAGTGCAAACCAAAATTATTATACTTTACACTTTAATGCCCCACATTGTGCCACTCCTCTGCCCATCAGACTCACTCTCATTGGCACTGTCCATAGCCAGTAACTAATGTGTCGGCCTGGTGCCTAGGTTTTGATTCTATCCCTCCACTGGGGCCACCTTCCACCTCAAGCCAGACACTGGAGGTGAGGGAGAAACATGCACCAAAAGCTATTACTGAGCTCCAGGGACTTGGTTGCAGATATTCCAGTGATAAGGGTTGGGTGGCATGGGAGGATGCTCAGGAAGCTTATCACTGAAGGCTGCCTTGGCTGGGTATTTTACCCTGTTCTTGCCACCCACCCCTTCCTCCTTGCTTGGAGCATGCCATACCAGTGTCCCTGGAGTAGAGCCCACAAGCGTGTGCTCACCCACACCAACAACGGCCCTTTACCACCTCCAGGTACTGCTCTCAGAATGGTGCACATCCCTCCATTAAGCAGGCATGCATCCCCTGGATGCTTCATCCCCCTCAATGCTGGCCTCCTTTTGCACTGTCCAGGGCCCAAAGCATGAACCTGGGTCACCAACGTGCCACAGCAGTCCCTTACTGCTCAACGCCCTGAAGCTGGCTGACTCTGAACTTTATTGTAATTAACACATAACTGGCTGATCCTGTCATCCCCCCACCCATACATTTCATAGCCTCTGCTGCCCCAGTGGCATGCCAGAATCCCCCATGCCTGATGTCAGGGCTGGGCTGCAGCTATGAGAGATTCAACTTCCTGAGATGCAACCTGGAGCTTTTTAAAACTCTGGTTCACCAGTCGCTAGACCTACTGTTCTCCCAAGGATAAGTACAGGTCACAGGATGAACTGCTTCCAAAAATAGCCCATAATTAATTTTTCTGCAATGTTTCAAAGTAGAGCACTTACTTCTAACACAGTATCTTTCTGGTTTCATTTCTAAGAAGTAAAGTACTGTATACATGTAGTCAACTGTTGTAGTTTTGAAATTGTCTTCCTGAAAAAATTTATTTTGATTTTTCAAGAGTCTACCAGAAAAAAAGAAAGTCTGGGGTTGGTACAGTTGTAGCTATAACGTTTATTGAAATTTTGTTAGCTGGGTGGACCCACTGAGAAATAATGTCCCATTTTCAGGGATGACCCGGAGTTAATTATAGTTGATAGGAATGCAAGTTTATAACCATACACCAGTTTACATATAGGGACAAATTAATAACGACAATTAATGAAATTGAGAATAATAAACAGTATTATTGAATGAGCACATTATGAAGAATAGTTACACACGATGAGTGAGCACACAGTGCACATACGTAATACAGAGAACGGGTACCAGCAATGGACTGTCGGTATGCATTATCACATTAGATACCTACTATATACAGATATAATTGGTTCAGAGTATTCAACTGGGTTACACATTATTAATATTGGGTCCTGGTAGTTTGATCAGGTGGAGAAATAGTGGGTAAGTGCTAGGTATAACATGTCATTTATCTATTACAGACTTACTACTAGTGAGCAGGATTTTAAGGCCTTTTTGAACAAGTTTAGTGATGCACTCTTGCAGACTTCTGGCAGAAGTCTGTTCCATGGTCTAGGGGCAGAGATTGCAAATGACCTATTGCCAAGCATGTTTTGAATCTAGGGACCTCCAGAGTGGAGCAGGATGATAATCTAAGTGACCTCTTCTGGGTTTTGTACTTTGATTACTCTAAAGGGAAGACAGAGGGTAGGATAAGCTAGTCTATCTTCAAGTAAGCCAGTTTATAGAGGTGAGAACATTACAGTGGTGTTCTCAGGGATGTGCTGCAGTTACAAAGTGAGCAACTTTATGGTACAGCACCCTCAGTTTATTTAGCTCCATGTCATGGAGAGGTTATAGTGGAGGTGCCCCGTAGAGTAGAACTGTTTGTAGAGTTCCAGTGGTGATTGTCATTTGATCTTCATTACTGATATACCCTCTGAATCTGTATAAGAGCCTGATTTTCTAGTGCAGCGTCTTTGTTACTGACTCAACATGGGATTTTAGTCTAAGCTATTGGTCAAGATGCATCCCAAGGAATTTTATGGAGTCAGTAATTTCCAACCTGGTCCTGTTGGTGGATGTTAGATGGAGCAGGTTACTTCTGTCAATACCCAGGTGTTGAGGACCAAAGAGCACGGCTCTGGTTTTCTTTAGATTGAGGACTCTTTTGTTATCCATAAGCCATTGTTCTAGGGTCCCGAAGTCAGTGTTTAGGTCCATGTTCATCTAGTTACTGTCACTTGTGCTTCTGTATATAACAGCCTCCTCTGCATAAAGTTGGACCTTGCCCCCCAGTGCTTTGGCAGGTGGTTTATAAATGTTGCAAATAATAACGGACCAAGGATGGAGCCTTGAGGGACACCTCAGGTAACAGGTTTTAGGTCGGACACAGAACCATTACATTTGACCAATTGTTTCCTCTCCAGTACATAGTAGTGGAACCATTTGCATGTGTTTTGTGATATTTCTAAAGGGACTCTCTCTGCCGACCCCAGCAGGAAATTTCTCTAGCGATATCACAGAAATTTCAAAAAATTCATGACATTCGGTACTGAAGAACTATATTTCAGGATATTTATTTTGTGACATTATCCTATTTAGTGTACTTCTATTGGACTTGTTATTGCTTTGTATTAATATTTTTATAGTGTTATTTTTGTGTAATTTGACTTTATTTTGCTCTTGCTGTTTTACTCTACTCCTAAAGGTTAGTGCTGAGCCACGAGTGAAGTCATATTATAACAAGAGTGAACAATAAACACAACAATAAAATTGAGAAAATGTTTCATAAATAGCAGCGTAAAATATACCTGTAACTGTTAATGCTCTAGAAAACTGCTTCATGAATAGAAACATAGAAACATAGAAACATAGACTTTGATGGCAGATAAGGACCGCTAGGCCCATCTAGTCTGCCCATTTCCCTACCTACAGGATAGGCCGCAGATCCTAGTTAACCAACAGCCTATATCTTCCTGCCCCCCACAAGAATTGCCTTATGTCTGTCCCATGCATTCTTGAATTCTCCCACAGTTTTAGACCTCATAACTTCCTCAGGAAGGCTGTTCCATGCATCCACTACCCTCTCTGTGAAATAATACTTCCTCACATTGCCCCTGAACCGCCTCCTTCTATCTTTAAATTGTGTCCCTTGTTCTTGCAAGTCTCTTTTCTGAAAGATGCTACCCTCTTGGACTTTGTTGATTCCCTTGAGGTACTTGAAAGTTTCTATCATGTCCCCCTCTCCTTCTTTCCTCAAGGGTATACAAATTAAGCTCCTTTAGTCTCTCCTCATACGGCTTCTCTTGCAGACCCTGCACCATTTTTAGTTGCCCTCCTCTGACTGCCTCTATCCTGTCTATGTCCTTGCGGAGATGGGGTCTCCAGAACTGGACACAGTATTCCAGATGGGGTCTCACCAACTGTCTGTACAGAGGGATAACAACTTCCTGTTTTCTGCTGCTGATGCCTCTCCTATACATCCCAGTATACCCCGGCCCCTCCCTACTGCCTTCTCACATTGCTTGCTAACCTTAAGGTCATTTGATATGATTACCCCAGGTCCCTTTCCTGTTTTGTTGTTGTTACTACCTCCCCACCCATTGTGTATTCTTCCCTGGGTTCTTGTTTCCCAGGTGCATTATTTTGCACTTTTGCATTGAATCCTAGCTGCCATACGTCTGACCATTCCTCCAACCTTGCCAAGTCCCTTTTCATCCTTTCCACGCCTCCTTGTGTATCAACCCTGTTGCAGATCTTTGTGTCATCTGCAAAAGGCATACTTTCCTTCAGTCCCTCTGCAATGTCACTGATGAAGACATTAAAAGGACTGGACCCAATACTGAACCCTGCGGTACCCCACTAGTAACCGCCCTTTCTTCAAGTGGACTCCATTTACAATTACCTTCTGTGTCCTGTTGTCCAGCCAATGTTTTATTTCCAGGCTACCACCCTGAGAGACCCACTCAGGCTGGTTAATTGACTAATAATCTTTTGTGGGACTGTGTCAAATGCCTTGCTAAAGTCTAGGTAGGCCATGTCACAGCCCCTCCTGGTCTACAACTTTGGTCACCCAGTCAAAGAAATCAATTAGATTCGTCTGACATGACCTTCCCACTGTGAACCCATGTTGCCTTGGATCCCGTGCTCCACTGACCTCTAGGTACTAAATTATTCTTTCCTTCAGAAGTGACTCCATCACTTTCCTACCACAGAGATCAGACTGACAGGTCTGTAGTTTCCTGCCTCTGTCTTGGTCCCACTTTTGTGAAGGGAATCACATCCACCTTCCTCCAGTCCTCGGGTACCACACCATCCTCCCATGATTTATTAAAAAGAGTAGCCAGTGGTTTCACTAGTTCCTTCCTTAATTCTTTTAGAATTCTGGGGTGAATTCCATCAGGACCCATTGCTTTGTCCACCTTCAGTTTTAGGAGTTCTTGCAGAACCCTTTCTTCTGTGAAAGGACTGGGATCGACCCCCCTATCAAGAGTGCTTCTGTTAATTGGATTAGGCACTTCCCCCTCCTCTTTTGTGAATACTGAGCAGAAATATTCGTTCAGTATTCCTACTTTTTCACTGTCCCCCTCTGAATATAGGTCACTGTGTTCAGACTTTCCTACATCAATATAGCAATATCTTTTGAGAGCTCCACATTGTGTGGAATATCTCACATTTCAGCCCCAAGGCAATCAGTTCCACATGGCAACGTATTTTCCTTGAGTCAAGTGTCCAAGTGGTTTATCTGTGTGTACTAATGTATCCAGCAGTTTGCCCCCTACAGATATCCAGTAGCTGGCCATGTATAAAATGACTGGTAAAAGGCAGGGATCAAAAAGCACATGTAAATATGGAGATACAGCAAAGTCAGAAGTGGGTATTTTACATTCTGACCATTTATTCCACATTATGTTGCACTTTGGCCAGTTAGGAAGCTGAGAGTTACTATGCAATTAGTGCAAGAAGTGCTCAGTTGCTGCTAATGCTCCTCATTGAATAGAAGAATAATAGCCTGTGGAACCAGTGAGATAGTTCCATGCTTTTGCTGTCCTTAGTTTAAGAGTGCTGAACTATAGTCAACTCAGGGCTGTTCTGTTACATGTACTTTCATATTATTTACTGGGGCAAAGATTACTTTGATTTCATTTATAACTTTATAGAGTCATTGAATAAAAATGCGTTTTCATCAGATTGTGGGCTGGATATGAACCTATTGTAAATTTCAGAGGTGAAAGGCCAGAGGATTAAGACAGCAGCTTAATCCACAGACCCGCTAATTCTCTGTAATCCTGATTAAATTCTTCACCTGCAGGGTCAAAATCTGAATGGGGAATATATTTATGCACACCTACTGGTTACTTATTAAGGAATACATAATTATGAAAGAGGCAGTTATTGTAATCTTTAGTCTACTTAAGATGCTGACATATCGACAATGTAGATAGCTGGGTGTATGTCATTTAGTGCCATTACTGAAATTCAATCAGTTTGTGTACACACACACTTGAAAATATTTTATAGGGTTGATGCATTTTTATTGCTGTTCTTGCTGGTCTAGATCAATACAGAGTATGAGACCAATTATCAATATTCTGAATCTAATTATCATTGTTTAAAGTCTGAAAAGCAAATGGAAGAAATTAAGCAAATCCCTCAATAGAGCCAGGGCTTATTAGAATGATTGCTTGAGGGAATGATTAACATGCAGCATGAAACCTCAGAATATTAGGGCAGAAGAATAATAATATTTAAAATGCAAAGTGCACCAGTGAACCAAATGTAAACATTCTTTAACAGATAATTTCAAATAGCCTTACCTAAAGGCATGCTCTTTTGTTACTGTCAGAATTAATTGCCTTTCCTTATTATAGACCCATAATTCTACAGTCCTGCTTTATGCAAGTTTTTAATCTGTGTTTCACATGGCTAAGACACTCAAGCCAGTTTTCTGTTTTTCTGTGGTGTGTAATACTGTGGAATGCATCAAAATAAGCTTTTAGGGTGCTACAGCAGGATAAAGAGGCCTGGAAAGGCAGGTACGGCAAGGAAAAAGCACCAAAAAGCACTGTACTGAGGAGAAGAGCTGTAGTGATGGTGGGAACAGGCTCTCGCACCCTCAGCCCACACATTTGAAGAACCTCTGATTTTCAGCAATCAAGCCCAGCAGGAGAAGTGGAGCTTGAAGCTCTAAGCAGGCTTCCTGAAAGGAGCCAATCAGAAGGCTAACCTTGTCTCCGAACCACCACTCAACCAATCCCGGATGATGCCTGATGAAAGTGGAAGCAAGAGAATGAGCACAGGGCTTTGAAATATCCAAGAAGAAAGCTCACTCACCCAGAAGAGCTGTACTGATGGCAAAACATGCCCTTGTGCCCTCAGCCCTCACTTCTGAAGAACCGCCAACTTTTGGCCATCAAGCCCAGCAGGAGGAGTTGAGCTAGAAGCTCTGAGAAGGCTCCCTGAAAGGAGCCTATCAGGAGGCAAGCCGCGCTTCCGAACCACTGCTCAGCCAATCCCAGGCACTGCCTGGTGGAGGCAGAAGCAGGAAGGAGCCTACGTAAGGGCTAGATCACCAAGCTGTCCCCCACACTGCAAAGGATCCCCCTGCAGAAAGGACCAATGTGACAAGGACATCAAAGTGGAGCCTACTCACTGGAGTCAACCCAATGAGGCAGCCAGCAGCAGGTCACTCTGCACCACACTGCAATACTAGGCGAGTACAGTAGTAAATTTGTGGTATAGGATCCAGTGTAGACAGGTAGCCAGGGAAATGACAAGGAAGAAGAGGGTCTACAAGTTAGAGCTGGAAGGCAAGGGTGGACTACAAGTGAGAGTGGGTGAAACACCCCATACACCCCATCTAGGATAGGGGTACAAAAGGATTTTTGCTAAGAAAAAGAAACACACCAAAAAAATAGTTACAGGGGTTAAGGGAGATGCAGGCTAGTAACCTAGCCAGGTCAGGACGCTAGGCTAGGGGAGGTATAAGTGCTGGTGCCACAGATGGTAAAGAAGGGAATTAAGGAAGGAACGCTAATCTACAGGGTACTACTAGCTAAGCTAAGGGAGGTATCATTGCTGGTGTCACAGTATGGAAAGAAGAAGGGAATGAAGGAAGGAATACTAATATACAAGATTCTACAGTACTAGCTGGATACACTCTAGCAAATGGAAAGGGACCAAGTATTTCCAGAGCAAACAGAATAGCAAGTATGCTAGGAGTGGTGCAGTGCAGTGGCTGTTGGGCGGCAGTTTTCAGGGAGACCTTCTGGAGACTGAGGTGCTGCCCCATCTGTGTACAGCTCTGTGGGTTGAGGGAGAAGGTTACTAGACTCCAGGCCAATCTGGTTAGAATTCAGAGGACCTCCTCCCCCACCCAGAGACCACCAAGTTCTCCACCACAACCTCAAAGAATGCCAAGGAGGAGCAGTGACTGGACTATGGTGGGCTCGGTAAGGGAGAGGGTGGTGGGTCAGAGGCATACTTCCCATGTGGTACCACTACACACTTCCTATGCTGATGTGGCGGGGCGGCACTGTCCCAGCAAGGCACCCATATTAGTGGCCAAAGAGGATGGGGCCATCCTCCGTAATGGAGACCCCACAGAGGGTGGAAGAGGACCCCAGAGGAGAAGGAAGCAAATCCTGGTGGGGGACTTCACTGTGAGGTGGATAGATTTGGGGACAGGGAGGGAGGGAGAGAGGGAGGTTCGGTGCCTACCCCGCACCATGGCATGGAGGGATGGGAAGCAGATCCTCAGGATCATTAGGGCAGCAGGATGGGAGGGATTGCTGGATGTCATTGTCCACCTATGGACTAATGACCTGGCTAGGGACAAGGCTAGGATAGTGCAGAAAGAGTTCAGGGAGTTGGGGAGATAGCATACTCAGTGACCTTTATAGAGGTGCTGCCGGTCCATGACAGAGGGAAGGATAGGGTACTCCCTTCCAGGAGCTTCAACTCTTGGTTGAAGAAGTGGTGCAGAGAGGAGGGGTTTGGCTACATTGGGGACTGGGGTCCCACCTGGAGGGATAAGGGCCTATACAGGGGTGATGGCCTGCATCCATCTGGGATGGGAACTCCACTCCTCAGTGAATGGTTTAAATGCTACATTGGTGAGCATTTACACTAGCTGAGGGGAATGGTGGAAGGAAGCAGAGAGACATAAACTGTCCCCCTCCCCACAAGCTGAAGTATTCAGTAGGGAGAACCTTAAGGGAGAGAAATACCCAAGGGTACCTAACAACAAAATAAAAAAAAATGGTGGAAATGAAGAGACATAGGAATGAGAGCAGATAGAGTAAGGAGAGAAGACAAAATGAAAATTGGGGTGGGAGTTGACAAGTAGGGTGATACCAGGTTCAAGAAGACCATGTATGCAAATACCCGAAGTTTGGGAAATAAAATCCCAGACCTAGAGGCTATTATGGCAGATACTAACCTGGACATTGTTGCCATTACCAAATCATGGTGCAATGAAAACCATGACTGGGATATAGCCATCCCAGGCTATACTCTGTTCAGAAAAGACAGGGTGAGAAAAAAAGGGGAAGGAATGGTTCTTTATGTGAGGGATAGCATAAAGGGAACAGAGATACAGGTAATATAGGAAGGAGTGGAGGTACTGTGGGTCATCCTAGAAACAGAGAATGGAGCCACAGTTCACACTGATGTGATCCACAGACCTCTAGTATGGCGGGGAGGAGTTGGACAAGATTATGGTGGAAACCATCCCAAAGATGGCAAATAAGGGAGAGGTGCTGTTGGCAAGGAACTTCAGTCTGCTGGATGTAGCTTGAAGCATCCCAACTACAGCTCCGGCTAGGAGCAGGGACATCCAGGACTCCCTGCAGGGGGATTTCCTCAGAAAACTAGTAAAATAAACCACTTATGAGGGGGCAATACTAGACCTTGTACTCACCAAACGGGACAGTGCTGTGGACGTCACAGTGGGTGGCCACCTGAGGACCAATCATCACCATACAGTGTGGTTCGATATATGCACTGTGGCAGAATCAAGACACACAAAGGCAAGGGTCCTGGACTTCAGAAGGGCCAATTTTAAAAAGACAGGGGGAAAGCTTCAGGGAATCCCTGGCAGGGGATAGGACTTGGGTGGAGTGGAAGAACACTGGGCAAAACTAAAAGTGGTGATAGTGAAGGCAGTGAACCTCTGCATCAGGCATGTAAGCAAAAGCAAGAGGAAAAAGAGACCACTATGGTTCTCAAAAGATTCGGTCAGGAAAGTAAAGGAAAAAAGTTGGCTTTCCAGAGGTGTAAGGAGACACAGAGGGAGGAGGAGAATAGGGAGGTGTTTCAGGAAAAACAGAAGGAGGCAGAAAAAGCAATTAGCAGCACAAAGTCACAAAACAGAAAACAGCCCAGGCGGTAAAGAAAGGGGATAAGACATTTTTCAGATATGTAAGTGAAAAGAGAAAGACTAGGGGAGGGATAGTAAGGCTTAGGATGCAAGACAGGTAGTGTGTAGAAGGGACCAGGAAAAAGCAGATATCCTGAACAAATACTTTTGTTCAGTGTTCACAGAGTAAAGGGAGGATGAGGGACCAAAGATAAGTGCCAAGAGCATCGAAAGAAGGGAGGTAGACAATAGTTCATTTACAGAGGAAAAAGTACTGAAGGAACTCTCAACTCTGAAAATGGACAAGGCATTGGGCCCAGATAGGGTACATCCGAGGATTTTAAGGGAGCTCATAGAGGTGCTGGCTGCACCTCTGACAGCCCTGTTTAACCACTCACTGGAGACGGAAGTGGTATTGGAGGATTGGAAGAGAGCGGATGTAGTCCCCCTTCACAAAAGTCTGAGCAGGGAGAGGAGGCTGGCAATTACAGGCCAGTCAGCCTGACTTCAGTAGTGGGGAGATTAATGAAGTAAATCCTGAAGGAGAGGATAGTGGAATATCTTGAATCCAGTGGCCTACAAGATCAGAGGCAGCATGGATACACTGGAGGAGGTCATGACAAACAACAAATATGATATATTTTTTTGACTGGGTGACCAGGGAACTAGATCAGGGTGGAGCGGTGGATGTGACTTACCTAGATATCAGTAAGGCCTTTGACACCATTCCACACAGGAGACTCATAAGCAAGCTGGACAGTCTAGGAGTGGGATCAAAGGTGGTAAAATGGGTAAGGAATTGTTTGGGGGACAAGAAACAGAGGGTGGTGGTAAATGGGGTTCACTCCGAGGAAGGGAGGGTGACCAGCAGGGTGCCACAGGCATCAGTACTGGGATCAGTCCTCTTTAATGTCTTTATTAGGGACACTGTAGAGGGGCTAGAAGGGAAGGTATGCCTTTTTGCAGATGACATTAAAATCTGCAAAACAGTAGACAAATAAGTGAAAAAAGTTAATACAGATCTAAGAAAGCTAGAAGATTGTTCAAGAGCGTGGCAGCTGAGTTTCGATGTGAAGAAGTGCAAAATCATGCACTTGGGGCACAGAAACCCAGGGGCTGAGTGCAAAATGGAGGGTGTAATATTAACGACCACCAAGTAGGAAAGAGACCTGGGGATAATCATATCTGATGACCTAAAGGTGGCCAGACAGTGTGACAAAACAGTGGGAAGAGCTAGTCAGATAATAGGGTGCATAGGGAGAGGTATCACCAGCAGAAAGAGGGAGGTGGTGTTACCACTGCATAGATCACTTGGGAGACCTCACCTAGAGTACTGTGTCCAGTTCTGGAGACCACATCTTCATAAGGACATTAATAGAGGAGAGGCAGTCAAGGGGAGGGCAACTAAAATGGTGCAGGATCTGCATCAAAAGCCCTATGAGGAGAGACTAAAGGACCTCAATATGTACACCCTGAAGGAAAGAAGGGAGATGGGGAATATGAGAGAGACATAGAGAATAATGCACATGTAGGGAGTTGATATAGAGTTTTTTTACACACCCAAGTTGTGTGATAATATGTAAACCTCGAGAGCGAAGCTGGAGAGGTTTTACTATTATCACACAACGAGGGTGTATAAAAACACTCCATTTCTACCCCTACATATGTTTTATTTTATATAATAACTGGTACTAAAAATTTCTTAGAATTACACTACGAGGAGACCGAGGCCAAAAGCCTCTAATTCCTTACTAGTAGGCACGTCCCCACGCTGGACATCACATAACGCCAGCGTGAGCGCTTAATTTACCAGTAAGGAAGTAGAAGCGCGGCCATCGGTCTCCACGGTGATTTTGCAGTGTTTAAAATATCTTAAATAAATGCTGCACAAATACAGATCTAAACTGGAGGGTAAGCTACAGAATCGGGAAGGGATGCGCTTAAGTGCAAACCTGCTCTGTTCATTTAAAATTATTACGCCTCATTTGGATCTGTAAGTTACGTATTATTTTGAATCTGTTTACTCTGGAATGCGAGTGCTGCAGGCTTCTTGGTGCGAGGCTGTAAAAGTCGTATCAACCCGCGGGTTGATACAACTTTTTTCGTATCAACCTGCGGGTTGATATGACTTTTTACAGTACTTGAAAACGGGTTGATAACAAGGATCACCAGTGATTATTTTCAAATACCTCATGGGTATAAATAAGGTTCAAGAGGGAAGCATTTTTCAGAAAAAAAGATGCTCAAGAAGAAGGGGACATGCAATGAAGTTGGAGGGGGGTAGACTCAGGGGAGATGTGAGGAAGTACTTCATCATAGAAAGAGTGGTAGATGCCTGGAACAGCCTCCCTGCGGATGTGGTGGGGAAAAAAGCGGTAATGGGATTCAAGAAAACATGGGATATGCATAAGGCAACTGTGGTGGTAAGGAAAGGGGGGACCCAGAGATCAAGTAGGGTTTGCAGTGTACAGTAGGTAGGGTACATAGGAAGACTAGGTGAGCCAAGCAGTCATTATCTGCCACCAAATTCTATTTTTCTATGTTTCTATAAGTTTTGAAAGCTCCCATATTGTTTACAGATAATCTAACATCAAATCTTCCATTTTGCTTGTATGTGAATATCTGACCTAAAGTCAAAATAATAATAATAATAATAACAATATCTTTATTTTATGGCACCTTTCAAATAGCAAGGTGCCTAACAAAATTTAAAATCACATGTCAGACATCCCAGCAACGTTAATTATATAAAACAACTATTACCATTACACAGTCATTCGCCAAATGCTTGGTGCCATAAGTATGTTTTTAAAGCTTGCTTAAATCCCTCCATGGTCGTGGACCCCCGTAACTGACGGGGTAGAGAATTCTAAAGGGTTGGGACTGCAAACATACCCTTGGAATCTCTAGCAACCCTTCATCGGCTGAGCAGAGTGATCGCCCAGGGCAGTAATAGACCAGAAGCTCTTTCAGGTAGTCCAGGCCCAATCCGTGTAGGTCCATGTAGGTCTTTAAAAGTCAGAAGACTGACTTTGAAGGTGATCCACCACTGTACCAGTAGCCAGTGCAGTCCATGCAACACCGGCAAAATATGACAGGACTGGGGAGTTCCCATCAAAAGACGGGCCATCGCATTCTGCACTAGCTGCAGGTGATGGATTTCCAGCCCCGATAGCCCTAGGTAAAGGGAGTTGCAGCAATCTAAGCATGAGGACACAAAGGTGTGGACCAGCGTAGGAAGATCACCAGACAGGACAAGGTGCTTAATCCTGGAGATATTCCTTAGATGGTATAAAGAGGATTTGACGATGGCCGCTGACACCTACGAATGCAGGGTCAGCCCTTAGTAAAAAATTACCCCCAGGCTTCACACCCATTCAGAGGTCAGGAGTGATAAGCCCCCCAAAAAAGTCCTGAGGGTGAACCAAACCCCCTATCCGGCATGCTAGATCCACAACCAGCACCTCAGTCTTTTCCGAGTTCAACTTCAGCCAGCTGGAATCCATCCACTCCTGGATTTCTGTGAGGCAGCTATTAAAGACCGAGAGAACTCCATCCTGGTCAGATGCAAAAGAAAGATAGAGCTGGGTGTCATCAGCATAGCAGTGAAACCTCATCCCATACCTTCTTACAATGTCTCAGAGGGGCAACATATACACTGCAAACAACATGGGCAACAACACTGAACTCTGAGGAACTCCACATAACAGAGAAACTGGATCTGAGGAATGAACCCTGGACACCACTCTCTGAGTTCTTCCCATGAGGAACGATGTAAACCACCTGAGGACTGTACCCGACAGTCCACAGATGAACCTCAGGCATCCAGGTAGGACCGCATGGTCCACAGTGTCAAACGTTGATGAGAGATCCAGAAGAATCAAGATGGAATGGCTCTTCTGATCTCTAGCCATCAGGACATCACTGAGCACCCGAACCAGTGCTGTCTCAGTACTATGTCTCTTTCAAAATCTGGACTGGAGGGGTTCATAGATGTTGTGTATGGTCAAATGGTTCTCCAACTGTACAGCCACTACTTTTTCAATCACCTTCCATAAAAAGGGAAGGTTAGAGATTGGTCTGTAGTTTGCATGGCAGTCTGGGTCCAAAGAAGCTTTCTTCAAGAGGAGTGTTACCACTGCCTCTTTCAGGGAGCTGGGAAACTCACCTGTTTCTAAGGAGCATCAGACTATCTGTGCTAGGACTGGGCCAATGGAATCAATGTAACCCAAGATCAGGGAGGTTGGCCCTGGATCCAAACTACAGCACATAGGGCGCGCACTCTGGACAATCCGCATGACATCCATGAACTCCGGTCAGTCGAAGGTACTCCAGGAAAGCTGATAGCCAATATAAAAAAGTGTATATAATGAAGTGGTAAATATTGACAATTAATGTTGCAGCATTTTAAAATATATTGCATACAATTTTAGAATTCTATATAGTGCACAGAATTAAAAAAAAAATGTGGCAGAGAAAACTAGTATGTGTGCTTAGATACGACTAACAAATCTTAATCTATAAGCTAATTGTAAAAAATGTTCATGTATAGTTAACAACATGCAAGAGTTACTGTACTGCAGCAGTGTACCATATACATAGTGACCTGTAAATGGTTAATTAGTAACTGCATCTATCTAATAGTACATAGTGAGAGCTGAACCGCAGTTACAAGACCATCTTTCATCAGGAAAAGAGTTTTCAACCTAGATCAGGATATTATCTCTTGGTGAGATTTCAGAGACTTGGAAAAGGTCACTTGGAGCCTGATTCACAGAAGCTTCCCAACCCATCCGCACATGAGAAGGGCCAAGAGCAGCCATGGAGTGCCTTCTGTACACAAGATGCTCACCACCGGTGCAATCCATAGCATCCACAGCAGGGGACAAATGCCTCCTCCACACCCAATTCTGATTGACACGCCCTGATACATGGATGGACGGGAAGGAGTACAACATGGGGTGTGGGCTGGTATGAGCCTAATCCTCAGAAGACACTCCATGGTATGGAGGACCTGCAGAGGGAGTGATATCTACGTCTGCGATGGGACAGTATTGGTGACTACACACCACCCTCTGCCAAGCTACAAAGCATAATTTCGAGTCCAGATGGCCCATCCTCCTTCTGCCCATAGCCCTAGGAGCCTCCATAGTGACAGGGGGTATCACATGCACCAGCTGGTGTGAGTTTTGCAAACTGCAGTTTGTCTGGTGGGGATATGGCAGTCCTAGATGACAGTGGTATCTCGATGTGCTTTTCTCTCTGTGCAGGCAGGGATTCACTTCCAGATCAGCACAGGCATCTACTTGAATGCCTGTTTAATCTACTTGAATGCCTGTTGTCCGGGCCTGCTGTGCTCACCCCTGCCACAATGTGTGGCTTAGCACCAGCGGAACATAGAGGCCCAGGGTTGAGGATGCCATCGGGTGTGGACAGATAAATGGGGTGCAGTGCCATGGCTAAGAAACACATTTTTTTTCCATATACATTTTATCTCCTGATCTCCCCGGCAGCCCCCTTCTAACCGACCCCCTAAAAGCTCTATCGCTGGCTCCTCATTGCTGGGACTTACCTTCACCAGTGTCCTCTACCATAGGACTGTGGTTGTGCTGGTTGTCATCCTGCTGCCTGGGGTGGCTTTTCCTCTGATTTTCATCCTGGGCCCATGGATGTGCAATGAGTGCAATGTCTGAGCTTTGCCTCTGCAGAGATGGCCCCAGCATCCTGAACGTGAGATCCCTTCCCTACGTGGTGACGTGCATGTGCTGGCACTCAGCCACCGCTGAGTGTCAGGCAAGCAGAATGCCACACTAACCCCCTCCCAGAGGAAGGAAACCTGTCTAGGGATGCTCTATCCTTCCTCTCTCCACCGTCCCCCAAGCAACCTGAGTCCATTCCCAACCTTGGGTCACCAATGTGGCAGGAGGTAAGACGCCCAGCTCCTCAATCCTCCATGCCACCAGGCCAGCTCTCAGATACACTCATTTTGAGAGTATCCTGGCCACCTGCACTATGGGGACCAGGCCCTTAAACCCTTTCTCAGAATGGTCCCCTGGCAAAAGGCCCTCTCTCTGGTATGTTGTACAGTTTGCTTACTGCAGTCTTCGCTTCTGTGAACAAAATAAATGGTAGCTTGGTTTTATTGATGACATTAAAAAGTAGCTATGATACAAAAGTGTAGTTCTCTGTTCATATTCCTATTGAAAATGTAAGCCCCTCCCCCCACCCCCGTTTCGGGGCTTACTAAAGTTACCCTTCTCTCTCCTCCTGTTTTCCTGTTTATGGTCATGGGGGGGTTAGCTAGTGACTGCCCTCTGAGGTATGAAAGTTTGAGCTTTTCTGGAAGTCGGGGAGGTCGACGGAAGACTGATTATAAGAGTGGCTGGGATTCAATTCCTGACCCAGGAGTGTGGCCTAAGCTCTGTGGTGAATAGAACTGCTCAGGTTTTTGGAGGGAAGCTGATCAGGGAATGCGACTGGTGGGATGGGATCCCACATTTAGGAGAGGAGCATACCCGCAGTGTACTATAGCACATGCACTGCAACTTTCCTATTCTTGTTATCTCACACCACTAACTAATATTCAGTTACTTCAGGTATTTATTTAATTTATAAGATTCCACATAAGGAAAGCCTCCTATAGGTGCATCACAGTTTTCCAATAACAAAATGCAGCTGGCTTAGTGATTAGAGCAAAGATCAATGCATTTGTAGATTTAATATTCGCACCAGACAAATGCCTAAAATAAATCTACTTTTTGCACGGCAAACCTTAGTAATCCTGTTAAAAAGAAGCGATTAGCACAAACTCTATAATGCCTGCTTGTCCTCCTTACAACCAGACAGCATTGCATGGTGTACCAGTGCCAGTAGTATCATGCTGGAACTACAAATAAAGTATTAGAAATAAAAACATTAAATATCTGCAGTGTCAGAGTGGTTTATGTTTTTTTTACACTAGATTGTTTCACCCTTCTCTTGTTCAGCTTCCACATTTTGCTTAAATAATTGTTTGCCTGGCTTTCCATATTATGTTTTCCTTGACTCCATCTTTTCTTCAATTTCTTCAGCTTTGTTTCACTCCTTTTCTGCCTCAACAATTTTGTTTACTTATCTGTCCTTCTGCATTTTCTTTTTCTCTCACGCTGCAGTAGCCCTTCACCTGGTGGTGACCTCCCAGTTCCATACTCACATTTACTATTGCTTACCACACCTCCTCCTACTACAGACTTGTACTTCTGTAATGGGGTCAGCAGGATAGCTGACACAAAAACTCCTGCTGGGACTACTCAGTTTCAGGAGGTGGCTGGTAGTTGGTTCACCAGGGTCTGAAAGTGACTTCTCCATTCCTTCAGCAATTCAGAGTTTTATTATGTTTGCTTGCACGCATGTGCAAGAAACATAGTGCCATCATCCGAGTTTTCGGAGGTGTGTCACCCCCTCTTCCAATTCAGTCAGTGTGTTGGCAGGTGCGGCCCCAGTCCGCCAATGCATGCTGGAGCTGTCTATGACAGCTCCAAAATGCAGTGGCGTACAGTTGAAAGGGAGAGCTACGCTTCAGTGAGCAGCGATAAGATATCACCTGTTCATGCGCAGCTCCCCCTACACACACACACACAGAAACGCACGCACACATACTGCGTGCTGCCCCCCCCCGGCACACATGTATAGCCGATGGGGGTGCCCAATCCCCCGTTGGCTGTGCTGCGCTCCCCTCCCAAAGCCTTCCACATGCCACGCTGGGTGCCCACCCCAGCGTGGCAACTCATAGAATGGCTGAGGGGGTGCCCAATCCCCATCGGCTCCACTGTCCTCACCCCCAGTACTGGGTGCCACGGTGGGAGCCCACCCCACCGTGGCAATAGATGTTATGGCCGACGGGGTGCCTAATCCCCCATCGGCTCCATGGCCCCCCAGGCTGTCCTGTGCCACGCTGGGAGCCCACCCCAGCGTGGCAAACGCCCCACGTCAGTCAATTTAAAAAAAAACCTGTAAATTAAAACGGTCCCACGCAGTCTCCCGCGCCCTCTCCCACAACCCGCACCCACCCACTCGCGCACCCTGCCTCCCCACACCCCCACCCCATACTCACCTCCGGACCTCGACGCGATGATCTTCGTGGACCGGACACGCCTGCACTCTTCAAAGCCGACTGCGAACTGAGGAAATGCCGGTAAGCTGTATAATGGCATAAATAGGGTTTTTTCAACTTTGATGCATATCTTAGGCATTTTTTGGAATTTGTGCACCAAATTTTCAACATGGGGTTTTTGGGACCCCTTCTCATGAATACTGTCACAGTCATGACGTTATTCGGGCCTGAAGGGTGATTTCGCAGTCACTGTGTGAAATCACCTTTCGGGACCGATTAATGAAACAACACTGCCAGTGTTCATAAGGTGGGCTCTCAAGAAGCCTATTTTGAAAATTTGGTGGAAAAATTCCAAAAAAATGATTGTTTTATTAGCCGCTATGCTACAAAGTAGTTCCTACGCATGCTCGTAAGTTCGCAAATTTTCAATATTTTACTCCAGATTTTCAACATTGCCATTTTACCACACCTTCTTATGAGTAGTATAGCTGTCATTTTCACATCTCACCCAAAATGTGTTTCCGCCCATGTAGCACACAATGGCGAGTCGGTAGCGAAATCAATGTACAGGACAAATTAAGAAAACCACAGTGACACTGTTCATGAGCAGAGGTCTTAAAATGGCTATGTTGAAAATTTGGTGGAAAATTCAAAAAATGACTGTTTTTGTGGCGTGCATGTACAGTTCACTGCGCTCGTAAGTTCGCGAATTTTCAATATTTTCACTCCAGATTTTCAACATTGCCATTTTACCACACCTCCTTATGAGCAGTACAGCTGTCATTTTTCACATCTTGCCCAAAATGTGTTTCTGCCCATGTAGTGCACAATGGCGCAGTCGATGTGCGAAATCAATGTATGGGACACATTAAGAAAATCACAGTGACATTGTTCATGAGCAGAGGTCTTAAAATGGCTATGTTGAAAATTTGGTGAAAAAATTTCTAAAAATGACTGTTTTTCGAGCGTGAGTTGAGCAGTTCCTATGCATGCTCGTAAGTTTGCTAATGTAATATTTTCACTCCAGATTTCAACATTGCCATTTTATTACACTTCCTTATGAACAGTACAGCTGCCATTTTTCATATGCCGCCCAAAATGTGTTTTTGCACATGTAGCGCACAATGGTGCTGTTGGTGTGCGAAAGCAATGTTTTGGACAGATTAAGAAAATCACAGTTACACTGTTCATGAGCAGAGGTCTTAAAATGGCTATGTTGAAAATTTGGTGACAAAAGTCCATAAAATGATGTGTTACGAGTGAGCATTGCATAGTTTTCACGCACCCTCTTAAGTTCATGACTTTGTAATATTTTAAGTCCAGATTTTCACCAGTGGCATTTTTCCACACTTCCTTATTTACAGTACAGCTGTCATTTTTCACAACATGGCCGAAGTGTGTTTTCACACTTTCAGCGCAGAGATGCGTGGTCGCTGTGGGAAATCATTGTTCGGAACAGATAAAGAAAATCACAGTGACACTGTTCATGATCGGAGGCACCAAAATGCCCGAGTTGACAATCTGCTGTAAAAAAATCTCCAACCTAATTATATTACGGGTGTGCAATACACAGTTTCTATGTACGCTCGTGACTTCACCATTTTTTTAAATATTTTTACTGCAGATTTGCAACATTGCCATTTTTTACACCTCCCCATGAACAGTACAGCTATCATTTTTTACATCCTGTTCGGAATGTTTTTGCACCTGTGGTGCTAAATGCCGTAGTCACTGTGCATAAGCAGCTTTCAGCTAACAAACTGATATTCCCCCTGTTCATGAGGTGGGTCACAAAAAAAACATGTTGAACATTTGAAGTGAAAATACCAACGAATGCCTGAGGTATTAGGGTTTCCAACCATAACGCCCAACCCTGTAGAGAATGACAGGCATCAGGGGTGTGACTTGGGATTCTTGCCTGTAATGCTCATACCATTCCACACCCTGCAGCCAGTGAGAGGCATAAAGGTATGCCTTGGACTCTTCGGCCCCAAAGTTCACCCCATTCTCCTATATCGCACCCATCTCACTGTATTTCCTAATGGAATGGGATGAGCATAAGGGCCAAAGACCCCAAGGAACACCGTGACAGTTGTCAGTGTCTGCAGGGTGGGGTGTGGTGAAATGGCATGGCCGTTATGCCTGATGACCCAAAGGCACACCCCAATGCCTGTCACTCCCTGCAGGGTGGTGGTGGGGTTGGCTTCAGTTCAATACTTCACTGCCATTCCTATTACGCAGCTCTGTAACTTCTACACTACCACTGCCAATGCAAGCAAGCAAACATTCGGCATTGACAAATGCTTGTTTTGTTCACTTTCCTGCCCACAGGATTCAGAATGTGGGCTTGGAGGCATGCAGGTACATGAAGGAGCATCCCAACGCACACCACAGCCCATCTATGTTCTCCCACACACTTGTGATCAGCCAAGATGTGGTAGTGCAGTCGATACTGTGGCCTTACCTCCCTGGACCAGAAGAGCATCTTCTGGATGCTCGATAATTACTCTTGTTGGTCCTTGAGTTTGCTCTCAAATCTGGGTCACCAGCAGCGTGAGCAGCAGTGCTGTCATAGGGCTGATGGGCCGGCTACTGTCCATAGTCCATTTGCTTTCTATATGTCAGTCTTCTTTTCCTTCCCACTGTTTGAGCCCTTGCCTTGATATTTTTATTTACATTTTTATTTATTGACATTCTCTGATTATTCCACCTTTGAGCCAGGAGCTTGTTTATAGAGGTTCCACATCATGAGGTTAACAATACAGTAAAAACATAGAGAGCAGGTCAGTTGTTACAATGTTACAAAAAAAAAAATAACGTACTTCAAATCGTATCTATGAATGACTTGCAATACACAGGGTAGGGTGGTGCAATGGAGGGGGAGGGGGCAGAGAAGAAATGGATACTTTGGTATAGCAAAAGTACTGGATGACAAAGTTCCTACTCATGTGAGGGGGGGGAGGCAAAGGGGATAGGGGATAAACAGGAGCAGAATGGAGAATAGGCGATGTAAAGAGCAGCCTTCAAGGCCTTGTCAGCAGCATGTGAGATAGTGGGGAGCCGGGAGGCAAGGTGGCTGTATGGGCAGGCATAAGGGGGAGGTAAAGCATGAAAAGGTGAGGGGGATAGGAAGGGGGAAGTGGCTGAAAGGAGATAGGGGGTATGAAGAGGGTGTAAAAATGGGTAGAGGGTTTAGGTAGTAGGGGAGCTGCTGAGGTTGTGCGAAAGTGCCGTAGTAGATCCAGGGGTAGTTTAGGAGTTAAAGTTACAAATGCTGGTTGCAGCCAGGTGCAAGCACAGTTTCAATTTGAAAGAGCCAAGCTTAGGGTCAGACAATATATCATTTTGGAGTGAGTTTAGCTAATGGGGTGCCTGGTACTCATATGACCATTGTCCTTGAGAGGTGCTGCAGAAGGGACTTTGAGGGGTTTACTGTGAGCCCCTCTTGTTTGCTTGAGGCAGGGGCACCATTTCAGATTTCAATGGGGGGGCAACAACCACCAGTCAGAGGGGCTGTGGGGGGGGTGGGGCCATAGGCTGAGTGGGGATGGGGCCAGTGACTGAGTGGGGGCAGGGCACTGAAGCAACTCGAGCACTTGGGTTGCTGAGGTGCAAATACAACTGTACATTGGTGCTGAGAGTGGCCATTAAACACAAATAGATCAATACAGGAGGTCTCTACAGCATCAGACTGGACTGATGCTTGTGTCAGGGACAGCTGCATAAATGGCTTCATACTAACATACTAAAAAAACAGCAGATTAGGTCCTATGGTCTATCGAGTCTGCTCGGGGATGAGGTCCTACCCAGGGCATCCAGTCAGTGCTAAGAGACAACTTCTTCAGATGAGGTCCTAGAGTTGGACACAAAGGGAGTGGAATTTTTTTTTATCTCACCCTCTTCAGTGGGGGACCCAGAGAGAGAGAGAGAGTGAGTGACCAAGCTGGTGGTGAAATTATTAATTTCCCTATCTTCTGAGGGTGACTCAGAGTGGTCCACCAAGCTGGCAGAATTGTTTTTGAATATTCCGCTGTCCTGAGAAGAACTGGGAGGTACCCATCTCAGACTCTAGCAGGCAATAATGCCCCTCCTCCCCCCCCCAAAAAAAAGCTGGCAGTCACAACACATGTTCTATTTCCTGTTTCACTCCTAACAGGGACTGAGTGGAACTGGCCATGCCTGCTGCCCAGCCTAGCCAGCATTTACATTTTCTGTAACCCTTCCCCCTTCTCTTGAGGTGAACTCTGTGCACTAGGGACCTAATCATCAAGCTCTGTCAGGCAATAACTCAATGTACAATCACAATGCCTTGTTTACATTGCTGGGCATAACCCATGAGGAAGAAGACAACAGGCATACAGTTATGAGGTACATATATTTAAGGTTACTTAGAGAAAGAGAGCATTGAGCAACAGATTTTATTTACAGTGCGTGGCACCCTTCTGGCACAAGCACAGGCCACTCCATCAGAATAAGTTAAATTAATCAACCATGTGAATATTTTTGTGTTTCCACTAACCCTACCTCCCTACACACAAATACAAGTAGAAATCTGATTAAAGCCTTCAAGCTGGCACTATTTATTTATGCATGTCTGTTTTAATTTTAGGGGGACAACTTCACTCCAGGATGGCCTCAGAGCCAACAGTGGTGGACTGAACTGCCTGGGTTTTATTTTGCTTGGTCCTGACCTGCTGCTCTGCTGATAGAGCAGCTGCAGTTACCTACTGTCTACTTCGTTTCTGGGCAGTGGGGAGAGGACCAGCAATCATTTCAATTTCATCATGGCTCTCATGAGCCTAAGAGCCTTCAGCTTTGACACACTCAGTTTTTTCCTATTAAAAGCCAGCCCCAAGCAGGATCCCATACCCCAAAAACCCCACCATCAATTCATCATCAAGCAAATTGGCAAATTGCATACCTGCAGTGCTGCTTTTACTGTCTTTCTTCCTGATGCTGGAGCCTGGTCCTCCTCTACTTTCACTCAGGGATTCAATCTCCAAGCTGGTAGCTCCCCAAGTCTGATTGTGTTCAGTGCCTAGGGACCCGGCTGGCGACTACCCACCCAATCGACTACCAGACCCGTTGTTTGGGAGGCTGCCCATCGCAGACAGAGAGAGAGCTGCTCTCTCAGAGCTAGCTGCTGAGCTCACACAAACTCTACTCGACTCCTCCTCCCCCACTCCGAACTCAGCTCGAGTGACTGACTGTCGAGTCGCGCAGTGAGACAAGAACTGGACTCTCACTCTCAGACTCTCAGTTTAGACTCAGTCTCCTGATCATCTGTTTCCCGCCTCTTCTGTCCCTGATCGCACAGTGCTTAAATCTCACGGCAGGCTTCTCCCATTTACAAGTGACATCGGGTTGATATCATGACTTGTCCCACCCCCCTGGCCTCCCCAGCTAATCTCTGTAGATAAGTCCTGCCTCTGCACATGCACGCTGAGGTGCAGCTTGCACTATGCATACTGGAACTTTGAGTTTTTGGGAAGGAAGGAGCAGGATGAGCCCTGAGCCATTGAAGGAATCGGATTTTTACGGACTGGTCCATTGCCACGATTGTTGCTGCTTGCAGGTGGGGGGGTCATATTTGAAAAAAAAAAAAAAGACACTGGCTCGCTGGCTGGTCTGGAGAAACTGGCTGGCTGCAATTGTGATGCAGTGGGGTGGGGGGCAGCAGAAAACAATATCAGCCTGGCTGCAATGCGGGGGGGGGTGCAACTGCCCTTCTGCCCCCCTAAATGGCAGCCCTGGCCTGAGGTAAGTTGTCAGAAAAAGGAGGCCCTGAATTCCAGGGACTGTAAGTCCTACGGTGATCTTCCTTGTGAGCAGGCATACCTGGTACTGAATCCTGCAGTGGAGGTTAGCCAGCCTGAACGAGAATATAGTTCACAGGTATTAGTAAGGCGATATGTTCCTAAGGCAAGCCGCAGGCTATATTTAGGGCTAATTTGAGTCTCTTTAGGGCTGTGTCCATGGCTGCACCATAGACTATGAGCCTATAGTTGATTACAGATAGTACAGAACTGCTCACAGCGAGTTTTAGGGCTGCATCAGTTAGGCAGTGTTTGTGCCTATAAAGTTGGCCGATTTTGAGGTTCGCAGACCTGGCTACTCGGTCAATGTGTTGAGAGAAGGTAAGGGAGCTGTCTAGAGTTACACCTAGATATTTAAAACTTTGGACCATTTCTAGTGTGGTGTTTTGGTTGTTCAGTATATTTAATTGATGAGGCTTGTGCCTGTTGTGGGAGGAGGCAAACAACATTGTTTTTGTCTTCTTATAGTTTAGTAGGAACTTGGAGTTAAGAAACCAGGCCTCTGCTATCGAGAAGTTTGCCTGTATTTGTTTTTCCAGGGTAATGGGGTCTTCGTGGCTAGAGTAAAGTACCACATTGTCAGCGTACAGTAGGACCCTGTCACGCCATGCCATTGGGAGGTGGTTTAGAAACAGACTAAACAATAAGGGTCCCAGGACTGAGCCCTGTGGAACCCCTGTATTGACATTCTGAGGTTCAGAAAGAACATCTAGGATTTTAACCTGCTGTTCTCTCCCAGAGAGGCAGCTCAGGAACCACCTCACTGAAACTGGGGATAGTCCAGTGGAGGTCAGCTGGCTTAATAATTGCTCATGATTGACCGTGTCAAAGGCCTTGGTGAGGTCTATGTAGGTTGCCCTCACCATAAACCCCTGATCCAGTGCATCATGAATGTCATCAGTGAATTCCACAAGAGCTGTTTTTGTGCTATGCTGTTTCCAGAACCAGTGCTGCTGCTGGGGCCAGTGTAGTTGGTATTTGTCAAGGCAGTTGACGAGTTGGTTGTAAACAACATGTTTGACTGCTTTTGAAAGTGGTGGGAGTATTGAAACTGGTCAGTAGTTGGAGTGACTAGTCCTGTCCCCACTTTTATAGACAGGAGTGACCACTGCAGCTTTCCAGAGTCGGGGGAATTTGGCAGTCATTAAGGAGAGATTCATTATTCTGGTTAGAGGAGTGAGTAGCTCATTGAGGGTGAGTGTAACTAGCTTGAGGTCCAGTGTATCACCACTGGTTCTTGTTTTCCCAAGTACATGTAGGAGGTATTTGTTGGCCTCAGATTTAGTGATAATCCTGAGGTAGAATGGGGAAGGGGGCTGCGCTTGCATGTGGACTTTTATAATTTGTGTGGTTAATGTCTCTCAGGATTTCAAGAAAGTCAGGGTGAAGCACTCTGCTAAGGTCAGCGAAGGCCTTATTGAAGGACATGAGGGTGTGAAATGAGTCTGTATGGTCAAGTTTGTCCCAATTTAAGTGGGGAATTGTGGGCATCCATAGCCATGTAACTGCATTGCATCATGTTTGAATTGTTATAGTTCATTAGCCACTGGGCCAATCCACTCCAGTTATGTGACTGAAGATAGTCATGTATGTTTATGCAATATATCTATTTTGTGAATTGAAATTGTATGTATATACTATATATCTATTTTGTAACTGTTCATTATATTGTATTGTCATATGCCTTGCTTTATTGCCTGCTGTACACTAAGTACTGCAAGCACTCTGCTTGATTTTGTGTGCACTGTATAAACATGTTTGTATAATTATTGTTTGTATTTCCCCCCTTCCCATCTACCCCCAGAACACATCTGGAATCAAGCAGTAGTCTGCTCAGCATGCCTTCCTGGTAAAATCTTTAAATAAATGAAGAAATAAAACTTCTCCCCCCACCAGCTGCCTCCTACCCAACTATGCTAATCAAACACCTGAGCATCATCTGGGGGGAGGGGAATAAAATGAGAATATAATTGCTCAAACATGCAGAGAGAGAAAGATGTCCATGTTCACTGGTTGCTCTGAAAATTAAACAAATTGCCCTATCAAGGGCTAAATTATTAGGGGGAGCCTCATTAGCTCTATTAAAGGCTAAAGGTAACATAGGAACCACAGGAAAAAAAAACAAAAGTCATTTTCAAGACTAATTTAGAGAGAACAAGATTGAAAAATACAAGTTTTTTCTGGTCTCATATATAAAGAGCAAGATTAAAAATAACAAGCCTTTCAGGACTAATTTAGGGAGATCCAAATAAAAAAAAAAATAACAAAGCCTTTTCAAGGCTAACTCAGGGAGAACCAGACTGCAATTGACAGCCCCATCCGGGGCTAATGTTTCAGAATCACATTGAAAAGAACAATCTCTGTTAAGCTGTGTCAGTAAGCAAATTACAATACCTACTTGAACAGGCAGAATTGTTCAGAGCCCATTATATCTATCCATCTCTCTATCTGCAACACACCCTTTGCCCCCCTTTTATGTCTAGGGGTCCTGATGGTAATACGAGAGGGAAGGGGGGCTACAAACAGGAAAACTTCCAGGCATGAGGCCTACAGCTCAAAGAAAACAAGGATTTACCTTGCCTGCCAATCTCAAGCAGCGTAGTGCAGATTGTTTTCTCACCCACCAGGCTATAACTTATCAACAGCGGCAACTTCAGGCCAGGCCAGATAACCAGAGCTGGAGTAAACCTCAGACCTTAGAGGGTACATTGACCTAAACCCATACTTGGAGAGTGCCTTACTCCCCATCCTGAAGTAACCAATACCAGGGATGCAGCTTTTAAGCATACCGCAGCAGCCCTGAAATCCTTCCCAGAGAACAACCAGTTTTAACCCTCTTTTAACAGAGACAGAATGCAAGCTTAAAACTATAGCATGTGCGACTCAGCTCATTCCTTGCAGTTACTCTTACTTTGTATTTCTTTAATGGGCCTAACACAGGACCTGCCCCAGACATGGGCACGGCAGGTCCGATAAAATGAGATCCCGAAATGCAATCCACCCAACTCACCTCAGCAGCATGCCACACCAGGAAAATGGCCACTTCAGAGCCACCACCTCCAAGGGGTCCTGTCGCAGTCCTGCCACTGCCGCAACAGCCCCATTGCCATACTTTCCTTTAAGGCACCAGGTCTCCTGAACCCAGATGTCAATGGGCTTACCTCTAGGCTACAGTCCACCCAGCTGTGGATCTTACCAGGATCCCAGTTCACAATGGTTGCCATACTCCTACCACCCTCCCCATTGGAATTGAAACCTCGTAGCCATCCATTCAAGCAGCAGCTGGTACCTCCTGGGCTGGGGGTTTGAAACCACAGCCTGACTTGACCTATATCCAGCCCGCTGGCTCTCCTCTTTCCTCCAGGACCCCCCCTTTTAAACCTGGGCTAACAGCAATGCCCACCCAGTGGTGGAACATGAAAATGCCCATAAAAGGGAACCTAAGCAAAGGGAGAATATGGCCTAGTAAGCAAGCCCTAAGAGGGGTGTCTTACACCCCCACCCCTTTAATTCCATATCCTTTGGGAAATGGGACAACTAGCCATCTAAGGAAGGTGCTGACTGAAATGGGTATGCACAATCCCCGACCGGAAGCCCCTCCCCAGTGCACGCCAGTAATCCACAACCCCCGGGCTTACTTTTCCAATCCCACTACGTGGAGCTGCTCCTGCCCAAACAATTGTAGCTGAAACTGAGAGAGTAAAAGAATAAAACAGTAATGCCAGACTCGACTGTCACTTAAAAAAAATTATATAGCATGGTGTCTAAATGTTAGCAAAAACGGTTCAAACAATTTATACCTTTTGAAAAAGGAAACCCACTCTCTCCTCTTACATTCTCCACACTCACTCATGCTCCACACATGCTCTCACACAACCCTTCTGCAGTATGATGTAGAAACTTGTAAAGCCATCATTTATCCATTTTCTTTAGTTCCACAAGGGAGCAACCATTTACTATAACATAAGCAACAGTCACAGTGGGGTAATTTGAACAGTCCCAGTCCCTAAATCTGCAGAACAGTCCTGCAGCACCATCCACAGGGCACAGCATCTTTTGAGGATTCTTTCTTTTAACTAGAAAACAGTCAAAATGAACTTGCTGAACAGTCCTGGCAAATCACAAGTTGCTAGGTGTCTTCCTTTAAATGGTGGACCCTCTGCCACGGGTGAAGTCACAAGCAGGGCCTGGGTTGGTTGTTTCATCTGCAAATGAATCAGTAGATATTATGTAGTCTTTTATACAACAACCAGCCACATCCTGGACAGGGGCAAAGTGCTTGAACAAAGTTAGTTCTGCCCAGAGAGACGAGAAGCACAAAGTTCTTGCTTTCTGGATAACCGCCTGAGTTGGTGGACTGGACGATTCTGACTGAAGTTGAAGTTTCTGGACCATTCCCCAAAACACCCAGTCAGGACACTTTTCCTCTATGATGTCCCACAGCCTTTCTGAAACATAAATGTATTCAGCATTCAGATATTCGATGTGGATCCTGCGCCTCACCCATCTCTCAACTTGCAACCACTGAGGCAGATCTCTTACACTGGTCTGCTGGGTGGCACCAGGCTCCAACCACACCTGGATTCTGTATGGCACATTCATCGGGTCACCACTCAAAAGTCCATCCATCCTGACACAGGTGGCCTTGCACAGTGCCAGGAGGTGTGGAGTATTATCCAGCAGCTTTAGAGTAGGATGTGAATAAGGTTGAGGGATGGCTCAGTATACCTCCTGGTCAGCAAATTGATAGGTTTTAGGAGTTTGTCCAGGGGGCATCACAGCTGGTATCTCCCACACAACCTTGCTTTCCTGTTCCTCCACTTTTGACTGGCTTGGAGTACTTAGATTGGAAAACTCTTCACATGAGGCACCTGAAGAGCCACTGCCTCCAGGTAGAGGACTTGTGGCCAACCCCCTGGGCCCTGGGGGGTCTCCAGTTATAAGTCCCCATGCCCTACCTCTCCCACTGCCAACAGGATAGTCAATTGTGACAGGTACCATGGGACAGGGCAGATGGCTGTGCCCCACAGCACCCTCACTAGTGTCCTCCTCCATGGTCTCCACTATTATATCAGGAGCCCCCTTACTTGTCTCCACCAAAGGAGCAGGTGGCTCTGCTTCCACCGCAGAACCAAAAGGCTTGGTTTCCTCGAATACGTCCAGACTCCCCTGGGACACCAATGATGCTGTGCCCGCTCATGCCACAGCGGGTTAGGGTCAAGCATATGTGTAAGGGGTACCTTCAAATATTTCTGCAGAAGGTCTTCTGGAACAAATAGAGCACAAGGGCAGCCAAACTATTCCCACTCCCTGAAATCCACAGTGCACACATTTCTCTGCCACTCCTCTTCCTGCAGACTTCCACAGACAAGATAATAATGAAGTTGGGACAATGGCCTGGTGCTCATTGGAGGGAAACTTCTCAGTCATAACTACTTCTTGCTTTTCTTTCTCACAAGTTATGTCTTTCCACCATGAGCTTGAGGAGAAAATGATGCCTGTACTGCACATTCCTCATACAGCTAACACCAGAGCCAATCAGTGGCAGTGCTTTTGCCCAGCTGACCACTCTACCTGACTGCCAGGTACCTTCTCTTAGAAGAAGATGAAAAAAGAGCACCAAACACCCCACAATTGCAGCCAAATAGTGACGCACTACCAAATACCCAAGCCTGTCGTGGCAGTGGGGACCCTGACTTCATTTAGCCCACCCTCAAGCACTCAACACTGAAACAACATCCCGGATGAGCACCCACATTTTCAACACCCCCTTTGCCCCCCCCTTTTATGTCTAGGGGTCCTGATGTTAATATGAGGGAGGGTACAAACCGGAAACCTTCCAGACATTAGGTATACAGCTCAAAGAAAACAAGGCCTTACCTCGTCTGCCGATCTCAAGCAGCCTAGTGCAGATTGTTTTTTCACCCACCGGGCTATAGCTTACCAACAGTGTCGACTTCAGGCCAGGCCAGGGTGGACAGAGGCTGGATTTTCTTTTTTAGATGAAGGATATTGTTAGTTCATTCAAATAATCCCAGCACACACAAAGTAAAGGAACAAATAACAAAATCTAATTTGATTTCTATTTAAAATTAATAAATAAATAACTTGAGTGCACAGCTCCATGGAGCCGAGAGACAGACAGGCCAGAGGGCATTCATGGGAGGTACAAACTGTACCAGGTTGATACAGATGCTTAAAGCAGGCCTAAAACAATAGACCAGGTGCAGACTCCACACAGATAAACAGAACCTGAGTAAAGCTTAAACCTTAGAGGGAGCAATGCATGACCTAAACCCATTCCTGGACAGTGCCTTACTCCCCACCCTGAGCAACCAATACCGGGGATGCGGCCTTTAAACATACTGTGGCTACCCTAAAAACCTTGCCAGAGAACCAACCAGTTTTTAACCCTCTTTCAACAGAGATAGGATGCTAGCTTAAAACTGTAGCATGTGCGATTTGGCTCCTTCCTTGCAGTTACTCTGACTTTGTATTTCTTTAATTTATTAACGAGATTTACCAGATAAGCATACTGAGCGGGGAAAAAACACTCGTTTCCAGATGCGACCTGGATGTACATAACGTAACATATCAGTGCTAGAATTAACATTTGGTGCTGTGCCCATGTCAGGACCTGCCCCAGACATGGGCACAGCAGACCTGATAAAAGAGATCCCGAAATACAATCCACCCAACTCACTTCGGCAGCATGCCACACCAGGAAAATGGCCACCTCAGAGCTGCCACCTCCAAAGGGTCCTGTCGCAGCCCTGCCACAGCTGCGACAGCCCCACTGCCATACCTTCCTTTAGGGCACCAGGTCTCCTGAACCCAGATGTCAATGGGCTTACCTCAAGGCTGCAATTCACCCAGCCACTGATCTTACTAGGACCCCAGTTCCCAACAGTCACCATACTTCTACCACCCTCCCCAGCAGAAGTAAAACTGCATAGCCATCGTTGCTTGCAGCAGCTGGTACCTCCCAGGCCGGGGCTTTAAAACCCCAGCCCAACTTGCCCTAAATCCAGCCTGCTGGCTCTCCCCTTTAATCTAGAACCCTCCCTTTTAAAACTAGGCTAAGATGAACACCTCCTTGGGGGCAGAACATGGAAATGCCCCTAAAAGGGAACCTAACCAAAGGGAGAATATGGCCTAGTAAGCCAGCCCAGAGAGGGGTGACTTACATATCTAAAAACAGACTTGGAGTAAGCACAAGGACGTGGTGCTACAATACCCAATTCAAATATCCAAAACACAAAAAGTAGAGCACACACACCTCTTATGACAAGGGCATCAGTCTAAATATAAATTAAACTTTTATTAACATATGCCAAAGAACCTGACGCATTTCGGATGAAAATTACATCCTTTCTCAAAGATAAAACACCAATAGTGAAAAGTCTCTTAAATACACACACATATCACCTAAAATCAATAAACTTTAATTAAAACCACACTGTGATAGGTTAAAATATTAACAAGATAATTAATTAAACACAAATATAACACTTCTTTAATCTAGCAACTATAATGTACTTAAGGAGGCTATTTGTTACTTCACAAATAATACAAAGATTTCATAAAGTGATAGAAGTAAAAAATATAGCTCCAGTTATGAAGCCATAAATCTTCTCTTATAAATCAAATAAAAAAACATTATTTTGATTCAAAACATCAACAAACATAATGTCTCCCCAGAAAAAATGACCAGATTCTAGCCAAAAAGTTCTTAAAGAGACAGATGTAAATCTATTTCGAAACCTATGCTTTTTTAGACAATGGGAATAACATAATTCAAAGAAAATCCAAAAATCAAAATTCACAAATTCCTTTTCAGAAAAAAGTTTATTTGTTTGTTATTAAAGGGATGGAGACAAAAATACACCACTAAATATAAAGAATTATAACCTAAACTGATGTAGCTAATATCTCATAAACAGAACTGTACATTAATATTTACAACTTTCATTCATAATTTTATAACCACTATGCTAGAAAATGTTATGAAGCTAAAACACAAAGGAAAAATAAAGCTGGCTATTCAAAAGCAAAACTACATATTTATTATTAAAAATATACTTATACGATCTCATAGCTACACTCCATAAATGCATCATTCCACTAGAGAAATTCCCAGATATACAGCACATTAACTACTGTTACACTTGGAACCAATACTATGCTTAACATAATTGCTTCTCCATCCAGAGGGGGGATCAAAAGTTGTTAAAAAGCGAGAAGCATAACAACAACCACTATAGCTCTACATTAAAGACTCCTAAATATAAAAATATTTTTATCATCTATCGCTGTCACAAACGTTTAAACCTCTTAATAATAAATATACTAACAATTTAGCCGTTTTTTATTTAACCTTTTTTGTTTAAGAAATGGTTTTAATTCAAAACCAGCATTTAGCCCATCATTTCTCGTGGCATTCAACTTAATAATCCAAAATGCTTCACGCTTTAACAACATATCATTGAAATCACCCCCTCGTGGTTTTCGTTGTACTTTGTCAATGCCAATGAACTTAAACTCATGTTCCATTTTTTTATGCGCTGTTGCTATATGGGCAGCTGTAGCATATGTTAAATCTACTTTCTCAATCACTGTCAAATGTTCCCTAACTCTAATTTTAAAATTTTGTTTTGTCTTTCCCACATAAAAACTATTGCAGCTACATAGGGCAATGTAAATTATTCCCTCCGTGTTGCAGTTAATAAACTGCCTAATGTCAAAATTTCGTTGCACATTATTACAAAAAAATCCTTTACATTGCTTTATCACTGAACACACCCTACAGTTTTTACATGGGTAACAACCTAATATGTCCCTCTGTAGCCAAGTTTCCATTCCTATGGTAGATGCGACAAAGTGACTATGCACTGATCTGTCACCTAAAGTACTAGCTCTTCTATATGCCATTCTCGGTGACATACTGGCTATCTCTTTTAGACCTGCATCAATGGATAAAACTTTCCAATGTGTATTAACAATTTTCTCTATCTCCCTAGCCTGTGTGGAAAAAGTAGTGACAAAATTGAACCTTTCATCTGATTTTTTAAAAGCTTCTGCTTTATCTCCTTTTAGTAATGCTGTTCTGTCTGTTTTTGCCGCATTCTCGCTCCCTTCCTGAATACATTTAGAACTATAACCTCTTTCTACTAATTGCTTCGTCAATTCTTTAGCTCCTTCTTCGAATCCCACTACCTCACTACAATTACGGCGGGGTTCTTAAAAATTGGCCCTTAGGTATATTCGTGATCGTATGTCTGGGGTGGCAACTTTCTGCATGTAGTATGGTATTGCCATCTGTTGGTTTCCTATAAATTTCAGTCTTAAGCCCCAAATTATCTAATTTATGTATCTTCAAATCCAAAAAACAAACACTATCTTTTGAAACTGTATATGTGAATTTGAGATTCAAATTACTACTTTCCAAGAAATTGACAAACTGTTCTAGTTCTACCACTCTTCCCCTCCAAACGAAAAATAAATCATCTATAAACCTTTTCCAAATTATGATTTTATCCAGGAATTTGTTTTGTACCAGATCTAATACAATACCATTTTCCCAAGCCGCCATGTATAAATTCGCAATGGTGGGGGCACATGTGGCACCCATAGCAGTCCCTTTAATCTGTAAAAACAATTCTTTATTAAACAAAAAAAATTGTCCTTTAATACAAGTTCTAATAACTTCAAGATAAATGTAGTGCTTGGTTTTTCTGTCTTTAGTCTCTGATTTAAAAAGATTGCAGCTGCATCCAAGGCGCCTTCATGTGGAATGTTGCTATAAAGTATGTATTATTTGTGAAGTAACAAATAGCCTCCTTAAATACATTATAGTTGCTAGGTTAAAGAAGTGTTATATTTGTGTTTAATTAATTATCTTGTTAATATTTTAACCTATCACAGTGTGGTTTTAATTAAAGTTTATTGGTTTTAGGTGATATGTGTGTGTATTTAAGGGACTTTTTCTCTATTGGTGTTTTACCTTTGAGAAAGGATGTAATTTTCACCCAAAACGCGTCAGGTTCTTTGGCATATGTTAATAAAAGTTTAATTTATATTTAGACTGATGCCCTTGTCATAAGAGGTATGTGTGCTCTACTTTTTGTGTTTTGGGTGACTTACATATCTGTCTGTCTGTCTGTCCATATGTCTGTCTATCTATCTATCTATCTATCCTTTTTTACAGAATTCTCTTCCTCATCATCTGCACTGTAACTCCTCGGTGGAGGTCTTTAAAAAGGTACCAGAGTCGCACCTGTTCTCCTTGGCTTTCCCTGACCAAGACTAAACAGCTTATGATACTGTAGTTTAGATTTTTGCTTTTTATTCTGTTATATTAAGTTTTCTGTCATTTTATACTGCTCTTGTTTGGTGTCACCAGCAATGCCTTGAGTCCACAGAAGAAGGTGCTTTACAAGTGCAAACGTCTGATTGATTGAATTTGCTTTTTCTGACAAAGACCTGGTTTAATAGTCTGCACATGCACCAGTGCTGTTTTTTGTTTTGTTTATAACTTTCCTTTTTTAAAAGTTTACCTTTCAAGAACACTAGAAGCCCCCCCCCGAGACAAGCTCTGATCAACAAGATTTTTTGTTGTTGTTGTAGTTACTGATAAGCAAACTAACCCTCATTTTAACAGCTGTGTAGGCAGAGTCTGCAGCTGTTTTGCGACAGCTCAGAAAAACAAACTACCAGAACAGGACTACGAACACTTCTAGTGGAGTTTCAGAATGATCCTTCCAAAACTGCACACTGGTCAGTAGCACTCCACCACAGCCGCACACGCCGCTGCTCCATCAGCTGCAAATGGCCGTTCTCACAACAGCTTCCATTGGACTTTTGGAAGTAGTCTTCCGAAAGCCTGACGGAGCTTAAATTCCTCAGCTGCCACGATCGGGATACAGAATAACAGCCGCACTATTTTGGCTGTTACTTCCGCATTCCAATGTATGAACTGCGCATGCGCATGACTCGTGTGCATGCACAGTTCTGTTGGTGCCGCCATGTTGGGAATGGCATAATGCCATTCCCTGTAGTACAACCCCTAAAAATATTTGTCTCTGAAACATAGAAAATGGTCCCTCGTTGTCCTGTTGGCTGCACCCATCCCCATGTTATGTCCAACATCGGGGTACCCAATCCCTATGTCGGCATCCTGTCCAACCCCCTTCCCCATTCATGTGACACACTGGGAGCCCATTCCAGTGTGCCAAAATGTGTTTCCCATTCATGTGGCACACTGGGAGCCCATCTCAGTGTGTTGAAATGTGTTCTTTGTTGTTTTTCTCCTGTAAATTAGAAAATGGTCCCTCGTTGCATTCATGTGGCACACTGAGAGCCCACCCCAGTGTGCTGAAATGTGTTTTTTTTTTCTGAAAATTAGAAAACAGTTCCTCTTTGCATTTTTTCCATCCATGTAAAATTGAAAATGGTTCCTCGTCGTCACTGCAGTCCCCCTTCCCACCCTTCCACTGAGCACCGACCTCCCCACACCACCCCCTAACCCCATACTTACCTCCGGAGGTCGACACTGTCATCTTCTCTGGACCGAGACACATCTGCCCTCTTCAAAGCCCAACCGCAAACTGAAGAACTAAAGGTAATCATCCTATACAGCCATTCAATAGGATTTTTAATTTATGCTGATATCTCAGTCAGTTTTTGGAATTTTTGGCCCAAATTTTCAACATGGGATTCTTGGGACCCCGCCTCATGAAAACTGTCACTGTCATTGTGTTACTCGGTCTTGAAAGGTGATTTCACGGTCACTGCATGGAATCACCTTTCAGGACCAATTCATGAAGTGACTGTGACACTGTTCATGAGGTGGGGTCCCAAAAAGCCCATGTTGCAAATTTGGTGACAAAATTTCAACAGATGACTGCATTATGAGTGTGCGTTGCACAGTTTCTACACACGTTCCTAAAGCTGCCACTTTTTACTATTTTTACTCCACATTTGTACAACTGCCATTTTTGCACACCTCCTTCAAGCCAGTATAGCTGTCATTTTCTACAACCTGCTCAAAACGTGTTTTTGCACCTGTGGTGCACAAAAGCCCGTTTGCTCTGTGCAATCACCTTTTGAGACAATTGAACAAAATGACACTGGCACTGTCCATGAGGAGGGTTCCAAAAAAGGTCATGTTGAAAATTTGGTGAACACATTCCGAAAAATGACTGTGTTATGAGTGTGCATTGAACACTTTCTATGCACACTCCTAATGTCACTAATTTTTAATATTTTCACTTCACATTTTTAATATTGCCATTTTCGTACACCTCTTTCAAAACAGTACAGTTGTCATTTTCCATAACCTGTCCAAAATGTGTTTTTGTACCTGTGGCACAGAATAGTGCATTTGCTCTGTGCAATCACCTTTCGGGACAATTGAACAAAATTACACTGGCACTGTTCATGAGGAGGGGTCCAAAAAAGGCCATGTTGAAAATCTGGTGCAACACCTCCAGCATATGGCCCAGTTACACCTGGGAGTTAACTGATTTCTATGCACATGTATAACTTACATCACTTGGTAGCGCTTCACAGCCCTATCGGCTCTGGCTGCCATATTACGCTTGGCATTCACACGCATTCAAGTGCAGTTGTCTTCACAAGAAGCGTAAGGCCCTACAAGCTCACCACAGCTGTATTGGCTCTGGCTAGATCTTGTTTAACTCTTGTTATAACATAGGTTCAGAAGAGTAGATAACCTAATTGGCTGAAGAGCTTCACCTGACCATTGATTAAATTCACTGTTTAATCCACATGGTGTGAAGCTCCCCAGGACATATCCCGGTGCAGAGTTGCCGCTCGTTAGGTGTTGCAGAACTCAAACAACAAACACATCACCCTTTTTATATGTTCTAAAAAACTTAAAGTTTCAGGCTTCAAAATCCTAGCCCTATTTTTGGTTATTAATGAGCAACAAAAGTCTTATTTTCATAATTTCTTCATATGTGTGCCACTTTGTAGCACATGAACTACTTTACTCATCCAGGTTTCACAAAACTTTGTGGATCTTGAGATCCTGGAGAAATGGGTATGCAAGCCAATTTTCAAGCCTCTAGGTTTAAACATGACCAAGTTATAAGCAGCAAAACTAGAGGTTGTTCATAGAAATGCCACATTGCCCCTAACTATAGAATAATACAACTAGAGTGGGGGATAAAAATGGTAAGATAAAAGTGATATGTTGGCTGATGCCAAAACTAACAGCAACATATAAAAAATATGCTGCTGGGAATATTGTCATAATTAATATCTCAAAGGTTAACTTCATCACAGTGGAACACTGAACCAATAAGATAGCAGTTTTTAGGATGCTGATGACATCACAGTTTCCCAGTGCAGCACTGAAGTCAGCAGTAGAAATCCAAGAGAAGCAGTTAAAGTTCTAAACAAAAAGCAGATTAAAACGTTATGTCCAGTAAACTAATGTATAAATCTAATATGCAGTGATTTAACTAAAAGTATGCTGTCTTTCATTAGTTGCGAGGGTAAGACATATATAATTGTTTGTAGCTTTTACGTGGGAAGCTGGTACACTGGGGTCTGACTAGCATGATCTGGCACCACTACTGCTGTTCTGTCCTGACACTCTCACTGCTGCAGCCAGCCATACCTCAGTCTCTCTATTGGCTGGGTGGGGAAACTGATGACTGAAGTGATCTGCTGCTGCGAGTTGGCCCAGTGAACTCTGCCTGACCTACCAGTACTGGATGCTGTCTTGATGTCTTAAATTACTTGACTGGACTCAGACAACTCCACTTGATCCTACTGCTGTAATGCAGAAAATCGCCTGCTTGAACCCTACCACTGGGGAACCTTGGGAAGTAGGCTGCCAAACAGAGGGGAGAAAACAGACTACTGAACAGACTCTCCTGCTGGGGGGAACCAGGTACATTGATTGGCTGGGACTGGGGAAAGGAAACAGCCACTGACTTTATCGGTGGGACTGAGAAAAGGACTGCAAGGGCTGCTGACTGTGGTTAAGATTCAACCTTAACTGATACTCAGAAGTATTTGTTTTTGCAATGCATTTACTTACTCTTTTAAAAGGAAATGTAATAACTGACACAATACACATTACATTTTATTGAGAATGCTGGTCCTCCACCAGTATGTCAATACTTTTAATGACAAGCAGTACCCAGTTCCAGTGCCACCCCCTGCCCTTACCCCACCCTGTGCCAAGCAGTCACAGTAGTACAATTGCAGATACTATTTCACACAGTCCTGTACCAAGCATTCCCTGAAGTATAGTGGGATCTTCTCTCTGCCCAAAAATATAATCATCCAATTGCACATTTTACAGCACACCAATGACTTCACTCTTGGTCCTCCTCTGATAGCTTGATGCACAAACTTGAAACTTGGAATGTGATCCAGTCGTCTCCCTTCCTGCAGTAAATTCTCCAGTTCAGTGTATGCATCTCTCCAGGCTGGTGACACTTTACCTAGACTCCTAGCCTTATCCCTTCTGTTACCAGCAAGGTAAAGTAAGACTTTTTCACATTTTGAACTTTTTTGGTTTGCCTGCCACTATTCACCTACTGCTACCCCCTTCCTCACACTGCACAAACATTTCAACTGCTGGTATCCTTTAGTACCCACTTTCTTACCCTGCACCAAACCAATATTCCCTGGTGTACAGTGATATCCCCTTTCCTCACCTTGCCCCAAACCAGTTAGTTCCTTATGTCCAGCAATATCTCTTCACCTTACAGCAAACCATCATTCCTGTCATCCATTGGGGCAGGATGAGGGAGGAAGCACCAAACCAGTAGTCCCTGGTTTCCAGTGGTGCCCCGTTCCCTCATGCTGACTAAAACCATCAGTTCATGGCATCCATTGGAACCCCTTCTGGCACCTAGCTCCAAACCAGTCATTTCCAGGCCTCTAGTGGTAACCCAAACCTTGCCCCCAAAAAGTCATTCCCTAGCACTTACAGAAATAATTATATGAAATGTTTTCATTGCTACACACATAAACCTACCCATGTGATATGCATGCTGCAAGTATGATTTAAATGTTAAATTGGAACTTAATGCATGCATGTGGCATGCATGCAGCAAGCAAGGGTGGAAAGCATGCTTTCTTTATTAAACTGGAACAGACTGCATGCATGTGGCATGAGTGCAAAAAGTGAGTCGTCACTGATAACTGCACACGTAAAAGTTAAGTGACTTGCTCAGGATCACACCATATACAAGGGGGGCAGATGCGATTCAAACCCAGGTGTTCAGGTCTCCGAGTCTTCTGGTTTGTAGTGCAGTGCCTTTAACCACTAAGCTATACTGCCTGCACACGTATGGTTCACTTGTACTTCAATGCAAATCTGCATACATCTGTGCGCATGCAGCATGCTTATAGACACTGTTATACTTTTTAGTTTTCTTGTACCGCCTCATCTCAGCTCCACAGCTGAACTGTAGCACACATACAGTACCAGTGGAAACACATGTCGTTCTTCCCACCCCCAATACACCCACTTACACAACAAACTACTTAATTACTTCTGTCTGGCCTGTACTCCTACTATTTTCTCTCCATAGTTTTGAATGTTTCCATGCAAACAGACTTTAAAGGGTAAACACAAAAGTAGTAATAACTCCACACCCACTCACCCACCCCTCCCATGCATAAACACTGTAGTGGGTGAGCCATGCTGCTACAGACAACCCACCAAGTATAGATATAAGTCAACAGTCTCTTACCTGAGTACTAGGGAGCCAGAGGCAAGAGTCTTTAAGAGATGATGTCAATGGGTCAGAGTGCTGGGGCATACCCCCTTGAAATGGAGTTATTTTTTATTACTATTTTATACATGATGATGATGAGTTGGAGAATAATGAAGGCCACTGTTCTACTAACAAGACCTTTGTTAGTCAAGTGGTGGCCTTCATTAAACTCCAGCTCTCCATCAATAATGTATAAAATCCTAATAAACAAATACCACCATTCATTTCAATGGTGCACGCCCCTGCAGTCTCCTTTTCCCTATGTCATAATATGCCTGAGAGTGGGCATGTGGAGGTCAGCTTCACTGGGTGGGCAAATGCCTGACTATAGTGGGGCTCCAATAGTCTGTGCATACCATACCGCTCAACTGTCCCTGAAAGCAAGGGACAGTCCTCGTTATACCCCTGAAAACTGCTCTGTTCCACATCCATCCCTCATGGAAAACATGCTGCTCACACAGAGGATGTCCTGTAAATTTGGACTTTATGGCAGGGACACAATTTCAGATTTCAGCAGGGGGGAGCCAAAAACCAGTGGAGGCCAGGTGCCAGTTAGACCCTAGATGGCAAGCTCCAGAATGTCTTGAATGTCTCTAAAAGGTCAAACTTATTTGTTGTAACTGAAAAGTGATATGCAAATCAGGAAAAATTAAAATGTGTAAGATTCATCTGTCTATACCCTGGAGCAGTGCATCAGATTTAAGCTTAAACCCATCCAGTTAATAACCAATTTTTTTCCTGACTGAAATTCTGACCCCCCACCAAAAAAAACTTTGTCCTGATTTCTTTTCCCGACTCCATTTCATTCAGTACCCATCCCATATGGGTTGTGAAGCCACCCAAAGGTGCAGAAATGTGAAAAAGACATTAATATTTCAGTCCTTCCTCCTTCCCCAATCCCCCTGCAAAAAAAATTACTTGCTTTTATTTACCTGGCCATCTGGCCAGAACCTGTGGCTTGGCCAAGTGTGCTACCAGCCCAATTTTCAGTCCACTCCTCCTTCATCCTTCTGCCAGAAGCTGGATGCTGGAACCAACCATTCTAGGTCCTCAACATGGTCCGTGACCAAGTCACCCCACCAACTGAAACCACCCAACCTGTGTTGCTTGCTTCTTGGTTGGCTGCTGCTATACTGCACTGATCAAGGCCTATGAAGGAAGCCCACACTATTGTCACTGCTGCTGCTAAGCCTAGCTCACTGCTGAGGGGGGTCTGTGCTGTTTTTTTGTGAGGTGAGCCTAGTAGAGTAAGTAGGTAGCCGAGTCTCAAGTTAGCTTCTAGCTCACCCTCTGCCCCTTCAGCCAACCAGGGGAGACAGAGACTCACTAAGAGTGGACCAATAAAAATATGTTGCCACAATACTGCTATTGAGAGTTCAGTGCTCACCGACTCCTTCACACTGTAGTGTGCAGCCTGTCTACTCTGTGGCAGGAAACACAGTGTCACACTCATGTGACTCTTGCTTGGCTGAGCTTCTCCATGTCACATGTGATGGTGCCACCGCTAATAGGTGGAGAGAGTGGACAACACAATACAGACACAGTTGAGTCAGGAGTGCTCCTGCAGCATGAGCGCACACAGGCCAGGGGTGCACTTTTTGTGCGAAAGATTGAATCCAAATTTAATGACATTATTGCCATACCATAAGAACAACCTAGGCACAAATGCGGGGGAGGGCAACTGTCCCCCTATGCCCTACCTAAATGGCACCCCTGCTTTATGGTAGAAATTAATTCTCAGGTGCTAATATCAGTAGAAGTAAATACAATGATTTCCACTGTGTTCTGAAGTACTGTATCTCCATGTTTCAGGATGTGTCCTGATAATTGTGAGGGTTATTGTCCCTCATTTTGAGTGTCCATGTCCTTCATTTCAGCGACAAACTGTGAGGTATGGTGCATGCTCCCAACACCCTACTCAGCACAAAGAGTGCTGAGCATGGTCATAGTGTATATGCACCATACAGAATGACAAAGGGAAAGTAAGTGAGCTGAAACACTCATGGAGAAACACATTTGTAGCATTAAATGTGCATAAAGGGATTTGCATGGCCCAAACCAAAAAGGTCAGGCTTCACAACACAGAGGCCCCTCTTGCACACCTGGAAAGAGGGATGTTGACTGACTATATCCTAGGCATTTAATGCAATACGCAAGCTATACTTTACAAATTAATGGCAATTTAATGACAAAAATCAAAAGCTATTAAACAACTTGCAGAAGGATCAGAATTAATGAGTTTACTTAATTTTAATAAGAAATCAATGAAAATGTATTTTAATGACAGTAGTATAGAAATAGAAATTGATTTGTTTTTTTAGATGAGATTTGCACCAGCTTAGTTGCTGCACACACGGCAAGCATGCAACATGTGAACCTGAAGCAATTTTTAAATGATGTTCACACCAGCTTAACTGCTGCACTCATGTCAAGCTTGTAGCATGCGAACCTGATTTACTTTTTAGACCTGGTTCGCTTAGGTTCACTTTGTGTATGCAACAGTATGCAAACATTGCACAATTATGGGGCATGCATTCTGCATGTAAACAGCACACTAATATTTCTGTGCCTGCCCCAAACCAATTAGTCCCAGGTGTCCATTGATAACATCTTCCTCACCATGCCCCCCCAACAATTCTTCCTAAAGGATTTTTTAATAATAAAACAACACAAATATTAAAATATGACAGCACAAAAAAAAATCAACTGATTAGACCCCTTCAAGTGGAAACAGTCCCAGACTGGATGCTTACATTGACTACTTCTGTCAAAGGTTAAACACACAGATCCTCAGCAAACAACAAAATTGAAATAATGCGAGCTGGCAGTGAGGGGGACGTAGCTAACCAGCAACCAAGATGGAGATATCATTTTTTAGCACTGGGACCCAGAGCTAAGAAACCAGCTATACCCCTTCTAGTCTTGACCCCTGATGAGTTTTTTCTCCAATACTGGCAGTGGAAAGTCTGCCTCTATACATAGCTAAAACTTGGCAGATTTCTAACATCGGATTAAGAAACTGGCTTCTCTTTTGTTCGGGATGAATCACACACTCAAGGCCTCATGGTGCAGTTCGCTAAAGGAGGAGAAGAACCCTCCATTAGGGAAATGTTTGCATTGATAATCACTATTATCGATGCCCTAACTCTGGCAGTGAACACCTCTGCAAACTCTATTCAACAATTTGATGCCAGGGTCAAAAAGGCAGAGCAAAAATCAGCAACTCAAGACAACATTCTACAAGGCCATTGTGCCACAATGCGAAACCAGGTGGCACAAATCAGGCAACTACAAGATAAAATCGATGACTTAGAAAACAGAAGCCATCATAACAACTAGGGCAGCTTCAGTGGAGAGAGCACCAGATCATGATTTTCCAGGATTACTCTTACCGAACTAGCAAACAAAAGAAAGGCCTTCACCGAAGTCAGACGTAAACTACACATCTTACGGGTCCCTTTCACCCTACGATATCCTGCTATTCTCAGAATCACGTTTAATGGTACCCCTCAGCAATTTACTACTCCCGAAGCTGCTATGGTGTTTATCACAGAAAACTGGCCACCAGACCTTCAATCCGGGCAGAAGTCGATTTCAGGAAGGGACTGAGATCACCATTCTCCAGGGAAGGAAGACCGCCCTATAATTCCCTCACCAAAAGAACAGGACCCCCGCAACTCCAAGATTCAGAAACAGCCCTCAAAATCACCTAACTCCAAATGGGAACACTCACAGGACTGTGGTTGTTCTTTTGACATGCAGGATCAACCCCTTATGGTACCCTCTTCTGAAGATACTAGATACACGAGCCTGTACTTCACTCAAAATTGATACTCAACTCTCCATGATCAACCTGTCACAGACTCCCAGGATGATATGGATGCCACTCCTGACCCCTCAGCACAATCGTCAGCCGAAGAAGCCTACAGTACCTGGGCCTCTGCAACAGAGAGCGCCTGCCATTACAGGACTCAGACTGGCACACCATGGCCCCGGGCTCTCCTACAGGCCACAACCTTGAATCCAGCTGTTCTGAATCACTGACAACCCCTCAAGAAGAACACCCAATATGATCAATCACTCGGACTCAGATAAGAACTCCAGGCTTTGTGTCTAGGAGAGTAATTCGGGGGATGGGAGGGTGAACACTGGGAATGGGGGTGAGGGCCTAAAATGCATGATTTACATTAGAGTCTCCCCCTACCCTCTACCACTGCCCCTCAGTAAAGAACTCAAGATGGGCAGATCCTTCAACAGACCTCCCCCCATAGACACTTTTCCTGGAGCATCACATGTTAAATATTGTATTGTTACTTTGTGTTAAGAAAGCTGTGACCTTTTATGACAACAGAATTTTCGTGCTGTATTATAGCAGCGAGGGCAGTGTAAGGTCCCCCAAGGTCTCCCTACACCTCGTAGGTGGATTCCCTCAAACCCCTCTATCAGTTGAACCTCTTCGAGGTTACAACGTATAGACTGGCCCCTAGATACTAAGTTAGAACATCCACTCTGGCTGCCAAAGGACTTCTCCTTGTTCCTTTTACTCGGAGGGTGTTCAAACCAGAATCTCCCCGTTTTGCTCTGGCAAGGGCATATCTAATTTTAAACCGTTGTGTTACTTACTTGCTGTGTCCATGTTACAGCCCATGGGAGATACTGTATATAGAGTAAGTACTCTGATAGATTCGGGGATAAAACTCCCCTTCCCCAATCCACGCCTTGCAGAAGAGATCGGACATACTGTTGGTTGGAATTCCATCCGGTCAAGGCCTTTCTCATTCACTAAATTGTTACTTTTGCTCAATAGGTTAAGTTACTTGAGTGTTATAGATTTGAATTCCTGCATAGTGTTGTAATTTTCTGTATCCAGAAAGATAGCTGTTTAAAGTGTTGTTTGTCTAAATATAATAGTGATTTAAACTGTTTGGTAGAGTAAGTGCTACAGGAAGGAAGATACATCCACCAGCCCCCTACCTATTTAAGTCATTCAGCTCACTGCTGGGCACAATGTCAGATATCACATTCCACACCTGGAATGTTTGAGGGCTAAACTCGCCTGTGAAACATAAGAAGGTAATGACCCACCTGAAGGATATATATTCTAAAATTGCCTTCTTACAGGAGACTAAATTAATAGGCAAGGACCACAAATACATGCTAAAAGACTGGGTGGGCAAGCAGGTGCACTCTAGCGCCCCCTCCAGGAAACATGGTGTACTTGTCCTCCTACACAAATCCCTGCCCTGGACCATGGTCAAGACACTCTCGGACACAGAGGGTAGATGGGTGATAGCGACCTATGACATCCCATCGGGTTTCATCACTCTCTGCAATATATATATGCCCCCAATGAGGACACTCCGAATTTTTCCACAATATTGCTAATGTAGTCCTGGAATTTCTTCCTCCAGATTGCCCCTTCCTATTGGGAGGGGACTTCAATCTGACGTTAATCCCCTCCCTAGATAGGAATGATGGAGGTAAAGAATCACACCTCAGAAGCAGGAAGGTACTGCACCAAATGATGCTGGATTAGGGTCTTACAGATATTTGGAGACTCTTCCATCCTACAGTGAGGGACTACACCTTCCACTCGATACCAAATGCCTCCCATAGCAGGCTAGACTTTTGTCTTGGTTACTCTACCATAACTTCCAAATCTCTGGATGTCAAAATCCTTCCCTGTATTATATCTGACCATGCCCCAGTACAACTCCTTGTTCAATGGGAACCGGTAGCCCCCCCATCATGACATTGGAGACTGGACCCCCTTCCTAACACGAGACCCAGACTTTATCCCCTGGGCTCGAACTGAGGCCTCCCTCTTTATCGCAGAAAACCCCGTCACTGACACCTCACCGTGTAACACCTGGGAGGCTTTCAAGGCTACGATGCGAGGGAACAGTATGGGTTTTGTAGCAGCTAAATGGAGGGAATGGGAACACCAATTACACAATCTTGAGCAGAAATTGGCTGTAGTTGAAACTTCTTTCAAGGCCCTGCCCCTCCCCTCTGCTCACTTCAATATAGGTAGAACCGTCTTGGGTCTTCGCTTTGAAATTAACCAACTGCTTAACAGGAAGGCCGAAGTGGCTATCCTTCGCCTCTGGTATACTTTCTGGGAGGAAGGTGACAAAGGGGGAAAAGTTCTGACATATCAACTCCATAAGCAGCAGGCAAGTAGATACATCCATGGACTGAAGGATAAGCAAGGGGTACTGGGGACTACCCCAAAGACCATAAATACCATTATGGCTTCCTTCTATAGATCCCTTTACACCTCATCACATAAAGAACCCAACCCAGATACCCAACCCTTTCTAGACTCTCTTCAGCTACCCTCTCTTACAGGACAGGAGTCCCGACTCCTTGATCTTCCCATCTTGCATGAGGAGGTGAGTTCAGCCATCTAAGACTTGAAGAGGGGGAAATCTCCTGGTGCAGATGGCTACACAGCTGATTTCTACCAGGCTCTTGCCCCTATCATCTCTCCCCTTCTAAATGAGATATTTAAGGAGATAGAGCATGAAGGGTCACTCCCCCCCCCAATGTGAGAAGCCACTATTGTCATTATTCCCAAAAAAGGTACAGATACCACAAACCCTGGGAACTACCACCCCGATATCCCTCACCAACCTGGACAGCAAACTGTATGCCAAGATTCTGGCATCCAGACTCTCCCCCTTACTCCCTGGACTCATACATCCCTCACAAGCGGGCTTTATCCCTGGTAGACATAGCTCGGACCACCTGAGGACCCTTATGAATCTCATACACTTCTCTAGATCTCTTTCCTCTCCAGCCACTGCCATAGCAGTAGATTTTGAGAAGCCATTCGACTCTCTCGAGTTGGACTACTTATACCTAGTCCTTCAATACTTCCGAGTGGGATAAATATTTTTGTCCAGGATACAAGCCATTTACAAGTTACCCTCAGACAGAGTAAACACCAACTCGGTACTCTCCCCCCCATTTCCACTAGAATGTGGGACAAGACAGGGCTGCCCTGTTTCTCCTCTTTTGTTCGTCCTAGCCATTGAACCTCTGGCCTGTGCCATTCGAGGCCACTCTGACATAGTTGGCCTCACAGTGGGCAGCACTACATATACAAATTTTATGTATGCTGATGACCTTCTTCTTCCTCTAGCTGATGCCCAACGCTCCATACCTCCTTTAATTTGTCTCTTAGATTCCTTTTACACATATTCTGGTCTAAAACTGAACCAGGCCAAGACCGAACTAATACCACTTAACACGTACTGCACTCAACAGATGACAGACAGATCTGGTCTTCTATGGACCTCCGAAAGGGATTATCTACTTGGGGATAGTGCTGTCTCCCTCTATTGACACAATATGGCAAAGTAACATACACCGTCTCCTTTCTTCCATCAAAACAGAATTTGGCAGATGGAAACTCCTCAAACTTACCCTGGCAGGCAAGATTGCTGCCATTAAAATGGTCACAGCTCTGAAACTCTTATTTTCTTATGCACATCCCCATCCCCCTCCCTAAATGCTGGTACGTGGTCATTGACAAACAAATAGGAGACTTTCTCTGGGGCGGCACCAAGCCCAGATACAGTCGGTCTAAGATCAGGTCCCACTGGTAACATGGGGGCTGGAACTTTCCCTGGCTGGAAGGGTACCGCCAGGCATTCCTTCTGGCCTAGATGGTTAAATGGATGCACCCTCTCTCTTGCCTTTCCCCTCAGTGGCTTCAAATTGAATTTGACATCTTGGGGACTCACCACCCCTTTTCACTACTATTTGCAAGCCCCAACAGCAAATCCAGACCCCCCAACAGATCAGACCAGGACCTCACCTCACCCATGATAGAGGCTTCTAGATCCAACTGGTATGCCATGCACGGAGGTTGAAGATGGACCACATCCCAATCTCCCTCACCCCCTCTGACAGAATCCCTCTATTATGATTGGGGGATACTGGATAAGGTGGAAATCCTGGGCCAAGCTGGGGGTTTCCACCATTGGAGATTTAACAAATCCCATCAATAACACCTTACACACATTTCAATTCCTCCGACAAAAGTGGGGTATCCCCCAGTACGACTTCTGGTGGTACTTACAGCTCAGAGAAGCCTTACAACACAATGCACCCCATCTGTCTTGCAGTCCTGGATTCAACACCCGAAAGGTCTGGCTGGGTGTATCTATGCCAGACTCTGAGATTCCTTACCCTCCCAATCAGAAGAAGTGAAACTCAAATGGGAAACAATGTTACAACTCACTATTTCCACTGAGGCCTGGGACCAGGCCTGGAAAGACATACATAATTGGCTGAAAGATGCTAGATCAAGATTAATACAAAAAAAATTACCCACTCATGGTACAGAACTCCTGTGACCCTCCATAAAGCTAAACTCCTCAAATCAGACAATTGCTGGAGATGCCAAGCTCCTAGGGGTGATTTGATGCATATACTGTGGTCCTACACTCGAATTCAGCCATTATGGCAGTCAATAGAAGATGTGGTCTCTAAAGTACTAAAACATTAGATCCCCTTTGCCCTCTTTTTTTACAGTATCTCCTGGGTATCACCACTGACCTCCCCACACTATCCCTCCTGGAACACAAGTGGCTTGCTTTCTTGATTATGCAGGCCAAGAGAGCCTTGCTTTGTAACTGGAGATCCACACTGGTCCCTACAGTCTCTGAAGTGCTGGCCTCCCTTTCATCTCTTCCCAAACTAGACAGAATCTCCCACCTTCAAACATACCAAATCTCTAAATTTAGACTCTGCTGGGCCCCCTACTTAAGCTATGTTCACCCCCAGACTGGCATCGGATGAGTACCTCTTCACCCTGCCAGATGCAGCTGGATCATTATCTTGGTATCCTAAGAGCAAGTTTGTCAAGGTTCATAGGGCACCCACCTACCTTATCTACTCAATATCAATTTTAGTAACTTTTCTTTTTATCTTCCTAAATCACACAAACCCTCAGTTCTCCCACAGTCTTGTTTTTTCACAGTATATAATTACCTGTTCTAGATTGTTGTACCCACACTACAATTGTAGTTCATGTCATGAGCCTGAGTCTTTGGGATCGTTTGTCTCTCTGTTTATGTCATAGACTAAGGCCAGATTTTGCAGAGCATATACACACTCGTAGTTTAACTCTTCTAATGAAGCCATGAAAAGTGACTTGAGTGACTTGAATAGACACAGAAGATATGTCTGGTGTGCTTATGTCCAGTAAAATCTGACTGGAAACCTTGCTCTCTGGAGTGTACAATTGCAATTACTTGACCCGGATATGATTGGAATACTTTGGGGCTCTCTTATCTATACTGACCTTCCTACAATAATCCCCCCCCCCTTACTCCCGCCACCCTCCATGTAGATGTAGACAAGTCAAAGACAGATACTATACCCTTCACACTGGACAAGTCTAGAAAGTATGTTAACCTTACTTGGATTTGCCTGTATACATGTAAGAATGTAGCCTGTTGATCTTTTCCTTTTCTCCTTCCCCTCCCCAGAATTAATTTTTGGTCCCCCCTTCCCTCCCAACTTTACCCCTTACTACTGGTTTTATCTTATGATAATTGCTTTCAAGTATCTGCACATTGACTCATATTTAAAGACCTCGGCCTTACTGATGTAAGTTGTGTTCTACCTTCTTTGTTGAAAACCAATAAAAAAATTACAACATAAAAACTGAAATAATACTGTCTCACCACTGGAGAAAAGAGCAATACTGTCACTGAAAAAATACACCTCCATATCACTGTAAAACCAGCCAACAAAGGCAGTGCAGTAGTGGTTCTAAACCCCAAGGATTATATTAAAGAGGAGCATCTTAATGACATTTTATTATTACAAACAGCTTAGTGAAGTCACTAGAGCAACATACAGAATGGAACTTAAACAGATGATTACATCCTTTCAAAGTAACATCCACGAATACACAACAAACAGATCCCAGACAATCCAGTCCCAGAGACATTTTTCATACTTCCCCAAAATTCACAAACTGGGGAAGCCAGGTTTGCCCATAATTAATGGGTTTGGTACACTTACAGAAAACATCTGAAGTTGTGTATATAATATATCTTTTTTATTTAGGTGTTTGCTCTCCTGTCCCTCCCTGGTGGCTCCCTTCTACCGATGACCCCATGCCTCATCACACACCATCCCCGGGACTTACCCAACTTCTTGAACCTTTTTGGGTCAGTGAGTGCCCAGTTAGTTGTGCAGAGACTGCAGGGTTACCAGTGTCATCCTGCCACCAGAGGAGCTTTTTACTCCTGTTTTCTCCCTGGGACCAGGGGTAGAGATGCTGTATGCCTCTATGCCTGTGCCTGTACCTGGCTATCAAATGATATGACTACTGCTACAGCAGGAAACTTTCTGCTAGATGACATCCAAGCAATGGCGCATGCTGCCCCCCTTCCCTGAAGAAGGAGATCCATCTGTGGATGCTCATTTTTCCTTTCCCGGCCTGGCTCCCGAATGACCCTGGTCCATTCCTGAAACTGAGTTGCTGGTGTGGCAGGGAGTAAAGCAACCAATGCCTTAGCCTGTCACACCACTGGGATGGCATATAGGGTACATCGTAAAGTCATTAGTAATAGTCTATCCACTGGCAGCTTCTTCCAGGACACAATAGATATCCTAAGAAAAGTGAAACAAATGAGAAAACTACTGTCTCCAAATACTGTTATGATCACCATGGATGTATGTGCTTTGTACAATATCCCTTTGAGAATGGTGTATCAGCCTGCCACAGAAAAGAACATCTGAGGAAGGTGTTCCTCACAGAAGCATCACAAAGCTAAAAAGATTTGTTTTGCTTTACGACAACTTCTTATTTAGTTAAAGACAGTTTTACAGATTTTGGGTACCACTGCTATAGGCACACAAATGCCACCACAATATATCAACCTTATTTTTTATGTCTGGTTAGGAGGAAGAGTTCCTCAATTATCAGCCCAGTAAACCACTACTATATAGTCATTACTTACATGATGTATTTCTTATTTGGTCAGATAGTGAATATATACAGTTTCACCATGACTTCAACAACTTCTACCCTTCTATTAACCTGACCATCAAATACTCTACCACCGGAATAAACATTCTAGGTACCACATTATATAGCAGGCAATATGGGAATATATAGAAACCGTAGTCTACAAAAAACCTATGGATCGATACAGGTATCCACACAACACCATGGCCCACAAATTCAAAAGGCTTATGCTGCATTAACCATGTAAGTGCCACGCTAACTGGGAATAGTGCAGTTGGACAGAGCAGGGGCCATATTCAAAGGTTATCAATGTGCAGTGCTAACCTTATAATGCGGACACACAGAATACAACACTTTGCCCATCCAAACGATAGATACCCCCTTGCATGCAGAGCATAGCAGTATATGTAGAGGTTTTGAAAGGGCTTACTAGTAGAGATGCAGTGAAATTTAATTTTGTTAATGAAATGCCAGCAAAATCTCAAATTTCGCCATGTGAAATATTTTGTGAAATTCATGCATTCCGCAAAATATTTTGTGGGTGCAAATGCAGAATTTCGCTGGCAAAATGCAGAATTTTGCCGTTCGTGGGTAAAATTTCACATTTTGCTAGTGAAATTTTGCATTTCAGCGGCAGAATTTTGCATTTTGCATCTGCGAATATTTTGCAAAATGCAAAATTTCACAAAATATTTTTCATAAAGAAATTTGCAGATTTTGTCCATCTCTACTTATTAATCTTTGTCACAGTGCTGTTTAATGCTTTCAAAACTCTGCACTTATCACTGCGCACAGTAGTACCTGAATCCCCCTCCCCATCCAAGTACAGGGTAGCAGACTAACAGCAGGAGCTTCAGTCCCTTCCAGCATCCCCAGCATGCTCTGATAATGGAATAATACTAACATACTAACATACTAAAATGCCAGCAGAGTAGGCCTAACGGTCTTTCGTGTCTGCTCGTTTGGTCAGCCCCCACCCTGGGCGCTGACCTTGCTGCCCCCCTCGCCTTCTCTGGCTTCTCCCTTCCCAGTTCCCGATATTCTTGCTGCATTGGATTTTGCTTCCAGAACCCTTCCCTGTACCTGTCCCACCCCTCTTGAACCCCTCCACCGCCTCTGCCTCCACCAGCCCCTAGGCAGTGCATTCCATGGCTCCACCACCCTCTCAGTGAAGTAGCACCTCCTCCTTTCTCCCTGAATCTTCCCCTCCAGCTTCCACCCATGCCCTAGTGGCCCCTCCTCCTTCCTTCAAGCACCCTGACTGTTTCTCCCTATTTACCCTCTCCATGTACCTGAAGACCTCTATCATGTCCCCCGGTCCTTCTCTCTTCCAATGTGTACATATTTAGCTCTTGAGCCTCCTCATAGGTCCTGTCCCCCAAGCCCCAAATAATTTTGGTTGCCCTCCTCTGGACCCTCTCCAGTAGTTTAATGTCCCTCTTTAAGTGTGGCCTCCAAAACTGCACGCAGTACTCAAGGTGCGGCCTCACCAAGCAGTTATACAGAGGGAGTATCACTTCCCTCCTTCTGGAGGTGATCCCCCTAGTGATGCATCCCAGCATCCTGTTGGCCTTAGCTGCTGCCCTCCTACAAGTCTCAGAGTTGTTCATCTTGACATCCACCACCACCCCCAGGTCCCTCTCAGCCATCGAGACTCCCTCCCCAAGGTGTACACTTGGCCCGGGTTTCTGGCCCCCAGGTGGAGTACCTTGCATTTCCCTGCATTGAACCTCAGCTTCCACTTTCTAGACCATCTTTCCAGAGCCTCCAGGTCCCCCTGTAGGGCCACCCTCCCTCCTCCCCATCCACCACTGCCCCCAGTTTTGAGTCATCCGAAGAGACTCATTTCCTCCCTGATTCCTGTCCCTATGTCAGAGACATAGGCGTTGAACAGGAGGGGCCCAAGGACTGATCCTGTGGGACCCCACTGACCCTCTTGGGGATGAGACTATCCCACCAACTATGACCCCTGGGTCCGGGTCCTGAGTCAATTGCCTATCCATCTGATCATCTGGTTCCCACCCCATTTCTCCCAGCTTATCCAACAGGCCCACGTGAGGAATAGAGTCAAATGCCTTGCTGAAGTCTCAGAAAGAGGACGTCCACTGGTCTACCCAGGTCCAAGGCACTCATCACCCAGTCATAGAACTCCACAAGGTTTGTCTGACACGCATTTCCGGACCTAATCCATGCTGTCTATCATCCAGGCACTCTGACTTTTCCAGGTCCCCCCTAGCCTCTCCTTGACAATGCCCTCCATCACCTTGCCCACCACCGATGTCAGGCTGACAGGCCTGTAGTTCCCTGCCACCTCCCTTGATCCCCCCTTGTGGATAGGCACTATATGTGCCACCTTCCAGTCCTGGGGCACCCACCCTGTCCTTAGAGAGATGGTGAAAAGCTCTGCCAGGGGTTTCGCCAGGACATCCTCAAGTTCCTTCAGCACTCTGGGATGTAATTTATCCGGACCCGGTGCTTTCTCCATCTTAAGGGAGCTGAGGGCTTCCCTCACTCTCTTGCCTGTGATTTCCACTTCCGGTACCTCTTCTCCCTGCTTAGCCCTCCCCTCTCCTGCCAGTGATGCTTCCCCCTCTCCCCAGACCCGCTGATTGGTAAGGGTCCCCCCCTCCTCAGTATCTCTGTCTCCTCCCATGTATGATGCAGCACCCCATTTTCCTTGGTGAAACTGGAGGTGAAGTACCCATTTAGTACCTCAGCCTGCTCCCTAGGTCTTGTGCCCATCTCTCCCCTGATTTAATCCTGCTAATCTGCCCCTTCACCCTTCAGTTTTCCCAATGTTTCTAAGAACCCCTTTGTCCCTCTCTAATTTCCCTGGCAAGGTTCTGCTCCTTCCTTGCCTTAGCCGCCCTCACCACCCTAGTGGCCCTTCTAGCCATCAGCTCATACTCCCCTCGATCCCTTTCACTCCTTGAGCACTTGAATTGCTTATAGGCTGCCTTCTTTCCCCGCACTACCTCCTGGACCTCCCTGGTCCACCAGCAGGGTTTTCGGGCCCTATCGCATTTTCGTCTTACTCTTGCACAGGTGCTGGTAGCATCCTGCACCTCTCTCCTGATGATTTCCCACCTACTATCAGCGTCCATGCCTGACCCAATCACATCCAAATGCTCCTTAAGGATCCTTCCCATTTCCTTAAAATCCATCCCCCTGAAGTCAGTTACCTCCGTCTTTGTGCAGCCTTCTAGCCCTCCTAGGTCCAGGCAGAACCAGACTGTGGCATGGTCACTCCCCGCCAATGGGTCCCTTACCTCCAGGCCCCCAATCTGGTCACTGTCTGCCAGGACCACATCCAGTACCCGCGCCTCCCTGGTCGGTTCCACCACCTGCTGAGCTAGGAATGCGTCTTGAAAGACATCCAACAACCTCTGTTCCCTGGTCACAGAGGATGTCATAGTCTCCCAGTCTGTTCCTGGCATGTTTAAGTCCCCCAACACCACCACCGTTCCTCTGCCCAGTCTGCAGTGTCTCCCAACATCTGCCATCAGGCTCTCCTCCAGCTCCTCTGCCAGGGCAGGGGGTCTATACACCACTCCTATTTTTACTCTCTTGCCCCCCCTTGTTATCAAGGTGACCCAAATCGCCTCCACGGTTCCCTCCACCTCCTCTACTCCCCCTATGCCAATGCAGTTTTTGACTATCATTGCTACCCCTCCTCCCCTTCCCTCCCCCCTGTCCTTCCTGAACATAGTGTAACCCTCCAGGTTCAAGTCCCAGTCGTGTCCTGCAGTGGCCCAGATCTCAGTGACCGCTGCCACATCCACTGCTCCCTCAGTTAGCATCGCCTGGAGCTCAGGCATTTTATTGCCCAAGCTCTTGGCATTTAGCAGGACTACCTTCCACCCTTTCCCTATACTTCCATTTCCCCTGCTCGTGTTCCCATGGGGATTCTGTTTTCCCCTGGTCTGCACTTTACCAGTCGGCCTTTTTCCACAATCCTCCAGCTCCCAAGGGGGGTGGAGACAGAGTCCCTCCTTTATCGGCACCCCCTTGACAGCCTTTTCTCCCATCCTCCCCTTCACAAGTTTAAACCCCACTTTTCACCAATGAACCCCTCTATTTTCAACTTAAGGATTCCCCTCCCCTCCAAATTGAGATGGAGTCTATCTCTAGCATACAGCTCCTTATCCTCCCAGGTCTCCCCCCAAACCCCCATCAACCCATACCCTCTGGCCTCACACCACTCCCTGAGCCACTGGTTTATCTCCTAATCTTCCTTTTGTGCTCCCCACTAGCCCTTGGCACCTGCAGGATTTCTGAGAAGGAAACTGTGCATCCTATGTCATGAGACAGACCCTGGCAAGCTCCCTGAATCTTGCCTGTATCTCTAGCTCGCTATTTCCTCAATGTCATTTGTACCCAGGTGGACCAGTATGTCCAGGAACCCCCACAACTCTTTGCCAGCTGATATACTCGTGCTTAGCCCTGAGCACCATTAGTCCAGGAAGCATTTTTGTTCTAACTGGCCAGGCTTCTCCTCCCTATCCCATTTGATACCCTGATCATAGAATCCCCCAACAGGAGCACTCTGACTGCTCCTTTTCCTCCATTCCCCCTTCCATGTCCTCATCCTTTCTACGGCCCCTCCACCCAGCCGGCTCCTTGTTCCTCCCCCTATCTGGGTGCTACATACCACCCCTCCTTATTTACCCTGGCCACCCCTCCTCCAATCCTATGCCTCCTCCTCCGAGTATCCTTCTGTACCTTGCTAACTCCCCTCACTGCTCGCGACTGGTCCTTCTCCCCCATCTGCTAAACTAGCCTGGCTCATCCTCCCTTCCTTCCTGTCTCCATTTAGTCCCTCCTTGCTTGTCGTGCTCTCCTGGCCTAAACCCTCAGCTTCCTTTACTGAATCCTCCTTGTACTTCTGGTCCTTCTCCTTTACCTTTCCTCCCAACTGGTCCTTCTCCTTGCGCTTTCCTCCCTCTTCCCCCTGCCCCTCCTGCTCTGATTCACTGCTCCCCCATTTTCCTGCATTCCAGGTTCCCCCCTGTTATTCCTGCTATCCAGCCCCTGCCTCCTGCCCCCCACTCCCTTTCTGTCTCTAACCACCCCTATCGTGGCTACATCACCCCCCTCATCCTCGAGCAGAAGAAGAGAATTGAAGTGGTTATGGAGTGTAAGAGAGAGAGTAATAATGCATGACATGTGTGTGTAGTGCTGGGATAATGTCATGCCTGAGGTGGTTGGGCATGAGGTCACAGTCCGAGTGCATCCAGCACCTGAGAAGTGATGTTATCCCAGCATGAAACACACCCTAGAGTGCATTATTCCTATTATACAATGGCTCAATTGTACAGCAAATAAAAATAAATAAAAAAGAGCATTTCAAGTAGATTTTTTGTAATTTCTGTGAATGTGTACGGTTACTTTTAAAAAAAAAAAATAGTGCTAATTTCTTGTTTCAGCCAGTTGGTAGAGCTGCTGTGTTTTTTTGTGTGACTCTGCAGTCCCCAGGGCAATCTTTGTCAGTGCTACTGTGTTGTTCATGTGCTCAGTTCCATTGGTGTTTATGTGTTGTCTGAGGGTTTTGTGTTTCTGTATGTTTCTGTTTCACCAATTTGGTTTTTATAATGCTTCTGTTCCTGTATTGGAGACTGACTCCCCCCGCCCCCGCATTACGACTGCCCGCCTGCTGCCATGAGGATGTTTGGAGAATGAGAGGAAGGAACTTGGTAAGAAGATGTTTTTGCCTCTAAACTACAGAAAAATGTGTCTTGCAGAGAGAGCATGCAGGTGAGAGCAGCACGGTGACTGTTTGAAGATGCGGTTTCTCGTTCACTTGCTGGATGCGCTAAGTCCGTGAACCCAGACACACTAATGGGTTTGTCTGTGGATATTTGCTTTGGCATGTCACTGTAGGAAGTAGGATTTACATGTTTTTTCTTATTGGAGTGACTCAAGAAAGACACACACTCACTTTTTTCAAACTGCACTATTGATGGCAGGTTAAGAGAAGCCAATCAGATGGATGGCTTTACATTCATTTTTTTATGGGTGCCTAAAATGGGGATATGTTGTCATGGAGTGGGTGGAATTATTGTCTGGGTAATGTAAGGGGTTATTGTTTTACTCTGACACTGTGGGAGGGAGAATTTAGTTGTTGTTTTTTAAAGACTGGACGTACTTGCAAAGAACGGGGAATGCTGCTCATAATGATAGAAGAAATGGAAAGGGTGGCATGTGCAGTGATTTTTTTAGCATGTCATTTGGTCTTGTGTGTGTTGGGACTAGATCCCTGATGTTATGCTGGTATAACATCATGGGTTCATTCTCAGACAGACCAATCAGAGCCCAACGTTCTTTCTTGTCATTGTATAATCACTGTTAATACATCCCTGATTTATGGTGTTAAGCTACTCCCAGCATCTAGTAGTCCCCCACCCACCAGTTGCTCTACTGATTCTGCCAAATCCTAGTTATATCCCATCCCTGATATCCAGTGGTCCCTCCCCCCCCCACATTGCTGTACTGATGACTCCATAGCTATATAATTTTGTTCACCCATCCCTGGTGTCTAGTGGTCCTTTACCTCCAATCATACAGTGCTACCCCCTCCCCATCTTCCTCAGTCAAGTCACTCTACCACCTCCCCTAGTGGCTCCCTACTTACCCCAGCAGGCAGTGTCCACCCCTGGACATAGTAGTTGGCACTGACCCTTCCATTAACCTCCTTGGCCTAGTCATCATCTGATTGACAGGGAGCAAGTGTGCATTGTTGATCTTACGTGTAGATAACTTCTTCTGTCACAAACCCATGAATAGGTTGACATAGGAGAGGACCATAGTTGTGACCACAATAATGCTACAGGTCCATGAAAAATAAGTTGAATCTAAAATAAAATAATTCTTTGTCAGAATAAATTCAATCACCTCTAGTATGAATAGAAGGGGCACTTCTTCTTCAGTATAGAACTTGGCAAACCTATTTTCCAGAGCCTTCAGGCCAAGTTCTTCTTGCATCAAGGAGTAAAAGGACATCACAGTTATAATGAGAAGAGGAAAGCAAGGGCAGGATAATACGAGTTACAAGGGTGGAAGGGGAAGACTGGGCAGAAGGGACCAATAAAAAATTACATCTTTAACTGGTACTTTTGCTGAGCCTTCATGGTATACGGTGGAGGAAATGGACCACCATGAAGAAACAGGAGTAGGGTCGAGGGGAGGGAAGGTGGACATAGGTTCATCTTCAGAGGAAAGACTGCTGAAAGGACTTGCAGCCCAGAAGGTACACAAGACTTTGGGACTGGACAGGATACACCCCAGGGTACTAAAATAACTCGGGAAGGTACTAGCTGCCACACTGATGGCATTGTTTAACAACTCACTAGAAACAAGAGTGATTCTGGAGGACTGGAGAAGGGCTAACATTGTCCCTTTACATATGAACAACAGCAGGAAAGAGGTATAGTAACTATAGGCTTTTCAGTCTCACTTCAGTGGTGGAGAAATTAATGAAAACATTACTGAAAGAAAGACTGATAGAGTGTTTTGAATCATGGGCTTTAATACCACAGAAATACAGATTCACTGGGGGCATGCCAGTCAGATCTAATAGATTTCTTTTATTGGATGATCAGGGAAATTGATCAGGGAAGGGCAGTGAATGTGGCCTATTTGGACATCAGTATGGTCTTCAATACTGTGCTGCGTATAAGATTGATTAGGAAGTTGGCCAACCTAACAATGGGCTCCATAGTTGTAAGTAAAAAATAAGATATGACAGGGTGTACATTAGACAGTTCTAACACACAGCCAGGGGCATAGTAAGGCAAGAGGCCACAGGTTGAGTGCCTTCATCCCCTGGCCATGCATTAGGACTGTCTAATGCAATCCCTGAAGTATCTTATTGCACTTATAAAATGGGACTGTTTATTTAACAGGGGAACAGAGATGCGAATTTATAGGTTTGAAAAGTAAAAGATATTTTTTTTTTCTTTTTTTATGTCAAATAGGTCCTCTGCTTGGATTAGAATTCACACTGACCTAATGCTTTTTGACCAGTTATGGCCACCGTAGCTGAGCAGGTATGTGGTTGCTATGGCTTCCCTGCCCCCTCACACATGCAGTCATAAAAATAACATTCACAGTTAACAAATGATGCTGGTGCGTGTTGTCTTAGTGCAGTCCTCTTCTTTCTCATACCTGCACATGTTAAAAAATAACCTTGACAGCTGTATGTCATGAAAGAGTGAGTGGGTGGGTGGCCGGCCGGGCAGGAGGAAAGCCATGGTGCTACAGCAGATGCAAACATTTACACTTACTGTACATTATGCTGACAAGTATTGTCTTAGTGCAGTACTTTTCATTCTTGTACCTGCACATGTTAAAAAAATGACCTCGATAGCTGCGTGCCAAGAGCGGCTGAGTGGGCAGGTGGCCTGCCTGGTGGGAGGAAAGCAGTGATGCTACCGAAGATGCGATCAGTTCCTATATGTGGTAAGTGAGTGAAGAAAAAAAACCTACAAGCTTCTCGGTTTTCTAATAATGTGTGCTGGTATGATTCAATTTAGAAGGCAGTTCTCTGTAAACGGAGCTTGCGAGGACTGCTGGGGGGGGGTGCTGATGAAAGAAAGCAAGTGAGTGAGCAGCTATATGGGCCTAGCCAGTGGGGGGGTCAATCACAAAGACACAAAGATAATATTAAAATGGATACAAATGTTCAGATTTGCTTTCCTTTTTGCTGATCTGACTTTTGGTAGACAGGTTGACAGGCAGCTGTTGTGTAATACTACCTAGTGCAGTGCAGTCTTGCTAAGTGGGAAAATAGCGGCTGTCGGTTTTTTAACAGTCTAGTGGCTCACAGATTTCGTTCCTGTCCTGCGTCCACCTGGCCAGCACTTATTTTTACCCAAGCATTAGACATTTCAAATGCACTGCTAACAATCGATCAGGATGCAGGATTTTTTCTCACCATTTTGTAAGCTGGGTTAGAAAGCGGTGAACGGATAGGAGACAGAGGGTGGTGGTTAATGCCACTCATTCTAAGGAATGGAGTGTGACCCATGGAGTATCACAGGGCTTGGTACTACCACCAATCCTCTTCAATATCTACATAGGTGACATTGCAGAACAGCTGGAAGTGAAAATATGCCTTTTTGCAGATGGCAACAAAATCTGCAACATAATGGACTCTCAGGAAGGGGTGGGAAAACATGCAGGGATCTTGGGAAACTGAAGGTATGACCAAAAATACAGCAGTTGGGGTTCAGTGACAAAAAAGTGAAACATATTTCATCTAGGGCATAGAAACCCCAGTGCTAAGTGTAAGATTGAGGGGGGTACTAACAGTCACTAGACAGGAAAGGGACCTAAGGGTTATCATATGCGAGGACCACAAGATGGCATGGCAGTGTGACAAGGCAGTGGGTAGGGCTAGTGGGATGCTGAGGTGCATGGGGAGGGGTATCTCCAGCAGGATGAGGGGGGTGGTGATGCCATTATATCACTCGCTGGTGCAACCACACCTAAAGTACTGTGTTCAGGTTTGGAGACAGCACCTCAGAAAGGACATAGACAAGGTAGAGACAGTCCAGAGGAGGGCAACTGAAATGGTGCATGACTTCTGCCAAAAGCTCTATGAGGAGAGATTGAGGGCTCTCAACAGGTACACCTTGGAAGAGAGGAGACAGGGAGTTAACAAGCTAGAAACCTACAAGTACCGCAAAGGGAGAAACAGGGTATGGGTTGGGAGTCTTTCAAATAAGAACAAGCACAAGGACCAGGAAGCATGCAATGAAGCGGGGGGGGGGGAGGAATTCAAGAGTGATGTGAGGAAATACTTATTCACTGAAAGGGTAGTGGATGCCAGGAACAGACTGCTAGCACCAGTGGTGGAGGCTAGAAAAGTGTGGGTTGGGGGACTTCAAGCACGCATGGGATAGACACAGGGTATATTAGAAAGGAGGCAAGGAGATGGAAGAGTTGACATAAACCAGATAGTTTGTGAAGACAGAGAAGATAGATTACATCTGGGCAGACTTGGTGGGCCAAGTGGTCCTCTTTTGCTGACAAATTCTGTGTTTCTATCAAAGCGACAGTCACCCAAAATCATCTTTATACATGAATCTGTTGAACCTTTCTGGGACATCCATTGCACCTCTAAGATAGAAAGAAAAGTATCTGACTGCCTCCTTTGAAAATGAATCCACAAAAATTGATAGATTTTCACTCATAGAACCATTGCCCAACATGATAGGACTTTGCAGAGGGTTCAAGGTGTTCTTGTTGGCAAGACATCCTATAGAAGGTAGGGGGGATGGATGCATCCATTTTGAGGTATTTAGCCCTGCCATCACTGATCTATTCAATCCCCCGTGCCTGGTTAATAAACTCAAAGAGTTGTATTTTATACATTTTCATTGGGCTATTAGGCAAAGGGAGGTCACTGGTTCAGTCTGATAGTTTTTTTAACACTTCAGAATGGTAATTTTCTTGATCTATGACAAACACATTTCCTCCCTTCTCTGCTCTCTTAATCTCCACCTTCTTCATTAACTGGAGCTTCTGCAGTACCAGTCCTTTTCTATCCTTTGTTACATTTTTAAATCTTGGACCATATTCAAAAGATTTTCCTAAGTCATTAATAACCTGTTTTTGGTATGTTATTGTTGCTGGATGCCAGGTTGATCATGTGAAAAATTTTGAAAGGTGCTCTGAATTTTGTTCTTTCAGAAACCCTCTGTACTGATTCTCTGAGTTTATGTTCACCTGGAGGACAGCTGCCCTTTGTACTTCCTGTCATTGCTATTTCTTAAAGATGTGATATAGTCAATTGTAACATGGATCTGCAGCACAGTGAGCCCACATTCAGTGAAAGACATCAACTGACCATGGATTAATTCTTAAGTAATCCATGGCTCTGAGAATTAATCCATGGTTGCTCTGCAGAGTGAGTGCTGTCTGCTTCCCAGTATAGTCTTGGAGCTCCGCAGTAAACAGGACTGAACACAAGAAGGTATCTTTGCTATTACAGGCGTGGATCTGAAAGGAGGCTCATACAGTAGGGGAGTAAGCAGAGGTTTGGGGACTCAGACCTAGAAGTTGCTCTGAGAACACGAGTCGCTGTGGGGAACGCAGCTGGTGACAATCAGTGCTGTGTGGACAGAGCCTTTACAGGAAGCAGCAGGTCAGAGGGAGCAACAGTATAGCTGTGGTCCACAGCATCTACAGATGTGGCAGCAGTATTGTGAGTGGGGTGGGGAAAAGACACATCACTGGGAGGGAGGGAGGGAGGGAGGGAGGAGGGAGGACATAGCCATCAGAGACAATGAGCTGCAGGTTGCAGACAGGGTGAGCCATGTTACAACTGGTATTTTTCCTCACAGTAGCCCTAATCAGAGTTATGCTCCAGTCAACCAGACACATGGCTTGGAGCACAAGCTGATTAAAGCAACTGAAACAAAACATTTTTCATAAGCACTTTCCCTAAATGGCAAACAGTGCAAAAACAAAAACCCACACACAAAGCCTTGTATCACACACAAAAATGGTGTAAAAGTACCATAATAACAACATTTTTTTATGAAATATGCTGATTTTGTAGTATATGTATTAGAAAACCACTATGAAGAACTCGCATGTAACTTCACTTCTCGTTAGTGTGGTAACATCATAGGGATGTAAGTTAATCAAAGAAGCACGGGATAGCAAAGGAGGAGGGAGAGAAAATTAGCAGTCAAAGGAAAAGGAGAGAGGAAGGGGGAACAAAAGGAAAATGGGGGTGACAAGCAGAAAGCTAACAAAATATGAAAGGCCATGTCTGTTTATGCTAGAAGTCTGGAAAATATGATCCCAGACCTAGAGGCCATCATGGCAGAGTGCAAGTTGCATATTGTGGCTGTTACCGAGTCATGGTGCAGTGACAACCATGACTGGGACATGGCCATACCAGGATACTCACTGTTCAGAAAAGACAAGGTGGGGGGGCATGGCTTGGCCTCAGACAACATGGCTGCTTAGACATTTAGCACTGCAACCCTCAAGGTTAAATACCCTTATTGTACATACAGCATCTCTAAAAAAAATACTGCATCAGCTGGTAGCTTTAGCCAACAGCTATATTTTGGTGTTTTTTTATTTTTCACCAAAGACAAAACTCAAGGCTCTATGAACAATCAAGATCCCGGACTGATTCTACTTCAGCCATCACCATGATCTTGGACTGTAAGCACAAATAGGACCCGTTGGCAATAGAAAATGTATTTTCCAAACTATTACAACAAATGTCAGAGGTGATTATTGCCTCTAACCAAACTATGCAGGCCATCCAAAAAGTAGAAACCAGACTGTTCCAAACCAAACAAAAGGTGGCCTAGCATGATGCAGCTATTCAGGACCTTATGACCATAGTCAGAGTGCAAGGCAGTACTATAAAGCATTTATAAGATAAAGTCAATGACTTAGAAAACTGTAGTCACTGCAACAATCTACTGTTCTTGGGCTTTCCAGAGGGTGTTGAGCTCTGGAACACCATTTCCGTCTTGCAACACACTCTCCCCGTGGTACTCAAAATGGAAGGTATGCCATAACTGGATATTGAGAGAGTGCACCACTCCCTGGCACCCTTATCCAATCCCAGGGACAAACCATGGCCTAACTAGTGCAGTTCTTAATCTTCAACATTAAGGAAGCTACTATGATAAGAGCTAGAGAGCTGGGACAATTGATGTGGCAAGAGCATCAGATTTATATATACGAGGACTTTTCTCATGAGCTCTCCAACAACTGGTGGGCATATACAGAGGCATACAAAATGTCAAAACAAAAACAAGGTGCTGCGTCAGCATGTGGTCTGAAAGCAAAACAAAATGGTAATATTAAATGTATGCTGAAAATAGAAAATAAAGTTAAAAATCTATGTTTTGACCTTAGGTCTTCTTCAGGAAATATCCAAAAGAGAAAAAAGCAAAGTTAGTGTAGAGGGCAGGTAAAATAGGGGATATATATGTGGGGAAAGAAAAAAAGGGGGAGGATCTGGAAGAAGAAGTGATAAGTGGCAAGATAAACGGAGAATCTGGAAAACAAAAAGGTGATGATGGCAATGACAAAGCATAATAGCAGTAAATGAGCTAGAGAAGTCTCCAGGTGGGGATTAATTAACAGAGCATAGTAAGAAGTTTGAAAAGAGACAAATGGGGGGGAGGAGACAGAGATGGAGATATCTGGTAAAACTGATAATAGATTGTGTACCAATACAAACAGACTTGAGGGAAAACAAGGGGTGGCTGAAAGATGTTAGTAGAAAATAAGTCTGTCATTTAAACAGGAGGGATGCTGGGAGCCAATGTAGATGATCAGCTTGGTTTCCATGTTTTTTCTATGGTCAGAATCCCAGAAGCCCTGCTGAAGGACACAAACAGAAAGATCATTGACACTGTGGTCCCTGGACATAAAGTGGGATGCAATGCATTTATCAGGGAGGAACTGTTAGGAGTAGGTAGACTGCTTTTTACCAGGAGATTCTGCTGGTTGGGTGTTCGGCAGTAGGAGGCTATTGATGGTTCTGTACAGGAAGCACCAATGTTGGGATCAGTTTGCAAAATCAGAATGTTACTGGTGATAATCCTGTGAAGAGAAAGTGTACTCTGATGGAAGGGATGCACTAGTGGAATTCATCATTGTTCTTTCGCGACAGTATCTTTTATATATTTCCTGAAGAAGATCTTATGTCGAAACGTTGATTTTTACTCTGTTTTCTATTTTCAGCATGCATTTACTATTACCATTTTGTTTTGCTTTCAGACCACATGCTGATGCAGCACCTTGTTTTTGTTTTTACATTTTGTGTGCTACATTTGCTGCAACCCACTATGCCTACTCTGATAGATAGTCCCATGAAACTCTATCAAAGGCCTTCTCTGCATCCAGGGACACCAGAGTCACAGGGCTAGAGGAGTTCCTGGATGTAGAAATAAGGTAAGAGAGCTTCTGGAGGTGGTCAGCTTGAAGTCTACCTTTAACAAAGCCTACTTGCGCTCTACTAATAAGTGATTCCCACGTGCAATCCAACCTACAGGCCAATATCTTAGCCAGAATTTTAAGGTCAACATTAATAAGAGACATGGGCCTGTAGTTGGGAATCAATAAGGGGTCTTGGTCAGGCTTAGGGAGAACTACAATAGTAGCTTGAGTTAGAGAGGGATCAGACATATCTTTTCAAAAAGATAGTTAAAGGGGTCTGGGACAATGGGTGCCAGCTGAGTTTTAAAAGCTTTATAGAAGTTAGCTGAGTACCCATCCAGACCAGGGCATTTGTCTGGGGCTAAGGAGTCAATTCCATAAATAATCTCCTCCAAGGTCGAGGGAGCCTGCAACATATCAATTCGTAATTTTGTTAATGGAGGGAGAATTATGCCCTGAAGAAAGTTGTTAAGGAGTTCGACTTCAAATGGGAGGGATGGTGTCGTGTACAACTGCATGTAAATGTCTCTAAAGGCATTTACAATGTACCCTGGGGATGTGAGGACTTGGCCAGATTCAATATGAATAGAGGATACTATTCTGTCCATGGCTTGTGCATGTAAATGCATACATAACCCCCTTGTTCCCAGGGGTTACTAGAATCCCAGTTAGAATCAGTGGTAGGCAGGGAAGGCAGCTAGTGAAATGCCAGTTAAATGGATTTCACTCTGTCTCACTCTGTTCTCAGTCATCTCTGCTGAGCTCTGGAGGGATGATGTCATTTAGAAGTGTCACAGCAGCATATGCCATATTTGCTAGCAGCTGCTAGAGCTAGCTTTAGAATGTTGAGGGAGTAGTCTGCAGGAGTCCCGTGGAGGAGGCTGCCGAGTGTAGCTGCAGCTCCTCAGTTAGCTCTGGTATAGAGTTACCAGTTTCTTTTGAAAGTTTTAGTTCTCACCTTAGTGGATAACTGCTCCAGTCTGTGGAAGTGGCAGAGACCTGTGCCAGTGGGTTTCCCTGTGCTCCATCCCAGGTGGGATGAGGTTGAACTCCAGGATGATGGGGCAATCCCCTGATCCATCTGGACTTTTGAAGCTGCCTTGGTACAACTTCTCTGTGAGCACTTTGTTGTTTTCTTTGCAAACCCAGGAGTTCCTGCGTTCCTGTTAATGGTGGATTCTCTGACAAAGGGACCCTGTCACCTGAAACTTTCTGTTTAAGTTATCTGCCTACATTTGGAGTCCAGTATGTGACTGTCCATGTACAGAACTTTTCATTTCTGAAACCCCTGAGGTGTGTGTAGTATGTTAAGTGTGCTATACATTTGAGACAACATCTACAGTTTCTGCAGTTGTGTGGTGTTATTAACCATATGAATGGCCAAGTATAAGCTTGGAAACAAAAGGTGGGAGACCCGCCATCTGAAGTAACCAGTTTATCTCTACTGGTTCTGAAGGGCACTCATTTCTTTTCATTCAGTGCATGTAACCAATGCCTGAGGAAAGTGTTTACCCCTGTAAGTGGGTTTGTTTCTTCCAGTTTACCCCAGTATAGTGGGTTCTGAAGGTCCTGACCCAGTATGTGCTCATTGTGGTCATGTGTGCCACATTCATTCATGTGTAATATGGGAACAACACCAGTACCTGGCCGTATGTATTAATTTCCAGAGGGAACCAGTGTGTTCAAAAGTGTGTGTGTTTTCTTCAAACAATGCTAAATGGGAATTCAGGAATGTCTGTACCTCAGTATTCTGCATTACATATATGTGTAGCCCTATGGGGGGTCCATCTTTACTTTGTGATTATTTCTACTCTGTTACATGAGTAAAATCCACACTCTAGAATCCCAACCTGGTTTGGACAGTCGTGTTATTGCTTCCTGTTGTCTGGAGTTACTTGGGTACCCCTGTCCAGAATTGCAAACCTAGCATAGCCCTGAGCAAATGTTTTCTCCCAGGGACCTGGGTTCTTGGTCATGGTAATTGGTCCCTACCACGTGTGTGCCAAGCAGTTGCCACACTTGGTTGTCTGTTTTGTATAACAGTCTTTTCCATCTGGCATATCCCACCTTGTATATGGTGGCGTGTGCTTTGTGTTCTTTTTACAATGCAAACCCCCACCCCAATGTTTGGTGAGAGGTGTGCCTTCTATTTAAATAAGGGGCTGGTGGGGGGTTACACATAGCTAGTAATTTTCTGGCTTTTTCGACTTGGTCAAAATATTTAACTTTGGAACATAACTGTAAGTACTCCAACCTCTCTTCCAATAAAGAGTTATACTGAAATCTGAGTGTTTCAAGTTGTTCCTAGTCTTGGGGGAGGAAGCTGGGGAGACCTTAGCTTCTAGGGAGCAAATATCCTCTAATAAGGTGAAGAAAGCAGCTGAGGTCTGCTTTTTCCATGTAATAGCAATACCGATTATTTCCTCTCTTAGGGCACACTTCAAGGCACCCCATAAAATATTAGTCTTAGCCATAGAAGGGGCATTGCTTCCCAGGAAATCAACAATAAAGGATTGTAGGGATTTTACTATTTCCTCCTGTGTAAGAAATTGATTATTGAGCCTCCAACTTTTATCCTTATTTAAAGGGGGAGTAAAATTGACGTGTATATGGGCCGGATGGTGATCTGACACTACTTTAGCCAAATATTAACAGGTTGTAACCCCAGGGAGATAGTGTATGCCAAGTAAAAAATAATCCAACCTTGAAAAAGAGTTATGTGGAAGAGAGTGAAATCAGTACTCCCTACTGGTTGGATTTAGGATTCTCCAAGGATCTGCAAGACCCAGGGAGCCCAGTAGCTCTTGAAGGGCCAGCTGCCCAAATGAGAAGGCCAGCCAGACCTTACCAGACCTATACAGGTCATTGTATAGTACTGTGTTCCAATCTCCCTCAAGGAGAATTGGCAGGACAGCCAGGAAGATAAAAAGGACATTAGGTTAGTGAAAAATGATGGATCATCAATATTAGGACCATATATAGAGCCCAGTATCATTTCCAGCCGACCAAGTAAAACCCGAATAGGAATGTAACGACCGTGAGGGTCCATGACCTCTTGGAGGAGATGGAAGGGAACCCTCCAGGATATTAGAATGGCAACCCCCTTTTTATGTGAATCAGAATCAGCCCCAAAAAACTGACCCACCCAAGATCTCCTAAGATGGAGAACCTGAGATGGGGTAAATGGGTGTCTTGTAAGAAAGCCACATCAGTCTGAAGTTTGTGCAGGTGAAGCAGAAATGTGGCTCTTTTAGTAGGGGATTGAGCACCTTTTACATTCCAGGTACAAAAATTATACTCTGCCATGATCGAAGTCTCAATCTAGGGTAATAGCAGGACTATGCATGAGTATGGATACATAAAAAAAGAACCAGATATCTGGAAAAACCTTACCTCCAATACAAGTCCCAGACCCCTCTCTTCCCAGCCCACTCCCAAAATTAACAGTAGTATCAAATGAAACATCCCAATATCCCACCCCCACCCTCCAATAAAAATTCCCACAAAACCCATAAGCCCCAAACCTCATACCAGTCAGTAAGCCAAAAAATAGACCTGGTAGTAATACATGGACTGCTGAGTCATAGATTAAGTTCACAAAAACAGGACCTAACTGTGCAAACAGTTAAAAATATCCCAAGCAGTACAGCAGTCCCCCCACCCCAAATTATGGTTCATGATGCATGCTGAATCAGAAAGCAAAATTCCTCCACCCTACACCTCCCCACCTGCCTGACCCATAGATCTAATAGTTATTAACAAGCAATAATCACAAAAAAGTACTAATCTCTGAGGATATGTAATCAATCAATACTGAAATTTAAACAAAATTAGTGAACAGGTCCAATACCTAAACTTGTGCCCCCAAAGATAACTAAACAACTGGGAATAATAATAACAACAAGTGAGAACCATATAACATGAAACTGATATCAAACACTGAGGACTAAAGTCCAAGAACCAGTACCGAGAAGAAATATTTCTGGTGTAACTTCTCATTGAAGTTATAGTTAGAGTAGGTGGGAGTAGAACCAGAACATTTTAGAAACCAGAGACAGTGTGCCCTTTGAAGTACCCTGTGGAGAGCTGGAATATACTACAGTATTGCTCTTGGATAACACCATAGGGTGTTAATCTATTAAGATGAAGGTAGAAGTTGGCAGGAGGCATTGAAGAAATGACCCCAGGGCAACTAGTCGATCTGAGACATATCAAAGCCACGGGGTAAATGAGTCATGAAACCTTGAAAAATACCAGTCCAGGCCGTAGTCAGGTCAAAAGCCAGTGCAAGGCGCTAGCATAAAAGAGGAAGAATGAACCAAGTTAACCAGGAAAAACTGTCCATTACAGCTGCCACTGACATCTTGTAAGCTAGGCAGAACAAAGATCACCAAAGTTCCTCCAACAATAGCCTGTATTGCCAAAGATTTCAGCAGTGATATACCCAGAAGACAGCTGCATCAACCTTGTTTAAATAGATCTGGAAGCAGACGCTAGAGGTCCTGGACAGCTTGTTCATTAGGGTCATAGGAATGCCATTGATCATTAATTCTGATTTGTAGCCTGGCAGGATATAGCATCCGAAATCGTATGACAGCAGGAATGAGTTTGACAACAGTTGAATGAAACAGGGCTCTTTTTTGGCGCACTGAGGAAGGTAAATCCTGTGTAACTCTCAAATTTGCTCCTTTCCAGGATAGGGATTGTATGTCCCTTAATTTATTTAAGACATGTTGCTTATCTAGGAAGTTTAGTAGCTTTAATATAAATGGCTGTGGTGTAGTTCCGGGGAAGGGGGGGGCCTTAGGACGTAAAGCCCTATGACCTCGCCATTAGGTGAAGGGCCTGCCAGCTTCTCCAGAAGGCACTGGGTGACAATATCTGGAGTGGGTCCCTCTGCTTCTTCAGGGAGCCCAAGAATAACTAAATTATTGTGGTGACTATGCCCTTCTAGATCCTCGACCTTGAGTTCAGTTTTGTGTAACTGTTGGAGGAGGTTAGCAAGCTCGGGTTCCGTTTTAATGCACCATCCTTCCAAGGACATTGTTTGGGCTTCCTTGTCACCGACTCTCTGGGAAATAGCTGCCAGATCCCCCTGAAGAGAAGTCAGCCCCGAGATAAGCAACCCTAAGGCATCCTTTATGGGCTGCAACTCCAGCAAAAAACGGTCTTCCATCAGAGGAGCCACAACCACCTTAGTAGTAGAAGGCTGGCTGGTTTTGGCAGATTGATTTTTGGGCTTTTTTGAGGCCTTGTCAGGAGTTATGGAGGGGGTGTGGTGCTGACGTTCTTGCCGCATTTCTGGCTCCATTGCCCAGAGATATCACTAGACTGGCACAGTAGAAGGACTCTGTAGATGGTCAAGATGTCAGATGTAGTAGGCAAAGGCAGGAGATTTATTATGATGCAGAAAAATGTAAAAATATCTAGTTGACGAGCAGGAGAGATGCAGGAGAGCTGCTTCCTTCAACCAAGCATCATGTGACTCACATTTAGCTATCATATCACTTATTTGACTATTCATGCCTGGCCAGAATAAAATGTCCCTTGCCCTTCACTTGCATTTCTCTATTCCCAGATGGCTGCTATGCAGTTTTGTTAGCATTTATTTTCTTAATGATGTGGGTAAAATCAGTCTTTTTCATTTTAATAACAGTCCATTTTCAAATGAAATCTCTTGAAAGAGCCAGTGTTGTCTAATTTCAAGGTCTACTTTTCAATACAGCATCTCTCAGTTTCACAAAGGCAGAGTCTTTGTTTGTTTCCTGCTGAAATACTTGTCATTTTATATCACTAACTGGCATATAGTCAGCAGTATGAACATCATATTCCTCTGTATTGCTTTCTGGAGTGGATGAGTCACTAACAGCACTGCTCAATGTATCTGCTATGTGTAGCTCTTTTCCTGCTTTGTATTGTACTCTCATGTCATATTTTTTGCAATTTTAGCATCATATGTTGCATTCTTGGTGGCACAAATGCCAGCAGCTTTCTGAAGAGGCTTTCTAGTGATTTATTATCTGATTCTACATGTACTTTAGGTCTCCCATAGATAATACTGATGGAATTTTGAGCACCCAAAGACAATAGCCAGCATTTCCTTCTCTATCTGAGAATAATTATTTTTGGCTTTGTTAAGCGACCTCAAAGCAAAAGCAACTAGCTTCCCCTCTTATATTAAACATGTGCTTAGCCCCTATGAGGAGTCGCTCACAGAAAGCACCACTGGTTTGTTTAAATCATAATAAGCCAAAACAGGTGGATTGGTAATAACAGTTTTTAATTCTTGAAACACCTTTTAGTGGCGATCTTCCCAATGCCAAGCTATATCTTTCTCCAACAGTTCTCGCAGCAGTTTATTTATGGTCGACAGATTCAGGATAAACTTTCTTAGGTAGTTAACTAGTCCCATAAATCTTTAAATTAGTTTTGCATTGGGGCAGTGGGCATTTACACAATTGCTTTAATATTTTCTGGACCTGCCAAGACTCCTTCTTTGCTCTGTTTATGGCCTATATATTGGACCTCACTCAGTCTAATTTTGGATTTTTTCAGGTTTAAAGATAAATGTTTGTCTCGAGCTCCCTGTAAAACCTTTCTGAGTCTCTCATTGTGCTTGTGTATGTTGGAGCCCCAAACTAAAATGTCATACATAATGACTTCAGTGCCTTCAAGCCCCTCAAAGATCTAAGAGATCTTTCCTTGGAAAACCTCTGTCACAAATGGAAGACATTTGAATTTATAGTACCCAAATGGAGTATTAAAAGTCACCAATTCTGACCAAATGGAATATTAAAAGTCATCAATTCTGAGCTTGACTCATCCAACTTAATTTGCCAAAAGGCATGTACTGCATCTAGCACCAAGAAAACTTTAGCTCCAGCCAACTTAGCAGCAACCTCCTCAACTGTTTCCATTGGTTAATGTTCTCTTTTAATAGCTTTGTTTAAGTCTCTGGGGTCTATGACAGTTCTTACTTTATTTGGCTTTTCTATAACAACCATTGAATTAACCTAGTTCATGGGCTTCTCAACTTTCTCAATAATTCCCATCATTTCCATTTTCTCTAGTTCAGCTTTCACTTTCTCTCTCATGGCTAAATGTATACTCCAAGGGGTTAGATCACAAGGCTCACTGATTTATTTAAATGTGATGTTCTCCCACCAGGCAGCCTAGTTCTTCAAAGACATCTGTAAATTCAGACAATATTTCTTTCGTGGTGCTTTCTGACCTCTCACTTTTGGTATTTACTGAGAACGATTTATTTATTAGTTTCATCTCTAGGCAGATAGACAAACTCAAACAGGGGTCACATTTGCATTAGCTACTTGAAATTGAACGAGATAATACTGAGTCTTAAAACAGGCTAGTAAAACAGCTTTGCCTCTCACATTTAGTTTACGTCCTGAATAGGAAACTAATCTTGCTTTCAGTCTTTGCACAAGCTCTCTAGACAATGTTCTGTACATCTGCAAAGGCATAACATTGCATTGCACTCCTGTATCCTACTTAAAAGTCACAATTTTGCCATTTACACTCAAACTCACTTGCTAGTCAGTCTTATAAGTAGTTAATGTCTCAACACTGAAAGCACTTCACTCTCATTACTAGATTCCCCTTCACTATGTGGACTTCATTGCCTTTAGCTGTATGACACATTTTAGCAAAATGATTTTTTCTATTACACTGCCTGCAAATCTGTCCACACGCAGGGCATTTGTTTGGCTCATGCTTGCGCCCACACTTCCTACATTTAGGCCTGCTCACTCGAACTGGAAGGCTCCTTGTATTTCTATTTGGCCCATTTCTGGCTGTCTCCTCTTTTAAATATGCTGAATGCACATATTCCTCTTCTTGTGTCATCTCACTTAAACTTTTAAACTGAGCTTCTTTAATTTCAGCTGCTCTGCAAATGTCTATCGTTCTAGCTAGCGTTAGATCCACGTCCCTTAGTAGTCTTCATCTCACATTCTCATTTTGGATCCCACAAACAATTCTGTCTCTAATTCGGGAGTCACTCAATTCTCTGAATTCACATGATTTAGCTTTTAGCCTTAAATCAGTCACATATGCATTGATTGACTCACCAGGGTTCTGATTTCTGATGTTAAACGCATGTCTCTCATATGTCACATTTGTTCTTGTGTTACAAAACCTCTCAAACTGGTCCATTATCTGGAAACATTTCTCTCTGTCTTCCTCCCTTCTCCCTTCAAACTTGTTATAAACTTCAAGCACTGCAGGCCCAGCCATATGTAGAAAAGTCAGCACCTGTATTGCCTGTATTCTCTGCAATTTTTCAGTGATTCCTGTAGCAACAAGGAAGATTTCAAATTGCTGCTTGAATCTACACCAGTTTTCAGCCAAGTTCCCCTGCAGGCTGAGGATGGTGGGAGGCGGAAGGTTTTCCATTCTTATATCATGTAATGATACTCACAGACACAGTAGGTGGATTTAGAATACACTTTACTTGAATAACAGTGTAACAACGTAGTGCTAATTGCAAGGGCACCTACTCACCTAAAACATATATATATATATATATATATATATATATATATATATATATATAGGATCTGGCACGCAGTGCTATAGCACAGATCCTCCATTATATCATGCATTGGAGTCATACATTCAAATCCCATCATTACAATAGATGCTGTCTTGCTGACAGAAGGGGGGGGGGTAACTAAAGCAATACAGCATAGCAAAAAATGTATAACTGAGGGCACCAGGATAACTGCATCCTCTGCAGCCCACAGAACAGAGAATTATGGCTGTACCCCTGGCTGATTGCTCTTACGTGTTTAGCAGTTCTATGTGATAATGGCAAACGCCTAAGGGTGATCACTGCTATTGCACAGTCAGAGTGCAGAAAACATTTTCAGCACTCTGACAACCCCAGTGCACAGGACAACTGTGCTGGGACATGTATTTTAATGCTTTCTGTGGGGGGGCTGTGCCCCCCTTCACGGGGGACTTCACCCCCCGCAACTCCCTACTAAAGGATTCTCAACTCCGGGGGGGTGCATGTCAGGGGGGGTGAAAGCATTAAAAAAATTAAGGTTCAGGCAAGGAGCAATAAAATTGCACAAGCACCCGAACCCAAACCCAGTACCTCACCCACCCCAACCACTAGCCAACCCACAACACCACGACACAGCTCAGCAATCCACCACCACCTACAGCTCCTCCGCCCACTCCCAGCCCATGCTCTCCATGCTCGCTCTCTGTCCGCACATGCATACACATAGTAACATCCTGTCACCTACTTCGCCCACCCCCTCATCCGGTCCCCCTACCCTCCCATCACCATGAGGGATTGCGCCGGGAAGGAGTCACCATTATGGATGGCACCCTTCCCCATATTTAGCTTATATGTGTTTTCTACAGCTGTAATGTTACTGCTCGTATGCTCACTGTTACAGTTATAAGGGCATATGGCATAATATGCCACTGTTTCTTTTTTTTTTAACTTGCTGTTTTTCTGCCTTCCTGCCTCTTACGCTCCACTTCTTCGGGAGCATCTGGCATCTGCCTCGGTTCCTTCCATGCCTGGAGCCCCACGGTGGTCCCCCCATGAGGCCTTGGATCTACCCCCCAGGTGGGGCGAGGTGGGGGCTAAACACCCAGACTAACATTATACGTCGGGTGCCGTGTGGGACAGGCAGTGCTGGCACTCCTTCTACCCAGAGCGACGGAGGTGTTTTTCCCCTGTTTTTCCCGGGCATGCCATGCACTCTGATGTCAAGGCAGAGCTCTGCTGACATCTGGTACGCCCACCCCTCCTGGATTGGTCAGGCCCTTGCTGCACCCCAGGCCTCCGCCTGGGGTCAGTCAAGCTCCGAACCTTGTCCCCCCTCCATCCCTGGAGAAGGCGAGCAGTCCCATGGGTGCTCAGCCTTCTCCCCCAGGCCAACCCTCCCAGCTCCCGGGCTCATTCCCGAGCAGGTCGCCAGCGTCGTGAGCAGTAGCGCTACCACTCGCGCTGAAGGGCCGGGTAATATGCCACTGTTTCAACTTTTTTTTTTTATTTAAAGTTAAACTACCAATTCCTCCTCCCCCAAGGAATGCCCTCATACAGCTAGCTTGGTCCATTATTCAGGGCTAACTCATGCTAACTTTGGCCCCTTGCTGATTACAAGCATAAAGGCCCCAAACCTTTCTGAGAGTGATGGGAAGGGGAACAATGAGGTACGTGTCTGGTGTTTATGGGTCTACACCCCCAAATAGTGGAGGTTCTAACAAGTATACCAGTGGTGTACCCTCTAAATAATCCTAAAGTCACTGACTCTATATGGTATGGCATTCTACAGCATGTTCCTGAGGGATGTTTAAATTTTCCTAAGCTGTTGAAACACGAGTACACCTACGGCGAGAGCATACCTATTACAACTGCTGTCAACCTTGAGGGTCAGTGGATATGTCTGGCAACAGCTGTTTCAGTTTTCAGTTTGGTATGCCATTTTTAGATGACATCCACCCTACAGGCTGGTTTGCACTTGCCACGCCTTCCAGAGCGAAAAGGTAGGTCTATTTGCTGCTGACTCTGAGCCTTTCTCGCTCTTATGCATTGTGTTCCTTTGTATGTAAATAGTTCTATACTTCAGTGTGTTAGTTTTAGATTAGATAAATATAGGTCTATGTATATAAGGTTACTTCACTATATTCTACATTTCCATATTTGGTAGGCTCCCAGAGCCTCAGAGATTGGGCTCCCAGAGCCTCAGGGACTGGGTGCCCTAAAAATTAAATTTGCCTTGTCTACGAAGAATTGTCAGGTATGAAAATTTCCCACCCCAAGCAAAAAACACCTCCTTTCCCTATGCCCCATTACTGCCAAAGCCGGGGAATACATTAGTCTTAGTTTCCTGTAGGCTGGTCCATAGTTATCACTTAATTACATTCCTTATCCTAGAACATAGTTGGGATTACTTGTCATACATGGAATGTATGGGGTCTTAACACCCCAGTGAAAAGGAAGCAAGTATTATCTCATCTAAAAAAGCTCAGATGACAATTATCCTTCTCACAGGAAACTAAACTGACCCCAGCTGATCATTCTAAACTTACCAGGGACTGGGTAAAGCAACAGTTCCTGTCCTCCTCCCCCACCCGTAAATGGGGGTTAGTGATCCTCGTGCACAAATCCCTTAGATGGACTCTCACCCACACTGTTACCAACCCTCGGAGTAGATGGATTTTTGTAGTAATGAATATTCCAGCAGGGTCCATTTTCCCGGGGAATATTTATGCACCCAACGAGTATGATCCTGCTTTTTTCCCTACCGTATAGCAAATAAGATTAGGCAGCTACTGTAGTCACTGGGGCCACCCCTATACTTCTTGGAGATGATTTTAATCTTCCACTAGTGCCCCTGCTAGATAGAAGTTCTACAGGGACAGAATCCCATTCCCGGGGAGTACAGGCAACCTATCAACTGATGCAAGACCATGGTCTGGTGGACATATGGAGGATCTTCCATCCTTGTGACCTGGACTATTCATATTATTCACAGGTCCATGGCTCCCACATTTGCCTAGATTTCTGGTTGATCTCCCTAATAACTGAGTCTGCCCTAGACTCCACGATCCTTCCTATGGACATCTCCGACCATGCCCTTGTACAGTTTCATGTTATATGGGTCTCTTCCCTGCCCACTTCCCCGTCCAGAAGACTCAACCCTCTCCTGCTTCTGACCCAGACATCATCCCATGGGCCCAACAGGAGGCTACTTTATTTTTTAAAGACAATCATATAGAGGACATCTCAGCTGGGACCACATAGGAGGCCTTTAGGGCAACCATGAGAGGGAAGATTATTTGTTATTCAGCTGCCAGATGAAAAAAATGTGAACATCTCCACCAGTTGGAGATGGAACTATCGAGAGTAGAGGCCCAATTTAAAGAACTTCCCCTTCCCAATCCAGACTCTCCTTTGGACTGTACTATTATAGGGCTCCCAATGGAGATTAATGCCTTACTTTCAAGGAGGACGGAAATCTCCATTCTTTGCTTTAAACATAAGTACTGGGAAAGAGGAGAAAAAGGAGGGAAGCTCCTGGCCTATCAACTTTAGAAACAACAATCTGAAAGATTCATAGCAGGTCTTAAGGATCCCACAGGATAGTTCTGTAATAGATCCCAGGATGTTATCAATATTATGAAACAATGTATGCTGTTCCATACTCCACCTCTAGATGTCCAGATCCAATGGCTATACAGCATAGATGCTGGAAACGGGGGACAAGAGGGGCGGAAGCCACCCCACTTTTTTGGGCCAGTACAAAATTGTCCCTTTCATTAATTCAAGTGGCTGCAGCCTTCAGTATTAATTCACTCATTGTGTGACAGCTCGCAGTGCTTTGAATCTGCTGCCACCATGCCCTGTCACAAACAAAAGAAACAGAGCCACTAAAGCCTTCTTGCAGAGTTGTAAAGTACAGTTGTTATTATAACGACCCTACTTTACAACTCCAGAACTGTCCCTTACACTTCTGATTTAATGCAGCCCGGCAGATGTTCACACCTCTTGTCTTCTGTTTGTTTTGGGAGTCAGAAGACTTAAGCACCCCCCACAGCTGTGCTAGCCAGCCATAGGGCAGATAATTGGCCAAGATAACATAACACTTAGATCTGTTATGCCTCCACTGTGCTGGCAACTGGATTATTTTATATTTTATTTGAAAGTCCCATCGCCTCCAGCAGACGTTCTGTGCTCACCCTGGCCCCTGAGAACAAAGCCGGACTAGTGCAAGCCAAGGAGTCTAAGGTAATGGGTATAAAGGAAGGTAGCCACCACAACAAGTCTGATCCCATTTCCTCCTGACTCTTGTAATAACCTAGCATTGCCTTGTTGTTGTGTGTGGTTGAGAGAGTGAGTGTTGGGGTGGTTGTCAATTTCAGATTTCCTTGCCTTGGAGACAGAGTGAAGATTGCTGAACTGGACTGCCCGGACCCAGAGAATTGCTGGAGCTGCTGTTGCTTGCAGTGCACCCATGCTGCTGAGTGTGCTGACTCTAGTAGCACCCTTTATTTTCTTAATTTTTTTTGAAGTTAATTTTAATTTTTAGTAGAAGAGCTATGAACTTCCTTAGCAGCAGCTTGATAAAATAACTTTCCAGCGGCGAAGGTCCAGTTCCAAAGTGCCATGGTAACTTAAGTCAAGTCCGTTAATTACAGGTTCTCTTGGTACTGGTATAGTCGGATGGGGCAGTTCTTTGTTTTGTAGCCACCTACCCGCCAGCGCCTGGCTGCTTGTTTGCCAAGTTGTCCCAACAGTTGCTTGCCACCAGCCAGTTTGCAACTTGCCTTGTCTCCCCCCCCCCACATTGCCCAGTCAGCCCCATTCAGAATTGGGAAAAGTCCAGTGCAGTGTCACTGTCCCACTCCATCTCAGTCCAGTTGGTGTGTTTGTGACTGGGTAGGTCAGTCAGTGCGGTCCTCCTCCTGCCTCCTTATCATGGTATCAGTCTGTTGGGTCACTGATGGACAAAAAAAGAACTGGGACTCCGCAAGGAAGACAAACACTAACAACCCAATAGGCTGCACTTATTCTGGACCTGTCCTGCTGGCTGTACTGTTGTTAATTTACAGGTAAAAAAACTATGTTAAAATTCTTCTTGGCTTAGAAGATATTGGTCCCTAATTTATGGTATGGGGCTGCCGATAACTAATTTAGCATTTATTTTAAATTGCTCTACTGAAGACAATGTATTCCAAATGAAGCTGTGTATTTTTTACTTGAGTTGTGAATTTATTGAGAGTAAAAAAAAGGTTTATAAAAGCATAGAAAACTATGATCACATGGAACTGTGTATACTAGAGTTGTGAATTTCCTGTTGGGGGTTTGCTGAGAGTAAAAAAAGTTACAAAATTCTTGAAAATGATCATCATAGGGAGCTGTGTATTTTTTACTAGAGTTGTGAATTTATTGAGTTCTGAATTTACTGAGAGGAAAACAATTGTAAAAGCCTAGAAAACGATAATTATAGGATGGTAAAGAAAATTGACAGTATTTTAACCATTTTATTGTGACAGTCTCCAGAGTCACCACATGAGATCAAGCATTAAATAAGAGCACAAAGCACAATTAGGGAGGGATAGGATTGAACCCGGGGACAGAGTATATCTTAGACCCTCCTGCGAATTGTCTAGGCATTGCATAGTATTGCCCACTGCTGGTCTGTAAGTTCTAAAGTGGCAAAAGTGCTTAAGGGCAGTGTGTATTTAACTGTTGCGATTGCCAGCTTAAAGCTTCTAATATTCTACTGCTGTTTTGTACTGTATTTGGATATATGGTTGAAGAATTAATTTTTAAATATTTTTTTCTGTAACAATTGTAATGACCTGAATGATCCAACAATAAAACTTGATGATGATACAGGTAAAAAAAAAAAAGTGAGGGTGGTGGACGCATGGAACAGCCTTCTTGAGAAGGTTGTTGGGTCTAAAACTGTTGGAGAGTTCAAGAATGCATGGGACAGACATAAAGCAATTCTTTCCGGTGTGGGGTAGGAAGAAATAGGCTGTTGGTTAATTAGGATCTGCAGCTTATCCAGTAGGTAGGGAAATGGGCAGACTAGGTGGGCCAAGCGGTCCTTATCTGCCATCAAATTCTATGTTTTTATGTTTCTATTGACTTTTGATCAGATTTGCTAGTATGTTTGTTAAAATTAGCTTAAGAGTGACTGTGACATGGTCTACCAGAAAGCAACAGTCTTGTGGGAACCAGGGAACATAAAGAATAATAATAACAAAAAAGTTAGACAAAATAGAGAATACTGGATGGGCAACCATACACAACCAGTGTGTTCTGCCACAGAGGGGTCTTGATTCCCTCTGACCTCAAGAGTGAAGCTCGAGAGGTCCATGGGAATCAGAACACTGAGGTGACAGAACACACAGGTTGTGCATAAAGTTGCTCATCCTGTATTTTTTATAGTACATAGTAGTAGTATTATGTGAAATATGTGCATTGTGTTTTCTTTCTCTTTTTCACGATGAAACTGACTTGTGAAATCTCTAGAGGTTCTAGAATACTGTCTTATCACAGAATTAGAGGAAAGCAACAATGTGCCAGCTTTCCAAGTGGTTCTGCTGCAGTAGTGACATCACTACTGCAGCAGAACAACATAATGATGTAACTAGTGCAGCAGAACAAGCATATTCCAGACATGGAATTCCATGCATAACAGCATTCCACTATACACTATATAGAGGATAGTGGCTGGGATCGGGTGATAACCACGCTGTAATCACCTCAAGTGGTTGCTAGGGCAACATGGCAAACCTCAAGAGCGCAGCTCGAGAGGTTTACTGTAGCCCTAGCAACCACGAGAGATGATTTCAGTGTGGGTGTCAGCCAATCCTTAGCCATCATCTTTTATAGTATATGGTCAAAAAAACACTGTCTGCATTCTATGTGTGAGAATTACAGAACTCTGGTGCATTCTTTTTTGTTATGCCACTGTTTGGAAGTTCCGAAGTGTGGTTAACAACTTTTAAAATTCTAAACAGTGCATAACAAAGCTGTGTGACTGCTGATTATGGTGGTTAGTAGGCACTTACCATACATTATTACATAATTGTGCCCTGTCCTGCAGTTGCTATCATGACTAATACCCACTAACAATGGTACCAAAATTGGAAACACACAGAGCTGAGGCTGAGCTCTTTTCCTTTATTGAGTTTTTATTCATCTGTTCAATGTATTAGTGAATCCTTCTGTTCAGTATATGACATAAGTAACAGTTAATGTATTAGAAGTAGCAGGATTGCTTTTTATTTATTACTCATGTAAGTTCACCGTTATTTGTACATTGGAGCCAAGCAAATTTGAACAAGATATATGCACCAATGGAAGTTGTACTCTTTAAAGGAGTAACACTGATAATCTGGGAACATAAAAACTTGTGATGCAATATTTAACATGCCAGTAGTGAATAACATGATTTAATAATAAGTCAGTTCAATAGATCATTAAACACTCAGTAAAACAGCTCTGTGTTTCCAATTTTGGTGCTAGTGTTCAGACCCAGCCTATGAAGTGGAGTAGTGTGGAATAGTATCAGGAACCTATTTCTTTGTATGGTACAAGACTGCTTTGACTGTGAACACATGTTGAGTACTTTACTGAAGGACTTGAGAGCTGAGGGAAGGTTTTTACATGTTGATGTAGAACAGTGACAGTCAGTGACAGGGAAGGAGTAGAAGGGAGAGAGAGAGAGAGATACAGAGAGAGATTGGGGACAAATAACAGGAGGAAGAACTGGGAAGAATAAGCAAGTTAATGTTATAATCAAAACAGACAAGGAAGGGTTTATTAATTTATTAGTTTATTTATTAAGTAAGGCTACAATAACATTTTATCATACAGTCAGCCACAGATGCATACAGTCAGCCACAGATGCATAAAGAGTTCCTTACAATTAAACACCTTAGATCCTTCATTGGTTAATGATGTGCTGAACATGAAATACAGAGCATAGTTGACATTGTATTCATTTATACAAAGAAGTGGTTACAAGGCTATAAAAACCACACATAGACATGGAGCCAGTGCAATATGCAATAAGCATTTCAATAAATTAACAAGTCAAGGATTAACAAGATCCTGAGGGTAGTAACCATTCACAGGAAAGGGTGGTGCCATCAGAGGGCAAGTGATGGGGCAGTATGGGGGGCAGTGGGATAATATGTTAATTTAGGGGTCAAAATCAGGGGTAGGGGAGGACTCTGGGAGAGGGATGAGCGTGGAATAGATGAAAAGAGTGAGAAAGGGGGCAAGACATAAGAGGTAAGTTATCAGTCTGTTTAGTTTGCTGTTTAGACGCAGGTCAGCAGCAGCCAAGCCTTGATGAAGCATTAGTAATGATGAGAAATGAGTCAGGCAGCCTCAGCCCTACTTATGCTTTTTTTGCTGGTGACTGGTCAGTGGATGGGGACATTTTTTAACCCTATTTCTTGTGGAATTGGAACATGAGCAGTTCTTTTATTTTTCACCTGGGCAACCACTGTATCAAGTTAAGCAATGGATGGTTCAGACTTCATGTGGAGCTATTGATTCTTTTACTGTTGATGTAGTTATACTGAAGTCCAATTGTTGAAAGACATTTTTAGATATTACACATCCAACTCTAACCTTTCTTTCAAATACTGATCCAAAATAATCATTGAATGATTCAGCCATCTCTCTAGGAGCTTTTATTTCCTCACCTTTGAACACTATCGGTCCAATCTGGTTCTTATTCCCCTTCAGGTTATTTACATAAGCCAAGAAACCCTTATCGTTGTCTCTATGATGTGCTAAACTAAATTTGATTTTATTTCATTCTGATCTTATAGTATTTTTTAATAATTTTAGCACCCTCTTGTAGCAAGCTACACTATCTTGTGTTCCCAAGGTCTTCATGTGTTGATATGCCCTCTTCTTTTGCTTGATTAACTTCATCGCCTTATTGGTGCACCAAGTGTTTTTTTTTTTTTTTTTACCTTTTTTGTTATATAATTTTTTGTTGGGCACATAGGTATCTTCCAGATGTCTTGGTTTATTTTTGAACGTTGTCCACATTTCATGGGTGCTTTTACCCTCTAGTTCTTTTTCCCAATTCCATATATGCAATTCTTGTTTTATTTTAAAGAAATCCGCCTTCTTGTAATTTTTTACTGTAGTGGTTCCCCTAGTTATAACTACTGAATGTTTCTTGATGACAAATTCCACTATACTAGGATCACTGTTATTCAATCCTTCTCTAATCTTAGGAGGCAGTATAGTGCAGTGGTTTAAGACTCTGAGCTGCAAATCTGGAGACCTGGGTTTGAATCCCACAGCCCCCGCTTCCATACTGTGTGACCCTGAGCAGGTCACTTAACTTCCCTGTGCTCCCAGGTCGCACCTGTAAACAAGTTTTCAGCTTAGTGTGTCTCACCTGATTAAACAATTGGAAAAAATTAAAAATAATCTTAATTTTTGAAATTTTATCTCTTCTATTTGTAATAATCAGATCTAATATATTCTCACCATGTCTCAGCTTATAAACAAGTTGGCTCAGGCCTGCCATGTTCAACATGTCTAATAACTGGTTGTTATTTAGACCAGCAACAGATTTTTGTCCCCATTTTATTTCGGGATGATTAAAGTCACCTGAAATTATTATGTTACCCTTTTGTGCCATGAGATGTGTTTCCTTTTCTGTCTTCACATTCATTTCTCTATTAGTGTTGGGAGCCCTGTAATACAAACCTAGGTAAAAAAATTTCCCCTTGTTCTCCTGTACTGCTAGCTGTAGGGATTTCATTCTGAAGTCATTTGGCAACTTGTATTACACTCCATCAATATCATTTCTCATTTAGATTGCTACACCTTTCCCCTTTTATTTACACTAGCATTTTTGAACAAAGTGTAGCCATCAATATTTTTATTTCATTCTATTCCATTTTCCCACCAAGTTTCTGTGATCATACAAATGTCAATACCTTCTGAGATTAACAACACCTCCAGTTCAAATTTTTTATTACTGTTCAAACTTCTAGCATTTGGAGACCATATTTTCAATTCTGTACATCTTAGGCTCCTTTTATATACTTCAGATGGTCCCGTCACATTGGTTGTTACTGAGTTTGCTTTGTTTGTTTTATTAAAGTTGCACTCCCCCTCCCCCTTCTACTTAGTTTAAAGCCTTGTCTACAAACCTTCTTAATGTTAAACCTAATTTCCTGCTGCCTTTTTTACTAAGGTGGAGACCATCCTGGCAGAAGTATGATGGTTTATTTCAAAATTCCTCCCAGTGGGTTATACACAACAAGCCCTCCTGAGGTGACTTCAACCTAAGCCAATTATTTATCTCTTTCACTTTTTATGTTGATTGCGCACAGCACAAGAAACATATTGGCACAGCTTGCTGAGAAGCAGGCTGTGGAGGCACGGCACTGTTGTGGCCAATGTCCCCACAGCCTGCAAAGGCTTGTCCCGCTTCCCCCAATGCCATTGCAGACTGCTGGTGACACACATTTGGAATGTTCACACCAACTTGTGACAAACCAGCTGCTGCAATCAGGTGTCACCTCTTCATTGCAGCGTCAGCCATCCGCTGCAATGAGGGAGTGACCTGTCATTTCAGGGCGGATCTAGCAAGCCTGATATTGTTTGTGAACATCACGGCGGGTTGCCGCCATGTTCACAAACAATATAACACCCCCACTGTGTTTATGTGCTGACGGAAGCCCCAATCACTGTCAGCTTCGGTGCCCCCCTGTTCGTTTTGCCAATGGGGGAGCCCAGTCCCCATCAGCATTCTGTCACCCCCCCTGCACTTTCATTTTCTGCTGACAAGGTGTCCAATCCCCGTCGGCATAATGAAGCCCCCCCTTGTGTGCCAAGGGGGGTGCCCAATCCCCATCGGCTATTGCTGGCCCCCCCAAAAGAAAGCAGTTGGTGGCTCACTGGGAGCCCACCCCAGTGTGCCACATGCCCCTATAAAAGAAAAAACTGCCCTGCAAAGTCTTTTGCTTTTTTCCCCCTGAAAAGCAAAAAATGGGCCCTCGTAGTCTCCGTGCTGCCCACCCACCACCTGCACCCACCCACTGCGAACCCTCCCTCCTCACACACCCCCACCCCATACTTACCTCTGGAGTCTGGTGTGACAATCTTCAGTGGACTGGAAACACGTCTGCACTCTTTAAAGCCGACCGCGAACTGAGGAAATGCCGTTAAGCTGTATAATGTAATGTATAAGGTTTTTTTTCAACTTTAGTGCATATCTCAAGCATTTTTGGGAATTTTTTTCACCAAATTTTCAACATGGGATTTTTGAGACCCCTCCTCATGAATGCTTGAACAGTCATGGCATTCATCAGCCCCGAAAGGTGACTTTGCGGTCACTGCACGGAATCACCTTTGGGGGCCGATTAACAAAATGACAGTGCCAGTGTTCATACGGTGGTCTCTCAAAAAACCTATGTTGCAAATTTGGTGGAACAAATCCCCAAAATGACTGTTTTACGAGTGTGCGCTGTGCAGTTTCTACGCACACGCGTAACTTTGTGAATTTGCAATATTTTGACACCAGATTTTCAACATTGGCATTTTGTCACACCTCCTTGTGAACAGTACAACTGTCATTGTTCACATATTGGCAGAAATGTGTTTTCACACTTCCAGTGCAGAATAGCGTGTTTGCTGTTGGAAATCAGTGTTCAGGACAGATTAAGAAAATGGCAGTGACACTGTTCATGAGTAGAGATCCTGAAATGGCTATGTTGAAAATTTGGTAATGAGACTCTATAAAATGACTGTGTTATGAGCGTGCGTTGTGCAGTTTGCACGCACCTCGTAACTTTGCGAATGTATATTTTCACTCCAGATTTCAACATTGCCATTTTTCCACACCTACTTATGAACAGTGCAGCTGTCATTTTCCCATCCTGGCCGAAATGTGTCTTCGCAGTTCCAGCACAGAATAGAGCGGTCGCTGTGGGAAATCACTGTCCAGGACAGAGAAATATAATGACAGTGATACTGTTCATGAGCAGAGGTCCTAAAATGCCTATGTTGAAAATTTGGTGATGATAGCCCATCAAATTAGTTGCATTGCACACTTTCCATACACACTTGTAACTTTGCAGATTCGTAATATTGTCATGCCACATTTTCAACAATGGCAATTTTTCACGCCTCCTTAAGAGCAGTACAGCTGTCATTTTTCACATCCTGAGTGAAATGTGGTTTCACAGTTGCGGCACAGAATAATGCGGTCACTGTGGGAAATCACTGTTCGGGACAGATAAAGAAAATGACAGTGTCACTGTTCATGAGCAGAGGTCATAAAATCCCTATGTTGTAAATTTGGCGACAAAACTCCATAACATGACTGTGTTACAAGCGTGCATTCAACTGTTTCCATGCACCCTTGTAACTTCGCAAATTTGTAATATTTTCACTCCACATTTTAAACAGTGGCATTCTTTCACACCTCCTTATGAACAGTACAGCTGTCATTTTTCGCATCCTGGCTAAAATATGTTTTTGCACTCCTGACGGAGAATAGCACAATCGCTGTGGGACATCAGTGTTTGGGATAGATTAAGATGGAAAGAGTGAGAGGAGGAAGTGACCGAGCTCAACTGAGCTCTGTTGGGACTGCTCCAGATTTGTTTGTGGGCAGAAAAAGGCCCCAACACAAGAGGCCAGTACAAAAGGGCAGCCTGCAGCAGTGGGAGAAACAGAATGAGAGAGTGAGTGAGGCAGAAGGAGTGAGCGAACTCACCGGAGCGCTATCAGGACTGCTGCAGATTTATTTGTGGACAGAAAAAGGCGTCAATGCAGGCAGGGGCCCAGTAGAAGAGGCCAGCCTGCAGCGGTGGGAGAAACAGTATGAGTGAGTGAGACAGGGGGACGGAGTGAGCTCAACGAAGCTCTATCAGGACTGCTGTGGATTTCTCTGTTGGCAGAAAAAGAAGTCAATGCAGGCAGGAGCCCCATACAAAAGGGCCACTTGCAGCACCAGGACAAACAGAATGAGCGCATGACAGAGGGAGACTGAGTGACCTCAATGGAGCTTTTTCGGTACAGCTGCAGATTTATTTGTGGACAGACAAAGGTACAACCACAGCCAGCAGCCCCGTACACAAGCGCAGGCTGCAGCACCAAGAGAAACAGAATGAGTGAGTGACAGAGCGGTAGTGAGCGAGCTCAATGGAGGTCTATTGTGACTGCTGTGGATTTCTTTGTGGGCAGAAAATGCAGCAACACAGGCAGTAGCCCAGTACAAAAGGCCAGCTTACAGTGCAGGCAGAAACGGAATGAGAGAGTGAGAGAGGGGGAGTGAGCGAGCTCAATAGAGCTGTGTCGTGACTGCTTCAGATTTCTTTCTGGCCAGAACAAGCCACCAATGCAGGCAGAAGCCCAGTACAAAAGGGCAGCCTACAGCAGCAGGAGACACAGAATGAGCGAGTGAGGGAGGGGGTGTGAGTGAGCTCAACAGAGCTCTGTTGGGACTGCTGCAGATTTGTTTGTGGGCAGAAAAAGGCAGCAATGCATGCAGGGGCCCAGTACAAAATGGCAGCCTGCATTGGCAGGAAAACCAGAATGAGTGAGTGAGAGAGGGGGAATGAGCGAGCTCAACGGAGCTGTTTTGTAACTGCTGCAAATGGCGGCAATGCAGGCAGGAGCCCAAATGAAAAGGGCAGCCTGCAACATCACCACAAACGGAATGAATGAGTCAGAGAAGGGGACTGAGTGAGCTCAACGGAGCCTTGTCGGGATTGCTGCAGATTTCTTTGTGGGCAGAAAAAGGTGCCAACAGAGCCAGGAACCCAGCACAAAAGGGCAGGCTGCAGCCAGTAGAAACAGAATGAGTGAGTGACACAGAGGGAGTGAGTGTCCTCAACTGAGCTCTGTCGGGACAGCTGTGGATTTCTTTGTGGGCAGAAAAAGGTGCCAACACAGGCAGGAGCCCAGTACAAAAGGGCAGCCTGCAGCGCCGGCAGAAACAGAATGAGTGAGTGAGAGAGGGGGACTCAGCAGGCTCAACAGACCTGTGTTGGGACTGCTACAGATTTCTTTGTGGGCAGAACAAGCCACCAACAGAGGCAGGAGCCCAGTACAAAAGGGCAGCCTGCAGCACCAGGAGAAACAGAATGAGTGAGTGAGAGAGGGGGAGTGAGTCACCTCAACGCAGCTCTGTCGGGACAGCTGCAGATTTCTTACTGGGCAGAACAAGGTGCCAATGCAGGCAGAAGCCCAGTACAAAACAGCAGCCTGCAGCACTGGGAGAAGCAGACTGAGCAAGTGGCAGAGGGGCAGTGAGCGAGCTCAGCACACCAGCGCAATCAACATTCGGCATTGACAAATGCTTGTTCTGTATTGAACTTGTTTTCTCTGTGACCTGGTAATATTTCTGAGAAAATAATATTACAATTAAGATTTTTTTACCTCATACCACATCTTTCTGTATTACATAGATACATAGACAGTGTCAGCAGATAAGGTCCTACATCCCACCCAGTCTGCCCATTTGAGTTTGTAAGTTCACTTCATGTTTTCCTAGAAGTCTGTTGCCCCTTACCCCTGACCTCCACAATTCCTTTACATCTATCCCATACATTCTTAAATCCTGTGATCGTTTCAGCCCCCACCACTTCCTCTGGCAGGGTGTTCCACTTGTCCACCACCTGTTCTGTGAAGAAATTCTTCTTCATGTTTCCTCTGAATCGTCCTCCCTCCAACTTCGTCCCATGCCTTCTAGTCCTGGAACATCTTTTTCACTTAAAAATAGTGTATTCCTGCACCCTATTCCTCCCTGTAAGATACATGAATGTCTCTATTATATCCCCTCTCTTCCTCCTCTCCTCCAGGGAGTACATATTCAAGTCCTTCAGCCTGTCCTCATAGGACTTGTGATGCAATCCATGTACCATCTTTGTTGCCCTCCTCTGAACCTTCTCTACTCTGTCTATGTCCTTACATAGGTAAGGTCTCCAAAACTGTACACTGTACTCCAGGTGGGGCCTCACTAGTGTTTTGTATAGTAGAATTATGACCTCCCTTTTCCTGCTGGTGATGCCCCTGCCTATGCATCCCAGCATCCTATTTGCTTTACCTGCTGCCTTGTTGCACTGTTTCCCTGCCTTGAGGCCATCAGAGATGATAACCCCAAGATCACTTTCCTTCTAGGTGCATGCTATATCCTCACCCCCCAACTGATATATTGTGCCAGAGTTGTTGTGCCCCATATGCATTATCTTGCACTTCTTTGCATTGAATTTCAGTTGCCAAACCCCTGACCATTCTTCAAGTTTCTACAGGTCCCTTCTCATTTTGTCTACACCCTCTGGTGTGTCTACTCTGTCACAGAGCTTTGTGTCATCAGCGAACAGGGAAATTCTGTCTTCTAGGTCCTGCGCAATGTCACTGATGAAGATGTTGAATAGAACCGGTCCCAGCATTGATCTCTGTGGTACCCCACTGGTCACTCTTCCCTCTGTGGAGTGACAGCCATTTACCACCAACCTCTGTGTCCTGCTGCCCAGCCAGTTACCTATCCACCACACTACAGTCCTACCCACACCCATATTCTCCAGTTTGTGTAATAGTCTTCTGTGTGGCACAGTGTCAAAAGCCTTGCTGAAGTCCAGATAGGCCATGTCCACTGCCCTCCCCTGATCCAGCTAGTCAAAAAATGTAATGAGGTTGGTCTGACATGACCTCCCTCGGTGAAACCATGCTGTCTTGGGTCCTGTAGTCCATTGACAACCAGATGTTCCACCAATCTCTCCTTCAGTAGTGCTTCCATGATCTTCCCACTACTAAGGACGAGGCCCATCTAGCCCCATTGCTTTATCAACTCTTATTACTTACCGATTCCTGGGACCCTTTCTCGTGTAAAGGGACTTGTGTCCATTTCTGCACTTCTCACCCCTTGTACTCCCTTCAGACCGATAACCCTCCTCTTCCTCAGTAAAGACTGAGCAGAAATACCTGTTCAATATGTCAGCTTTACTGTTGACATCCTCCATGTGACCCACATCTTCCCCTTCAGTCTCACTATCCCTCCCTTTGCATTTCTTTTTTCACTTATGTACCTGTAAAAGGTTTTGTCCCCTCTACCCACTGATTTTGCAATGTGTTCTTCTGTCTGAGCCTTGGCTTCCCTTATTGACCTCCCTGCCTCCCTTTGTTTCTCCTGGTACTTCTCCCTATCCCCTTCTGCCTGTGTCTTTTTGTATTGTCTGAATGCAGTCTTTTTGGCTTTCACTTTCTCTGCTACCTCCTTGGAAAACCATAATGGCCTCCTCTTCCTTTTCCCCTTGCTAACCTGCTTAATGCAGAATTCTGTTGCTCTTGTAATCCCCGTTTTAAATACTGCCCACTGTTTCTCAACCCCTGATTCCTGCCCCATTCCCCTTAATGCCTCTCTCAAGCATCTCCCCATTTTCCCAAAGTCTGCCCCTCTAAAATCCAGGATACGTGTTTTTGTGTGGTTTGGTTCTGCTCTTTCTGTGATTTCAAACCACAATGATTGGTGATCACTGTTCCCCAGGTGCTCCCCCACTGTTACCCCATCACGCTGTCCCTGTTTGTGAGCACAAGGTCCAGTATTGCTTTCTGCCATGTTGGTTCCATGACCAGTTGCTTGAGGAAGGCACCTTGAGGGGAGTCCAGGATAAATCTACTCCTAGTTGATGCTGCTGCTGGGATGCTCCAGTCCACATCTGGAATATTTGAGGTCTCCAACTAGCACTACCTAACCCTTGCCTGCCATCCTTTGGATGGCTAGCATCAGCTCCCTATCTGTTTCTTCCTCCTTGGCTGGTGGTCTATAGACCACACCTGTGCAGTTGGCTGGCCCCATTTTCCTTTCCAGCTTAACCCACAGTATCTCTCCCCCATTTTGTTCCTCCTGTATCTCTGTGGCCCTTATGTCATTTTTCACATGAAGTGCCACTCCTCCTTCCTGCCTACCTGCCCTGTCTCTTCTGAATATGTTGTAATCAGGTATGGCCATTTCCCAGTCATGGTTATCATTACACCAGGTTTCTGTGATGGCCACAATGTCCAGGTCTGACTGCACCATGACAGCCTCCAGATCCTCCATCTTGTTGTTAAGGCTCCTGGCATTGGCACACATGGCTTTCCATGATTTGACCTCCCTAGACTGTTTAGCTATTCTACTCCTGCCCCTTCTCTGGTTGTCCTTTATCCCTGGTTCTTCCTGCTGTCTGCCCTTCTGTTGAATTTTTCCCCTTTTCTGCCTATCCACCTGTTGGGCGCTTATCTCCACCTGTTGCACACTGCTTTGTAGAGAGATCCACTCCTCCAGTTCACTGGCTCCACTGCTAGCTGTGGGGGCTGGGCAATTAGGTACCCTCCTTGCTGGCCTGCCACCCCCCTTGACTAGTTTAAATGCTTGTCCATGTAGCATTTAAACTTATCATTAAGTGCTTGGATTCCCCTCCAGGATGGATGGATGCAGGCCATCAGGCTTGAACAAGCCTCCATCCCTCCAGGTGGATCCCCAGTCACCAATGAATCCAAACCCTTCCTCACAGCACCAGTTCTTCAACCATGAGTTAAAGTTCCTGGTGCATGCACCCCTATGCTCTCCCATGCCTCTCGGAGGTAGTACTTTTGAGAAGGTGACATAAGTAGCTACTTGCTTGAGACCCTTCCCCATTTCCTAAACTCTTCCTGAACTTCCTTTGGCTCCCCATTCACCAGGTCATTAGTACCTAGGTGGATAATGACATCCAGTTCACCCTCCTGTCTCGCATTCCCTGCGATCCCCAGGATCTTCCTCCCATCTCTCCATGCAGTGGCACCTGGTAGGCACCTCACCTCCCTGTCCTCCCCCTCCTGTGTTCCTAGCTGGATCCCTCTTATGATGGAGTTCCCTACCAGGATTCAGTTCCTCCTCCTCCTCTGGGGTCCACTGCTCTCCCCACTGAGGTCACCTACTTGACTAACCTCCACATCCTTTCCTTCCACTTCTCTGGGTACCTCTGTTTGGTTTTCCCCATTTGCCAGTGTGGCATATGAGTTCTTGAGTGGAATAGGATCTGGGATGTGTCTCTGCCTGACCACCCTAACCCTTCCGAGCCCACTGTCATCCAAGTGCTCCTCCTTCTCTGCATCCTTTGAGGCAGCGGCATTGGACTGGGTGGTCTCTGGATAGGAGTGATGGTACTCCTTACCCAGTTTACTTCCACTCTGTGTCTGGCTACCTCATCCCACAGTCCAGAGAGATGCATGCAGATAGGGAAGCACCTCAGTGTCCAGAAGGTCTACATGAATATGGCTGCCCCACAGCCACTGCATTGCACCACTTTCCACATTATACTGCACTTAATACAGCTATTCCAGTAATTGTCTGTTACTGAAGCTCTCCTAATTCCCTTTTTATTAATTTACTGTCCTAAAAATCCTGCCACTGATCCTCAGATACTTTTCTTTAAACAAGGAAAAAATAAATAAAAAATGAGTCAAAACACTTGTACTGAGGGCAGGCTTCTTTTCCCTTATGCCCCTCCTACTCTGCAACCCCTACGATCCCCTGTCAATCAGATTTAATAATAATAATATCTTTATTTAATATAGCACTTTTAAAACTGTCAAAGCGCTTCACAAATACATACAAATTCAATAAAACAATAAATATAAGTAAAATCATAGAAAAACAGGAAAAGCTTTGTTCCATAGAAAAGTCTTCAGTGCCTGCTTAAAACTCCCCACTGCCCTGCGCTCTAGTAGCTGATGTGGTAGAGAATTCCAGAGGGTTGGGGCAACAAACATAAAAGCCCGAGCCCCAGTTGAATTCAAATTAACCCTCAGAATCTCCAGCAACCCCTCGTTAGCCGAGTGAAGTTGTCGCACAGGGGTATAAGGAGTCAGAAGCTCTTTCAAGTAGTCAGGACCCAGTCCACATAGGGCTTTTTAGGTTAGCAAACCTGCCTTAAAGGTGATCTGCCACTGAACCAGCAGCCAGTGCAGATCGCACAGCACTGGGTTAATATGAGATCTCTTTGATACCCCAGTTAATAAACGTGCAGCAGCATTCTGCACTAGCTGCAAGTGGCAGATATCAACCCCAGGAAGCCCTAGGTAAAGGGAGTTACAATAGTCAAGGCGCGAGGTTATGAAGGCATGCACCAAAATGGGCAAATCTCTGGATGGAACAAGGTGCTTGATCCTGGCAATGTTCCTAAGATGGTAAAAGGCTAAATTGACAACTGTCGACACCTGATAATGAAAGGTCAGTCCATTGTCAAGTATCACTCCTAGGTCACGCACCCATTCAGAGGTAAGGATCTGAGCGCCCCCCAGGAATAAACCAGAGGGCAAATCATTCCTCAACCCCTCTGTCCTGTGACCTGGGTCCACTACCAAAACCTCAGTCTTTCCTGTGTTCAACTTTAAACTGCTGAAACTCATCCAATCTTGGATTTCAATGAGGCAGCTGTTAAATACCGAGAGAGCACACACCTGGTCGGGGCCAAAAGACAGGTAGAGCTGGGTATCATCAGCATAGCAGTGAAACCTCAGCCCATACCATCTTACAATGTCTCCACAGGGCAGCATACATACTGCAAACAATATGGGGGACAGCACCAAGCCCTGAGGCACCCCACAAGGCAGAGAAAGGGACTCAAAAGAAAATATTCCCGAGACAACTCTCTGAGTTCTACCGGTGAGGAATGATGAAAATCATCTGAGCATTGTTCCAGTCAGCCCACAGATGGACCTCAGGCCCTCGAGCAGAACCCCATGGTCCACAGTGTCAAAAGCTGAAGAGAGATCAAGGAGTACCAAGATGGAATGGTTTCTCTGATCTCTCGCATCAGGAGATCATTGAGTACCCGAACCAGAGCAGTCTTAGTACTATGCCTCTTATGAAAACCTGATTGGAGAGGTTTGTATAAATTATGGATGGTTAAATGGTTCTCCAGTTGAGTTGCCACTACTTTCTCGATAACGTTTCCCACAAAAGGAAGGTTTGAGATAGGTCTGTAGTTTGCTAGAACCTCTGGGTCCAAAGAAGCTTTCTTCAGAAGAGGTGTCACCACCGCCTCCTTCAGGGAGCTTGGAAACTAACCCGATTCCAAGGAACACCGGATGATCTGAGCTAAGACCAGGCCAATGATTTCACTACAACCCAAAATTAGGGAAGTAGGGCCCGGGTCTAAATGACAGCATGTGGGGCGCATCCTTTGGACAATCCTCATAATGTCAACAAACTCTGGCAGGTCAAAGGTACTCCAGGAAACACCGGGCATAGTGACCAAGCGCCGACCAACCGCTTCTCCCATAGAATGGACTGGACGGATCGCCTGCCTGATGTCTGTCACCTTATTCGCAAAGAATCGAGCAATTTCATCACACTCTATTTGAGAAAAGAGTTGACGGAGCTGCAGACAGGCTGGGTTGAAAAACCTGTCCACAGTTCTGAAGAGTTGAGCCGGTCGATTCCTAGCAACAGCGATTTCCGTGGACAGGAATTCTGCCTTCTTATGGGAGGTCGCAGATTGATAGAGTTAATAATGCTCTAACAAAATAAGAAGGTCAACATCCAAGGCGGATTTCTGCCAGTGATGTCCTAATCTGCGTCCCAACCTCTGCAACTCCCTCAGAGACCCATCAAACCATGGGGCCTGAGGGCGAAGCGGAAGGGGCAGGCACGGACCAGAGCAATATGGTCAAGAGCTGAAGAAATGGCCTTATTATAAGCCACAACTAACTGCTCTGGGCTAGTGCTGGTCTCACCGAACACCAAGACGTCAATCACTGCCATCAGGTCTTCAGGGACCATGTCCCACAAAGGGCGGTAACTGACCATCTCCACAGGGGTAGACCTACTCAGGGGGGCAGAAAAATTGAACCTCACTGTGTAGTGATCAGACCAGCCAACAGGTTCCACCCACAAATCGGAAGCCTCGATCCCCAGTAGGAAGACTAGATAAAGAGAGTGACCACCATTATAGGTAGCTGAGGAAACAACCTGTGTGAAGCCCAGTGATATCATCAACTGGAGGAAGTGTTGTCCAAAAAGCGAGGATTCATCATCGACCCAGGCATTGAAGTCACCCAGAACCAACAGGGCATATAATTAAGAGTGGGGGGCAGGGGAAGGAGGGGGTGAAAATTTGCAGCAATTAAAGACAGCAAAGGAATACACCACCACTACGAGCACACTAAACTAGGTTTTACATTTTCAACAGCCCACAAACAATTCTAAGTAAAGACAGCAAAGAAATGAGAGTGTCACTAAAAGCCCACAATCTAAGTTTAAAGCAAAAATAGCAATGAACAGCTACTGTAGAGCATTGAAATTAATCTGTTTCCTTCCCCTTCTGGGTTCTGACTTCTTCTGTTCTGGCTGCATTCATTTTTTATTTCTGTTGTACCTTGGCTCCTGATATTATTTACTCCCACATACAAAATTACAGTGGCATTACTCTCTATCTCTTTAACTATATTCTGTAGCATATTTCTAATATCACATATCTTGGCCCCTGAGAAATAACTGGTAGTTACATGCTCTTTATTACCACTTGATGTATATCTGTCCATGTATTTTACTATGGAATCACCCAATACATATACAATTTTTTGTGTATTGCTTGAGTTTTGTACCACATATTGCTCATTTGAAGTAGAAGATGTGGTGTCCATATTGATTCCCCCAGTGTTTTCATTCAAGTGCTCATTGTTTGTGTTTACAGTTAATGGTGCAATTTCACTGTTACTTAAGCTGTCTCTACTGTCCAGTGAAGTTACTATAGTTGCACAAATTGTATTTGAGACTTCATCCCCTTGTGTATCAGTTTCATATGACCCATCATTTCTAAATTGTGCTTCTCTCTCTGAATGTTGATCAATAATCATAACACCATTTGGTTCACATATGTCATCATGCATTTCACCCATGTTATTGTTTCCATTATCCGAATCCAACATTATTAGTGGTTCAAAGCTATTATGTTTCTAGATTGAAGCCTGTTACTCTCCTTCTCCCCTTTTTATGTTTCCTCTGCTCAGTCTCCCAATGATCATCTTCAATTTGTCCTCTGACATGCATTTTCTTGTCCCTGCTCCCCCGTCAGTGTGACCTGTTACCTCCTGACTTCCTATTTCACCATTTTGTAACAGTAAGTTCTACTTCACAATAATAAGCTGCATTTCTAACTCCAGTTCTTTGTTTTGCAATTCTTTGATTAATTTGTCTTCCTCACAATTGTATATGAGTACGTCATGTGCTACGTCATTACTAAACTTCCTGCACTGTATGCATCTAATACCTAACAAACCTCCCTCCGATTTCACTATATTAGTGTCCATTTCAGAAGTTCTTCTAACCTGAGTAGGCCTGTACTCTCAATATGAATATTTACCCCAGTGCACACTCTGTTGATGTAATAGGTGTCTGCCTCTTTCCTCTCTTCCTCTACTGACACTGCAGACACACGCAGACAAGCTGTGTGTGTCTTAGCATGTGTCTTCGCCCATGGCAAACACGCGAACCACCAGAGCTCACCCTGCTCACTCAGAGCTTACAATTCATCACCCATTACCCAGAAGTGTAGTGTGGTCACTTGACCTGGCTGCCTAGCACTCACACCCAGAGGCACAACATTCACTTTTTAAAACAATAAATATAGTTTCCTTAGCACTTTGTGGAGTTCTCCATTCCCTAATGACTGCAGATGCAGCACACTTTCAGGGCTTTTGTTTGGCAAGAACCCTCCATGACAAACAGGAAGTATTGTAGTCCTATATCCTGTCTAGAACTACACTCCCTGGATGCCTTGACATTTCCCACAAATATAATGTTACAGCACAGAAACTCAGTTTAAAAATAATGGAGCAAGAAAAATGAGTAGAGTTAGCCAGATCTGCCTCACCACCTGCATGGGCAGTCTCACAGCATGTGGACTAACCAAACCCAAAAGGAGTTGATGGGGTCAACTCTATTAAATATTTTGAAAAACTATTCACAAAGGCACTGGGAAGAAATAATGACACAGACAAAATAGAGCTGGATAGAGTGCATAGGGCTACACTAAACCCTAATTATTATGGTAAACACCCAAGATTTGAGTACATTAAATCACATCATCATCAGGATAGGGAAGGAATCCTGCATAAGGCCAGAGTGGAGAAAGGAATTTACATAAGGGGATTTTCATTACAGTTGTTTCCAGACTATGCCTCAGATACACTACAGAGAAGGAAAGCTTTCAATCCAGTTATGGATTTATTAAGGTAGAATCAAATAAAGTTCACACTACTTCCCCCAGCAAAGCTACGAGTGAATTTTCAGGGCACTATGTATTTATTTAATGCACCAAGAGAAGCAGAAAGAGTGGTGAAATCCTGGCTCCAAGAGTTAAGAACCAGTCATCACAACTTTACAATGGAAAAAGATGGAAGCAATGATAAACAAGAGCCTCTCAAAGAAAAGGAAAGGCATAAGCTTTCAGCTTCAGAAAAGTCTCAATCCCAAATACTGGGAAACAATTCTTTAACACAAGAAACTGGGGAAGATTCCAAGAAGTCATCAGTCAGTCCTGGCCAGCAACAAAATAGTCATCAGATTTGGGCAGAGGAAGATTTAGGGGATTAAGGAATAGTCGTTGGCTCTGTGTAAGAAGGAGAATGGGTAATTTAGAGAAGTCAAGAGGAAAAGAGAGATGGAGAAGGAAGGAGAGGAGGGAGAAAATAAAAGGCAGGAAAATATAAAAAGCGGGTGGACCAGGATCTGCAGAGGCTTGGGTATATCATCACACACTCCCAAGGCACTGGATGCACCATCTTCACATGCAGACAATGGGGAAAAGGCCTCTAGTAGAATTTGGAGTACATCTCTGAAGAATTCAGAAATGCAGACTGATAGTATGGGTAAAGGCTCTGAGGGATGGTAGGTGGTGAAATTAGAGGGGAGGGGGAAGGGAAGGTGGGGAGGATTAAGGGTCAGAGCAATTTACAAGATATGGGTGATTGGGCTCTTTTATAAACAGTTGAACAGGATCAAACTCTTTGAGAAAAATCATGCTACTACTCTAAAAGAGGATAAGGATAGAAAGCCCAGAAAGAGAAAGAATTCACTGGTTAGGAATGTGGTCCGGGTGGGGGTGGGGTGGAATTAGGGCTAGTTCACTTACTGAGACCTGTGGTAGCAGGATGCCTATTCTTTTTTTACTTTAGGTATCTAGACATAAAATAAATGATAACGTTGAAGTGTGTGTCCTGGAACATTAAGGGCACAAGGGACAGGGCTAAGATAAACATCATTTGAGAAGCTAAAAACAATTCAGTCAGCTGTCTGATGTTACAGGAGACTCACTGCATGGACGATGACTTAGAGTATTTTGTAAATCTTTTCCAAGGAGATGGGTATAGTGCTCCATTTAATAAATATGCAGGAGGAGTAGCGATAATTATAAAAAAAAAATACTGCAATGTAAAATATTGGGACAAATATTGAATCCAACTGGTAGATAATATCATTTTAAAAATTTAAGAATGAGAATTTGATATTTAGTTTGATTAAAATATATGCTCCAAATGAAGAAAATGTAGATCTTTTTGCAAACTTGTTTATAAAAATTATGCAGTTTCCACTTCTGTACATTATAAGAGGTGACTTCAATTTGACATTAGGGGAGTTGCATCAGAATATGGGAAAAAAAAGAAAAGAAAGGAAAGCAAAAGCAGTCAAGATACTTGCAGGTTTTTTAGAGGAAATGGTGCTTAAAGACCCATTTAGTGTCAGCTACCCAACACTAAAAGAATGTTCCATTTTCTCAGTCATGTATAGCTCCTGTTCACACATTGACTTTTTCTTGATTTCAGAATCAATGATTCATAAAATTGAGAAAATTAAATATGGTCCTATTAAAATTTCGGACCATGCGGACCACCTCTGAGAAATAAAGAAGGACTATTTATGGAAATTGGACCCAGCAATATTAAAGAATGAAAATGCTATTAAAAAATTCCCAAGAAATAAAACTTTTTGGGGAAATGAATATTAAAACAGAAACTGCTTTGAACTTGGTATGGGATACATTAAAAGCATACTTAAGGGGAATATGCAAATCACAGGACACTTACTTAAAAGGGGAACGTCAGAAAAGAATGTGATTTTTAGAGGAAAATGTAAAAGAAGCAGAAGATACACATGTGTTATCTGGCAGTCAGGAAAAAGTATTACAGCTACAGGAAAAATACAATAAAGAGGAAGAAGAAGAGGCTCAGAAAGAAGTAATAAGTTCAAAGTCTAAGTATTATTTCTTTAGTGATTAGCCAGATAGATTAGTGGCTTGTCAGTTAAGATGTGGACAAAATCACAGTAGGATCTCATGTGTTAGAAATTGGGTGAACAATCTCATGTACGATCCAGAGGAAATCTCTGAAGCTTTTGAAGAATATTAATAGATGCTATATACTTCAGATACAGTGTCTACTGAGGAAGAAAATAACACATTATGTGTAGAATAGCTTCAACTCCATAAAATAGATAAGAGTGACTGAGAATTCATGAACAAGGGCATTTCCTTAAAGGAAGTAATGGAGCCAATAGAAGACTTTCCTAGCAGCAAAGCTTTGAGACTAGATGGCTTTGGAAAGGAGTTTTTCATGAATATGAAAGAGTATATACTGTAGCTCCTATATTGCATGATTTATTTAAAGAGCAGGTTCTTATTGTCTATGTACCTGTGAAATATACTGCACCAATGTGTTATAATCAAGTTTGCGCAGCCAGTTTTTGAAAGTTTATTTAGTTGAAAGTATTATTTTACCTTGTTTTAAATCTCCCGATTGGACCGCCCACAAAAAGTTTCTTCTCCAGCTGCAATCAATCCAGAAGTCCCTGTAACATCAGTAAATGATTAACAAACTCCAGCTGAGTCCATTCATTCAATTGTCTCACTCTGCTGGAGAAGTGCATCATTGGTTTGGCAATTACAAAACAGACTAAATGTTTCTCTGTCAGGTCATTTTTGGTCAGTGGTGATGTCTGAGTGTGTTGTTTGCTGCTGTTTACACTGTCCCGATATGCAGCACTGTATGCAATTGTGACTGATTTTGTGTGACTAACCAAGATTGCCTGATTATAGCACAGCGTGATTGTGCTATTCACATATTCTTGCTGCTATTGCAGTTTGTTTTTATCTCTATTGCAAATTCTATGTCCCAGATTTAGCCTTTTTCAATGTTTCTTTTATGGTGCTACGCTCCCCTTATGGCTACAAATAATGAGTGCTTTGATAAAAGAATGCACAGTGCCCCCAAACCCATGGCAGTCGCCTTACTTATTCCAACTTGCCTGGGATTACACACATTGAATGTTTCATTGCTGAAATGTGCATAGTTGTGGTCTGTGTGGATCTGGTATCTGGACCTCACTTATAAACTGCAATCTTAGGAACTGCTTTTTGGTACCTGTGTGCTCTCGGGCTTTTCGTCTTTTGTTCCCAGTGATTAAGCTGTGCTCTCCGATATCCTATCTTCACCTGCTTACAAATTGGCTCATTTCCTCGTAGTCCATTTATTGAAGCAACCTCGCCTACCTCTTCAATAATTCTTTTTGTACATAGTCACCATGAATCTGTGCCCATTTTAAGGTTTTTGTTATGTCTTCTCTCACAAACATCGTGCACACCACCAGGTGAATTACATCAGGCGCATAACCCGCCGACATGACCGCTATGATTTGGGTACACATTACAAGTTGGGAGGCAGAAATGCTATACTTGTCAGTCTGGACCGAACCTGGATGGGAGCCATGCACCGACAGTGGGTGAAAAAACAGTGTAACAGGGATTGGTTTATTAATGCTCCCCTCCCCTTTTTCTATTCTGTCTTGTGCTGCCTGAGTCCCCCTTTACTTTACTTCTGATGATGGCTTCTTCTCCAGCTGTCTGACTCTGCCTCCATGCCAATATGCAGCACCTGTGTCAGGCTTCAAAGCTCATATTACAATTTCAGAGTTTCACTTCCGAATATGCCACTTACATAGATACATAGACAGTGTTGGCAGATAAGGGCCTATGGCCCACTCAGTCTGCCCATTTGAGCTTGTAAGTTCAGTTTATGTTTTCCTAGAAGTCTGTTGCCCCTTACCCCTGACCTCCAGAATTCCTTTATGTCTATCCCATGCATTCTTAAATCCTGTGATTGTTTCAGCCCCCACCGCTTCCTCTGACAGGGTGTTCCACTTGTCCACCACCTGTTCTGTGAAGAAATTCTTCCTCACGCTTCTCTGAATCGTCCCTCCTCCAACTTCATCCCATGCACTCTAGTCCTGGAACATCTTTTTTCATTAAAAATAGTGTATTCCTGCACCTTGTTCCTCCCTGTAAGATAACTTCTATGTCTCTATCATATCCCTCTCCCTCCTCTCCTCCAGGGAGTACATGTTCAGTTCCTTCAACCTGTCCTTATAGGACTTGTGATGCAATCCATGCACCATCTTTGTTGCCCTCCTCTGAACCTTCTCTACCCTGTCTATGTCCTCTACGTAGGTAAGGTCTCCAGAACTGTACACTGTACTCCAGGTGGGGCCTCACTTGTGTCTTGTATAGTGGAATTATGACCTCCCTTTTCCTGCTGGTGATGCCCCTGCCTATGCATCCCAGCATCCTATTTGCTTTACCTGCTGCCTTGTCACACTGTTTCCCTACCTTGAGGTCATCAGAGATGATAGCCCCAAGATCCCTTTCCTGCTTGGCATGCTATATCCCACCCCCCAACTGATATATTGTGCCAGGGTTTTGTGCCCCATATGCACTATCTTGCACTTCTTGCATTGAATTTCAACTGCCAAACCCCTGACCATTCTTCAAGTTTCTGCAGGTCCCTTCTCATTCTGTCTACACCCTCTGGTGTGTCTACTCTGTTACAGAGCTTTGTCATCAGCGAACAGTGAAATTCTGCCTTCATGTCCTGTGCAATGTCACTGATGAAGATGTTGAATAGGACCGGTCCCAGCACTGATCCCTGTGATACCCCCACTGGTCACTCTTCCCTCTGTGGAGTGACAGCCATTTACCACCACCTCTGTGTCCTGCCACCCAGCCAGTTACCTACCCACCACACTACTGTCCTGCCCACACCCATATTCCCCAGTTTGTGTAATAGTCTTATATGTGGCACAGTGTCAAAGGCCTTGCTGAAGTCCAGATAGGCCACGCCCACTGCCTTCCCTGATCCACCTCCCTAGTCACCCAGTCAAAAATTCAACAAGGTTGGTCTGACATGACCTCCCTGGTGAAATCATGCTGCTGGGTCCTGTAGTCCATTGACAACCAGATGTTCCACTAATCTCTCCTTCAGTAGTGCTTCCATGATCTTCCCTACTACCGAGGTGAGGCTGACTGGTCTGTAGTTCCCTGCTTCCTCTTTGTTCCCACTTTTGTATAAGGGGACTGCATCTGCTGTCCTCCAGTCTTTGGGTACCTCCCCTGTTTCCAGTGATCGGCTAAACAGGATAGCCAGAGGTTCAGCCACCACCTCTCTTAGTTCTTTAAGGACCCTGGGGTGCACCCCATCTGGCCCCATTACTTTATCAACTCTTATTACTTCCAGTTCCTTTAGAACCCTTTCTTGTGATGTTTTTTTTCTGTTGGCCTTTGAGCAGTGAATCAGCATCCACTGTTTTCACATTTGTCAGAATGGAGATAGCTCTTGTGAGATTTGGATTGACTACTGTTGGATGACCTTCCACTGAGAGGTGAGTCTTTGGAGTGTCGCACACAGTGGTCAATGCCCTGTTTTCTAATGCTGTCTCTGATGAGAAGAAATTGCAATCACTGGATGCCAAGTCACAACAGGCAGTAGGAAATAAGTTAAATTGTAAAAACTCATTTTATAGATTTTATTCACTAATGCCATGTTTTAGTTCCAAAAATGGATTATCATGTTTCCACTGAGCATTACTGCAGGGTTTTCACTGTTACAGTAAGTGTGCAGTAGTACAATAATAGCGACCAGAACTAATATCTGCAGCATCAACTGATTTTTACAGTCATGCAGCTCTGTTCGTTTTTGAATAAACTCTGCAATATGTATGCAAAACTCCTATGTCACATAAATTATACATTCAATAGCATGTGACAGTACCAACTGATGAACCATGTAATGGGGGTGCTCTGTTTCAGGTGCACAATTAGAACACAAGACCATGTAATACAGCATCCGTGCGTTACAGAAGCATGCCTGTCTGTGTATTTCTAACTCTGCACTGCTCTGGGGGAATGCATGGAAGATAGGTTCACATTCATTATGTGTAAATTTATTATGTTATGTTATGTAGTATTATGTTCTTTACTGTGTGACATTGAAAACATGGAGGCCCCCCCCCCCGAGCTGTAGTAGTTTGAGGTAATAAAAACTGTGTTTCTTCCTCCCATTGAAACGTTGTTGAGTTATTGATTTTAATGCGTGTCATATAAATACTTATTAAAATAAGACATGCATCATTTATGGGACAATCAACTCAAAAACTATACAAGTGCCAATATTGGTAGTGCAGCTTCCCAGTCAGGTGTGTGTGTGTGTGGGTGTGTGTGTGTGCGCGCGCATATGGGTGTTTGTGTGTTGCGATGCATGGGGGGGCATAATATTTCCTTAATTTACAGTACTGTCCTGGATAATGTTGAAAGTAGTACTCTCACTTTTTCTAGGCTGCATTTGGAATCTGTGATGCCCTCTTGCCCTGATGTGAACAAAGCCTAGACATGATAGGTGCTGACTCCCAATACAAAGGCACATGCCATCTGAAATCAAAGGGAGTTCAATAAAACTAATGCCCACTGTAAACTGGAATAGTACTGGGATTGTCTGTGATGTCTTACGAAAAGATACTTTATCTTTTTCTAGTTCAGTTACACAGCTGGCACTAGCATATTGTTAGCCTAATAAGAGTTAGGGAATCAGATTATCAATTAGGAATAAAGAGGAAGCAATCACTGAAAATATCAGGACAACATTAGCAATACATAGTTGGCAAATGTGGCACTGGACTCAAGCTGATAATTCCTCAAACTGCAGCTGGTAAGACCAAAATGAGGAACAGTGAACTGGTAAGGCACTGGTTTGCCATGCAGATGGCAGACAGAATGACTGGCACAGCAACTGCTAACGAGTAGGTTCTTTTGCCGCTGTATGTAACAGAACATCATTCCAGGCACTACAAAGCACAGATTCAATCTGGGCTGTTGCAACCTACCAAAACTTGACAGAAAAGGTGAAATCATAGCAGGCAGGGAAACTACTGTATACAGTCAGCACTTGTTTATCCGGCTCTCATTTATCCGTTTCTCTCATGTATCCGTCTTTGATTACATGATTTTTTTACTTCCCATTTTGTTTACACTCATTTATCCATCTCTCGCGTTATCCGTTTCCGTTGCCCATCCTGCCTGTTGTCTCCTATGTGGATCTCAATGTTTACTCTCAGATAACTGACCCTTTTCATCCCCAGTAGAGTACTGTACAGAAAACCACAGACCAAAGCAGGCAAGGCAGTCACAAACCAAAGCAGCTACAGACCTAAGCAGCCACAGCAGCCATAGATCAAACTGCAGACCGCAGCATCCAGTTTCCACTTAACCGTTTCTCTCAGATATCCGTCACCTGATCTGAGAACAGAAGGCAACGGATATCTTAGAGCTGACTGTACTAACATTACCAGCCTCGGGGACATGTACACCCCCCACACACAGTTGATTGACCTGACCTGACTATGAAGCTGTATCCAACAGCTTTATAATGATTAGTGTACAGCCAAATGGACAGTGACAAAAAGTAGAAATATTTCTGCAGTGATACACAGTTCATTAAAAAAGAGTGCAGCACACGTTGATTTAGTAATCCCCCCGTTTTCCATTTTGCTTCTGCTGCCTGTGTTTCACCTTTACTTTACTACGGATGATGGCTGATTGTCCACTTGTCCTGACTCTGCCTCCATGCCAGTATGGAGCTACAAAGTGACGCCGCTTCACTTTCAATGGTCTGCAATGGGCATTTTCTATATGCCATAACCATCCCTTAGTACTAGGAAATTCTTCTTGAGAAACGTTGAGAGTGAACCAGCGTCACTTTGCAGCTACATACTGTCATGGAGGCAAAGTAAGGCCAGCTGGACAAGCAGATATCATGTGGAGTAAAGTAAAGAGGGCACAGAAAAATGGGGGGGTGGAGGGGTGCATTACTACACCAACGTGTGCTGCACTGTTTTTTCACCCACTGTCGGTACATGGCTCCCAACCAGGTTCAGTCCAGACTGACAAGTGTAGCATTACTGCCTCCCAACTTGTAATGTGTACCCAAAACATAGCGGTCCAGTCAGCAGGTTATGTAGCCTGATGTGATTCACCGGGTGGTGTGCACGATGTTTGTGAGAGAAGACATAACAAAAACAATACAATGGGCACAGATTCATGGTGACTATGTACAAATAAAATTATTGAAGAGGTAGGTGAGGTTGCTTCAATAAATGGACTACAAGGAAATGAGCCAATTTGTAAGCACTGCAGATGATCGTTCTAGGTGGGGGGGGGGTGGGAGAATGACATTTGATAAAGGATGTCCAACGGAATGCTTACTATATCCATACTCTGCATGTAACAGAACAGGCACAAACAGAACATATTAAACAAGAACCAGTCTATCGGTGCCAAGGACCGATACTGATTTCAACAGACAGTGGCACCTTTTGCTGATAGAATGATTGTAGGCTGTGGCAGGCTGCATGAGTACCACATATGGCAAAGGAGACAGGAAATCTGCTACATGGCAGCAGTTAGTAATGTCCATGTTAACCAAAATGAACATGACCTGAATACTTCTGTGAAAACTGTTTTTTTTTTGATGGACAACATTCAGAGTCCTCCATCACAGAGAGACCAAAGGAGCAGCGTCCTGCTCACAGAGCCTGCACACCAGCAGCAGGCAGATTAGGGCCAAGTCTGAGCCCTCCCTCAGAGAAATCACCAAAGGAGGAGTGTTCTGCTCCATGAAACCTGCACACCAGCAGCAAGTATTCAGCAACTCAAGTTCGGCACACTGAGTGAATTAATATCGTCAGAGCAGCACTGACTGAATTTGAACCTCTCTCCTCAACTGTATGTGTATGGTTTATTGCGTGTTCCACCATTTAATTGCAGTTTGCAATGTTTATGCCTGCCTTCTCCGGTGCTGTGTGTTTTTATATGGCTGAATAATTGTGCTTATTGTTCCAGTGTTTGCTTTTGTATCAGAACTATTCATTTCAATACAGTTTCCCCTAGCACTCTGAGAAGCCTAGTGTACAGTGAGATAGCCATCTTTCTCTTCTCACTCTCTCATACACCCCTTCCCCTTACATTTTCTAGTCTACCATCCCTGCTTCCCACCCTGACCCCTTCAGTCCCATTTGTGTGCTCCATGGGAATAGTTACACAGTGCACACAAAACATGAACAGAACAGAATCAACCTTCAATGTACAAGTTATTTACAAAGAACGTCTGACAGTTACCCGAAAAGGAACCTGAGGCATCATCACTGCAGGAGATGTGCACATCTCTAAAAACAGTTACTTTCTATGCAAAACCTTGGGGGGGAAAGCTGTGTGCTGTTGCTATAAGTCTGTGCTAGAATGCCTACAAGAGATGCCAGACAACTCTTGCAAAGAACACCAGACTAAACATTTTTGCAAATAATCTCCTGGCACCAGTAAACTTCAAATTAATACCCAAATCCATAACCCTTTCAAATCATGCCCCTACACAACTGGCTTACAGCACAGTGTGGGGAAAAAAGATCCATTTAGAATGCTGATATTAAAATATTAGTTTGTGAAAAACAAACATATAATTTACACAATAGAGGCACACTAGTTGTCTAACAGAAAACCTGAATCCGTAACCCTCTCAAATCATGCCCTTGCACAACTGGCTTACAGCACAGTGTGGAACAAAAACAAGTCCGTTAGATTACTGCTTTTAAAATGTTAGTTTGTGAAAAATGAACACATACTTTACACAATAGTGGCACACTAGTTGTCTAACAGAAAGCAGAATTGTACCGCAGATCCCATTGGACAATAACAGGGAATGAATTCCCTACACTGAGACCAACTGCTGTTCACCTGGCTATTCATTTAGTGACGTCACAGACAGACTCACGTGATAGTGAATCAGGCCGCGAGGTTCAGCATGTGTTGTGGACGGAGACAGCATGGATGAATAAAACATGAAAATGCATATATTTAGACTTTCATTTCCTCTGACAACACTGCACAGAATGATTAAATGACACCTTTTGATTCAAATCAGAGTCATGAAAAGGGGAAGGACAGAGGCAAACCTGCTCTTTAAATATATACAACATACAGTAAGGTGGCCACTTACATTTAATAAGGCCATAATCTCTCCCTTGTATTAAAAAAGGACAAAGATGCCCATAGTTTGAATAGTAGCAAAATGGCTGAGTTAAAAGCTCTGTTAAGCACACATGATTGTGATGTTATTTTTATTACTGAGGCTTGATGGGAAGGGGACAGTAAATAGAATATAAATATACCAGGTTACCAACGTTTCAACAAACCTAGAATGGAGCACGGGGGAGGAGGAGTAGCCATTTATATAAAGAATGATTTGGAGTGCTCTGAAATATCACCACTTGAAACTGATGAAAAGGATATTGAGTCTTTATGGTTAAAAATTACAGGAACAGTAGGTAAAAACATACTCATGGGGGTTATATATAGCTCTCCCAGTACCAAAAACAAACACACCAACAAAATTATTGCCTAGATTGTATGTATGGCTAGCAAAGGGGATGTCCTAGTGGGTGATCTAAACTTTCCAGGTATTAACTGGGATTTGTCAAGAGCTAGAACCCCCCAGGAGCAAGAGATCATCGACCAACTGGCCAATGCTGATTTACACCAAATAATATGTGATCCAACTAGAGGAAACAATATTCTGGATATTTTGCTTACAAATATACCCAGTGACATTAAAGATGTAAAAGTCAATGAGACCCTATCCAACAGTGACCATAATATTGTGACCTTTGAAATTATTAGGAAAAACAGTTTACCAAGGGAGTATCAACCTTCAAAAATTACAAGGCCGATTAGAATTCCTTTAGGAAGCACTTGTAAAACATGGACCTCGCTAGCAAGCTTTTGTAACTTGATGCTAATAATGCCCGGTCATTATTCACTAGAACAATTAATAGTTTAAAGGAAAGCTATGTTCCTATGAAAAAGGTCTACAACAACAGAGGAAAGAAACCATTATTGTTTAATAGGAAAATTCAGAGAATTATAAATAAAAAGAGACGACTATATGCTACTATGAAAAAAATCACCTTCTATGCATAACATTAGCAAATACAAAAATATATTGAAATTATTGAAATCAACTATTAAAAAATCATGTATGGGAATTAAATTTATGCTCACACACAGTAAGAATAACATGAAGTGCTTTTATTCATATATAAATGGTATAAGGGGTACAGGTTGCTGACCATACCCATAGTAATCCAGAGGAAATGGCTAGCATTTTTAATAACTATTTTTGCTCAGTTTTTTCTGGAACTGAAACCAATGCCAAAACCCAGACTAGACAAGAACATATGGAGGACACCAATTCTGATATTTGTAAACCTCAGACTAATAAAGAAAAGATAAACAAATTGGACCCTAATAAGTCTCCTGGCCCTGACAATATACAGCCACAATTACTTAAAGAATTGGTTGATTTGCTATCCACCCCAGTATTAATTATAGGTATTAAGACAGTCAATGAAGGTTGTTCTCCATTTGATTGGAAGAAAGCCATCATTGTTCTCATACAAAAAAAGGCAGTAAAAATGTAGTATCTAATTATAGACCGATAAGTCTTACATCTCTAATCTGTAAAATTATTGAAAGTATATTAAAGGATGCCATATTAGAACATCTAAGAGAGAAGGGGCTATTTGACAAAACTCAACATGGCTTCACACAAGGAAGAAGCTGTAATACTAATCTATTAACATTTCTATAATGAAGTTACAGGGCTCCTGGACATAATCTTTTTTGATTTCAAAAAAGCATTCGATACTTTACCACATGTGGGGCTGATTGAGAAGCTCAATAAAAGTAATATTGAACCATCTATAGTTTGGTGGGTATCATCATGGCTTTTGAATAGGGTACAGACAGTACGAAGAAATGGTAATTTCTCCCATGAAGGTAGGGTGACTAGCGGAGTCCCTCAGGAATCTGTTTTAGGGCCTTTGCTTTTTAATATGTACATATATGATCTTCAAGTGACAGGTGGTAATATTCTATTAAAATTTGCCAACAATCTCAGATTATGGGGGTCAGTAAATAGTGAGGCAGACAAACAAACAATGATTAAAAATATCAATGAAATTGTACAATGGGCTGATCAGAACAGTATGCAGTTTAGTCTCAACAAATGTGCCGTTATGCAGTGCAGCAAAAATAATGCAAAACAGGAATATATGATCTATAATTATAAACTGCAAATATCTGACAAAATCAGAGACCTTGGGATATTGGTTAATAGTAGCATGAAAAATTATTCCCATTGTAGACACTTAGCAAAAAAAATTAAATAACTTAACAACTTGTGTTAAAAGATCTTTTACAAATAAATCTGAAGCTGTTATGTTACCCCTGTATAGAATATATTTGCATCCACATTTTGATTACTGTTCTCAGGTTTGGAGCCCATGGCTTAAAAAAGACATTACCTTATCGGAAAAGACTCAGAGGAGATTTACCAAGCAAATATCCAATATTAAGCATATTAATTACACAAATAGGTTAGTCCATCTCAAGCTATGGCCCTTAAACATTGGGAAAAGAGAGAAAGAGAGAGGAGATTTACTGATATTTTATAAAATACTGAAAGATACAGAACTGTCAGACAATTTAACAATCAGGTATAGAGGCAATGCCCATCATTTGAGAGGGCACAACAAACAAACACAGGGAGAAATATTGAGAACTAATTTGAGGCACAATTTCTTCCTACCGCAAGAAGTAAGGTTATGGAGCAAACTGCCACCTGATATAATCAATCAGACAACCTGTTTTGGATTCAAGCTAAAACTTGACGAATATTTAAAACAAAATGCTTCTAATAAAAAGCTTCACTGTGAATTGGGGGTGGCAGTTATGGGCATGTGGCCTTCTGTCATCCAAAATGCTTGGTATAATCCTTAGAATAATCTTGAATTATACAGTTCTTACAGACCTGTTTCCCTGTTAAATAGCAGGTATAAGTTACTAACACAAATCTTGGCAAAAAGATTATCTGTGGTCGTAAGATCATAGAGCCTGATTAAACCAGGTTTATACCTGGAAGAAGACTTACAAATAATATCATAAAAACATGAGGAATTACTGAGCAAGTATCAGAAGAAGATACAATATTACTGACAATTGATGCCAAAAAGCATTTGATAGAGTAGATTGAATCTATTTAAAACTAATTTTGAATAAATTTGGTTTTGCAGGGCAGTTTAATAGGTGGATAGACACGATTTACAACAAACTGAATGCTCAGGTAAAAACTATTCTAAACTGTCCAACAAATTTACTCTACCAAGAGGAACAAGACAGGGATGCTCTTTGTCACCTTTATTATTTGCTATATATTTAGAACCACTGGTGACTTTGATCCATAAAAGCAATGACATAAAAGGTGTGGAACTGAATGGGGCAAGCACAGTATCTCACTATATGCAGATGATATATTATTATATATCAGAGACGTGACCAGCACTATCCCAAATCTTTTGAATTTGATTAGCAAATTCATCAGAATTTCAGGATATAAGGGGAACTGGCAGAAATGTGAAGCTTTACCATTGAAATTGTATAGGAATATACAAAGACAAATACACCCAATTATAGGAGGGGCATGTGAAAAAAGACATTATTTAGGGGTATGGCGCATAAAGATAACAGAAAAAGTAGAGTTGAACTTTGGCCCTTTGATGAAGAAAATATAGCAAGATATGAATAGATGGACAATTCTCCCACTGTTTTTAATAGGAAGAGTTAATGTTATAAGAATGAACATCATCTCAAGAATCATGTTTTACTTTCAAGCCCTTCCTATAGGCATAAACAATTTGGAAGAGTGGGAAAAATAGCTTTGTAGACTTTTATGGTTACATAAAAGGCCAAAAATGAGCCTGGAAAAATTATATAATTCACACAAGGCAGAAGGATTAGATTTGCCTAGTTTATATTGGTATTATCTTGTGACTCAAGTAGAACCAGCATATAACTGGATTAAAGGCACAGAAATATCTGCATTGTGGATCTCCATAGAAGCCCCGTTAGCTCCAGGAAAAAGGTTGGAAATGACACTAAGCCTACATTTTAATCAAAAAGACATACATCAGAAGAGCTCAGAATTTATAAAGACCACTGCTAAATCATGCCAATAGATAAATAAGTTACGGCAACCCCTTGCTATAATGAACCTCACTATAATTAATTCTCAGCTATAATGAACGGTCCATTTGGCTCCCAACTCACAGTCAGCTGTTGTGGTATTATAAAACTGTATCTGGTTTTACTGCAGCCAGCTAAGTCTGCTCTTGTTTTTTAATCATGCAGTATACTGTCCATAACTGTTTTTGCTGAATGTATTTGCTATAATAAAAGTATTTTTTTTTTTTTGGATAAAGTGAGTGAGCATTGGTTTATCAGCACATAATGCTGTAACTGGTATGTTGGTCTACTGAGTGCTTCTCTCACAAATCTTACTTAGTTTCTTTTTAAGAGTTAGCACCCCTATCTCCCTAGGTGGAGTGGTAACTTGATGTCTTTTTAGTAACTTAATGTTTTGGAATTATTCCAGTACCTGGGTTGAACAGGAATAGATAGGGAATATGGCTACAGTAACAGATGTCCCTCTTAGAGGGCACAGTGGTTTGTCATACCTGGTATCTTGTGGGATCCTTGCTGACCGCATGATCATGAAGTGTTCCATGCTATCGCTGCTTCCGGTGTCAACCGCAGGTTCTTGTACAATGACCATTGTATGCAGTTGTGCATTTTTCCCTTACTTGGGGCCTGCAGTCCACAGCTGATGTTATTCTGGCAGGATAGATGAAATTCATACATTGGATCATGCCAGCTGCCATGTGGTGTGGGCTGGGAGCAGCATCTGCAAGATATGCTCATATCCCCTAGTGCAGCAGTGGCATTATTTACCTGCTTTGCTCATGTCAGTAGGAGGCAAGCAAGAGTTAGCTGAGCAAGTTAAATTTAAATAATTACAAAAAAATACAGGACGGACACTGCTGAAAGCCACCCACAGCACCACCATTGGGTGAGCAGAACAGTTATTTGCTAGCAAGCTGCATGTTCCATATTAGCGTCCCTCACTGTAATGAACAAGGAGCTATAAGAAATGGTGGAAATGGCTCCAAAAGCATTCATTATAGCGAGGAGTTGCTGTATTGGGTTTTTAGGTCCAAAATTTCAGCATTATCCTCACTGTTTTATAATCCCAGTTTGCCCCAATCTGAGATTGCTAACACATGGATGCAGCAGAATTTTTTATTTTTGAGAGATTTATATTGAGATGGGCATGTCTTAACTTACAAACAGTTGCTAGAGGTCCTGGATATTGGGACAGTTACTATAGGTTTCATAGGTTATATCTAAGCAGAGAAAAACATTAGTCCATTGTGCTTACTGATGCCCTAGCTATAGTAACTCATGATTCTGTTTCCTACACGGTATTTGTCCAGTTCCCTCTTAAATCCAAGCTTGTTCTCACTTGCAACAACCTCTTCAGGCAAGTTGTTCCAGACTGGAATTACCCTAACACTAAACCACTGTTTCCTTTTTATTGTCTTAAAATCTTGCCCCCTTCAACTGTAATGTGTGTGTCCTGGCATTATGGTTCTGATCCCTAAGTGTAAGTCCCAGTTTCACCCTTAAATTGGTGTCCTTGATTGATCTGTACACCATACACAGATCTCCTCTCAGACGCCTGTACTCCAGTGTGTACATCCCCAGGTCCTCCAGTCTGTCCTCATAGTCTCTGTCCCTAACATCAGCCACCAACCTCGTTGCCCTTTTCTGAACCCTCTTCAGTCTTTTGATATCTGTTTTGAATCCAGGTGACCAAAACTGGGCACAGTACTCCAAATGCGGCCTTACCAGTGAACTATAAAGTTGCACCATCACCTATATTTTCCTACTTTTAATATGTTTCTTGATACCCACTAGTAGTCCTTATTATCTGGCTACAGTGCTGGTGGAACTTGAGATCATTAGTCACCTTAATGCCCAGATCTCTTTCTTCAGTAACCTTTCCTAACTTTTGTCCAGTTATAACATAATCCATATTGTTGTTATTTTTATCATGTGCATAACCGCACATTTATTAGTGTTAAAGGATAACTTATAATCCCTAGCCTAGTTTTCCATCCTAGTTAGAGCATCCTGTAGCTTCTGTGCATCCCCGCCATTATAGATGCTTGTGCCAATCCTGGTATCATCTGCAAGTTTGGTCTACCAAACTTCCCCTCCACCGGTCAGTGAGTGTATATACACATTAAACAAGCAAGGCCCCAGCACTGCTCCCTGGGGGACTATGCTTTCCACATTCAACCAATCTGAATATGTACCCTTCAAACATACCCTCTGCTTTCTTTCACTCAGCCATGCATCGACTCAGCATATGATATACCCAGGGATACTGTGTTCTATTAAGGCATCTATTAATTCCCCATGGGGGACCTTATCGAATGCTTTCGAGAAGTCCAAAAACATGACATCCACAGAGGTGCCCTCATCCAGTGCCCCACTCACATGCTGATAGAATTCCAGGAGATTTGTTTGGCATGATAAGCCTGTCCTAAAACCATCATCACAGTCCCCTGCCAAGTTCATGAGCTCCTCTATTTGGTCCTTAATGATGGACTCCAACATCTCCCCCAAGACAGTGGTCAAACTTGCAGGCCCATAATTACTCAGCTCTTGTTTTGACCTCTTTTTGTGGATTGGAATGATGTTTGCCTTACGCCAGACCTCTACTACCTCCCCTCTGTCCAATGATGCTTGGAATAGTGCTGTTATTGGTTCTGCCAATATCCCTGTCAGCTCCCTGAGGACTCTAGGATGGATTCTGTCTGGTCCCTGAGATTTATTGGGGTCAAGATGCATCAATCTGTCCTCAATATTCCCACTGTTCAGAGTAATTCTATAGCCTGCATTATTCAGATAATTCCTAGTACCCTTAGTTTTGTCATTAAAAAACGATGAAAAGTAGGTACTAAAATGTCCCACCATAGCCTGGTTGTCATCTACTATCTCTCCAGCCTGATCTTTAACAGGCCCCACAGTAGTTTTGTCCCCCTTTTTGTTGTTAATCTAAGTAAAGAAGGATTTATGATTATCCTTAACTTTTGTGACCAGATTCAACTCATGTTTTCTAGTTGCATGATTGACTGATTTTTTTAGTTTTCTTAAATAGTTTTTGATATACCATCCAGTTTCTTGTACACCCACTTTTCCTGGCTTTATTATAGGCTCTTTTTTTCTTTTTAATCAATCTTCTAATTCTTGGGGACAGCCATGATGAGATTTTACCCTCTCTATTATATTTCTTCCAGAGTGGTACGTGCTTATTAATCAAGCCTATGATTTTATTCTCCAAGATATCCCATTTATCATTTAGTGCTTTATTATCAAACTCCTTTTGCCATCCCCAATCCAAAAGTTCTCTCTTTATTATATTGAAGTTGGCCTTATTGTAGTTTCGAATCTCAGTGGAGCCAAATATCCTAGTTTTTAATCCCTTAATCTCAAAGATACAGTGGTTAATTGTGTCCCCCAAATTACTTAACACAAGATCCAATGTGTTATCCCCCTTGTACTACTTCTTATATGTGGTTCTAGGCTAGCTAATAGGAAGGAGTCAATGTATCTTAACTCATTTGATGTCCCTGCTAATTGCTTTACCCAATTAATGTCAGGTAGATTAACTACTCAAATATCTGCCTAGTATAGAAGTAGGAAATGCCTAGGGAACCTAGAAGAACCACTGAGTGCATCTATGGAGGAATTTATAGAACAGAGAAACTCCCCACAGAAATTAATAGACAAAATCTATAGACATATCAAAGAAAGAAGGACTGCAGACCTGACAGCTTTGAAGAAGGCATGGGATAGGGATATAGGAAAAACAATTACAGAAGAACAGTGAACAAAAATCCTGAAAACAACTTCTTCAATCTCAAAGAAAAATAAACTCAAACAGATACAATTTAACATTATTCACAGGGTCTACTATACCCTGGCCAGACTGAATAAATGTAATGCTTCTATACCAGCTAGATGTCCAAGATGTCAAACAGAGAAAGGCACATTGCTGCACATGTTTATAGAATGTCCCCACTTCCTATATACTGGCAGAGACATAACAATTAATATCAAAAGTTGTAAGCCTTAACTTCCCTTTTGACCTAAGGATCATTCTTTTAGGAATTTTGAGTAACCTGGATTCAACAGAAGAATGAGAGAGGTTGGTTCCATGGTGTAATGGTTAGCACTCTGGACTCTGAATCCAGTGATCCAAGTTCAAGCCTTGGTGGGACCTATATTGAAGCAAAGGTTTACTGTTCTGGTAAAATTTAAGCTTTTCTCAGAAGAAGCCAGAAGGGGAAGGAAACATATTCAATTCAGTGCTTTACAGTAACTGGTAATTACTATTTTTCATTTAAACTTAGATTGTGGGCTTTTAGTGACACTGTAATTTCTTTGCTGTCTTTACTTAGAATTGATTTTGGGCTGTTGAAAATTTAAAACGTAGTGGTGGTGTATTTCTTTGCTGTCTTTAATTGCTGCAAATTTAGTCTTGGCTTGTCTGACTTGCCCTGTAGTTTGGGTGAGGGGTGTTAATTGTCTGGCCTCTGACCTCAGCTACGTGATAACTGGAGGTGGGGCTTAGTCAGAGTTGAGGTAGCAAGTGAGTTTTCTTTTCTCAGAAGAAGCCAGAAGGGGAAGGAAACATATTCAATTCAGTGCTTTATAGTAACTGGTAATTGCTATTTTTCTTTTAAACTTAGATTGTGGGCTTTTAGTGACACTGTAATTTCTTTGCTATCTTTACTTTGAATTGTTTTTGGGCTGTTGAAAATTTAAAACGTAGTGGTGGTGGTGTATTTCTTTGTTGTCTTTAATTGCTGCAAATTTTTGCTCCCCTCCCCTTATTTATTTATTTATTTATTTATTTATTTAAGAGATTTACCAGATGAGCATTCTGAGCGGGGACCGCTCGTTTCCAGATGCGACCTGGGGGTTACATAGGTCAGGCAACAGATACAGTAAAACAGTGAAGCAGATGCGACCTGGGGGTTACATAGGTCAGACAACAGATACAGTAACAGTAAAACACAATACATCAGATACAGTAAAACAGTAAACACAGTGCATCAGTGTTACATAGGTCTAGAGTAGCTAACAGTATTCATAGACATAGTTAAAATGCACAGCGTGGGAAGACAATAGACAGTGGTTCAGAGGCAAAGATTATTTGGTAGTTAGATCTACGGGTAGCAATTACAAGCAGCAGAGTAGTGGGACCTCAGGAGTGTTTTGAGAGCCCAGTGGAGTCTGTATGCCTGATGTATGCGGGTAGCTCATTCCACAGTTTTGGTGAGCAGTGCATAAAGGCCATTTGGCCTTGGGAGGTCATGAAAGGTACATGGAGCTTTTTGGATCGTAAGCTCTGAGCAGGTAGGCAGGGAAGCTTGGGCTGATAGAGCACTGCTGAGGTAGGGGAGGTATTTGACCAGAACTTGTAGACAAGGTTAGTGCAATGTTGTTTCTGGGAGACTCTGGATGGGAAGGACAGGGCGCTGTACAGGTCGCAGGTGATGGGTGTAGGAGGGCAGTCAAGGGCGAAGGCAGAATGAGTGATAGGGGTCCAGTCCTGCCAATGTGGATGGGGGCACTGCTGTAGACCATGTCCCTGTAGTCAAAAATGGGAAGGATCATTTTGAGGACCAGCTCCCGCCTAACATAGGTGGGAAGGGAGCCTTTGTGACGGTACAGTGCTCTAGCCTAGGTGGAGTTTTCTCTGCAGTGATTTGATGTGGGCATGAAAGTCAGATGTTGATCTAGCCAAATTCTAGGTACCTGAAGGAGGTGCAGGAATCTAGGATTGAGCCATCCAGGGTGTGGAAGACAGGGGGGGCTGCGGGGCGGGATAATTTGGGATGGGTGCGAAGGTCATGGAGATGGTTTTCTTGGCATTTAGGATAAGCTGGTTGGACCTGAGCCATGTTTATGCAGCATCAAAATCCGTTGTAGAGATACAATTGTGTTCATCGGTAGAGGGCCAGAGGTGTATAGTACTGTATCATCTGCAGTACATTTGCAGCGCTGAGTTAGAGCAGACTTGAGGCAGATCGCTTAAGAATATAGAGAAAGTAGGGGACCCAGGACTGAACCCTGGGGACCCCATGTTCACAGGTAGTCGGGAGGAGATGTGAGGGCCAATTTTACGGCCTGCACTCTGCCTGACAGGTAGGCTTGAACCAGTTAGAGGCAGGTTGGGAGAGGCCTGCTTGTTACTTTTGAGAGGAGTTTAGTGTGAGACACGGTATCAAAAGCTTTGGCCAGGTCAATAAAAATTGCGGAAGTGACAAGGCCTTTGTCCATGCCCAAGGAGATATCATTTGTGAGCCTTAGCAAGGCTGTGATGGTGGAGTGATTTTTGCAGAAACCCGACTGGAATGGAGTGAAGAAAGAGGTGGAGTCGAGGAACTGTGTTAGTTGGGTGAGTACGAGTTGCTCTTGCAGCTTGGCCAAGGCCGGTAAGAGGGAGATGCCTCCATCTGCCTTACAATAGCCATAGAAATTATTAGACACTCAGTTTAGCGAGCTCCCAAAACCTAAAATCCAGCGGTAGGCAATTAAAGGTGAGGGCACCACTCGACCACAAGCAGCTAGTATTTGAATCAATAAATGCAGGAAATACAGTTTAAATAATATAAAAAACTATCTATATTGCTACGTCGACTACTGCCTTTAAGAACAGAACTGAACTACGGCAGGGCAAGAGCAACCATTACACTAAATCTCAGGGCCTCATGGCGCCAAAATTCAAGCATGTAAATTCAAGCACGATGTAGATGGACAAAGAGCCGTGTCCAGGCTCGCTGCGCGCCTTATCGTACCTTTCAGCCGGGGGTGGGTGGTTCAGCGTGCTCTCCGGGTGCTCAGTCGTCCTGCCCTGGGAGAGCACAGCAGGCCTTCTCGACCAACGTGGAGGCTCTGGGGAGAGCGAGGAAGTCTGTTGCCCTCATGACCCGCTTCTTTCTGGATTCGGGGGTGGGTGGTTCCGCGTTGCCGTCCGGTGCTCAGTCGTCCTGCCCTGGGAGAGCACAGCAGGCTCTCTCGACCAACGTGGAGGCTCTGGGGGAGAGCAAAGAAGTCCGTTGCCCTCGCGACCCTTCCCCCAACTCTTAATTATATGCTCTGTTAAATCTGATTGACAGGAGCTAAACACAGGGGATAGTAAGGGGTGTGGAGTAGGAGGGGCATAAGGGGGAAGAAGCCCACCCTTAGCACAACAAGTGTTTCGACTCATTTATTTATTTATTGGTTTATTTTCTTTTTTTAAAAGAAATGTATCTGAGGATCAGTGGCAGGATTTTTAGGACAGTAAATTAATAAAAAGGGAACTAGGAGAGCTTCAGTAACAGACAAGTAGTGGAATTGCAGTATAATTGCAGTATAATGTGGGTAGTGGTGCAATGCAGTGGCTGTGGGGCAGCCATATTCAGGCAGACCTTCTGGACACTGAGGTGCTACCCTATCTGCATGCATCTCTCTGGACTGCGGGATGAGGTAGCCAGACTAAGAGTGGAAGTAAACTGGGTCAGGAGTACCATCACCCAATCCAGAGACTACCCAGTCCAATGCAACTGCCTCAAAGGATGCCAAGAACGAGGAGCACTTGGATGACAGTGGGCTCAGGGAGGGTTAGAGCGGTCAGGCAGAGGCACATCCCAGATCCTATTCCACTTAAGAACTCATATGCCACACTGGCTAATGGGGAAAAACCAAATAGAGGTACCCAGAGAAGTGGAAGGAAAGGATGTAGAGGTTAGCCAAGGAGGTGACCTCAGAGGGGAGAACAGTGGACCCCAGAGGAGGAGGAAACAAATCCTGGTGGGGGACTCCATCATAAGAGGGGTCCAGCTAGGAACACAAGAGGGGGAGGACAGGGAGGTGAGGTGCCTACCAGGTGCCACGGCATGGAGGTATGGAAGGAAGATCCTGGGGATCACTGGGAAGGCAAGACCGGAGGGTGAGCTGGATGTCATTATCCACCTAGGTACCAATGACCTGGCAAATGGGGAGCCAAAGGAAGTTCAGGAAGGATTTAGGAGAGTGGGGGAGGTCTCAAGCAAGTAGCTACTTCCTGTCACTTTCTCAAGCACTACCTGTGAGAGGCAAGGAGAGATGTGCATGCACCAGGAACTTTAATTCATGGTTGAAGAACTGGTGCTGTGAGGAAGGTTTGGATTCATTGGTGACTGGGGACCCACCTGGAGGATGGAGATTTGTTCAATTCTGACAGCCTGCATCCATCCTGGAGGGGAATCCAAGCACTCAATGATAAGTTTAAATGCTACATTGACAAGCATTTAAACTAGCAAAGGGGGGGTGGCAGGCCAGCAAGGAGGGTACCTACTTGCTCACCCCCCACAGCTAGCAGTGGAGCCAGTGAACCGGAGGAGTTGCTATCTCTTCAAAGCAGTGTGCAAAAGATGGAGATTAGTGCCCAAGAGGTAGATCGGCAGAAAAGGGGCAAAATTCAGCAGAAGGGCAGACAGCAAGGAGAACCACGGATAAAGGACAACCAAGGAAGGGGCTGGAGTAGAACAGCGAAACAGTCTAGGGAGGTCAAATCATGGAAAGCCATGTGTGCCAATGCCAGGAGCTTTAGCAACAAGATGGAAGATCTGGAGGCTGTCATGGAGCAGTCAGACCTGGACATTGTGGCCATCACTGAATCCTGGTGTAATGATAACCACGACTGGGAGATGGCCATACCTGGCTACAACATATTCATAAGAGACAGGGCAGGTAGGAAGGGAGGAGGAGTGGCACTGTATGTGAAAAATGACATAAGGGCCCCAGAGATCCAGGAGGAACAAAATGGGGGAGAGATACTGTGGGTTAAGCTGGAAAGGAAAATGGGGCCAGCCATCTCACAGGTGTGGTCTATAGACCACCAGCCCAGGAGGAAGAAACAGATAGGGATCTGATGCTAGCCATCCAAAGGATGGCAGACAAGGGTGAGGTAGTACTGGTTGGAGACTTCAATATTCCAGACATGGACTGGAGCATCCCAGCAGCAGCATCAACTAGGAGCAGATTTATCCTGGACTCCCTTCAGGGTGCCTTCCTCAAGCAACTGGTCATGGAACCAACTCGGCAGAAGGCAATACTGGACCTTGTGCTCACAAACAGGGACAGTGTGATGGGGGTAACAGTGGGGAACACCTGGGAAACAGTGACCACCAGTCATTGTGGTTTGAAATCACAGAAAGAGCAGAACCAAACCACACAAAAACACGTATCCTGGATTTAAGGGGGGCAGACTTTGGGAAAATGGGGAGATACTTGAAAGAGGCATTAAGGGGAATGGGTAGGAATCAGGGGTTGAGGAACAGTGGGCAGTATTTAAAATGGGGATTACAAGAGCAACAGAATTATGCATTAAGCAGGTTAGCAAGAGGAAAAGGAAGAGGATACCATTATGGTTTTCCAAAGAGGTAGCAAAGAAAGTGAAAGCCAAAAAGATTGCATTCAGGCAATACAAAAAGACACAGGCAGAAAGGGATAGGGAGATGTACCAGGAGAAGCAAAGGGAGGCAGGGAGGTCAGTAAGCAAAGCCAAAGCTCAGACAGAAGAACACATTGCAAAATCAGTGGGTAGAGGGGACAAAACCATTTACAGGAACATAAGTGAAAAAAGAAAGGCAAAGGAAGGGATAGTGAGACTGAAGGGGGAGGATGGGGGCCACATGGAGGATGTAAACAGTAAAGTTGACATATTGAACAGGTATTTCTGCTCAGTCTTTACTCAGGAAGAGGAGGGTAATGGGTCTGAAGGGAGTACAAGGGGTGAGAATGGTGCAGAAATGGACACAAGTCCCTTTACTCGAGAAAGGGTCCTGAAGGAACTGGAAGTAATAAAAGTTGATAAAGCAATGGGGCCAGATTGGATGCACCCCAGGGTCCTTAAAGAACTAAGAGAGGTGGTGGCTGAACCTCTGGCTATCCTGTTTAGCCAATTACTGGAAACAGGGGAGGCACCCAAAGACTGGAAGACAGCAGATGTAGTCCCCTTATACAAAAGTGGGAACAAAGAGGAAGCGGGGAACTACAGACCAGTCAGCCTCACCTCAGTAGTGGGGAAGATCATGGAAGCACTACTGAAGGAGAGATTGGTGGAACATCTGGTTGTCAATGGACTACAGGACCCAAGGCAGCATGGTTTCACCAGGGGGAGGTCATGTCAGACCAACCTCATTGAATTTTTTGACTGGGTGACTAGGGAGGTGGATTGGGGAGGGCAGTGGACATGGCCTATCTGGACTTCAGCAAGGCCTCTGACACTGTGCCACATAGAAAATTATTACACAAACTGGGGAATATGGGTGTGGGCAGGACAGTAGTGTGTTGGGTAGGTAACTGGCTGGGTGGCAGGACACAGAGGGTGGTGGTAAATGGCTGTCACTCCACAGAGGGAAGAGTGACCAGTGGGGTACCACAGGGATCAGTGCTGGGACCGGTCCTATTTAACATCTTCATCAGTGACATTGTGCAGGACCTAGAAGGCAGAATTTCACTCTTTACTGATGACACAAAGCTCTGTAACAGAGTAGACACACCAGAGGGTGTAGACAGAATGAGAAGGGACCTGCAGAAACTTGAAGAATGGTCAGAGGTTTGGCAGTTGAAATTCAATGCAAAGAAGTGCAAGATAATACATATGGGGCACAAAAACCTGGCACAATATATCAGTTGGGGGTGAGGATATAGCATGCACCAAGCAGGAAAGGATCTTGGGGTTATCATCTCTGATGACCTCAAGGTGAGGAAACAGTGTGACAAGGCAGCAGGTAAAGCAAATAGGATGCTGGGTTGCATAGGGAGGCATCACCAGCAGGAAAAGGAGGTCATAATTCACTACAAGACACTAGTGAGGCCCCACCTGGAGTACAGTGTACAGTTCTGGAGACCTTACCTATGTAAGGACATAGACAGAGTAGAGAAGGTTCAGAGGAGGGCAACAAAGATGGTACATGGATCGCATCACAAGTCCTATGAGGACAGGTTGAAGGAACCGAATATGTACTCCCTGGAGGAGAGGAGGGAGAGAGGGGATATGATAGAGACATACAAGTATCTTACAGGGAGGAACAGGGTGCAGGAATACACTATTTTTAAGTGAAAAAGATATTCCAGGACTAGAAGGCATGGGATGAAGTTGGAGGGAGGACGATTCAGAATAAACGTGAGGAAGAGTTTCTTCACAGAATGGGTGGTGGACAAGTGGAACACCCTGCCAGAGGAAGTGGTGGGGGCTGAAACAATCACGGGATTTAAGAATGCGTGGGATAGACATAAAGGAATTGTGGAGGTCAGGGGTAAGGGGCAACAGACTTCTCGGAAAACAAACTGAACTTACAAGCTCAAATGGGCAGACTGGTTGGGCCACAGGCCCTTATTTGCCAACACGGTCTATGTATCTATGTAGAGGTTGATGAATCTGATTTTGGTAAATGCAACAAAAATTAATATTGAAACATTGGAAAGATGGTAACCACCAGTACAGTATATAAAAAATTATTAAATTTGCTAATAGACTCAACAAAAATTGAGAGGGCATTTTATAGTATGTCTGGAAATTGGAACAAATTTGAGAAAATTTGGAAGGGTTTCTTAGATAATTTGTGAAGGAATTGGGGGCAGGAATTAAATATTCATAGGGTATGCCCCCTGGACCACATAAACTTTAGGAAGGGCTGGGCTAGGATGAAAAATGTATCACTGAAAGTGAAGGTTAAAAACAGTGATGGCAACTCCCCAGACCTTCAGAATGAGTTGACATAGATAGATAGATAGATAGAGGAAGTGGACACCAGTCCTTTCTCTGAGGAGAGAGAGTTTGGAAAGCACTCGTTAACCCGAAGGTGGACAAAGCTATCCCTTACAGAAATAATTATATGAAACATCCTGCTGAGCACATAAAACTACCCATGTGATATGTGTGCTGCAAGCATGATTTAAATGTTAAATTGGAACTGACTACATGCATGTTGCATGCATGCAAAAAGCAAGCGGTCACTGATAACTGCACACATAAATGTTAAGTGACTTGCTTAGGATCACACCATATACAAGAGGGGGTTGATGAGATTCAAATCCAGGTCTTCAGGTCTCCAAGTCTCTTGGTTTGCAGTTCAGTGCCTTTAACCACTAAGCTATACTGCCTGCACACATACAGTATGGCTCACTTGTACTTCAAAACAAATTTGTATACATCTGCACACCTGCGGTATGCTTATAGCCACTGTTATATGTTTTAGTTTTCTTGTCCCCCTAATCTCAGCTGCACAGCTGAACTGTAGCACACATACCAATGGAAACACATGATTCTTCTGACCCCCAAGATACACACTTACCCACAAAACTACTTAATTACTTCCATCTGGCCTGAACTCCTATTACAGTATTTTCTCTCCATAGTTTTGAATGCTTCCTTGCAAGCAGACTTTAAGGGGCAAACACAAAAGTATCAATAACTCGACACTCATCCACATGGCCTGTCCCCCTCCATGAACACACATTGTAGCCAGTGCAGCCATGCTGCTATAGAAAACCCACCAATTATAGATATATGTCGAGAGTCTCTTACCTGAGTACTAGGGAGCCAGAGGCAGGAGTCTTTAAGAGATGATGTCCATGGGTCAGAGTGCTGAGGCGTAACCCCTCAAAATGAATGGAGTTATTTTTTTATTACAATTTTATACATTATAATGGTGAGTTGGAGAATAATGAAGGCCACTGTTCTGCAAACAAAGCCCTTGTTATTCGAGCGGTAGCCTTCACTAATCTTCAACTCTCCATCAATAATGTAAAAAATAGTAACAAAAAAAAACCCTATTCATTTCAATGGTGCACACCCCTGCAGTCTATCTTGCCATATTTCATACTGTACCTGAGCATGGGGATGTGGAGGTCAGCTTCACTGGGGGGGCATAAACCTGATAATAGTGGGGGCTCCATTAGTCTGTGCATACCATACCACTCAACTATCCCTGAATGCAAGGGACAGCCCTCATTTTATCTCTGAAAACTGCTCTTCTCCCCATCCATCCCTCATGGAAAACATGCTGCTCACACAGAGAATGCCCTGTAAATTTAGACTTTATGGCAGGGGTGCCATTTCAGATTTTAGCAGAGGGGGAGGCAACAACCAGTGGAGGCCAGGTGCTAGTTAGTCCCTAGGTGTCAAGATCTAGAAGGTCTGGAATGTCTTTAAAATGTAAAACTTATTTATTGTGACTGAAAAGTAATATGCAAATCAGGAAATATTCAAATGTATAAGATTCATCTGTCTGTATGTCTAACCCACCCAATTACTGATAATTTTTTTCCTTGATGAAGGTTCTGACCCCCCCTGAAAAAAAACATTGTCCTGATTTTTCTGCTCAACACCATTTCATTCAATACCCATCTCATATGGGTCATGAAGCTGCCCAAAGGTGCAGAAACATGAAAAACACATCAATGTTTCAGTTGTTCCTCCTCCCCAAACCCCCTGTAAAAATAAATATTTAATTTTACTTACCCGGACATCTGGCCAGAACCTGTGGCCTGGCCCAGTGTGCCACCAGCCCAGTTTTCAGTTCACTCCTCCTCTGTCCTTCTGCCAGAAGCTGGATGCTAGAACCAACTGTCCTTGGTCCACAACATGGTCCGTGACCAAGTCACCTCACCAACTGAACCAACCCAGCCTGTGTTGCTTGCTTCTTGCTTGGCTGTTGCCATGGCTGCTGCCGCAATGCACTGATCAAGGCTAATGAATGCTGCCCACACTACTGTGTTCACTACTTCTAGGACCAGCTTGCTGCCATGAATGAAACTGACAAGACCATTCTGTAAACTTACAAGAACATTCTGTGAGTGCTGGCCCGGTGGTGCTGAGGGTTGAGGCACTGGATACCACACCTTGCACCATGCTGGTGACCTAAATTCATGAGAGAGCTTGGGTGCCGGGGGTAGGCAGGGAGGTATAGGACTGAGCACCCGCTGGGATGCTCTCCTGTCCCGGGGTGGAGGGTATTGGGTGGCTCAGTGCTCCAGTGACCCCTGGTGGAGATAGGGGGGCCACAGAGTGCTGGCAGCATGTACACTGCATGGCCCAATGCTGGCAGGGTGGAAGTGCACCGAGAAGTTGGGATATGTTCACCACGCACTGGGGAAGGGGGTGAATGAGGGTCATAACAAATGAGGAGAAAATCCTCCTCAGCCGGATAGGTGACGGCTTCCTCCAGAGCTGCCGCCACATGTCCAATGCCAGTCTCCCATTACTGCCCCTTCGATCTCTCCGGGGCTGTCAGGGCCCATGACCTTGGAGAGTCGTAACGACTATGAAGATGACGGGAGGGACGGCGGGTGGTAGATCGGTCAGGCCAGTGGGGTAAGCCTGAAAGAGTTCTGGTCTGTGGAGCGAAGAAAGAGAATAAAAAAAAAAAGAACATTCTGTGAGAAGCAGGCTCTCTTAACAAGTTCCCAGACAAAGACTTACGAAAAGAGCAGCAATGCTTTTGCTAGAGAGACAAGGAGAATGAGAGATTGTGACTTGGAATTAACAGATAGCCTCCAAAGAAGGACTTAGTTTTATCTGTTTGTACTGCCTTTGTAAATAGTTATACTGAATAATTTTTATTTTATATTTTGCTGTTATTGAGAAAAATAAAATGCTATTTGCGAATTTTGAAACTGCTCCTGGCTTTCCTATGCTTTCTGACCTGTGCCTCGACAACAGATGGTGTCAGACTATGTGGGTTTTATGCTGTGCATACTTTAAAGCAGGAGTTTTGTGTGTGGGTACTAGACCTAGTACCAGGAAAGCTTAGCAGAAAGGTATGGATTCTGCAGTAGCAAGCTGAGGAGTCATCACCAGAAGAATGGCAGCCAAACTTGAGGCAGAAACAAAAGTCCAAACTGAGACTGTTCAGTCAGAACCAGGAATGGGTAAAAGGGAACAAGTAGTGACAGAATCTGAAAGCCTGACTGCCTTTTTCCAATGGTGGGCTGTACAACAAAAAGAGAAGGAGAAACAGAGAAGAGAAGAGATGCAGCAACTCGAGAAGCAGAGAAGAGATGCAGCGACTGGAGCAGCGATGGCTGGATCCCTTGCAAGTTATCAAAGCTGAAGGATCTGGCACTGATCCAGCAGAGCAACAAAACACAAGCTTAAACTTACAAAATTGTGTCCCTCAGATGATACTGAGGCATACTTCACAACTTTTGAAAGGGTTGCTACAGCTTGCCAGTGACCAAAGCAACAATGGGCAATCAGACTGGTACCTTACCTGACAGGTAAAGCCCAATTTGCCTACAGCAGTATGGACACTGCACAGTCGGAAAAGTATGAGCTGGTGAAAAGGGAGGTCCTTAAAAGATATGACATCTCAGGAGAGGCCTACAGGCAGAGATTTTGGTCTCTGAAGTATAACTCATTCGACAATCCTTGAGAAGCCTTCACCCAACTCAGAGAACTCTTTAAGAAATGGCTCCAACCAGAGGGCAAAACACTCTAACAGATCATCGAAACATTTGCAAAGCAGCAGTTCATCAACATCCTGTCCACAAATGTACAGCTTTGGTAAAAGAACGCTGACCAGAAAGTGGGGAAAATGCTGTTTCTTTGACTGAAGACTACCCGAAGGCCAGACAGATACCACAGCAGTGAGGTAACAGCCAAGCACTGGTAAGACACTCTTTTTCCCATGTAAACTCCAAGTCTGATAAGAACTCTGGTGGGGGTAACAAATCTGCACCCAAAGGCTTTATTTGCTATAATTGTAATAAGCCAGGTCATATTGCAAGAATTTGCCATAGGAAGAAGAGTGACACTGGAACAGTTTTGTCCTTAGCAAATTGGGGCAAGTACTTAATAGATGTGAAGGTGGGAGATAAGACTGTGAAGGGACTTATACATTTGGGAAGCAGACAGACCCTAGTGTATAATGAAGTGCTGGGAAAACAATGTCCAAAAGAACCAGGTACTGGTGTCCTCTGCATCCATGGGGATACTTGATACTATCCCACCACCCAAGTGACTGAATAATAAGGGTGTGTTACACCAAATGAAAGTGGGGATAGCACCTAAGTTACCTGTACCTGTAATTATTGGAAATGATTTTCCAGGATTTACTGAGTTAATCAAAGAGGAAGCAAATCCTGTTTCAGCAGCTGTGGTGACAAGAGCTCAGGTGAAGAAAATCTCAGATATTGGGGACTTTTCCTTTCGCTGATTTTGATTTGGACTTGCTTGAGCACAGTTCCAAGATCCAGAAGTCCAAGAAAGAAAGAAAATGCCTGAAGAAACAGTGGCAACAAAAGACTGATGGACATAAGGGGTTAACATATGAAAATGCTGAAACTAAACTGATCACTAATTGTGATTTTTTTTCAGAACAAGCTAACGATGTTTCTCGCTAGGGTTATTTTAAGCAGCTGAGGGTGAAACCAAAACAGGGTGAACCTATGTTTAAAAAATGTAATGGGCTACTGTACAGAGTTTAGGTTAAACCTCAGGCACAGGACCAGATAGAACAATTGGTTATACTACAAAAGTATAGATCTGAGTTGTTACGGATAGCTCATGATAGTCCTATAGCTAGTCACTCGGGGAGGGATCACATCCTTGCCAGATTGCTGTATAGATTTTACTGGCCTGGAATTCATGAAGCTGTTGCTACCTATTGCAGTTCTTGTGCTGAGTGTTAGAAAATAGCCCCAGTGACTAAGAAAAGACAAGGTGCCTTTTGGGCCCCTACCCTTGATAGATGTGCCTTTTGAGAGAATTGCAATGGATGTGGTTGGCCCCTTAGACAAAAGCAAAAAGGGTAATTGATTTATTTTGGTAGTATGTGACTATGCTACTCAATACCCAGAGGCAGTTCCAATGTGTACTGTCACAACCCTAAAAGTGGCAGCAGAGCTTTCCAAAATTTTCAGCAGTGTGGTCATACCTAAAGAGATTATTACTGATCAGGGTAGTAAGTTTGGTGCTGCATTACTGAAGGAGCTGTACCGACTTCTAGGTATCACTGCCATAAGAACCTCCCCTTATCACCCTCAGACAGATGGTCTTGTTGAGCATTTTAATCAAACCTTAAAATGCATGTTAAAAAGGTTTGTAAAAGGGGAGGGAAAGACAAGGACAAAAAACTTACCTTACCCACTTTTTGCTTACAGAGAAGTGCCACAGGCATCAACAGGTTTTACACCATTTGAAATGCTGTATGGTAGACAACCTAGAGGGCCACTAGATGTAATAAAAGAAACATGGGAAGATAACCCTCATCAGAAACAATATATTACATCTTATTTGTGTGCCCTGAGAAAGAAGCTGGCAAAATATATTGATGTCATCCATAGCAATCGGGAAGAGGCCCAAAACCAGCAGGTGTATTATGTCTATGGGGTAAAAGAAAAATGTTTTGAGCTAGGTGAGAAGATCTTGCTACTGTTACCCACTACAGAAAATAAACTGTTAATGCAGTGGCAAGGGCCTTATAAAAGTGCTTAGATGTACTGGCACAGTTAACCATGAGATTGAGACCCCTGAGAGGAAAAATCCTACTAAGATATACCATGCTAACCTCCTCATGAAATTGGTTGAAAAAACACCAAAAGCTGTTTTCCTGATTTTACCAGAAACTAATAAAGGATATATTGATGTAGCTTATGATAGACTGAAACAAACTGTAACTTCTGATGCTGTAAAGGTGAATGTTTCCTTAACCTCAGAACAAACCACAGAAATTTGTAACTTGCTAAAGACATTTCACAGTACTTTTACCACAGTACCAGGCTGAGAAAAAAGGGTTGAGCATGTAATACTGACAAGGAATGCTCACCCTATTAGACAAAAGACATACAGATTACCAGATCAGTAAACAGCAGACGTGGTTAAAGAAATACAAAAAATGAAAGAATTGGGCATCACGGAAGAGTTGAGAAGTGCTTGGTCACCACCAATAGTGATTGTAAACAAAAAAGAAGGGGGTGTAAGAATCTGTTTTGATTTTAGGAAACTTAAGTGTCAGAGTTTGACAGTTATCCTATGTCCAGAATAAATGATTTGGTGGGCAGACCGGGGTGTGCCAAGTATATATCAGTACCCTCGATCTCACCAAGTATTACTGGCAAATACCCCTAGCTAAAGAATCCAGAGACAAAACTGCATTTGTCACTGCTGTTGGATTCTATCAGTTCACCACCACCATGCCATTTAGTTTAAATGTCATACCTACTACATTATAATGGTACATGGATGTAATTATATCCCCTTACACTGGTTATTGTGCTGCATACCTGGATGATGTCATGGTGTACAGTCTAGACTGGAAATGTCACCTGGAACACTTATGAGCAGTTATCCAATTGATCAGAAAGGCAGGTCTGACAACTAATCCTACCAAGTGTGCATTGTGCATGTAGGAAACCAGATATTTGGGCTATGTTTTGGGAAATGGAGAAGTCAAGCTAGAGGTTTCCAAAATAGAATCTGAAGCTAACAGCCCTATCCCCAAAACCAAAAAAAAATGTCAGGTTATTTTTAGGACTAGCTGGTTATTATCAGAGATTTGTTGATAACATTGCCGAGTTAGCTACTCCCCTCACTGAACTCACAAAGAAATGGTTCCCAAATACGTGAAATGGACCCCAGAGTGTGACAAGATTATTGGGCCATTAAGGCACCATTATGTTCAGCCCCTGATTAAAGAAGCCCAGACTTTGAGAAACAGTTTTGTTACAGACAGATGCATAAGAGTTAGGCCTAAGTGCAGTCTTGAGTCAAAATATAGATGGGAAGGAACATCCTATTCTGTACATAAGTAGGGAATTGCATGACAGAGAGAAAAGGTACTCCACCATTGAAAAGGAATGCCTTGTGGCAAAGTGGGCCATGGAGTCCCTAAGTTTTATTTACTAGGAACTGACTTTGTACTTGTAACAGATCACAAATGCTAGCAAGCCAGACACAGCATCACTCTCCCAGGGGCAGGACTCATCTCTGTGGGCTCAAGAGGCCTCAGAGAGTCCCTCTCTCCCCAGTGGCTATCAAGCCAGACACAGCATCACTCTCCTAGGGCAGGACTCATCTCCGTGGGTTCAAGAGGTAAAGGCTGCCTTCCTTCCAGACTATTTGTTGGGGGTGTTGGGATCCTGAAACTGCTTTAATGCCCCCGTACATGTACTGACTGATTATGGACTGCCAAATTGAGCGTTGTTTCTGCTGCTTCTGTGAATTTCTCAGGGGGTACTTTAAGGACCGCTATGTACTGTGCTAGCTTATTGTACAACGTGATTCCTGCTGCATGCTGCTGCTACTGCACTGAATAGTCCATTAGTGTGTATGTTAGAGTGATTGCCTGTATTAGCACAGTCTTACAAGGTGTTCCTACCTGTTTGCTCGCTGTTCCTGGCGTCCTCTCGCCATCTTGGTCTGCGGGTTAGCGCATGCGCAGTACGATTCCACTATCAGGATAGAGCACAACAGCCTGCCCATGCGCAGTAGTGGTTTACATGCAAACAGACTCCTGCTGCATACTAATGTTAGTCCTTTGTTCTATGTCCCCCTTATAATTTTTTAATTTATTGAAATATTCAGAAAGACCTTTGAGTCAGCGACTCATTTACAAAGGTTCCACGTCATACATAAAAGGATACATGGACAGAACTTGGAATACAGATTACAGCACAATTACAAATAACAGTCAGTGAGGTTACATAGTTGTGCAGTTGTTGAATAACAGCAAGTTTCATTTCTTAGTACAGCCATAATAGTTACAGAGGTTCTGTAGAGGCTGATGGTCATAGGGTTTCATAGTTACAATTTGGTACGGGGAGTCCGACAATAGTTAGTTTGATAGCTGCATATGTCAATCTGGTGTCAAGGGCAGTCACATTGGCTAGAGGCATGAAGGTATTTCAGTAGCTTGGATTTATAAGGCCAAGCCTTAATTCATTGTTATATGACTTGGGAGGAGCGTTAGTCAGGAGGGGGCTCTGTAGCAAAGTTAGGTTAAGCTGGAATTGGGAAGTCCAGCCCACAGGTACCATAGCAGTTGCTTGTTTGAACTGCGAGTTGTTTTGACTGGGGAAGTTGGGTGGATGATTTGGTTTAGGGTAGGTGGGGTGAGGCCTAGTAGTACCTTTTTGGTCATAAGGCAGGTGTGGTACCTGATTCTGCTATATAGGTTTAGCCAGTTTGTGCTGCTGTAAAGGGAGCAGGAGTGTGTAAAATGATCACATCCAAGGATGAGACGGCAGGCTTTGTTTAAAACAAGTTGGAGTCTGCTTAGGGTGGTGGATGGAGCGGCACTGTAGATTAGGATGCTGTAGTCTAGCAGGGAGAGGATTGAGGAGTTTATGGTAAGTTGTAATGCTTCAGGGGTGAGGCAGTGTTTGTACCAGTATAGTACCCCTAGTCTGGAGCTAAGGGCTGTTGATATGTGTCGGATATGTTGATTAAAGTTGAGGGTGGAGAATAGAGTGATCCCTAAGTATTTAAAGCTGCTTACTTGTTCTAATGGGGTCTGATTGGCAGTGAGGAATTGGGGGCAGAGGTTCTTGAGTGGGTTCTGGGGGTGGATGAAGAGCATGACTTTTGTCTTATTATAGTTGATAATAAGACATTAGGTGGTGAGCCAGTCTTCGACTTCACAGAACGAGTGTTGGAGAGTTTGGTGGAGCTTGGGGTGTGATGGGTCAGAGGTGAACAAGACCACATCATTTGCGTATAGGAGTAGATTTCTGGGGCATGATGCTGGGAGGGAGTTGAGGTATAAGCTGAAAAGTAGGGGCCAAGTATGGAGCCCTGTGGGACACCGGAGCAGATAGGGAGGTGGGGGGACAGGACAGGGCCTACCTTGACTATCTGTGTTCTACCAGAGAGATAGCTGGTGAACCAGTTTGGGGTGTCATTGGAGAAACCCATGAAAGTCAGGGTGTTAAGCAAGAGGGCATGGTTTACAGTATCGAATGCCCTAGATAGGTCCACGAAGATGGCGCCTGTGAGGTGGCCGTGGTCCAGGGCTGAGTGGACATGGGAAGTAAATTCAAGGAGGGCGGTGGTGGTACTGTGGCCCTTACAGTAACCGTGCTGCTGTCCAGATAGAAGGTTATATTTGTTAAGGTGGTCAGTAAGTTGGTCGGCGACTATGCTTTCTAGTGCCTTAGATGGGGGGGTAGGATAGAGATGGGGCAGTAGTTGTTTGTGGATGTGTGGTCACCACTTTTATGGATGGGTGTGATGTAGGCCAACTTCCAGTGGGTAGGAAATTTCTCTTGACAGAGAGAGCAGTTTAGAATGTGGGTGAATGGGGCTAGGACTTCCTGGAGGGTGAGACGGAGAAGTCTGAGGTCCAGGGAGTCGTGACTATAGTGATTTTGGCTAATAGTTTTGGTTAGGTAGGGTTTGGTAGTCTCTGGGGTAAGGACTCGCAGGTAGAGGGGTGGAGCAAGGGGGAGGATGTGGGGCATTATGGGCAGGCAGGGGATCGAAGAAATTAAGGGGCAGCACATGGGAGAGATCAGTGAAAACAGTATTAAGGGCGGAGACTATTCTGAGGGGGTCGGAGGAGAGGCAGCCATCTAATAGAATTTGGTCAGGTGGCAGGTTTGGGGCTTTGCCACAGAGTTCCTTAATGTTTTCCCAGAACTTGCGACCAGAGCCCCAGGTGGAGGTTAAGGTGGCTTTGTAATAGTTCGCTTTGGCGGTGCGTATGGCCCAGGTGCACTTGTTTTGGGACTCCCGATAACATTGCCTGTCCAGAGGCCGTTGGGACTCGTTGGCAAGGTGCCATAGTGCATCACGCTGACGAAGTAGGCCTTGGAGGTGGTCCGAGAACCATGGTGCATGATTCCCTTTGGTCATTGTTTTGGTGAGGGAGGCGAACTTGTCACAGGCTTCGTTAAAGGTGTTGGTAAATAGTTCAAGGGCACGGTCTGGGTCAAGGGTGTTAGTTAGGGGTGTCCAGTCCCATTCTCTGAGGTAGGCCTTGAGTATGGCTAGTTTACCAGGCCCTAGTTTGCCTTTTGCAATAATTTTAGGTGAGGTTTTAGGGGGGTACCAGACCAGTTGCAGAGAACTGGAGAGTGGTCACTTAGGGTGTCGGGGAGGACTTGAGTGCTGGTTATTTTGTGGGGGCGGTTTGTGAAAACTAGGTCTAGTAGGGAGGATGACCCCGTGCGGGCATGTAGCTGGGTGGGGGTTTTGATGACCTGAGTGAGATCGAGGGCTGACGCCTCGTTGATGTATGGGGCAGCTGTTTTGGCCAGCCAATTTATGTTGAAATCCCCCAGTAGTATTTTTTCATGCTTTGGGGGTAGGGTGGCAAGGTAGGACATGATAGCTTGGAAGGTTGGCTTCTGGTCCTTGGGAGGGACATAAGCCATGGTGAGGAGGAGAGGGGATGTTGACTTACCTAGGGTTAATTTTAGGGTGAGGGCCTGAGCCCTGGATGTTAGTATCGGCAGAGGCAGTAGGTGGCCAGAGAGCGAGTCCATGAGGTACACAGCACAACCACCCCCTCGCCTGCCCACCCGGTCGGCACGGTAGAGGCGGTAACCAGGGAGATTGACTGCCAAGTCGGGGACAGATGGGGAGAGCCAGGTTTCACTCAGAGCAATGATATCAGGGTGATTCTGGAGTACCCAACCCTGAAAGGAGTCCCATTTTTTTTGAAGACTGCAAATGTTTAGTGAGGCGATACACAGGCCATTTCCTGGAGATGGGTGGGATAGTGGGGATTTTAGAGGGCCAGGGTTGGGGTGGACATTGCCTGTCAGAAGAAGGAGGAGAATGAGTGACCTGAGGCGGTTTCTGTTAGCTTGAGTAGTAGGTCTTTGGCATTTATGCTGTGCGTGGCCGATGGTGGGTATTGGTAGTTTCAGGGTAAGGGGGGCAGACAGGAGGAGTAAGTGGGGAAAGTGGGGGATTTGTTGTGTTGCAGATGTGGAAAGAGGTTGGCCAGGGACGGGGGAGCTCCAGTGGGTTACTTAGCCCAGGAGATGGTATCCAGGGGTGGGGGTGGAGGTGTCTATATATGTGTTGTAGAGGGAAGGGGGTGTAGACGATGGTTTATCGGTCTGGGTTTGTAAAGGCTGGGAGTTCAGGTGCTGTGGGGGTGGGGTGCCAGGCTGGGAATGCCAGGCTGCGTGCTGACAAAAGGTTTCATTTTTGCATCCCATTTTTGCATTGTGAGTGGTTGGTAAAAGTGCCTGAGGAAATTGCATGAGGAGAGTGATGAGGGTAAGTGTGGAGCATGGTAGGATAGAGAGTTAGGCAGCGAGTGAAAGGACTGGAGAAAGAAGAAGAAAAAAAAAAAGGCAAGGGGGCCTCTAGTGATAGGAAAAGATAAGCTGCAGATGGGAAAGTGGACTGATAGGTTATTTCGTGTCATGTGACTAGAAATCAAGCTATATATTCGAATGCCGACCAAGGGTGGTGGTGGGGACAGCGGGGCAAAGTCAGTGCTCCAACAAACAAACAGTCACGATCAGGCACCCAGCTCCTTTAGTACCTGGGGCAATCTTTAACCTGGACTCCATTTTCAGAGTGAGGGAGAGCTTAGCTGAGCAGCCCTCTCGACCGCTGGTATGCTGTGGAAGAGGGAGAAAGACACAGTGAATTAATAAAGGTCAGAGGAAGGAAGTTTCACTGTGGGGGTGGGGGTGAGGGTGTGGGCAGGTACTGTATCAGGAGTGCCTTTTAATGAATACAGCTAGCAAGTTAATTTACAAAGACACCAGCTATGCAGAGGTTTAAGAATTATTTAGCAACTAAACAAACTATGTTATTCATTTTCAGTAAAAGCTGCAGTAATTTCTTAAAGAGGATTTCATGTTAAATGCAAATGCAGAGGTGTAAGATTATTTAGCAACTAAAACAAACTTATGCTATTCATTTTCAGTAAAGCTACAGTCAGGGCCCCTACTTTTCTGCGCACAGTGGGACCAAGTTCTGCGGCAAGACTACCATTTGCCGCAGAACTTCTGCAGTGGTGGTTTGTAATTTCTGCAGAAGTTCTGCGGCACTAACAAACTACCACATCACAGTGTCAGCTTGTCATCCTGACTTCACTTTCATGGCACTGGTTATAGCAGTCAGGATGGTGGAAGGCACAGTAACACTAGTTCAAAAAATAACAGACTTATAAAAATAATTTTATGCCTAAAAAAGCAAAACAAATGTCTCTCCCTTAAGGTCCTAGCCTGTTGCATAAATGACATATGCAGAGGGGGATCTTATGTGATAAATAAGGTATTTCTATATGCATGCTATCTATCCCACTAATGAGGTTTCCACTGTCTATCACTTATATATTTGTATGTGCTTTCTACACCACTAATGAGGTTCCCACTGTTATCACTTGTATATTTATATGCAATCTGTAACATACGTACATACAAATATGCGTGTGGTGAGAGAGAGATATGTATGTGTGTGTGTGTGTGTGTGTGTGTATATGTGTGTATATGTATATATATATATATATATATATATATATATATATATATATATATTTTATTTCCATGAACTTGCATCCTCATTCATACAGGTCCCATTGAAATGTAATAGAGGATTATTGCAAACTCATTTTCATGTCAACCTGCTTTCCTCGAAACACTGCGTGTAACACAATCAGGCCATGACATGCATGTGAACCAATTGTGAGATACAGCTCTCTGGCCCATCACAATGTGTCCACCATGTGACAGAACACTGCACCATACCTTCCCAGGCTCCAAGCAGTGATGTGTTCCACCAATCCTTGTGGTGCCCAGCCAGCTCCCAGAGCTAATCTCTGAACCTGAGTTGCCGGCACAGAAACACAGCATGCTACCCTCTGGCCCAACAGCTGTCCCTGCACACAACATTTCTCAATAACTTTTAGGTGATTCTATCAACCAGTGACAATATGTAATCAATAACCCTGGCAAAAATGCGTACAGTGCAATTATTTATTTAACAGGTCTATTCTTTCAACAGGGTCTACACATTATTATATTTCACTTTTCTGGGCATAATTACTTTATTTTTCTTAAAAATGTAGACATTTAAATTCATTTTACCAGTTATTCATTTCAGATAGCGTCTCTGTACCTTAAAGGCACAAATAGGTTTGTACAAAGCGAGGTATGGACTTAGCAGGTCTGTGCTATTGACAAGGTTTTGTTTAAGTTGGCCATAGTGCAACAATGTAAGATTGAAAATTGTATTAGGCTGTAGTGCAGGTTGAGCAAATATCACCATGCCTGATGTGCTGTGCCACCGTCTCTGGCAGTGGGAGCTGTGGTAGACTGTTCATTTCTGTTGCAGAATGCAGTCATTTCATTAACTAATGTATGATGTTATAGCAATGATAACATCACATTCTGAACATATAGGGGAGTTTTGGATATAAAAAGAGGGAAAGGGAACCAGATTCTATGTATAAACAGAAATATTAATAAAAATCACCAAGAAGAGTGATTCACTGGCACCGCAGAAGTTCTCTGATAGATTAGCAAGTTCTCATAAATTCTCGGCCATGAGTTCTAGGGGCCTTGGCTACAGTAAACTTCTTAAAGGGGATTTCATGTAAAAAGCAACAGTCGGAAAGCAGAGGTAAAATAAGGCTACACTTTTTTATAGAAAATAGACTATCTCCACTGCTGGGCAGATGTAATTTAGCAGCCTCAGCGAGTCCCCCCCTCTCCAGTCACTCACAAGCCAGACACAGCATCACTCTCGCAGTGGCAGGACTCATCTCCATGGGCTCAAGAGGTAAAGGCTGCCTTCCTTCCAGACTGCTTGTTGGGGGTGTTAGCCTGTTGATGCTTTGCGTCAACTGCCCCACCCACCCCATAATTTATAGCCCCTCCCCTGTCACATGACTTCCTGCCTGTCCTTTTTCTAAGTCCCCACTTCTCCATTTGCAGCTTATATCTAATGCCCTCCAGAGGGTGCACACCTGTCCTCCAGTTTTCTACCTGTACCTGCCACTCTTTCCCATCTCTGATCTCTACCTCCCTATAGACACTCTCTTTGTACCACATCTCTACTGCTCAAGTTCCTACATCTCCCTTCTAGCTAACTTCTCCCCTTCATTGCCCGGGCTGAAGTGACCCTCCCTCCTGCCTTGGCTGCTCCCTACCCCCCAGTGGTCTGCACCAGCACCTGCTGACTACTAGGAGTCACTATTGTACCCTCTGTTCTGCCGCTAGACAACACCCCGCTCAGGCTTCCACCCACCCCTGTGTCCCCTCCATCAGGCTCATTTCTGGCCCTCCATCACCGGGATTTGAACCTGGTACCTTTGCTGCGAAAGTCTGGAACCCTACCACTACTCCATAGTGGTAGTCACACTCAAGTCCAGCATGATGCAACTCCTATCCTCATTGTTGTTCAATGCGCCATGTGCACTGGTACTACCTATGGTCATCTTTACTATCCTTTTACCAGCCCAGCCACAAGTAGGGCACACACACACACCACCTGCAGTACCCCACCACTTATTTGCGTCATCTCCTCCCGACTCTCCCCAAGCTTGTCACCCCTACACCCCCCCTCCTATCACAGCCTCTGCCACCACTTCTGTCCTTTGCCCACCCTGGACTCTGCTTTTCTCCACCTTCCCACCCCTGTACCTTACCCACCCCCTGCACATCTGCATCTGGCCCCCTGTCCAGACACCAGGTGCGGTGTCTCAGCCGCTACCATCCCCTAATCTGACTAATTACCCTCCTATTGCTATTATCTTGAAACATTCATCCTAACCCAGGCCATATGACCACCAATCTAAACAAGCCTGTCCTGGCATAAGGTCTCTGCATCGCTTCCTTGAATATTTGCAGCCTCCTCAAAAAGGCTGCAGCGTTCCAATGCTGGGTTGTTCAACACCAGCCAGACGTTATCACCCTCATGGAAGCCAAATCTAAATCCACCCCTGATTCCTTTGTCTCCCTCTCAGGGTATACCCTCTTCAGGGAAGACTGGGTGGGCAAGCATGGGGGGTGGTTGTGCTGTTTACATGCGCTGCCAACTCACAAGCTTGAGAGCGGGGCACAAGCCCTTATGCTAAAAACCTCCCCCAGTCCTGCTAAGGGCCCACTCTTCTTCACTGTTGCCTATTTTCCCCCTAGAAAGCAAGAGCCCACTATCCAGTCGCTTGCTGATTACCGCCCAAAGCAGGACAGAGAATTACTGGGGATCTTAACATCAACTGGCTCTCAGAATCTGCTTCCCAAACCAGAGACTCTTTTGCCACCCTCAGCATGACCCAGCTAGTCTCCTACCCCACTAGGCACAACCCCTCTACTGGTACTAGCACCCTCCTTGATGTCATTATTACCAACCACCCCCAAAAAGTACTGGATATCAACATCCTACCAAATTCGCTAAGTGACTACTCCCCAGTCTTATTCTCCTGGTCCTTTACCAACAGTAAGCCAGCCCCAAGAACCATCCAGCGCCGGCGTCTCCTCCATGGCCACCTTCATAACCATAAGCTGTACCTTGCCCAACTGGACTGGTCCCCCATCAGACATGCACCATCCATAGACAAGGCCCTTGACTTCTTTACTCATGTCCTTAGTAAAGCCTGCAACCTCTTTGATTCCTTCACTAGAACACACACCAAAAAACTAAATGCACCTTGGGTCACCCCCTCCCTCCTCCTGAAACTTAAAATGAGGGACAACCTCTGGCACATCGCCATGGAATCCACAAGCCAGCTGACAGGCAAGCATGTAACTCAGAGTGCAATAAGTGCACCTGGGCCATCTGGCAGATTAAAGCCCCGTACTACCAGTGTACCCATGCCTCCTCATGGGGTTTGGCTAGAAACTTCTGGAACAACATCAAAGAGCTGAATGGTAAATCCTGCTCCCCCCTTCCTCCCAACTTTCCATTAATGGCTCTGAATGTTCTGATCCCCTTGGCATTGCAGACTGCCTAAACGCCACCTTCTTGGACCAAAGTTCCATTCTACCCAGTAATTTCTTCGACCCTGTCCCAGCCTCACTGCTGCCCACCCTCCATCACCCACCATTCTACCTACACACAATCTCACCACTCGAAGCCAGACCCTGTCTCCTAAAAGTTGTTGATAGTAATAGCCCCAGTACCGACCCTTTGGAAGCTAGGCTTCTACACCTGGTCCTGGATGTTATTCTGGTCTCCCTTACTGACCTACTAAACCACTCCCTGTGCCTGGATCTGTTCCCCAATGCTTGGAAAACTGCCATCATCACACCCATCCTTAAGTGTGGGAATTGGTCCCTTCCCACTAACTATTAGCCGATCTCCATCCTCCCCCCACTCTCTAAGGCTCTGGAAAAAGTAGTAGCCAACCAACTCATGGAATACCTGGCCAAGCATGATATTCTGTGCCCAGAGCAGCATGGCTTTCATGCTGATCATAGCACCACTACTGCCCTACTCGAATTCTCTAACTTTCTGCACTCTGCCCTTGATGCTGGCAACCCTGCCAGGGCCTTGTTCATTGACCTCTCCAAGGCATTTGACACTGTCTGCCATCCCCTCCAGCTTGCCTCCCACAGATGCGTGATTTCTCCCCTGGTCCCCTCACTTGGTTCACCAGCTACCTCTCTGCCAGAGCACAGTGTGTTCAATGACATCTTATCCCATACCTATCCTGTCTGCGCTGGTGTCCCCAAGGGCTGTATCCTGGGCTCCTGCTTCTTCAGCCTCTATCTTAACACTCTCCCCTCTGCCTGTTCTAGTAGGATCCTCCGCTATGCGGATGATGCAATGCTTTTTGCATCAGAACCCAACCTCTCCACACTGCAGACCACCCTCCAACATGCATTTCATCAAGCTGAACATTGGTTCACTGCCCATAGACTGGTCCTGAACCTAACAAAGACCAGGCTGTGGTCTTCTCACATCACCAAAGCAAAACTAGTGTTGCCTCCTTCATGATACTACCCAGCACACTACACCCCATTGAGTAGGTTTCCTCCTACAAGTACCTGGGTATCACACTTAACTCGGCCCTTACCTTCCATTCCCACATCAGTGCCCTTTCTACTGCCACTAATGTCAGGATCAGACTCCTATACCACCATAAAGATTGCCTCCCTCCTGAGGCTCTCAGGTTAGCAATCACCTCCACCGTCCTGTTTCTAGTAGACTATGGTCTGCCATCTGTGCTGCTGCTGACAGTACTGCCCTTGCTAAAATCCAGCTCTCCATAAACAAGGCATGCATTCTCCTGACTGGTGCTCTGAGGCACTCTCACACCTGTCTGTTGTATTCCACCAACAATTTGCTCAATCTTGAGGAAAGACTTCACTTACAAACCTGCCTCCTAATAAAAAGACTTTGCTCGGGCTCTCCCCCCACCTCGGTGTTTCTGCCTCCCTCCACTGGGCCTCCCCCCTCAGTATCCACCCACAGCACTGTCAAGACCTCACTTCTAGTCCCCAGGGCCAGGACATCTCTAGCCCAGAGATCCTTCGGCTACAGAGCACCCACCTGGTTCAACTCCCTCTCAGTCTACATAGCTGACTCCACTAAGCTAGGTCCTTTCAAGGCTGCCCTCAGAGGCCACCTGCTTAACTCCCACTGCTGCAAATGTGCATATTCCCCCCCTCCAGACAGTTATCCACTGTCATGACATGATCCTCTGATCACTTGTAGCCCTCATGTGAACTTTCTGGGATACCCTGTGACTCATGTTGTCTATTGTTTTTTATCCATTGTTTATTGTTGAACTGCCTTGGTCTTTCCTGACATGGTGCCTGTGTGCCTAAACTATGTATTGTATAACTACTGCTACCACTGTATCTCCAGTGAATGACTGTTATTACAGTCTGCACTCTGAACTATTGTATTTTATGACCTGTTAACTGTATTGTATTGTCTTACTGTCGACGAGGTGCCTTTGTAAATGAGTCCCTGACTCAAAGGTCTGTAAATCCAATATTTTTAAATAAATAAACAATCCTGTCTGTTGGCTTAACCAAATGAAGGATACAAATTCTAGACTGACACAGTGGTACTTGGCACTACAGCCATTTAAATTTAAGGTGATGCAGAAATCTGGGAAAAAGAATGTCAATGCTGACTTTATGTCAATATATAGATCAGGAATTGAAAATTCTGAAGGTTGAAAAAAATGTGAGTTGGAACTTCTCTGTCTGCTGTGCTGCATATGCACTGAACTGTAAAGGTTATAAACTAATGTTAGATGGGAATTTAATAAAATGTTCTGAAAACCTGTTTTTGTAAAACAGGTTCCCTCTTAAAGAGGGGGGTATGTGACAGGGTTGAATAAGGCCCTGCCTCATTTGTTATGTTGAAAGAGTTTACATGCAAGGGTCTGTTCTATCCTCTCCTTCGCTCTCTCTCTCTCTCTCCTCTGTCTGGTTGGACAACCACATTTTCTTGTGAAACCTAGGAACTGATCACTCCGATGGTTTCGTAATTCTCCTTCTTTCGCTATCTTGCTGCCTTCTCTTGCTATATCTGTCTTTTCTTCCCCCTTGCATATCTGCGACTATAAAAATATATGTGAATCCTTATGTGGAAATGTCACTGATACTGGGATTCCATTGTTTAAAACTGTATATAGTTATACCGTTGAAATGATTGCAGAAAGCTATTTGGAACTCAAGGGGTTGACCTGAGATGCAGTTTTTAAGGCCTTTGCAGAGTTATCAACAAGAGGTCAGTTCTGGAGCACCATGTACTGTTTTGCTGCACCTACAAGGAACAAAACTGACAAGAACATTCTGTAAACTTACAAGAGCATTCTGTGAGAAGCAGGCTGTCTTAATGAGTTCCCAGACAAAGCATAACAGGATTTGCATGGCCCAATACAAATAGGTCAGCCTTCACTACACAGAGGCACCTCTTCGCACATCTGGAATGGGGGATGTTGGCTGACTATATCCTAGGCATTTAATGCAAGAACCAAACAATACTTTACAAGTTAATGGCAATTTACTGACAAAAATCTAAAGCCATCAAACAACTTGCAAAAGGATCAGAATTAATTAGTTTACCTAATTTTAATGTGAAATCAACAAAAATGTATTTTAATGGCACTAATTGCTAGCAGTAGTATGAGAACTAGAAACTGATGTGTTTTTTACATGGGATTTGCACCAGCTTACTTGCTGCACTCATGGCAAGCATGCAACTAGTGGTGGGCGAAGTGGTCCCAATTCGCTCCGTGAAGTGATTCATGGAGTGAAGGTGAATTCGTGGAGTGTTCCGCACTGCAAAGCGGAGTACTTCATGTTATAATGGGTAACGCAAAGTCCATTGAAAACAATGACTTCGCATTACTCTGCCTTCCCAAACCACTACTCCACCAATTCTTAACTCGAAGTACATTGAAAACAATGTACCCCACCTCACTTTGCCTTGTTTTAAGCTCCATAGGCAGATTTTGCAGTGATTCATGGGATTTCAGGTCACATGGGCTCTAGATTGTTCTGCACAGCCTCAGTCTGGGGTAGTGTGCGTATGAAGCTGTAGGAGACAATCTGCTCTGAGGGCTCTCTGTGATTCAAACCTTCTAAAAGCTCTTAAAAAAGCCTTTTTAGGTCATTTGCATTGCTGAAACTTTAGTTCATCGATTATAGGAAACCCTCCTGTGCTCATATCATCGAGCGTTTATTGTTTGTGTGTGGATTTTGAATGTTAATGTACAATATTCAGTCTGTGTACTGAGAGACAGTGGAAGTGTGCTTTGGGGAGGGGCATGTCTGTGGTGTTGGTAGATTCATTTGGAGAAAAAGACAGTGCTTTCTGTTTTGGTAATATTTTTCTTGCATAACTGTGTTAATGTACACACAGTAATATTTTCAATAATTCTTGCCATTTTTTTCTGATTGTTGTGGTGCAGCAGTGCATAATTGTAGTTTATTTAAAATATGTGGTTATATTACTGAAGTTTTCAATTTGCTATGCATTACTTAGTGTGTGTGTGAGTATGTGTGTGATGCGTGTCATCAAATCAGACACCTTTTATTGTGCCACATAATTTCAGCAATGTGAACCTGCTATCCACTGCAGCTGTGTAATTTTTGTACTTCTTTGTGGTATCTTTACTGGTACTAGTACTAGTGACTGTTACTGCAGCAGTGCAGTACACTGCCCTCGCCCGCCCTAACCAGCAATGGAATTATTTTCCAGATTTGAATTTCTGATGGTGAGCACTGATTAGGTGTTGCGCCTTTGCATCTGCATCTCTTCAGTGTGCATTTGCATCTCTTTAGGGTCCAATCTCCATCTCTAACTTAAGTCACAGTTGTTTCTTTGGCTTCCCTTCAGAGTATTGGACAGGTGTGCTGCATAATTCTGCATGAACATTGTACTTATTAATATGAGTTTTTAAGTCAGGACCATCATCACGAGTCACTCATGATACAAATCACGTTCTTCATCATCACGGTCACAAATGCAGTCACAAATCACGATTTACGATCATGTCACGAATCACAACATTAATCTTTTTTAATAGTTACTTGGATGTATTGTAAGCCTGGTTTGTAGTATCTATCCATGCTTCATTACCCCACCATTGTACTCATTAATGAGTGTTTTTAAGTCGTGGAGTTTTGTGCCACACCTCATCGGGGCCTGTTGAAGTACAGCCGTAGGCATTCATGTTTCTTCATCACCACGGTCACAAATGCAGTCATAAATCATGATTTATGATCACGTTACGAATCACAGCATTAATTCTTTTACTAGTTACTTGGATTTATTGTAAGCCTGTTTTGTAGTATCTCTCCAGGCTTCACCACCCCACCATTGTACTCATTAATAAGTGTTTTTAAGTCAGGGATTTGGACAGTGTCTGCAGTACATACACAGACTGGAAAGAAAACTGACTGCACACATGCAGTTTAGCACAGTATACTTGCACTGCTCGGAATACAAAGTGTCACGCATATGGAAGACAACAAAAAGGGCATAATTTCATACAAGGGTCAGGGATGGTGGAGGAATACATTTTATAACAGCAAGGAAGGTGTGGTGGGGCACATGGTGAGAGGAAAAAAAAGCTAATGTGGGATCCCATGGTGATCCAGCAGCAGTTCCAGCATGGATATAATTTGCAATTGATGTCCCTCTATGCGATCCTGGTGGAGCAGAAGGTGCTGCTGTGGCCCTCCTCTTCTTAGGGATGCAGCCATGCACAGCTGCACCTTCTGCTGCAGAATGGCCAGCAGGTGTAGGCATGGTCTGTTCTGTGGCAGCCTGCCACTCCAACTGGTGATGATTGAGCATATGGGTGTGCTGGCCCCCAGTCCCTAGGTGAGTCCCTCGGGGGCCCCGGTGCACCTCCACCTCACAAAGGTGGCACTCGACCACACTGCTGTCGCCCCCGACACAGTCAAAAAACTGCCAAACAACGGAGGTGCGGGGAGAACTAGGCACAAGCAGGGAAGGGCCAGATGAACTGGCAGCCAACTGGTCATGGTGCTGAACAGGGATGTGATCCACACCTGAGCCTGGGGGAACAGGCACATCCTGCTCCAGAGGACCTGGTGCTGGACTTGGTGGTGGTGGTGGTTCAACTGCCTCAGAGTCAGGACAGGAGGCGGTGTTGGTCCTGCTTCCGGGGGGGTAGAACAAACAACTAACTACTTATAAAGGTAAGAAAAAGAACATTTACAGAAAGAACAAATTAAGTAAAAAAGAGTACAGAAAAGACAAAAAAAATGTAGCTTTTAAAAAAGCTGTTGGGTCTAAATCAAAGTTTAACTCTCCTCCTTGCTCTGATCTCAAAGTATCAGCAGTCACAAAACACACTCCTCTCTCTCTCTCTGTCTGCACAGGAGAAAGTAAAAGTGTCTGCTTGTATGACTCACTTCCTTCCTGCCTAGCTAAAGAGCATGTGACTTACAGTACTGTAAGCCATGTGATGTGTGGGGCTGCCAAATCTGAAGCACCAAGTGGATCACTTAGAATCATAATGAGGAATGCAAAGTCCATTAAAAACAATGACTTCACCTTACTTCGCATTGCCATTCTACCTTAATGCAAAATGGTAATGAAAAGGCGGAGTGAGCACTTTGCATTGCCCACTCCACGTAACGGAGTAGCAACGTGAAATGCCCATTTCGCGTTCACTTCGCCGGCGGAATTTAAATTCGTTGCCTCTCTACATGCAACATGCAAACCTGATGTGATTCTTAAATGATGCTCACACCAGCTTAACTGCTGCACTCATGTCAAGCATGCAACACGTGAACCTGATGCGATTTTTAGAAGATATTTGCACCAGCTTACCTGCTACAGACTTGTCAAGCTTACAGCATGCAAATTTAATTTGCTTTTTCGATCTGGTTCACTTAGGTTCACTTCATGTATGAAAACTGCATGGCAAACATTGCACAATTATGTATGTGGCATGTATTCTGCATGCACACAGCACATTTATTCTTTTGTAAGGGATGGGACCAGATGAGTTGTATCCAAGAGTGCTGAGGAAACTCAAGGAGGTACTAACTGTGCCTCTGACAGACCTGTTTAACAGATCACTGGAGACCAGAGTGGTTCCAGAGGACTGGAAAAGGGCAGATGCACAGGAACAGCATTCCTGAGGAGGTTGTGGGGTCTAAAACTGTGGGAGAATTCAAGAATGAATGGGACAGACATAAAGCAGTTCTTGTGGGGGTAGGAAGAAATAGGCTGTTGGTTAACTTGGATCTGCAACTTATCTTGTAGGTAGGGAAATGGGTAGACTAGGTGAGCCAAGCGGTCCTTATCTGCTGTCATAGTCTATGTCTCTATGTTTCTATGTTTCTATGTAGTCCCACTTCAGAAAAGTGGTAGCAGGGAAGAGGCAGTTAATTATATGCCTGTCAGCCTGACATTGGTGGTGGGCAAGTTAATGAAAACACTACTAAAGGAAAATATTGTAGAATATCTGGAATCCAATGGGTTACAGGATCCAAGGCAGCATGAATTCACAGGGGGAGGTCATGCCAAACACATCTGATAGATTTCTTTGACACGATGACCAAGGCGTTAGATCAGGGTGGAGCAGTGAACCTACTTGGATTTCAGCAAGGCTTTCAACATCATTTAACATAGGACACTGGTAAGCAGGCTAGGTAGCTTGGGGGTTGGCAATATGATGGTAACCTTGATAAGAAACTGGTTATGGGATAGGAGACAGAGGGTAGTGGTAAATGGAGTATGGTTAGAGGAAGGGAGGGTGACCAGTGGGGTACCTCAGGGTTTAGTGCTGGGACCAGTCCTCTTTAATGTCTTTATTAGTGACATAGCAGAGGGCCTGGAAAGGAATGTCTGCCTCTTTACAGATGACACCAAGATCTGCCACAGGGTGGACACCTGGGGGGTATAGAAAGGGTGGGTGGAGGAGTGGAAAGGATGGGCAGAGAGCTGAAAAAATAGGAGGAATGGTCAAGGGTATGGCAACTGGGTTTTAATGCAATAAAAGTGCACAATTATGCACTTAGGCCATAGAAACCCAGGGGCAGATTACAAAATGGGTGAAGTGATACTGACAATGACCAAGAGGAAAAAGACCTGGGGGGTAATCATGTTGGAGGACTTAAAGGTGACCAGGTAATGTGACGAAGCAGTCAGGATGGCTAGTGGAATATTAGGGTGCATAGAAAGGGGTATCACCAGCAGAAAAAAGAGGTGGTGTTGCCCATATACATCACTAGTAAGACTATACCCTGAGTACTGTATCCAGTTCTGGAGATCGCATCTCAGGAAGGACATAGACAGAGTGGAGGCAGTCCAGAGAAGGGCTACCAAAATGGTACATGGTCTACATCATAAGTCCTATGAGAAGAGACTAAAAGAGCTGAATAGGTAGACCCTGGCGGAGAGGAGGGAGAGAGGGGATATTATAGAGACCCTTGAAATACCTAATGGGGGTTAATAAGGTAGAGGAGTGGAGTATTTTTCAGAAACAAAGGTGCTCTAGAATATAGGGAGATGCTATGAAGCTAGAGAGGGGTAGGTTCAGGAGGGATGTGAGAAAATATTTCTTCATAGAAAGAATGGTAGATTCCTTTCAGCTTAGGTAGTAGGGATGAAAACAGTGGTGGGGTTCAAAAATGCCCGGGATAGGAACAAGGGAATCGTAGGTGTTAGAAAGTGGGAAGAGACAGTCCCATAGATCAAGTCAGTCTACAGCAAAAATGAAGGTAGAAAAAAATAATAAATTGGGCAGACTGGGTGGGCTAAGCATCCTTTCTCTGCCATCAGTTTTTATGTTTCTGTGTTTCACTTTAGTTTCAGTCTTGTGCCAATTGTCAGTACACTAGCTTGGTGTGAAGTTATCTGCTTGTTCATCACGGAAAACTTAGTTATTCTCTATGTCTTTACATAGCATGTGTGAATGACATCTCCTATAAACAGAAATACAGGCCTAAATGTGTACATGCTAGACTCCCAGAATCAAACAAAGTAGGAATGGGAGGGCTGGTTCTGCGTCAGATCAAGACTATGCGACAATATGGTCTGTCTCTGTTTAACTCTGAAAATCAGTGTCACTTGTAACCCAACTGTGATTTGATGTAATTCAGAATATTGTCCAGGTTCTGATCTGCCAGTGACCCTGTTCTGACCTGGCCCAGATAAAGTGAGGGATTTTCAAGCGTTATTCTTGTTGTAATTGAGAAACTGGTGGCAAAACAAAAACATGAAATAATTGTTTTAAAAAAATGAAAGGACAGTAGAACAACCTAATTCTGTCATTTGATATGGTCTGGATCAGTCTCTGACCCGATTCTGATTTAGTCTGGAAAGATTTACCTGTTCTGGCCAGCCAGAGTAAATTAGAATCTTTTGGAAACACATGAGAGTCAGAATCAGAGCTGGGACCAAGCTGACCCTACCATTCCTAAAACAAAGCATCCCCAGTCTCAGAGCAACATGTCTATCCCTGCAACTAAATGGAAAGTCTACCTAGCTGCCATGTTTGAGCACTCCTTTGTCTTTATACATTGTAATCTCAGTGACCACCACCGGAGGTCTCTTTGAAGTTACAATTACTCAGCAGAATGGTAGGATTTGTGTGCATCTCCTTACATATAGATGGCACTGGTTTTTCCTGTACTGTTGTTTCTCACACAGTACACAACAGATACATTGAGAAAAACTGATTTAAAAGGCTCAATTCTCTCAATATAGTTCTATCTGACTTTAAAAAATAAACACATTTTTAGAATGTTTTAATCCTTTTGGATCAGTGCCCCCAGTTCCTTCTTTTTGTCCCCACCCCAGCAGTCATAGTTGTGATAGCTGGCTTCAGTCTCCAGGATGCAGTCTCCTCAGAGACTTTGGCTACTGTTGCTTATAACCTAGGCCACATGAGGTCAAATTGCCACCTTGGGAAGGGATCAAAGGGATTTAGTTTCATACAATGACGTTCATGCAAATGGTATTCTGAATCCTTTGTTATCTCTTTGTTATTTTACAATTAATTTATACTGGATTTCCCAGCTGAGATGCAAATCTCATTTTTTGGGTGGGGGTCCTGCTTTTACCCAGTTTTACAGCTAGGTGGACTACAGCACTAAGAGATTAGGTGACTTGCTCATGATTACATAGGGGGTATGTGGCAGTAGTGGGATTGGAAGCTGGGTCTCCAAATTTGTAATCTAGTGCTCTGGCAACTGGACCATGCTGCCTGCTCTTTAAAATCCAGGAGAGGGAGGGAGGACAGGGGGGAGAGAATGGTGCTGCCATTCAGCTTGCTGTAAGGTTCATACAGCAGGGAAATAGGTTAGAGAGGGACTGTGGAAAGGTTAACTACAGGGAGGTCAAGTGATAAAGGGCAATGGTAGGATTTAAGCCTGTCTCTCCAGATTCACATGTCTGCACTTGAACCATTAGGTTAATGGGATTGGAAGCAGGGCAGTGTCCCAGCTCATATCTGTGTACTTCCCTCTCATCTTCCTATATACTGTATGTCTCTCTCTTTTGTTTCCTGGCTCCCTGATGTAAAAAAAAACTCCCCAGTGTTAAGTTTTTAAATGTATTGCTATCACCTTTGATTCAGTCAATTTCTGTTACAAATTTTAAAGTGCTATTAAAACGGTATTTTTCATCCTGTAATTGTTAAAATTGTTTTTAAATGTTTAAGATTTTTATATATTGTAATTATTTTAGTCTTGGTCACCCACTAATGCTGAGCAAAGTAGAATAGTCCATTTCATGCACCTTTTGTCCAATTGCATAAATTACACATAATTTCACACAATTTCATGCACTAGAAAAGAGTGTTTAAAATGGGCAGTTTATGTCTCCACCAATAAAAGATTGCTGTACTTGTCTCCACTGATTCCTAATGATCCTGTAAGTCATCCTATTTAGTCTGTATGCTTTGTCTAATTTCCTGTCCACTCACCCATGCTATGTAGATGATTTATATTGTTTTCCTGTTTGTTAGTCACAGACAATGTGTATCTGTTACTACCACTGCTATTATTGCTGTTTTTCATTTATATAAGATGCTATCACTTGTTCCTATCACTGTTATTATTACTGATTTTTATTAACATGATGTTCGATGTTGTCCATAGAGCCTTGTTGATATGTTTAATGTCTGTACTGTATGTAATTAATCCAAGTCACTCCTGAAAAAGGGATACATGCCTCAGTGAGTCCACCTGGTTAACAAAATCCAGTAAATAAAAAGTCTGAAATTGCACCTTTTTCTTTTATTAAAATACATGTTTAAAAATGTGCAATTTGCAAACAAATGGTACTATGTGCTGAAATCAAGCATTTTTAAGAACTCACACTAGAAAAATAATAATTGTGTAACCCCTAAGTAGCACTATCCCAAGGGCTACTACCCCATCCTTCTTGGCTAGTAGCAGGTTAAGGGGCCTGAGTTCTGAAGTGGGTGCCTCCACCCGGAGGTCAGGATTGGTAGTGGTCAAGCTAACCTGGGCACAGCCCTCCAGGACACTGTAAGCCCCCCTCTTTCCTTACTAGTGGCTGGAACAATACACAATAATCACTTTCACAATACCCCTGATACACCACACAAGTAGCCACACTGTTTGCACTTACCACCAAGGCTTTCCTCTGGCCTGGCCCTGGAGACCCCCTGTAAAACAAGGTTATATACAGCAAATAACAGCAGTACAGTAATCTTGCACAAACTGGAACCACAGTCAGGGTAAATGCAAAAAATAGTTAGATCTGATTTATTTAAGGGACTTGAACAAGGGAGGGGCGTAATCAGGTTAATTTGCTTAAAGGCTGTATCAATCAAGCAGTTATGCATGCATTTCAGGGTCCATAAACAGTCACACACTCTGGGTACCCAGATGGAGAATGGTGGGCTAGCCAGGAACGTTGCAGCTGGTTGGGGCCCTGTGATGGAAGAAAACAACATGCACAACACACACTATCTGTAATCAGGAGCTGGAGGGCTCAGTTCATGAAAAGAAAACAACAAGACAATCAGATGACACACTTTTAGATGAGGCTGTTGTTGCAGGGAGCTACCCTGATGATTACTCACGATACCCAAGACTGGACACAGGCTGGACAAAAATTGAGACAGCAGGTGGTTAATCTGGAGTGCCAGGAGAAGCAGGGCCCACACGAATCACCAAGGCGTCATTCCTGTTCAAGCATGGAGCAGGGGGCCGATCCCCAGGCAGGTCTCTCATTGATGGCTTTCTCTGTGCAACGGGTAGTCTGGCTGGGCTAGTGTGGCAAGGCCCCAGACAAATGGAGACAAATTTGGGTATAGTCCATTTTGGGCTGGATACAGCTTCCAGCAAGCAGAACACAGTTCACACAGTGGGGAACCAAATCATGACCCACTAACAACTCACAGCACATTTACATGTAAGAAAATTCTATTGTACCAGGCAAACCGCTCTCCGGTCACGATCACAGAGTCTCTGCACAAATCGGTGATTCAAAAGCAGCTGGAAATCCTGAAAGGCCGATCGCATTCAGCAAAATCTTCGGTCTTCTTCAGATATGAGGCTGGTAAAAATCAGTGGCTTACTTTGTTCTCACAGACTCAGATTTAGTCCAAAATGATTCTCTTTTCTCCCTCTCAGGGGCAGCAGGCAGACATGCAGGCCACAATTCAGGCCTTTCCACAGTTCTCACGTGTGACACTACTCAGATGGCTGCTTGACTGTCTCAAGCTATTGCTTCTTCCGTTCCCAACTTAGATCTGACTTAACTGCCAGCAAGCCTGGGAATCTCCCAAAGATCCAAAAGGTTTGGTTGGCTGATTCATCTGTCAGTCACAACAGGAACTCCTCCTTCAGGTGCAAAAAGGTGCCAAAAGCCCAAAACTACAATTCCTACAGATTCTGACTCCAGACAGCTCCTGTAGTCCGGCTCCATTTTAGGTCCCATTAGTACTGATTGATCTAATTCGGCAGTCCAGGACCAAGATAGTGGAGATAAACAAAACAGTCCTTGCTGCAAAGAAGGCAGGTTAGACAAACTACATTATCATTATCACTCTAAATGATTTTCAGCAAATAGTTACATCTTTCATCAGAGCTCCCTCTCAGATTACCTATGATTGCAATCCAGGCAGCTCTTAAAGAGACAGTACACAGAGGCTATACAGGCACCCTCTGGCAATCACATTTAAACTGCTAAAATACAGGACATCAGCCTGCCAGTGAACACTTATGCTACCTCAAGGAAGACTTTTTGGGAACCCCCATTTGTAGGAGGGTTACTCCCTTCCCTGCCTGGAGAAAACTTGGCATCCACGTTAAGTCTGTACCATCACAATATTGCAAAGGCAAACTATACAAGACATTTATACCATTAGCATGTTATGCAAGTGACATCTGATACATCAGTCAATGTTAACTTATACCTTTACTATACATATTCTCTACACTTCACAATACTGTATCCATTCTGACAATATATCATGCATATTTCACACAGGTAATTTACACATTACTATGCAGAATCATGTAATAACTTCTTGTACATTGAACAATGTAAGGGGCACTTCCCTATCAGCTAACTTGGGGCTAGATGGGGCAGGGGTGCCATACCTAGAAGGCAGAACAATCAACCTGGAATTGGCACTTAGGCTCAATTTAGGCAGTGAGCTCTGAGAAACATAAACCCCATTGTGGACCACATTCAGAGGCAAATCCACTGGCCTCCCAAGAGAATCATAACTGAAGCGTACTACTGGCTTGACAGCTCGGCCAGTCTTTCTGAGGGGGCCAACTACAGTCTCTGTACTCTCAACACTGGTCTGTGGACTCTCATCACTTGTGAGGGGGTGCCTCTGCCTGGATGTGAATGTCCAGTCTTGAGGCACTGTCGGCTCCTTGCTCTGCAGGCTCTGTTTCTACAACACTTGACTCATTTTATTTATTTAGTTTTTTGTTGACCGGGTAAGTGCACTAGACAAATCCTGCCTATTTTCAGGCATGACCCGGGGGAGGGGGATACAGATGAATGCCAACTGACCTTGAACCAGATTAAGCTGTTAATGGTTTTTTTTAGTGAATGAGGGGAAATTTGGCCAGGACACCCGGGGAAATTCACCTACTCTTTTCAATAAATGCCATGGGATCTTTAACATCCACCCAAACTACCACCAATCCAGGCAGATGGGACCTCGGTTTAACATCTCATCTGCAAGATGGCACCTCAGAAGTGCAGCACCCCTCTCATGCTGCACTACAGTGTCAGTACTGGGATATTAACCCAAGTACCAGATGTGGGAACTGAACCCAGAGCCCTCTGATCTCCCAGCCTCAGAGGTGAGTGTGCTACCTGCTGAGCCACTGACCTGACATTTTGTGAAGATTCAGGTACAATCAAGCTTTGAGGCATGGGGGGGGGGTGGTCAGCACTCTCATAGTGTTCTTCAAGTTCTGGAATGTCACCAGAAAGGCTCAAACCCTCAGCTCCTTCTTCAGGCAAATCATACAGTTCCACAATACACAGAGACGCAACATCTTCAGATGTGATACTTTGCACTTCACTTTCTGGGAGCATTGGCTCCAAGGATGAAGCTGGGAGGTAAGGCAGTCCAGAAGGCCTAGCTTCATCCCCACAATTAGTCATAGGGTGACCTCGAAACAGCTGACTCAACTCGTAGGATGGGAAATAGGCATAGTCACATTCACTTTCGTCCAAGGTGGACTGACAGTCACTATCATTCTGGGCCTGCTGTGAAGAAAACCTTAAATCTGTGACTATTGGAGTAGATTGGCTCTGTCTCTTTCTTGCAACAGCACGAGTCACCAGCCAAGGAGGCTCAATTTCTGGGGGCTTAGCCTCAATCATGACTTGGCCGATAGGCAGCAAGTGGTTACGGTGCATGGTCTTGACAGCTTTGGAGTTGTTCTCTGGGCGCACCTTGTACACATGTAAATCATCCAACTTTCCAACTACCACATGGGGAAGATGGAGCCACCGTTCAGCAATTTTCTTTTTCCCATGCAGTCCCAAATTACACAACAATACACGGTCTCCAGGTCGAAGCTCTTGAGCCTTTACTTTTTTATCATGCTTCTCTTTGTCGGCTAGATTTCTCTTGGCGGCCATTGTCTGGGCCAGTTGATAGGCATGGTTCAATTGAGCTTTCAGTTTTTGTACATATTGCAAGTAGTTTTCGGCTCAGACCCCATCTGGAGAGACCACAAAACAGACATCAACAGGCAGCCGGGCCTCTCTCCCAAACATAAGGCAGTAGGAGGAGAACCCAGTAGCATCATTTTTTATGCAATTGTATGTGTGTACCAAGGTTCTAATTTGATGGCTCTATTTATGCTTGTCTTTTGGGTGGAGGATGCCCAGCATGTCTAGAAGGGTGGGGTTAAAACGTTCTGGTTGAGGGTCTCCCTGCAGGTGATAGGGGGTGGTTCTTGACTTTCGCACCCCCCCCCATAGAGAGGGCATTTCTTTGATTAGATGACTCTCAACATCTCTGCCCTGATGAGAGTGCATCTGCTGGAGGGCACCATAGTGGATGAAGAAATTTTCCACTAGCACCTTGGCCACAGTAGATGCTTTTTGATCTTTGGTGGGAAAAGCTTGTGCATACCATGAGAAATGATCCATAACCACTAACACATTGCCAGTGTTCTGCTGATCAGGTTCTAAACACAAGAAGTCTATGCAGACTAGTTCCATGGGGGTGCAGGTAGTAATATTAACAAGTGGGGCAGCCCTCTGAGGCAGGGCTTTTCTTTGCAGGCAGTGACTACAAGTCTTTACATGGTGCTCAACATTTGCCCCATTTTGGGCTAGTAAAAGTGAGATAGTACCAGGTCAAGGATTCTGTCAATACCGAGGTGCCCCATGTGATTGTGGAGGGACCTCAGTATCAAATCTTTAAAGGCCGTGGGCAGGATCAATTGTTGCTTGTCTGCTTTGCCACTACAATCTACCATCTCTCTGTATAACAACTGATTGAGTAACTTCAACCTGGGGCCTTCTTTAAAGAATAGGGCAGTTCACAAGTCAGGGGAACGCAACTTATGCACATCTTTCCCCGCTCACAGTGCATCAAGTGCTGGCTGAATCATAGGATCTTGGGATTGAGCCCACTGAATGCTGTCATTGTCAAAATGAGGTAGTGCACTAATATCTAAAGCAAAGAAGTGGCAATAAGCAGCTGGTATGGAGGTGTCAGAAGGGCCCAAACAATCTACTAAACAGTCCACTGTATCCGCAGACATCTGTTCATCTCTATCAAACTTTTGGCACAAAGCTCGAATGTCAGGTTCAGACAGCCTGACCCAATCACTCTTGGAAGTTGGCCTTCGTGATAGGGCATCAACATCAATATGGTTCAGTCCTGGTCTATATTCGACAGCATAATCATTGGTTGATAATGCAGAAAGCCACCGATGCCCAGTGGCGTCTAACTTAGCTGAAGTCTATACATAGGTCAATGGGTTATTGTCAGTCTTCACCAATATCTTTGCCCCACAGAGGTATTCATGAAACTGGTCAATGATGGCCCATTTTAGTGCAAGGAACTTCAGCTTATGCACAGGGTAGTTTTGTTCGGATGGGGTCAAGCTCCTACTGGTGAAAGCTACTGGTTTCAGGCCATCAACATGGTCTTGATACAGCACCGCTCCTAGACCCTGCAGACTAGCATCTGTATGCAGCACATAGAGTTTGGTGGGGTCAGCATAGGCGAGGATGGGGGCATGGGTGAGCTGGTATATGATCTCATGGAAGGCTGCGTCACAGTCAGGCATCCAGCAGGGTCCGAAGAGTTCACCTGGGCGGAAGTATACTTTTTCTGTTTCTTTAATGAACCCTTTTTTGTATTTACGATTGGTTGGAGGGTAACCCTGGGTAAGGTTCAAGAGTGGGTGAATCACCTTGGAATAGTCTTTTATGAACCTGTGGTAGCCGCTGCAGAACCCCAGAAAACATTGTAGTTCTTTCAGATTATGGAGCTGGGGCCAAGTAGTCAGTGCTTCAATCTTACTGGGTTTAATCTTTATCCCTTTTGTAGATACTACATGCCCCACCTACTTCACGGAGGTTTGGAAAAACTGGCACTTGTCAGTGGACAGCTTGAGGCCGAAGTCTTCCAGTTGGTCTAGGACTTTAAACAGTCAGTTCTCATGCTTCTCTAAAGTGCTCCAAAACACAATGACATTGTCGAAGTACACCAGGTATTCCAGCAAATTCATATCTCCCACCGCACATTCCATCAGTCACTGAAAGGTGGCTGGGGCACCTGATATCCCCTGTGGCATCCTCAGAAACTCATAGAATCCCAATGGACAGTTGAAGGCTGTTTTCTCATGGTCTTCTGGGCCATCAGGATCTGATAGTACCTGCTGCGAAGATCCAACACCAAGAACCATTTGCTCCCATTCAAGCAGTCCAGGGCATCTTGTATATGAGGCATAGTGTATTGGCCAGGGATGGTCCACCGGTTCAGGGTTCGATAATCAACACACATCCTCACAGACCCATTCTTCTTATGTACAACCACAATGGGAGAGGCGTATGGGCTCCTGGATTCTTATATCATGCCAGCAGTGAACATTTCCTGCAAGTGTCTTCTCACATCATCTATGTCTGCTGGGGCTAGGCATCGTGACTTTTCTCAAAATGGCCATTCAATGTTCAGGTGTTTGTGATGCTCCACACCCTGGACACATCCCACATCCCATTCCTTCAATGAAAACACTTGGTCTCTCTGGGCAAGTCTCTTGCTAATTCTAGCCTTCCATTCAGCTGGCAATGGGGAGTCACCAAAGTCAAACAAGTCTGGGGTAACTCTCTCCTTCTAACCAGGGTGAATGTTGCTGGGCAATACTGCAGTGTCTGCACAGTGTACCATAGCTAGGGTGCTCCCTCTGTTCACCCAGATCTCCCGATCTGACACATTGTGAATCTGGACCATCACTCATCATGCATAGGCATGGGCATGAGCAAGCAAGAAGCTGGGCTTGACCAATAATCCTTCTGGCAATTTTCCATTGTCTGGCGCATCCAACATCAGTATTTTGTTCTTGACATCTTTCTGGAGGCGGTCTTCCCCTTGAATGGTACACTGGGCATTAGGGGCCAGTACCATTGAATCGGGATCCTTCTTCCACACGATCCCCACCAGTTCATCCTGGGCTACTTCCTCAGGTTTCTGTTGCAAATCATAGGCCTTCTTGATCAGAGCTGGAATTCTCAGTGCCCTCCCAGTCCATTGCCCTTGTTTCTCATGATAGAGTTGCGACAATCTCCAAAACATATGGGCGTTTGTCCCTATTAACAGGGGGACCCCATCATACAGTTCGGTGGGGGGACACACTAGGGCCAATGTCTCTACTCGCTCCTCTCACCAGTTACAGTTGCAGGAAAAGACAACCAGAGGCGGATATACCCTAGGGAGGGACAAGACTTGTCGCTCAGACCCCACACATGTAGGTCTTCCAGGGATTGCAAAGGCACATCAGATAAGTGTTTGTTATACCAGTCCTGGAATACAGTGGTCACTTGAGACCCACTGTCAAGCACAGCACAAGTATGAATACCATTCACAGTCACCGTAGTCTCTATTGAAGGTCCCACTATTTTGGACCAGTCTGGAGAGGCAGTAGCAGAGGCATGGACAGACGATTTAACCACAAAGAAATTTGAGTTAGGGTTTCTCGAACCCTCGCTGTGGTCATTTTGGGCACCCCTTGGCCACTGATTTGCTTTTTGGAGTTCCCCTTGGAGTCTGTTTACTACTCTTTCTAAGTCCTTCTGAGACCAACATTCTCTTTTCATATGGCCATCCTTTCCACAGTTGTGACAAATGATAGACTCCTGGGTCATCCTGGGAGAGAACATCGTATGAGGAACTGAAGCAGTAGTAAGAGATTGGGGTCTAGTATCCGCTTGCAGTGGTGAGAGTGGTGAAACGTGTCTTAACAGTTCCTTTAGAGTGGCAGTCAATCTGGTGATCTCTGCCTTGGAACCACCCTCGGTACTGGATGCCTGAGGGTGCACCTCCACCCCCATGGCAGTCACGTCCTGAAAGAGACCAGAATCTTGTTCCATGGGGGAAACCCTTGCAGAGGCACCCATCTTCAAATCTCAGACTTTCTTTAGTAGCTCATCTTTCCAATGCTGGGCCCAGGATGGGAAGTCCTTTGCATTCACAGAGTGCTCGTTAAGTGCTGACATTTGCCCCTGAGCCTCACCTGGCTGATCACTCTCGGTCACTTGCGCAGCAGCAGCAGATATGCAATTCCCCAATGGGGTCGCCTTTGTTCAACCCCCCGAATTTCTTTCATTAGCTCATCATAGGATGGGGTGATTCCAGTCAGGTGGCAAGGCACAACTGAAGCAGTAACAATTCTGAAAACAGAGCAGACTTAAGGATCCGGTCAAACCTAGTTCAATCTAATTCATTTGATGGCAAACTACCCTTTCTGAGGCAATCTTGTAGCAGTTTTTCAAGCTGAGGTACATACACAGACAATGACTCCCCTGGGTACTGCTGAGCATTTCTTACTGTCCATCACAGATCCTCATCTGAATCCAGGCTCCCATACACATTCTCCAATGCATCAAGATAGTCCTGTGCAGTTGCTCCAGGGTTTTTGGCCCACTCGGCATGGATGGTAGCCAGGACAGGACCTCAGAGACTTTCACTCAACCACTTTCATTTCTCTGCTTCTGAGCATTGCCATTCAAGTACTAGAGGGGCAACATAGTCTATCTAGGTCTCCCAGTCATTCTTTCCCTGGGGGGTGGGGTGGGTGCCCGAGAAGATTCTTGGCCTTCGGTAGGAGTCGTGACTAATAGCAGGTACAGATATAGGGGCCAGCATTGGCATGAGCACAGTAGGTGGGGCAGTAACAGGTGCCGGGGTGGGAGGGTGTGTTGGGGAAGGAACACCCCCAGTTGGCAGGAATAGCTTCTTAAAGTCCTCTATGGTTTTCCCTTCCTCCAGCAACAACTTAGCAAATTTCTCCTCAAAAGTCTCAGATAATGGTGGGAGCTCATCCTCCCTGGGGTCTTTACTATCTTTTATTATCACTCTCCAGGCAGCTGGAACCCCTTCTGGGGCAATAGTCTGTGGCACTTTAGAGCTGTCCATGAGGTCACTACACTCTACCAAGGCTATGAAAGTTTGGGTGATTAAATCAGCCTGTTGACCCACCACCACAGGGTTTTTTAAACATTCATCTTTGTAGAGTACTCCCTCTACAGTGTCTTTACTGGTACATAAGGGAATATCCAGTAGAAGTAGAGCATTTTGAGGATCGATCTCCAGCCCAGTACACCACCCCACCAACTGGTGTACAGCCATTTCTATTGGGGTAGCCATTAATCTTTAACAATAATTCATAATTTTTGGCCACTAGAAGGCACAAAATCCCAGCGGTGAGCCTCCAAAATGTAACCCCTAGGTGGTGCTATCCCAAGGGCTACTACCCCTGTCTGCTTGGCTAGTAGAAGGTTAAGGGGCCTGAGTTCTGAAACAGGTGCCTCCACCCAGAGGTCAGGTTTGGTAGTGGTCAAGCTAACCTGGGCACAGCCCTCCGGGATACTGTAACCCCCCTCTTTCCTTACTAGTGGCTGGAATAATACACAATAATCACTTTCACAATACCCCTGACACCACACAAGTACCCACACTGTTTGCACTTACCACCAAGGCTTTCCTCTGGCCCGGCCCTGGGGACCCCCTGTAAAAGAAGGTTATACACAGCAAATAACAGCAGTACAGTAATCTTGCACAGACTGGAACCACAGTCAGGGTAAATGCAAAAAACAGTTAGATTTGATTTATTTAAGGGACTTGAACAAGGGAGGGGTGTAATCAGGTTCATTTTCTTAAAAGCTGCATCAATCAAACAGTTATGCATGCACTTCGGGATCCATAAACAGTCACACACTCTGGGTACCCAGATGGAGAATGGTGGGCTAGCCAGGAACGTTGCAGCTGGTTGGGGCCCTGTGATGGAAGAAAACAACATGCACAACACACACTATTTGTAATCAGGAGCCGGAGGGCTCAGTTCATGAAAAGAAAACAACAAGACAATCAAATGACACACTTTTAGATGAGGCTGTTGTTACAGGGAGCTACCCTGATGATTACTCATGATACCCAAGACTGGACACAGGCTGGATGAAAATTGAGACAGCAGGTGGTTAATCTGGAGTGCCAGGAGAAGCAGGGCCCACGTGAATCGCCTAGGTGTTGTTCCTGTTCAAGCATGGAACAGGGGGCTGACCCCCAGGCAGGTCTCTGGTCGATGGCTTTCTCTGTGCAGTGGGTAGTCTGGCTGAGCCAATGTGGCAAGGCAAGCCAAATTGAGACAAATTTGGATACAGTCCATTTTGGGCTAGATACAGCTTTCAGCAAGCAGAACACAGTTCACACAGTGGGGAACCAAATCAGGATCCACTAACAACTTATAGCACATTTACATGTAAGGAAATTCTACTGTACTAGGTAAACCGCTCTCCGGTCACGATCTCAGAGTCTCTGCACAAACCCGGGGATTGAAAAGCAGCTGGAAATCCTGATAGGCTGATCGCATTCAGCAAAATCTTTGGTCTTCTCCAGGTATGATGAGCCTGGTAAAAATTAGTGGCTTACTTCGTTCTCACAAACTCAGATTTAGTCCGAAATGATTCTCTTTTCTCTCTCTCTCTCAGGGGTAGCAGGCAGACATGCAGGCCACAACTCAGGCCTTTCTACAGTTCTCCCATGCAAAACTACTCAGACGGCTGCTTGACTGTCTCAAGCTATTGTTTCTTCAGCTCCCAAATTAGATCTGACTCAACTGCCAGCAAGCCTGGGAATTTCCCCAAGATCCCAAAGGTTTGGTTGGCTGATTCATCTGTCAGTCACAACAGGAGCTCCCCCTTCAGGTGCAAAAAGGCACCAAAATCCCAAAACTACAATTCCTACAGATTCTGACTCCAGACAGCTCCTGTAGTCTGGCTCCATTTTTAGGTCCTATCAGTACTGATTGGTCCAATTCGACAGTCCAGAACCATGATAGTGGAGATAACCAAAACAGTCCTTGCTGCAAAGAAGGCAGGTTAGACAAACTACATTATCATTATCACTCTAAATGATTTTCAGCAAATAGTTACGTCTTTCAACAGAGCTCCCTCTCAGATTACCTATGACTGCAATCCAGGCAGCTCTTAAAGAGACAGTACACAGAGGCTATACAGGCACTCTCTGGCAATCACATTTAAACTGCTAAGATGCAGGACACCAGCCTGGCAGTGAGCATTTAGGCAAACTCAAGGAAGACTTTTTGGGAACCCCCATTTGTAAGGGGGTTACATTTACAAATTGGAAATATATGGCATTAGTTGAAAAACAAAACATTGGTGAAATTATGCCCAATTTTAGTGTAATTTTGCAAGAATTGTGCAAACTAGAAATCAGCAATTTTGCAAGCATGATAAAAATTTTGCCTGGCACTATTGCCCATGAAAATGGGTACTATTGCTGATGGGCTCACCAGTTTACCAAATCAGTCAAATCAGAACCAGCTCTGCATGCAGCACCTCCTATTACATCATTATAGATGCCTTATTTAGTGACATCACTGGCTTCAATCAGCCACTGGTTCCTGATTCTGATACCATCACTAGCGCATAGGCTACTACACTGATAAAAATCGAGCAGTTCCTCAGTGTGCTTAGTTTTCATGTTTGCGTGCACATATGCAGCAAACATTTTGTTATAAGAATGGCATTCCAAAGGTGTGTCATTGTCAGGTCCAATGCAACTCAGACTGCAGTGGCTCAACAGTGACAGGCCAATGATCAGTGAGGCTGATCATGATACTGTTCGCTGCTCATGGGGTGGAAACTACTTGTAGTTGAAAGGACCAAGCCGCTCCTGTGAGAGAGCATCTCAATGTTTTTGTCAGCATAATGCTGCCCAGCAAGCAGCTGAGTGGTGTCATTATCAGCCTTGCTGATCACTGTACTGAGACCCACCATCAGTGGGCATCTGTAATGTAATCCCCTGATGTAGTTTGCCCCCATTCACTTCATGTGTACAGACACTTGGGTGCCCACCCCAGTGTCGTAATACTGAATCTGTAATGTAATCATCCCCCCATGTAGTGCACCCCCCATCAACTTCATTTGTGCGGATATCGGGGTGCCATCATACATCTGTGACACAGAGGTGCCCATTCTCCAGTGTCACCCTTGCATCTGTAAAAAAAAAAATTCCCTTGTAGTCTTTTTGTTTGTTTGTTTTAGTAAGTGTAACCCGAAGAGCAGAAAACTGTTCATCGATGTCTTTGATGCCACCCCCCCACCACAACCTCCCACTCAGCACCTACTGCACCCCCACACCCTCACTCACCTCGAAATGGTCCACATCGGCTGTGCAACAAAGCATATCCTTCTCCAGTGCCAGCCGGGAACTGAAGAAACAAGATAAGTGCAGTCCATGTATTTTCAATGTTCTTTGGACATTTATTGATAACATTGTCATTGTTTAAATATTTTGTCAACAGATTGTCAACATGGCCATTTTTGGAACCACCTTATGAACAAGTTAGATGACATTTTTCAGTTCTACCTCAAAAGGTGATTTTACAGTCACCAGCAAATCACTTTTCAGGTTGTACTGGAAAAGTTCACCTACCAGGTTCATAAAGTGGGGTAAAAAAAAGACTATGTTGAAATTTTTAGGTCAAAAATCTAAAAAAAACACCAAAATTATGAAGGTACATTGAAAATGTTCAACATTCACTCATAACTTTGATAATTTTCAGCTGGCCCGGTGGGGCTCAGGGTTTAGGCACCACACTTCGCACAACACCAGCGACTCACCATGTTAGTGAGCTCAAGTTGTCGGGAGTTGGGGGGGAGGAGAGGACAGAGCAGCCGAAGGATTACTCTCCTCTCCTGGGGAGGGTGGGTTGTGATTCCCCCAGGATTAGTGACTCCCAGAGGAGGCTGGGTGTGCTACAGCCCGGCATCATATATAAGGAAGGGATGGAGGTGATGGCAGATGTCTGCAGGCTGGGTACAGGAGTGTGACCATCTTATGCTAGACATCACTGCACATCTGCGCCTCCGGGGGTCACATCATGCTCACAAAACAAGGAAAAATCCCATCTCAGAGTAGATGATGATGTGCCATGGCCCCCATGCCCACCACCGGATCCTGCCCACTTAGTCCCCAATATCCTCTGACCCTTGCCCTGCCTGCAGAAAATTGGATTTAAAGCAGCACTGAAGTAAGTGATTGTGCCCTGCCATGGGGGGTACAGGCCAGGGGGTTTGCTACAGGTAGGTGTGGAGGGTTTGGATCACCAGTGGGGATTCAGGTTGGGGGATTCTCAGGCTGGGTGGGAGAAAGCCAGGTGATGTCTGAGGGAATCTTGGGGAGTGGCGACTGGAGGGAAACAAAGTTAAAAAAATAAACCTTTGGTCAGTTTCAATATTTTGACCCCAGATGTTCAACATAGTGTTTTTTTTACACCACTTCATGAACAAGGTAGGTGAACATTTTCTAATCTGGTCCAAAACGTGATTTCACAGAGTAGCTCTGTGAGATCACCTTTCGGGACAGATTTGAAAAAGTTCATCTACCAGGTTCAACTTCAATTTTTATTGTAAGAAGCTCCAATATCAGCAGTACATACAGTATACAGAATTTCATTATGTGTAATTTGTCAGGGTAATCATGACTTTAACAGAAAATAAAGCAAACATTGATTACAAATTCAACATCTTACCAATATATTACAAATCAGAGTATCATTCAAATCTCTGCATCCATTTTCCCTCCATGCACTGTGCTCTATAAAGCTTATTCTTGTTCTTTGTATGCCAAGCTTCTTTTAAATGCTCTGATATCTTAATAAGTTTACATTTAACTTTCTAAGAATAATTTATTATTAGCACCAACTTAAACAAGCAATTTGGTCTTTACATGTATCTCCTATTAGTGTTAGACTCACTGGACAGGATTCACAAAACAGATGCACCAAGTGCAACTCAGATGCGCTGGTGCAAGTCAGAAATGCACCAGAAGCTGATTCAGGAACAGGGAGAAAGTGGCAGTGCAAACGAGATGCCCTGCACTGAAAGATATGCGCCATAGGCACAATGTAATGACATGCAGCGCATATACATGGAGCGTATCCATGCATACACAGCACAACCCGATTCACAGAGCACAACCAGGGCACATCAATGGGGCAAATCCAGTGCAAATCCAAGATGCACCAAAGAAAGATAAGTACAAAAGAAGGAGACTTATGTCCAGCACACCAGCAGGCCATCAATGGAACGACAATAGCAGCACACAGCCACAGTCAGAGGAGAAATGGAACCAGACAGAGAGAGAGGCACAGGCAGACAAACTGCCAGCAACAACACCAGGCAGCAAACCACACCAGAGGGCCACAGTGACAGAGGGGATGAACCTGACAGCAGTTGTCATCGCTGGTGCCCTAATGAGGAGGAGGAGGCAGGGCACCGGAAGGAATCGTAGGTGACCAGCCCCACGGCGATACCATGCCCGGCTGTCCTTTGAGCAACTGACATAGGTGGAGACAGTCGGGTGATACCGCCTCAACAGGGCCATGCTGAGGCAGCTATGTGAGCTGTGTCATGATGTGATGCAGGCACCCATCGGACGAGGTCATGCCATCTCAGTGGAGACCAAGTTGACAACGGTCATGTGCCTGCTCACCACTGGAACCTTCCAGAGGCTTACTGGGGACACCACTGGCATATCACAGGCCTCAATGTCCCACCTCCTCACACAGTTCCTCACTGCACTGTTATCGCATGCTTCAGAATACATCAAATTCTCCATCATGCAGGCAGATCGGACAGAAGTCATGCAGGGTTTCCACAGGGTGGCACGCATGCCAGGTGTCATAGGGGCCATTGACTGCACCCATGTGTCAATCCACACACCACCTGGTGAGGAGGGCATCACATCCGTGAATTGAAAGGGGTACCATTCAGTTAACTGCCAGGTGGTGTACGATGCCACAGGGCGCATTACCAATGTCTGCGCCATACACCCTGGGAGCACACATGATGCATACATATGGCACCAGTTGGCAACCTGCATGAGGTTTGAGGCTGGGGACAGTCAAAGTGGACACCTGTTAGGTACATGTGACTGAGCACCAACAGCACAGGGTGGCACCATGTCCGGGACACACGGGGTGGGCTGTGGGTGGGCAGTCACAGGCATGAGGGCAGTGGGACAGCAGGGGTGTGAAAGGGTGCATGGGTGGATGCAGGGTGGCATGTGACCGATGTGCACCACATGATGGATGGGGCAGGCAGGGGCAGCGGAGGCAGGGATGCAGGACCGCCAGACATGCGGCTGCACGGGCGGGGGAGCAGGACAGGGGCACATAACACAGATGGTGGGACAGGGACAGGGCACATGCCACAGTGTAACACAATGTACTAATGGAGACACATCTACCCCCACAGGTGACGCCGCATACCCATTGCGGCCCTGGCTAATCACCCCATCTGATGACTGGGAACAATGGTGGAAGAATGTTACAATAAGGCAAACATCACGACACGTGTCATCATAGAGCATGTCTTTGGCTTGCTGAAGATGCATTTCCAGAGCCTGTGTTGGTCAGGTGGTGCCCTACAGTACAGCCCTGAGAAGGCCTGTGGCATATTCCTGGCCTGCTGTATGCTATACAACGTGGCCCATGATCATGGGATACCTGTCGAGGCCAGTGAGGGCAACAGTTCCAGGGAGGAGGAGGAGGGGGTGGTGGAGGGTGCAGCCAGGGCACACCCTGAGGACCATGGAGGTGAGGTCGGGCATGGACACAGGGATCCCAGGCTGGCAGCTAGGGCACGGGCATACCACACATGAGTGGTGGAGGAACACTTCAGGACAAACAGGTGAGTACGCAGGTTGGTACGTGTGCAGGTGTGTGCATTACAGAGTAGGGACAGCATGACAGTGGAATGGTGGGCACCGTACACCACATAGGGGTGCACACGCAGGTGCATGCATATGGTGGGGGACATACACACACACACACAGGCACCATGCATGCATCACCCCAGAATCACACAGGCCATGTCCAAACTGTCACAGGTCAGTGTGCTCTGTGGCCATCACATGGTCACTGCAAGCACCGTAACACACTCATCATTCCCATGACACATGGCACGACAGCGGTACACACAAACACACCAGACAGCCTGCACAGGCAGCACAAGGGGGTGCAAGGGCAACCATGTGGCTGGTGACCACCACACACAGCAGCACTGGCACCACCTGCAGGACATCTGGTACACCACAGGCCTCTGGGCATGGGCATCACAGGGCTGCCCCATGACCACCACGGACACATGGGTGGCCACTGCTATGGCCACTGGTGATGGGGGTGCCACCACTGGCCACAGGGGGTGTCCCCAGAGACCCCACAGGGTGCTACACTGAGACCGTGAATGGGTGCTCAGTGGGGTGGCCGTCCGACACCCACCAGCCGATGCCAGTGGTGACAGGGTCAGCAGCAGGGGGCTCACCTGGTCTCACTGTCAGGGTCTCTGGGACATGCTCCTGGGCATCCAGCTGGATGCAGAGTGTCCACGGCATGCTGTGGATGCAGCCACTGCCTCTGCAGTAGCTGCAATCTGCTCCATGGCTGTGGTCATGCCCACCCCCATGATGCATGTCTCAGCCAGCATCTGAGCACGCCACACCACCACGGACTCATGCTCCTGGACCATGATGGCACTGTGGGTCCGGAACTCCACCCAGAGTGCCTCCTGACTATCCACAGTTGCCCTCAACAGGTCAAGGTAGGCACCCATGTCATCGGCAGGTGATGCAGCATGGTGGCTGCGCCGACATACAGGGGATGGGTCAGCCTCACCAGGGTCATCCACAGGCAGTGGATGCACCCTGTAAAGCTGTGATGTGTGCGGATCTTGGCTGGGCACTACAGCTGGCTGTCCACGTGTGTTGTCCACATGGCCCACTGTAGCGGGTGTGTGCACATCGGCACCCTGCCTGGACATCACCAACGCTGCCAGCACTGCACTGGGCAGTGGTGCAGGGGGCACAGTACTCACTGCCCTGGGCAGCTGTGCTGCCGCTGCACCATTGTCCAGCACGGTGGGAATACTCTTGGCACCCAGGATCTTGTGCACAGGAATTCCCATGCCGTGTGCACCACCGTCGACCACGGTAGTGGCACTGCTGATGGTGAAACATGCGTCGGTGACACTACCCTCACCCTGCATGCCACTGGTGAGCATGATGAATGCGTCTGCTATGTTCACCGCCTCATCCAGGTCAGCATCAGACAACCCAGTCAGGCCCCCCAACCATGCGATGTACCCGCCATCAGTACCAACAGTGCTGGTGGAGGGGTCCACAGAGTCCGCTGCCACAGGGACCGTGACCGGTGGTGCATGGAGCGTGGACATTGCAGGTGCGGACAGACCCACGTCAGTGTCATCGGCCCCATGCGGTGGGCCCACATCATCGCCCGTGAGGGCTGCACGGTCGGCCTTGGCCACGCCCTGGAGTCGCGATGGAGCTGTGGAAAAGGGAAAGGAAAACATGGTTAATGCACAGGATGCACATGACACAGTGTCAACGTCACACACAGCACGGTCGGCAACACACAGCCGGGTACGCATGCCTGTCCATGGCAGGGCCCGGCCAGAATGCACAGCTACTCACCATGCTATGATGGGCTGCCCCCCATCTGGAAGCCACCTCCTGGGATGCCATGCATGGCCGTCCCCAACACACTGGCAGGTAGAAGGGCCTCGTTGGGGCTGAGCTGTGCCGCCAAGCTGGGTCCTCCCCCTGTCACCGCAGGGATGCCTGGATGCTGGCCACTCTCTCTTTGGCCCTCCATCGGCTGTCGTTCCAATGCTTTTGGCACTCCAGCACTGTGAGGTTGAAGGTGCCACTGCATTCACCTGCCAGGCCACCTCCTCCCAGCCCTCTGCACGTGCCATCTGACTGCCTCCCCTGCCAGTGACTACATACAGGCATAGGTGGCATGCCTCAATGAGTGCCCTCTCCTCATCCTTTGTGAAGTTTGGTCACTGCCTGGTGGTGGCACCTGCCTCCTCAGGCATTTTGACTTCTGTGGGGAGAAGCATCCTGGTGTCAGACTTGCCTGTGGGTACACATGGACCCTCACCCATCTCCTGCTGTTTGTAGCCTCACCATGGTCTGTGTTGCTGGTGGCCTGTGCTGTGGGCCGCATGTGGGCAGCCGAGCACAGGTGGATATGCATCATGTTATGTGGTCCATGTGGGACACCGCATGTGCCACTCACAGCAACCAGGCTATGGTGGGGGGTACAGTGTAGCCACTCCAGGGGGTGTGACACTGTCCCATCTGCCATGGGCATGTCCCAGTACCCCTGCAGCATGTGTGCTGCCACTATGGTGCCACATCCAACCTGGGTGCCACCCCTGAAATGGCTGCAGGGCAGAGGGTGACTGCCATATGGTGGCAGGCACTGTTCGGGCTGCAGCAGTGTGCGGGCTGGCTGTGGTGACAATGTGCCTGCACGGGTGTTGCTCTGTGTGCCGTACTTACTTGTGGCACAGAGCTAAATCCACCTCACAGTGCAAGCCACCCCCAGCCGTACGTCCCATCCCTGTGTCCCTGTGTACATTGGGTGGTCCTCTGTACATGTCACATCCCCTACCTGTCCCACATCACACCACCTCGGCACACTGCCATCTGCACCAGAGATCAGCAACAGTGCTCCATACGTGCTGTGTTTTGTGGGTCCCGGTGACCCTGTCATCCGCAGTGGTCATGGCAGGGACCAGTCCATTGTTGCCCTATGGATACTGCCCTGCTGTAGTATAACGTGGTTTTCCGTGGGTGCCACCTAATGGATGTCTGGTCCCAAATGTGGTATACAGGGGTCCCACCTGTTGTGAATGCTCCAATGCAGGCACACCAGTGTGTGCTGTAGCCCTGTAAACATGACTGTATACAGTACTCACCCTGTAGGCACTGACTTCTCTCAGTGTCCTGGACTCAGCTTGCTGAATTGGGAGCATTTATGGCTCAGAGCATGCAAATGAGGCCTGAGCACCTGTTAATGAGATGCTAATCAGCTGAGTTGCCCATGCATGGTTGATGAGGCTGTTTGGGGTGCATTCTATCTGAACAGCATAATTGCTCCCAGCTTATCTCACTTTGCACGGAGCATCTGTGTGATGCGCCAATGACCACACAGTGCATTTCCAGTGCATGCGTGACCTGGTTGGTGCATCTGCATGACTTGGGGGCATTGTACATGGCGCATGCATCACACATGCACAGTGGCCGTGTGTTGTGGCGCATCTCCCATGATGTGCCATTCAACCACTGTCCGGTTGTGCCACTGCGTACCTGACGATCGCGGTGCCGTGTACCATATCATGCAGCATGTCCCACAATGTGCTGTCCATGCTGCACTGATCCAGCCCTGCCCATGGATCGTGCACTGTGCATGGTACACATTCATGGCACATGCTGTGCACAACATGGTGCCCGCATGTGTAACACGCATGTGCGACCGTGTCCTGGCTGTGCAGCGCCATTGCATGATGGTTTGCACATGCTCGGGTTCATCGCCAGTGGCCATTCGTGCTTCACGTTCAGTGCACACTGTGCTGCACGTGCCTCACTGTTTCACGTGGTGCAAAATGTTCACTAGACAGTGCTTTGCCTGTTTGCACCTTGCCACTGTCTGTTCACAGTTTAAGATGCCTAGGGCTGGGAGAATGGCACCTAGGGCCATGAACTGGTCACAGATGAAGCTGCTACATCTTGTAGCACAGGTCATGGCTGTGGAGGGGCGCCTGTTTGGACAGGAGGACCTCCATGTGCCCAGGGCCCAGGTGTGGGCCTCCATTGCATCATGGATTGCGCGCTGTACTGGGATGCCAAGCACAGGGGAGCAGTGTAAGCATCGCTATGGCAACCTCCAGAGGCGGGACCCAGAGCGGCTTGCACAACTGCGGCACCGTGCACACAGGGGTGTACTGCCATATCTAGGTAGGTGTTGTTCAGCTGTCTCCTTGTGTGGCACATGCTGGGTGTGTATGTCACTGCCCTCATGTTGCTCCTGTGCTGCATTGCCCTGGTGTTGGGGGGGGCAGGGCATGGCTATGTGTGCCTGCTTACACCAGGTGCTTCATGGCCTGGCATCACTGTCTGCTGCATGGCCATGCGCCAGTGCAGGGGTGTGTGGGGAACTGCATCCTGCATGGTGGCAGTGTTTGCTCATGGTGCTGTTTGTTGTGTTTTGCAGGACCAGGGGCGAGGCGGCAGGCCGCGAATGCAGCTGAGGAGCGTCGTCGGAGATACACGGGTGCCAGGCCTGGTGCATGGCCCGGGGCGGGTGAGTACCGCTTTCCATGATTGCTGTTTTTCTGGTTCTGTGTGGTCAGTGATGGGTGGGGGTGTGTTCCATGTTCTGGCCCTCAGTGTGTGTTCTTTCTGTCATTTGCTGTAGGTGTTCTGGATCAACGTGCTCTTGCGGGTGGTGGTGGTGCTGCGCCAGTAGATGTGGACCAGAGGATCCATGTGGCCATCCAGGCAGCCCTGTGCCCTCTCTCACGGATTGTTCAGCGCTTGTCAGCTGCCCTGTGGGGTGTCATGCTGTGCTTACCAGTCCGTCCCAGGGTGTTGCGTGGCAGGGCACGGTGCCGCTAGTGTCCCCCTGCCACTTTCTGGGGGACATCCCATGTAAATAGTTACCCTACCCTGTCCCCTGTTTCTGTCTCTTTTCTGTCCTCCTTTCTGTCCCTGCTCCCCCTCTTACCCATTGGTTGATGCTGTTGTTCCTTTTTTGACTTTTGGTTTGTACAGTTTATATGCACATTACCTTTTATAAACATGTTTTACTCTACACTTGTGTCCATGGGTCTGTTTGTTCCAGCTCTGTGGTTGCTCCTCTTGCCCTGCTATTTTGCTCCAGTTGTTCTGCCTGGCTCTCTTGTGTGGTTGCAGGGCATCCTGCTTGCCCTGGTGCATTGCTGGTTGCGCAGGTGCATCTGCAGTTGCGCAGTCATGTCCTGTGGTGATTCACAGTGGTGTTGCGCTTGGTTCTTGGTACAGCGCATGCCTCTGTGAATGGCTATGCGTGGGCTTGGCTCATCGGACTTGCGCCAGGTGCATCTTCTTTGTGAATCTTGCCCCCTGCATTTGTATAAAGTAGGCTAAGTTTTTAATCACAGGCAAGTTACTCTAATATGGATATCCCTCCTACTTCTTCAATCGAGTGACTATATGGAAGCCATCTGGTGTTAAATTGGTCAGCTTCAACCACGCTTCTGCCCAGAGCGAGTTCTCCCGCTGGCTGCAGCCCCAGCTCCTGATACAGCCAGCCGCTCTGCAATGGACTGCCTGCCTGCTTCCTCTTTCAACCAGGCTTCTGCCCAGAGCAGGATCCCCTGCTGGCTGGGGCCCTGGCTCCTGATACGGCCGGCTGCTCTGCAACAACCACCTGCCTGCTTCCTCCTTCAACCAGGTATGCTCTCCACCTTTCTGGGACTCTACGGCTTGAGATCCACCAATTGTATTGGCTGATTAAGCTGAAGACAAGGCACCTACTGGCTGTTTATGGCATTACTGATTTTTTTTAAATGAACCATGGCACTTGGCACCCTCCATTTTGCTAGACACTGTTCCTAGCTCTTGCCAGCCTAGTAGCTCTCACTGGTAACTTGAAATTTTTATCTCTAACCTGTCTGTAATTAATTGTTTAAAGCAAGCCTTGTGGCCAGTGCTTAGTCTCAGCTGCCATTAATTTAATTGCCAAAAGCAAGCATTGGGCCAGTGTCTGACTCCAGCTGCATGCACTGTAATGTAATGTCTGAAAATAAGCCTTGAGGTCAGCGTTTAGTTCAGCTGCCTGTAGCTTCAAGTGTGAAACAAACCTTGGGGTCAGCGCTGGGTCCTAGCCGCCTGTAATTTTCAGTGTTGAAAGCTAGCTTTGTAATTCAGCTGCTGAAAAGTAGCATTGGGCCAGTTTCATTGCGGGCAGTGTTTAAATCCAGCTGCCTGTAAGTTAATTGCCCCCAGCAAACCTGGGGTTAGTATTTAATTTTGACTGACTGTTAACTCAGTTGTTAACCTGCAATAGTGCTCAACTCTAGCCTGTTTGGTAATCACAGCTGAGAACTTTATTTTGTTAAAGCAGCTGCAGTGCCTTGCAGATAATCGGTTCGAAGCCCAGTATTTTGACATTGCTTGTTTGCCCTCTTCTTGTACTACCACTAGCATGATCTTCCCATATTTTCTAATCCCACCCTTATCCTTCCACTTTTCCTTTTTCTTTTCTCATTTTTTCCAGGCAGCCCCCTCTGGTACCATTTTTTCTACAACCCCCCTCCGCTCATTTAACTTAATCATCTTTGTTGTCTTGAAACTGGCACTGAAGCCCTAAGCTGTTCCCCTTTGCATAACTCCTTTACTGTCCCAATGCCTCCTTTTAACACCCACTCCCCGTCTTTTGTTCCCTGCTGCTGCCCACCCCATCTCCAAGCTGGTGCCCCAAAACTGAGTTTTCAACTAAAGCATCCCCCTCCTCTCTCACTCCCTCTCTCTCTCTCTCTCTCTCTCTCCAACAGGCTCCTGCTCAGACTGGGATCCCCTGCTGGCTGCGGCCTCGGCTCCTGATACAGCCAGCTGCTCTGCAACAGTCCACCTCTCCGTGACTCTGCTGAATTGCATTAGCTGATTGAGCCGAATACAAGGCACCTACTGGCTGTTCACAGCACTACTGATTTTTTTTTTAATGAAATGTGGTGCTTGGTGCTCTCCACCTCACTAGACACTGTTCCTAGCTCTTGCCAGCCTAGTAGCTCTCCCCAGTAACTTGAAATTTTTCTCGCCCTGGTTCTCTATTAAATGCTCCTCCACTGGAATCGGTCTCCTCCCTAGACAGCTAATTGGTTACTAACCTTTAGCCATCCCTCAAGCTCTCTCATCATTTTTTTTTTGTCATTGAAGTGAACAAACCCTTTTTTTTTTGTTCCTTTCACCCCGTCCAGTATATGTGCTCAAGTGGTATTATATTATTTGCTTTACTCTGCCTCTGGAATTCGCCCCCTTGTTTTATTTTTACCTGCCTTAGTATCAGACCTTCTCATCACCCAGCTCAAGCCACAGACCTCTGCAACAGTAAGGATAGCTAGCTCTGGCAAAGAATTAGGCATTTTTAAACTTTTCCTGCTAAACTGGCCACGCATCAGCCAGCCTAGCTACCACTGGCATTAGATAACAGGTAATATAAACCTACTCCTTCTAAGTACCTTGTCTGCTTTACAAGCATGTTCAGACAGGTAGTCAGCCTCCAGCTCTCCTTACTAGGCTGGACCCTTTTGCTAGACAATATGCAGTTCATCCCTGAGTCTCATTTCCGTCGAAGTGCACAGGCAGCTGCTCCTAGCCCCTATACGCTGCTGCAGTACCCAACCCTCTCGAGCAGTGTATCTCAGGATAGCATTACCACCCTTGCCCTCTCCCTTCTACTGCCCCAAGTATAGCAACCCCTTGTCCTTACTACCAGAGTGCTACTCTGTGTTTCTTATCTCACCTATCGCCATCCTGACCCTGACGCATAAACACCTACTATACCTCCTATCAAAAATGGAAAGATTCAGTTCATTAGGATGCTTTTAAATACTATAAAAAAAATCTCCTTCTGCTATTAATCTGCTTTGGCAATGTAGAGCTAAATCCAGGACTGCAACTACCTGTCACCGACCCTTTTCAATTAGTGAATCTAAAGGGTATAAGTTTCATGCACATTAATGCGTGTAGCTTACCTAAGAAAACCGACATCATACAATCCTGGATTTGCCACACCAAACCAGACTTGCTGGCCATATCGAAAACATGGCTGAAGTGTGCTGCTCCTGACCATGAATTAAACTTCCCCTTCTACAATGTGTATAGAACAGATAGGCATTCAAGGGTGGGAGGAGTCGCAATCTATGTTCATGAAAAATTTGCAGTCACCTTAATCGATTCCACCACTGTTCCCAAGCAATTTGAATCCCTTACATTAAGGATGCAGCTATCTTCAGCTGAGTCATTAATCATAACTGGATGCTATCATCCCCCTTCAGGTGGGTTAGAACTGCTGAACCATCTCCAACATCTGCTGGATGGTCAGTCCCCAGACGTTATTATCCTAGGAGACCTAAACATCGACTGGCTCTCTCAAAGTTCAAATCTTTTAAAAGATCTTTGCGATATGTATGGCCTCTCCCACCCACCCAAATGACAAGAACCCAGCTCATAGTACTCTCCTTGACCTGATCTTAGTAACTAAACCACATAACTTCTCCCACACTGCAGTGTTCTTTAAAGACATAAGCGACAACAGCACTGTAGCTTGCGTTAGGACCACTCCTAAACTCCCCTTGATCTTGACCTACTTTTTTAAAAGAAACCGTAGTAATTTTGATAGTAATAGCTTCCTGAGGGACCTATTCACCATAAGATGGTAACAATTCTTCCTTGCAAAAACTGTGGCAGCAGCTTACAACATATTCCAAGATCTTGTTCTAGAAGTAATCAACAAGCACGCTCCCTCATCAAGATCAGAACAAAGAAAAGGTCCTGCCCTTGGTTCCATGACCATATCAAAACTGCCCTCCACCATAGAAACTTCCTATGGAAACACGCTCTCAAGTCCAAACTACCGTCAGATTGGGCAGTTTTCAGAATAGCACACAATGAGTGCACCAAGTAAATCAGGATTGAAAAATCCATTTTTTTCAAGACCAAAATAGATAATGCATCTACAAACCCCACCCTATTTTGGAGAACCCCAAGACATGTTGAAGGATATCACCCTCCCTCAGCCCTCACCACTAAAATCCCAGCTGGTGACTTCACCACCACGGACAAGCCCCAAATGTTGGATCTGCTCAACGATCACTTCAATGACTGCAGGGCTCGCCTTTGAATCATCTCCTGCTAACAAATTACTCTTCCAATGCAAAACATCTGATCTACAAGAGCAGAAAAACAACACCCCTTCTCCCCATGTCAAATTCAGCCTTAGTCCAACTTCTTATAAAGAAGTTGAGGACCTTCTGTTTGCCCTTGACACCAAAAAAAGTGCTGTCACAGACCATATCGACCCCTTCTTCTTGAAGTTGGGATGCCATGCACTTATTGCCCCCATTGCCCACCTATTTAACTTATCACTGACATAAGGTATCCTTCCTGACCTGTGGAAAATTGTCCATGTAGTCCCTCTATTCAAATTCGATGCCCAGTCAGACCTCAATAATTATAGACCCATTTCCCTGCTGCTCATTCTCTCTAAATTACTAGAAAAAATGTCAAATATCTGGATTCCCATAAGAAACTCAACCCCATACAGTCTTGCTTTCATTCCAGACACAGTACAATATCAGCACTAACCAGTGTGACTAACGAATGGCTGCTGGTTTTAGATGCCAAGCAGCACATGGGTGCTGTATTCCTCGACCTTAGCAAGGCCTTTGACACGGTCTACCATAACTTGCTCCTAGCTGAGCTACATAACATTGGCCTTGATAATGCAGCCATGAAATGGTTCCAGAGTTACCTGACTGGCCACCAGCAGCAAATAAGGGCACAAGGAGAACTATCCCCCCTCAAAAGTATGCAGAGAGGTGTCCCCCAAGGATCTATTTTGGGCCCTCTCCTCTTCGTGATTTACATAAATAATCTTAACTGCAGTATAAAGACTGCATCTGTCCATCTTGTTGCAGAAGATACCATGATATATGTTGTAAGACCTACCCTTGAATAAACCTGCATCACATTGCAGCACAATTTCAATATCCTGCAGTATAACCTCATTAACCTGAAATTGCTGCTGAATGCTAAAAAGACTAAGACAATGTTCTTATCACCCCAAGCGCAATCCTCCAACTTCAGTTTAGTGGGGTCTAATCATCTTATCACCACATTGCTGGGAGAAACACTAGAACCAGTGGGCAGATTCAAATATTTGGGCATCTGGATTGATTGTAAGTTGTCATTTATGGTGCATATTGACAAACTTACAAAGAAACTCAAGCAGCATTTGGGACTCCTATTTCACATTAAAAATCTTCTTACAAACGATGCAAAAATTAAATTGGTGCAATAAACTTTCCTACTGTTTACATACTTCGTGGATATTATCTATAGTCATGGCCCAAGCACTGCCCTGGCCAAACTGGACACCCTGCATCACAGGGCCATTAGGTTCATAACTGGTACACCTTCAAACACCCATCACTGCTCCCTCTATTCCTTGCTGGGCTGGCAATCACTTAAAACCAGGTGACTAAAACATGCTGCTGTCTGGACATTGAAAGCTTTAACAAATAATTTCCTGGATTTCATATGTAACTTCTTCACCATTACCCGGGGGGGAGTTACTCTCTTAGGAGATATTCCTATATTTCACTTGATGTCCCAAAAATTAGAACACACCACGGCTCCCGCTCAATAAGCTATGCTCTTCCCACCATATGGAACAATTTACAAAAATCCCTTAAGCTTGCCATTTTTGTTAAGTCTTGAAAATTCTTCACCATTACTAACAACAACAAAAATGGAAAGGGACCTGGGGGTAGTCATATCAGATGACCTAAAGGTGGGCAAGCAATGTGAGAGGGCAGCAAGGAGGGCTGGGGGGATACTGGGATGCATAGGGAGAGGCATCACCAGTAGAAAACAGGAAGTTATTATCCCTCTGTACAGACAGCTGGTGAGACCCCATCTGGAGTACTGCGTGCAGTTCTGGAGACCCAATCTCCGCAAAGACGTAGACAGGATGGAAGCTGTCCAGAGGAGGGCAACTAAAATGGTGCAGGGTCTGCACCGGAAGACATATGAAGAGAGACTTAAGGAGCTTAATATGTATAGCCTCGAGGAAAGGAGGGGAGAGGGGGGACATGATAGAAACTTTCAAGTACCTCAAGGGAATCAACAAAGTCCAAGAGGGTAGCATCTTTCAAAAAAAGAGGTGTGCAAGAACAAGGGGGCACAATTTGAAGATAGAAGGGGGAAGCTCAGAGGTAATTTAAGGAAGTATTTTTTCACAGAGAGGGTTGTGGATGTATGGAACGGCCTTCCAGAGGAGGTTGTGGAGTCAACAACAGTGGTGGAATTCAAGCATGCATGGGACAGTCATAAGGCAATTCTAGGGGGTGGGGGTAGGAAGAAGTAGGCTGCTGGTTAACTAGGATCTGCAGCTTATCCATCAGGTAGGGAAATGGGCAGACTGGGTGGGCCAAGCGGTTCTTATCTGCTGTCAAATTCTGTTTCTATGTTTCTATGTAAAAATTCAAAAACCTTATTAACCAGTTTCTGCAGGACAATTGTAGCTGCTACTCTTAGTCTCCTACATTAACCATAACCTCCTATTTACTCTTGTTGTCCACCAAATCACTACAGCTACCATAGCCTTCCTTCTTAATTGCAGGACTTAGCTGCCTCTGTGACCTTTGACATTAAAAGCTGCTAACCACTGTGAGCACTGCCCTAGCTGGGATGTGCGCTTACCTTGTTGCCACTATATTTTTGCAATTGAAATTGTATGACATGCCATGTTTGTTCTACTTTTTCTACTTATTATGCATCCATTATGTAGCTTATGTGTAATTCTTGTTCGTTCCCCTTGTCTGACCTACTGTCCCTTGCATTATTAGTTGTGTTGGGTAACCGCCCTGTTCTACATGGTATTTCATATTCTTGCTGTTATATTGTTTCTCGGTATATGCAGTATGTTGTTTAATTGTGTTAATGTATTGTATATTGTTTTATCTTCCTGCATTGTATGTTACTGGAAATCCTCCAGGCCCATCTTGTAAATGAGTTGTCTCAAGGGTGTTCCACCTGGTTAAATAAAGATTTGATTGATTGAGTGATTAAATCTACCTGTAATCAGCTCTATCTCCCTTATCTTTTTACAGTTTTTGATCCCGTCTTCTAGTTTCGGGGGTATAGTGGTTAACCATCTCTGGGTGATTGCTCTGGCTGCCGCTACTATGAGTATATTATAAAGATACTTCTTCGTGTTCCCTCTTATCTGCCTTGGGTATAGTCCTACAATTAAATTCCGTCCCTCCAGCTCTTGTGTTAGTTCCATTATTTTCTTTATCCACCCACCACCTCCTTCCAGTAGTTTGCTAAGCTCCCACACTCCCAATAGATATGAGCAAGGGTTCCTACTTCTTCACACCCCCTCAACATCTAGTTGAGACCCCTCTGTTGAAGTGCCCCATTCTATTAGGAGTCAGAAAAAATCTGCTTACCATCTTCCAGAGGAACTCTCTCCAGCTACCCAATAATGTTGTCTTCTGTATGGAGTTCCAGATCTGCATCTGATCCTCATGAGACGGTGTACACTGCATTTCCTCCTCCCACTGGGTTTAGAGCTTATTCACTTCCTTTGTACATATATCCAAGTTAAGTATGTATTATATAAGTTAGAGATAATCTTCGTCTGTGTTGGGGTGTGTGAAAGCGCATACGGCTGTTCCACTAGAGGGTGCTGTATCCCATCCATCTGTCGGTTAATCCCTTGCTCTAGTATAAACGCCCGCACTTGTAGATATCTAAAAAGGTCTGATTGTGGAAGATGGCACTCCCTTCGGAGCTGTTCAGATGTTTTAACATTTTGCCCCTCCAGCATTTGTGATGTGGAAATTAACCCTCTATTTCCCCATCTTTTAAATGCGCTGTCCATTTTTGCTGGGATGAACCTGTTAAGTTGCCATAGAGGGACCCACTGGGACTGTGTGTATGGGATCTTTGTTTTGTCAAAACCCAAGTTTTGTATCTTAGTCTCATACATTTATTCTGAATGTTGGCTAGGTCATTCAGGTAATTAATATCCCATACCAGACTGTCCAAAAAAATACCCCTGTTGGTTCCTTCTATTGATTTTCAGACCAATTCCCTACATTGGTTAGATCTACCAGGTCCCCAGTTGTGGAGCTATATAGTATTCTTTAAGATTTAGGATACTCTACCCACCCTTTGTTTTGTGCCTCATTAGCAGTTGCCATTTCAGTTGGGGTTTCCTGCCCTGCCAGATAATTTTTTTCATTTTGTCCATGATTTCTCTCCACTCTTTTTTGGGTACCTGCAGATGTAGACTTTGGAACAGGAACAAACATCTAGGTAAGATGTTCATTTTGTATGTTTCCACCCTATTAGTGAAGGACATAGGTAATCTCTCCCATCTTGTAACATCCGTGAATACTTCCTGTTTCAATTTCCCGTAGTTTTTTTGGTATACGTGATCTAGGTTTCTTGGAATTTGTATCCCCAGATATCTGACTGAATCTGCTCCCCATCTCCCTGGCAGCTGTCTTCTCACTTCTTCGGGCACTTGGCCACTAATTTGGATTATTTCTGTTTTTCCTAAGTTCATTTTAAACACTGATATTTCCCTGTATTGTTTTATTGTTTTCAGCAACTATTCTAAATGTGTTTTGGGATCCTTTAATAAATAACCGAGTCATCCGCATACAGAGAAAGTCTGCTCTCAATCCTCCCCCCTCTACTGTAACTCCCTGTATGAGTGTGCTGGTTCTAATGGCCTCTGCCAGGGGTTCTATGCTTATTGCGAATAATAAAGATGACAAGGCGCAACCCTGCCTTGTACCTCTTTCTATTTTGAGGCCCTGTGAGATTGTCACATTTACTTTTACCCTTGCCTGCAGATGCTGGTACAAAGTAACTACAGTCACCAACATTTTTTCTGGGAACCCCATATGTGCCATGGTCAACCACAAGAAATCCCAGTTCAGTCAGTCAAATGCCTTCTCAGCATCTATCAGTATGGCAATTTGCAATTCCTTGCACCCTTTACCTCCTTCAAGGATGTTCAGCATCCTTCTCACATTGTCCCTTAGATACCTTTTAGGTACAAAGCTCATTTGGTCAGGATGAATTAGTTTTGGAGCCAGCTTTTGTAGCCTGGTGGCCATTATTTTTGTAAATATTTTTTGATCCTGACTGAGCAGTGAAATAGGTCTGTATAATTCGCAGAGCTCGTTGTTCTTATCTTCCTTCGGTATAACTGTAATCAGTGTGTCGTTCCATGTCTGGAGTACTATGCCCTCCTTTTGGCAGTATCTAAATAAATTACCCAGCACCGAGGAATAGTTGTTCATTTAGGAACTTAGAGAAGTCTGAATTATAACCATCTGGCCCTGGTTATTTGTTGGAAGGGAGACCTGCCACCACCCTACTTATTTTGGAGTCCGAGATTGGGGCTTCCAGATATTCATTATCTTTTCATGACAGTTTGGGGAGCCTTAATTTCCTGAGGAAAGTCTGAATTTTCTTAGCTCTCTAATCTACCTCTTCCTCTTTGTATAAAATAGCATAAAATTTTGCAAATGTATGAGCCACTGTCCCCGGATCTGTTTCCCCTTAGCCTGCTGTGCACGTTTCTTGATTTTGGCCACTGTCCTCGTGGCGGCTTCCTCCCTCAATCTAAAAGCTAAGAGTGCTGCTGCTTTCCTCCCCACCTCATAATACTTGTGTGCCATGAAACTAAGTTGCCCCTCTATCTTCTTTGTTGTCAATTCTTGTAATTCTTTCCTGATGTTTGAGATTTCTTGCAATGTTTTTTAGCTGTTTTTATGTGCCTGTTCTAATTCTTAGAGCAAATGGCAGCACGGCTACACACCACTGCTGGGAAAAATGTAGATCATTCGCAGGATAATAGGCATAAATAACATTTATTGCACACAAGAATGCCAGGTACATAGATAGTCCATGTCCCTCCCCTCAAACAGTTGAACGTTTTCGCGCCAAACCTCACACTTTCTCAAGACTGACTGCTGCTGCCCCAAATATCTACCATCCCTTGTTCTTGTAGAAGGTCCTTAATTATCCTACTCACTATCCTGTTTGAGTGTTTGTTTTGGGAGGTTCTATCATATTGTAGGTCCGTTACACAGTGGAGGTCCCACCTACTATGGTGCAGCCCTCTGGGAGACTCACTACCTTTCAAAGTATTTCCCCTAGGAATGGGGCCAACCCCTTGTTGGGTGCATACACATTCATAAGGTGTAAAGGTAGGCCTTGTATCTCCCCTGACACCAGGATCCATCTCCCCTCTGAGTCCCATTCGGTGTTATGGACTTCGAGTCCCAACCCTTTCCTAACTAGGATTCCTGTCCAATTCTTTTTAGTTGAAGGATGTGATGAGGCAAGCACTTGACCCACCCAGCTTCTCCCAAGTTTCTGATGTTCTAAATCTGAAAGGTGCGTGTCCTGTACAAATGCTATATCGCATTCACAGCTCCTAAGTTCAGCCAGGACCTTTGCCCACTTAACCAGAGTTAAATCCCTTTACATTCAGGGAAGTGATGTTAAACTTATCCATATTTGCATTGTATTTTAGGAATCCATATGTTCCCAAAGCCTTTTGTCTCTCTGTTGCCCAGGTGCACTATTGGTCTTGCCACTCTTAATCCATCTTTGCCTTGTTTAACCAGTTTAACAAATAACCATGAACAAACTAACCTGAAACTATTTACAACTACCACAACATTTCCAATAAACATTGTTTATATGATACGTGACACTGGTAGCCATAGACATGGTCAGATATTTCCTGAAATGTCTGTAATATAGCTGGAAATTTCTTGACTGCCTGCATTTCCACTATGGGCCACCAGAGAGCATCTCTTTAGACATTTCATGAAATTTCTGAAAATATCTGACCATATCGTGGCTGCCACTGTGACTTCAAGGTGCCTTTAAGGGTGTATTGGCCGGCTTCAAATACTCTTGGAACGGGTCCCCACACCTCCAGGTACCAGAATGACCCTGATCTGGATGATCCCTTGCGATAGTGTTGTGAGGGTAACTCCTTCACCTAGGAAGTGAGTCAAGCCACTTCTCACAAACTTTTGGGCAGCCCAGATCCAGACAGCCTGCACCTTCCTCCTTCAGTATTACCTTCCTCCTAAACATGCGAGGTTCCAGGACATTTTTTATCTCTATGAAAATGATAGTGGTTTCCCCCCTTACTCCCCTCAAACCAAATAATCTCTTTCTTCTGTGGATATATCCTGTTACAGGGCATCGTTTTGATATTTACAGTATGAAAGATCATCCCAGGACCACTGGTATCATGTCTGTATTTCATAAGTTTGGCCCCCTTCATGATTCTCTGCCGGCCACTAGATAGTTCACTTAGTTTGAGTCTGAGGTCTATCTCCTTTCCCTCTTCTCTATTATGGTTCCCCCTCCCCCCTTTCTGGTGAAATCCATTCCAGGGACCTTCCCCCGATGTGTCTATAGGCAATATGCTTTCAGGTGTGCCCAGGTTATCTCTTATTTCTCCATTATTAACTGGTATCCCCATATTTTTTTTCTTTTAAATATTTTTTTTAATTAAATATGAGTTTACAAATTAAATTAAAGAGCCCATGGCACTTTCCTCATCTCTACTTTCCTTTCAGTTGTCCTTTATGACAAATTTCACTACCCCCTCCCATTTTTCCTTCTTTAAAAATCCCCCCCAGTTATTTAAATCCAGTCAATCTGTCCACTGCACCTGACTGTAAAGTTCTCATAATTCCACCTTCGAATCTTCCATTAATTTGTGTGTAATGTCACCTCCCTCTTTCCCTCCCCTCTCCTGCTGCAAAGCCATCAGCTTCTTATCATGCAGTTGCTTCGGACCCATATTTACATCCACACGCTGTAATGATCTGTGTTCTTTCTGTGAGTCTCCCTGCACTACACTGAGCCATCAGTATCATTCTTTCAGCTATTCAATTCCCGTATTTAGTTCTTTCTCCACCTCTTCTCCTAACCCTGCGCTTGCGGACCTGCAACTCATCATTTATTTACATTTGCTTTTTCCTTTCCTCTTTGCCTGGTGGCTTCTTCCGATTTCGTTCATAGCACACTGATACCCATCCTACAAGCCCAATTCCCCTGTTAAGCTCTTATTTAGTATAGCTACTGCATCGGGCTTGTAGGTTGCCCCCTTGTGCTTGGCAATTTCATTGTCATTTCTTCGACTTTTTGTTTGCGCTACTTACACAGCCCTCTTTCCCTTGTCAATTTCCGGCCTTTTATAAATTTCCCTCCATGGCATCTGTTTTGTTATTGCCTCTGCCCTGTCAACCCTGAGTTCAAATACCAAAAGCAACCGCGGTGTGCCCCATAACCCATGCTAATTTTCCCTTTCCCCCTCTGGTACAATAAATCCTTAGTTTTGACCCCCTCTTCCTCTTCTGCATAGATACCCCTAAGAAATTATGAAGAGAAGAAAAAAAAGAGGAAACTACCTTTCATATTTTAAGCAAATGCACTGCAAACTCTTTATCACAGCCTCATGTTGCAGTTGTCAGTTTATAGTGTATGGTGGAACGTTGTTCTTGTTAAAAATCCCACCATACCGAAATGCTGTTCATCAACAGAGTCAAAAATTAATGCAATGCTGTACTGACTGTACATGCAGAACAGCATTCCATTCATTTGGAATGAAAGACTCAATCTTGAAATGTAAGCCGCGCGGCACAAGGAACTGCCGGGAATTATGCATTGTTCTCATTAAAAATGCCACCATACACTATAAAAAATACTGGCTTCTCAATCTCGCTAAACCAGGGTGTTTTCAGCCATCTCGGGGTTTATGATTCCATGCGACCTTGAGAGTGAACACACTGGTTCAGCATGATTGCTCAGCCAGTTTTCTCTATGTTGTGTCCAGTTGTCCTCAGCAGTTTGGATTGTCACAAAATTCCTGAAGTTCAGCTGATCTTGGTTTTCCCCTCCAGTTTTCCTTTGCTGATTCTGCCTCCGTTGTCTTTAATCAGTTCATCCACATCTTTCTCAAGGTGATGGGTAGTTCTGCGACAGTTCTTTGTCTTTTTTGGTTATCTCCCGACCGCTGCCACGTGTTGTCTTTCAGCTGTTCTTCTAGTTCTTCCATTCTGGTGTCCAGGAGCTCTATTCCCCATTCTTTCAAGAGTTTGGATGCTGACAAAATGTTTTCAAAATCAGTGGGCCTTTATCCATGAACATTCTTAACTGTGCTGGGTATAGGACCTGAGCTTTGAGCCCCTTCTTCTCCTTTATTTGCATAATAATTCCTCTTGCCTTTTGCCTTTGTGTTTGCAAGTTTGGGGGAAAATCCTGATTGAAAAAGATTTGCTGCTGGTCGAACATAATCTTTTGCTGCTTCCAGGTGTTTGATAGTACTGTTCCTTTGATTGATAATGTAGCATTTTGATGATAATTAATCTTGGTTTGGCACTCCCTTCCATGAGTTTTGGTCCGAGGGAGCGGTGCGCACTCTTCATTGTTAGTGGGACCTCTTTTGGCATTTTTATGTTTGCTTGCATGCATGTGCAAGAAACATTATGTGGCAGCTTAGGAGAGAAGCAGGTTTTGGAGGCGCAGCAGTGTGGCAGCCAACGGTGGCATAGCATTTGGGGGCTTAGCACTGGTGTACTAATTGAAGCACAGTGTGCTGATGACACTGGCTTCCAAAAGTGCCACCAACTTGTAACGTTTTCACCACAGCAATCAGGGGCCACCTTGTCAATGCAGTGTCAGCCATTCCGCTGCAATGAGGGAGTGACCCATCATTGCAGGATGGAACGTTGCTACTGCAATATTGTTTGTGAACACGGCGACAAGCCACCGCCATGTTCACAAACAATATTGCACAGCTCCCAATGCCGAGGGGTGCTGAATCCCCCCCTTGGCATCATGCACCCCCAAAAAAACTGTCTTTGTTTGCCGACAGGGGCCCCAATCTCTGCTGGCTTCAGACCCTTCCCTGCCCAAGTTTAATTTGCTGATGGGGGAGCGCACTCCCCATCGGCATAATGTCCCCCCCCAAAAAAAACAGTTGCTTTCTGCTGAGAGGGGTGCCCAATCCCCCTCGACTCTAGTAGCACCTCCCTTGGTATGTGCCAATGGGGGTGCCCAATCCCACTTTGACTATAGCCCCCAAAAGAAACAGTCAAATGGCATGTTGGGAGTTCACCCCAGCATGCCAAATGCCCCTGTGAAAACAGAAAACCATCCCGTGATGTTTTTTTTTTTAAACCTGCTAACCAGAAAACAGTCCCTTGTCAAGTCCAGGGGCCCCACCCCCAATCGCACCCACCCTCTGCACACCCTGCCTCCTCACACCCCTCTCACCCCATACCTACCTCCGGAGCATGGCACAATGATCTTCAGTGGACCAGAAACACAACTGCACTCTTCAAAGATGACTGCAGACTGAAGAAATGCCGGTAAGCTGTATAATGACATAAATAGGGTTTTTTCAACTTTGGTGCATATCTCAGGCATTTTGGGGAATTTTGCCACCAAATTTTCAACAAGGGGTTATTGGGACCCCTCCTCATGAATTCAGGCACTGTCATGGCATTATTCAGCCCAGAAAGGTAATTTTTGCAGTCACTGCGTGGAATCACCTTTTGGGACTGATTAAGGAAACGACAGTGCCAGTGTTCATGAGAGGGCTCTCAAAAAGTCTATGTTTCAAATTTGGTGGAAAAAATTCCAAGAAATGACTGTTTTACGAGCATACATAGCACAGTTGCTACGCACACTCGTAATTTTGTGAATTTGCAATATTTTCCCTCCAGATTTTCAGCATTGCCATTTTGCCATGCCTCCTCATGAACAGTACAGCTGTCATTGTTCACATCCTGGCAGAAATGTGTTTTCACACTTCCAGTGCAGAATAGCGTGGTTGCTGTGAGAAATCAGTGTTCAGGACACATTAAGAAAATCACAGTGACACTGTTCATGAACAAAGGTCCTAGCCTATGTTGAAAATTTTGTGATGAAAGTCCATAAAATGACTGTGCTATGAGTGTGTGTTGCACAGTTTCCACGGACTCTCTTAACTTCACAAACTTGTAATACTTTCACTCCAGATTTTCAACATTGCCATTTTCCCATACCTCCTTATTAACAGTATAGCTGAAATTTTTCACATCCTGGCTGAAATGCGTTTTTGCACTTCCGGCGCAGAATAGCGTGGTCACTGTGGGAAATCACTGTTCAGGACACATGAAGAAAATCACAGTGACACTGTTCATGAGCAGAGGTCCTAAAATGCCTATGTTGAAAATTTGGTGATGAAAGTCCATAAAATGCCTGTGTTACATGCATGCATTGAGCAGTTTCCATGTATGCTCGGAAGTGCAAGCATTTTTAATATTCCCACTACAGATTTTCAACATTGCTATCTCTTCACACTTCCCTATGCTGTATAGCTGTCATTCTTCCCATCCTACCCGATCTGTGTTTTCATACATGTGACACAGAATGGCATGGTCACTGTTGGAACTCAAAGTTCGGGACACATTGACAAAATCACACTGCCACTCTTCATGAGATAAGGTCCCAAATGCTTTCATGAGGTGGGGTCAGAAAAAGTCTGTGCTGAAAATTTGTAGTGCAAATACCAACAAACGCCCGGGGTGTTAGGGTTCTAACTATAACATCTCACCCTGTACAGACTGACAGGCATCGGGGTGTGCTTTTGGATTGCTGACTGTACTGCTCATGCCATCCCACCCCCCCAGCCACTGACAGGCATCGAAGTGTACCTTGGACTCTTTGGCCCCAGACTTCACTCTATTCTCCTATGGTGCACCCATTTCAGTGTATGTCCTTATGGAATGAAGTGACTGTAAAACCAAACACCCCAAGGCACACCTCAACACATGTCAGTGTCTGCAGAATAGGGTGAGGTGACATAGCATGACCGTCATGGGAGACAACCCAAACACTTACCCCAATGCCTCTCCATCTCTACAGGATGGAGGTGGGGTTGGTGTGAAGTTCAGTGCTTCACTGCCATTCCTGTTCTGCATCTGTGTAACTCCTGCATTTTCAATGCTAATACCAACAAGCAAACATTCGGCATTGACAAATGCTTGTTAATATTGAAGTCAGAATGAATTCCACAAACTCCATCATCATTTTAAAATTTTTCTTCACTGCCTCTCTAACACCGTGGATCCTGAAATTATTATGGCACACCCCGCACCCTGTTCTCTGTATCTTCCAAACGGGTCTGCACTTCTTGGTCGTGGTTCTGCAGAAACAGTAGCATTCTCCCATGCATCCCTTGCAAGTCATTCAGATCACTGACCTGTTTTTGTGTGCTGCTGATTTTTTTGTCCAAGGATTTTAGGTGACTTTTTAAATCTGCTAGAGATGATTCAATTGTGTTAACTGTGGTTATTACTTTTTGGATCATAGCATCCGCATTAGAGACCGTCTTCCCTTCCTCGTCATAATCCCCCTCTGCTTCCACTGATGAAACTGATGTTGGGGATTGTGCGCAGGACATCCCAGGCCTGGATGCCCTCATGGCCATTTTTTCTTCATTAAGTAATTGCCGCAATTTGCCTGCTGGAGTCCCCATTCTGTCTTTGTTCTGTCGTCTGCACGTTATGCTGCTGGATTGTAAGTTTTGATTCTGCAATTTGGAGGTTGTCTCTCTTAATTTCTCATTTAATATAGAGTAGGTGTGGAGCTGTTCATTTTCCAGTGCCTATCAGCTCATGACATCACCGGAAGTCTCCACCTACCAGGTTCATAAACTGGGGTCATAAAAAGGCTACGTTGAAAATTTGGGGTCAAAATCTTAAAAGAACACCAAAGTTATAAAGGTACATTGAAAAATGTCAGTGTTCTCTTATACTGCTTGACCTTCTTTTTTCTTGTGTATTTCAGTGAAAGCTACTCAATAAAAAGATTAACTGAAAAAAGAAAAATATCAACGTTCATTTATAACCTTGATAATTTTCAATATGCATTATACAATTATGTAATATAAACGCATTTCATATGTGCCCCAAATGAGGTCTCTTTAAGTAAACAAATATTCAGCATTGACAAATGCTTGTTATTGAAGTAGTAGCTTAGCAGCTCAGTGGTGCAGAGGGTTGAGGCGCTGGATGCTACAGCACACTTCACACCAGCAGCCTGTGTTTGGGAACAAGCACAGTTTGCTGGGGGGGGTGGGGATTGAGCATCTGAGGGACTGCTCTCCTCTCCCAGGGTGCAAGAACTGCTTGCTCTGCCGAATGACTGCCACCAGGTCGAGGCCTAGTGGCAGTGCAGTTTAGGAGTGGCAGAAAGTGGGTGGTGCTGTGAGACTCCACAGCATGCACATGCCTCCATATGTGCATGCTTACAAGCATGCCCCAGTATAAGGAATGGGAGAAAATTTAGGAAAATGGTGGCAGGGTAGGCTACCATGACACCCTCCCAACCAGTCCCTCACTCCCCACACTGCTGGGACCTAGGAGGCTGAGACTGGATCTGTACTTTGGGTGGGAGGACAGCCCTCCCCTCCTGACCCCACAATGGGGGGAAATCTGTGGGGTTATTCGGGCTGACTAGATAAGTCCCAGGAGGTGTAGGACAGTGTGGGTCAGCAGGACAGGGCTGAAGGGTGCCCAGCCAAGAGACACAAAATGTATATGCATATGGAAAAAAATGGCAGCTTTATTCAAGAACTAGTGTACTGCCTAAAACTAACATTAGTTTATAAAAGCAGTCAACTATTAACTTTTATTTCTGAGGTACTTTTTCTTTTCTCTTTGGTTAATTAGAAGATTTCTTACCTGATGTTAGTGGGCATAATGTGTGGAACAACACTTTGCCAGGAAGCTGACATATCTAACTCTGGCACTTTCATTACGTCATCAGCTTTGTGACCTGACTGACTATGACATCACAGCTGCGCAATAAGAGCCACTCAGCTGCTGCCAGGGCAGTCACCTGTGATGTCACTGTCAGTGAGGTCATAGTGCTGTAGATGCTGTGTGAGGAATGAAACTAGATATGCCAGCTAACAGGCAAAGTGCTGTTCCACACATCTAGCTTAATGCTGTCACATAGAAAACTTACTGATGAGCAAAACGAAAAAAAGAAATACTTCTGAAATAAAAAGTTACAACTCACTATTTCTTAAAATTTGTAACATTTTCCTGCGTACCAGTTTTGGTTCTACTAACTCTTTAAAGTAGCGGCATTGATATCAGAAGCCACTGGTAGTGATGTCACTGATTGGAGTGCCTATAATGATACAGGAGGGCGGCTACATACAGAGCTGTTTTTGAAGATGTAGGAGACTGAAAACGAAAAAAGCGAGACATATACTGGACAAGAACTGAGAATAAGCAATCAGGAAATGGGAATGCTGCAATGCTTGCCATCCCCTTTTTAAAGGAGCACTACACCCTGACGTTGTACATGCTATCTGTTTTCTTGTCATCAATCAGCTCCATTTCTACAACAGCTGAGGGATATTAACATTTTTTTTAGTTTACTTTTGCTGTTAGCAGTAGTTTTCTGTAAGTATCCTGGATGCCTCCATTTTCTGATTGTTGAAATCTCAGTTTGTTTGCAAGAGCTGCATTGGTAGCAAGAAGATAATGTTACTGAGTCTGTCACACTATGCAGCAAGTCTAAATAACCTTAAAGAGGTTATCCGGAGTTGGTACCTGGCTTGCTGGTCTGTGTTTCTGATCCCAGCATTAGTCTAAATGTGTGTTTATTTTAAAATGTTCTTACTTCTTTTAATATTAAAACAAGCATTTCTGTCAATCAAACCAGGAAGTAACCATGATGTACGTCAATCACGTCAATGACTGCACAGCATGACATGTGATGTATGCTCCTGATTCAGTTGCAGTAAAGAAATTGAGCAGCCTGAGCAGGTCTGAGCTGTAAGTAATAAAAAGTGACAGCACTGATGAAAGTAACACATTTTTTTTTATCAATCCCATGGTCTCTGATGACCCTCACTGTCTGGATCCCATTTTCAGCAACAGTGGTTCTGCAGATGAAGGGAGTCCAGAACAAAACAATGAAAGCAGCTGTATCTAAATGTTAGTTAATTCAAGGGTTCATGCTTCTGAGAGAAGCATCCCGTACAAAGCAACAAAATTGCTTATGGGACCATAAATTAATTCCCTATCCCAATTTACATTTATTGCATGTACTAGAATTTAATTGGAGGTTGCTCTGGTGTGTGTGTGTTTTTTGGGGAGGATAGCTTTGAGCAGCATTTTAGAATACCTAGACCATGATAGAGGGGATTAGGCAAAAAGTAAGAAATGATAATGTGCGGATAAAGAGAGAATGCCACTTTCCCATTCAAGTTCTCTAGTCTCCGTAAATTAAATAAGGCACTGAAGGACCAGATAGAGAATAGAAAAGGGATTTCTCTTGCCTAGTTTATTTGCATGGAAAATTATGCTGATGCCAGGAGGCTTGTTCCCTCCCCCTCTTAATTCCTCATATACAGGGAAGAGGTGAGAGTAAATGGAGGTAGAGGTGGTAAATGAAACATAGAGTAGATGAAACAAAAATAAGGGTGACATTTACAATGTAACATTTCATGTGACTAATTCAGAGTTAAGCACATTCCTGTTTTTATTAAAAATTCTTATGGCACATTAGATCAAGTGATGCCTGCTGAGGAGTAGCTGCTTTGCTGAGGAGCTCAGCAAAAATTGCTTAATTTCTTCCTCATTTTCCCATATTCAGGGACATTTTCCTGCACTAGTAGGAGGCTTCCTAACACTAACCTTCGAAGTGATCCACATGACGGGAGAGGTGACAGAGATTTCACCAGGTCGCAGCTTCTTGCAGATTGATGACTCCGAGGGTGAGTAAGATGCAGTACAAGGCATAGATGCCAAACGGCCCCACCGGAGTAGCGGAACAAATGTTTACAGAGCTCCAGATGACTAAAATGGCTTTGTTTTCATTAATCACTGAATTCAGAGAATGTAAACCAAATTTGGCAGCAGTCATACAGCGAGTGACCAACGCAGAGGCTCGTATCTCATCAGCTGAAGACAGGCTCAAGAAAACAGAGCCCAAGGTGGTAGCTCTATGGCGTATTGTGAAAAGACTGGAGGAAAAGGTGGAGGATCTAGAGAGATGCTCCAGGAGCAATAAGTTAGTACTCCTGGGGCTCTCCAAAGGGGAGGAAGGTCCAGCTACTATCCCTTTCATCCAAAAACTATGCACAAAGCTAGCAGGCCCCTCCCCCAGGGCCCAACATATATGATTGAATGTGCTCATCGATCCACCAGACCCAAGCCACCTCCCAGGGACCAATCTAGGCCCATTATATTTAAAGTTCTCAACTACCTGGACCACGATCATCTGCTAAAGGCTGCCAGAGTGACAGAAAAGTTTGAATGGTCGGGTAAAAGTCTTTGCTTGGTCCCAGACTTTACCTTTAAAGTGAGACAAGATTGAGCGGCCTATTGACCACTACAGTCCAAGTTATGGGTAGCTAAGATTAAACATTGGATGCCGTACTCTGCACAACTTGAGGTAACCCTCCCTACTGGTCTATACTGTTCTGACATGGCACAACAGGCAACCAGTGAATTGGCTAAATTGCTGCTGGAGCTGTTTGGAAAATGGGGTTGAAAACACCAATAGCCAAATTGGAGACATAGAATTATTATTTTTCAAGTTCTACAAGTTAATCCAGTAAGAACACCCGAAATAAGATAAAATGCAATATCAGCTAATGTCTTGAGTGCAGCGGTAAAGAGGTTGCCATCCTATTTTAGACCTACCTGGGTTGAGCCTTTGGCCCACTTCAGACATCGGACTTGAGTCTGTCTTGGCAAAGAGAGAATCTTGTAGTGCTTCAAGGCGAGAACTCTAAGGGTCTCAGCTAATCTGTGACATTGTGGACCCGCCCTACCCCCGGATTGAGTGACTTTTGTTTTCAATATTTGGCTAACCTCTACACTTAAGAAGACTGGTCTAAGGCTTTGAAAGGCAGCACCTGTATATTTCATTTCCTTTACTTTAAGTATCCTTCTGCAACATGCTTAATTTGAAAAGCTGCTCAAATGGAGCTAATCCTTAACACTAGAATAGTGCCAGTCTGATCATCTGGAAATTTCTTGGACCTTTTTTATTTATTTGCTAACACGGGGTCGAGATGTTAAATTGAGTGGCTGTTTAAAACATAGCTAGTGAAATGATGCAACTATTTAGAGGTACTTCGTGAACTTTCCTGGCAGCATAAGCAATAACATCAAGTTATATCTAAGCAATAAGTGAAGCCTGGCTGACAAGCTGTTACAATAGTTTTATGAGCTAGTACAGTGGGTGCGGGTCTCTTTTTACATACTTTTCTTTACTTGTTCCCTCCTTTTACTAGGCAGCTCTGGTTAATATTTTTAGGTATGGCTATGGCCAATTCTACTATAGCCTTAAAGGAAAGTAAACTGCTGCCTACGATCACTACATTCTGCTGCAACAATTTAGTTGAACGTTTCAAATTTATTATCATTAGGCTGTTTAAGCAACTCATGCAGCAGATTTTATTTGGGGAAGTTTTCCTCACAACTTTTAATTTAATTCTACTATTTTTTTTTTAACAGACCCCTCTCTCCCCTTCCCCAGCACTACATAGTTCATTACTAAATTAATATATGATGCTACAATCAGGGGAAAGATTTACTGACTAAGTCATTGAGAAAGTTATTTTCATTCTGGTATACTCACAAATTGCAGGGCTACTACCTCTGGATTATGTGGTACACAGGGAGACTTTAGTTAATGTTATCGAACATTGTAATCACTGGTGTAACTCTGACTTTAAATTACCCTGGGAAAGTGAGGCAACTAAGATTCATTTTACAGGATGCGGAGCAACTCCTCCCTGGTCATCATGGATTCAATAGTTAGGAATAGGCTTTTGGCCAGGGTAGATTGGAGGATAGTTGGGGGGATAGAGAGAGAGAGAGAGAGATATTTTAGGGGGGAAGATGAGATGTTGGGGAGAGGGAGGAGGGAGGGGAGGGAGAGGGAGCTGAGTGCCAAAAATACAGTCTCGGTGGGAGGGGGGTATGCAGATTAATTATACTTTATAGCTAGGATAAGTAGCTTCAACATTCTTTCCTGGAATACAAAAGGGGGACAAGACAACTCAAGAAAATATTGCTTGCTTAGACATTTAAAGAGATATAATCCTCATATTGTAATGTTACAAGAAACGCATTTTTTTTTTGTGTTATCTTTTTTCCCTCCATCGTGCACTGGGACCTGATCCTCCTTCAAGCCACCTAGTACCAGCAGCGACCCCTTCTTGCAATTACCCCAGAGCAGCCTACCTCATACTGCAGCCTTCCTTGGGGTTAGCCCAGCATATCCCTTTGCTGGGAGGGTCCCCCTCCTTCGAGAGGGAAGGCACCGTCTGGGGGGATTCCAGCACACTATTTTCTTTCTTGCCCGGGTGCTGCTGAGGTGGACATTACTCTGCTGGGATTGTGCGAGGACATCGCCGGGGATGGCCGTCATCATCCGGGCCAATCCCAGTGCAGTTTCCACTTTTTCTGTTATTTTCCCCACATGGGCATCCCTCTGCCATTCTCCTGGTCTCCACTGGGGGCTGCTGCAGAGTGACATGCTGCCCAAACCCACCCCAGGAGAGGAGAGCAGCCCATTGGATGCTCAATCCTCTCCTTCCCCTGCTGACCCCCAGCTTCCCTGGTCCGTTCCCAAACCCGGGTCACCGGCATGGTTTGAGTTAAGGCGCCAGCACCTCAGCCCTCTACGCCACCGGGCAGGCGAAATGCATATTTTGAGAGACCAATTAACAACTTAAAAAAAAATAAAATCCGGTTGGGAAAGTATTTGGTGCCGGAGCAAGTGCCAGGTGGGGAGAGGTAGCTATTTTAATCAATAAATTCACCCCTTTTACCCTAATCAAAGAATGGTGTGATGTAGAGAGCCATTATATCATTGTCCAAGGTAAATTAGCCAGTACTGAAATTATCCTAGGATCCATTTATGGCCCAAATGTAGACACACCCTCTTTTTTCCCTCCGCTAGCGGGGATTCTGTCAGCAATTGGATATATCCCTTGCCTACTGGGTGGGGACTGGAATCTTGTTTTTTCTAATGACTTAGGTCATTTAACAATAGGACTAGACTCTTCCCAGCTCAACATGGGCTACGACAGCTTATGACCAATGTGGGTCTGGAAGTCCCTTGAAGAATCTTACATGCCTCAGAGAAAGATTTAATCTACTACTCTCCGCCCCATCGGTTGTAATCCCAAATTTATTTTTTTACTGAGGAGACAGTGGGCTGGATATTCAAAAGGGTTGCGCCATGCGCAATAGGGTTGCGCCTGCGCAAGTCCGAACTTGCTCCATTCTGCCATATTCAGCAGGAGGCAGTTGCGCCACAGACAACATGCTGAGCAACAGCGCAATGCAAATGAAGGCATGCTGAACTGGAGGGAGGAACCATGCACAAACTGCACAGCCCGATATTCAGCGGGGCTGTGCAGGAGTTGTGCAGGCGCACCCCAACCTGCGCCTGCACAACTCTGAGCCCCAAAAAGGCTTAAGTTGAGGGCACCACAGGTGAGCTGCTGCATTGCAGGGCGCAAAACAGCAGCTGCCACCTGTGGCTGGCCCTCAACCCATCCCCTGCCCCAGCCCGATCACCACGGGCAGCCGACGTAAATCCCCACCACCACCCCCACTGGCCCGATCGTAGGCATAGTTTAATCCCCCACCAGCCCGATCGCGGGCAATGTGGCCCCGAACATATCCCTGGTGGTCCAGTGGACCGAAAAGCCCGATTGTGGGCAGTAGTTGTGTGAAGCCCCCCTCCCGAAATCATCCCTAGTGGTCCAGTGGACCGAAAAGCCCGATCGCGGGCAGTAGTGTAGAATCCCCCCCTCTTGAATTCAGCCCTGGTGGTCTAGTGGGATATCCCGATCGCTGGATGCAAATGCTGCACAAATCCCTCCACCCCAACATTGCCCTGGTGGTAGTGTACCCTCACCACAATTTAGTTACCCCACTATTTCCACTGTTGCGGCATTCCTCCGCTTGCCGGTGCCGCTGCCTTACCGACAGCTCCGTAGCTGCACGCCCATTGGTGCAGAGAGTATTTATCGGGCGCGTAGAAGTTTCCATAGTCAGATATGACAGTCCAGATTTGTGAATGATTCATTCACAAACTGACTAGTCATACGGTATGGCTGCACGCCCATTGGCTCTTTCTCTGCACCATCGGGCGGAAGTCTCACCGGCTGTCAGTCGGTGGCGGTAGGGTGGCAGGCGGAGGGATGCTGCCACCACCGGCTGTGGGAGCGGGGCGGGCTTCGTGGGTGGTGGTGAGGGGGGACACTAGCCACCAGGGCAATGTTGGGGGATTTGTGCAGTATTTACATCCCGCGATCGATGTGCCACCAGACCACCAGGGCTGAATTCGAAGGGGGAGGGATTCTACACTACTGCCCGCGATCGGCTTTTTGGTCCACTGGACCACCAGGGCTGATTTCAGGAGGGGGTTACACAACTACTGCCCGCGATCGGGCTTTTCAGTCCACTGACCACCAGGGCTGATTTCGGGAGAGGGGTTTATATAATTACTGCCCGCGATCGGCTTTTCGTCCACTGACCACCAGGGATACGCTCGGGGTGGGGAGCTATATGCTGCCCGTGATCGGGCTGTTGGGGGATTAAACCATGCCCGCGATCGGGCCAGTGAGGGGGTGGGGGATTCAGCACTGTTTTTGCCTATTATCGGGTTGCAGGGGTATCGGGTCTCTCAACGGCTGCTGCCTGGCAGGGCGCCAGGCGCAAGTCCTCGGATCAAGCACCTGCATGCAATGAAGAGAATCAGATGCAAATGGCCCCCTGCACCTTGCATGAATTATAGCCCCATTTGCATGTCACCTTTTGAATATGGGATTTGTGCATGGCGCAATGGTACTTTGTGCCACCTAAGTTGAATGCTCCACTCTGTCAGCTTGCGGTGGCGCAAGTTCCTCTGCATATGCACATAATATGTGGTTGGGGTGATATTCAAAGGAGTTGCTCAATAGAGCAACTCTTTTGAATATCGCCTTGGACACACCCCTGCGCAACTATTTTGTGCAGCGCAAGGGCTTGCGCCTATGAATGGAGCAGTTTGAATATCCAGCCCAGTATATAAAGATCATCGATGCTGCGGGCATACACCCTAGGGTATTGTCAGATCATTCCCCTATATGAATCATGTTGACACCCACCACTCGACCTCCCAGATCTGGCACTTGGTCCCTCAATACTTCCCTGCTGGTGGATGACTACATTTTGAATCATATGAAACAGTTAATTAAGACATCCTGGCAGGAAAATGCCAGTCACTTATGGCCATGGACATAATTTGGTGCTTCATGAAGGCAGTTTGGAGAGAAGAATTTATCCCTTTGGCTACAGTTAAAAGGAAAAAATCTCAAAATCAAGTGGAACAGTGGCTGTCCAGGATTAAGGACCTAGAACAACAGTTTTCTGCTAGATTGGTGGATCATCTCTGGACAGGACTTTACTCTTTAAGAGTGAAATATTCTGCCTATCTGTTAGACAAAGTAAACTTCTCCACACTTAAAATGAAGGCAACTTACATCAGTCGGGGGATAAGGCGGGGAAACTTCTCTCCCAGAGATTAAAACAGCAAAACTCAACCCGTTGGATTACTGCCTTAGTAGACCCAAGTTCAGGAAGCCTGACCTCAGACCCTGACAAGATGGTGAGAATTTTTAAAGCTTATTGTCAAGACCTATATACTGCCCCCTCACCATCATATAATTATAAAGAGTCCCTACAATCCTTTGTAAAAGGAATTGACATTCCTCAACTAACTAAAGATCAACAAACCCAGTTGATTGGCCCTATCTCATAACAGGAGATCTTAGATGCAATTGGACATCTCCCAGTAGACAAGGCCCTGGGGCCCGATGGATTCACATCCTCCTTTTATAAGTCCTTCAAATCTGTGCTGGTCCCCATTCTGGCCAAAGTATTTAATTACCTCTTCTCCCACAACATTAGGGACATTGCCCTTTTTGAGGTCCATATTGTCGTTTTACCCAAACCAAAGAGGGACCATACACTTCCTGAAAACCATAGACCCATTTATCTTTTAAATACTGATGTTAAACTGTTAGCGAGTATATTGGCTCATCGACTCAAACTGGTTTGGAAAATGCTGATAAGCCCAGAACAAGTGGGATTTGTGGCAGGGAGGCATTCCAGTGACCACTTTCACAAGATATTTCATCTTATTTCTGCATCTGGGGAGGCAACCAAAAACTGGGTACTTGTCTCCCTGGATGCAGAAAAAGCATTTGATAGGGTGGCATGGAATTTTCTTTTCGATATTTTACCCCAATATGCGATACCACCTGAATATATCCAATGGGTCAAAATTCTATACCACTGCCACATGGCCCAAATTATGTGTAATGGGGTATTATCCTCTGTATTTCCTCTCACTAGGGGCACCCAACAAGGATGTCCCCTACCACCAATTCTGTTTAATCTATATATTGAACCCTTAGCCAGAAAAAATATCAGTTCCATAGGAGTTCACGGTATAAACGTGGGTCCCCATGAATTTAAACTTTTCATGTTTGCAGAAGAAATTTTGTTACATCTATCAAAGTGGGACATTTCTCTCCCTAAGACTTTAGAAATTATTGCTGAGTATAGTGCCTTGGCTGGTTACAAACTAAACAAACAAAACAACAATGATGGCCCTCTCGAATTCTTGTTCGAAAGCAGCTATTGAAGAGTTGGGACTCAAATGGGCTTCTAAATCGTAAAATTTTGGGAGGGATAGAACTCACTCCAGATTTGCGCTCCTTGCAAAATTTACATTTAGAGCAGGTAGTAAAGTGAACAGAATAAGATCTTTCCCATTGGTAACATTTGCCACTTACATTATGGGGAAGAGTTAATATCCTGAAGATGGCTATATTTCCCCATTTTATGTACCCTTTATCCATGCTAAATCTCCCTCTCCCTAAAAGTTGGTTTAAAATAGTTAATGCAATTTGGTCATTCTTTCTGTGGCGTGAAAAAAAACCCTGTAGAGCATTAGAGAAATTGTATCGCCCCAAAGGAATCGGGGGATTACAGGTACCTCACCTCTTCTTGTACTACCTTGCTTTCCATGCACACAAAGATGGGTATACAACACGGATCATGGGCTCATCCCCCCCGGCTTGGTGGACAATTGAGCTCTTTCAAGTTACCAAATTAAAATTATCCTTTTCGGCACTCCTTTATCTCCCTGTTAGCAAGCTTCTGTCCATTTAAAATGTTCTGCTATTGGTTGATCGGTTACAGCCCACCAAAAAATGTGCAATATCTTTAACATCAAAAATCAGAAAGATTTGGGACAGCCTCTTTTCTACAATCCAAATATTACAATTGGTCAGAAAGTCCTGGAACCCAGAAATTGGAAAGGGCTTCAAGTGACATCTCTTTCAGTTGTAGTTACAGAGAATTCCTTTATTACATTACCATAACTTAGAGATAAGTTTAATCTTGCTGCCTTATCAGCCTTCACTTATGTGCAATTGAAACATTGTTTTAATTCATTTATGGGGCACCGCCATGGATGGATGAGGTTTCCAAATGGCTTCATTGTCTGGCCTCACAGCTGTATAAGGATAGGCCTATCTCTAGACTATATAAAGAAATGGGGGCCAGGCTCTGATCTTTCTGTTCCCCAATAGCATTTTATTGGCAAGCGGCTGCAAAGCTGTCCTGGAATGAAACTGAGTGGAAGGCAATATGGACATATATATATATATATATATATATACATATATATATATATATACAGTATATATATATATATATATGTATATATATATATATATATATATATAAATATATCAACCAAGATAGACTACACTTGATTCAATTTAATATTCTACATAATTTGTACTATACATCACTTCGACTGTATTGCACAGGCATTCACCCCACAGCCTCCTGTGCTAAATGTTCTCAGGAGGAAGGTTCACTTATGCATATGATTTGGACCTACTCAGCTATGGCCTCCTTTTGGAATGAGATTACATTATTGATGTCACCCCTCTTTGGTCATTCTATTTCTCTCTGGAAGTTTGTATAACTGCCAATTACAAAGCCATTAAATCCCTGAAATATTGTGCTTATATGGCTCTCATTTCAGCAGTAGCCAAGCTTCTTCTGTTTAGACACTGGATTATTGAGACTATTCCATCTCAGAAGGAAGGGCTACAAGAAGTGTTTTCAGCATTAAATGCTGAAAGAAGCATTGTGAGGCAGTACCATAATTTAAAAAAATGTAGCACCCTTTGGGAACCTCTTTCAAGTTATTTAGCAGTGAACTAAATTTCATTTCCACCCCTCTATGGGTTGGATGATGCTACTATGAGGATGAAATAAGGTCACCCCCGATAGATGATTAAGGCATTCATGTGGTAGAATGTTCATATGGCATTTCTTCTGTTTATCTAGATCAACTCAGCTTCCCTTTTTGGGGGGGGGGGTGGAGGACAGAGATGTGACTATTTTAATTTCTGCTTGCTACAGTGTGATTTGTGGGGTGGGGGTGTGGGGTGGATATTTTATTTTTTTCTTTTCCTTTTTATGTTAGTTGTCTTTGTATGTTTTATTACTTACAGATTGTACTAGATGTAACAACTTTGTTGGTTAATGTTTGGAAAAACTTTTTCAATAAAGCTTATTTAATCACAAAAAAAAGCCTTATGGCACATTAACCTCTCCCATCATCCAATGAATTATAAAATATAAAAAGGCTCCCATATTTCTTCACATTTTAAGCAGCAGTTTTAAAATTCATGGTATCTGTACAAAACTAGAGACTCAAACAAAATTTCAGCTACATTATAATATTCCTAATACCAACGTTTCTGTGTAATCCATTAAATGTACAGAATGTAAAAGATTCCAAACAGCTGAATGGGGGCATTTGAGCAGCTGATTCCAAAAGAATACAAGTTTGTACTTGATTTATTTTGTTAAGTCTCAGCTGCTATTACACAGTAGATAAACCATTTGACTTTGTTTTTCACTCCCTTACATTCTTACATATGGAAAAGAGGAGTGGTTACCATGCCATAAGGCTTTTCAATAAACACAGGAAATCGTGTATCTCTGAATTAACCACAAGAAATGTTACATATTAAATTTCCCCTTTATTTTTGCTTCATCTACCCCACATTTCATTTGCCCCCTCTACCTCCACCTCCACCTCCTCTCACCCTTCCTCTGTATATGAGAAATTGTAGGGGGGTGGAAGGAACGAGCCTCCTGGCATCAACATACTTTTCCATGCAACTAGGCAGAACAAAGTAGGCAAGAGAAGGCTCTTATCTATTCTCTATCTGGTCCTGCAGTGCCTTATTCAATTTACTGAGACTAGAGAACTTGGAAGCGAAAGAGACATTGTCTCTTTATCTGCACATTATCATTTCTTACTGTTTGTCTAATCCCCATGCCATGTTCTAGGTATTCTAAAATGCTGCTCAAGGCTAGCCCCCCCAAACCTGCGCAACTCCCAATTAATTTCTAGTACATGCAATAAATGTAAATCAGGATATGGCATTAAATTGTGGTACCATAAGCATGTTTGTTGCTTGCTTAATATGATTCTATAAACAACTACATACTGTACAGCAAATTAGACACAAAACAGCATGACTTTATCACAGGAAAGTCATGCCAAACCAGTCTAATTGACTTTTTCAACTCGATGACAAAAATAATAGAGTGGAGAAGATGAAAGCTGACCTTAAGTCTCTGGAAATGGAGGAGGGCCACAGTGGTACCCTTGTACAAAAGTGGAAGCAGGGAGGAGGCTGGAAACTACCAGCCAGTGAGCTTGACCTTGGTAGTGGGGAAGCTTATGGAGTCCCTACTTAAGGAAAGAATAGTGAAGTTCCTTACAGAAACAGGGCAGCTAGATACTAAATAGCATGGATTTACAGCAGGACGGTCATGTTAAACAAATATGATTGAATTCATTCACTGGATCTCCAAAATAGTAGACCAGGGAGGGATGGCACACATAGTCTATTTAGATTCCAAGGAGGCTTTTGACTCTGTCCCCCATAGAAGATTAGTAAATAAGCTAGAGCACTCCAGGTTAGGGCACAGAATAGTCAAGTGGGTTCACAACTGGCTCCACAATAGTATGCAAAGGGTTATAGTCAATGGAACACTGTCTAGCGAGGGAAGGGTGATGAGTGGTGTGCCTCAAGGATCTTTTCTTGGCCCAAGCATCTTCAATATATTCATCAGCGACACTGCTGATGTCCTGCAGGGTAAGGTATGCCTGTTCACAGATGATACAAAGCTCTGCAACAGGGTAGATACAACTGAAGGAATGGCAACAATGGAAGCAGATGTAAAGAGCCTAGAAGCATGGTCTAGGGACTGGCAGTTGAAATTCAATGCCAAAAAGTGCAAGGTCATGCACCTAGGTAAAAGAAACCCAAGGAAAACATACACACTCATTGGTGAACAATTAACCAGAACAAAACTTGAATGTGACCTCAGAGTACTTATTTCCAATGATTTAAAGTTGGGTAGACAATGTGAAAAGGTGGCACAGAAAGCTAGTAGCATCGTTTGATGTATTGGCAGGGGCATTACAAGTAGCAAGCAAGAGGTCATACTCCCTCTGTACAGGTCCTCGGTGAGGCCACATCTCGAATACTGTTTACAGTTCTGGAGGCCACACCTAAAAAAAGACATAGACTGCTTGGAGGCTGTACAAAGGAGAGCTACTAAAATGGTACAGGAAATGCACCAGGAGTAATACGAATCTAGACTACAGCAACTGCAAATATACTCCCTAGAGCAAAGGAGAAACAGGGGGGATATGATAGAAACCTTCAGATACATAAAGGGCATAAATAAGGTACAAGCAGAAAACCTCTTTCACAAAAATGAGACCATGTGAACAAGGGGGCACAGTTTGAGACTAATGGGGGGTAAGTTTAAAACCAACATTCATAAGTCCTACTTCACAGAGAGGGTGGTGGACCCTTGGAATAGCTTACCACCAGAGATTGTGGAGGCCAAAACAGTCATTGCTTTTAAGCTAGCATGAGACAAGTACTGTAGTAATCTTGTAAGAAGAACTGAATAGAGAGGTAGGCAATTTATTTGTTGAAATGTTTCACCAGGAAGGCACACTGAACAACAAGTTGCTCATCTCCCAGTGCAACCTGGGGGGAGGGAACAATGGGGGGTAACAACAACAATTACAGATACAGCGAACAGATACAATATGGAGCATTTGATACAAAATAATACATTATATACAATAGTGAGCAGTTCAGACCATTAAAACAAAGACAACCGAATGCACCAGTAGGTGGACACAGAATGCATAAGACAGTAGGCCCATCAGATAGTAATGCAGCAGTACTATCATAGTGCAAGATATTTACAAAAATATTTTCAGAGCTGCGCACTGAGATTGACAACAAGAACAAGGTGCAAGCAATGGCAGGAGTAGGTTGTTAACCAAGATTTATAAGAGAGGGAAGATGCTAGGTACCCCTCCAGGGTGTTGAGAACCCTGCCGGGGGGAGAACTGAGAGAGGACAGAACAGTAAATTTAAGAGGAGAAGTAAGGAAAGATCGCCAAGACCATGGTAGACCTCCAGGGTAAAGGGAACCCTGCGGGGGGGGGGGGCAGGCCTCAGAACAAGGCAGTAGACAACAACAGTGAAAGTAGGGGAGCTGGCAGCAAGCCACATAACTAGTTACCCCCTCAGGATGCATTAACCCTGCAAGGGGAGCTGGTATTGGTGAGCTAGTGGTGCGCACACTGAGGAATAATGCTTCAAAGACCCCCTTTGAAGACTCGTGAGAGTTGATGCACTAGGGGCATTTGTTGTCCATTTGATTCTGTACTACTACTACTACTATGCAGCATGAGAAGAAGATAAGTCAATTTTCACAAAAGGAAACTTCTGTGTGGACATTCTTTTATTTCATGCTAGCATTATTTCTCTGTGTGCACCACCATTTTGGAATTTGTGTTTGTGTGGAGGCTAGCCACTTCTGGAGGTGCTGCACGGGCTGAAAACTGCAGCTTCTTTTGGACTTGATTGGTGAGCTGGATAAGGTATAGATGAGATATGGGGGGATTAAAGCAAGTACAGCAGGAGGGGAAGTAGTTGTGAAGAGCAACACCAAGGTAGTAGGTGGAGGAAGAGTGATGTATTTGTGGGGGGGGGGGAGCATTCCAGGATTTGGGGAAGTGGTAGGAAAAGCCAGTCTGACCTGCACGGGTAGATCTCCATGGGACAAACAGGGAGTGAGTGTCAGCAGATCGCAGTGAGTGAGAGACATGAGGATATGGGATAATAGAAGAATGAAGGTAGGGAGGGAGTTCACCCAGCCAGAATTTGGAGGTTAGTTTGGCAATGTGAGTAAGCCTCCAGCTGGACAGTAGAGGAAAGGCTAGTGCATGATAATGGTTACAGTGGTGAGTGCGAGAGGGTGCATCTAGGGCAAAGTGGCAGAAGGAGTTAAAGAGAGAGTCCAATTTGGCAAGGGAAGATTTGGAAGCAGCACCATAGACTACGTCGCAGTAGTTGCAAATGGGGAGTAACATCTTCAGGTCAAGTTCATGCCTCGCAGTCAATGGGATGCAACTGCAGTTCCTGTATAGGGTGCCAAGCTTGGGTCACAGTTTCCTCATGATGGCATCGATATGTACAGTGAAGTTGAGGTATTGGTCAAGCCAGACCCCAAGGTATCTAAAAGAGGAAGTGTCCCCTAAGGTTGTCCCATCTAGGGTTTGGAAACAGGGTAAGTCAGAAAGCCTCGAGAGTCTCTGCCTGGTGCTGAAGGTCATGGAGACTGTCTTCTTGGTGTTAAGTGAGAGCTGGTGTGAAGCAAACCAAAGCTGGACCTGGCCGAAGTCATGCTGTAAGCCGGTTACCACCGCTGAAGAGTTACTGCCGGAGCTGAACAAGACAGTGTCGTCGGCACACATATGGATGGAGGAGGTGGAGCAGGATGTGGGAAGGTAATTTAAAAAGATGGAAAAAAGTAGGGGACCTAGCACTGAGCCCTGGGGACACCAGTGTCGATAGGGAGAGGAGGGGAGGTGGAATCCAAGATTCTTACTGATTGTGTCCTACCTGTAAGGTAGGATTCAAACCAGTTAGTGGTGGATATGGTCAGGCCTGCAGCAGGGAGGGAGCCAAGGTGGAGGGAGTGGGAAACAGTGTCAAACGCTTTAGCTAGGTCAACAAAGATGGCTGAAGTGAACAGGCCAATGTTCATTCTAGTAAGGATGGAGTCTGTGAACCTGAGGAGGGAGGTAGTAGTAGAGTGGTTCTTCTGAAAGCCATATTGGAACGGGGTGAAAAATGAGGTATCGGAAAGAAAGGGGGAAAGTTGGAAAAGAACTAGGTGTTCTTGTAGTTTAGCAAGTGTAGGAAGGTGAGAGATAGGGTGAGAGTCACCACCCTTGGGGAGAGGAATAACTACAGCATGCTTCCAGGAGGTGGGAACTTGTGCTGTCATGAAGGAAAGGTTTAGGATTAAGGAGCTAGGGTAGGCAATTGCAGGGGCAGAGAGATAAAGAAGTTTGGGATCGATGTTGTCTGGAGAGGAACCTTTTGAGGGATTCAGAGAGAGTAGGGCACTTAGAGCATCAGTGGGGGAGATTTGAGAGAAGGAGAAGGAAAGGGAGTCAGACAATGGCGCGGGAGTGGGGGGAAGGGGGTAGGTGGGGAAGGAGGGAACAAATGAGAGACTTAGCACAGGAGATGTAATAGGCATTAAATTCACTGGCTACCAAGCATGGTTCTGAAACCAGAGAACTGTTGATCTTTAGAATGGGGGGGGGTCAAGAAGGAGGGGAGAAAAGAGCATGTACCATCTCCCAGAATTTGGAGGGGGAGTTGATGTTTGTGTGGAAGGAGGATCTAAAGTACTCGGACTTGGCCAGTCTAGTAGCTTTGGTACATGAGTTGCATAGCATTCTGTAAGCAGTATAGTCATGCAGGAACCTAGATGATTTGTGTTTTTCCAGGCACGGTCACACTCCCATAAGCAGGCCAATAATTCAGGGGTAACCCAGGGGAGGTGTAAGCCTCTAACTCTGGTCCATCTGAAGGAAACAAAGGTATTCCAGGTGGAGAGGAATTTATCCTTGAAATATGTGACAGCATGGTCAATGGAGGGGGCAGAGACCAGAGGGGCCCAATCTGTGGAGACAAGCTTGGACTGAAGAGGGGCAAGGTCAAGGGATTTAAAGGAGCGAAGCTGGATTGTCTTATGAGGTCTTTTTGGATGGTGTACTCTGTGAACCAGGAAGATGGGATTGTGGTCACTTAGTGCATCAGTGAGGATATCTGTCTTGATGACATGGTGAGGGTGAGTGGTGAGGGCCCAGTCAAGGAGAGTGTTGTTGTGGGTTTTACAATTGGGGTGTGTTGGCTCCCGGATAAGTTGAGTAAGGTTGAGTGTATTAATGTCGTCCTGGATCTTGCTTGATTTGGGACACAACAAATTTATGTTCAAATTACCCAGAATGAACATGTAACCCCTAGGTGGCACTATCCCAAGGGCTACTACCCCTGTCTGCTTGGCTAGTTGCAGGTTAAGGGACCTAGGTTCTGATACGGGTGCCTCCACCCGGAGGTCAGGGTTGGAAGGGGTCAAGTTGACCTGGGTACAGCCCTCCTGGACACTGTAACCCCTCTTTTCTCCTTCTAGTAGCCTGAACAGTATAGAATAATAACTTTCACAATGACCCTAATTCACCAGGCAATTACCCACACTGTTTGCACTTACCACTAGGGCTAGTTCCTCTAGCTTGACACTGGAGACCCCCTGTAAAACAAGGTTAAGCATAGCAACTAACAACAGTACAATACTATTGGCACAAACTGGAACCACAGTCAGGTTAAGTGCAAACAAAGTTAAATCGGATTTATTCAGGGGACTTGAACAAGGGAGGGGTGTAATCAGGTTGATTTGCTTAAAAGCAATATTAATCAGACAGTTACGCATGCAGTTCAGAGTCCCTACACAATCACACACTCTGGGTATCCAGGTAGGAAAACGGTGGGCTAGCCAGGAACGTTGCAGCTGGTTGGGGCCCTTTGATGGAAGAAAGCAACTTGCACAACACACACTATTTGCAATCCAGAGCCAGAGGACTCAGTTCGTGAAAGAAAAGGCAACAAGACAATCAGATGACAACACTTTTAGATTTAGCTGTTGTTGCAGGGAGCCACCCTGATGTTTACTCACGATACCCAATACTGGACACAGGCTGGATGAAATCAAGACTGCAGACTGCTGAGCTGGAGTGCCCAGAGAAGCAGGGCCCATACGAACCGCTGAGGTATCACCCCCGTTCAAGGCGCCGAGCAAGGGACTGATCCCCAGGCTGGTCCTTCATCAATGACTCTCTTTGCTTAGCAGGTATTCTGGCTGGGCCAGTGTAGCAGGGCCCAGGCAAATGGAAATGGATACAGATTCAGTCTGTGGAGCTGGATACCGCCTCTAGCAAGCAAAACACAGTTCAGACACACAGTGAGGAACCAAATCACAACCCACTATAAGCACACAGCACATTCACATGTAAGGACATTCCACTGTACCAGGCAAATTGCTCTCCGGTCGCAGTTACAGAGTCTCTGCACAATCTGGGAGTTCAGAGGTAGCTGGAAATCCTGACAGGCCGATCGCGTTCAGCAAATCTTCAGTCTTCTTCAGGTTAAAGCCCGGTCACAATTCAGTGGCTTAATTCGCTCTCCAAGTTTGGATTCAGTCTGAAAAAAAACACAATTTCCCTTTCAGGAACAGCAGGCAGGCATGCAGGCCAAACTCAGGCCTTTCCACAGTTCTCCCGCATGAATCCACTATGGATTGCTGCTTGAACTATCTTGAGCTGTTACTTCTTCACTTTCCAACTCAGATCTAACTGAAACTGCAAGCAGTATGGGGCTTTCCTCAAGGTCCAAAAGGTTTGGTTGGCTGATCTGTCTGTCAGTCACAACAAGGGCTCCCCCTCCAGGTTATTCCAGGCACCAAAAGCCCAAAACTACAATTCCTACACTTTTTGGCCCCACCAAGCCCCTGTATGCAGACTCCATTTTAGAGTCCCAAATGTACTTATTGGCCCATTCTGCAGTCCAGGACCAAGATGACAGAAACAAACAGAACTGTCCATGCTGCAAAGAAGGCAGGTTAGAACAAACTGCAATATTATTACTACTCTAACAAATGATCAGCAAACAAGTACATCTTTTAACAGAGATCCGCTCAGATTAATTATGACTGCAACCCAGGCAGCTCTTAAAGAGACAGTACACAGAGGCTATACAGGCACTCTCTGGCAATCACATTTAAACTGCTAAAACACAGAACACCAGCCTGGCAGTGAGCATCTAGGCAAGCTCAAGGAAGACTTTTCAGGAACCCCCATTTGTATGGGGGTTACACCCTTCCCTTCCTGGAGAAAACTTGGCGTCCTCATCAAGTCTGTACCATCACAATATCAAAAATGCAATATAACTCACTGAGGCCTCATGAGCTCCTTGAGAGTTTCACCATTTGTGGCCTGTGTACTTTTGAACAGTGCAACCTGGAACTTTCTGAACAAAATCAAGTCATAATCAGCATGAGACAAACAAATGTGAATAACTCATGAACCGTAAGTGCTACACACAAAGTACGAGTGGCAAAGTTATTCAGCACAAACTTACCTTTCCAATGGTACTATACAATTAATTATAAGTAGTTCCTATTTTTTCTGTATTGGTTGAAATAGCGAAAAAAAAAATGTTTTCAATAAAAAAGGCAATGGAAACAATTTTTGTGGGAAAATATTTAATATATCAACACCAAATTAAGCATCCATACATTAGATGGAGGTACAAAACTAATTTTGTACTAAAAAGCAGTTTTTCTAATATGATGCATGTATTTCTTTTCTGTTTTATTAAGGTGGCTAAGTGAAGCTTGAGAGACAAAAGTCAGCCATTAACACCATACTATACAAAAATGTGAATATCTTCTAAAGTATACATAACAGACATAAAGTATCAGTGGCAAAGTTGTTCAGAAGAACATTACCTTTCCAACGGTGCTATGCAGTCAATTCTACTCACTTTAGTTTGTGAAATATTTAAGCTTTAAGCAGTGATGTCCTCAGGCGTCAAAAGTCCTCAGTGGCACAAAGTGTAGGACGTCTGGAGGCATTAAAGACCTCAGGAGTATCTTTTCTGCTGCCACCTACAGGCATCTTGGGGCCTCAATGAGATAAACGAGATATATATATCATTAGCTTGTTACATTACTATACCTTTCAACATACTTTGCATTACTATATCCATATTGACAATACTTATGCATGTTTCATACAGGTAATGCTGATTCCACTATGATTAATACATTAGTAACATCACAATACTGCTTCAGGTAATAACTTCTTGCACATTAAACAATGTAAGAGGGGCCCCTTCCCTATCAGCTAACTTGGGGTTGGATGGGGCAGGGGCACCATGGTGAGAGGGAAAAACAAGTAACCTGGAATTAGCCGTCAAGCTCAATTTGGGCAGTGAGCTTGGCAAGACGTAAACCCCTTTGTGAACCATATTGAGAGGCAAATCCACTGGCCTCCCAAGAGAAACATAACTAAAGCGTATTACTGGCTTGACAACTCGGCCAGTCTTTCTGGGAGGAGCAGCCACAGTCTCTGTACTTTCAGCACTAACTTTGGAGCTATCGTCACTTGTGAGGGGTACCTCTGCATGGATGGGAATGTCCAAACTGGGAGCACTGTCAGCTCCTTGCTCTGTAGGCTATGGTTCCACAACACTTTGCTCATTACTATCTTCTGAAGAAGGTCCAGTTGGCTCATTTTGAGAAGGTTTAGGCACAATTAGGCTTTGTGGCACTGAAGTGGGTCTGTCAGCACTCTCATACTGTTCTTCAAGTTCTGGTGTGTCACCAGGGAGACTTAGACCGTCAGCCCCTTCTTCGAGCAATTCACACAGTTCCACAAAACACAGAGAGTCTGCAACCTCAGATGTGATCTCTGCACCTCACTTTCAGGGAGCATTGGCTCCAAAGATGAAGCTGGGGAGTTAGGCAGTCCAGAAGACACAGCTTCATCCCCACAATTAGTCATAGGGTTACCTCGAAACAGCTGACTCAATTCATAGGAGGGGTAATAGGCATTATCACACTCATTATCGTCAGAGGTGGATGGACAGTCACTATCATTCTGGGCCTGCTGCAGGGGAAACCTTAACTCTGTAACTACTGGAGTAGGTTGACTCTGTCTCTTTTTTGCAGCAGCATGAGTCACCTGCCCAGGGGAGGCAATGTTGGCATGCTCAGCTTCAATAATAACTTGGCTGATAGGCAGCAAGTGGTTACGGTGCATGGTCTTGACAAATTTGGAGTTATTCTCTGGATGTAACTTGTATACTGGTAGATCATTCAACTTTCCAACTACTACATGAGGAAGATGGTGCCACCTATCAGCAATTTTGTGCTTGCCATGTAGTCCCAAATTGAGTAACAACATGCCGTCTCCAAGCCGTAGCTCTTGAGCCTTTACTTTCTTGTCATGCCTCTCTTTGTTGGTGAGATTTCTTTTAGTGGCCATTGCCTGGACCAGTTGATATGCATGGTTCGATTGAGCTTTCAGTTTCTGTACATACTGCAGGTAGTTTTCAGTTCAGACCCCATCTGGAGAGACCCCAAAACAGACACCAACTGGCAGGCGGGCATCCCTCTTTCCCAAACATGAGGCAGTAGGGGGAGAACCCAGTAGCATCATTTTTGGTGCAATTGTACACATGTACCAAGGTGCTAATCTGCTGGCTCCACTTATGCCTGTCTTGTGGGTGGAGGGTGCCCAGCATGTCTAGAAGGGTGCTGTTAAAACGTTCTGGTTGACGGTCCCCCTGCTGGTGATAAGGGGTGGTTCTTGACTTCTGCACCCCCCACAAAGAGAGCATTTCTTTGATTAGCCTACTTTCAAAGTCTCTGCCTTTGTCAGAGTGGATCCACTGGGGGGCACCATAGTGAATGAAGAATTTTTCCACTAGCACCTTGGCCACAGTAGAGGCTTTTTGATTTTTAGTTGGAAAAGCTTGTGCATACCATGTGAAATGATCCATAACCACTAACACATTTCCAATATTCCATTGATCAGGTTCTAAACACAAAATATCTATGCAGAATAGTTCCATGTGGGCACTGGTAGTGATATTGGCAAGGGGGAAGCTCTCTGAGGCAGGGTTTTTCTTTGGAGGCAACGACTACAGGTCTTTACATGGTGCTCAACATTGGCCCCCATCTTGGGCCAGTAGAATAGAGATTGTACCAGGTCAAGAGTCCTGTCAATACTGAGGTGCCCCATGTCATTGTGGAGGAACCTCAGTACCAAGTGTTTAAAGGCTGTGGGCAGGACCAATTGTTGCTTGTCTGCTTGACCACTATGATCCACTGTCTCTCTGTATAACAACTGATTGAGTAACTTCAACCTGGGGCTTTCTTTAAACAATAGGGCAGTTTGCAAGTCAGGGGGACGCAACTTAGACACATCTTTCCCCTCACGCAGGGCATGAAGTGTGGGTTGAATATTAGGATCTTGGGACTGAGCCCACTGAATCCTGTCATTGTCAAGTTGAGGTAGTGCACTAATATCTAGAGCAGAGAAATGACAATACGCAGCCAGTATGCAGGTATCAGGAGGGCCCAAGCAATCTACTAGACAGTCCACTGTGTCCGCAGACATCTGTTGATCTCTGTCAAACTTTTGGCACAATGCTCGGATGTCAGGTTCAGACAACCTGACCCAATCACTCTTGGAGACTGACCTTCATGACAGGGCATCAGCATCAATATGGTTCAGTCCTGGCCTGTATTTGACAGCATAATCATAGGTTGATAAAGCAGAGCTCCACTGGTGCCCAGTAGTGTCCAACCTAGCTGAAGTCTGTACATAGGTTAACAGGTTATTGTCGATTTTTACCAATATCTTTGCTACATAGAGGTACTCATGAAACTGGTCAACAATGGCCCATTTTAGGGCAAGAAACTCCAGCTTGTGCACAGGATAGTTTCGTTCTGATGGTGCCAAGCTCCTGCTGGCAAAAGCCACTGGTCTCAAACCACCCTCATGGTCTTGATACAGCACAGCTCCTAGGCCTTGCAGACTAGCATCCGTATGCTGCACATAGGGCTTGGTAGGGTCAGCATAGGAGAGGATGGGGGCATGGGTGAGCTGGTATATGACTTCGTGGAAGGTTGCTTCACATTTGGGTGTCCAGCTGAGCCCAAAAGGTTCACCTGTTTGGAAGTATACTTTCTCGGGTTCTTTGACAGCCCCTTTCTTGTATTTATGGTTGGTAGGGTGCTAACCCTGGGTGAGATTCAGGAGCGGGTGAATCACCTTGGAATAGTCTTTTATGAACCTGCAGTAGTAGCCACAGAACCCCAGGAAACATTGTTGTTCTTTCAAGTTATGGGGCTGGGGCCAAGTAGTCAGTGACTCGACCTTACTGGGACTGTCCTCTATACCTTCTGCAGATACTATGTGCCCCACATACATCACAGAGGTTTGAAAAAACTGGCACTTGTCAATGGACAGCTTGAGGCCGAAGTCTTCCAGTTGGTCTAGGACTTTAAACAGTTAGGTCTCATGCTTCTCTAATGTGCGTCCAAACACAATGACATCATCTAGGTACACTAGGCATTCCAGCAAGTTCATATCTCCCACTGCACATTCCATCAGTTGCTGAAAGGAGGCTGGGGCACCCAAAATCCCCTGTGGCATTCTCAGGAATTCATAGAACCCCAAAGGACAGATGGAGGCAGTTTTCTCACTGTCCTCCATGGCCATTAGAATCTGGTAATATCCACTGCAAAGATCCAATACTGAGAACCATTTGCTCTCATTCAAGCAATCCAGAGCATCTTGTATATGGGGCATTGTGTATTGATCTGGGACGGTCCGCCGGTTCTGGGTTCAATAATCAACACACATCCTCACTGACCCATTCTTCTTATGCATGACCACAATGGGAGAGGCATATGGGCTCCTTGATTCCTGTATCATGCCAGCAGCGAGCATTTCCTTCAGGTGTCTCCTCACATCATCTATGTCTGCTGGGGCAAGGCATCGGGATCTCTCTCAAAATGGCCAGTCATCACGCAGACATATATTATGCTCTGCACCCTGGACACACCCTATGTCCCATTCTTTTAACGAAAACACTTGGTCTCTCTGGGCGAGTTTCTTGCTAATCCTAGCCTTCCATTCAGCTGGTAGCCGGGAATCACCAAAGTCAAATAAGCCCGGAGTCACTCTCTCCTTTTGGCCAGAGTACTTGTTATTGGGTAATACTGCAGTGTCTGCACAATGTACTGCAGCTAGAGCGTACCCTCTGTTCACCCGGACCTCCCGATCTGACACATTTCGAATCTGGACCATCACTCATCATGCATAGACGTGGGCACGGGCAGGCAAGATGCTGGGTTTAACCAATAATCCTTCTGGCAACTTTCCATCACATGGTGCATCCAACATCAATATTTTGTTCTTTACATTTCTCTTTAGGTGGACTTCTCCATGGATTGTGCACTGGGCGTTGGGGGCCAATACCAAGGAGTCAGGTTCCTTTTTACACACTATCCCCACTGGCTCATCTGGGTCCTCTTCATTGGGTTTCTGTTGTAAGTCATATGCCCTTTTACTAAGGCTGGAATTTTAGGGCCTGTCCCAGTCAGTTGCCTTTGTTTCTCATGGCAGAATTGTGCTAGTCTCCCAAACATGTGGGCGTTTGTTCCATTAATGGGGAACCCCATCATACAGTCCGGTGGGGGACACACTAGGGCCAGTGTCTCTACTTGCTCCTCTACACCAGTTACAGTTGCAGGAAAAGACAACCAGAGGTGGACATATCCTAGGTAGGGATAAGACTTGTCGCTCAGCCCCCACACATGTAGGCCTTCCAGGGATTGTAATGGCACATCAGATAAGTGTTTGTCATGCCAGTCCTGAAATACAATGGTCACTTGTGACCCATTGTCAAGCACAGCCCAGGTAGGAATACCATTCACAGCCACAGTAGTCTTCATGAAGGGCCCACTATTTTGGACCAGTCTGGAAAGACAACAGCAGGGGCCTGGACAGACGATTTAGCCACAGAGGGTTTTGAGTTAGCATGGCCGAAGCCTTCACTGCGGTCATTTCATGCATCCCTTGACCACTGACTCATTTTCTGAAGCTCTCCTTGAAGCCGGTTCACCACTTTCTCTAAGTCCTTCTGAGACTGGCATTCCCTTTTCATATGTCCATCCTTGCCGCAGTTGTGACAAATGACAGGCTCTTGGGGCATCCTTGGGGAGAACATAGCAGGGGATGCTGGAGCATCAATGGGAGATTGTGATCTGACTTCTGCTGGTAGTGTACCATGTCTCAAAAGTTCCTTTAGGGTGGCAGTCAATTCCTTTAGCTCAGCCAAGAAGCCACTCTTAGTAGAGGATGCTTGAGGGTGCACCCCCATAACAGTCATGTCCTGACAGGGGCCAGGGTCTCTGTCAGCAGAGGATACCTCAGTGAACACACTCGGTTGTACTTTTCTGACTTCCTTCAGCAACTCCTCCCCCCACCGTTTAGCCCACGGTGGGACACTCGTAGTGGTCTCCATTTCAGAAGGGCCTTCCAGTGCCATGATCACTTGGGCTGCACTCACCCCATAATTACAATCTCCCTCTTCGCCTTCTACCTCCCGGAGTTCTTTTATCAAGTGACAGTAGTCAGGTGGGTTACTTCTCCTATCCTGGAGCCTTAACTGGATGATCTGCAGTTTAGAATGCTTGGCATGTTGCAGTATGTCCCCTAATCTCACATGGTTCAAATCACTGGCAGCTACCCCACCTTTCCAGTAAGCTTTCTGCGCAGCTCTTTCTAGGTGAGTAACATACACAGACAAACTTTCCCCCTTCCATTGTTTGGTACCTTGAAATTTCCACATCAAAGTCTCCCCGACTCAATGCTTCCAAAATTGCTTTCAAGTACAGATAGGTACTTCTGAGCAGATGCATCAGGGTTTGTGGACCTCAAAAATTTAATGGCTTCAAGGGTGAGGCCCCTCAAACTTTCTATGTTTCTTTTCCACTTCTCAGCCTCCACACACTGCCACTCGGGTATCAAGGGGGCAACATAGTCGATCGAGGTCTCCCAGTCATCCTCCCCTTGGGGGGTGGGGAGGGTGCCTGAGAAGATTCTCAACCTTCGGTAGGAGTCAAGACTAATGGCGGGTACAGATATAGGGGCCAGCATTGGCATGGGCACAGAAGGCGAGGCAGTAACAGGTGCTGAAGTGGGAGGGAGTGTTGGGGAAGGAACACCCCCCCAGGTGACAGGAATAGTTTTTTAAAGTCCTCTATGGTTTTCCCTTTCTCCAGCAACAACTTAGCAAATTTATCCTCAAAAGTCTCAGATAATGGTGGGAGCTCATCCTCCCCAGGGTCTTTACTGTCTTTTGTTATCACTCTCCAGGTGGCTAGGACCCCTTCTGAGGCAATAGTCTGTGGCACTTTAGAGCTGTCCATGAGGTCACTACACTCTACCAAGGCTATGAATGTTTGGGTGATCAAATCAGCCTGTTGACCCCCCATCAGAGTTTTTTTAAATGTTCAACTTCGGAGAGTGCTCCCTCTACAGTGTCCTTACTGGTACACAGAGAAATATCCAGTATAAGCAGAGCATTTTGGGGGTCGATCTCCTGCCCAGTTCACCACCCCACCAACTGGTGTACAGCCATTTCTACTGGGGTAGCCATTAATCTTTAACAATAACTCGTAATTTTTGGCCACTATAAGGCACAAAATCCCAGCGGTGAGCCTAGAAGAGGTGGCACTATCCCAAGGGCTACTGCCCCTGCCTGCTTGGCTAGTTGCAGGTTAAGGGGCCTAGGTTCTGATATGGGTGCCTCCACCCAGAGGTCAGGGTTGGTAGTGGTCAAGCTGACCTGGGCACAGCCTTCCGGGACACTGTAACCCCACTCTTCTCCTTCTAGTGGCCTGAACAGTACAGAATAATCACTTTCACAATGACCCTTATTCACCAGGCAATTGCCCACACTGTTTGCACTTACCACCAGGGCTGGTTCCTCTAGCTTGACCCTGGGGTCACCCTGTAAAACAAGGTTAAGCACAGCAAACAACAACAGTACAATACTCTTGGCACATACTGGAAACAAGTCAGGTTAAATGCAAACAAAGTTAAATCTGATTTATTCAGGGGACTTGAACAAGGGAGGGGCATAATCAGGTTAATTTGCTTAAAAGCTATATTAATCAGACAGTTATGCATGCAGTACAGAGTCCCTACACAGTCACACACTCTGGGTACACAGGTAGGAAAACGGTGGGCTAGCCAGGAACCTTGCAGCTGGTTGGGGCCCTGTGACGGAACAAAGCAACAGGCACAACACACACTATTTATAATCCAGAGCCGGAGGGCTCAGTTCATGAAAGAAAAGGCAACAAGACAATCAGATGACAACACTTTTAGATTTAGCTTTTGTTACAGGGAGCTACACTGATGTTTACTCACGATACTCAATACTGGACACAGGCAGGATGAAATCGAGACTTCAGGATGTTGAGCTGGAGTGCCTGGAGAAGCAGGTCCCACACGAACCACCGAGGCATCACCTCCGTTCAAAGCGCTGAGCAGGGGGCCGATCCCCAGGCCGGTCCCTCATCGATGACTCTCTCTGCATAGCAGGTATTCTGGCTGGGCCAGTGTAGCAGGGCCCAGGCAAATGGAAATGGATATGGATTCAGTCGGTGGAGCTGCATACAGCCTCCAGCAAGCAAAACACAGTTCATACCCACAGTGGGGAACCAAATCACGACCCACTGTAAGCACACAGTACATTCACATGTAAGGAAATTCCACTGTACCAGGCAAATGGTTCTCCGGTCGCAATTACAGAATCTCTCCACAATCCGGGAGTTCAGAGGTAGCTGGAAATCCTGACAGGCCGATCGCATTCAGCAAATCTTCGGTCTTCTTCAGGTGAAAGCCTGGTCACAGTTCAGTGGCTTAATTCGCTCTCCAAGTTCGGATTCAGTCCGAAAAAAACCCACAGGTTCCCTCTCAGGAACAGCAGGCAGGCATGCAGACCAAACTGAGGCCTTTCCACAGTTCTCCCACATGAATCCACTTTAGATTGCTGCACGAACTATCTTGAGCTGTTACTTCTTCATTTTCCAACTCAGATCTAACTGAAACTGCAAGCAGTGTGGGACTTTCCCCAAGATCCAAAAAGTTCGGTTGGCTGATCTGTCTGTCAGTCACAACAAGGGCCCCCCCTCCATGTTATTCCAGGCACCAAAAGCCCAAAACTACAATTCCTACACGTTTTGGCCCCACCAAGCCCCTGTAGGCATGCTCCATTTTAGAGTTCCAAATGTACTGACTGGCCCATTCTGCAGTCCAGGACCAAGATGATGGAAACAAACAGAACTGTCCATGCTGCAAAGAAGGCAGGTTAGAACAAACTACAATATTATTACTACTCTAACAAATGATCAGCAAACAAGTACATCTTCTAATAGAGCTCCCTCTCAGATTAATTATGACATGCCAGATACAGATTGGTCAATACCAGCAGGAACATTTGCCAGAACTAGACACATGGTGGATTCCCTGTGGGGGGGGGGGGCTCAAACAACTGGTACAACAACCCACAAGAGACAGGGCTATCCTAGATCTAGTGCTGACTAACAGGGAAAGGATCACAGATCTCCAGGTAGAAGGTCACCTGGGGGCCAGTGACCATCACATGGTATGGTTCAATTTGCCCACTACAACTAAATCATCCCATTCCAAGGCAAAAATATGGGACTTCAGAGGAACTGACTTTGATAAGATGGCCCTGGCAAAAAGAAATACAGGTGAGGGGGTACAGGCAAAGTGGGCAAGCATAAAGGATGAAATACTTGAAGCAGCATCCCATTGTGTTAGAGAGAAAAGGAAGTGCAAAAGAAGAAGGAAACCACTTTGGTTCTCAAAAACAGTAGCAGAAAAGGTCAGAGCCAAAAGGCTGTCCTTCAGGAAATATAAGGGAACACAGTGGGATGAAGATAGGGAGGCATACCAAACTTCCCTAAGGGAAGCAGGGAAGGCAGTAAGGCAGGCAAAGGCCCAAACCGAGGAAACACTAGCACGAACAGTAAAAGAAGGTGACAAGACTTTCTATAGATTAGTGAAAGGAGAAAGTCCAGAGGCGGTATTGCTAAGATCAAAGAAGATAAGGGGGCGTGTGAGGAGGAGGACCATGTAAAAGCATTTATCCTAAACAGATACTTCTGCACAGTATTTACTGAAGAGAAGGTAGGGCACGGCCCATAGCTCAACACCATGGACACAGGGGGGAGGGAGGTGAGCACTAGTCCCTTCACAAAAGAAAGCATCCTACAAGAGCTCAATAAGCTCAGGGTGGACAAGGCAATGGGACCTGACTGCATACATCCCAGGGCACTAAAGAAGCTTAATGTGGAACTAGCAGAGCCATTAGCAGAACTGTTTATTGAGTCTCTGAGCACAGGAGAGGTCCCAGAAGACTGGAGAAGGGCTCATGTGATCCCGCTCCACAAGAGTAGTAGCAGGGAGGAGGCAAGGAACTACAGACCAGTCAGTCTTACCTTAGTAGTGGGCAAGATTATGGAGGCACTCCTTAAGGAAATGATAGTGCAACACCTGGAATTCATAGGAGCAGAGGATCCAAGACAGCATGCATTTTCAAAAGGAAGGTCCTGTCAAACTAATCTCATAGATTTCTTTATCTGGGTAACCAGAGTGGTGGACCAAGGGGAAGCAGTTGATATTGCCTACCTTGACTTCAGCAAAGCTTTCGATACTGTTCCACACAGAAGATTGATTAATCAGCTGGGTAGTCTCGGGGGCATCAGAGGTTGGTCAACTGGGTGGCAAACTCGTTGGCGGGCAGAAAACAGAGAGTGGTGGTAAACGATATACAGTCAGAAGAGATGCAAGTCACAAGTGGGGTACCTCAGAGATCAGTCCTGGGGCCAATCCTCGTCAATATCTTCATCAGTGACATTGCAGATGGACTGGAGGATAAGGTTTGTCTGTTTGCAGATGACACCAAGATCTGCAACAAAGTAGATGATTCAGATGGGGTGGGCAGAATGAAAAGAGATCTGGATAAACTAGCAAAATGGTTGGAAGAGTGGCAACTGGGGTTTAATGCAAAGAAGTGCAAGATCATGCACATAGGGAAGAGAAACCCTGAAGCCACCTATAGGCTGGGAGGGGAGTTGCTGGCAGTCACAAGGGAAGAAAGAGACTTGGGCATCATCATCATCAGCGATGACCTGAAATCATCCAGCAGACCACTAAAGCAGTAGATAAGGCTAGGGGGATGTTAGGATGTATTAGTAGGGATATTACAAGTCAGAAGATGGAGGTAATAATCCCTCTTGACAAGACACTGGTTAGGCCCCATCTGGAGTACTGCGTGCAGTACTGGAGGCCACACCTTCACAAGGACATTAACCAAATTGAAGCAGTCCAGAGAAGGGCAACCAAAATGGTGCAGGGACTGCATCAGGAAACATATGAGGACAGATTAACGGAGCTCAATATGTATACCCTAGAGCAAAGGAGGGAGAGAGGTGATATGATTGAAACATTCAAACACCTTAAGGGCATTAACAAGGTAAAAGAGTCTAACATGTTTCAATATAGCCAGACAAGAGGACACAGCATGAGATTAGAGGGAGTCTGATTAAGGGGTAATGTGAGGAAGGTCTTTTTCACAGAAAGGGTGGTGGATGCATGGAACGGCCTACCTCAGGAAGTGGTGGATATGAGTACAGTGCAGGGCTTCAAACAGGCATGGGATAGGCATAAGGGAGCAATACAGATGAGTATGAATAGATAGCCCATTGACAGAGCAAAGGCCGATGGTGTATTTATTTATCAGGTAGAAAAAGAAATGAGCAGACTGGATAGGCCTTGTGGTCCTTTTCTGCTGTCAACTTCAATGTTTCTATGTTTCAATCCAGGCAGCTCTTAAAGAGACAGTACACAGAGGCTATACAGGCACTCTCTGGCAATCACATTTAAACTGCTGAAACGCAGGACACCAGCCTGGCAGTGAGCATTTAGGTAAGCTCAAAGAAGACTTTTCGGGAACCCCCATTTGTAGGGGGGTTACAAACAATTCACCTGAGTGTGAGATGGAGGTAATGGAAGTTAAAAGATGACTGTAGGGTTAATGTTAGGCTGACAGTAGATGCCAGCTACGAAGAGAGGAGCAGTGAATGGGAGAGCGATTTGTGTGACTAGGGCCTCATAGGTTCCAGGAACAGAAGATGAGAGCACTGTATTAGCACTGTAACAGCCTGTAATGTGTACTGGATGTACATGGCCACCCCCCCCCGCCCCAGCCTGCCCAGTCTTGCCTGTAGAGGGAGAATCTGGGAATTGCGATGGAGTTCTCAGGGATTTTACCTATGAGCCATGTCTCAGTTAAAATTAGGATGGCAGGAGTGTAGGAGACCATGAGGGTTTGGATGAGATCAGTTTTGTGTAGAAGACTGCATATGTTTAGGTGGATAAATTTTAGCCTGTTAGAGGTAGCCAATGAGACTGTGGGGCTGGGACCAGTAGAGTAGGGGTTGGGAACGGGAGAGGAAAAAGGTGTGGTGGCTGGGGTTAGGGCGGATGTTTCCTGATGAGAGAAGGAGGATGGCTAGGATGAGGTAATGTACTTTAGGGCATTTGTAATGAACTTTTGGGTTAGGAGGGGCTGAGGAAGAAGGGGCAGGGGTGTGGGAGAATGTGAGTTGGAGATAGGCAAGATAACTAGGAGAAGGAAGAAGAGAGGCAGGGTGGGCACTAAGGAAAGTAAGACCAGGGGGGAGATCACGTGATGCAGAGCACTAGATAGCTGCTCCTCTTTAGTGCTCCGACCACCCGACTCTCATATACCTTTAAAAAATCATTTTTCCCATCTTGTAGGACCGCTCCTGTCGTTTATCTTGATCCAAAGAGAAGCGAGACACAGTTTACGGCATCAAATGGAAGTTGAAATGAAGAAGGCTCTCCCTAGACATACACCTCCTGCCTCCCCGGAGAAGGCCCCCCAAAAAACCAGGGCCTCGGCTGCTCAGCAAACTCAGTCACCGGCTGGCGATGCCAGCACTACGGAACCGCTCTCACTATCCAGAGTTTTAGAGGAATTCCAACCTTTTAAGGTGGAAATGAAAGAGTTAGCAGGTGAAATCAAAAGTTTAACACACACCCTGGAGGAATTATCTTTACGTACATCCGACAATGAGACCTGTATCCGATCCCTCGAACGAAGGAATGAAAAACTCGAGCCAGAGTTGGTGGCCATGCGGCAACGTATTGCCAAGCTTGAAGACAAGGCTGAAGACCTAGAAGGGTGTAGTCGCCGAAATAATGTTGTTATCATTGGTCTCCTGAGGCAGAAGAAGGGGATGACCCTATTAAGTTTGCCCAGAAGCTCGTAGAAAAAATCGCAGGTCCCTCGCCCTTTGGGCAAGCCTACATCATCGAAAGAGCTCACCGAGCCTTAAGGGCCTTACCTCCTGCTGGGGCCCCCACATACCTTTATTTTCCAGTTTTTAAATTATCTGGAACACCAGCACTTTCTCCTCAAAATAAAAAGCACAAAGGAACTGTTTTGGGAAGGCGCCAAATTGAGAGTGGTTCAGGACTTGCCACTATCGGTACGACAAAAAAGAGCTGCTTACCATCCAATTATCAAGAAGCTGATTGCAGCTGGTATCAAACTTAGAATGGACTATCCTGCTCATTTCCAAGTGCTAGTAGCTGGTTCATGGCGGGGCTACGAGAGTACCGAATCCGCGTCTGATGCTTTAAAGGGGTCATTCTCTAACCTATTTAAAAACCCATGAAGGTGCTGCACTGAGAGATCCTCAACTCGTCTAAGACATCTATCCCAAGTTCGATGTGACAAGAAATATAACTGTATTCCTGAATTTGTGTTCTGAGAAATGCTTATTATCTTAACAATTGATAAATAAGTTGACTAAGTGCTTTTTCTCTTGCTTTCTATCTGGACTTTTTTCTTCTCTCGTTGATTCTGCTGCTTTCTCTTTAATTTTCACCTTTCCTCTGCATCTCGAAGCGGAGGTTTTGGATGTGCTGATCTCTGTTTCCTGTTCTTGAGGATGTGCTGTTTCTGGATTTTCTGAAGTCTAATTTTGAATTCGGATGGAAAGATCCCCAGATGCGATCTATGAACATGCTGTTATCAATGGCCATGGTGTAGTTCCACCACTAGAGGGAGCAAGAGACTGTTTAATTGCTTACATTTTTTTTTTTACTCGCATCTATTTGCATGCTGAAGCTAATGCTTGAATAAGCAGCACGTTGGAAATCTTCCCTTTGTGCCCCTCTTTTTTTTTCTCATAAATAGGGAGCTTAATGTCTCTTATTAAAGGAGCAGGAAATCTCAATCTTAGTTCTGAGATTTTGATCTACTAGGAAAAGCTTTAACAAGAAATGGAGTTACATAATGTTAATGTTAAATTTAAGTTTAGTAAGGCGATTATTAGGTCAGGAGACAATTCCCCACATATATAACCCTGTGTAAATGGTCTTAAATAGTGGAACTTTTTCGAATTATTGTTAATTCCTTCTCAACTGTTTTTTCATCTCGAACAACCCTTTTTCTCTTTCACTTTTGGGAGACTTGGGATTAACATAATCTCACTACTCTGTATAATGTATCTCATTATTTTGTTGGGTCTGGGAGGGCGGGTGGGAGGGTGGAGGCGATGCTACTAGGTGGCTGTAGACATGGCTATTGGTAGATCGGATGGGATGGGAGAGGGAGTAGGGTTTCATGGTAAACGACTGTTTTCGTCTTGGGAATTGGGTGTTTTCGGTTTGTTGGAAAATGAAAGGGATGGAGGGTTGGGGGGTTGCACAGCACACATAAAGTACAGGTATGATGCACAGGGGCCCTGCTATAAGATATCAACCTTTCTAGAGTTAAAATTGGCTTAAAAATGGCTAGGAATATAAATTTTGTGACCTGGAATGTTAAGGGGGCTCGCCATAAATCTAAACAATATAAAATTCTAAAACATCTAGATTATGTAAAAGCAGACATTATGTTCCTTCAAGAGACTCATTTGCTCAACAATGAGACTAACAACCTAAGGAGCTTACAAGTCGGTCAGGTATTTGCCTCGGAAGGTAACACCCAAAGTAGAGGTGTAATGATCATGATCCGTAGGTCTGTTCCATTTAAACCGGTTCAAATACTGCATGATACCTCAGGAAGATATATCTTCATTAGGGGTATCCTACACACTTTAGAGATCATGTTGGGGTCAATCTACGGCCCTAATATTGATACTCCTGGGTTCTTTGTGCAGTTAATGGAAGTACTCACACCATTTCTTAACCTACCTATCATTATTGGAGGGGACCTAAACTTAGTATTGGACCCATCTGTGGACAGGTCCGGGTGTACTAGAAAGGGGCTATCTTCTGCTCAAAGAGCTGAGAGAGAATTGTTGGATCAAATAGGCCTGTGTGATGTGTGGAGGATCCTTCACCCAAGTGATAGGGAATTTACATTTACCTCCCAGGTGCACGGCACCAGATCCAGGATAGACTATGTTTTGATGTCGAACACTCTCATCTTGGGCGTACTGGATACGAGTATAGCTCCCGGGCTACCCTCTGACCACTCCTTAGTTACATGCTCAATTGTTTTTTCCTCCCTTCCAAAATTAGGGGGTAGATGGAAAATTAACAATCAGTTATTAAAAGATCAGAAAGTGGTCGAATTCATTTCTTCTCAGATTACTGAGTTTATTTCCTTTAACCACAACTCTACCAGCCAGCCCGATATGGAGTGGGGAGCACTTAAGGCTTTTTTGCGAAGGACCCTGATAGCATTGGCATCCCGGAGAAAGAAAGAGAGACAGAAACGGATCTCCGAACTACTCACTCAGATCCGAGAAAAGGAATCCGGACTATCTTCTTCCTCATCCGAAGAATATATACAGGAATTAACTCAACTACGGGATGCATATCTTAAGTTGCTAGGTGAGCAGGCCGAATGGGCAATCACCAAAACAGGGGCAATGTACACCGATCAAGGGGAGAAAGCTGGCTGAATGTTGGCCAGACGTGTAAAACAACTGGAATCCACCAGAGTGGTGGCAACTATCTGTTCTTTAAAAGATGACTCCCTTAAAACGACCCCCAAAGACATCCTGGCGGAATTCAAAATGTATTTTGAGGAGCTATATAGAGTCATGAGCGATCCACCATCTGATGAAAAGATTCACTGTTATTTAGGTGGGCTGAATTTACCTTCTTTGAGAGAGGTGAGCCAGGCCAAGTTAGTTGCACCCATTACAGAAAGCGAAATAGGTAAGGTTATTAAGTCCCTCCCCTCCGACAAAACACCAGGCCCAGACGGGCTCTCCGCTAATTTCTATAAAATCTTTTCTAAAGAACTAATTCCCTCTCTATCGAGACTGTTTCAATGCATCTTAAGTGGGTCAGCCACTGATGCATCTTTGTTCGAGTCCTTAATTGTACTTCTGCTTAAACCAGATAAACCCTCTGATTCAGTCTCTAGTTACAGACCTATCTCACTCCTTAATCAAGATATTAAAATTCTCACTAAATTGCTGGCGAACCCGGGTCAATGAAGTCCTTCCTGGGCTAATAGGGGTCGAACAGGTGGGTTTTATGAAAGGGAGGTCCTCAGTAGATCACCTGCAATCCCTGGTACATGTCTTCCTGACCTCCAGGGAAGCCAACCATCCCATGGTACTGGTCTCACTGGACGCCGAGAAGGCCTTTGACAGGGTCCACTGGAAATATCTGTTTAGAGTGATGGAGTTTTTTGGCTTTCCCCAGGAATTTTGCTCTTGGATTAACTCCATCTACAAATTTCCCACCGAAAGAATAGCCTGTAATGGTATGATATCAGACCCCTTCAATTTGTTCGTTGGTACTAGGCAAGGTTGCCCTCTGTCCCGCTCCTTTTTAATCTATATATTGAACCCCTCATTAGGTGGATTGTACAAGCACAAGAAGTCCAGGGTATCTCAATTAAGGGGCAGACTATTAAAGTATTAGCATATGCTGATGACTTATTGTTGCAGCTCTCTCACCCATCTTCCTCTATTTCGGCTTTATTAGAAGTTATTCAGGGTTTTAGTAAAGGTGCTGATTATAAGCTTAACACTGCAAAAACTGTGGTATTTCCCTTGAATCATAAAACCTTCATTCATGACATTGTCCCTTACGGGCTTGCTTGGAGCGCAGAGACAATTAAATACCTAGGCCTTACTCTAACAAGATCCCCTGCTCGTATGATCCAGTTAAATTTAGATTCTTTACTATACGGCATTGAGGCAGATCTTAAAAGATGGGCCTTGCTTTCACTATCAATGTGGGGAAAAATTAATTTAGTCAAAATGAATATATTCCCCCGTCTGTTTTATCCTATTTCCATGTTAAATATCTGGCTCCCTTTAAAATGGTTCAAGAAAATTCATGGTATGATTGCTGGCTTCATCTGGAATTCTAAGAAACCCAGACTGGCCTATCATAAATGAATGGCCCCCAAATCGATTGGCAGCCTGAGACTTCCTCACATGGGACTGTACTATTGGGCAAGTCATGTTAATAAATATCTCAGATGGTTAATGCCAGTCGATTCCCAGGAATATAGTAACTACGTTCCTCTCTGGTTAAAACTAGAGATATCCTGTATCCTAGAACTAGGGTTATCACCTAGAACTCTACTGTACTGCTCTCCAAGTTCACTTCCCATGTCTCTCTGTAACTCCCCCATTGAGACATCTATTAGAATCCATTCCCAATTATGCTCCTTTTTAAAATACTGCCATAGTAAAGACCCATCCCAGCCATTAAAAGGCAATCCAAACTTTCTTCGGGATGGCAGGCCCATTAGGGACAATTGGCTACCACAATTAGTGGAGTGCTTGGCTAAAGATTTTATATCGGCAGAAGGGCATTTTCTAACTTCTGCTGATATTATGAATAAATTTCAAATTCCACAGGCCAATGTATTCAAGGTCTTTCAAATTCGCCACCTGTTGCTCCAAAAGCTGGGCTCGACCTCTCTCACTGTCCCTGCTCCCGATCTTTATGGTGAGATGGGGCCATTGGCTGGGAAAGCTCATGCAGTCTCTGGCATCTATAGGAGACTTCTTAGCTGGTTACACTCTTCAAACCTTGTGCCGGTAAACTATTGGTCCTCATATTTCCCAAATTTTGAACCTGATTGGGCAAGTATTTGGAAGGCTTGTCATAAATTCCTGGTGCAAGACAGGCTTAGATTAATGCAATTCAAGTTATTACATAGTATTTACTACTCTGCTCTAAAACTGAACAGACTAGGCATGGTATCCTCCTCCTCTTGCTATAGATGCCAGCAGGGCAGTGGGGATTTAGTTCACATTTTTTGGAGCTGTCCCAAGGTGGCTCCACTCTGGGCCAGTATCAGGCGAAGATTGGATCCCCTGTTGGGATTAGATGAACTCTTCACAGCGGAGATTTGTGTCTTAGGGGATGTCTCTTCTATTGGTGTACGTAACAGGAAATACCACATTTGTTTGATATCTGCATCTGTTAAAAAAGTTGTGCTAAGGCACTGGAAGGATACTTTAGATATTACTTATGGCGAGTGGCTACAAGAACTACTCGCTTATCTTAGAACAGAAAGGACTATTGCTAGTCTTCAGAGCAATCTACGCAAGTTTAACCAGATCTGGGGCCCTCTATACATGTTTTATTTATTACCAGACAAGGTGTGACATCTTAAGTGTTAAATAACAAGATATGTAAATATGTGTGCTGTGTGGGGGGGATGGGTCCGGGGGCTGGTAGGTATGGGGGTGGGGGGGGGGGGGGTTGGAATACATCTATTATCATGTCATCTTCATTTTCTGATATAATGTGTACCTTATACTTATGTGGATAGATGTATTCACTTTATGTAAAGCTTCAATAAAAACTTGAATGGATAAAAAAAAAGGAAAGTAAGACCAGGATACAAAAGGGGCAGTGGGAGTAATTGCAAGGATGAACGATGTAGTTGGGAGAGAAGGGGGAAGGGGAGTTGAAGGGGGGGTGCTCAGAGTGGTAGTGATAAGCAACAGGATGAGGAGGGTGGGAAGTAAGAAGAAGGAGGAGGGAAGGCGAGAAAGAAAGTGAGCACCATTTTAGAGGAAGGAGCTGTAGGCTTCATTAACAAATAAGATAGGAGCCAAACAAAATGCTAGCAAGTTTACTGTAGGATGTGTAAAGTGGTCAGGGGTAGGAAAAGAGAATTATAGCTTATCTAGGAAGAAATACAGAATGTTAAGATGGCTCAGATGTAAGAAATACACAGAGGCTGGAATATGAGTGCTGGAAGTTACTGAGAACCAAGATCAGCCCTCTTGTGGCCTGGTCATATAAGCTGCAAATGTAAATGTAGGGACATACTAAATAACACCTACTGAGCATGTGATTAGCTGCAGCCGTATAAGTAACAGCCCAGATTGGGGTTGGGGATGGTGGGATGGGCATGAACAATTTGCAGGCTGCCCTGGCGAGAATCAGCTTTCATGTGTCCTGCATAAACTTTTTTAAATTGCTCAAACAACTTTATTGGCTGAAAAGAGCTGTATAATCCAAACCTGCCAGTCAGAGTTCAATGCGTATGGTGCCAGGTACAGTTAACTTCCTACTCCCTTTACCTTAGGAGCCGGTAGCAATGCTGTGGAGGTGGCAGTGGCCTGAACGAGACCTGCTGCCCATGCTGTAGGGATCCTTCAGCTGGGAGGGGGTGGGGGGAGACCCGTGGATGGGGCTCCACACCTAAAAGAGGAAAGAGAAGTAGAGGTTAGATAAAGAGGGATAAATTAGGGGGGCAGGAGCTTACCTAGTTGTGAAGGAGTGGAGACAGAAGAAGTTAAAAAAGGGAGGTAGTGAGGAATTAGCGGGGGCTAGCGGATGTGGGAGGGGGCTAAATAGGAAAGAAGAATTAGCAACACAATGGGCCTTTTGCAGGAGTCAGCAGCAAGTGACGCCAGGAGGGGACAGTAGCAGTTAGGGACAGTTTCAAATCAATCTGGCCCAGACTGAGAAAATCAGAGATGGAGCTGTAATAACAAAAGTCCAGACTCCCCGGAGCAGCTATAATTAGAACTAGCACGGACAGAGTCAGGTACTAGTCAAAACTAAAACAGCGCTAAAAAGCCTACAGGCTGTAATTTACTCAGACTTCAGCAGTAACAAATTAATTCATTCCAAAACAAACTTAATCACTAGAAACAATATTTTTTTTCAATGTTGCAACAGACAGCGGCTGAACAAATTAGATAATTCTTAAGGGAGCTTGATCACTAAAAACAGAATACTTTTTAACAATATTGCATCAGACTGTGGCTGTAACAAGTAATTCACTCCCAAGGGAGCTTGATCACTGAAAACAAGATGCTTTTTATCAATTTATTTTATTTATTTGTAATTGGATGTACCTTTGAGCCAGAGGCTCTTTTACAGAGGTTCTTTGTCAAGACAATTAGTAGAAATAGTTGATATAGGAGACAGCTACAGGGATAACAACAAGTTTACAGGAAAGTATCTAACATAGATCGACTTGAGTTCAAACGCAGTAAGTGGTACATTGTAATATTCTTAGAATACTGATAGAATTGAACAAATGGTAATTGACAATTACAGTACATAATAGGACAAGAGGCATAACATGGTATTGGCAGTTATTTGTCAGAAGTGCAGGTTTACAAAAAATGGTTAGGCAACTTAGGACTTAAAGAATAAGTGCATTTATTTAGACATAGAGGGGATACTAGAGGTGGGAGAAAGTGTCATAGACAGACGGGTAGAAATTAGGGCAGGGAAAATGAGGGTAGTGTGGAGGATTACAAGGGAATAAGAGAAAAGGGGAGAAAGGTGGGGGTAGGCAGCAGGAGGTTAAATACATAAATGACCGGTGAGCATGCTGTACATGGGACTGAGCTGCCAAGTTACACGGTAGTGGTAAGGTAGCTCAAGAGGGTTTAGGTGGGGCTAAACAAGGTGAGGGAGAGGTAGGGGAGCGGTAGATAAGAGAGAAAATAGAAATGTGGCAAATAGAACATGTAGAGAGCAGAACAGGAGTAACCTGCCTTAGCCACAGGTTGTGATAGGGAATGTGAGGGGAGCTAGTGATGGGAGTAGAGGGGGGAGAAGAGTGAGCGAAGGTAAGAGAATACATAGGGAAGAAGAGAATGAGGTAGAGAGATAGCAAGTTAACTAGGGGCAATATTAGAGGAGGCAATTAGAGGAGAATGTATGTAGAGGGAAGAGATAGAAAGTAGGCTAGGGATAATTTGGGGGCGGCAGAGCCGTGAGGGCTGAGAGCATTATAACAAGAGCGGCGGAGATGGGTGGAGATGGGAGATAGGGTTAGGGGAGGGTGTGAGGAGAAGAGGGGGGGATGCGACTGACATGAGATATAATGCAGGTTGAACGGTTAGCCCTTGGGGGGAAGAGAAGACTCGTAGAGGGGAGATAAGTGATCCGACTGTGGCTGAACAAATTAAATCGTTTAGCAAAACGACATCAGACTGTGCTGTGACAAAGTCATTTGCTCCTAAGGGAGCTTAATCACTAAAACAAAATACTTGTTAACTAAAATGCATAGCCAGTGGCTGTAACAAATTGCTTCCTACCTAAAAGAGCTAAACAGAGAAGCAAAATACTTATATTAACTCTCCCATTTAGAGCTTTAAAGGGAAAAAACACTAAAAACAAAATGCTTTATAATTGACATGTAGAAGACTTTCAGCTGGAGCATTTAAAAATGTTTTTTTAGTTCAATTTGCAGGTTGCCTTGGCAGGAATCAGCTTCCATGTATCCTGCATAAACTTTTTTATACTGCTCAAACAACTTTATTGGCTGACAAGAGCTGTATGTTCGAAGCTGCCAGTCAGAATTCGATATGTGTGGCACCAGATGCAGTTAACTTCCTACTCCCTTTACCTTAGGAGCCAGTAGTGATGCTGTGGAGGTGATAGTGGCTGAACGAGATCTGCTGCCCACTCTATAGGGATCCTTTAGCTGGGAGGGGGTGAGGGAATGCCTGTGGATGGTGCTCCACACCTTAGGAGCTGGTAGCTATGCTACAGAGATTATAGTGCCCAAACAAGACCTACTGCCCATGCTGTAGGGATCCTTCAGCTAGGAGGGGGTGGGAGGACATCTGTGGATTGGGCTCTGCACCTTAGGAGCCAGTAGCGATGCTGTGGAGGCTGCAGTGACCGAATTAGACCCACTGCCCATCCTGCAGGGATCCTTCATCTGGGAGGGGGTGGGGGGATGCCCATGGATGGGACTCCACACCTTGGGAGCCAGTAGCGAAGCTGTGGAGGTGGCAGTGGCTGAACAAGATCCACTGCTGCGCCGTAGAGATCCTTCAGCCGGGAGGGGGTGGGGGGACACCCATGGACAGGGCTCCACACCTGCCAGTCAGGGTTCAATGCATGTGGCACTAGGTACAGTTAACTTCCTACTCCTTTTTATCTTAGGAGTTAGTAATGATGCTGTGGAGTCGGCAGCGGTTGAACAAGACCCGCTGTCCACTGCCCTCACTGTAGGGATCCTTCAGCTGGGAGGGGATGGGGGGACACCCATGGATGGGGCAATCTGGGCAGACTAGATGGATCACACAGTCCCCTTCTTCTGACACATTGTTATAGAAACATGATAAAAAACATGGCAACTAAACTTTAATGTTACAAAATGCAAGATCATGCACCTTGGAAGGGCTAACCCAGGAGAGGATTACTACATAGGAGGAGAAAAACTGGAATCCTCTAAACAGGAAAGAGATCTGGGAATAATTATAACTGATGACCTGAAAATGTCTAAGCAATGTGAGAAAGTGACACTGTGAGCAAATGATATGTTGAGTTGCATAAGCAGGGGGATTACCAGCAGAAAAAGATAGGTCATCCTACCACTCTATTGATCACTGGTGAGGCCACACCTGGGGTATGGCGTCCTGTTCTGGAGACTGTTCCTCAAACAAAATATTAACAGACTAGAAACAGCACAGAGGAGAGCTACAAAAATGACACACGGTCTGCACAACAAAGCTTATGATGAGCGTCTGCAGGAATTGAACATGTACTCCCTGGAACAGTTGAGGGAGAGAAGTGACATGAGCAAGACATTCAAATTCCTAAAAGGAATAAACAAGGTGCAGGATCAGGACCTGTTCCATATCATAAATCACTCAAGGACCAGGGGCACAATATGAAGCTAGAGGGGGTAGATTCAGAGGTAACACATGCAAGTTCTTCTTCACTGAAAGGGTAGTAGATGTATGGAACTGCCTTCCACAGGTTGTGGTGGAGGCAAAAATGGTGGGAACTTTCAAAAACAGGTGGGATAGGTACAAGGGCACCATAACGCTAAATAGCAGTTAAGGGAGGGTGTAGGCTTATGGGTAGACTGGATGGGCCATATTGTCCCCTTCTGCTGTCACTTTCTATGTTTCTGTGTTTCTACTGATTGGAAATATTTTGTGACCATCACACTGTTAACCTATTTCAAATTATTCAGCCCCTCATCCAAACAGAATACCGGCCACCACATACAATCACAAATGCCAGAAATCGCTGCACACAATCACTTGATTGCATTCACAATAACCAGCCAAGATGCAGTTTTTATAATTGTGAACTGAATGCCCATCACAACACAGCAAGTCACTTCAGAATTTACTGCTAATGACAGCTCAGGATCAACGCAGAGCTGCCAGTAGGCGATTCAGTACCATATGTCACTTCCCATCTGGTGACTGAATCAGAGTGGCATTGGCAGTCAACATAGACATGATAAAAAAAATAAAGAACAAAACAACACCAGCAACATGGAAAACAATAATTTTCATTGTGATTCATCTAATTGGGACCCATGAGTGTGTGGGAAGGTGAGTTGATCTTGCAAATATTTAGCCGCCAGAGTCCCTCTTTAAAAACTCTATAGAAATAAACATAGTGAATGTGATTTTAAATAAAATACTGCTCTACCACTTGTACAAAGTTTTTGAAACTAATTGAAGGTAAATTGGGCTATTTCACAGCTCTCCTATTTTATTTTATTCTAAATCAGCAGACTGGCATGCTGTGGAGACAAATGGGTGCTGACACATGATTTCCTCACTGTTAATTTAGCACCCAGGGACAACTGAGATTTCAACAAACAGAAAATGGAGTCATGCAAAGGCAGCTATAGAGGACTATTGCTAACAGTAAAAGTAAACCAAAATAAATGTTTATATCCTCATAACTGATACAGAAATGGAGCTGTCTGGGGGCAAGAAAACAGATAACATTTATAACATGTAAGGATGAAGTGCTCCTTTAATAGCATATCTCTTGACTCTATCCTTTCTGCATCAGACAGAGAGTACATTGCTTCTGTTTATCCCTGCTTTCAATTGGCTCACTGTGTGACAGACCCAAGGTCACTCCCACACCTAGATCTCCCATGAGGCAGCACAGGAATGAATTTTTAATAGCCATTTGTAACAGATATCCATAATAATTCTGTTTTAAGGAGCAGGTAATTGCTTCTATTAAATAGGCAATTGGTTGGTTTAGTGGTTGTGTTTTAATGCCTCAGTGAAAGACTTTCAACAATAAATTATTTTGTTTATATAATCAAGCATGTGGGTTTTTATGCTTCACATCAAACTGCTACTAAAAATAATGTTTTAGAATTCTGGTATTGTAACAGTGAAAGTACTAAAGAACCCAAAGCAATTTATTTCCATGAGAAGCTATATTTGTGTCTTTTTTTAAATGAGACACTTCTTTTAAATGGTACCTTTTATATGTTCATGATGTTTGATTTTGCAGTTAATAAAAAAGTAATTCTCTCCTATTTCCTCCATCTCCATTACAATCTTGTTAGGCTTACAATATTGCCTAGTAAATCATAACAACAACTCACAGATTATCAAAAATGACATGTCTATTATAAAATCTATGGGCTTAATACACAGCCACAGTAGTGGTGCACTTATCGGGATGCAGACTTCTATTGCCAGAAAAGACCGGAGAATGAACACACTCACCACACGCAAGTAAAAATAACTTCTTTATTTCCTTTCTTTGCATTCCACTTTTTTCAATGTTATTTCAGAGTATGTCAGCCCTACAAGGACCAACGTTTCATCTGTAGGCTTTGTCAGGGAGTACAGCAAACATACTGATAGTCTTGTACTGTATGATAACACTTGTCAAAGATGCAGGCCAAAGTGCATTGGTGAAGGTCCAGTATCCTGTATGTGAATTCAAAAGATAACAGTGTATCTGTCTGCCATAGTGGGAAGTACCAAGCTCAAGGCTGTGTGTGCACACAGAACTGTTTGCCCTACTCCCTGACAAGGCCTACACGAGAAACGTTCCTTGGAAGGCCAATATGCTCTAAAATATCACAGCAAAAATGCTGAAACAAAGATGTCATTTTTTCTTGCTAGAGTGGTGAGGGAGTGCATTCTCCAATATTTTCTGGCACTGCTATAGTAGTAGGTCATTGGAATGGAATAGGACTCTTCCCTTGACTATATATGTTTTCATTTCTGCAGGACAGGTGTCAGGCTGGGAGAACTCTGCTGCAACTGCAACTACTTAGCAACAGTCCCCTGTGCTGTATCTGGGGCCCCTATATTTCCCAAGGGAATAAATACATGGGCTGGGTTTTAAAGGGACACTGTTGTATCCCCCATAGGTTTACAGTGGTCCCTAGGTTGAACAACACATTTTATAATTGCTAATTTTCTGCAAAATGTGTTGACATATCATGTTGACTTGCATCTTCCTCTTTCTTGTAGTTGCTACGTAGCAATGGCAAATATGTTGGCAGCAAACATAAATCTGTAGCTGTATCAGGTGTGTCTGGCCTGTCAGCCAGTGAGTGAGAGAGAATAGAAACAATCCAACTTATCAGCCAGTTGTGCAGTGTGCACCTGTCTTGATCTGAATACCAACACGTGACCCTCTTTGCAAGTCACTGCAAACCAATGGTTTCCTGTTTGTACAAGAATGGGATTTGTCAGTGCAGCTACCATGGCTCTTCTACTATGTTTTTAGAGTTTACTAAATCAGCTTACCTAATTGCTAATCATAACCTAATCATTCCAGCAGGCAGGTCAGACTGCCCAGAGCACTAGCACATTGACAGAAGCTCTGTCTCCTCTTCTGTCTCCCCCCCCACAGTCAAGATGACTCTGTGGACAGAGTGCAGAAAGTCTGTGGAAAAAGTATGTTTCTGAGCTCTGTTTCTGGGTGGAGCTGACTAACACTGCAGGTTCTGAAAAAAAATCTGTGCCTCCTAAAATAGATATAAGTTAAGTTACGCATTGGGGGGGGGGGATGTCTAAGTTTGTAGGAAAAGAAGAAATTAAATACTTATCTCTCTAGGCTGCCCTAGCAGCTAAACTCCCTCAGTCAGTGCTCAGTGGTGTTATAAAACTACCGCAGCGTCAAATCTGCCCAGTGAAAATCCAGACCTTTTCTCTCCAATCTCTTAGTGAGAGTATAATTACCAACAGATGCCTAAGTGGCGCTACTAATAAACAAAAGCAGCACTCCCCAGAGCCATGTATGAAAAGGGGACACACTGTAGCTCTGAGAGTGGGGCAAACTGCTATAAACTCATTTTTACCTGGCTATTTTTGGAAAAAACTGAGCTAAAACAGCTATTGTATTAACAATACAGATACTGTAAGTAAAAGTTTAATTTTCAGAATAAAGTTTCTCTCTGTTGCTTAGGCAGTTCACAGACTTCAGACTCCTTCCACAATGTGGCCAGGATGTACTCGAACAAGCAGATCCAAGCCTTGCAGCTGCACACCCCAGGACTATGCAGGGAAGAGCATGATCCACAGCCCTCCCCTCACTCCCTGCTGGTGCACAGCCATGAGCAGGGACTGAGGGTGGCACAGGGGGCTCGCCAGTGGATCCCCTGCTCAGCACAGTGTGGAGGCCCAAAGGATATGGCAATCAATGGTGGATGCCCATGGGCTGCCATATCCTCTGCACTTCATGCTGGAAGTCTATAACAAACACTGTCAAGTGCTGGTGATACCCCAGCCCCATACTTATATGCTCCTGGGGCTGAGTGCCAGTGGAGGGAGGGAGGGTCTTTGTGACCTGGGACATCCAGGGTCTTTGTGACCTGGGAGACTGCAGGATGGCTGGACAGCAGGGGGCTGATAGGCACTATGGCAGCTCCTGGGCCACACAGCATTTGCCCTTTCTGCTGGCTGCAGCCACGTGCACTTCCTCAGGAGTGTCAAGGATCAGGCCCAGGTATTCCCCACGCCATCCTCTGACCTGTCCAGGTATGTAGTGATTTGCAGGTTAGGGGATCAGGTGTGGAGTGGATACATAGCTAGGGCTTTGGAGGCTGCTGAATGCTCTGATGGTGCACATCTTGTGCATTGGGGCACACTATGGCTTTCCACAGCTTTCCAGATGTGCAGAGGGCCTGTGTACCCTCTGTGGATTGAACCCTTAATTCTTTGAAGAGGTGGGACTTGGGCTGCCTGCAAGCAGCATTAATGGGTGACAACTCAATTAAATTGGCACTTATATGTTATTGTAGATCCACTTAGATTACTATTGAAAGTTGCATAGATCACAGCCAAGAGCACAGAACTGACAGCACAGAGCCATGCTATTGGGCAAATCAACAGTTCAGAAACCCACCACAGCCAAGCACATAGAACTGTGAAATTGGGCATATCCCAGGCTCAAATCCCAACACAGCCAAGAGCACTGAACTGTGAACTTGGGTTTATCCCAGGTTTAAATCCCAATACAGCCAAGAGCACAGAACTGTAAAACTGGGTGAATGCCAGGTTCATATCCCACCACAGCCAAGAGCACAAAACTCTGAAATGAGTTGAATCCCAGGTTTAAATGCCACTACTGCCAAGAGCAAAGAACTGTTAAATTGGGTAAATCATAGGTTCAAATCACACCAAAGCTCAGAGCACAGAACAATGAAATCAAGCAAATCACAAGTTTGAATCTCACCACTGCCAAGGTCACAGAACTGAGAAATAAGGCAAATACCAGGTTCAGATCCCACTACAGACAAGATCATAGGATGATGAAATTGAGAGAATCTCAGGTTCAAACCCCGCCACAGCTGGCACCACAAAACTGTGAAATCAGGTGAATCCCAGGTTCAATTCCCACCACAGCCAAGAGCACAGAAGTCTGACACCAGGTGATTCCCAGGTCATCCTTCTTGCTATGCTTATGGCCCTCAACATAACCCAATCACCTACCCACCACCATGACACCCCTTCCCACTCTGCACTGTAATACTACTTGTTAACATTTAGATCATTAACTCACTAACCCTACCTACTGCATTAATAACACGTGAGCAAACAATAAGGCTTTGATCAATACTTGTTAAATAAAAGTGAAAAATTAACTGCTCACCCTGTTTGTTTACAGACCTTTATCCACTACTAATGTATCTTTCCAGAAATTATAAACCTCCCAACACAGTCTTGCCACTTATGATGCCATGGAAGGACACAATGGAGTCATGAAGAGCTGGACTGTGTGCGGGAAATTTCTAAAGTTCTGGAAGCACAAAGTAAGTCATATTTAAGGATCTGAAACAAAAGACGTTTTGTTGATTAAAGGGGCACGGTCAACCCCATTGGGCCTCAAAATGTCCCTAGTTTAAAAAACACATTCTATGATTGGTCTCATTCAGCAGAGTTTGCTAATGAAGCTGGCAGTTTGATTCAGATTCATTTTTACTTTTTAAAAGTGAAAACAGACTGCCTACAAAACTGGTGTTACCACACAGAAATGTGTTTGTTTACAATTTTTAACCCACTCCCACTGCATCCTTCCTGAACATGAGGACATCCCCATGACAGTCTAATCATTTATGATGCAGTGGGAAGAGAGGAGACTACTGAATCATCAGTGACTTTGCTGTTTGTGAGCATTCCTAATGTTCAGGAAGCAAGCAATAAGAGTAGATCAAGGATCTGAAATAAAGCAGGGTTGGGTATAATTACACCATTAGCATGCATTCAGTTCTAGAAAGAAAAGAAACAGAAAAAACAATCAGCAACATCAATGAATTTTAGAGAAGGTCAGCAATCACAAAATGTGGATTTTCAACTAGAAACAATATGATGCAAAAAGGATTGACAGTGTTCCTTTAAACAAACAGCATATTTTTCTCTTTACTAACAAAAGGAAGCAGATAAAAACAGCCAGCAACAACAACAAATTCTACTGAAGGTAAGCAATCATAAATTGATTTCTTTCAATGAGAACAAGTAAGTAAGCAAGTAAATAAAATGTATTTGTTAAGCACACCATCTAGGAGGATCTGAGAGCTCTGTACAGGTAGGCAGGAATTAAAAACAACATACATCAATACAAAAGCATAAAACAAAACAGCAATAATAAACAGCAATTAATGCTAAATAAATCCTAAATTAAAGTAAAACAATGCAGCAGTTTGTTTATTCTAAACTATAGGCAGTTTGCAAACACTTCTTTAAAAAGATGCACCTTCAGCCCCCACTTAAAAACCTACACTGATAGGGCCACTAAATATGATGCCAATAGGGTTGACAGTATCTCTTTGATAGAACTACGACACAATTTTGCCACAGTTGCACTACTAGTGACTTCACTGTTAGACTACATAAAAGATTGACTTTTTTCATGTTGCAAGTGCTGCAAGTGGGGCATCAAAAATGGGCGTATACATTTAAAATGTGATGCATGCATCATTGTTCTGCTGTAAAGTGAGTAAAGTGTCATAACGTATCGCAATGGTTGAAAACTGCGTTCAAACATTTTGATGCATTTGCAGTGATGCAGCTGCAGGAGAACAAGTGCCACAAGTTCTGTATCCAAAGTATTGAAAATTCAGGCATTTTTATCCCTGAAATACATGCCCTGCCTTGCCAGCAGGGATGCTCTGACATCACAATACCTGGATTCTGCAGGATCCCTTTTCTATGTTCACCACTGCATTTGTGCAAAGCAAATATTTTGGTATGATAGTGGGTTTTGAGAGGTGTGTCAATCTCAATCCAATGCAGGGCAGTCTGCAAGGGGCTCAACAGTGTCAGATCAATCATCAGCCAGGCTGATCGTGACACTCCTCTGGTCTTGCTGATGGAAACTTTGTGTAGTTCAAAGGAAAGAGCAGACGAAATATTTGGGTAGCTCTTTTCCTTTGATCTGCATAAGCCACCCAGGAAGCAGAGCTGATCAGCATCACGATCAGCCTGCTGTGGCCCCCCCCCCAAAATAAAAAATAATCCCGTCTAGCCTCTGCCAAGTATCACACCCATCTCCATTTGACTCCCTTCTTAATTTTGCAGAAGCAGGACTGCCCAGTCCCTCATGCAGGCTAGTACTCCCCACCCCACCAGTTTTCACTGTGTGACACTGGGGAGCTCACCCCCTTGTACCAGAAAACATAACACCAATACTGAGGTGACCCATCCTCAGTATCATACCTGAAATGATGAAAACCATCCCCTCATAGCCTTTTTATTTTTACACAACCTGTAAATAAGAAAAATGGCCATTGATGTCTGTTGTAGCCACCGGCACACTGCCGTCGTTACCCTGCCTCCACCCCACCCTCCCACTCAACACCCACCACCCCACACCTCCCCCAACCCTTGCGTACCTACCAGGTGTCCAATGTTGTAATCCTTTCTAAACTGGAGACATGTCTTCACTCTTCAATGCCCGACTGGGAACTGAGAAAATCAGATATGTGGTTCATTGCATTTCAATGGGGTTTAAACTTGTCTTCATAACTTGGTCGTTTTTAAATATTTTTACTCCAAATTTTCAACAAGGCTTTTTTGGGACCCAACCCCATGAGCAAGGGTGGTAGAATTATGCAAATCTGTCATGAAAGGTGATTTTGTGGTCACTGCATGAAATCACCTTTCAGGCAGGATTTGAACATTTTCTCTGTCCTGTTTCTTGAGATTGGGATCATAAGAAGGCAATGTTGAACATTTGGGATAAAGATATTTAAAATCAATGAAGTTATGAGCCTACATTGACATTTTTCAATGCACACTGATAACTCTGACCCCAAATTTTTTATCATAGCTATTTTTTCACATCATTTCATGAATTTGACAGCTGGCATTTTTCAAATCCTGGCCAAAATGTGTTTTTGTACTTGTGATGCAAAATAACCTTTCAGGCTGGATTTGAAGATTTTCTCCACCCTGGTTCATGAGGTGGGGTCATAAGAAGGCAATGTTGAAAATTTGTGATAAAAATACAAAAAAAAAGTTATCAGCTTACGTTGACGTTTTTCAATGCCTGCTCATAGCATTGGTAATTTTTAATATTTTAATCCTAAATTTTCAGCATAGCTATTTTTCCATACCACCTCATGATTATGACAGCTGTTATTTTTCAAATCCTGGTGAAAATGTGTTTTCCATGCTTGTGGTGCAACATGAAGTTTCAGCCTCTATTTTGTAAATGACATCTGTCTTGTTCAGAAGGTGTGGTTATAAAAAGACTGTGTTGAAAATTTGGGTTCAAAATGTGAATAAGTAACTTGGTTATGAGAAACATTGAATTGTTCCAATGTTTACTCTTAACTTTACTTTTGATGATTTTGGCCCCTAATGTTCGATGTATCCCTTGTGTTACCCCACCTCCTGAACGCGACAGGTGTCATTTTTCAAAACCCCTCTGAAACTTGTTTTCACAGTCACATTGCAAAATCACCTTTCGGATGGGATTTAAAAAAATTCCACCTGTCTTGATCATAATGTCAGGTCATAAAAAGACTGTTGGAAATGTGGGATCAAAATGTGCGAGCCCACTGAAAATTAAATACTGCCTCTCAGCTGATCTATCTTGGGTAAATACAGTCTGAAAATGTGTAAAAGCAGGATACCAGTGAAAATGAAATATTGCATCTCATCTGGTCTATTCTGAGTAAATATATACTACAGATGTGTACAAGCAAGACCCAGTACAACAGCAGTACAAGTGGCAAACATTTGGCATTGACAAATGCTTGTTTCTTGTAGGTGGCAAAACAAAAAAGAATGAAAAAAGTGAGAAAATAAACAAGCAAAAACATAAAATGTAATAATAGTTTCATAGTTTAAATACAAGTCTAGGGGTCATAAGACCTATTGAGACTTGACACAACATCAGTGGAAATACCTACACCTCTCACCCATAAAGCTATCTAACTTCCTCTTGAATGTGTCTATAGAGCCACTGTTTACTACTTCGTTTGGTAGACTGTTCCACACTGACACCACTCTCTGATTAAACCAACCTCCTCTTTTATTTGTTTTGTAACTTGTCTTTTTAAGCTGTTTATCACGTGTTCTAGTATTTACAGACCACATGCAGGATTCTAACCCTACTGCTGCCATTATATATAAGCTGTCATAATTACTGTAGACGTAACACATATTCCCTTTATTTCTATATTCGACTGAGAACAGCCCAAGTTCCTCCAATCTATCAATATATGAGCTATCTCCCAATCCATTTGCCCTTCTTGTCATTCTTCTCTGTACCTCCTCCAGGATAAACTTATCCCTCACCAAATGCGGAGAGCTGAAGGGGGAACAATAATTTAGGTGAGGTCTCACCAGGGCAGTGTACAGGGGCATTAGAATACTTGAGTCACAACTTCTAGTATTCCTTCGTATGCATCCCATTATCTCATAGCACTTTTGAGCAGTACCCATGGAGTACATATGGAAAGACAAGTCATTACCAATAGTAAACCCTAGATCCCTTTCCTGAGTAGTTTCTGGTATTATATTTCCCTTTAGTCTATACTGAAACTGTGAGTTACCGTACCCTAGATGCATTACCTTACATTTACTAATGTTGAAGTGCAGTTTATTGGCATCGGCTCACAAAGAAAGCACATCTAGATTGTCCTGTAGTACAAGAGCATCTTGTGCATTGTTGGCTATATAACCAGGCTTGCTGTCATCAGCGTACTTACAAATCCAGGCACTATGTGATGCCTGCATATCCAGTACATATGCATTGAATAATATAGACCCCAAGACTGACCCCTGGGGCACTCCACTCATGGCAGAACTCCAGTATGAGAAATGTACTCTAACACTCACCCTCTGTCTTCTGTTATTTAACCACAAGTTGATCCAAGAGATTAAATTAGGGTGCAGATTAAGGGTTACCAGTTTTTCCACTAATTCTCTGTGAGGCACAGAATCGAAGGCCCTAGGGAAATCTAGATATATATAACATCAGCTCCCATATTTCTATCCAGTGTGGCACTTACTGGTTCAAAAAATGCAAGCAAATTAGATAGGTATGATCTCCCTTTACTAAACCCGTGCTGGGTTGGGTCTACGAATCCTTGCTCCTTCATGTGAAAGATTACTCGATCTTTAATCAAACTCTGAAGGATCTTCCCTAACACTGACATGAGGCTTATCGGGCAGTAGTTCGATATGTCATTTTTGTTGCCCCCTTTATAAATTGATGACACTATGGCCTCCTTCCATTCAGACAGCACTCGTCCATTCCTCAGTGAGTTGTTAACAGAACTGTCAGAGGTTCCTACCAATTCATTGGCCAGATTCTTTTGCAGCTGAGGGTGTATCAGTTCTGGACTCATGGATTTATTCATTTTAATGTTTTTTAAGGGAATTTAATACTTCTGTTTCAGATATCTCAGTACCCACTATGTCTTGTTTCAGTGATTCCGTACAATGAATACTATTTGCCTTGTTCTGAAATTTAGACAAAAAGCAGGTATTAAATGTATTAGCCATATCAGGTCCTTCCTCTATACACTTGTTATCTACTAGTATAGGCCCAATTAATTTTTTGATTACCTTTTAATGGACTGAAGTAATTATAAAAATGTTTAATGTTACCCTTTGTTGAGCATGCCAACCTGTGCTACACATTAATCTTTGCCCGTCTAATAAACCTCTTGCATTTGTTATTCAATATAGCATCTAAAGGCACACATGCTACCATTCCTTAAAATATGTGTCCTTCTCAGCACCTGCTCTTTAATAATCTGAAGCAACTCCATTTATGGGTGAAGAAGTGGTCACTGGCAAATTCAGTTTGGCTTTAAGTTGGGGCCCATAAATTTGGGTTGGCTTAGAGAATTCTGAACCACATCAGCTCCCATAGCATTATTTGGAATAGGGAAAAGCCGACTACAAGTAGAGGGAGGGTTAAAAAGCCTTGAAATCAGCAATGAATATTGATTACTGTAGCTTACTTGTAGCAGGTGCTGCTGGCATGCATCTGCTGTGAATTACTGTTTGTGATGTTGTGATAGAGTCTGCAAAACTCACTAAGATTGCCAATGCCCAGTCTGAGTTACAGTAATTTACTCATTTATTATGTTGTCTTACGCACGGGCAAGCAACATCTTGTGGTAGTATGAGAAATGCAGAGGTGTGTCAGTGTTGGCGAATGCAGGGCATGCTTTAGAAAGTGCTTCCCTCATTCCCAAATTAGTGAGCATGCTGGCAGTGACACAAGTATATGCAAAGTGCTATCAACTTAAAACAAACATGCCACTGCAATCAGAGATAAGCTCATCATGCAGCGGCACAGATGACATGCCTCCCGTACATGTCTTTCTTGGTAAACATTTCACTAAACATGGCAAAAGGAGAGCAAAGAGTTGTTTGCGTTGTAACATCTCCACCTCTCCACCCCACCAGACCCTGCCTTAACAGTGGAAAGAGGTGCTTTTCTTGCCTGCCTCGTCCACGTCCCAATGTCTATGGCTTGAAAGTTTCTCCCAGCCATGCAGAGCAGGCCACAGCCTAACCTCCGTATGGGCTGGGAGTATTCAGTGCCCATAGACAGTAGTACTGTAAGTGCAATTCGATCACGCTGGTGGACCCTCTACCTGCCATCATCAGGGTGTGTGATACCCTTCCATCCTTTAATGTGGCATACTGGAAGCCCACCCCAGTGTGCCAAACCCTGCTGTGGTATTTCCGACACCAGGATGCTCACTCCCAGTGTCAGATGTGCCCCCCACATATCCTCCGACCTCAGGGTGCCCAATCCCCAGGTCAGCATTGATCCTCCCAGTACTGTGGCACACTTGGAGCCCACCCCAGTGTGCCAACATCCATAGTTTCCTTGTAAAAAAGAAAATGGACACACAAAGTATTTTTTTTTAACCTGAAAAACAAGAAAATGGTCCCTTGTCTTTGCCGTCAGCCCCCTTCCCCCAACACGCACCCTCCCTCTGTGACCCCCACCTTCCCTCACCCTGCTCACCCATACTTACCTGCGGAGGTCAGGAGCAGTGATCTTCAGTAGACCGGGAACATGTCTGCACTTTTCAAGAGCCGACTGCAAAGTGAAGAAATAACGGTAAGTCCCATAATGGCAGTGAATGGGGGGTGGGTCTCAATTGAGGTTAATATTGCAGCCATTTTTGAGAGTTTTGGTCCCAAATTTTCAACATGGGGTTCTTGGGACCCCACCTCATAAACACAGTCACTGTCATTTCGTTATTTGGTCCCGAAAGGTCATTTCGCAGTCACGGTGCAGAATCACCTTTTGGGACTGATTAATGAAATGACAGTGCCACTATTCATGAGGAGGGCTCCCAAAAAGCCTATGTTACAAATTTGGTGAAAAATTCCCCAAAAATTACTGTGTTACGAGTGTGCATTGCGCAGTTTCCATGCACGCTCGTAACTGAGAATTTTTAACATTTTCACTCCAGATTTTCAACACTGCCACTTTTTCACACCTCCTTATGAACAGTACAGCTGTCATTTTTCACATCCTGCCCGAATTGTGTTTTCACACATCTGGCGCACAATGGTGTGGTCGCTGTGGGAAATCAATGTTTGGGGCAGATTAACAAAATCACAGTGCCCCTGTTCATGAGTGGAGGTCCCAAAATGCCTGTGTTGAAAATCTGGTTAAAAAATCCCTTAAATAATTGCATTACAGGCTTGCGTTGCACAGTTTCTATACATGCTCATGACTTCACCAATTTTTCATATTTTCACTCCAGATTTTCAACATTACCATTTTTTTATACCTCCTCATGAACAGTACAGCTGTCATTTTTCACATCCTGCCCGAAATGTGTTTTCGCATCTGTGGCACCAAGTAGTAGAGTCACTGTACAAAATCGCCTTTCGGCTAATGAACTGATAGTGCCACTGTTCATAAAGTGGGGTCATAAGAAGCCCATGTTGAAAATTTGGAGTGAAAATACCAACAAACACAGGGGGGATTAGGGTTTTCAACTGTAACACCCTACCCTGTAGAGACTGACAGGCATCAGGGGTGTGACCTGGGGTTGTCGGCTGTAATGCTCACGCCATTCCACTCCCACCCCCACCCTGCAGCCAGTGACAGTCATTGAGGTATGCCTTGGACTCTTCAGCCCCAAAGATCACCCCATTCTCCTATACTGCACCCATCTCAGTGTATTTCCTTGTGGAATGAGGTGAGTGTAAGGCCCGAAGACCCCAAGCCACACCGTGACACTTGTCGCTGTTTGCAGGGTAGGGTGAGGTCAAATGGCATGACTGTTATTGCCAGTGACCCAAAGGCACACCCCAATGCCTGTCAGTCTCTGCAGGGTGGGGCTGGGGTTGGCATCAGTTCAATACTTCACTGCCATTCCTGTTATGCATCTCTCTAACTCCTGCACTACTAGTGCTAATGCCAGCAAGACATTTGGCATTGACAAATGCTTGTCTGAAAATTACTCTGACCAGGATAACCCCATTAGATGTCATATCTCATTTTCATGGGGGTCCCAGGGTGTATATCAGCAGTAAATAGGTTAACATATAGTAGTCCAGCATGACTAGTTACAGGCTAAAATATACAGAGGGGAAAATGTACTGGGAATGACATTCATATAATAATCAAACCAAGTTAAGAAAGCAAACTAAGAGTCATGAGCATTGTTATGCAACATATTTCAAATTTAGGGAGATGGTGATTCTGGACCAAAATAGTAATACTATAGCTACTAGTTTTTGCCGACCTCAAGGTGTATACTGGCATGTGGTCTCCGCTTTTAGCTCAATGCCAGTTACTATATTCTCTCAGGCTACATTGATTTCTGAATTATACTGTATAATAACAACCCACCAAAAGAAAAACAGAACAGACTGTGCAAACTGTTGGCCCATACCCCTGATAAATGTAGATGCCAAGGTCCTAGGAAAAATATTGGCCACACCCTTGGAATCGGTACTCCCTACCATATTCACCCTGTACAAACGGAGTTTATGAATGGAATACAAGGCTCTGATAACCATTAGGGCACTAGCTAATCTGATCATAGCAGTGCAGATAGGACACAACACAACAGTCTTGGTGGCAACTGATGCTGAGAAAGCCTTTGACTTGGTGGAGTGGAATTATCTGTTAGCGGTCATGGCACATGTAGGTATAGGATATTACAAGTTTAGCAAGCTCAGCCCTGGCCAATACATAAAGATTTTATCACATTTATAATGCATCTTAATTTTTTTTAATGTTCACAGGGGTGCACCTGGTGTGTGACCAAGCAAAAGCAAACAGTTATAATGCCAGTGCCCCCATCCAAAAAAAATAAAGCTGCTTCAAAGCCTGCAATTCATTCAAAGCAATTCAGTTTTCTTACTTGCTTTTCTCATCATTTTAACATGTTAGAAGGGTTCTTGGTCTCATTTTTTGAACAAATTATGATCAGCCTGACCGCCAATGACAAGGTGATCCACTCATCAGTCAGGAAAAGTTTTGAATTTTAAATTTTATCATGCCATTATGAGCTGAGGTCTCCCTGCTTTCTCACTATTTTGTAGACTAGAGAAAACACTCTCAGGTTTTCATGGAAAGGTGGAAGAAATAGAATGTAACTCTTCTAGGTAAGACTGCCACCATAAAGATGATGGCCGTCACCAGAATAAACTACTGCACTTCTAACTTACCCATATCACAGAGAGGTGGTAGCAAAAAATCAACAGGCTTTTATCCACTTTCTTATTGGGCCACCAGATGTCAAGATTTGGGAAACAGCTATTTTGGGCTTCAACCTGATCAGGCAGCTGGAAATTAAATGTGCCTTGGCCTTGGACATATTACATTGCCAAGGGCATCAGTAGTGGGATGCTATGGGTGCAACAAGATGTTCCCACCCCACTGTGGGTCAAAATAGAACAGGATCTACAGTATATGGTAACAAACCACTGCAGACCTTGTTATGGGCCAAATGTCAAATTGGGGAATAGCCATCACCTAACAGCAAGTTCACATGATCTCCTTTCAAGAAAATGATGACTTTCTATATGGAAATTCTTCTCTCTGGGTCTCTCTGAATCATTATGGCATAATCCCAAACTGAAGATTGCAGGAAGGGTTGTGCATTGGCCCCAGTCAGAGAGACAAGATATCACGGTACTTAGTGATGTGCTATGTCCCTAAGCCAAAACTTTTAAATCATTTCAACAATTGAAGGAAGACTGTCACCTGACCACCACTGATCACTAGAAATGTTTCACAATTCCATCATGCTCTCAGGAACTGGCTGGACCCTGGGTTCAAGTATCAGCCCACATGCATGGGAGAAACTATGGACCACTGGGCTCTGCTCACTGAGAAAAAGGAAAAACTGGTCTATGTTGATATCTAGCAGTTACATCTCCTTCACTGGGACGCTCACAGGCTTATGTGAGACTCAGATTTACAGGTGGAAGTTGCACCTGACATCTGGCAGAGGTGTTGGAAGCTAGCTCATCAGGGTACTTTAGATTCAACGGTCTGCTTATTCAAAAGAAAGTACTGGCCCACTGGCCCCACACTCTGGACTGTTTGTTTGTTTTTATTTTGTTAATTGGGTAAGGACACTGGTACAAGCCCCTTTTCAGTTCCACCCCGAACATTGTCTGGTGAAGAGGGGCAGTGCCATCAAAAATAAAAGCTAAAGATGTCACTACACCCCAGGACACATAGGTCACATTTTGTGGACATGCCCGGAGGTGAGACCACGATCATAGGCAGGACAGAAAAAATACTAAGGTTGAAATTGCCCACCTCCCCATTGCTGTGACTGGGAGATACATCCCTTCTCAGTGACCCATCCAGAGAGTTCAAGATCCTACTTTATACAATGGCTATAGAGGTCAAACAACAACTTTCATTGAAGTGGTGGCAGTCTATAGTACCTACTAAAACAGAATGGGATACAGGAACCACAAAGTACTCTAAAAAAGAAGGGGGAATTTAGTTAAATTCATCAATGCATGGAGCCCATAATTTAGGAATGAGGGAGTCTGAATTCACACTGGCATTGAGTAGACCAGACACAGGATAGCGGAGTGAGGGTATTGAGTAAGGGAGGTAAGGAATAGCAGAGCCATAAATTGCAGCTTTCTCTTTTATCTCTCCTCCCCCCCACCCCACCAATACTCTCAAGGTGACCATGACTTACTGCCTTTACTTTCTACCTATGGTACAACTGAACTGATCACAACAGGAATACCTACCAGTTCACATTTTTTGTTTTCAACATTGTTGTCTCCTTCACATTAACATGTATCAGCATGACACCGAGTGAAAGGTCATTATAGCATTTATTGCAGACGCTGTTAAATAAGTTTCAATAGAATCACAACCTAAGTTATAGTTGTAAAGATATCATCCATGTTGCAGAGAACTGCTGAAATAGTGTAACAAGTTTCAAGTAAATATGTGATATTCTCCTGTACTGTGAATTGAACTGTCATACCATTCACAAATGTTTTGTTGTACCTTATCCTTTAAGGTAATGTTGACCTTGGTTATGTTAAAGTTGATATTGACCCCTAGAGATTCAGATTCTTATTAAGTTATTTCAATTGTCTTGACACATTTTTGACTGAACTTACATCATTCATTTACATGTATACTAATGAATTCCTTTCTAAGACCTTGATGTTTGTATACATATGGAGGCAGTATAGCACAGTCAGTTAAGGCTCTACGCTGCAGATCTGGAGACCTCGGTTTGGATCCCACAGCTGCCTAGGTGCATACTATATGATCCTGAGCAAGTCACTTAACTTTCTTGTGCTCCCAGGTCGCATCTGGAAATAAGCTTCAGTTTAGTGTGCTACTCTTGGTTATACAATGTTCCCTTTCCCCCTCTTTCCCTTTATACGTGATTATTCAATCACTTCAGAGATGTATTTCCATATCGATCTCCCCCGGCCATGGTTGACTATGTATGTATATTGCAAATTCATGTGTTTTTGTAATTGCAGAAAAATCAATAAAAAAATGTTGTTGTTGTTGTTTTTCACTTTTACATGAACAAAGTAGCTGAACTAAAAACCATCAATGCACTGGAACTGCTGCACTTAAATCTGATTGCAATCAATCAAGGACCCAACTCTAAATGGATTTATATGAGTGTCTAATTGGGATATCAAATGCAAAATGCTGCACTGAAATGGGAATTCTAACCTGATTTTAGTGTACATGTAAACAAAATGTGTCAGTATCTACTTAAATAGCATGTTGCCAGTCTAAACACAGCTCCAGCAATGACTACCTAACAGGAAAAGGTAAAGTTGTGTTCTGTGCATCATCATATTTCTTGCACACTTTAGAGCAAGACCACTCTAGGCACGTTACAGTATAATATGAAAGTGGCAACAAAGCAAGTTGGAAACAGTCTGATATCCATTCCTGTTAAAGAACAGTCAGACAAACAAACAAAAATACTATTTAAAGCTAGTAGTGGTTTGGGAAGCTCTAATGTGCAAGGGAGAAGCTACAGAGGGTGGTCATTTTGCAGTTACAAGCTGCTGGCAGAGAGGAATTTGCTTTCCGCAGACCCTTGAGGCCTAACATGGGTATGGTGCTCAAACAGCTTATCAAGATACTATATATTGTGCTCATCCTATTAAGTCTTTTTAAAAGTGAGCAACAGCACTTTAAACCTGATTCCTCGATATGTACAGTGTACGAGGGAGGTGTCCTAAAATGTTATAATCACTGCAAAATAAGGAACAATCACAAGGTTTTCTAGGATTGCTTTCATCAGAAATTCCAATGTTTCTTTGATTTGTCATGCAACAGGTGATCAGTACAGTGGGCAAATATGTGTCTTGTAGTTTGTAATTCTTAGCATGTGCTGGATGAGCTGCACTTTACAACCTGTTTAAAAGGTGATAGCTGTTCTGGCAGAGCCCTGCTAACCTGCCTTCCACAAGGATTTGTATACCAATAATGCCTTGCACAGGGACTGCGGCTTTAGATTGTACATTTAGTGTGTGTGCATGTGTATGTATGTGTATGGTTTGGAGACATGCACAAAGACCAAACTATGCAGACATAAGGGCAGGATTTTCAAGAAATTTGCATCTTTATTCTCATGTAAGTGTGCGAAATGCACCGAGAATGATAACATGGTCTAACTTCCAGATGCAATTACTGCAAATTGTGCTCGAAAATGTCACATGCATCCAAATTCTGACATGCTTCATTTTGTTGCCAAAAATCAGTTAAAGTGTTGTAAATGTGCCAGGTTGTTTGAAAACAGAACACAAAACTCCTTATGCATTTAATGTGATGTGGTTCTGTGAGAAAAAAATGATGCAAGTGCTGCGTCCCGGTCCTGAGCAATGAAAATCCCACCCTTTCTTTCCCCAGCATCTCTTTACAGATGTATGTACTGCTGTTCATGCAGATTGTACTGTCCTGCAAAAACTCTTTGAAATAGCTAAATAAAACAGTAAATGTACTTCAAATAAGTATCAACTGGGTACTTTAGAAAAGGAACATTATTTTTAAGTTTGTACTATTTCTTTTTTCTGTATGTAAATTTGGTACTCTTGAAAGGTGAAGAATTGACAACACGGGAACCTGAAGTCCTTTGCTTGTTCACATGACAGGTACAACACGGTCAATCACAGTGCAAGCCTTCCTACACTGCCCCACCGCTGTGCCTCAGTCCTGCCATGGAGGGACCACCATGTAGGCGAGAGGCTAGTTCATGCTCCTTGCTCATTCAGCCCTTGGTCTTGCAAGTGAGACTGCCAAAAAGGGTGCAAATACATGCCAGTTGTGTTAATGGTGTTATGTTGTGGACACCTGCCCACTGGGAATTTGACTGAGACCATCACAGCTCATTTCACATAGACCAATAAACAACCCTTGGTTGGTAATGGCCTTTTGCCACTACTGACCTGTGCTGGCTTTGAACCAGTGACTTAGAGGTGAAAGGCTCTGTAACTTGCTACCAAGCCACTGAGCCATCCAGTTCCCCAGCTTGTACTATTTTTTTTCTATGTAAAGTCAATGAGATATTTAAATATTGAATAAGTATTGAGTTCCGGCTGGGTTGATTCTGCTCAGTATTTACACAGAAATACTCCCAAGCATATTTTCCTTATTTATTAAATTATAATCCAGAAATGATGAAACTGTCTTTTGGCATGAGTGAGTTCTGCACCACTGTGCAGTCATCTGTACTGTCTTTTATTGGTCTGAAGTAACTCCAGCACATTCACAATATTGAGTGTTTTCTATGTCAGTTCAGTCCATAGATTAATATACTTGAACAATTTTGCTTGGTCGCCTGAAACACATGGCACTGTGAAAACCTGAGGCTGAATAAGACAGGTCACTGTTGATCATAACAAGCACGGTCATGGAAATCAAGCCTGTAATATATTTATGTCATACAAATCAATGACTTTACATATCTTTTTTCAGTTTATAGAACTGCAAGAGCTCAAGTTTACATTTAAATCTGACACCTCTGGGGAAACCTTAAAAACCATAATATTCAGATTCACTGCAGCTCATATTTTATATAGTCATCTGTATTTTCTTCCCCTCACTGCAGTTCATCCTCTGCAAGTTTAAGTTGCATGGAAATAGATTATTTGTCCTATAACAATTCATCTGCGCTCACTAACTCAGCCCCTACCACCCACCCACCCCACCCCCAGTACAATCCTCTGTTTGATACCATATCTTAATTTGTTGCATTTAGCAGGGCTCAATGAGGCAGTGTGTTGACAGTGGGTAATTTAAAGAGCCTGTCACCTCTAGGTCACTGTCCCAAGTCAATCCCATAATACCAAAAACCATGCAAGGCAAGCAAAAAGCTGAAATGCAAGTTTAACGGAGGAGTTGTGCCAGGACAATTCAATGACAAATGCATTTCTAACACACAGTACCTTAGAAAGGAATAATATGGTGTCCTATATACAGTAGCAGCTTTCACATACCCTATATCCCAAAGTGCTTTACCAAGGAATACATTAGATTTCATTAATGTACTGTATCTAGAGCACATGTAGCAACCATTAAAGGAAAACAGACAAAATTTACAAATATGTTGTATACAGTGTTTGGAGTTCTGTGTACTGTTGTAGTGTGTACTTTCCTTTGTTTGCTATAGATATTGTGTTTCTTAATTTGCCTACTGATTTTATGGCTCCTTACGATCTCATGCCTGTTTCTTTTACTGTCTTTCCTTTTCCCACAAGAGCCCATGTCCCATGTGGTAGTGATCTGTCAGATTTTGTTGATTCAGTGAGTGCTGGGTTCCGATACAGTTGACAGCAATACAACTATGCAGGTAAGTGACTCTTCTTATCCAATGAGAACTAATAAATGATACATTCACAGTCTGGCAAACACCTGAGGGATAACTGAGTAGGCTATTCTTTAAGGAAACAGCTAGAGTCTTCATTAATTATAGCACTGATGACCTGTGGTGATGTCTGTGCTTTTTTTGTAGCTGCATGTAGTTTGAGGAAAAGAAGAGCTTTTAAAAAAAAAAATAATACTTACTGGTGGTAGCCTGTGACAATGGCGACCACGATTGAGCACTTTCAAAAAGGGCGATTCAATCACGGTGCCTGTGCACAGGGATATTGGGCAGGGAGGGCAACCGGATGGGAGGGTCAGTGAATATAGCGACAGGATGTAGCTATATGTACATGCACGTGGAGGGGGAGCAAGCACGCTCTGCAACAGGCAGAAGGCGAGGGAGGGTTTGTGGGGTGTAGTGAGGCAGTCGGCTGCCGAGCTGGCCATGTGGTGTGTGGTGGGTGGGTGGCAGGCTAGGTTTGGGAGGGTAGCGGGTTTGGTCCTATGTGCAGTCTGTTTTTTTTTAGCTGTCCAGGATTTTTTTTTGTTTTGCACCCCCCCTCCAGAGTTGAGAATCCTTAAGTAGGGAGGTGTGGGGAGCAAAGCCCCTCCTGGGAGGGTGTGGAAGGGCACAGCCCCCAGTATATATAAATAAAAAAAAGTACGTCTCCAGCAGCTTTTTGCTGTGCACCGGTAGTGTACATTGCCGAAATTGATTTTCGGTGATGCACGCTCGCCCTAATGGCGATCACCTTTTCCGCGATTGCCATAATGACACGGAACTCTTACTGGCTAGATCAAGACACAGACTTTGAAAGCAAAATGAGTGGAGTAGAAAGAGTTATTTATTTGAAGCCAGAGCAACAAACACTTAACAGCACAGTGCTGCCAAAGCCAGCACTCACAGGATCAATGGTCTTTGATGCATCACTGTCACATGGTACATAAGGCACTGTGGAGAAAGGAAAAGCAATAAAAGAAACAGACACAGAGATCCCCAGGGACAATAAAACAAGTAGGAGAATACAAAAAACAATCCTAACAGCAAACAAAGGAAAGAAACCACTAGGACTATACAAAAACATTAAAAACACTGCACAACACTTTTTTTTTTTGTAAATTTTCACCATAGTGCTTCTTCAAGTGTAATAACACCACACCAACAGCTGGATTGTATTAGAGGAAGAACTGTTCTGGTTCAAAGCGCTGGAGTTGTTTATGTTTGTTCACTCCTTTGTAGGCACAATGACATTACTTTATTTCAGCAATTTTGTTTTTGGCATAGTTTTAGTATGCAAGTTTTTGTTTTTGTTTGCTGCTATTTGTTGGAGCCATGGCGCATGTCCCACCTCTGTGTGTCATATCTGTGTTGTTTTTTGGATTGTATAAGATCCTGCATTATTGAGAGAAGGAATGTTGGAAATGACACAGCGTAGGAATCCCCTACTCTTGCAAAAAGTGCCATGGGTTTTAACTTCCACCTGGGGAGCCACCAGTGAGTGGAAGAAGGCACCTTAATTTAACATCTCATAGAAAGAACCTTGCATCATTCAAGCATAATATTTACAATAATTACTGGTTAAGGGACCAGACTTGAAAGGCAGCCCAGATACATGTGCTTTGCACTTTTCTGGAGTGCATTGTCCAGCATCCTTGAGAACCTGTGCACTTTCCAACATTTACAGTCCCAAGCTCTCCCTGGTACCATACACAGTGTGCCATGTGGAGGGGCTGATGTGGGTCTGGAGAAGGTGCTGTGCTGGACCAAGTGTATCCAATCAAATGTCCAGTCCAGCTCACTACAGGATCAATTTCCCCAAATGGAGCAGGGCCTGGTGGGAACTGTCAGTCCTAAAAATACTGCTATATTCCTATCAGACTTACACACATTTGCTGGTTGTCTCCAGTTGAGGCTTGTAAGGCCCCAGCACTCTTTGGTGACTCTGAGGGCTGGGGCTAGGTGGCCTGGCCACTTATCAAGCAGTTTCTGGTGTTCTATGGTTGAGCGGAAGGGGGAATGTGCCTCCTACTAGAGCCCATAGGGCTGCATAGCCTCTGCTCCACCACCACCAGCCCTAAGAAGTACCCACTGAACACTGTGACTGTGACGCATGGCCACCCAGCTCCTGTACCTACTCCTAATCTGGCCAGGTGTGAGGACTTATGCACAGCTATGGATTGGGTGTTGAGGCAGTGCATGTTCTGCATCATGAATGCCGTGGAGTGCCACAATGGTGTTCATCATGCAGACAGGGGGCACAGCTCTGCTTTTCTCAGTGCTCCAAACATGTGAATGGGTCAACAACCTTCAGTGGATTTGGTCAGTTGTGTTTAACAACCTGAAAATCAGATTGTAAGTTCCCATTATATATGTGTGTGTAGTAAAAAAAGGAGCAACAACAATCGCAGACTATCAGTTAAATGCACTTTTATTTTCTCTCGCACTGCTCAGCGTAAGCACACAGCTTGTAAAACTTTAACTGATTCTGCGACTCCACCACTTTAAAAAACAGTAATTATACAAAATAAAACATTGGATCATGGACACTCATGTTATTACACACCCCTCCGTGTGTGATGTTGGATCAGACCACTGGAGCTCCACTCTTCTGGTTTGGGTCACATCGCAGATCTTATGTGTGTAAAAAAAAAAAACGCATTATACACCATTCCCCAAGCATCATTCTATATATTTTGTTCCTTGGTATGTATAGTGGGCTAAGAAAAAAGTATATTATATCTAAATGATGCAAGTTATGCAAGAATTTCAGGCTTATCACTAAAGTTTCCTTACAACATTATTGTGTTACACTTACATTGTTATGCGAATATTTCCTCATGTAAAATTTAGTATTCATGTATATTCTCCTTGAAGTTTTGTATTATTGTGCCGGTACACTCCGGGGTCATGCCTGAAAAAAGTCTTTTTGGCTAGTGCACTTACCCGGTTAACAAAAACCAAATAAATAAAAAATAAATAAATAAATAAAAACATTTGTCTCTCACATACCTTGCATACACTGTACCTTGCTTGATCCTTGCAGTCTTTGTTCTGTAATGGATGGTAGTCAAATCTGTTATCATCTGATGGTTGTTCACTGGACTATGTGAAATGAGTTGTGGTAGTTCAAGTCCTACTGCTATTGGGCAGATGTCCACATTATTGCAGAGATGAACCCCCAAAATGATACAGGGAAACAGGGTAGATCCTATGAGAAGTGCTTGAAGGATCTGAACATGTGCATGCTGGAGGAGAGGAGAAAGAGGTGACATGATGACTGAGATGTTCAAGTACCTCCACGGAATAAACAAGGTAGACAGCGACAAGCTGTTCAAAGTGAGGGGAAACATGGGTACCAGAGGTAACTCCCTAAAACGGATGAGGGAAGGTTCAAAAAGGATGTCAGAAAGTACTTTTTTACTGACAGAGTGGTAACAGATTGGAACAAAGCTTCTGGAGGAGGTAATCTCAGCTGCAACAGTGGGAGGGTTCAAAAAGGATATGAGAAAGGCACCTGGGAAAAGTGTGTAAGGAGCAGATAGGAGGTTGGAAGGATTGACAAGGGCACTGTCCCAAAAATCAGACGTGCATGGGCAGAATTGATGGGCTGCTAAGCTTTTATCAATAATTTTCTTTGTTTCTATTTTCCTATCATAAAACCATCCAACCTATTTGCACTAATTGCTACCCTTGGCAGTCTCACAGCTGAGGCCAAGGATTGAATAAGTTTATAATAATAATAATAACAATACATTTTATTTTCTAAAGCGCCTTTCAATTTTCAAGGTGCTGTTCAAAATAAGTAATACAAGTCAAACATTGTAACTCAATATAAAACACAGATAAAACTACAGTCTAATCAGCAGCTTAAACACAGTCAATACTCCAAGGGGGCAATTTGATAAAAATTAGTTTTTAAACCCCTCTTAAATTCCTCCACGGAGGTGCACTCCCATAACCGACGGGGTAGAGAATTCCAAAGAGTGGGAGCAGCATAAGAAAAAGCTCTACAACCAGCTGAATTTAGACTCACTCTTGGAATCTCTAGCAACCCCTCATTGTCCGAGCGGAGAGATCAGCCTGGGCAGTAAAGAGCCAGAAAATCTTTCAGATCCTTTTTGGATCCTAACTGCTCTTTCACCAATTGGAGGTGTCCCTTGCAGGACAGCTCTGATGTGCATTTAATAGGACAGTGAGGGGACACTTGCACTGCAGTTACCTTTTGTTTGTATTTGTCCTGTGAATAAACAGAGGCTTTCAATTTGTCAGTTGCCACAAGGATCACAAAACAGCAACTTCAGAAATGTTAAGGAAAAAATATGTTGCTATGGAAATTATTGTGATGCCAGAGACACAGGATTGCTACCTTATGTGTATGTTTAATACTGGCTTGGAGGTCACTCATGTTTACAGGATTGGTCTCATACACATTTTTAGGATATGAGAACCCTAAATCAAAATTGAGCAGCAAATTGTAGTACCCCAAAATTGTGAGATCACTGTTACCACTGTAGGGGTGGGCTTCACTTCAATATTAAGATATTATTGATTGAGGCTGATAAATAATTTTATTAAAAGAATTTTAAATAGCTGGCTTGGTGGCATGAAGGGCAGAAGCATCAATGCCTCACCTGCTGCCGTGCCGTTGACCAGGGTTCGGTGATGGACTCGGTCTACCAGGGACTGGCCAGGGAGTGGAGGATTAAGCATCTGGAGGATGGCTGCCCTCCTCTGGAAGGGAGGGTTGTGGGTTCCCTGCACTATTCTGACCCCTGGCAGAGGCTTGGAGCAATAAGTGCAATTTCGGGTTGGAAGGCCGGCAGCCATCTAAGCCTTATGCATGGTAGCATGCGTGGTGCATCTCTGATGGCATTGCATGTCTGTTCCTCCCTCCCTACAGAACAAGAAAAATGGCTGGGTGCTGCACTGATGACACTGGCCATCATGCAGGCTCCACACTGGACTCTGGGGACCCTCTCCTACATCAGATCCACTCATCGGCAGGTGGTACCAGCTGTCAGACCCTGCCACGGTGGTGGGGGTAGCAATGGAGGAAGTTGGGCCAAGGGCTCACACCGGATCAATGTTGTTGGAGGTGTGGCGCCCTCCTGTCGGCTCTGCCATAGGGAGCAAGCCATGGAGGATGCTTGGATGAAGTTAGTCCCTGGATGCTGGGTGACAAGGCTGGGTTGGTTGGTGGAGGGCTAGGCAGCACCGTGATGGGGAGCATAAACATATTAATGAAAAAAATACATTTTAAAAGAAACTCCATTGTACAAGCCCATTTCCAGGGTACCTGTGCAAGAGACAGACTTTGCAGAATAAGAATGTCTTACACACAGGGGAAAGAGCACATTGATTGGTCTATAATGGATATGCAGAGTTGACGAACCCCAAGGAACACAGTTCCTGTTCTCAATAAAATATTCTCACTTATAATGACCAAGGGTATAAAAAATACAGGGTTGGTTAGAGAAAATAATATCAATTCAACAAGAGGACATAGCAAGCAGCTAAAAAGAATGCCTTCTAGAAATAACATGATGAAGTAATTAATTACTTGGAGAGTGGTTAGGATTTGGAATGCACTCTTTCAAGAGATTATGGATCTCACAGACAACAAAAAGTTTTAAAGGCAGACTGAACAAGCTTATGTCAGAGACAAGTACATTCTTGTGTCTTTGTACCAACAGTAAGTACAATAGTATAATAGAGAGCCATACATTGATAGTATATACAATAGTAGGAAATACAATAAGTGAAATACATATTAAATTATGTATATTTTACTTTTTAATTTTTCACAGAGGTTAACAGTCATATAAAACAGGGACTGCAGTACCATGTGCTGACTTAGACAGATGTTTAACATTCAATAGGCTAAACTCACTAAGAAGGTTCTTACCTTAGGCATTAGTCTTACTGCTACAGCAACTCCACTGGATCCTGAGAGAATCCCAACTGTCTCCATGCTGTGTGCTGTGGATCTTCAGACTTTTAGTAGATACCCACAGCTCTATCTGATGATGTTACATTATCTCCACTGCTGAGCCAATGCATAATAGTAGTGCAATACCACCATCCTGGAGGGAGTAATGGTTGCCACAAGGTAGTGCGTTAGGCTCAAAGGGAAGAATTCAAAGGCCAGAGCACCCAGCTGGTTTAAGGCTAAGGTTGCCCAGACAGTAAGTGATAAGAGGTCAGCCGCCTACTAGAAATTCAGGAGGATCAGAGGGAGGAAGACAGGGAGGACTACCTGAAGATGGCTAGCAGAGCAGATCAACTACAGTCTACAGCATAAGTTAAAGGTAGAAAAAATGGGAAGAGTAGAAGGGTCAGGAGGTCCTTATCTGCTGACAAAGTCTATGTATAGGAACACAGGAACATAGGAATGTGCTGGCAGAAAAGGACCTCCAGGCCCATTTAGTCTGCCCATTTGCCTAGCCCCCCTAGGCCTGCCCCTGATCCCTCCCCCACCTTTCAACAGCCATCTGTGTATCTCTGTATCTGTGTATCTATGTACAGTATCTATGTAGTCCATCAGGGTAAAATTCAAAAGAAACTGCAGCTAGCTAAAAGTGGGGAAAATGCCTTTTTTCACTATGTAAGTGAGAAAAGGGACAATAAAGATGGGATTGTTAGGCTCAGGAAAGGGGACAGGTGTGTGAAGGAGAATGGGAACAAAGAAGAGGTACTGAACAAGCATTTCTGTTCTGTTTTCACCAGGGAGAGAAACGGACTGGTGTCACTAGTAGGAAGGAGAGGAGAAAGGGGTAGCATGGATGTTTTGATAGAAGTGGATAGAGTGAGGATCTGTTTGCTAGCATTGAGTGTAAATAAATCCCCAGGCCCAGATGGCATACACCTAAGGGTGCTGAAGGAGCTGGCAGAGGAGCTTGCAGATCCCTTTGGTTGACTTGCTCAATAGCTCACTGGAGTTGGGCATGGTACTGCAAGACTGGAGAATGGCAAATGCAGTGCCACTCCATAATAACAATCCCAAACATGGCCATTGAACTATAGACTGGTCAGTCCTCAACCATGTACAAGATCATTGAGGCCATACTTAAGGAAGGGTTGGAAGAGTATCTGGATGAGAATGGTCTCCAGGATGAGAGGTAACACAGGTTTATGGGAGGAAGGTTGTGACAAGCTAATTTGGTTGACATCTTTGAATGGGTGACTAAAACAGTGGACAGGGCCAAGTTGTGGATATTCTTTACCTGGACATCAGTAAGGCCTTTTGAATCCCACAAAAGGCTGTTCAGGAATTTGGTGGATCTAGGGGTTGGTGAGAAGTTGCTCAAGTGGTGGAAATCTAGCTGAAGGCAGGATCCAGAGCATAGAGGTGGGAGGTGAGCTCTCCAACACCAGGGACGTCACCAGTGGGGACAATAGGGCTCAGTGCTCGGATCATTGGTGTTCATTGTCTTCATCATTGATAGTGGGGATGGCATTAAGGGCAACATATGCCTATTCATGGATGACACCAAAGTCTATGAGAGGATGAACACAGCAGAAAAAGTGCAAGACCTAAAGGAAGATCTCGAAAAGTTAGAGAGGTGGTCTGAGATGTGGCAACTTGGCATTAATAAAAAAAAATGCACGGTAATCCAGGGACTGAGTGCAGCCTGGGAGGGGTCCAAGTATCTACATCAGAGAAGGAGAAGGACCTGGGAATGATGATCACTAGTGACCTGAAACACTCCATGCAATGCAGGAAAGCTGTAGCAAAGGCAAATAAAATGATGGCCTCATTGCCAGGGGATCAGCAGCAGGTGAAAGGAAATAAATATTGCACTTTTACAGGTCATTAGTAACGTCTCATCAGGAGTACAGCATTCAGTACTGGTGCCCATTCCTTAAAAAGGACATCAGGCTGCTGGAGATAACCCAAAGGAGGGCAACTAAGATGATCATGGGCAAGAAGGGTAGGATGTACGATGAGAGGTTAGAGGCCCTGAACATGTACTCCCTGGAGGAGAGGAGAGGAGAGGAGAGGAGAGGAGAGGAGAGGAGAAAAAGAGGGGTCATTACTGAGACTTTCAAGTATTTGGCAGGAATAAATAGGGTGGGCAACAAGGGTCTCTTCAAGTTTAGTGTGAACTGAAACATGAGGGGACATAGTCAAATTCAGAGGGAGGAGGTTTAGAAGATAGGCTAGGATTCATGTCTTCACAGAGTGAGTGGTGGTGGTGGGTTGGAATGGGCTCCCTGAGGAAGTGGTTTCATTGAAAACAGTTGGCAGCTACAAGAGAGAATGGAATAGAGTTAAGGAGAAAATAATGGTCATGAGAGGGGCAGACAGAGAGGAAGGGTCGATTGGGGGGAGGCAGGATCAGTAGCTGATACTGAACATCCTGTAATATGAGCAAACTTGAAGACCTAATGGCCTTATTCTGCTGGCTTCATTGGATGTTCATATGTTCGTATCCTGGTACGCCCCCACACCCAGTTTGTAAGGGTTGGGAAACAGATACAGATGTGTGTCCCTGGACAATTTTGAGAGAGCCAGAATTTTGAGTACTTGGAGCAGGTGAGTGATATCACAAGGGGGGCATAGCCTACACAGGAGGGATATCTACAATATGCCACAGGGTGGGAAAAGTAGCTAGGCACTATGTCCTAGGGCCCTTTATCAGTGGCAGTGCACTGAAAGCAATTCCACATACTACTGGCAACGTGTCTTGCATACTTTACAGTTGGAAGGAGCATGCCCCACATGCAAATGATGTCGGCAGTATGCAAATTATGCATTCAGTTTGGTTGCCTCTGCAGACTCTGAGCATTCACCAATTGGCCCAATGTCCTTGCCCAGAGCCTGTAAAGGTGAGTGCTATGGTAATTAGAAATGTGCAAAACTGGGAAACGTCACTTCATGAATCAATTCGCGAATCGCTGCATTTGATGAAGTTAATCTGCCTCGCGAAATACAGCTTCAAGCTGATACCTCATGAAATGCGAAGTTGGCAAATTTGCCAGTGAAGTTTGGTGCAGAGGTGAAGTTTGCAGTGTACTATGGAACTGGAGGTCACATATTGCTGAAACAAGCTGAATGCCACAAGGGAGTTTGTCTTCAGTGCAGTCTTCTAGGAGAGAAGTCTGTGTGTGCTTGTTTGAGAAAAAAACTTAAAATACATCTCAAAATTGAGCGTTTTGAATTCAAATTGTTCACAAATTGTTCTGGAGGGCCTTGTGCTGCTAGATTTGTGTTTATTTTCCATCGGTTATTTACTTTGAAGTAGCGGTTTCTGTTTTGTCAGTCTGTGAAGTAGTGGTGTGGGGAAGGGTAGGTATACTGTAAAAGCAAGGCAGCCCAGAAAGATCCAGAGTGTTTTTTTCTAAGCAAGAAATCTGTGTTATAGTTTGGTTTTCTCTCTCTTTCTTGTTCATTTTTTATCTGTAGTGAGTAATTTCTCATTTTTATGTTTGCTTGCATGCATGTGCAAGAAACATAGTGCCATCATCCGAGTTTTGGTAGGTGTGGCACCCTGTCTTCCAATTCAGTGTGTTTGCAGGCACGGCCACAGTTTACCAATGATGCTGCAGCTGTCTATGACAGCAGTTGAAAATGCAGTGCCCTACAGTTGAAAGGGAGAGCTCCACTTCAGTGAGCAGCGATAAGATAGTGCGTGCTCATGCGCTCCTCACACACACACACACACACACACACGCATACTGCGTGCTCATGTATCCCCCCCCACGCACACACTGTATGGCCGACGGGAGTGCCCAATCTCCTGTCGGCACTGCTGTGCTACACCCCCCAACAGAGTCTCCAGGTGCTACACTGGGAGCCCACCCCAGTGTGGCAACAGTCTATGGCCGAAGGTGCCCAATCCCGCCGGCTCCACTGCCCCCCAAGCAGTCTTCCAGCTGCTACTGGGAGCTCCACCCCAGCATGGCACAAGTCCTGTCGTCTGAGAAAAAACCTGCAAGAAAAAACTTCTCGCTGACTGTCTGACCCTCCCCACTCGCGCCCACCCTCTGTGCACCCTGCCTCCCCACCCCACCTCACCCCATACTTACCCCAGATCTGACCTGCAGCCGATCTTCGGTGGACTGGAACATGTCTGCACTCCTCAAAGATGACCGCGAACTGAGGAAATGCTGGTAAGCTGTATAATGGAATAAATAGGGTTTTTTCAACTTTGATGCATATCTCAGGCATTTTGGGGAAATTTTTCATGCAATTTTCAACATGGGTTTTTTGGGACTCCACCTCATGAACTATGTCACTGTCATTTTGTTAATCAGGCCGGAAAGGTGATTTCGCCGTCACTGTGTGGAACCACCTTTCAGGACCAATTTATGAAATGATAGTGTCACAGTTCACGAGGTAGGCCCCCAAAAACCCTATGTTGAAAATTTGGTGAAACAATTCCCAAAAATGACTGTTTTACAAGCATGTGTTGCGCGGTTCCTACACACACTCGTAAGGTCATGAATTTTCAATATTAACACTCCAGATTTTCAACATTGCCATTTTACCACACCTCCTTATGAGCAATACAGCTGTCATTTTTCACATCTTGCCCAAAATGTGTTTCCGCCCATGTAGCGCACAATGGCGCAGTAGGTGTGCGAAATCAATGTTTGGGATAGATGAAGAAAATCACAGTGACACTGTTCAAGAGAAGAGGTGTTAAAATGGGTATGTTAAAAATTTGGTGAAAAAAGTCCATAAAATGACTGTGTTATGAGCGACGATTGCGCAGTTTCCACGCACCCTCGTAAATTCATGGATTTCTAATATTTTCAGTCGAGATTTTCACCGCTGGCATTTTTCCACACTTCCTTTTGAACAGTACAGCTGTCATTTTTCACACCATGGCCAAAATGTGTTTTTGCACTTCCAACGCAGAAATGCTTGGTCGCTGTGGGAAATCGCTGTTCGGGACAGATTAAGAAAATCTCAGTGAAACTGTTCATGAGTGGAGTTTCCAAAATCCCTGTGTTGACAATCTGCTGTAAAAAATCCCCAAACTAATGGCATTATGGATGTGCATTGTGCATTTTCTATGCACGCTGGTGACTTCACCAGTTTTTTTACTATTTTCTCTGCAGATTTTCAACATTGCCATTTTTTGCACCTCCCCATGAACAGTACAGCTGTCATTTTTCACATCCTGTTAGAAATGTGTTTTCGCACCTGTGGTGCCAAATGGCGTAGTTGCTGTGCAAAATCAGCTGTCGGCTAACAAACTGATATTACCACTGTTCATAAGGTGGGGGTCACAAAAAATCCATGTTGAAAATTTAGAGTGAAAATGCCAATGAACGCCTGAGGCGTTAGGGTTTCCGACCATAATGACCTACCCTGTGGAGACTGACATGCATCAGGGGTATGACTTGGGATTCTCGCCTGTAATGCTCATACCATTCCACACCCTTCAGCCAGTGAGAGGCATCGAGGTGTGCCTTGGACTCTTTGGCCCCAAAGTTCACCCCATTCTCCTATACAGCACCCATCTCATTGTATTTCCTGATGGAATGGGGTGAGCATAAGGGCCAAAGACCCCAAGGCACACCGTGACACTTGTTGGTGTCTGCAGAGTAGGGTGTGGTGAAATGGCATGGCTGTTATGCCTGATGACCCAAAGGCACACCCCAATGCCTGTCAGTCTCTGCAGGGTGGTGGTGGGGTTGGCTTCAGTTCAATACTTCACTGCCATTCCTATTATGCAGCTCTCTAACTCCTATACTACCAATGCCAATGCCAGCAAGCAAACATTCGGCATTGACAAATGCTTGTTATGTTTGCTTGCACTTGTGCAAGAAAGGTTTTTTTTTTACATGAACTGCATTTTAGAGGTGTGTCACTGCCAAGCCGATTGCAGCTGAAACTACAGTGGGCTCAGCAGTGCAGACCAATGACCAGGCAATCTGGTCATGACACTAGTACTGCTCACTGGGTGGAAACTTTGTGTAGCTGAAAGCACTGAACTGCTCCAATGTGAGAGCACTTCAGTGCTTTCATTTGCATACTGCTGGACGGTAAGAGGTGCTGGCATGCCGCTGTGTGTGTTTTCCTCCTAAAACATGCCTAAATTTGCATCAGAATATAAATCCACTTTTCTCCACTGAGAACTCCTTAGCCAGGCTGCAAAAAGTTGAACCCATGAACTTCTTGTTTAATGTCGTCAGCCTGGCCGCCATAGGGAGTACTGTGTCACTGCTGCCCCGGGGTCTCCCTCCTTGCAGCATCATCTAAATGTGCAAGCTCATAATGAAGAAGCAGAACAAAATTCAGACCCTGTCACTCATCCTCTGCATGTTTTCCTACCTGCTGGTCAGGGCGGCTATCTTCGATGCCCTGAAGTCCTAGTTTGAGAGCTCACGGAAGCGACTGCTGGATAAAACTCTTGTTACTTTTGACTTATAAAATGGGTAGGGAAAATCCTGCATACTGATCAGCTGGCACCCATGCATTAGAGCTTTATGGGTAAAGACAAGTACTCCGAACCAGGATGCACAACAATAAAAATAAATGTACAACATAGAATCTTTATCATGTAAACTGCCTTAGAAAAGAAAACTGCTTTTTGAACTGGTGTAAGTACCAAAAATGTACCATCCCACAACAGAACAATAAAATTAATTTCTGATAAATAAGCATGCCCAAGAACTAAAACTGAGGCAAACTGAAAGAATACGGCATTGGCTCACCTCGCGCTCATGCCGAACCTCTCCCCTGCCGTGCCAATGATCGTCATAAAAACAGTTGGCAGCTGTTCTCCCACTTCACTATTTTCTGCAACAGTAATGCCAGGACGGGACATGATGACATCCCTTGAGGAATGATCATCCCAATTGTACGCAATATCAGGCTGTACCTGTTATTAGGGCCATCTCCATTTTCAGCCACTGTTTGTCAGCGTTTTGATGCCATAATGCAGCCGGCCCAATATTTATCTATCCCATACCAGTGCTGTCTCGTTCACTGTCACACTGTCAAAATATAGTGTGTAAAAAAGGGTGCATCGTGCTACACTGTGATTAGCTGCTACTCCTCTCATTAGCCCTCTGTTAGAGAAAAAGCATCAGTTAAAAGTTAAGCTGAGAGCAGGAGCAAAATGGGGCACTCAAGGCACGTTATACAGCATAAGGCATCAGTACTGTTGTTAAGCCGAGGGGAGAGAGAGAAACAGGAGACTCATAGCAACTGTTATTAACTTAAGCTGAGAGGGGGAGAGACTCACAACATCAGCATGTAAAAACAGACAGAACACATTAGCAATTTTGTTTTATTTAACTTGGTGAGAGGGACCGGCCATCATGGCAGACAATAGCAGAACAAGAAATGGTTGTCTGGAGGTGCTGAGTTGCCGATTACTGGAAATCATTCACCCGATAAAAGCAGTCCGTTGTACTTTAGTTCATATTTCAAATACTTTCTGTGTCACCGTGTATATGTGTGTGTGTGTGTCTGTGCGCGTTTGATGGTGGGAGGGGGTCAAAAACAAGCATAAAGCAAATTACAACTATGGGTACTACATCAGGACAAATGTCTGCTTAGCAAAGCCAAAATGCTAGGTGGAGGAACTATTTTAACAACAATTCAAGAGAAATAGTCACATTTTTTCATATTCAACCATATTTTAGTTTTTGAATAAAAAAAAAAATTAAAAGCACCATAAGAGACTCTGGGGTGTGCATTAACCATTTCTAATGCATGGCCAGGGCTGAAAGCACTCGGCCTGTGGACTCGTGTCTTACTATGCCCTGGCTATGCATTAGAAATGTCTAATGCACACCCCTTGTGTCTTATTGCTCAACTGGTCACTTCAAATAAATTGCTGTAGCTTGATCTGGCATTAATATGTTTGGTATTCCAAAATGAATGTAATGCCACGTTCCCATGCCAACATTTGGAATTCATTAAAAAACAGGCATTGTCAATGCTGAATGTTGTCTTGTTGGCATTGGCATTAGTAGTGCTGAAGTTAGAGAGATGCATAATAGAAATGGTTGTGAAGTATTGAACTGATGCCAACCCCACCCCCACCCTGCAGAGACTGACAGGCATTGGGGTGTGCATTTGGGTTTTCGGCCATAACACTCATGCCATTTCACCTCACCCTATCCTGCAGACACTGACAAGTGTTGGAGTGTGCCTTGGGGTCTTTGGGCCTTACACTAACCCCATTCCATAAGGAAATACACTGAGATGGGTGCAGTATAGGAGAATGTGGTGAACTTTGGGGCCGAAGAGTCCAAGGTACACCTCAATGGCTGTCAGTGGCTGCAGGCTGGGGGTGGGGGTGGAATGGTGTGAGCATGACAGCTGACAATCCCAGGTCACACCCCTGATGCTTGTCAGTCTCTATAGGATGGGGCGTTACAGTTGGAAACCCTAATGCCCCAGGCATTTGTTGGTATTTTCACGCCAAATTTTCAATATGGGCTTTTTGTGACCCCACCTCATGAACAGTGGCACTATCAATTCATTAGCCGAAAGGTGATTTTGTACAGCAACTGTGCCATTTGCCACCACGGGTGCGAAAACACATTTTGGGCGTGGAAAGCGTGCAATGCACGCTTCTAACACAGTCATTTTTGGGAATTTTTGCATCAAATTTGCAACATAGGCTCTTTGGGAGCCTACCTCATGAACAGTGGCACTATCGTTTCATTAATTAGTCCCGAAAGATGGTTCCACACAGTGAATGCAAAAATCACCTTTTGGGACTGAATAATGAAATGACAGTGACTGATTTCATGAGGTGGGGTCCCAAGAACCCCATGTTGAAAATTTGGAGCCAAAAGTCAAAAAAATGGCAGAGATATTCACCTAAGTTGAAACCTCCCTCACTGATGCCATTATACAGCTTACCGACATTTCTTCAGTTTGCGTTCGGCTTTGAAGAGTACAGACTTATTCCCGCTCTACGGAAGATTGCGCTGCCAACCTACAGAGCTACTTACGGGGTGAGGATGTGTGTGGGGAGGAGGGGTGCACAGAGGGTGGGTGTGGGTTGGGGGAGGGGGCGCGGCAGATAGCGAGTGACCGTTTTCTTTGTTTAAGGTGCTTTAGAAAAAAAGGAACACTTCGGATGGTTTTCTTTCTTTGCAGGTGTAAGAAAACAAATGTCCAGTGTACCCCATGACTTGGGGGGGGGGTGATGTTGGCCACACAGGGGTGGACCCCACTGTGGCACACAATGGGGGTGGGGCGGGGGCAGGAACACGCCAACATGATCAGCTTCCGAACTCCATGGAGGCACACTAGGGTGGGCTCCCAGTGTGCCACACAATCTTGGGGGGTATTAAACATGCCAACAGGTTGATTGGGCACCCCCAAAGTTGACTCTCTAGGGATTGTGAGAGGAGGACAGCGCAAGCCACCACCACATTTATTGAAATGTTTAACCAGGCAAGGCATGTAGAGAAGGCATGTCATCTGCACCACTGCATGACAAGCTTGTCTCTGATTGTAGCGGCAAATTTGTTTCAAGTTGGTGGCACTGCATAAAACTTGCATCACCGTTAACATGCTTGATAATTGGTGAATGAGGGACACACCTTCTAAAGCGTGCCCTGCATTTACCAAAACTGACACGCCTCTGCATTTCTCCTACTACCACCTCCTACTGCCACAAAATGTTGCTTGTGCCTGTGCAAGACAACATAAAAATGATTGATTCGTGAACTTAGGAGACCAGTATATCTGTAATAAACATATTCCTACTTCAAAAATAGCAGTCGGAAGTCATTCGTCTGAAAACCTAGAACAGAGCTTTTTTGTTTGTTTGTTTAAATTTAACACATTTGTATTTTGGGGGGTCTTAAGAGCATTACAAGTCTGGCATTTATCTAAATGCTCAGAGTCCTTTGTCTAAAACTGATCAAACCAGACTGTGGATGTTACATGCCAGAGCAGATCTGGGCATTGTCTCGGAATCTTGTCAGTCCTCTAAGATATCTGCAGAAGGGTCACCACCTTTTCAGAACACCTGCTGGGTAGGCCTCCTTTTTCTTCAGGCTCCTATATCTGTGGAGCAACTGCCCTTCCTCTAGGCGTTCCTCTTCATCGCCTAACTTCCTGAATATCTTGCTCCTTGATTTCGTAGTTCACTCCTGCTTTTGAACATAGCGCCCATTCTCCATGGATGTCACTGTTCCCCCCCCCACTTACAAAGTAGCATCATATCACAGCAGTCCCAGTTTCAACAAACTGCGTTCACATCACTCCGGGATGATTATTTGCCTGCCACTCTCCTGCCCCATGGCTATTGTTTCTGTGTGTCTGAGCGGGGAAACTACATGTTGGCTGCCTGTGTGGGCCTGAGCTTGCCTCCCACTAGCTCTCACTGCATGCTAGTGTCATGCTAAAGTGGTTCCCCCTGTCAGGTCAGTTCCATTAAACTGAAGGTGCAGCTTAGCCCAAACAGATTACATCTGATTGACCATGTTGTGTTAGTCACAGAAATAAACGAGCTGAAAGGTATTTTTATGTTGCTTGCACGCATGTGCAAGAAACATAGTGCCATCATCGTAGATTTCGGAGGTGTGTCACCCCCTCCTCCAATTCAGTTAGTGTGTTGGCAGGTGCGGCCCCTGTAAGCCAATGCATTCTGGAGCTGTCTATGACACGCTCCAAAATGCAGTGGCATACAGTTGAAAGGGGGAGCTACGCTTGAGTGAGCAGCAATAAGATAAGGCTGCTCACATGCAGCTCCCCCACAGACAAACGCTCCCGCTGCGCACTGTATAGCCAGCGGGGTGCCCAATCCCCATCGGCTGTGCTGAGTTCCCCCGCCTCCCCAAACCCTTCTGAAATGCCACGCTGGGTGCCCACCCCAGCGTGGCAAATATAGGCAGAAGGGGGTGCCCAGTCCCCGTCCGGCTGACACCCTAACAGTCCTTCTGCCAGCTGGGAGCCCATCCCAGCGTGGTAACAATCCATGTCGTCCGTTTCTTTTTCCCTGTAAAGAAAAAAGCGGTCCCACGTAGTCTCCCGCCCCTCCCACAACCCGCACCCACCCACTGCGCATCCAGCCTCCCACCCCCTCACCCCATACTTACCTCTGGAGCTCGGCGCAACAATCTTCGGTGGACCGGGAACACGTCTGCACTCTTCAAAGCCGACCGCGAACTGAGGAAATGCCGGTAAGCTGTATAATGGGCTAGATGAGGGGGTTTCAACTTTGTTGCATATCTCAGGCATTTTTGGGAAGTTTTGCACCAAATTTTCAACATGGGGTTTTTGGGACCCCTTCTCATGAATGATGTCACTGTCATGGCGTTATTCGGGCCCGAAGGGTGATTTCGCAGTCACTGCGCAGTCACTGTGTGAAATCACCCTTTGGGCCTGAATAATGCCATGACAGTGACATCATTCATGAGAAGGTCCTAAAACCCCATGTTGAAAATTTGATGCCAAAATTCCAAAAAATGACTGTTTTACGAGCATGCGTTGCGCAGTTCCTACGCAGGATCGTAAGTTCGCGAATTTTCAATATTTTCACTCCAGATTTTCAACATTGCCATTTTACCACACCTTCTTATGAATAGTACAGTTGTCATTTTTCACATCTTACCCAAAATGTGTTTCCGCCCATGTAGCGCATAATGGCGCAGTCAGTGTGCAAATTCAATGTACGGGACAAATTAAGAAAATCACAGTGATGCTGTTCATGAGCAGAGGTCTTAAAATGGCTATGTTGAAAATTTGGTGAAAAAATTCCTCAAAATGACTGTTTTACGAGCAGGCGTTGTGCAGTTCACTTGCAACCGTAAGTTCACAGTTTTCAATATTTTCACTCCAGATTTTCAACATTGCCATTTTACCACACCTTCTTATGAGTAGTACAGCTGCCATTTTTCACATCTCACCCAAAACGTGTTTCCGCCCATGTAGCGCTCAATGGCACAGTCGGTGTGCGAGATCAATGTCCGGGATAAATTAAGATAATCACAGTGACACTGTTCATGAGGTGAGTTGTTAAAATGGTTATGTTGAAAATTTGGTGGAAAAATTCCAAACAATGCCTGTTTTATGAGCGTGCGTTGTAAAGTTCCTATGCACGCTTGTAAGTTCATGAATTTTCAATATTTTCACTCCAGATTTCCAACATTGCCATTTTACCACACCTTCTTATGAGTAGTACAGCTGTCATTTTTCACATCTCACCCAAAATGTGTTTCCGCCCATGTAGCGCACAATGGCGCAGTCGGTGGCGAAATCAGTATGCAGGATAAATTAAAAAATCACAGTGACACTTTTCATGAGCAAAGGTCTTAAAATGGCTATGTTGAAAATGTGGTGAAAAAATTCCAAAAAATGACTGCTTTATGAGCTTGCGATGTACAGTCCCTACGCGCGATGCTCAGAGGTTCAAATTTTCAAGATTTTCACTCCAGATTTTCAACATTGCATTTTACCACACCTTCTTATGAATAGTACAGCTGTCATTTTTCACATCTCACCCAAAATGTGTTTCCACCCATGTAGCTCACAATGGCGCAGTCGGTGTGCGAAATCAATGTACGGGACAAATTAAGAAAATCACAGTGACACTGTTCATGAGCAGAGGTCTTAAAATGGCTATGTTGAAAATTTGGTGAAAAAATTCTCTTCAGATGTTCTGCAATATTACTAATGAAGACATTGAACAGAACTGGCCCCAGGACCGATCCCTGCAGCACCCCACTGGTCGCCCCCTCTCCCTAGACTGCATACCATTTACCACCACTCTCTGCCTCCTGTCTGTTAGCCAGTTTCTAACCCAGTTTACCACCCTTTCCCCCATGTCCAGCCTACCCAGCTAGTTTATCAGCTTCCTATATGGGATGGTGTCAAAGGCTTTGCTGAAATCAAGGTAAGCGTTGTCCACTGCCCCACCCTGATTCACTTCCTTTGTCACCCAGTCAAATAAATCAACCAGATTTATCTGACATGATGTCCCCACTGTGAATCCATGTTGTCTATGGTCCTGGGTTCCGATGGCATCTAGATGCCCCACTATCCTTTCTTTAAGCAATGTCTCCATGATCTTCCCCACTACTGAGGTGAGGCTGAATGGCCTATTGTTCCCTGCCTCCTCCTGCTGCCAGACTTGTGTAGAGGGACCACATGTGCCCTCCTCCAATTCACTCATGTTGAATGACTCAGTGAACATGGCTGCCAGAGGTACTGCTATCTCCCTTCGCAGTTCTGTTAATATCCTTGGCGTATGCCATCTGGTTCCATCGCTTTGTCTACCTTCAATTTAGTGAGCTCCTGCAGGACTCTTTTGCCTTTGAATGGACTATTGTCCACCTCTTCACCCCTTTGGCAACTGCTGTACTGCTATGGCCCTTGCCTCTCCCACTCTTCTGTGAATACTGAACGGAAAGACACAGTGGATGTCTTGGGAGGAAGGCATGAAACTGTCACTTCCAAATACCTAAACAGCACATACAAGCAAGCAACATTCGGCATTGACAAATGCTTGTTTTTTATCATTATGGCTATCAGCTAATTGTAGCATTTATAACCTGTGTCAGAACAGAGTTAGATGAGGGAACAAACATGATAACTAGTTTGTTTTTAAGGTTTTTTTTTTTGTCACAGAGCATTCACCTTCTGTTGTAGAATAATGTCATCAGATAGAAAATGATTCGTTAGGATTCAGCTGTCTGCCTGCTACTCCCATTTCCAGCTTACTGCCGTCTGACCAATTTTTTTTTCTCGTAAATGTCTGCATGCCATTAGGCTCTGGAATACAGAGGCAGTTTGGTCTTTTTTTTACCATTACTCAAGGCGCTACATTACTTCTCTCAGTTTTGTCCAACGGATTACAGCTGATTGACCATGTTGTATTAGTTATGGAAATATTTTTTATTTATTTATTTATTTGGTTTTTGGTAATTAAGTACACTAGACAGCAAAGTGCCTATTTTCAGGTACAACCTGGGAGATTACATTTCACAAGCACAAATAACAAATAATATACAAAACATTTCCACAAAGGTAGATTACAGTTCTGAAAATACAGCATTACACAAGCACAATAACAAATAATAGTTTAAATAAACATTTCCACAACGGCAGATTACAGTTCTGAGAAACACAGCACGGTGATAGCAATACATTATAACACCTAAGTGCAGGAAACAGGAGAATTATGCAGGTAGCTCTGATTTCACAAAGAGTTGTGCAACAGCTGTGGGGACAGACCTTTGAGGCAGTGGATTACACTGAGTAGTACACAGTGGAAGATTAGAGAACACGGTAAGTATAAATGCATATTCAGATTATTCTTTCAGGCAGTACAGTAGTGGTGTATGGCAGCGAATGTCTGTGGGTGTATAGTCTGGTTGTACTGTACTATAGATAGATAAGTGCAATGGCTGGAGTTAATTTCAGTCAAACAACAGGATGCTGGTGGTCATATGAATAGTAGAGCATTATCTGTTGAGACGTGGAGTGGGGATCCGTTAAGCTGAGTGATAGATAAATCAGGTGTGTGGGCACTAATTGAATTTGGGAGGCAAGGGGTCATCAGGGTTGAAAGCATTTGCAGGTCATGGATTGAAAGAGATGGGCTTTAAGGCCCAGTTTGAAAGACAGTGTGGAGGTGGAGCCGCATATTGATTGAGGAAGAGAGTTCCACTGTCTAGACACGAAGGATGAGAAGGCCTATTCATCCACTTTGGTAGCAGATCTGGGTGTGGCAAGTTGGGTGGGATCATGGTATCTGAGGGAGTGGGCATCATTGGCACTAGGAGGGGGTGGGATGGCAATAGCAGGAGAAGGGGACTGAAGTTGCTTAGGTATGAAGCAGTCTGTGGTGAAAGATTTCAGTGCCGAAGGGGATAGCCACCCTAGAGAGTTGTAGAGTGAGCATTGGTGAGTGAGGCAAGGGGGTGAGGGGACGAAGCAGCAAATGCTGTTATAAGAGACGTCCTACTTGCGCAATGAACCCAAGGGGGCATTGGAGATGAGTAGGAACCCATATTGCAGGCAGGAGAGGAGTAAGCCCTGGGCAGTGGTCTTCTAGGCAAGGGATGTGAGAAGATGCTTAAGGTGGTAGACCATTCCAATAAGAGGGTTGGTGGCTTTACATTGGTTAGTGACCTGGCAGTGGAAATCTAAGCTAGGGTCTAGGGTGATGCCTAGGTATATGAATGCATTGGCTGAGGAGAGAGGGGAGCCATTGATGCATCTGATATCTAGGGGAGAAGGCAGGAGGCTTGATGGATCCAGGATCCAAAAAGCATGACTTGGGATTTTGCAATGTTGAGAACCAGGTTGTTTACCACAAGCCATTTCTGTGTGAGGAAGAAGTCTTATTTAGCTGCCATTTCTGTGTGAGGTAGAAGTCTTATTTAGCTGTAAGTTGATGTGTTTGGTGCTTTGGGCGCTGTAATAGAGGGTTATTTTGTCTGCATACATTATGATAGAGGAACAGGTGGTAACGGTATGGAGATGATTTATGAAGATGGAAAAAAGGAGTAGGCCAAAAATAGACACCTGGGGGACACCCCAGGTGATGGGCAGTTCAGGGAAAGAAGCTGAGACGAACTTGACAAACTATCTTCATTCAGACAGATAGTTTGCAAACCAAGAGGTGGCCTGGGGGGGATAAGCCTATGACAGCTAATTTATGAGTGAGAAGGGAGTGATCAATGAGGTTGAAAGCCTTGGATAAATCAATGAAAATGTCCCCCATGAGAGAGCCCTGATCCATGGCGATTCTGACGTCATTTGAGAATTTAATTAGGGCAGTTGACATGCTATGGCCATTGCGGAAGCTATGTTGGCAAGGGTGAGGCAATTATAGGTGTGTAGATAGTTTGTAAGTTGGGAGGTGACTATTTTTTTGAGGAGCTTACCTAGGAGGGGCAGCAGAGTAATAGCACAATATTGGGATATGTTATTGGAGACCACTTTTTTGGGGACTGGGACAACCTTCACTACTTTCCAGAAAGATGGTACTATGCTGGAGGTGAGGGATAGACTGTAAATGTGGGTGATGGGTACTGTGAAGTGCTGGGCCCCAGCATTTATAATCTTGGTCTCGATCCTGTTAGGACCAGGAGCAGCATTCTGTGGAAGGGATTTAAGGAGAACCATGGCCTCCCACCTTGAGACCATCTTCAGGTAGAAAGGACTACGGGTTGTTGGTGGGGGTTAGGGTTTTGGATGGGGGGGACAGAGACAGTAGGTCGGAGAGATTAGTGAAGTGGGCATTGAAGGCATTGGCTATAGTAAGGGGGTTATTGCAGTGTAATCTGTTTATGATCATATCAGAGGTTGAGGATTGGGAAGAAGCTCCCAGGAGCTCTTTCAAGTGACCCTAGAATTTGCTAGGGCTGCCAGCTGAGGCAGTGAGCTTTGCTTTACAGAAGGAGCTTTTGGCTTACCAGGGGTCTCCTTTGCAGCAATTACGCTGGCATGGTATTTTTGCCTGTCCTGGGGATCAGTAGCTGCTTTTAGGAATGCCAGAGACCATCTCTTTGTAGAGGGTGAGGAGGTCACTGTGGTGCCAAGGGGTGGCAGAGCCCCTAACTCTCCTTCTAGTAATTGGGAATGGCTTATCTTGTAGATCGGAGATGACTGACTGGAAAATTTCTAGGGCAGCATTTATGTTGGAAGTGGCTAGGAAGGGGGACCAGTCTAGAAGAGGGAGCTCAGCTGTGAACTTGACAGAGTCAAGGCTGGCAAGGTTCCTGAAGGTGAGGATTTTGGCAGGAATTTTCAGGGTGTGGGCTTTCCAAAGGCAGTAGATGGGGGAGTGGTTGCTTACTGAGTCTGATAGAGTGCCAGACTCCATGATCATGTCTGGACGATTGGTGAACATCCAGTCCAACAAGCTGGAGGATGTACCCCATGGGGAGGAGTGAGTTGGATCGGAGATGATTTGGCATAAGCAGGCTGTACTTAAGAGCACTTCGTATGAACTACTTTTGGGACTGAGCCAGTCAAGGTTGAGATCACTCATAACAATTGTGTCATGCTGGCCAGTGGGGGGTAGGATGGAGTTTATGAGAGCAGTTAGCTCTGTGGTGCCTCCTTTTGGTGGGTGTATACACATACAATGTGTCATTTTTTAGCATGGCTATTTGCGAGTGTGGCATGTAGGAACTCACAGGCAAAGGCATTGCTGGTGGGGTGAGGGACCAAGGACAGGTTGAGGTGTGACCTAAAGTATATGAGGAGGCCACCTCCATGCTTGGAGGAGGAGCAGTTGAGCTGGAGGAAGGGGCAGTTTATGAGGTTGCAAAGAGCGTCAGGGGTGGAGGTCTTGAGCCAAGATTCAGAGATCCCGAGTGTCTCAGGAGATTAGTGAGTGGTCCAGGCTTCAAGGTTGGTCTTCTTTGCCATGGTGCTGCAAATGTTTAGGTGAGCAATTTTAATGCCTTTGATGCCATCCCAGGGTGAGGGGGACAGGAGACCTGGGTTTGATTCCACGTACCTGGCCAGGGAGAGGTACAGGACGCATGTCTACAGGGAGGTTAGCTTTTGGGAGGTAAGCCAGGTGTGGTCAAGGGGGTCGCCTTCTATGGGTATTCATATGTGACAACTTCATTTTGGAGTATACTAGATGTAAGGGGTTGGGTGTCTTCTGGGAAGTTGCCATTAAGTTGGAGAAGTAGAACTCACTGGTGGTGGGTGGAGTATGAGGCATAGGATGGGCACTGGTTAGCGGTAACGGGTTTTTCAGGGAGAAGTATAGAAGGAGGGGTCCAAGCACCAGAGTGAGCACTAGTGTGTGTTGAGTGGTAAGGGGAAGCATGTTTGGGTAGTGACTTATTTGCTTCTGGGAAGAACAAGTGGTGAAGGGACCTTCTTGTAGAGAAAGTCTGCCAGGAGAGAAGAAAATACAAGAGTCTGTATAAATGTCAAGTGGGGGCAGTTGTGGCTAAATACGTGCTGCAGGAGAAGGATAGTTTTGAGAGTCAGCCAACACAGGGCATTGGAATTGGGATTGAGGTTACAGTGATGAAAGTTTTTTTTGTTGTTGTTCTTGAGTACATGCCTTCATTACAGCTACCAGCTACAGTAATTGTAACATTTATAACCTGTATCAGAATAGAGTTAAACAAGGGAACAAACAAGATTGTTTTGTTTTTATGTTTGCTTTACAGAGCATTCATTATCTGTAGTACAATAATATTGCAGACAGAAAATGATTCATTAGGGTTCAGCTGTCTGTCTGCTCCACCTGTTCCTGACCCTCCTCTGTCTGACCAAATCAAAGTGAGGAATTACTTTGAACTTACTATACAAAGGCACTTAATTTGTTTTATAACAACGTTAAGGGAAAACAACAAATTCAGAAAAGATAAAAGAATTTTAAGTACGTGGACCTGTATGATAGAGTGCAGCAATTTGACAGCTCATAGTATGCAGCAGTAGTTCACAAACATGCCGTTTGTTTTGATTGGTGCACTTTAGTCAAATAACCCCTGTGAAGGTATCATCTGGTTAGGCAAACTTTTCGATGGTGAAAGTGAAAAAGTCAAAAACTATAATTTAATGAAATAAATAGAGTCAGATTCTATCAGTAATGACATAACAGCTTACATACTGATTGATTTTTTTTTAAAACATATTCATAACACAGATCTGTTCTTTATTATTGGTCCTTCCCCATCTGCCTGAAGAACACTCATATACGTAACACCTGTAGATGTCACATACTGCTAAACAAATTGTTTTTCCATTTCATTGGTTATTAGCTGAGCAAATGTCATAACCCATTGGACTGCAATGACTGAGAAGTAGAGATGTTATGAAGTAAAACCTCCTTCATAATGGGGTCTATTCACAAAAATGTGGCTTGCCTATGCGCCATATACCTGAGGTGTGTAGGCAACCCTATGGTGGAATGCCAACAGTGGAGGTCCAGTGGACCCCCTGCGGCATTCATGACAGGTGTGCAAGCTTCTTGTACAAATAATCCCCAGGCCGATCGCACTGCTTCATGTCAGGGGCTGGGTGTGCATCAGGGGTGTGCCCGTACTCTGCTCCTTTCATAGGTGCCGGAGCCGGGAGGGGTGAAAGGCGGTAGCCACTCCACTTTTTATTTCTGTATGGCAAAAACTAGTATAGAAAAAGTGCCCTTGTACCCCTCATAAGTGCCCTTTTGATTCTCAGCCCCTCAGCTTTTACCATCTTCTGGCACCCTTGGCTCCTTTCAGTGAGGTATGGTGCTCTGGACATGAGGGGCATGAGATATGGCAGGAAGGACTCTGCTGTAACTGTTACATGCTCCCACCAATGCTCATCTGGGAATGTGAAGCTAAAACCTAAACAGTTCCTAACAATTCAGGTCCTGCCGCAGTTCCATATAGTGGATAAATAAATAGCCATATTTTTTAACTCTTGTGAATTGCAATAGCCCTGTCTATAGAGAATTATTTCTACAGCATCTGATAAGTGCATATAGCATTCACTTGCTCACCTTACATTCATTATCAAACCGAACCTTTCCCAGTTTTGTCCTTCTTACCCTATTAATAACTTTTCTGCATAGCTGTCTAATAAGGCTTTTGTTCACTAACTCATAGTTATCCAGGATAGCTTTTGGGGTATTATTTACATTTTGTTCTACCATTGCCTACATTTCAAGTAGCATACTGTTTACATTTTATTTTATTTATTTGCTTGTTTGTTTATTTATTTATTTAAAAAGTTTTACCAGGAAATATGTACTCAGCAGCATTCAGGGCATACAAAGTTTTGCAGGGGATGGCAGACAAAGAAGCTTATAGAAAGAAGCTAAAGGAAGCCAGGAAAATAGTCGGGCTTCAAGGGGAAGGGGGGAGCTCTGGCAGAGGGTGAAGAGGACAAGGCCAATCTGCTGAACAGCCAATCTGCTGAACAGCTACTTCATCTCAGTTTTCACGGTTGAGGAGGGGAGGGGGCCAGAGCTGAATAGCAGGGGACAGGTAGGTAGGGAGGAGGACATAAGCCCTTTAAGGAAAGTAGGGTATTGGAGGAACTGGGAAAGCTGCAGAAGAACAATGCAATGGGCCCTGACTGAATCCACCCAAGGGTACTAAAGGAGCTAAAGCAAGAACTGGCAGCACCACTCACAAGGTTATTTAATCTGTCACTAGACAAGGGATGGGTCCCGTGGATTGGAAATAGGCTGATGTAGTGCCCTTACACAAGGGGGGGAGGAAAGAAGGAGCCAGGAAACTACTGCCCAGTTAGCCTTACCTCCGTGGTGGGAAAAGTGATGGAAGCACTTATAAAGGAAAGGCTGGTACAATATTTAGAAGAGGAGGGCCTTATAGATGACAATCAGCATGGACTCACAGGTGGAAGGTCCTGTCAGGCCAACTTGATTGAATTCTTTGACAGAGAAACAGAGATATGTGATCGGGGGGAGGGGAGCGGTGGACGTGGACTACCTGGATTTCAAGAAGGCCTTTGACAACTTCCCACACAGGAGGCTAATAAGAAAATTGGCTAGCTTGGAGGTGGGGAAAAAAAAATCACAGAAAATTGGCTGGAGGGAAGAACCAAGAAGTTGGCAGTAAATGGGGTGCACTCCAAGGGAGGAGGGGTGACTAGTGGAGTTCCTTGGGGGTCTGTGCTAGGGCCCATACTGTTCAACATATAAATTGGGAACATCTCAGAGGGCCTAAATGCGAAGGTGTGTCTGTTTGCAGATGACACAAATATATGTAACAGGGCGGACACACCAGGTGGGGTGGAAAAAATGAGGAGGATTTGGCCAGGTTGCAGGAGTGATCAGAAAGGTGGCAACTACAATTCAACACACAAAACAAATGCTAAGTTATGCACATAGGGCGTAAGAACCCAAGGGCTAAATACTGGCTGGGGGGGGGGGGATTTGGGTGACAGGGCAGGAAAGGGACTTGGGGAATCATGATTTCAGATAACTTGAAGAGTCTGTATCAATGTGACAGATCAGTGGAGAAAGCAAACAGAATGTTAGCATGCATAGGAAGGGGCTTTACAAGTAGGAAGAGGGAGAAGATCTTGCCACTATACAAAACAATGGTCAGACCACATCTGGAGTAGGGGATTCAGTTCCGGAGGCCACATTTACAAAGGGATAAGGATGGGCTAGAGAGGGTCCAGAGAAGAGTAACCAAGACGGTGCAGGGGCTGCACAAGAGTTCATATGAGGAAAGGCTGGGGAGCTAAACTTGTACACACTGGAGATGAGGAGGAATGGGGATATGGTAGAAACTTTCAAATACCTGAAGGGAATGAACAGGGTGTGGGAAGGTAGCATTTTCAGGAGGCGTGTGAATAGTTCCACTGGGGGGGGCATGTATTCAAGTTGGAGGTGGGGGTAGATTTTGGGGATATGTAAGGGGGAAGTACTTCACAGAGAGGGTTGTGGTTCCATGGAATACTTTGCCAGAATGGGTGGTGGGGGGTAGATTCAGTGGACGAATTAAAGAGAGCTTTGAACACCTACATAAAGCTGAATTAAAGTGGGAGGGTATGGGATGGGAAAGGTAAGATGGACTAGATGGGGGGTGAACGGGCAGACTAGAAGGGCGAAGGATCTTTATCTGCTGGCATGTTTCTATGTAACATTTGCAATCTGCAGAAGGCAATTCTGAGTTCAGGAAGGGAGCAAAGGTTATGGGAAGGGGAGACTGGATGAGGGCAGTGCACTAGTGTAGGTGCAGGGTGAAGGAAGAACAGAGGCAGGAGGGTGGTGGGCAACAGTCCATGGTGTAGCATCAGGGGAAACTGCAGGAGTGAGTAGTAGGTTCACAAAGGAGAGAGGTGAGTGAGTGGTGGGAAGGGGCAGAGAAGATGGTAGGGGGAGAGAACCCCAAACTTTGGTGAAACAGAAAGGGAAGGCAGCTTCACTAGCAGTGGATTTCCTTGAGGGGAGTGCAAGAGAGTAAGAGCCAGAGTTACGAAGGAGGTAGTGAGTCGGGGGGGGAGTAACTATACTGTGTCAAAATAGTACTGTACAGTACTGGTAAAGTCTACCTGACCCCCCCACCTCAACTAAAAAGAAGAACCATGACTGTCCAGTCCCTTATGCACATATGCTACATAGACTTTGCTTGCTTCCCGTGCAAGTGAACATTCAGCACTGACAAATGCTTGTTATTTATATGGTTTAGTTTGGTGTGTTTACATTAAGTATTTTGATTGTCAGTGTCTTTCCGTAGCAGTTTTAGTTATTTTTATGTTTGCTTGCACGCATGTGCAAGAAACATAGTGCCATCATCGGAGTTTTCGGAGGGTGTCAACCTCTTCCAATTCAGTCAGTGTGTTGGCTGGCATGGCCCCAGTCCACCATTGCATGCTGGAGCTGTCTATGACAGCTCCAAAATGCAGTGGCATACATTTGAAAGGGGGAGCTACGCTTCAGTGAGCAGCGATCAGATATCGCCTGCTGATGCGCAGCTCCCCCTACACACACACACACACACACACACACACACGCGCATGCATACTGCGTGCTGCCCCCACCAAGCACAGTTACATAGGCCACGCTGGGTGCCCACCCCAACGTGGCTACATTATACAGCCGACGGGGTGCCCAATCCCCCATTGGCTCCACTGTTTCTCCCCCGCAGCAGGTGCCACGCTGGGAGCCCACCCCAGCGTGGCAATGAATGGTTACACCATGGGGGTGCCCAATCCCCATTGGCTCCAGCCCCCAGCCGTCCTGTGCCATGCTGGGAGCTCACCCCAGCGTGGCAAACATCCCGCCATCACCCTAAACAAAAACACCTGTAACTTAAAATGGTCCTCGCTGTCTCTGCCTCCACCCGCACCCACCATCGTACATCCTGCTTCCCACACCCCCTCACCCCATACTTACCTCCAGACTCTGGCGCGACAATCTTTGGTGGATCGGGAACACGTCTGCACTCTTCAAAGCAGACCGCAAACTGAGGAAAAGCCGGTAAGCTGTATAATGGGATAGATAGGGATTTTTCAACTTTGTTGCATATCTCAGACATTTTTTGGAATTTTGGCACCAAATTTTCAACATGGGGTTTTTGGGACCCCTTCTCATGAATGCTGTCACTGTCATGGTGTTATTCAGGCCCGAAGGGTGATTTCGCAGTCACTGCGTTATATCACCTTTCGGGACTGATAAACGTAACGACACTGCCAGTGTTCATAAGGTGGGCTCAAGAAGCCTATTTTGAAAATTTGCGGAAAATTCTAAAAATGACTGTTTCACTTTACGCATTGCGCAGTTCCTACGCAGGCTCATAAGTTCACGAATTTTCAATATTTTCACTCCAGATTTTCAACATTGCCATTTTACCACACCTTCTTATGAGTAGTATAGCTGTCATTTTTCACATCTCACCCAAAACGTGTTTCCGCCCATGTAGCGCTCAATGGTGCAGTCAGTGTGCGAGATCAATGTACGGGACAAATTAAGATAATCACAGTGACACTGTTCATGAGGTGAGTTGTTAAAATGGTTATGTTGAAAATTTGCTGGAAAAATTCCAAAAAATGCCTGTTTTATGAACGTGCGTTGTAAAGTTCCTATGCACGCTTGTAAGTTCATGAATTTTCAATATTTTCACTCCAACATTGCCATTTTACCACACCTTCTTATGAGTAGTACAGCTGTCATTTTTCACATCTCACCCAAAACGTGTTTCCGCCCATGTAGCGCACAATGGCGCAATCGGTGGCGAAATCAGTATGCAGGATAAATTAAAAAATCACAGTGACACTTTTCATGAGCAAAGGTCTTAAAATGGCTATGTTGAAAATTTGGTGAAAAAATTCCAAAAAATGACTGTTTTACGAGCGTGCATTGTACAGTTCATATGCACGCTCGTAAGTTCATGAATTTTCAATATTTTCATTCCAGATTTCCAACATTGCCATTTTGCCACACCTTCTTATGAGAAGTGCAGCTGTCATTTTTCACATCTCACCCAAAACGTGTTTCCGCCCATGTAGCGCACAATGGCGCAGTCGGTGTGCAAAATCAATGTGTGTGATAAATTAAAAAATCACAGTGACCCTGTTCATGAGCAAAGGTCTTAAAATGGCTATGTTGAAAATTTGGTAAAAAAATTCCAAAAAATGACTGCTTTGTGAGCGTACGATGTACAGTCCCTATGCACGCTCGTAAGTTCGTGAATTTTCAATATTTTCACTCCAGATTTCCAACATTGCCATTTTGCCACACCTTCTTATGAGAAGTACAGCCGTCATTTTTCACATCTCACCCAAACCGTGTTTCCGCCCATGTAGCGCACAATGGCGCAGTCGGTGTGCGAAATCAATGTGTGGGACAAATTAAGAAAATCACAGTGACACTGTTCATGAGCAGAGGTCCTAAAATGGCTATGTTGAAAATTTGGTGAAAAAATTCCTAAAAATGCCTGTTTTACGAGTGTACGCTGCGCAGTTCCTACGCACGCTCGTAAGTTCACGAATTTTTAATATTTTCACTCCAGATTTTCAACATTACCTTTTTACCACACCTTCTTATGAGTAGTGCAGCTGTCATTTTTCACATCTCACCCAAAACGTGGCTTCACTCATGTAGCCATAATGGCGCAGTCGGTGTGCAAAATCAATGTACGGGACAAATTAAGAAAATCACAGTGACACTGTTCATGAGCAGAGGTCTTAAAATGGCTATGTTGAAAATTTGGTGAAAATTCCCTTCAGATGTTCTGCATATTACTAATGAAGACATTGAACAGAACTGGCCCCAGGACCGATCCCTGCAGCACCCCACTGGTCGCCCCTCTCCCTAGACTGCATACCATTTACCACCACTCTCTGCCTCCTGTCTGTTAGCCAGTTTCTAACCCAGTTTACCACCCTTTCCCCATGTCCAGCCTACCCAGCTAGTTTATCAGCTTCCTATATGGGATGGTGTCAAAGGCTTTCGAAATCAAGGTAAGCGTTGTCCACTGCCCCACCCTGATTCACTTCCTTGTCACCCAGTCAAATAAATCAACCAGATTTATCTGACATGATGTCCCCACTGTGAATCCATGTTGTCTATGGTCCTGGTTCGATGGCATCTAGATGCCCCACTATCCTTTCTTTAAGCAATGTCTCCATGATCTTCCCCACTACTGAGGTGAGGCTGAATGGCCTATTGTTCCCTGCCTCCTCCTGCTGCCAGACTTGTGTAGAGGGACCACATTGCCCTCCTCCAATTCACTCATGTTGAATGACTCAGTGAACATGGCTGCCAGAGGTACTGCTATCTCCCTTCGCAGTTCTGTTAATATCCTTGGGCGTATGCCATCTGGTTCCATCGCTTTGTCTACCTTCAATTTAGTGAGCTCCTGCAGGACTCTTTTGCCTTTGAAGGGACCATTGTCCACCTCTTCACCCCCTTGGCAACTGCTGTGCTGCTGTGTCCCTTGCCCCTCCCACTCTTCTGTGAATACTGAACGGAAAGACACAGTGGATGTCTTGGGAGAAAGGCATGAAACTGTCACTTCCAAATACCTAAACAGCACATACAAGCAAACAACATTCGGCATTGACAAATGCTTGTTTTTTATCATTATGGCTATCAGCTAATTGTAGCATTTATAACCTGTGTCAGAACAGAGTTAGATGAGGGAACAAACATGATAACTAGTTTGTTTTTAAGGTGTTTTTTTTTTTTGTCACAGAGCATTCACTTTCTGTTGTAGAATAATGTCATCAGATAGAAAATGATTCGTTAGGATTCAGCTGTCTGCCTGCTACTCCCATTTCCAGCTTACTGCCGCCTGACCAATTTTTTTTTCTCGTAAAATGTCTGCATGCCATTAGGCTCTGAATACAGAGGCTGTTTGGTCTTTTTTACCACTCAGGCGCATATACTTCTCTCAGTTTTGTCCAAACGGATTACAGCTGATTGACCATGTTGTATTAGTTATGGAAATATTTTTTTTTCATTTATTTATTTGGTTTTTGGTAATTAAGTACACTAGACAGCAAAGTGCCTATTTTCAGGTGCATCCTGGGAGATTACATTTCACAAGGACAAATAACAAATAATATACAAAACATTTCCACAAAGGTAGATTACAGTTCTGAAAATACAGCATTACACAATCACAATAACAAATAATAGTTTAAATAAACATTTCCACAACGGCAGATTACAGTTCTGAGAAACACAGCACGGTGATAGCAATACATTATAACACCTAAGTGCAGGAAACAGGAGAATTATGCAGGTAGCTCTGATTTCACAAAAAGTTGTGCAACAGCTGTGGGGACAGACCTTTGAGGCAGTGGATTACACTGAGTAGTACACAGTGGAAGATTAGAGAACACGGTAAGTATAAATGCATATTCAGATTATTCTTTCAGGCAGTACAGTAGTGGTGTATGGCAGTGAATGTCTGTGGGTGTATAGTCTGGTTGTACTGTACTATAGATGGATAAGTGCAATGGCTGGAGTTAATTTCAGTCAAACAACAGGATGCTGGTGGTCATATGAGTAGTAGAGCATTATCTGTAGAGACATGGAGTGGGGATCCATTAAGCTGAGTGATAGATAAATCAGGTGTGTGGGCACTAATTGAATTTGGGAGGCAGGGGTCATCAGGGTTGGAAGCATTTGCAGGTCATGGATTGAAAGAGATGGGCTTTAAGGCCCAGTTTGAAAGACAGTGTGGAGGTGGAGCCACATATTGATTGAGGAAGAGAGTTCCACTGTCTAGACACAAAGGATGAGAAGGCCTATTCATCCACTTTGGTAGCAGATCTGGGTGTGGCAAGTTGGGTGGGATCATGGTATCTGAGGGAGTGGGCATCATTGGCACTAGGAGGGGGTGGGATGGCAATAGCAGGAGAAGGGGACTGAAGTTGCTTAGGTATGAAGCAGTCTGTGGTGAAAGATTTCAGTGCCGAAGGGGATAGCCACCCTAGAGAGTTGTAGAGTGAGCATTGGTGAGTGAGGCAAGGGGGTGAGGGGACGAAGCAGCAAATGCTGTTATAAGAGACGTCCTACTTGCACAATGAACCCAAGGGGGCATTGGAGATGAGTAGAAACCCATATTGCAGGCAGGAGAGGAGTAAGCCCTGGGCAGTGGTCTTCCAGGCAAGGGATGTGAGAAGATGCTTAAGGTGGTAGACCATTCCAATAAGAGGGTTGGTGGCTTTACATTGGTTAGTGACCTGGCAGTGGAAATCTAAGCTAGGGTCTAGGGTGATGCCTAGGTATATGAATGCATTGGCTGAGGAGAGAGGGGAGCCATTGATGCATCTGATATCTAGGGGAGAAGGCAGGAGGCTTGATGGATCCAGGATCCAAAAAGCATGACCTGGGATTTTGCAATGTTGAGAACCAGGTTGTTTTCCACAAGCCATTTCTGTGTGAGGAAGAAGTCTTATTTAGCTGCCATTTCTGTGTGAGGTAGGAGTCTTATTTAGCTGTAAGTTGATGTGTTTGGTGCTTTGGGCGCTGTAATAGAGGGTTATTTTGTCTGCATACATTATGATAGAGGAACAGGTGGTAACGGTATGGAGATGATTTATGAAGATGGAAAAAAGGAGTAGGCCAAAAATAGACACCTGGGGGACACCCCAGGTGATGGGCAGTTCAAGGAAAGACGCTGAGACGAATTTGACAAACTATCTTCATTCAGACAGATAGTTTGCAAACCAAGAGGTGGCCTGGGGGATAAGCCTATGACAGCTAATTTATGAGTGAGAAGGAGGATCAATGAGGTTGAAAGCCTTGGATAAATCAATGAAAATGTCCCCATGAGAGAGCCCTGATCCATGGTGATTCTGACGCTATTTGAGAATTTAATTAGGCAGTTGACATGCTATGGCCATTGCGGAAGCTATGTTGGCAAGGTGAGGCAATTATAGGTGTGTAGATAGTTTGTAAGTTGGGAGGTGACTATTTTTTGAGGAGCTTACCTAGGAGGGGCAGCAGAGTAATAGCACAATATTGGGATATGTTATTGGAGACCACTTTTTGGGGACTGGGACAACCTTCACTACTTTCCAGAAAGATGGTACTATGCTGGAGGTGAGGGATAGACTGTAAATGTGGGTGATGGGTACTTTGAAGTGCTGGGCCCCAGCATTTATAATCTTGGTCTCGATCCTGTTAGGGACCAGGAGCAGCATTCTGTGGAAGGATTTAAGGAGAACCATGGCCTCCCACCTTGAGACCATCTTCAGGTAGAAAGGACTACGGGTTGTTGGTGGGGGTTAGGGTTTTGGATGGGGGACAGAGACAGTGGGTCGGAGATTAGTGAAGTGGGCATTGAAGGCATTGGCTATAGATGGGGGTTATTGCAGTGCAATCTGTTTATGATCATATCAGAGGTTGAGGATTGGGAAGAAGCTCCCAGGAGCTCTTTCAAGTGACCCTAGAATTTGCTAGGGCTGCCAGCTGAGGCAGTGAGCTTTGCTTTACAGAAGGAGCTTATGGCATACCAGGGGTCTCCTTTGCAGCAATTACGCTGGCATGGTATTTTTGCCTGTCCTGGGGATCAGTAGCTGCTTTTAGGAATGTCAGAGACCATCTCTTTGTAGAGGGTGAGGAGGTCACTGTGGTGTCAAGGGGTGGCAGAGCCCCTAACTCTCCTTCTAGTAATTGGGAATGGCTTATCTTGTAGATCGGAGATGACTGACTGGAAAATTTCTAGGGCAGCATTTACGTTGGAAGTGGCTAGGAAGGGGGACCAGTCTAGAAGAGGGAGCTCAGCTGTGAACTTAACAGTCAAGGTTGGCAAGGTTCCTGAAGGTGAGGATTTTGGCAGGAATTTTCAGGGTGTGGGCTTTCCAAAGGCAGTAGATGGGGGAGTGGTTGCTTACTGAGTCTGATAGAGTGCCAGACTCCATGATCATGTCTGGACGATTGGTGAACATCCAGTCCAACAAGCTGGAGGATGTACCCCATGGGGAGGAGTGAGTTGGATCGGAGATGATTTGGCATAAGCAGGCTGTACTTAAGAGCACTTCGTATGAACTACTTTTGGGACTGAGCCAGTCAAGGTTGAGATCACTCATAACAATTGTGTCATGCTGGCCAGTGGGGGGTAGGATGGAGTTTATGAGAGCAGTTAGCTCTGTGGTGCCTCCTTTTGGTGGGTGTATACACATACAATGTGTCATTTTTTAGCATGGCTATTTGCGAGTGTGGCATGTAGGAACTCACAGGCAAAGGCATTGCTGGTGGGGTGAGGGACCAAGGACAGGTTGAGGTGTGACCTAAAGTATATGAGGAGGCCACCTCCATGCTTGGAGGAGGGCAGTTGAGCTGGAGGAAGGAGCAGTTTATGAGGTTGCAAAGAGCGTCAGGGGTGGAGGTCTTGAGCCAAGATTCAGAGATCCCGAGTGTCTCAGGAGATTAGTGAGTGGTCCAGGCTTCAAGGTTGGTCTTGCTTGCCATGGTGCTGCAAATGTTTAGGTGAGCAATTTTAATGCCTTTGATGCCATCCCAGGGTGAGGGGGACAGGAGACCTGGGTTTGATTCCACGTACCTGGCCAGGGAGAGGTACAGGACGCATGTCTACAGGGAGGTTAGCTTTTGGGAGGTAAGCCAGGTGTGGTCAAGGGGGGGGTCGCCTTCTATGGGTACTCATATGTGACAACTTCATTTTGGAGTATACTAGATGTAAGGGGTTGGGTGTTTTCTGGGAAGTTGCCATTAAGTTGGAGAAGTAGAACTCACTGGGGGTGGGTGGAGTATGAGGCATAGGATGGGCACTGGTTAGCGGTAACGGGTTTTTCAGGCAGAAGTATAGAAGGAGGGGTCCGAGCACCAGAGTGAGCACTAGTGTGTGTTGAGTGGTAAGGGGAAGCATGTTTGGGTAGTGACTTATTTGCTTCTGGGAAGAACAAGTGGTGAAGGGACCCTTCTTGTAGAGAAAGTCTGCCAGGAGAGAAGAAAATACAAGAGTCTGTATAAATGTCAAGTGGGGGCAGTTGTGGCTAAATACGTGCTGCAGGAGAAGGATAGTTTTGAGAGTCAGCCAACACAGGGCATTGGAATTGGGATTGAGGTTACAGTGATTAAAGTTTTTTTTTTTTGTTGTTGTTCTTTGAGTACATGCTCTTCATTACAGCTACCAGCTACAGTAATTGTAACATTTATAACCTGTATCAGAATAGAGTTAAACAAGGGAACAAACAAGATTGTTTTGTTTTTATGTTTGCTTTACAGAGCATTCATTATCTGTAGTACAATAATATTGCAGACAGAAAATGATTCATTAGGGTTCAGCTGTCTGTCTGCTCCACCTGTTCCTGACCCTCCTCTGTCTGACCAAATCAAAGTGAGGAATTATTTTGAACTTACTATACAAAGGCACTTAATTTGTTTTATAACAACGTTAGGAAAACAACAAATTCAGAAAAGATAAAAGAATTTTAAGTACGTGGACCTGTATGATAGAGTGCAGCAATTTGACAGCTCATAGTATGCAGCAGTAGTTCACAAACATGCCGTTTGTTTTGATTGGTGCACTTTAGTCAAATAACCCCTGTGAAGGTATCATCTGGTTAGGCAAACTTTTCGATGGTGAATGTGAAAAAGTCAAAAAACATAATTTAATGAAATAAATAGAGTCAGATTCTATTCAGCAATGACATAACAGCTTACATACTGATTGATTTTTTTTTTAAACATATTCATAATACAGATCTGTTCTTTATTATTGGTCCTTCCCCATCTGCCTGAAGAACACTCATATACGTAACACCTGTAGATGTCACATACTGCTAAACAAATTGTTTTTCCATTTCATTGGTTATTAGCTGAGCAAATGTCATAACCCATCTGACTGCAGTGACTGAGAAGTAGAGATGTTATGAAGTAAAACCTCCTTCATAATGGGGTCTATTCACAAAAATGTGGCTTGCCTATGCCTATATACCTGAGGTGTGTAGGGCACCCCATGGTGGAATGCCAACAGTGGAGGTCCAGTGGACCCCCTGCGGCATTCATGACAGGTGTGCAAGCTTCTTGTACAAATAATCCCCAGGCCGATCGCACTGCTTCATGTCAGGGGCTGGGTGTGCATCAGGGGTGTGCCCGTACTCTGCTCCTTTCATAGGTGCCGGAGCCGGGAGGGGTGAAAGGCGGTAGCCACTCCACTTTTTATTTCTGTATGGCAAAAACTAGTATAGAAAAAGTGCCCTTTGTACCCTCATAAGTGCCCTTTTGATTCTCAGCCCCCTCAGCTTTTACCATCTTCTGGCACCCTTGGCTCCTTTCAGTGAGGTATGGTGCTCTGGACACAGAGGGGCATGAGATATGGCAGGAAGGACTCTGCTGTAACTGTTACATGCTCCCACCAATGCTCATCTAGGAATGTGAAGCTAAAACCTGAACAGTTCCTAACAATTCAGGTCCTGCCGCAGTTCCATATAGTGGATAAATAAATAGCCATATTTTTTAACTCTTGTGAATAGCAATAGCCCTGTCTATAGAGAATTATTTCTACAGTATCTGATAAGTGCATATAGCATTCACTTGCTCACCTTACATTCATTATCAAACCGTACCTTACCCAGTTTTATCCTTCTTACCCTATTATTAACATTTCTGCATAGCTGTCTAATAAGGCTTTTGTTCACTAACTCATAGTTATCCAGGATAGCTTTTGGGGTATTATTTACATTTTGTTCTACCATTGCCTACATTTCAAGTAGCATACTGTTTACATTTTATTTTATTTATTTGCTTGTTTGTTTATTTATTTATTTAAAAAGTTTTACCAGGATATATATACTCAGCTGGTAATAGCTCATTTCTAGATGTGTTAAGGGAGAGGGGACAGAAGGAACAGAGGTACAATAAGAACAATTATAGATTGAGGGAGCACTCCTGGCCAGTCAGAGTGCTCATTTCCTTCGCATGTCAGACACTCTTATTCTGTGAAGAGTGTCTCACATGCAGGTACCCTAGAAAGGATCACGTTCAGGGAACTTTTCTTTTTAAATTATATCATTCATCACGCTCAATCAATAATATACTAATACGTCCCCCAGAGCCACTCATTCCTGTATAAGAATGGTTTCATTTGCCTTCAGCTTGAGCCAGAACAGCTCAGCTTCGCTTCGCTGTTCTCGCTCAATCTGAATGCACATGAAAACACTCTTATACAGTAAAGAGTGGCTCTGGGAGACATATTAACTTACATAATACACATGCATATAAACAAATAAGTAAATAAGCATCATACTGTAAATAATTATTCAAGGACACAGATTTAGTATAAGTAAAGAACACTAAAATACAGTACAGCACAGTGCTGGAGGCAAACAGGGATAAAGACATAGAGGGACAAGGATTAATGGCCGAGGGCAGGAAGGGAAATAAAAAAGGTGCAGAGGGGAAGGAGGTAGGGAAGGGGAGAATGAGAAAGAGTGAGACAGGAAGGGAGATTGAAAGGGTGCAGAGGAAAGCGAGAAAGAGGGAGGGGGAGGCAGGTGAGGGACTGCTGAACTGCTGTATTTGTAGGGGATGGGAACCAAAATGGGAAGGAAAAGTGAATAAGTGGGATCAATGAAGGGGGAAGAAACAAGGAAGGGGACTGGACAGGGCAGCATGAAAGAGGGCAAGTGGAAGCACTGATGGCATTCACAGGGGTAAGGAAGGTGGGAGGCCAGGTAGGAAGCATAAAGAAATCAAGAACAAGGCAGGAATGGGTCACTGAGGCAGCCTCAATAGTAGAAAATACAAAATTGGTAATAGTATATGGGGACTTAATAATAAAGAGGATCCATTGGTTGAGAAAGGGAGTAGCTTTTAAGAAGAGATCATTTTTTTGTGATCCGGGGATGGAGGCAAGCAGGTTGCTTTTGAGGATCAAGGAATGCATTAGGTTGGTTGGAGGTAAACCACACCTTATCTTACACCTCAGAGCAAATGATCTAGCCAGGGAAGAGGTACAGAGGAGGTTCATGGAGCTAACGCATGGGTGTAAAGGGATAGTCAGTTCTGTGGCTTTTTCAGAAGTGCTACTGGTGCACTGCACCAGCACAGCTCAGCAGCTAAGGATCAAGGATTTCAAACACTGGCTGAGGCAGTAGTATAGGAGGGAGGAATATGTATGTTTAGGGGGCTGGGGAGATACATAGGTGAACGGATGCCTGTACTCAAGGGACAGGCTGCATATAAATGATGAGGAGGGCAGACTGTTAAGGGGGACACTGCAGGGATACATTGATAAAATCCTGGGAATGCTTTGAACTAGTGAAGGGGGAGTACAAAGCTAAGGGAGATCTTAAAAAAGAGGCTGGTGGAGCTTACCTAACTCATGCACCCCCAAAAATGGGGGTAGAAGACATGAGTAGAAAGGAGAATGGAGGAGGGGGGTTAGGTGGAAGAGATTACTGGCAAATGCTAGGAGTCTGGGAAATAAGATGGGGGACCTGGAGGCGATGGGGATGGGGAGGAAGACACAGATTTGATAGCGATTCCTGAAACATAGTGGACAGAAAACCACCGTTGGGAGGTGGAAATACCAGGGTATGGTTTTTTTAGGAGAAACAGGATAGGAAAAAGAGGGGGAGGGGTAGCCCTCTACATGTGGGATGGGATAAGAGCAACGGTGAGTGGGAGAAGGCACGGACTGGTGGAGATCCTTTGGGTCACACTAGGTAAATGGACAGGGAGGCAGTGAGATTGGGGTGGTCTACAGACCACCAAATCAGGGAGAGGAAGTGGATAGGGTGATGGTCAGGAGATACAGGAGATGGCTAGTAAAGGAGAAACCTAATAGTGGGAGATCTGAACCTCCGGATAGGTAGACTGGGAAACCTGACAGTGGCATTGAGAAGGATCAGAGGTTGTTGGAGTCCATGCAGGAGATGTTTATTCACCAACTGGTCAAAGAACCCACTTAGGGGAGGGGCCATACTGGATCTGGTCACAACCAATGGGGATACTGTGGAGGATGTAGAGGTAGGACAAAGTCTGGGAGATAGTGACCACAGGATGGTAAGATTTAGCCTCTGGCAGAGTCAGTAAAGAGCAGGACCACCACTAGAGTACTGGACTTCAGAAAAGCAGATTTTAGGAAGATGAAATAAATTCTAAGAAGGGAACTAGAAGGAAAGGGAAACCTGGAAGACACGGGGGGGGGGCAATCAAAAGAGGAATTCTGTGGGTGACTGAGCAATGCATCAGGAGGGTCATTAAGGGTAAAAGAGGGAGGAAACCACTCTGGTTCATGACAGAGGTGAAGAAAGCAGTCAGGGAAAAAAGGAAAGCATTCAGGGCATACAAAGCTTTGCAGGGGATGGCAGACAAAGAAGTTTATAAAAAGAAGCTAAAGGAAGCCAGGAAAATAGTCAGGCAGGCTAGGGTAGAAATGGAGGAAAAAATAGCAAGAGGGGCCAAATGGGATGACGAAAATGTTTTCCAGTAAGTGAGTGATAGAAAGAAAAGCAGGCAAGGGATCATGAGACTCAAGGGGAAGGGGGGAGCTCTGGCAGAGGGTGAAGAGGACAAGGCCAATCTGCTGAACAGCTACTTTATCTCAGTTTTCACGGTTGAGGAGGGAAGGGGGCCAGAGCTGAATAGCAGGGGACAGGTAGGTAGGGAGAAGGACATAAGCCCTTTAAGGAAAGTAGGGTATTGGAGGAACTGGGAAAGCTGCAGAAGAACAAAGCAATGGCCCTGACTGAATCCACCCAAGGGTACTAAAGGAGCTAAAAGCAAGAACTGGCAGCACCACTCAAGAGGTTATTTAATCTGTCACTAGACAAGGGATGGGTCCCGGGGATTGGAAATAGGCTGATGTAGTGCCCTTACACAAGGGGGGGAGGAAAGAAGGAGCCAGGAAACTACTGCCCAGTTAGCCTTACCTCCGTGGTGGGAAAAGTGATGGAAGCACTTATAAAGGAAAGGCTGGTACAATATTTAGAAGAGGAGGGCCTTATAGATGACAATCAGCATGGACTCACAGGTAGAAGGTCCTGTCAGGCCAACTTGATTGAATTCTTTGACAGAGTAACAGAGATATGTGATCGGGGGGAGGGGAGCGGTGGACGTGGACTACCTGGATTTCAAGAAGGTCTTTGACAACGTCCCACACAGGAGGCTAATAAGAAAATTGGCTAGCTTGGAGGTGGGGGGAAAAAATCACAGAAAATTGGCTGGAGGGAAGAACCAAGAAGTTGGCAGTAAATGGGGTGCACTCCAAGGGAGGAGGGGAGACTAGTGGAGTTCCCTGGGGGTCTGTGCTAGGGCCCATACTGTTCAACATATAAATTGGGAACATCTCAGAGGGCCTAAATGGGAAGGTGTGTCTGTTTGCAGATGACACAAATATATGTAAAGGGCGGACACACCAGGTGGGTGGAAAAATGAGGAGGATTTGGCCAGGTTGCAGGAGTGATCAGAAAGGTGGCAACTACAATTCAACACACAAAAAACGCTAAGTTATGCACATAGGGCGAAGAATCTAAGGGCTAAATACTGGCTGGGGGATTTGGGGTGACAGAGCAGGAAAGGGACTTGGGGAATCATGATCTCAGATAACTTGAAGATTCAGTATCAATGTGACAGATCAGTGGAGAAAGCAAACAGAATGTTAGCATGCATAGGAAGGGGCTTTACAAGTAGGAAGAGGGAGAAGATCTTGCCACTATGCAAAACAATGGTCAGACCACATCTGGAGTAGGGGATTCAGTTCTGGAGGCCACATTTACAAAGGGATAAGGATGGGCTAGAGAGTGTCCAGAGAAGAGTAACCAAGATGGTGCAGGGGCTGCACAAGAGTTCATATGAGGAAAGGCTGGTGGAGCTAAACTTGTACACACTGGAGATGAGGAGGGAATGGGGAGATATGGTAGAAACTTTCAAATACCTGAAGGGAATGAACAGGGAGTGGGAAGGTAGCATTTTCAGGAGGCGTGTGAATAGTTCCACTGGGGGGGGCTTGCATTCAAGTTGGAGGTGGGGGTAGATTTTGGGGATATGTAGAGGAAGTACTACAGAGAGGGTTATGGTTCCATGGAATAGGTTGCCAGAATGGGTGGTGGGGGTAGATTCATTGGATGAATTCAAGAGAGCATTGGACACCTACATAAAGCTGAATTAAAGTGGGAGGGTATGGGATGGGGAAGGTAAGATGGACTAGATGGGGGGTGAACGGGCAGACTAGAAGGGCCAAGGATCCTTATCTGCTGGCATGTTTCTATGTAACATTTGCAATCTACAGAAGGCAATTCTGAGTTCAGGAAGGGAGCAAGGGTTATGGGAAGGGGAGACTGGATGAGGGCAGTGCACTAGTGTAGGTGCAGGATGAAGGAAGAACAGAGACAGGAGGGTGGTGGGAAAAAGTCCATGGTGTAGCATCAGGAGAAACTGCAGGAGTGAGTAGTAAGTTCACAGAGGAGAGAGGTGAGTGAGTGGTGGGAAGGGGCAGAGAAGATGGTAGGGGGAGAGAACCCCAAACTTTGGTAAAACAGAAAGGGAAGGCAGCTTCACTAGCAGTGGATTTCCTTGAGGGGAGTGCAAGAGAGCAAGAGCCAGAGTTGCGAAGGAGGTAGTGAGTCGGGGGGAGTAACTATACTGTGTCAAAATAGTACTGTACAGTACTGGTAAAGTCTAACTGCCCCCCCCCCCACCTCAACTAAAAAGAAGAACCGTGACTGTCCAGTCCCTTATGCACATATACTACATAGACTTTGCTTGCTTCCCATGCTAGTGAACATTCGGCACTGACAAATGCTTGTTATTTATATGGTTTAGTTTGGTGTGTTTACATTAAGTATTTTGATTGTCAGTGTCTTTCCGTAGCAGTTTTAGTTATTTTTATGTTTGCTTGCACGCATGTGCAAGAAACATAGTGCCATCATCGGAGTTTTCGGAGGTGTGTCAACTCTCTTCCAATTCAGTCAGTGTGTTGGCTGGCATGGCCCCAGTCCACCAATGCATGCTGGAGCTGTCTATGACAGCTCCAAAATGCAGTGGCATACATTTGAAAGGGGGAGCTACGCTTCAGTGAGCAGCGATCAGATATCGCCTGCTGATGCGCAGCTCCCCTACACACACACACACACACACACACACACACGCGCATGCATACTGCGTGCTGCCCCCTGAAAGCACGGTTACATAAGCCCACGCTGGGTGCCCACTGCTTGTCAGCCATACTGTATAGCCGACGGGGTGCCCAATCCCCATTGGCTCCACTGTTTCTCCCCCGTACAGGGTGCCACACTGGGACCCACCCCAGCGTGGCAATGAATGCTATTGCCAATGGGGTCCCCAATCCCCGTCGGCTCCAGCCCCCCCAGCCATCCTTCTGCCACGCTGGAGTTCACCCCAGCGTGGCAAATGTCCCGCCATCACCCAAAACAAAACACCTGTAATTTAAAATGGTCCCTCGCAGTCTCTGCCCCCACCCGCACCCACCCACTGCACATCCTGCCTCCCCACCCCCTCACCCCATACTTACCTCCGGACTCCGGCGCGACAATCTTTGGTGGATCGGGAACACGTCTGCACTCTTCAAAGCAGACCGCGAACTGAGGAAAAGCCGGTAAGCTGTATAATGGGATAGATAGGCATTTTTCAACTTTGTTGCATATCTCAGGCATTTTTTTGGAATTTTGGCACCAAATTTTCAACATGGGGTTTTTGGGACCCCTTCTCATGAATGCTGTCACTGTCATGGTGTTATTCAGGCCGAAGGAGTGATTTCGCGAGTCACTCGCGTTATATCACCTTCGACTGATTAACGTGAACGAACTGCCGTGTTCATAAGGTGGGTCCTCAAGAAGTCTATTTTGAAAATTTGGTGGAAAAATTCCTAAAAATGACTGTTTCACGAGCCTGCATTGCGCAGTTCCTAAGCAGACTCATAAGTTCACGAATTTTCAATATTTTCACTCCAGATTTTCAACATTGCCATTTTACCACACTTTCTTATGAGTAGTACAGCTGTCATTTTTCACATCTCACCCAAAACGTGTTTCTGCCCATGTAGAGCACAATGGCGCAGTCAGTGTGTGAAATCAATGTACAGGACAAATTAAGAAAATCACAGTGACACTGTTCATGAGCAGAGGTCTTAAAATGGCTATGTTGAAAAGTTGGTGAAAAAATTCCTGAAAATGACTGTTTTATGAGCATGCATTGCGTAGTTCCTACGCACGCTCGTAAGTTCGTGAATTTTCAATATTTCCATTCCAGATTTTCAACATTGCCATTTTACCACACTTCCTTATGAGCTGTACAGCTGTCATTTTTCACATCTCACCCAAAACGTGTTTCCACCCATGTAGCGCACAATGGCGCAGTCGGTGTGCGAAATCAATGTACGGGACAAATTAAGAAAATCACAGTGACACTGTTCATGAGCAGAGGTCTTAAAATGGCTATGTTGAAAATTTGGTGAAAAATTCCTAAAAATGACTGTTTTACGAGCGTGCTTTACGCAGTTCCTACGCACGCTCATAAGTTTGCGAATTTTCAATATTTTCACTCCAGATTTTCAACATTGCCATTTTATTACACTTCCTTATGAGCAGTACAGCTGTCATTTTTCACATCTTGCCCAAAACATGTTTCCACCCATGTAGCGCACAATGCCGCAGTCGGTGTGCGAAATCAATGTATGGGACACATTAAGAAAATCCCAGTGACACTGTTCATGAGCAGAGGTCTTAAAATGGCTATGTTGAAAATTTGGTGAAAAAATTCCTGAAAATGACTGTTTTACGAGCGTGCTTTGCACAGTTCCTACACACGCTCGTAAGTTTGCAAATTTTCAATATTTTCACTCCAGATTTTCAACATTGCCATTTTATTACACTTCCTTATGAACAGTACAGCTGCCATTTTTCACATGTTGCCAAAAATGTGTTTCGCAACATGTAGCGCACAATGGTGCAGCCAGTGTGCAAAAGCAATGTTTGGGACAGATTAAGAAAATCACAGTGACACTGTTCATGAGCAGAGATCATAAAATGGCTATGTTGAAAATTTGGTGACAAAAGTCCATAAACTGATCACAAGATGAAAGAGCATTGTGCAGTTTCCATGCACCCTCGTAAGTTCATGACTTTGTAATATTTTCAATCCAGATTTTCACCAGTGGTATTTTTCCACACTTCCTTATGAACAGTACAGCTGTCATTTTTCACAACATGGCCGAAATGTGTTTTCACACTTTCAGCGCAGAGATGCGTGGTCGCTGTGGGAAATCATTGTTCTGGACAGATAAAGAAAATCACAGTGACACTGTTCATGATCGGAGGTCCCAAAATGCCTGTGTTGACAATCTGCTATAAAAAAATCCCCAAACTAATTACATTACAGGGTGCGTTGCACAGTTTCTATGCACGCTTATGACTTCACCATTTTTTTAAATATTTTTACTGCACATTTGCAACATTGCCATTTTTACACCTCCCCATGAATAGTACAGCTGTCATTTTTTACATCCTGTTCTAATGTTTTTGCACCTGTGGTGCTAAATGCCGTAGTCACTGTGCATAAGCAGCTTTTGGTTAACAAACTGATATTGCCACTGTTCATGAGGTGGGGTCACAAAAAAAAACATGTTGAAAATTTGGAGTGAAAATACCAACGAATGCCTAAGGTATTATGGTTTCCAACCATAACGCCCAAACCTGTAGAGAATGACAGGCATCGGGGATGTGACTTGGGATTCTTGCCTGTAATGATCATACCATTCCACACCCTGCAGCCAATGACAGGCATTGAGGCATGCCTTGGACTCTTTGACCCCAAAGTTCACCCCATTCTCCTATACCGCACCCATCTCACCATATTTCCTGATGGAATGGGGTGCGCATAAGGGCCAAAGACCCCAAGGCACATCGTGACACTTGTCAGTGTCTGCAGGGTAGGGTGTGGTGAAATGGCATGGTCGTTATGCCTGATGACCCAAAGACACACCCCAATGCCTGTCACTCTCTGCAGGGTGGTGGTGGGGTTGGCTTCATTTCAATACTTCACTGCCATTCCTATTATGCAGCTCTGTAACTTCTATACTACCAATGCCAATGCCAGCAAGCAAACATTCGGCATTGACAAATACTTGTTTAGATATATTTTTCTAAACATGAAGATGTTCTGTTACTTTTTGGTATACTTAATATTAAATTACCTGTCACCCTTGTCATTTAATCCCTGTTCTATTTTAAAAAAACAAAAAAAGAAAGAAAAACAAAAAAGAGCAGACTTTGGCTGTCTTAATGGCGAAATTACCAGCCAAGTTAACAGAGATTGGTGAAGTTTACCAGCGAAGTTACTGGCAAAGTCACTAATCAGATTTCTAAGTCTATGGGAAAACTTTGTGGATTATTGCATGGAGGCAAAGTTGGCAACTTCACTAGAACTTTGCCTGCAAATTAAAACTTTGCAACATCTCTAATGGTAATCGCATGCTTAAGTTTGCACTACAAGCCCCATGCAAAGTGGCCTTACTAGGTATTTAATGTGTATCTGCTGCCTGTATTGCAACCAAAGTGTGAAAATGGTCAAAAGAGAGATACATGTTATGAATTACCTACCATTTATAGTTTCTGATATTTTCTATTAATTTATATTGTGTTTTTTTGTTAAGAACAATAACAATCACATCAAAAAACAAAGGAAGAAACTATTTGAACACAATCATTCCAGGAAGTCAGAGGCAAATACTCGAAATACTGTATCAATCAATCAATCAAATCTTTATTTATCCAGGTGAACACCATTGAGCATAGCTCATTTACAAATGGACCTGGTTAGCACAGGAACACAGGATATACAATATATGAACAGTCACAACATAACACCTCAGTAATATTATACAATACAGAGATACAATAGTTAAACGTAGTCATAAGTGGAGAACAGTTTGGAAACAGTGGTTCAATTCCTTTGTGGTGTATAATGAGTCTAGTAACGGTAGCTGGAAGTACTAACGAGGACAATTGTTAGGTAATGGTATATTACATACAATGCCATAAGTAACAAGACAGACAGTGAGTTAAAAAAGGAAAAAAAACAGTGTAACAGGGTAGAAGGGGGGGTGTGGTAGCCGAGGTGAGATAGGGTACAGGCAGGGTGGTAGGGGATAGATGAGGGACAGATGAAGCCTCGGAGAGGACACAGGACAGGACTGCAGGGAGCACAATTAGGTATTAGAGAAATGTGAAGGAGAGTCCACAAGGTCAAGCACAGAGGAGAGGACAACGCCATCATGGTACGCGATAAGTGCAGGGAAGTTTAGGATCGGGGGAAGCAGTTGTAAATTTCCTTGACTGAATGGTCATATAGTGTCTTGAAGGAGGATAGAATGACTGGAGTACTAAGCTTTAGAGATTTTTGTATTTTGTTCCATAGAGACAGCAGTGCAAAGCTTATTGCCATTCTCCCAAAGTGTGTTTTTAGCTTAGGTACTTTTAAGGAAATAAAGGAGTAGCTTCTCAGTGCATAGTTCCCAAGCTCACACAGTGGAAGACAATCAGAGATATATAGGGGTAGTTTTTAGATAATAGCTCTGAGCGTCCAGAGTACAGCATTTCTGTTTCTCCTGTACTCAAGGGAGGGCCACCCCATGGCAGCATAAAGGGCACAATGATGAGTGGAAAAAGGTAAGCCAGTAATGAATCTCAGACCCTGTGATACAACATATCCAATTTAGCAAGATGAGAGATAGGGCAGTGAATATAAAGAAAGTCAGCATAGTCGACCAAGGAGAGAAACGTTGTTTGTACCAGCTGCCACTTGGCATCGCTAGTAAGGAAGTTATTAATCCTGAAAAAGAGTCCAAGCCTCTGCCTCAATTTCTTTAGCAGATCTTCAATGTGTTCTGTAAAAGAAAGTCTATGGTCGAGCCACACTCTCAAGTACCTGAATTTATTGACAAATTCTAGGTTTTCTCCCAGGATTGTTGTGATCTGTGGAATGGAGCCAGCATTGGCCGGGTTTGCAGCATGGAGAAGTGGAGAAGATAGCATTGCCTTCGTTTTTTTGGCATTTTATAGGAACTTTTTGTTTAGGTGTTGGCTCTGAAGTAGACTGCATTCAGATTGTAGGTCTCACCAAGGCATTTCTGGCGAAGGGCTTACTTAGATAAAGAACCGTGTCATCTGCGAACAGATGGATATTGGCCTTAGTTATGTTGGTGTCAATGTTGTTTATGTAAATTGCAAACAGTAGGGGACCAAGAATCGATCCCTGGGGAACCCCTCTTTGCAGAGGCTTAAGGGGAGAAAGTTCACCTTCTGCCTTGACTTGCTGCCACTGGTCAGAGAGGTAGTCAGAAAACCAATGCAAGGATAGTGAGTCCAGTCCTATCACCCTCAGCGAGGAAAGGAGCAGGCCATTATCGACGGTGTCAAAAGCCTTACTTAAGTCTAAGAACACTGCACAGATGAAGTTTTGATTCTCCAGGTCTCGCTGCCAATCATTGGTCACTTTGGCTAGGGCTGCAATGGTGCTATGCTGTGCTCTAAAGCCAGATTGCATTGGGTTTAGAAGATTCATAGTTTCTACATAGGTTCTCAACTGCTTGTTTGCAATTTTTTCCAAGAGTTTGGACAGTATAGGGAGTTGAGAAATCGGTCTGTAGTTGTTAAGATCACGGGGGTCCCCAGATTTAAACAGAGGGATAACATGAGCTGTTTTCCATAAGGGTGGGAGGAGTCCAAGGGACAGTGAGAGATTGAATAGGTGGGTAATTGGAACAGCAAAAGCATTGTAGGCAACCTTTAGAAAGTATGGGTCTAGAGAGTCAACACCCACACTTTTTTTGGTATCCAACTATAATAGAAGTTCTTCGACCTCTTGCAATGAAGTAGGCTGAACAGAAAAGACTGAGTTGGTAAGAAGAGGTTCAGAGTTTTGCACACCCAACTGGAAGTGTAAAGAACATGCAGGGGAGTTGTCAAGTGCCAGCCCTGCGGTGGCAAAGTGGTTGTTAAATGCATCCAGGATCTCCATTTTGTCACAGATGGTGGCACCGCTAGAGGTAATCTTTGCAAGCAGGGAGTTCCCCGGGGTATGTCCGGACATATCCTTAATGGACTTTCAAAATTTAGAGGAGCTCCTGGCAGCAGAATCCAGTTCCGAATGATAAAAGGAGGCCTTAGCATCTCTTATGATCTTGGTGCATGTATTCCTGGCTTTTCTGAAGTGACATCAGTCCTTTGGTACCTTAGTTGTTCATGCTATTTTCTAAAGCTTGTCCCTGTCCAGCAGTGCTGTTTTGAGTTCTAAAGAGAACCAGCGACAGGTTCTAATCCTTACCCTGACTTTTACAAGAGGGCATACTTATTTAATGCCCCAGTCACAATTTAATAAAAGATGTCTTATGCCAAGTGGATCGAGTTAGCTAAGCAAAAGTCCTGCCAATGCAGCGAGTATTTTAGCTCATCAAGGTAGACAGACTGATCGAAGTTACATCTGGACCTCTTAGTAGAGAACCTTGATGAGTATAGTGGATTCTGGACTGATCTTACACCAGCGATGATGCTATGGTCACTAACATCAGAGAAGAAGGTTCCTGCATGGGAGAACAGGTGCGGTTTACTTACTAAGATGACGCCAAGCAGTGTACTATTAGCAGGGTTCTTCTTATTAGGGTGCTTAGGCTCACCAATAAGTTGTGTCAGCCTGTGGGCATCACAGAACTCCTTAAGTGATGCAGCAGCCTTGGACATCCAATCAAGGTTAAGATCCACAAGGATAACTGTTTCAAGAGAGCCATTCCCCATAATAGTAGTTAGATAGGTGAGGATTTGAGAGCCAGCAGATGGGGGTCTATAGCAACCTATGACACAAAGCACAGGGGAGGAGAATATCTCAACCTTTAGTGCTAGGCATTCGGATTGGTTTGCAATGGATGACGAGTCTAGGCATGAAACCGAGTATTTATCCTTGACGTAGATGGCCTCTCCTCCATCTCTAGTGAGCCTGTCAGCTCTAAATAATGAATAGTCTGGGATGTTAATTTCCCTATCAGGTGTAAAGGGTCTGAGCCATGGTTCGGAGATCACCAAAACATCCGGTGTGCTATGATTGACCCAGGCATGGATCAAGGTAAGCTTTTTTAACAGGCTGCATGTGTTCATATGCATAAAGCACATTCCTTTTAGTTTTGCTGGATCCGATGGGGAAGTAAGAACTTTAGCTGGGCCAGGGTTAAGCTCAATGTCTCCTGAGCACAACAGAAGGAAAAGTAGGAGCTTCCTTAGCACAGCAATAGTCATTTTATAATCCCTTGCCCATGTTTGTCTACAAGGGGTGTCGGGCCGAGTAAATAGAACCCTGTATTTAGATCTGGTCTGTCCTAAGACAGCAATTACCAAGACCCTGGCTGTGAGATGTAAAGAGAGATAAGTTCATGGTAGAGTGATAGATTTGCCCTGTGGGGGCAGTTCATCCCAAGTCCCGCTAATAATAGTAGTTCAAACAAAGGGCTGCAGGTGGGGGAGTCTAAGAGCACAAAGATAATTATAGGATGAGTTACGGTGCACACGACAGCCCACCAGAAGGCTATGTCCTCCCCCCGGATAGAAGATCAGGAGATCTTGTGTACTGTGCTTGGCACTAGGAAAAGAAGGAACAGGAAATGGAGCCAGTGGGGCTTCCACATGGTGATGCCTTACATAACGCAGACACAGTTGATCTGTCTGGTCCTTGCAGCCTATAGATTGAATTAGCAACCTACGCAAAGGCAAAGGTGCCAGCTACTGGGATGGTTTGGCTGTGACTGGGTATGTCACCATAGGCAGTGGAACTGTAAGATTTGAAAGGGTATATAGTTGAATTAGGGTGAGGTCCCTAACAAGAGGGCAAGTTAGAGCAATAACTGAGAGGAGTTAACTGGATAATTGAAAGGGCATATAGTCGAATTAGGGTGAGACACCTAATAATAGGGCAGGTTAGAGCAGTAATTGAGAGGAGTTAACTGGAGTGGCTGGAGAAAAAGTTGAGAGCAAATGTGCAACCCTGTGGGTGAGACTGTTTTAAAAAGGGGTGGTAAGAAAGCGGGTCAAGTCAGGTATTGAAGACAGGGAGGCCAATAGCATAAGAATGTGCGGCAGTGGAGTGACCAATCAGCTGCTAGGCTGAGGAAAGGGGTGGAGCAAGGGTCTGTTTAATACTGTGAGGAGGTGTTGGGGGGGTGCATGAAAAAATTCAGTCCAGAACACAACACAGAAAGAGATTTCCCTGAGATCAGGAAGTGCCAGGCATTGGAAAATCAGCCAAGGAGCAGAAACTGCCAATCAGTGCCTGGCTCCTCCACTGGGCATCCAGTCAAAACAGCGGCATTCAAAACCATGCGTTTCAGAGGTCAGGTGTGTACCTAAATCTGTCTGGGGGTCAGTCGGGCAGTCTGTTAGCTGCGGCCTGCTCGGAGAGTGCCAGGGCCACAGGAGCAGTTTGAGAAGCCTGCAGATGGGCTGTCTGTGGAACAAGGAGGGAAAGACAGAGGATTAAATACAGCTAGCGTACAATAGCAAGCTTAGTGAGGAGCAGGCAATGGGGAAGGACAAAGCATGAGGTAAAGAGGTGGCAAATGCAGGGCAATTATTTAGAGATAGAAGAGGAGTTAATGGGGGGGGCTGTGCTTTGGCACCAGGATGTCTGAGGAGAACACCAGCAGCAGGGGGGTGTAAGGGAACTGTTTGTAGGTAAGGCAGAGAAGAAATTAAGCTGTTTAGAGAGACCGCATTACAAGTGGGGTGGAGATATTAATAATTAGCAGAGTGACCAGTGTGGGGAAGGGGACAGGGTTTGTCAGTAGGGCAGAAATGGAAAACTGCAGCAATCTTGCTCAGTAGCTAGGTCTAAGCAGTCAAACATCAGCTACTATACAATACAGTTTGTCCAGCACTAGTCACACAGCAACAATTAGCACTGAGTGGCTAGACTAGTGGCTTGTAATAGACTAGCTAAACTGGCAGGTAAAGTAAGTCCAATTGATGCATAACATAAGTAATTACATTAACAAAAATTCAGTCCAGAACACAGCACAGAAAGAGATTTTCCTGAGATCAGGAAGCGCCAGGCTTTGGAAAATCAGCCAAGGAGCAGAAACTGCCAGTCAGTGCCTGGCTCCTCCACTGGGCATCCAGTCAAAACAGCAGCATTCAAAACCACAAGTTTTGGAGGTCTGGTGTGTACCTGAATCTGTCTGGGGGTCAGTCGGGTGGTCTGTTAGCTGTGGCCTGCTCAAAGAGAGCCAGGGCCACAGGAAAAGCTTGGGAAGCCTGTAGATGGGCTGTCTGAATCTGTCCGGGGGTCAGTCAGATGGTCTGTTAGCTGCAGCCTACTTGGAGAGAGCCAGGGTCACATGCGCAGCTTGGGAAGCCTGCAGATGGTCTGTCTGAATCTGTCCAGGGGTCAATCGGGCGGTCTGTTGGCTGTGGCATACTTGGAGAGAGCCAGGATCACAGTCAGCTTGGGAAGCCCGCAGATGGGCTGCCTGAATCTATCCAGGGGTCAGTCGGGCAGTCTGTTAGCTGCAACCTGCTCAGAGAGAGCCAGGACCACATGAGCAGCTTGGGAAGCCCACAGATGGGCTGTCTGAATCCGTCCAGGAGGATATACTGTATATCAGTGCCTCATGAAAACAAAATGTCTGGGAGAATCAGAGTATAGTCATAGGCTTGTACAGTGCAGCATGTAGTCCAAAGCACTAGTGGACACCAGATCTTAAAGGAGAACTTTATAGGTTCATAGGTTCACAGGTGATACAGACAAAAGTAGGTCAAAGCCCTTCAAATCTCTTTGCAGCTATCTCAGTAGTTGTTTTAATCTAAGAATTTATGTTCCATATACTTACCTTGTTTCTTTTTATATGTCACCAAGGTATTACTACTACTGTACAACTTCCTTTGGGATGCCATTCCAGGCTTCCACTACTCTCTGAGAAAAACAAAGCTTTCTTCTTTCTATCCTAAATAGTTCATCCCTAGGCTGGTAATTGTGTCTCCTTAGATTTTGTTCCCCTTGTTTTGCAGATAGCCTGAGACATTTTTGTAAATCCTTGTCTCTGAATGCTCTATACACAAGTATTCTGTCACCCCTCACCCTTATCCACTCTAAAGAGAATAGATCCAGTTCTCTGAGTTTTAAATTATTCTCCATTCCTGTAAGATGTCTTATCATTCTAGTTGCTTTATGTTGTACAGCCTCCACTCCAATACTGCTCTGAACCTGAAAGTCATTTTTCCCAATAGAAGCTGTTTTAAATACTGATTCCATTTCTATTATTGTTCTATCTGTATGGACTTAATAGTAATAAGGATGGGTGAACTGGTTTGGGAAAAACCCGAACCCCGCTGAACCAAAAATATTACAGGCAGTCAAGCTACATCCGAACTGTTTTTACAGTTCAGATTGATTCAGATACAGAGATTAAATTGTTTTCCTTACCAGCACAAATGAACTGTTCTGCAAAATGCAGTAGTCTTTTCTTCTGTGGCTCCATTTCTGCCAGCATCATTTAATTGGCAACACAAGACTTGTAGCTGTGCATGTGTAGCTCGACCCCCCCCATCCCCAAGAGTGCCCGTATATTAATTTCCCTGGTGTCTAGCTGACCCTCTCTCTATCCCTGAGCACTCCCATTAAAATCAAATAGGAACTTTTCCCTGGTGTCTAGTGGACCCCCTACTCTGGAAGGTAGTACCCCACCACCAGGCTCCCCCCCATCCCGAGCCGGCAACTGACACAGCCCTCTGATGTCCACCATTGTCAGCTGCTGGACTGAGCTCTATCAATGAAAGACCATGTACTTCTCCATGCTCATTCATTGACAGAGCTCAGTCCAGCACCAGGGAAAAGTTCATATTTGATTTTAATGGGGGCACTTGGGGATAGAGAGAGGGAGTCCACTAGACATCAGGGAAATAAATATACAGGCACTCTCGGGGATGAGGGGTGTCCACTAGACACTGGAGAAATTAATATATGGACACTGTTTGGATTATGGAAAAGAGGTCCACTAGACACCAGGGAAATTAATATATGGGCACTCTCAGGGATAGGAAGGGTGGGCGCTAGACACTTTATAAAAGGAACTAGAAACAGCTTTTTTTATTTTTATAACAGTTACTCTACTGCATAAAGGTTCTAAAAGGTTCAGATAAAGTTTGGATAACCATTCGAACCTTTTAGAACATCAGAACCTTTTGAGGTTTGCCCATCACTAATTAGTAACCTCAGTGAGTGTTTCTTTTTTTAATTGTATTTATTGAGACAAAAGTACAGCTGCAGAACAAATTGTAGAATAATGTCAGTTAGAACAGAATGAGGATGCTACAGGTATTCAATATACAGATAGTATGGTGTTTACCAAAAAAGTACAAATATGGGGCAAATAATTGATTCAGTAATGTGACCAAAACCACTTTGTTATCTCATTAGCCAAATAAAAGCCTGTCCCAAACCATTGTCAAGATTGTAGAAGGTAAGGTATTAGAGACCAAGGAACAAAAGAGTTATTGTATCACATGAAGTACATGCCCCACGGCTGCGATTTAGCTCAAAATTGAGTAAGATAACTGTGGTGATAAGCTGAGATTCATTCCATTTCATTTATACCCATATCATTTGCTCTCCACATTTGCACTATAGGCAGCCTGGTTTGCATCTATATCTGTTCCTCCACACTTAGTCAGCTGCGCTCAGGAGAGTTAAAGGGGTGCAGTCAGAGGGGACTGGCTATCCCCAAACACCAACACAGAAAATCCAATAATCACTGCACTCCAGGGAAACATTTGAAGGTCCACTCATGTAGCAGCATATTAAAACTTTATTGAAAGCCCAAAATAATGAAAAAACTTACAAATCTGATAGTGGACAACCAGATACAATTGCAATTAAGCTAAGGGAGTATACCCCAGTGCTTCACCATGATTTTTCATCAGGGGTTTGATACTGCCTATCCTTCACACATATAAATACCATAAAAGACATGACATTACTATTTAAAAGTACCAATCTTATTGTGCCCATATACATGCAATGTAAATGTAATCCCTAGGTGGCACTATCCCAATGGCTACTACGTAAACAAAATGAGTATGGTGGGTAATGGATCCTTGTTCTTATAGGAACATCTTCAGCCCCCCCAAAGAAGGCTCTGCAAAGAATTATTAACAATGGGGGAGGCATGAAAAATTCAAAGACAAATTCTTCTGTGATATAGTTACTTTTTATTTTGAAAAGTCCCCTACATTTCACCCACTGGATGGGCTTGTTCACGGGGATATAACTTGTAAAAGCTGTTTTCTTAATTTTTTCTGTAAATCAATTTAAACATACTTTAATGGAAATATTCTCATATAAACTTATAATATGCTTTATAAGGTAACTTCAATAATTAATTAGCACTTTCCCATACCTGAATAATAATGTAACTTAATACTGCTGTAAAAATATATCTGTTGGCAGTAACTTCCAAATCTCTGTAACATATGCAAAACAGAAAATGAAAGTCACTCTGGCAGTCATTTTCTTACTGTTAGTAAATAACTTGTACTACTTTGTGACTAAAAGTGCTCTGCATACCTTATTCAGTATATTCTATTTGGTGCAGGCAAAAATGTGCTTTAAGGCACTATAAATCTTTCTAAAAAAAGAACCAAAATGATATTTATTTTATAATTTCCTGTGTAACATAACTTAAACATATATAATGGTTTGTGAATTAAATCCCCATTAACAAAAAGGCACTCTGCGTACCTTAGTCTATATATTCTTGTTCAATGCAGAAAAATGTGTTTGAAATCACTAGGTTATTTCTGTAAAAAAGACCAAAATAACATAAGTTTTGCCACATCACTTTAAAATGTGATTCACACAATCTTGTTTAGAATAGTGAAATAAGTCCTTTTAACTTACTTGATAAGCTTTTTAGCTGAACTTCTTTTGAAAGTGTCAACCCCTCTGCACCAAAAGATGGCTACCTATGTTTGTTACTACTTCAAAATGAGTTTATGAACCTCTTGTGCCCATTCTGCTGAAATCCCACGTTAAGACATCTAAACACGATGACGTCACAATTGCGCTACCGCACACGCATGATGATGTCACAATCGCACTACTGCGCATGCGCGAACAGACTGCTGCTGCAGTCAGATAGCTGGCTCAACCATAGAGCCATGGATTTCTCAGCAAAACAGGCACAGTATAGACTGCCACTGTGACTGAACCATTTGTGTATAACCTTCTGATGATTTTTATAGACATTATACTTTAGACTATTGGAGCTAGTTTGCTGAACAGACTAAGTGTTTCTAAACAATTAGGTAAAAATTTTTTAATTAACAAGTAAACATAAATCCGAATTAGCTTATATATGAGCAGAGAAACTATAACTCCACTTGCCAATAGGTTAAAAGGAAAAACAACCAGAGGCATAATGCATAAACATCATTATACATATATTTGAAATGCTACATGATTTTCTATGGCAATTTCACTTCTTATAAACAATAATAATAAATGGATTGTTTAATGTGAAAAAATCTCTTTTAATATATGGATTGTGAAAATAATATGCTTAAAAAGCATACAAAAAAATCCCAGTAATACCATCGCTCCTGGAGCAATAATACTACTGTTCGTAAGTGATAATACTAATGTTCGGGTGCCGTAATAGTATTGTTCGGCACCCGATCGATAGTATTATCAAGAAAGCTGAAGAGCACATGTGCAAGTGTATCCCTGATGTTTTACAAAGCATGCCCTCTGATTGGCCACTTTTGCTCTGTGGGCAGGCACAACCAGTAGGAAAACATGGCGGCTTGCTCGCTCGCTTAGCGAGTGAATGGTCAACAGCCACTACAACTGTTTTTTTATTACTTCTGAAAAAATGTTTTCAGCTCCTCTGCCCCTCCGATACCACTGCTGACAAACAGTTAAAAAAAAGCAGCGGTAAATGAAGCCCACAGCACCGGTCATCCACACAGCACTGGGGAACCCTGCCAGCACTCAAATGGACCCGCTGATTCCACTGTTTAAATGGAGGTGAGTCAATTCACCTCGTATCCATATATTAAAAAAAATAACAAATAGGTTCTGGCACAACAAGGCAGCAATTCCATCTCGAGGTTCCGGGGACACAAGAAACCTCTCGAGCTTCACTCTTGAGGTTCTCTGTGTCCCCAGAACCTCCCGACGGAACCAACACCCTGTAATATACCAGAACCTATCTATTATTCTATTTCTATACCATATCTCAATTTTTTATGTATTGCATAGATTCATAAATCTTAACTTAAAAAACTGTTAACAATCATTCTTATACCTTAAACTGGTTCTTACATACTAGAAAGTCAAAAAGGTCAATTTTCAAAAACAGTTATGGCACCAATATATATGATGAACCAATGAAAACTGATAATTGCACAGTGCAAGAATACACATGTAGATGTGCATCATATTTGTTTGCAAGCCTAAACTCATTAGGTTATGGACAGTCACTATTGCCAATAATAATTTCTAAATACCAGGAGGTCAAAAGGTCAATTTATCAAAAAAAAATTATTTTTAATTTGCACTAATATATTCCTGCACTATTACAATTACCTCTTAAATATATAGTATTATAACTTAATAAACTTTTAACAATCATTCTTATACCATAAACTGTTTCTTGCATACTAGAAGGTCAAACGGTCAATTTTCAAAAGCAATTATGGCACCAATATATATGATAAACCAATGAAAACCATTAATTACACAGTGTAAGAATATACATTTACATGTGCATCATAATTTTTTATAAACCGATATATTCCTGTACTGTACAGTTACCACTTAAATATATATAATGGCACTACCCATAGTAACCAGCAGAACTGATGGGTCCCTATCTGCACTAAGTAGTATTGTATAAGTCTCTAAGTTAAATACAGGCTTGCCAATTAGTTTCAATGTTCATTCCTATATTTCTATCCAATGTGTGCATTTGAAAAATCCATTTCATCTCTGCCCTTAATAAAGTTCTTTTATATTGCCTCCTCTAGGAGGAGTAAATATTTTTCTAGACCCAAAATCTAAGTGAGGCTCCAGAATGTGATGCCTCATTAAAATCCCAGCCACAGGTGAATTTTCATCATGATTTCTAATATCACCTTTATGTTCCTGAATTCTTTTCACGTAATTCTCTACTAGTTTGTCAATATATAACAAATCGCAAGGACATTGTATCAAATACACAACCCTCTGTGATACAAGTGATGTGTTGTTTAATAAAACATTTTCTTGTGTATGTGGATGTATGTATGATGCTTTCTTAGATGTATAATGACAAACACTACCACCACAGGGTTCATCCCTGGCATTAATGGGCCCAGCAAAGCTGGCTACCAAGTCTTCTGGTGTCTTAAATTGTGAATAGACCAAAGTGCCCTGTAAATTTTTTACCTTTTTTGCTACTACAATTGGTCTGTTCTGCAGTATTTCAATTTGTGAGTTGTCAGTTTGGACTAAATGCCAATGTTTGTTTATAATTTTTCGAATGTCTTGCATTTTATGATTATATTTGGTTGAAAAAAACACTCGTTGAGTATCACTCTGTGATGTTTTCGGTTGTAATAATTCATTTCTCTGTTTTTGATTAATTCTAATTTCTGCTTGTTGCAGTGTGTGTTGCTTATACCCTCGGGCTTTGAATTTATGTAGCATTTGTTTTGTTTCTTGTATAGAATTATCTATCTTACTACAATTACGTTTGACCCTTGTGAGTTGTGCATAAGGTATACTGTTTTTTAATTTAACTTCATGAAAGCTTTTATAATGTAGCAATTGTTTCTATCAGTAGATTTTCTAAACAAGGATGTTTCAATTTGTTTATTTTCATTGATTATAAATAAATGTAAATATGGTATTTGACGTATGTCATAGTTCATAACAAACTTCAAATTACTGTCTTTTCCATTAAGTTCTTCATAGAAGGTTTGTAATTCTACAAAGGTTCCAGACCATAACATGAAAATATCATCAATAAAAGGTACCCGTGTTACTATTTTATCATAAAATGTGTTATTTGGAACATCATATATATATTTTTCATCAAAATTAGCCATGTAACAATTGGCATAGGCCGGTGCCATGGTTGATCCCATGGCAGTGCCTTTATTTTGCTGATAATAGCGTCCATCAAATTCAAAACAATTTTTACTAAGAATCATTTGTGCCATTTCCTGTAGGACTATTGTTTTTGGTTTACTATTGCTACACCTTTTATCTAAAATACATCTTATGCATTCAATACCTTGCTGATGTGGAATAGAAGTGTATAGATCTGTTACATCAAAAGTAACCAGAATACTAGACTCTGGAATACCACTTTCTGAGATTTGTTGCAGATGTTTTATCATGTCCGATGAATCTTTAATATATGATCTGGTGGTTTCAACCAAAGGTTGCAAATGATAATTAATATACTTAGAAAGGGGTTCAAAAATGGAATCAATTCCAGAAACTATTGGCCTTCCAGGGGGGTTAGAGATATTCTTATGTATTTTTGGAATACAATAAAATGTGGGAATTTTAGGATATTGACAATAGAGTAACTCTGCTTCCCATGCTTGAATCCAGCCATTTACGGTATACTCTTCTAATAATCCTTAATCTCCATTTAAATACTTAAAGTAGGATTTTCAGATAATAATTCATAATTCTCTTGATTCTGTAATAATACCAAACAGATTTCTTTATATTGTAACCTATCTTGTATAACTATCCCACCCCCCTTATCTGCCTGTTTAATAACTATGTCTTTATCCTGTTCAAGATTTTTTAGGGCTAGATTTTCTAGTCTAGTCAAATTATGATAAGATGGTCTTAGTTCTTCCCTTTTGTTAAACAATGCCAACACCTCTTTCTCTACATTATAACAAAATGTCTCTATACCATGATTTTTCCCAATAGGTGGATTATATTGAGATTTTACTTGAAGTAATTGTTGTAATTTTTGTTGGTAAGGGTCCATAGTTATATTTGTTGAGGTCCCAAATAAATTTTGAAGTCTAAGATTCCTAAAAAATCTTTGTAGATCTACATCTAAATCAAAAAGATTTAAGGACTGTGTTGGTGCAAATGAGAGACCCAAACTGAGTACCCTGGTCTCTATGGGTTTCAATGCTCTTTAACTTAAATTTTAAATGGGTATGATATCTATGTCATTCTCCCTCTCCCTGATGTGAAACATCTTGCATTTTTTCCACCTTGCCCACCTCCCCTGTTTCCCCTTGTACCTCTCCATCCTTCCCCCTGCTGATAAGATTCTCTATTGAAACTCTGATTTCTTAAGTCATATCTAACTTCTTTATGTATACTACTGGATGTACTTGGTTGTTCTGTATCACCATGGTGTATACTAACTATCTCACTAGGTTTCTGGGTGTCCCTAGTATAGCTAGTGTCTCTAGCAGAGCTTTCATAGGTATTATACATGTTGGTAGTATATTGTCTTTTAAATTTCTTGTATTTGTAAACCCTACCATCACGCTAGTCATTAGTGTCTCTAATGAACATTTTAATTTTCTGTTCTTTTAGTCTATTCTCATAATCAAGTAATTTCTGTTGAATATCTTCTACCAGCTTTTTAAATTCCTCCTCCTGAACTTTGAGCTTAAGTAGGTCCTCTGTATCTTTAATTTCTTTTTTCTATGACCTGTCTTTCATCAATTATAGCTTCAATTAAGGCATACATAAAATCACATATGGATCCACACATGGATTTTGTCAGTGTCAGTGGCTCAGTAGGTAGAACACTCACCTCTGAGGCCGGGAGATCAGAGGGCTCTGGGTTCAGTTCCCACATCTGGCACTTGGGTTAATATCCCAGTACTGACACTGTAGTGCAGCATGAGAGGGGTGCTGCACTTCTGAGGTGCCATCTCTCGGATGAGACATTAAACCGAGGTCCCATCTGCCTGGATTGGTGGTAGTTCAGGTGGATGTTAAAGATCCCATGGCACTTATCGAAAAGAGCAGGGGAATTTCCCCAGCGTCCTGGCCAAATTTCCCTCATTTACTAAAAACACCACTAACAGTTTCATCTGGTTCAAGGTCAGTTGCCATTCATCTGTATCCCCTTCCCCCTGGGTCGTGCCTGAAAATAGGCAGGATTTGTCTAGTGCACTTACCCGGTCAACAAAAACTAAATAAATAAAATAAACATGAAGTTCTATTCTGAATACCATCCCATTTATTGTCCAGTTTAGAGGAATTTATGCCCAAATTGGGCTCGACACTAATTCTGAGACCCCTTGGTATACGATTGTATTGTAAATATTGTGTTAAAGTGAGACCATGCCATTCTAAATGGCAATTTTTGTATTTTAAATTATCTAATTTTTGACTTAATTGTTTGGGGGCTTCTCTCATCTGCATAGAAAGATCTCTGTCACCTCTCATTGTGGTAAACAGTTTCTTTTTCTCTTCATCTGAAAATGTAGTAAAATGTATGGTACTCTGGACACTAGAACCAATGTCCAAAAAAATGTCTGTTACATTCATTTCTTATTTATATACTGTACAACAATCTATTCAGACGTTATAGTGCTACTTTACTGGATATGAGAAGAAAAAGCTATGAAAAGGGAATAATTCACCTTTCAATAAGTAAATGATATACCAAGCATTCATTAATTATTCTACAATTCTTTAAAGAACCAACCTCCACCAGAAATCTGCTCGTCCTCTAAAGCAGATCTAAACAATGTAAACAAAATGAGTATGGTGGGTAATGGATCCTTGTTCTTATAGGAACATCTTCAGTAACCCCAAAGAAGGCTCTGCAAAGAATTATTAACAACGGGGGGGGGGGGGCATGAAAAATTCAAAGACAAATTCTTCTTTGATGTAGTATCTTTTTATTTTGAAAAGTCCCCTACATTTCACCCACTGGATGGGCTTGTTCACGGGGATATAACTTGTAAATGCTGTTTTCTTAATTTTTTCTGTAAATCAATTTAAACATACTTTAATGGAAATATTCTCATATAAACTTATAATATGCTTTATAAGGTAACTTCAATAATTAATTAGCACTTTCCCATACCTGAATAATAATGTAACTTAATACTGCTGTAAAAATATATCTGTTGGCAGTACCTTCCAAATCGCTGTAACATATGCAAAACAGAAAATGAAACAGTCACTCTGGCAGTCATTTTCTTACTGTTAGTAAATAACTTGTACTACTTCGTGACTAAAGGTGCTCTGCATACCTTATTCAGTATATTCCATTTGGTGCAGGCAAAAATGTGCTTTAAGGCACTATAAATCTTTCTAAAAAAAGAACCAAAATGATATTTATTTTATAATTTCCTGTGTAACATAACTTAAACATATATAATGGTTTGTGAATTAAATCCCCATTAACAAAAAGGCACTCTGCATACCTTAGTCTATATATTCTTGTTCAATGCAGAAAAATGTGTTTGAAATCACTAGGTTATTTCTGTAAAAAAGACCAAAATAACATAAGTTTTGCCACATCACTTTAAAATGTGATTCACACAATCTTGTTTAGAATAGTGAAATAAGTCCTATTAAGTTACTTGATAAGCTTTTTAGCTGAATTTCTTTTGAAAGTGTCAACCCTTCTGCACCAAAAGATGGCTGCCTATGTTTCTTACTACTTCAAAATGAGTTTATGAACCTCTTGTGCACGTTCTGCTGAAATCCCACGTTAGGACATCTAAACACGATGACGTCACAATTGGTCTACCGCGCACGCGCGATGACGTCACAATCGCGCTACCGCGGATGCGCGAACAGACTGCTGCTGCAGTCAGATAGCTGGCTCAACAATAGAGCCATGGATTTCTCAGCAAAACAGGCACCGTATAGACTGCCACTGTGACTGAACCATTTGTGTATAACCTTCTGATGATTTTTATAGACATTATACTTTAGACTATTGGAGCTAGTTTGCTGAACAGACTAAGTGTTTCTGAACAATTAGGTACAAATTTTTTAATTAACAAGTAAACATAAATCAGAATTAGCTTATATATGAGCAGAGAAAAAATAACTCCACTTGCCAATAGGTTAAAAGGAAAAACAACCAGAGGCATAATGCATAAACATCATTATACATATATTTGAAATGCTACATGATTTTCTGTGGCAATTTCACTTCTTATAAACAATAATAATAAATGGATTGTTTAATGTGAAATAATCTTTTTTAATATATGGATTGTGAAAATAATATGCTTAAAAAGCATACAAAAAAATCCCAGTAATACCATCGCTCCTGGAGCGATAATACTACTGTTCGTAAGTGATAATACTATCATTCGAGTGCCGTAATAGTATCGTTCAGCACCCGATCGATAGTATTATCAAGAAAGCTGAAGAGCGCATGTGCAAGTGTATCCCTGATGTTTTACAAAGCATGCCCTCTGATTGGCCACTTTTGTTCTGTGGGCAGGTACAACCAGTAGGAAAACATGGCGGCTTGCTCGCTCGCTTAGCGAGTGAACGGTCAACAGCAGCTACAACTGTTTTTTTATCACTTTTGAAAAAATGTTTTCAGCTCTTCTGCTCCTCCGATACCACTGCTGACAAACAGTTAATAAAAAGCAGCGGTAAATGAAGCCCACAGCACCGGTCATCCACACAGCACTGGGGAACCCTGCCAGCACTCAAATGGACCCGCTGATTCCACTGTTTAAATGGAGGTGAGTCAATTCACCTCATATCCATATATTAAAAAAAAAATAACAAATAGGTTCTGGCACAACAAGGCAGCAATTCCATCTCAAGGTTTCGAGGACACAAGAAACCTCTCGAGCTTCACTCTCAAGGTTCTCTGTGTCCCCAGAACCTCTCAATGGAACCACCTCCCTGTAATATACCAGAACCTATTATTCTATTTCTATACCATATCTCAATTTTTTATGTATTGCATAGATTCATAAATCTTAACTTAAAAAACTGTTAACAATCATTCTTATACCATAAACTGGTTCTTACATACTAGAAGGTCAAAAAGGTCAATTTTCAAAAACAGTTATGGCACCAATATATATGATGAACCAATGAAAACTGATAACTGCACAGTGCAAGAATACACATTTAGATGTGCATCATATTTGTTTGTAAGCCTAAACTCAGTAGGTTATGGACAGTCACTATTGCCAATAATAAACTCTACCTACCAGGAGGTCAAAAGGTCAGTTTATCAAAAAAAAAAATATTTTTAATTTTTTAATTTGCACTAATATATTCCTGCACTATTACAATTACCTCTTAAAATATATAGTATTATAACTTAATAAACTTTTAACAATCATTCTTATACCATTAACTGTTTCTTGCATACTAGAAGGTCAAAAGGTCAATTTTCAAAAGCAATTATGGCACCAATATATATGATAAACCAATGAAAACCATTAATTACACAGTGTAAGAATATACATTTACATGTGCATCACAATTGTTTATAAACCGATATATTCCTGTACTGTACAGTTACCACTTAAATATATATAATGGCACTACCCATAGTAACCAGCAGAACTGATGGGTCCCTATCTGCACTAAGTAGTATTATATAAGTCTCTAAGTTAAATACAGGCTTGCCAATTAGTTTCAATGTTCATTCCTATATTTCTATCCAATGTGTGCATTTGAAAAATCCATTTCATCTCTGCCCTTAATAAAAGTTCTTTTATATTGTCTCCTGTAGGAGGAGTAAATATTTTTTCTAGACCCCAAAATCTAAGTGAGGCTCCAGAATGTGATGCCTCATTAAAATGCCTGGCCACAGGTGAATTTTCATCATGATTTCTAATATCACCTTTATGTTCCTGAATTCTTTTACGTAATTCTCTACTAGTTTATCCAATATATAGCAAATCGCAAGGACATTGTATCAAATACACAACCCCCTCTGTGATACAAGTGATGTGTTGTTTAATAAAACATTTTTCTTGTGTATGTGGATGTATATATGATGCTTTCTTAGATGTATGATGACAAACACTGCACCTACCACAAGGGTTTATCCCTGGCATTAATGGGCCCAGCAAAAGCTGGCTACCAGGTGCTTCTGGTGTCTTAAATTGTGAATAGACCAAAGTGTCCTGTAAATTTTTTACCTTTTTTGCTACTACAATTGGTCTGTTCTGCAGTATTTCAATTTGTGAGTTGTCAGTTTGGACTAAATGCCAATGTTTGTTTATAATTTTTCGAATGTCTTGCATTTTATGATTATATTTGGTTGAAAAAAACACTCATTGAGTATCACTCTGTGATGTTTTCGGTTGTAATAATTCTTTTCTCTGTTTTTGATTAATTCTAATTTCTGCTTGTTGCAAAGTATGTTGTTTATACCCTCAGGCTTTGAATTTATGTAGCATTTGTTTTGTTTCTTGTATAGAATTATCTATCTTACTACAATTACGTTTGACCCTTGTAAGTTGTGCATAAGGTATACTGTTTTTTAATTTAACTTCATGAAAGCTTTTATAATGTAGCAATGTGTTTCTATCAGTAGGTTTTCTAAACAAGGATGTTTCAATTTGTTTATTTTCATTGATAATAAATAAATCTAAATATGGTATTTGATGTATGTCATAGTTCATAACAAACTTCAAATTACTGTCTTTTCCATTAAGTTCTTCACAGAAGGTTTGTAATTCTACAAAGGTTCCAGACCATAACATGAAAATATCATCAATAAAAGGTACCCATGTTACTATTTTATCATAAAACGTGTTATTTTGAACATCATATATATATTTTTCTTCAAAATTAGCCATGTAACAATTGGCATAGGCCGGTGCCATGGTTGATCCCATGGCAGTGCCTTTATTTTGCTGATAATAGCATCCATCAAATTCAAAATAATTTTTACTAAGAATCGGTTGTGCCATTTCCTGTAGGACTATTGTTTTTGGTTTACTATTGCTACACCTTTCATCTAAAATACATCCTATGCATTCAATACCTTGCTGATGTGGAATAGAAGTGTATAGATCTGTTACATCAAAAGTAACCAGAATACTAGACTCTGGAATACCACTTTCTGAGATTTGTTGCAGATGTTTTATCATGTCCGATGAATCTTTAATATATGATCTGGTGGTTTCAACCAAAGGTTGCAAATGATAATTAATATCCTTAGAAAGGGGTTCAAAAATGGAACCAATTCCAGAAACTATTGGCCTTCCAGGGGGGTTAAAGATATTCTTATGTATTTTTGGAAGACAATAAAATGTGGGAATTTTAGGATATTGACAATAGAGTAACTCTGCTTCCCATGCTTGAATCCAGCCATTTACGGTATACTCTTCTAATAATCCTTTGATCTCCATTTGAATACTTAAAGTAGGATTTTCAGATAATAATTCATAATTCTCTTGATTCTGTAATAATACCAAACAGATTTCTTTATATTGTAACCTATTTTGTATAACTATCCCACCCCCCTTATCTGCCTGTTTAATAACTATATCTTTATCCTGTTTAAGATTTTTTAGGGCTAGATTTTCTAGTCTAGTCAAATTATGATAAGATGGTCTTAGTTCTTCCCTTTTGTTCAACAATGCCAACACCTCTTTCTCTAAATTATAACAAAATGTCTCTATACCATGATTTTTCCCAATAGGTGGATTATATTGAGATTTTACTTGAAGTAATTGTTTTAATTTTTGTTGGTAAGGGTCCATAGTTATATTTGTTGAGGTCCCAAATAAATTTTGAAGTCTAAGATTCCTAAAAAATCTTTGTAGATCTTCCTCTAAATCAGAAAGATTTAAGGGCTGTGTTGGTGCAAATGAGAGACCCAAACTGAGTACCCTGGTCTCTATGGGTATCAATGCTCTTTTACTTAAATTTTAAATGGGTATGATATCTATGTCATTCTCCCTCTCCCTGACGTGAAACGTCTTGTGTTTTTTCCACCTTTCCCACCTCCCCTGTTTCCCCTTGTACCTCTCCATCCTTCTCCCTGCTGATAAGATTCTCTATTGAAACTCTGATTTCTTAAGTCATATCTAACTTCTTTATGTATACTACTGGATGTACTTGGTTGTTCTGTATCACCATGGTGTATACTAACTATCTCACTAGGTTTCTGGATGTTCCTAGTATAGCTAGTGTCGCTATCAGAGCTTTCATAGGTATTATACATGTTGGTAGTATATTGTCTTTTAAATTTCTTGTATGTGTAAACCCTACCATCATGGTAGTCATTAGTGTCTCTAATGAACTTTTTAATTTTTCGTTCTTTTAGTCTATTCTCATAATCAAGTAATTTCTGTTGAATACCTTCTACCAGCTTTTTAAATTCCTCCTCCTGAACTTTGAGCTTAAGTAGGTCCTCTGTACCTTTAATTTCTTTTTTCTATGACCTATCTTTCATCAATTATAGCTTCAATTAATGCATACATAAAATCACATGAAGCTCTATTTCGATTACCATCCCATTTATTGTCCAGTTTAGAGGAATTTATGCCCAAATTGGGCTTGACACTAATTCTGAGACCCCTTGATATACGATTATATTGTAAATATTGTGTTAAAGTGAGACCATGCCATTCTAAATGGCAATTTTTGTATTTTTAAATTATCTAATTTTTGACTTAATTGTTTGGGGGCTTCTCTCATCTGCATAGAAAGATCTCTGTCACCTTTCATTGTGGTAAACAGTTTCTTTTTCTCTTCATCTGAAAATGTAGTAAAATGTATGGTACTCTGGACACTAGAATCAATGTCCAAAAAAATGTCTGTTACATTCATTTCTTATTTATATACTGTACAACAATCTATTCAGACGTTATAGTGCTATTTTACTGGATATGAGAAGAAAAAGCTATGAAAAGGGAATATTCACCTTTCAATAAGTAAATGATATACCAAGCATTCATTAATTATTCTACAATTTTTTAAAGAACCAACCTCCACCAGAAATCTGCTCATCCTCTAAAGCGGATCTAAACAATGTAAACAAAATGAGTATGGTGGGTAATGGATCCTTGTTCTTATAGGAACATCTTCAGCCCCCCAAAGAAGGCTCTGCAAAGAATTATTAACAATGGGGGGGGGGGCATGAAAAATTCAAAGACAAATTCTTCTGTGATGTAGTTTCTTTTTATTTTGAAAAGTCTCCTACGTTTCACCCACTGGATGGGCTTGTTCACAGGGATATAACTTGTAAATGCTGTTTTCTTAATTTTTTCTGTAAATCAATTTAAACATACTTTAATGGAAATATTCTCATATAAACTTATAATATGCTTTATAAGGTAACTTCAATAATTAATTAGCACTTTCCCATACCTGAATAATAATGTAACTTAATACTGCTGTAAAAATATATCTGCTGGCAGTAACTTCCAAGTCTCTGTAACATATGCAAAACAGAAAATGAAACAGTCACTCTGGAAGTCATTTTCTTACTGTTAGTAAATAACTTGTACTACTTCGTGACTAAAGGTGCTCTGCATACCTTATTCAGTATATTCTATTTGGTGCAGGCAAAAATGTGCTTTAAGGAACTATAAATCTTTCTAAAAAAAGAACCAAAATGATATTTATTTTATCATTCCCTGTGTAACATAACTTAAACATATATAATGGTTTGTGAATTAAATCATCATTAACAAAAAGGCACTCTGCATACCTTAGTCTATATATTCTTGTTCAATGCAGAAAAATATGTTTGAAATCACTAGGTTATTTCTGTAAAAAAGACCAAAATAACATAAGTTTTGCCACATCACTTTAAAATGTGATTCACACAATCTTGTTTAGAATAGTGAATTAAGTCCTTTTAACTTACTTGATAAGCTTTTTAGCCAAATTTCTTTTGAAAGTGTCAACCCCTCTGCACCAAAAGATGGCTGCCTATGTTTGTTACTACTTCAAAATGAGTTTATGAACCTCTTGTGCCCGTTCTGCTGAAATCCCATGTTAGGACATCTAAACGCGATGACGTCACAATCGCGCTACCGCGCATGCGCGAACAGACTGCTGCTGCAGTCAGATAGCTGGCTTAACCATAGAGCCACGGATTTCTCAGCAAAACAGGCACAGTATAGACTGCCACTGTGACCGAACCATTTGTGTATAACCCTATGATGATTTTTATAGACATTATGCTTTAGACTATTGGAGCTAGTTTGCTGAACAGAGTAAGTGTTTCTAAACAATTAGGTAAACATTTTTTAATTAACAAGTAAACATAAATCCGAATTAGCTTATATATGAGCAGAGAAACTATAACTCCACTTGCCAATAGGTTAAAAGGAAAAACAACTGGAGGCATAATGCATAAACATCATTATACATATATTTGAAATGCTATATGATTTTCTATGGCAATTTCACTTCTTATAAACAATAATAATAAATGGATTGTTTAATGTGAAATAATCTTTTTTAATATATGGAGTAAGAAAATGACTGCCAGAGTGACTGTTTCATTTTCTGTTTTGCATATGTTACAGAGATTTGGAAGTTACTGCCAGCAGATATATTTTTACAGCAGTATTAAGTTACATTATTATTCAGGTATGGGAAAGTGCTAATTAATTATTGAAGTTACCTTATAAATCATATTGTAAGTTTATATGAGAATATTTCCATTAAAGTATGTTTAAATTGATTTATAGAAAAAAATTAAGAAAACAGCATTTACAAGTTATATCCCCGTGAACAAGCCCATCCAGTGGATGAAACGTAGGGGACTTTTCAAAATAAAAAGAAACTACATCACAGAAGAATTTGTCTTTGAATTTTTCATGCCCCCCCATTGTTAATAATTCCAATGGCTACTACCCCTGCCTGCTTGGCTAATAGCAGGTTAAGGTGCCTCAGTTCTGAATCGGGTGCCTCCACCTGGAAGTCAGGGTTGGTAGTGGTCAAGCTAACCTTGGCACAGCCCTCTGGGACACTGTAACCCCCTCTTTCCTTACTAGTGGCCAGAACAATACACAATAATCACTTTCACAATACCCCTGATACACCACACAAGTATCCACACTGTTTGCACTTACCACCAGGGCTTTCCTCTGGCTCAGACATGTGGACCCCCTGTAAAACAAGGTTATACACAGCAAATAACAGCAGTACAGTATTCTTGCACAAACTGGAACTACAGTCAGGGTAAATGCAAAAAAGAGTTAGATCTGATTTATTTAAGGGACTTGAACAAGAGAGGTGCGTAATCAGGTTAATTTCCTTAACGGCTCTATCAATCAAACAGTTATGCATGCACTTCAGGGTCCATAAACCGTCACACAATCTGGGTGCCCAGATGGAGAATGGTGGGCTAGCCAGGAATGCTGCATCTGGTTGGGGCCTTGTGATGGAAGAAAACAACATGCATAGCACACACTATTTGTAATCCAGAGCCGGAGGACTCAGTTTGTGAAAAGAAAACAACAAGACAATCAGATGACACACTTTTAGATTAGGTTGTTGTTGCAGGGAGCTACCCTGATGGTTACTTATGATACCCAAGACTGGACACAGGCCGGATGAAAATCGAGACAGCAGGTGGTTAATCTGGAGTGCCAGTGGAAGCAGGGCCCACAAGATTCACTGAGGCGTTGTTCCTGTTCAAGTGTGGATCAGTGGGCTGATCCCCAGGTAGGTCTCTCGTCTGTGGCTTTCTCTGTGCAGTGGAGTAGTCTGGCAGGGCTAGCAGGGCATGGCCCAGGCAGAATGGAGATGAATGTGGATTCAGTCTGATTTGGCTGGATAAAGCTTCCAGCAAGCTGAACACAGTTCACACAGTGGGGAACCAAATCACAACCCACTTTCAATACACAGCACATTTATATGTAAAGGATTCTACGGTATCAGCAACCAGAACACAGTTCACACAATGGGGAACCAAATCACGACCCACTTTCAATACATAGCACATTTACATGTAAGGAAATTCTACTGTACCAGGAAAACCATTCTCCAGTCACGATTGCAAAGTCTCTGCACAAACCGGGGATTTAAAAGCAGCTGGAAATCCTGACAGGCCTACCATATTCAACAAAATCTTCAGTCTTCTTCAGGTATGAGCCCGTTAAAAAATCAGTGGCTTATTTTGTTCTCACAAACTTGGAGATAGTCTGAAATAATTCTCTTCTCTCCCTCTCAGGGGCAGCAGGCAGACATGCAGGCCACATCTCAGGCCTTTCCACAGTTCTCCTGTGTGAAACTACTCAGACGGCTGCTTGACTGTTTCAAGCTTTTTGCTTCTTCAGCTCCCAACCAAGATCTGACTCAACTGCCAGCATGCCAGGTACTTTCCCCAGAATCCAAAAGGTTTGGTTGGCTGATCTGTCTGTCAGTCACAACAAAGGCTCCCCCTTCAGGTGCAAAAAGGTGCCAAAAGCCCCAAACTACAATTCCTACAGATTTTGACTCCAGACAGCTACTGTAGTCCGGCTCCATTTTAGGTCCCACCAGAACTGATTAGTCCAATTCGTCAGTCCAGGACCAAGATAGTGGAGATACGACAGTCCTTGCTGCAAGGAAGGCAGGTTAGACAAACTACATTATCATTATCACTCTAAATGATTTTCAGCAAATAGTTACATCTGTCAACAGAGCTCCCCCTCAGATTACTTATGACTGCAATCCAGGCAGCTCTTAAAGAGGCAGTACACAGAGGCTATACAGGCACTCTCTGGCAATCACATTTAAACTGGGAAAATGCAGACATCAACCTGGCAGTGAGCATTTAGGCAAGCTCAAGGAAGACTTTTTGGGAACCCCCATTTGTAGGGAGGTTACATAAAGACACCATAGTGTGTAAAAAAATAAATTACAGATACAAAGCAGGCTGTTTCTAAATGTAAGACAATCAATTCATGTTCATTCTATAAACAAAGTCCGATATCAGAGTCTTATAGTCAATTTCACAGACTGTCAAGTCAAGTCAAAGTTTATTGGCAGGAATTAACTCCATTGAGCAGGCTCATTTAGAAGGAGGTCCTGATGCAAAGATGTGCAATACACTTGCAAAACAATATACACAAAGAGCAAATACAGTTGTAGCACAGCATGACATGGTGATGAGCAAAATCAGAAAATCACAGATTGGTAAATAAAGGCCCACTCACCCAATATATTCAAAAATACTATAGTTAATTCAAATGCTTATACAGTATATCTCAAGATATAGTACCAAGTACTACAACATAGTACTGTGTAAACATTTCGGATTAAACCTTCATCAGTACAGTACCATATCTGTAAAATACAACGTAAAGACTCTATTAAATTTGCTTATAGCTAATCCATTACTTTTATAATGGTAATTCCATACTAAGAATTGCTACCATGAGGGCACTTATCAAACACGTGGCATTTGTAGTTATGAGTTTAGCATTCCATTTGTCATATTTTGCTTAAAAATATACAAAGGCTCGTATAGTTTTATTAGGAATACTAAAGATGTTACCAATATAATTCCCATAGCTCATAGTTATTAATTTTTAAATCTCACAAATGTTTGAGCTTACCCTGAAGCATTTTCATTTTATTTCAGATTCTAACATATGTCCATATTTCTTGTTACTGTGTCTGAAAATATATAAGGGCACATGTGATTTTATTGATAATGTTTAAAATAATACCAAAATAATTGCCATAACCGATGTTAATTGATTTTTAGATTTTACAGTTGTTTAAGCTTACCATAAACCATGCTAATTTTCTTTGTTGATTCTGGTATATATTCATAATGCTTATTACTGCCTTCTTGTTTACCTAAAAAATATATAATTTCTTTTTAGTGTATATACTCTCAAACAGAACCTCTTCTTTATAAAGCAAACTAAGAAAATTTCCATGTTAATGACGCATCAACTACCAACCTGATTATTCACCTGCCCAGTAAAGTATCAATTAAACAGTGCTGGCGTGCACAGATCTCGTGGTTGCTCTACTTACGAGGTTCTGAGTCACCTGAGTGATGCGTCTTCAGTGATGTGGGAATCAGGCATAGAGCCTTGCTGAGTGATTACGTGGCTACTGACTGACGCAATTACTAGCATTGACTCTAGAGTGCCTGACCTGCTTGAGATAGCAGCACCATACACTATAACGGTGTCCCATTCATTTTCATATAAACAGTGCATTCAAAAGTTTCAATCTGGTGTACAAACATCTTTCTCAAAAACATTAACATGGTCGTTACCTGATATTGAATATACATCGTTAAATTTTAGAATCCACTCTCTCACTTTAGTTATCTGATATTAAACAAAAAATACTTCATTTAATTGGCAGTTCTACCACTTGCTAGTGGAATATATTGTTTAACTCAAAACTTCTATTTCTGTATAATCTCTTCACTTTCTAAATGAGCTACTGCTTATCTCTAGATTTTAAATATCTCATTGATTATAAAAATATCAGTCTTACTCTGTTCACTCAGCATTACCCACATACTTTGAGTTTTATATAGGTCTCACAGCGCTCCCTCATTTTAATGCCAATATTTATGTTTCTCTACTCCTCTCTATCTTTTAAAATGTGAAAGTGTAATGCCGATTTGATGTGAGTACTCACATTTATCTGCCTCTCTTCTCATTTTAGAATGCAAAGGCGCCGACTCAACCCCACATTTTAAATATCGCGGGGTTCTGACATAGACTGGTATATGTCATTAAATGTGGGTAATGCCAAGAGAACAGAGTGAGACTGACATTTTTATAATCAATGAGATATTTGAAAATGAGAGATAAGCAGTAGCTCATTTAGAAAGTGATTAATTTTAAGGATTTAGTTGCAGTAAGTTATTTATTTTAATACATTACTGGACCATTTACAAGCCATAAAATATTTCAGAGGGTTCAGACATTAGGTTAAATTGGGTACTATTAAAACAAAAGGCACTGCTTTTCTAGGTTGCATGATTTGAGAGAGAAAGAGTTAATATTGCGAGAGTCTCACACCCACATTTAATGACGTATACAAGTCTACGTCAGAACCCCACGATATTTAAAACATGGGGTTGAGTCGGCACCTTTGCATTCTAAAATGAGAAGAGTGGCAGAGAAATGTGGGTACTCACATCAAATCAGCTTTACACTCTTGCATTTTAAAAGATAGAGAGGAGTAGAGAAACGTAAATATTGGCATTAAAATAAGGGAGTGCTGTGAGACCTATATAAAACTCAAATTATGTGGGTAATGCCGAAAGAACAGAGTGAGACTGATATTTTTGTAATCAATGAGATATTTGAAACCTAGAGATTAGCAGTATCTCATTTAGAAAGTGAAGAGATTATACAGAAATAGAAGTTTTGGGTTAAACAATATATTACGTTAGTGAGTGGTAGGACTGTCAATTAAATGAAGTATTTCTGGTTTAATATCAGATAACTAAAGTGAGAGAGTGGATTCTAAAATTTAGAGATGTATATTCAATATCAAGTAATGACCATGTTAATGTTTTTGAGAAAGATGTTTGTACACCAGATTGAAACATTTGAATGCACTGTTTATATGAAAATGAATGAGACACCGTTATAGTGTATGGTGCTGCTATCACAAGCAGGTCAGGCACCCAGAGTCAATGCTGTAATTGCGTGGTCAGTAAGCCCACGTAATCACTAGCAAGGCTCTATGCCTGATTCCCACATCACTGAAGACGCATCACTCAGGTGACTCAGAACCTTGTAGGTAGAGCAACCACGAGATCTGTGCACGCTAGCACTGTTTAATTGATACTTTACTGGGCAGGTGAATAATCAGATTGATAGTTGATGAGTCATTAACACAGAAATTTTCTTCATTTGCTTTATAAAGACGAGGTTCTGTTTGAGAGTATATACACTAAAAAGAAATGATATATTTTTTTAGGTAAATAAGAAGGCAGTAATAAGCATTATGGATATATGCCAGAGTCAACAAAGAAAATTAGCATGTTTTATGGTAAGCTTAAACAATTGTAAAATCTAAAAATCAATTAACATGGGTTATGGCAATTATTTTGGTATTATTTTAAACATTATCAATAAAATCACATGGGCCCTTATATATTTTCAGGCACAGTAACAAGAAATATGGACATATGTTAGAATCTGAAATAAAATGTAAATGTTTCAGGGTAAGCTCAAACATTTGTGAGATTTTAAAAATTAATAACTATGAGCTATGGGAATTATATTGGTAACATCTTTAGTATTACTAATAAAACTATACAAGCCTTTGTATATTTTTAGGCACAATATGACAGATGGAATGCTAAACTCATAACTACAAATGCCACGTGTTTGATAAGTGCCCTCATGGTGAGCAATTCTTCTTAGTATGGAATTACCATTATAAAAGTAATGAATTAACTATAAGTAAATTTAATAGAGTCTTTATGTTGTATTTTACAGATATGGTACTGTATTGATGAAGGTTTAATCTGAAACGTTTACACAGTACTATGTTGTAGTACTTGGTACTATATCTTGAGATATATAAGAATTTTAATAAACTATAGTATTTTTGAATATATTGGGTGAGTGGGCCTTTATTTACCAATCTCAGATTTTCTGATTACTAGGGTTGATTGGTATTGGCTCCTCCCTGAAAAAGTTTTTTGTTTTTTCTGAGGTGGCTGGGCTGGACTCTTCCTTCTTTGATGAGCAAAATCAGCAATAACAGTAAAAAGACAACACATTTTATATATAGACATGTAGAAAATATATACATATGTACTTGCATACATGCACGTGCATACAGATTAGAATCCTAAGAGAGGGAAGTCTTGGCATAGTGTGCATATGTGCAGAATGTAGGACACCGCGGCTGATAAGGAACAATATCAGGGTAAGTGAGGTGATCAGGGAAGTACTGACAGTATGTAGTAGGGTTACAAGTAGACCAGGAGTCTACCAGGATAGGCAAGGTTCAGGAGAGTGAAGATCAGGACAGCAGAGTTCAGGTAATCAATAGTAATACTACTACTAATAATAATAATAATAATCTTTATTTATATTGCGCCTTTCAAATACCAAGGCGCATTCCAAAAAGATAAAATATAGACGAAGTATACAAACAGTAATGCAAGAACTGTTAAAAACAAACACAATCACTGGTCATAGACACCGTAGGCCCTTTCCCATAAAAAGGATTTGAGAGCCTGTTTAAAACTCCCCACAGTCGTACACTCCCTTATCCGATGGGGTAGAGAATTCCAAAGGGATGGGGCCACAAACATAAAAGCCCAGGCCCCAGCTGATTTTAATATAACCCTAGGAATCTCTAGCAACCCCTCGTTGGCTGAGCAGAGCGATCTCACAGGGTGGTAAGGGATCAGGAGTTATTTCAGGTAATCAGGGCCCAGATCCTGCAGGGCTTTAAAAGTCAGTAGTCCGACTTTGAAGGTGATCCACCACTGAACTGGCAGCCAGTGCAGACCCCGCAGCACCGGAGTAATATGAGAAGATCTAGGAGTACCTGTAAGTACTCGGGCTGTGTAATTCTGCTCCAGCTGGAGGTGGCGGATATCAACCCCCAGAAGTACAAGGTAAAGCGAGTTGCAGTAGTCCAGGCATGAGGTCACAAAGGCATGGATCAAAGTTGGCAGATCACCGGATGGAATGAGGTACTTGATTCTGGCGATGTTTCTCAGATGATAAAAAGAAGATTTTACTACTGCTGACACTTGAGATCATAAAGTCAGCCCCGCATCTAAGATCACCCCCAGATCTTGCACCCATTCAGAGACCAGTAACTCGACATCCCCACAGAACACCCCAGAAGGGAAGCCAAAGAAGAGAGGGAGTGGTAAGGCACAGAGAGCAGCAAGCAGGATAAGAGGGAGGTGAGAGCAATGGGAAGGGTGGGTGGAAAAATGAGGCAGAGACCTGGAGGCTTAGATGGGTGAGTGAAGGGGAAGGGAATAGAGAGGAGAGGGTCGCTCATACAGGGGAATGTGGTATCAGCCATCTAAATTGTGCCAGGCTATAAGCAGCGACAAGTACAGGAGACATGTAACTTGCTAGTAAGAAGGTGTTAGAAGCTGCCCAAGGGGATTAGGTGTTGAAACTTGATGCGTGCCTGGGCTTTGTTCCAGGTGGCTGTTAGTGCATGGCTTATGGCCAAACTACTGAAGCAGGAACAGGTGCTAGGGACTTCCAGCGTAATGTGGGTGGTGCTGCATAAGGTGTAAGAGGATATTGTACACTAAAAGAGATTAGTTATATATGGGGTGAGTTTAAGCAGGAGGACTTTGTACAGCCATGTGAGGGAGTGATAGAGCTGTCTGGTGGCTAAGGATGTCCAGCCAAGGGAGACATATAGGTCACAGTGATGCATGCAATGATGGGCATTGGAGATGAAATGTATTGCTCAATGGTATAGTGTGTCCAGTTGGAGCAACAGGGACTCTGGGCAGCAGCCATAGAGGATATCGGCTTAGTCAAGGAGTGGCATGAAGGTTGTCTATACCAGCCGTAGCCTGGCTTCATTATTAAACAGAGATTTATTCCTGTAAATGAAGCCAAGTCTCTGTCTCAGTTTTTTTGTAAGGGAGGTGATGTGAGCAGAGAAGGATAGGTGTTGGTCAAGGTCACACCCAAGATATTTGAATTTGTTGACAACCTCGAGGTTGTCGTTAAGGAGTGTTTTTATGGGGGGCAGAGAAGCTACACCACTTTGTGTGCGAGCTGGTGACTGGAGTAGAAGAACATGACCTTTGTTTTTTTTGTGTTTAGAAGAAGTTTGGCCTGTGCAAGACTGAGCTGGAGGAGATTAAATTATGACTGGAGTTCTGAATGGACCTCTGCTATCAATGATTTAGATGTGTATATTACTGTATCGTCCGCGAATCAGTGTATCCTTGTATTATTAATATTGTGTCCAATGGTGTTGATATATAACATAAACAGGAGCGGACTAAGGATCAAGCCTTGCATTGCTCCTCTCAAAAGGGGGAAGAGCGGGGAGAGGGAGCCACCTACTTTTACTTGTTGCAATCTGTTAGACAGGTAGTTGTCAAACCATGACAATGCAGGTCCGGTGATGCCATGCCAGTTTAGTGTGTTCAGGAGCAAAGCATGGTCGACAGTGTTGAATGCTTTGCTGAGGTCTAAAAAAACAGCCCCTATGACCTGTTTCTTGTCTGCTGCTATGAGACAGTCATTTGTGACTGATACTCGGGCAGAGGTGGTGCTGTGCGCCGTCTGGAAGCCAGACTACGAAGGGCTTTTTAGGTTGACTTTGTCAAGGTATTCTCTTAATTGTGTGTTTACTAACTTCTCCAATAGTTTGAAGAGCAGGGGTAGGATGGATATGGGATGATAATTGTTCAGGTCCATGGGGTCACCTGATTTAAATAGAGGGAGTACCTGGGCAATTTTCCATTGTTTAGGTACGATGCTGGTACTGATGGAGATATTAAACAAATGTAGGATAGGTGCAGTTAGATACCTGAAGCCTAGTTTAATGAAGTACGGGCCTATTCCATCAGCTTTGTTAACATCTAATCATAAAAGGAGACCTTCTACTTCTTTGTACAGGAAGGGAGTAAAGGAGAAGATGTTATTGGTTGGTGATGATGAGTGTCTGGATGAGTTGGTCACCAGGTTTGTTGTTTTTGAGGTGTCAAATGTCAGATCTGCGGTGGAGAAGTGGTCATTAAATCCATTTAGTATGTCTTACTTGTCAGAGGGGATCTGTCCCTTGAAGGAGACTTTGCCAGGTAGTGTGCAAGAAGATTTATAGCCTTCTGCTGATTTGAAGATATGCCAAAATTTGCTGGGATTCCCCTTCGCAGCATCAAAAGCAGTTAAGAAATGTGTAGCTTTTGTGGTCCTGATTTTTTTTTGTACACTCATTACAGCATCCTCTGAAAGCTGCCCAGTCAGCTGCGAGTTTGGTCCTTCTGGCTCTAGTCCAGAGATGATCCCTTGTGTTCAGTGCTGTTTTTAGGTCAGCTGTGAACCAAGGGCAGGAAAGCCTCCAGGTTCTACATTTCATCATAGAAGCATGTTTGCTAATGATTTCTCCTATGATGTTGTTAAATAGAGTGACTGTGTCATTAATGTTTGGAGCCATATAAAAGCTGGTCCAGTCTATGTCTCTTAGGTCGTATAGGTAATGAGAGGGATTGAATTTACAGAGGATCCTAAACCAAGTGAATCAATTTGCAGGCTTGGGAGTTTGCTAGCCTCTGACATAGGCCACTGCACAGTGATCACTGTTGGAGTGGAGTAAGGGGAGGAGAAGAGAGAAGAGAGGGGTGGGCGAGGAAGGGTGGGAGAGAGAGAAAGGTAGGAAAGGGGGGATGATATTTACAACATTAACATGTATTTATCACCATTTATCTTTCTTTCATAAAAGGTTTCAAATTCCAATATTCATTAGGTCCCCAGGTTTATGAACTTAAAGATTTACATGTATATGGGCATAATATGCTTGGTGCTCTTAAATAGTGACATCATGTTTTTTATGATATTTATGTGTGAGAAAGACAGGCAGTGTCCACCCCTGATCAAGCCATCATTGTGAAACACTAGGGTATTTTCCATTAGTTTGATTGCAATTGTATCTGGTTGTCCACCATAGCATCTGTAAGTTTTTACATTATTTTGGGCTTCCAATAAAGTTTAGATATGCTACTACATGCGTGGATCTTCAAATGTTTCCCTGGAGTGCAGTGGTTATTGGATTTTGTGGTTTGCATATATAACCTGGTGATGACTTTTTTCATTGCCAGCACATAAAGATAGGCTAGGGACTGAGCACCCAAACTAATTCCATCAGTGGTATGGAGAGCAATACCATAGTTGGATTAATGAGGGAAGCAGGTTGACAAAGGAAATCCAGTTGGTCAGCCAGAGAAAGCCAAAAGGTTTAGAGCAGTGTGCAAAACACATGAGTATGAGTTGCCACTGGTTTCCCAGAGCCCCTCCAACAGGGACCATAATGTGGTGGGAGAAATTTCATTAATAAGGCAAGGTTTCAGAAAAAAACAATACCTGCCTTTTCAGGCAAACTCCTTCTACATCACTGAAGAAGTGACCTTTAATGCAGAAAGAGCTTGTTTCACTCATTTGTCATAGGGTATTGCAATTTGCATTTTTCCGAGCCTCTTGTCAAGAATGGATTGTATACTACCACCCAGTAAATACTGAAGGTTGCAGTAAAAATGACCTATCAGACATCCACATGCTATGCTGTTGATGGTGTTCCAAAGTAATCTGAACAACACTAGGGCAGTGGCAGGGAGCCTAGTCTTGCCTTTGGATTGGTACAAGAAATAGGTCCAAACCTGCAAATACTGAAATTGTTCCCTGCCACCCAATGCATGTGGTCATTGTAATTGTACAAATGAAAGAATCCCATAGCTATTCAGAAATTGGAAAATGTGAACTAGGTCAAGCAAATTTTTGGTTAATTTGAATGGGCAAATAACTCACATCTGATGCTAATAGCCCACAAAAATAAAACAGAAGGGAAAGCTTCAGTACAGTATGTAGCCTGAACCACAATTTCAGGGTGGAAGCCATGAAGTCAGTGTACTCCCTCAAGGGGTGAGGGGTGGATCTATTGTGAAAAGGAGTGGGGTGATGGTCTACATATCATTAAGAGTAAGCTCAATATGCTTCCATGGTGGTTATATGTAAGAATATAACCATTAATAGAGAAGATGTAAATGGGATGATGGGTATAGTGAAGCTAATTATGTTAATTCACACCCCTCAAGGCACTAGGGAGTTGGAGAGAGAAAAATTAGTGCTATGCGGTCAACCATCCCAAATGAAATGAGAAAGTAATTTGTTCCATGAATCAACAGTATGAGGCGAGAAGAAGCAGAACTGTTTGAAACAGATGTAATAGATGAGGAAAAATGGTCATTCAGATCACATCAATTCAGGAAAAGAAATGCGTGGGCTAACTGGCCCTATTTGGTCAAATCATCTTTCAGAGGAATCATCAGGGGATCATAATTTAACAGTTCCAAATAACCCAGATCTTTATGTAACCCCTTTGTTACCTGGGGTTACTAGAATCCCAGTAAGACCTAGTGGTAGGCAGGGAAGGCAGCTTGTGAAACTCCAGTTAAATGGGTTTCACACTGTCTCACTCTGTCCTCAGTCACAGCTGAGACTTGAGAGATGACATCACTATAGAACTGTCGCAGCTGCATGAGCCACTTTGGAATCTACAGCTCAGGGAGTGAGTTTAGAACTTTGGGAAATTCAAAGTGAGTCTTCCGTTTGTCCTTAAGCAAGAAGGAAGCATCAGTCTGCTGTTTGATCTCTCACTAAGAAAAGTGTTCCTGTGTTTACCTTTTTTAAAGTGGTGGAGACCGCTCCCCCGGTCTCAGTGCCCCCCTTCCTCCGGGGGGGGATTCTCTGTGGGTTCAAGGGGAAATCCCCTTCTCCCACCATGGAAGAAAGCTGCCTGGTTTTGTTTTGTCTGTTCTTGTATAACAGCAAAGGTTACAGTACTTCGCCTGTGGGGCACCTGCAACAAATGGGTGAGTGTTTGGCTCCATTTGAAGGGGCAAACATATTGTTTTCTTCAGTTGGGAAATGAATGTGGACTGCTATTTGGGAGGACTATGTCAACTAGGACAAACAAATAGAGCAGTCAAACAGTTTAAAGTTTTAAATGGATTTAAAGTTCGCTGTAGAGGAGGTGCTTCAGGTCATCCACCGTTCAATCTACATTTTAAAGTTCTAAAGTTTTCTGTGTGTATCCAGAGAAATGGCCGGGTATGGGCTGTGGGAGCTGGAGGTGGGAAAACCCCCCATCTTTAGTAACCAGGTCCACCTCTACGGATTTCTTCTGTGTTTTCCTACTTGCCTCATGCACTTGGCCAGTGATGGGGTGGGTACCCAGACGTGGGTCGCAACTTGAAAATCTCTCTAGGAGTCACAGACTCTAAGTGGTGTGGGGAGCCACAGGATGGGAAAATTACTCCTTGTTGGATGGAAGTCTCCTTGTTTGATGGGAGTTTCGATTGGAAGTACGAAAACAAATCTCTTTAGAGGAGCCAGACTCTAAGTGGTGTGGGAGCCACAGTTTGGGAGTCTCCTTATTTGATGGGATGTCTTCCAAGTAAAGTTTGGGTTCATTCTTCAAGTGGACCATCAGTCGAGTGGCCGCAGGGAGCTGGCCAGTCGGGCTATGTATCCAATGCATGCAAAGTCCGGGGGCTGAGTGCCTGGTGGGTCCAAAGCCAGACAACTGTAGTAATGTGTTCATTCCTCAATTGGACCACTGTGTTAACCTCTCTAATCTGCACATACAGTAACGTAGCCCTGTGGGGGACCATGCAATGCTTTGTTTATGTTCAGTTAGTTAATAAATAAAGCCACACTGAAAAATCCCAATTCTGGTTCTGGACATTACAGTTATTGCTTCCTGTAGTTGGATTTATTGGGGTGCCCCTGTGCAGAGTAGCCAAACCTAGGTCCCTTGTGCCAGGTAACCTCATCCTTCCCTGAACCCAGGTCCCCCACCAGGTATTGCTGCCCAATGCCAACAGCATGCCACCTGTTGTTTTAGTAAAGAGGCAGGGTTGGGGGCCCCATATGTTACATTTAGATATAAAAACACCCAGATATTTAAACTTGGTGCCATCCAGCAAAGGGGAAGGGATTGGTTTAATGCCAGCAGAGGAGCATTTTAATAAAATCATCTCATTTTTTTAAAGATTGAGAACCCAGAGAGAATACCAAAAGAAGACAATATAGACCAGGCAGAAGGAACAGAATAACCAGGATTTATCAGGATAAAGAGGACATCATTTACATATAATGAGACTCTATAATCTGTATCCCCAGTGGTATCCCCTCCACCTCAGGTGCCAACTGAAGGACCACAAGAAGGGTCTCAATATAGAGTGTGAAAAGTATTGGAGAGAAGGGACATCCCTGGTGAGTTCCCCTTTGGAGCACAATAGGAGAAGAATGCGAGTCATTAATATAAATACATGTCTGAGGCTTGAAATAAATATTTTGAAGCCATGTAACAGATGTCTTGGGAAAGCCAAAGGCCAACAGGATGCCCCACAAAAAATTCCAGGACACCCTGTCAAAAGCGTTTTCTGCATTGAGGCTAAACAGAGCAGCTGGTGTAGACCACTGTATGATGTATTACATGGGGAATAATGTTCTGCGGATGTTATCCATCATTTGTCATTGTCTAATAAACCCTGCTTGGTCTGGGTACACCAAAGTAGGTGGAATACACTCCAGTCTATGGGCCCAAACTGCCATGCAGAACATGTCATCTACATTTAGGATTGAGATTGGGTGATATGATGACGACAGATGGGTCAGATCTTTCCCAGGTTTAGGAACTGCCAAAAAGGTTGTATATGACTAAATAGGAGGGGGGATTAACTCTGCAAAACCTTCTGAAATATCATAAGAAGATATGGGGTGAGAGTCTTGGAAAACACCTTATATTATACCATTCAACTTGATAGCCATCAGGCCCTGGACATTTCTGGGGTTTTGCATATTGTAATGCAAATTTAAATTCCTCAGGCCAAATTGGAGCTGGCAAAGCAGCTTGCTTGACTTCTGGAAAAGTTAGGAGGTGAAGGGACACAAGATAAGAAGTGTCCACAGTTGAGGGGGGCATCATTTCCATATAAAGATACTGATAATATTTTTGAAAGATATGCAAAATGCAAGTCAAGCCATGTACTACCAGACCTAGCTCAGGATCTCTGATCTGTAAAATACAGGCCAATGGCCTTTGCACCCACAGCCTAAGGGCCAGTAATCTGGTATCCTTGGCACCACCTTCATAGACAGAATGCTTCAGAAATAACAGGCCTGATGTACACTGTCATTCTGTGAGGACTGTAAATCCTGCTTTATTGCCTTGATACACTCTGTGATAACCATATTGCCTGAGGTATAAAGCTGTTGGTATGTGTGGAGCTGATCTGTTTATGCAAGATACTGTTCTTGTTGTTTCTTTTTGCGAGAAGCATAAGAAATTCTGCCTGCCTGCAAAACAGTTTTCAAAGTGTCCAAGTATTTAGATGCTGACACCTGTGTGGGGTGATTATCTGTGACTATCTGTTGTAACCAGTCCTGCATAAATATTTTTAAACTTCTCATCTCTAAGCAGGACTATGTTAAAGTGCCATAAGGATAACTTGTATCATTTACACAGGTCCAGTTTAAGCATTAGGGCATTATGATCCGAGAGAAAATGAGGCTCGACACTAAGGGCTTGAATTACTCCAAAAAGTTCACAGAACATGTAAAAGTAATCTAGGAGAGACTGAAACTGGGGAGAATAATGTATGTAGAGACATGTTTTTGTGAAGACCTTGCACCAATATCAACAAAGCCTAATTGACGAAGGTTTGCTTGAAAGTATTCAAGGGCTGCTCTTGATCTGTGCCTATGTAGGTTAGAAGACTCAAGGTCTGGGGCTTCATTAAGTTAAAGGTACCACCCATAATCAACTGGCATGTAATATATCTAACAGTTTATTGAGAAAAGTGCAAAACACAGGGGTACAGGCATTTAGGGGAAAATACACATTTGCAAGTTTGACATCTAAATTGTACATATGCCCCTGAAGAAGCACATATCACCCATGAAGTCAAAGTACTCCCAGTACATCTGGAATTCAGTGGTGTTTGGAATTAAAATGGCCGTATCTCATCATTTGCCCCTTTTATTAGAGTAGGAGAACACTGTATTATTACTAGTGACCCCCTTTAACGCATAGTGTCGATCTGTGTTTAAACAGTATAATCACTGGGTTAGCTGGTTATTATAGCATTTTGTTTTAACTGTCCCATCAGTTCCATTTGTTGTGCTACCTCATTGAATCTTATTCCTTGTGTGGGCAGGATGAAGAATTCCACAAACATGGAGACTCCATTTGTCACTTAGTGACAAGCCACTAGAGCAACAGCTTGGCCCCTCTTTGTAAGTGTTTTCTACTCATTATTTCTTTTTTTTAGTATTTATTCTGTTGATCCTGCCTCTTCTATTTCTAAAATGTATCTGGTTGATTCTGCTGTACATTGGGCTCAGAAACCACAAGTCCAACCCAGTGTGATCACCAGTAGGACTGTGCCTGACCAGGCTAGCTGATATCCTACACCGCAACTTAAGCACAGTTCAACGTTTATTTTTTTTTGAAAGAACAAAGAGAGAGTGAGTGAGAGAGAGAGAGTGTGTGTGTGTGTGTGTATGTGTGTGTGTGTGTGTGTGTGTGTGCTTGTGTGTGTGACAGAACTCTTCAGTAGCTTTGTCATTTATTCCCTTGCACCAGTAATTATGAAAAATCAAGGATACACAACTGTTTTCTTATGGATTTTTTTAGATACCCTCAGTGTGTGATGACCACATAAACCTCTTGAGCTTCACTCTCAAGGTTTATGGGTCATCACACACCTCAGATGTGTATGAAAAATCCATAACACACAGTTACCTATCTATTATTCTCTATAAAATGCCTCACCAAGCCAGCTTGGCATGTTCCTGCTAGGTCAGGTGAATTTCCTGAACAAAAAGGTAATACATGGGATGATTAGAGTTATATTGGAAAAATTTGGTTTGCTTGACTGGATCATTCAGTTCATTAATATTATGGATCTGGATAGTAACTGGAAGCACATGAGTAGCCATACCACAAAAGTGTGGATGACTAATAGCATTCTTGGGTGACACAAGCTCAGCAATGGAAAGCCCCTGCATGAACCACCAGATAGCTATGCTCGTCCTCTGGTCACCAGTCCGGAAGGACCCAATACAGTAGGGCAGCTAAAAGGACTGGACCCAGCTCCAGCAACCTGAAGCCAGGGCAACTCAGACTAATTATGTACTTCCCCTTGCTACCCTCAAAAAATTAGGTCCAACCAGCAGCTGTCTCAAATTTTGTATAAAATACCTTGCTGCAAAGGACAAAAACTGCAAAACCACAAACAGTGAACATTGAAACCTACTCAAAACTGAACCAAACTGATTGACTCCCACAGGGTGAGAGGCCCAAGTGCTTACAAGGCAGGACCAGGCATCAAAGCCCTCCACAACTATCCTGGAAATCTGTGGTTCAGTGGCCCACATATTCCAGGGAGGAGGAAAGGGCCTGGGAGACAATGCTCCTGGTCCCTTCATGGGATCAATATGTCATAAACTGGGGGTATGTAAAATAAAATTGAAAACAAGGTGAGGAGCAGGGCAATCAATAAGGAAAAAACTGTGGACACTGAGTAGGCCAGGGTGGAATAATCAACGTCACACCCTACAACCCAGCTAGTAACTATAAAGTAACAATTAGCCCACATCCTAAAGGCAGCCAAATATTCTAGAAAGAACTGTATCCCATTGGATGCATCTGACAATAACTCAAGGATGCCTAAATAAGCCTGAGACCATAGAAGCCCCATGGTGTCACCAACAACTTGCAATAGCTCATTCTCTCCCGGTGTCCATTTTGGGTTGGGTTCAGCAATGGATGGTTCCAACACAATATGGCAGCTACAGAACCAAAGGAGTTAGTTAAAAATTTGAGCAGGAAACAGCTTTGATAAACAGTTACAAACAAAAACCTTGAAAAGTTAGAAGTCCAAAGCCACTCCAGCTGGAGAATCAAGTGTCTCCTCCTAGATAGTCCCAAAATATCCCAGTAATTCAATTTAACTACAATAGTGAGCCAGTATAACAATAAAATATATTTACATAAATTCATCATAGTCCAGTGCTCAGACAAAACATAACCGAGGCTCAGGAATTATTAACCATGTGTCCATGTAGTGGAAATAAGTATGCCTGGCTGCTCCAAGCTAACTTTAAATGTCATTATTCATCTTGAAGCTGGTGTTCATAAAACGGAAACAAGAGTGTTTAGAAAAGCTTTAATTTTTTTGGCATAAAACAGCCCAAATGCCCGAATCCAGACTCCCCTATAAATGTTAAGTGGACAGGATTAAGACTAACGTTGAAAATAACTGGTTTGAGAAATTGGATACATGTTTATTGAAAACTGGTTTGGAAAATGGAGTTGCTATTAATGAAAAGAATAAGGCCATGCAGGAGAGTTTTTTTTTTTCCAATTGGTTGAACAAAGGATTCTAGTTAATGCAATACAATCAGATTCTAGTAACTTGCATGGCTGGGGGAGCTACACACCCTTTTTGAAAAAGGGAAAGAAAACTTTGAATCTGATTATTAACTAAAATATTGCGTATTCATCCATCATAGAAAGGTGATCACAAGATTCAGACTAGAACTAGTTGGTGTCATTAATCAAATAAGTACTTTTTTTGGACAAAACTTGAATTCCTTTGACTCATGTAAATGTAGCCAGGATATTTGAGTGTCTGTTACTCATGTATTATTAGACTGCCCTTACCTTGATAGGGAAAGAAAGAAATAGTTACATCCATTAGTCAAACAGTGTCAAACAAAGACAAAACCACCAAATATAAAGTGCCGCTCAGGTTTGTTCTAGTTACTTGCTGCATGGTGCAAAAACCAAGTACCAGAGCAGCATAAAAAAGCCAGAGGCTCATGGCGAAACCAGGACAGAGAGATGAGTGGGACACCATGTGGAATAAGGAAAATATTTCAAGTCCCTGCTGCTGAAAACTATGAAGTGTCTCAACAGTCAATTTTGATGAAGAGAAGGAACCATAACAGATTCCAGTATACACTAAGAACCCCTCGAGGGTCAGAGCCCACCAAGGGTACTAAGCTGCATTGCCCCGGAGGTGGCTCCCATTGATGAGACAGTCACAAGTGTGCATACCCCTCCATTTGGCTCACATTAACCTGGTAAAGTCAATAGGCAGTATTTTCAAAAATCTTAGATCAAAGCAAGCCCTAGTGTGCCAATGATACAGCACATGGGGCTCACGGTGATCTAATAGGATTTTCTATCCCATGTGACAATTGTTGCAAGTTAGACCAACTTTTTCTGGTCTAACTTGCAGCAGTCCTGGGGGCTGTTTTTACTGAGGTTACACCAGATATTTGGCGCAAGCAGCTGTATATCATGAAAACTGTCACAACTGGCCTGAGATTGTAAAATCGGGTGCAGTTACAGCAAAGGGTTTGGTGCACTGCCAGAACCTAAGTGTGGTGGTGCAGGGCTGGATGCAAATCCTGCACCAGGCTTTGAAAATCCTGCCCACTGTCTCTAAACAATCAGATTATCATGGAGGGAGGAAGCAGTGGGACCCCACCCCCTGATGTACCACAGCAGCTAATTGCATGGTAGCCCCTCAGCCCAGCCCTATGTACTCACAGCTTAAACAGAGAGATGTTTGTAGAATACTGTAAATTACACAATAGGGTCTGAGAATCCTATACTCTGATTGGGTGACTGGCACCGTTCAGCTATGGTAAATCCTGGCATTACTCATGCAAAAGGTGCCAGTCAGCTGCCTGTGGAATCGGGCATGAAAAAAATCACTCTGACCCCCAAAATCAAAATATTAAAGCCACCATGTTGAATTGCCAGTACACCCCATTCTGATTGCACCCCCCATACTCTTTAACTCCATCGCTCACAACCAGTAGCCAGACAAACTTAGTCATAAAAAACACAAAAAAAATCCTAACCATTTGGAACATGGTTTTCCACTAGCCACTCCAGTGTGCAGGCCAAAGTGACACCACAGTTCCACAGTTCTTTCCCAGCTGCACCGTGTGTATCAGCAACCCCCCCCCCCCGCTTGCACTCCAGATCTGTGGACCCTGACACTTGCTGCAAAGATAGATTCCCCCTGAACAAAACACACTCCTGAAAACAGTTGGAATGGTGTCCGAAGTGTTAACACTATGTGTGTCCAGCTGAAACGGTGCACTTCAAGAAATAAATAATTAATTAATACCAGCAATCTCTCACTCGCAGTAGCGAGCAGCCCGTCCAGCTCCCATCTCCGTTTAGTCCTTCATTTACTATTGAAATGTCAGCTCCATTCAGTCCACTGTTTACTTTGTCTCTTTGTACTTGTTACCTTTATGTAAAAAAAAAAAGCTTGTGTGCCAAATGGGAGCCAAAGTCACCAATCATGCCCCACGTTCATCAACAAAAAACAAAACAAAACAGAAGCTTTGTGTGTGTGTGTGTGTGTCTGTGAGAACCAGACCGTAGCAACCCAGGGCTACTGTGTGTGCGTGTGTGTGTGCGCGCGCGTGTCTGCATGCGTGAGTGTGTGTGTGTGTGTGTGTGTGTGTGCTCAAGAAGCCTTAGCAGCCCAAGGCTGCTGCTACTACTACTACTGCTGATGACCAAGGACTAAAAGACTATTTGTTCTAGTGGAGTAACAAATACACTAAAAATAAATTAAACCCCTCCAAAAAAGCATTTTATTTCTTTGTTTTTATGTAACAAAATGAATGGGGGGACATTGTATAATCACAATAAAACACTTCAGGGTATGGGTTATGCTGGGATTTACCCATGCCTGGTGTGGTTAGGTCACTCGGCCTGCAGCCTCATGACTGAACCACATCAGGCATGGTTAAATCCCAGCATAACCCACACCCTGTTGTGGTTTATTGCTTAAGTTGGTCAGGTAGCCGCTTTGTCTCTATAGAAGGAAATGAGTTGTTTCATGATTTCTGCTATAGTGGCCTCAGTCTGCGTCTTGTGCTATTTCATTGATGAAGACTCTTACCAACATGTTGGGAGCAGAGGTTCAGCCTTAGCAGACATGGGTCATTCCGGGAGTGAGATTCCATGGGTCAGGAGGTTGGCAGCAGCTTTAATTGCAGTATCATAGCTTCACGGTCCCTCAGGAAACTGGACCAGGAGCCTGGCAGGGTACGGGGTATGAAACTTAAGTTGCTTTTTTTCCAGAGTGCCTGCATTATGGGAATGTAGTCCCAGAGTTGTTTCATGATAAGGGCAGCATTGTCATTATCAAAATATATGTATTTTTTTGCCCATAGAAAACATCACATTTTTGCCAAGCTGTTTGCAAAGACTTTTTTTGGTGGCATCATTTAACAAACAGAGGATCACCGAATGGAGATGGTCAGTAGGAGAGGCAGGCTTGTGCCCCAGTGCCTGGTGAGTGTGTTTTGTGTCAATGTGGAGGCCTGAGGGGAGCTCAAGGGCAATGTGGAAAAAACTGTCTAGAAACTTGGCAAAGTTGCTCCCCTCAGAGCCTTCTGGGAGCCTGTGCAACCTTATATTTTTTTCTCAGAATTTTCCTGCTTTGCCATTATGTGGGCTTGGGTCTCCAGAACTTCTTGCAGTGCAGTGTTTCAAGCTGCTCGATGCTGTTATTAATGGACTTGGCCTGCCACTCCACTTCATTTATTCATTGTTCCAGGGCAGCAATTCTATTTTAAAGTCTTTAAATTTCCCTTTGACTTCTGCTCGAAACGATTGGATTTCTTTAAAAATTATTTTGAGCTTAATGTGTTTCCAAGGAGTTTTCTTTGGTTTGGTGAAGGAGTCTACCTCATAGGGCACAAGACTGGTGGCCTGCAACAGTTTTGACTGAAAGACGTAAAACTACAATCCTGCTTTATTCTCTGTTTGCGGGGCATTTTTCCCCATGGTTGGCTTCATGGTCAGCTGTGTTCCACTCCTTGATTTTGTGGGTGATATTGTGCTGAATGGCAGGTTTTAATGGGGATATTCTTAATAAAGCCAGAGGAGAGCTCAAGGACTAAGTGGCCATTTGTTACATGATGTCACCAGAATGCCATGCCTCAGTGAGGGTTTCTGATTTACACTCTGTGTTAAATGCCATTTTAGAACTGTATAGTGTAGTTTATATTCCTCTGAATCACATAATTCTATAGTAGAACTAGGATGCATTGTTTTCTTTAATGGCATGTTTTGGACATCAATTTTGTTTCCTTTTTTTCTTGGCACCTTTCATTGTTCTTGGGCCTGTCCCCATTAGCTTACTATTGGCTTCTTATGGCTCATGACATCAAATGTTTTGATCATACCACCCAGAATATATCTGTATGCCTTCTCTGAATGGTGTTATTTGTTGAAAAAGGTTATTAAACAGCTTAACAACAAGAACTGGGATGCATAGTTCCAACAGTGGAAGAGCAAAGCAAGGACCTAAACTACATCATACAGTTCTGAAATGGTGTGTACTATCTCTGTGTATGTCAAAACACCCACTAGGATAACTAAACAGCCTGTAGAGATAGAACAGTAACAATATTGGAGCCAGTTATAGATGTGTGAAATTGGCAAATTTCATTATGCGAAATATTTAGTGAAATTCACCTGTTTCGCGAAATTTTAAGCAGAAGCAAAATTCAGAATTTTGCCTGCGTAATGTAAAATTTCACCTGCAGGATGTGACATTTCACCTAGGGAAGGTGAAAGTTCACCTGTGAAAGGTGAAATTTGAATTTTGCCAGCAAAATTTTGTCTCTTTAACGGCAACATTTTGCATTTAGCAGGCGAAATTCCTCATTTTGCACCCGGCAAAATATTTCATGTGATGGGTGAATTTTGCAAAATATTTTGCATGGCGAAATTGCTGATTTCATGGGAATTTCACTGCAAAATATCATTTTGCAACATCTCTAAAACCAGTATTTAAAATCAGCTTCTACAGGGGAAAATGACTTCCAGGTTCATCGCAGTACTGCTTTAAAGTAGAACTGGACCTGTAATTCATGTTTTCCTGTAGAAGTTGCTTTTTTTTTAAATTCTGAATAATGTTGCATTATTGTTCCATCTCCACTAGTCTTCTAATAAACTCAGTTGACAGTTTTGATTAAACAAACTGGTGTTAGCGTAGGCACTATTTCAGGATTCTGTGATGCTGTGTATGTTCCTTCCCATTCAATTACAGAATTCTGTAGTAAAACATGTGTGCATTGTGCCAACAGTTTAATCACTCATTCATCCGCTTGTTCATTCATTCTTTCGTTTGTTTGTTTGTTTGTTTCACCAGAAAGCCATACTGAGTAATATAAATTGTTTCCAGATGTGTCCTGGGGACGGGGGGAAGGGGAATCAGTTCCCAGAAGTAACAGTATTTACATTGTAACAATCATCTCAATATGGGATAATGGGGCAAATGCTAGCTGCCACTCCTTTAACAGCTCAGGACTATGTAGCCAATTTTATGCTAATTACTGCTTTAGCAGGGGCTAGAAACCCCTTTAGGTTCTGTCAGTCTTGTCAGTCTGGGGATAGACCCCAGCAGAAGAACATCCTGCTGTAGGAAATAAAACCTTTATTTACTGCATTTTGCATCTGTCAGTTTGTTCACATGATCCAGCAAGATATCAACCACAGCAGCAACAGATGGGCCTGGCAGAACAGAAAGAAGGTAAGGGTCTTTAGTGGCTGACCAACAGCAAAACACCACACATGGTGGAGAATGTGGCCCTTCTTCTGCCCAGACCCACATCTCGCTTGTTTGTATTGCTGGATACCTCAGAGTCATCACACCAGTATGCTTGAACTGTCTGAATGCTGATCAAACTACAGCCTGGGCTGCAGAGAGGACAATGTTAACTGTCTCTTGTTTCTGCAGCAGCCTGCAGCCCTCCTACTATAACAAGTACATCAAAAATACAAATGTTCCCCCCTACTGGCCAGCAGTTCAAGGGCAGAACTGTTTAATTTTCCAAACTTAGGCTTAAGGGAGCTCCATGCCACAACCCCCCCCAACTCCTACTTTGTGGCAGGGCACCCTTTTGCACTGCTCCATTTTCTCCCGCAAGCAACTGCCAAACATTTACACAGCAGCTACTGCCAAACTGCCTCTTGCAACAAGGATTGCAATCATAGCAAAGCAAATAAAATTACACAACTCCTGATGCTACCGCCCAGTTGAGGCTGCAAAGCAACCAGCTGCTCTTTCTGCTCCTTGGCTTTCTTGCCAAGAGCCCAGCCATGGCAGCAAGCCAATCCACCCTTCTACCTCCAGTCACTACAGTTCTCTGATGGGCAATGCTTCTAGGGCCCTCAACAAAATATTTAGACTAAAAGCTGTAAGCCACAACAACTGCAGCTCTGACCGCATATCAGTCCTGCTCCGCCTCATGGCTCAACCATCCGACTGCAGCTACAAGTCCCCTGCTGTGCTAACAAAGGCTCTGCTCCACACCACATTCTGCCCTAGTCCCTGCAGTGGCTTCTTTTACCAGTGCTGCCTCTACATGATGCCACTTGGAGCCAACAAATGGCCTCAAGGCTCATCACTTTTGCTCCTCAACACAGCTCAGCAAATTACTGTGCCCTCCTCCAAAAGTCACAACAGACCACATGGCTCAGCTCCTTCTGCACTCTTAATGCCGCAAGGAGGTCCCTCGCAACCCAACTTTCCAGGTGCCCTACTCCAAGCTACAATGGACCGCAGTACACGTAAACTCCTTTTGAACTGCTGCAGCCCTCATCTCAAGAAAAAAAAAAGCCAAAGAGAGAAAAAAAAAAGAGCAGCACAATAAACATATAGAGGAGAGTCAACTAATCTCCTCGACTCTCCAAGCTACAAAGTGAGTCACACTGAGCCTCCGCTACCCCTGAGCAACACTACAAGGTGGCGATACATACAAGCAACAAATAAATGAATCAGTAAATAAACAAAAAAAAAAGCACACAAAGCACAGCAGAACAATACAATTAAATGGGGCAAAGAAAAAAGTCAGAACGTGAAATACAAAAAGCACAAGCCTGGGGGACAGCAGAGGAAAAAAAAAGAAAAAGCACAGTAAAGTAAGGAGAAGTCAAACATAAATAATATTTTCCCCAGCAAGTCTGTATCACTCACCACAGATAACCATTTCAGTTGGGGAAGAAGCACATCGGAGCGGCAGTCACCATTTTGCCCATCATAAATCAGCACAACAGCCTTGTGGCACAAAGCTTCCATCTTCGGTTTCACAAAACAACAGGACAGTAAGTGAGCCTTAACCCCACCGCTGGCAGCCATCTTGCTACAGTTAAGGAATACAGGAATTGTATGTCAAAGTTCAGCAGCCATCTTGTGAAGGGAACTAAAATGACCTCACTCCACAGAAATCAGTGGCAAACCTATTGAAATGAATGAACACTACAACAAAACACTGATTTTTACAACAAAAACTTTATTTAAATAACAGACAACACTGAATTGAGTGGGAATTGTTTATTAAGATGTCATTTGATGGAGTTTGCTTACAAATAATTGTACTTTTGCCTACAAAAATATTTTCTTCTCGGCACTTCATCTACTCCACAATGTCCTATCTCCTGCATGATGGCAGTTACTTCTCATCCTTATGATTTTTGCTCAGTGAAACAAAGCTTATCTCCAACCACAGTGTCCAAGCAAGACACATCTATGGGCACCAGAAAGTCTGGAGTTCCATCTTCTCCCATGTCACGGGCATGGGGCTACAAAATAGAAACCGTCTTGCAGGATATCCAGTCTTCCCTCTCGGCTCAAGGAGCACCAACTATGCAAGCCATTCAAGATGACCTGGCCTAAATTAAGGCTATTTCACCACAGTCTATGGTCCATTCTAGCCTACAGCCAGTACCTTTCTTAGCCTTACCTCATTAAGATGCTGTTGACTGGCTTGAGCAATTTCGAGCCTGGATTTCCTTCAACGGTTGGACTGATCCTTTACATATTTCCAATGCCTTATGCTTGCTTCTGAGAGGGTCTGCCAATTCCTGGATCAATGCACATCCAGAACAAGTCCAAGGAGATACTGCCACCCTGTATACACCCTTCAAAGACCATTTTCTCCAAGCACATCTGCTCTGGTTATTGGAGCAGCAGCTGTGGGAACACAAAATGCAAACCTCTGAGTCTCTAGAAGCATTCATAATGGACATTGAGTCACACTGCAAACATCTGCAGAGATCAGATAAAGATAAAATCAGAGCCTTTGTCTGGGGACTGATTCCTTAGTTCTGTACTTATGTCATTCAGCAAAAACCAACAACCTGGATGGACACAATACAAGCTGCACGACTTGCACAAGAGTCTATCTCCATGTTCCAGTCCACCAGTGCACAGGCGCCACAGTCCTCACAATTGGCTGCACTCGTAACATGTGTCCAACAGCAACAAGCAATGATTTACAAGCTCATCACAACTGTCAATAGCTTACACCTCAGTACTACTACTTCCCCTGCAACTTCAGTCAATGCTCTGCAACCACCGCGACTGTGACCTGAGCCACCTCTGCCTTCACAAGAACCAGTGATCTGCCAGTGGTGTGGATTCAGGGGACACACTGCCATTGTCTGCTGAAAGCTGAAGTACTACAACAGAAATCAAGAGAACCAAAGGCACCCACTGCAGCACAGTCAGCAAGATAATTGCAACTACTCTCAGGATCAGGGAAACAAGCACTGCCCAACCAACTAGGGCTTTTGTTGGGCAAGAGAACACAGCAACTGACCACCCCTCTGACTCTCACAATTCAAACAAACCACACCCTCTAACTGCTAACTCAGGCACCCTCTCACTTCCAGGGGCAAAGGTACCTGTCATCAGATCACCTTTCCTAGCAAAGTATGTGCCTGTAACCATTGGAGATTGGTCCATGCATGCCTTGGTCAACACTGGAGCAGAAATCTCAGTTATCAACAACAGTATTCTGAACAACCAAGCTATTCATCACATATCTAATGTTTCTCCAGCCAACCTAAAGTACATTATCACAGCAAGTACAACCACAGTACCTATCGCAAGTGTGGTCAATCTCAAGCTACACTTTGGCTCATAACAAGCTACTGTCAAGTTCTACCTAGTGCCTGATCTACAACCTACAGTGATTCTTGGCCTGGACTTCCTCAAAGCTCACAGCCATCCTAGACTTTGCATCAAACAAACTGCCACTAGATCCTTGGAGGCAACTTGCAACTACAGACTCAGTCACTGTGTCTCCTCAAACAGAGATGGTTTTGATTGCCAAGATTTGAGGTGAACCACTTCCACAAGGTGTTGATGACATCATCACGGGATCTCCCGCTCTGCATTCATCAGGTCTTCTCCCAGGAAATACCTTGTCTGCAGTTCATAATGGCACAGTCTTCCAAAATGCTGCAACTTCACAGATGAGCCAGTAGTCATCTCAAAGGGTGCCAACATAGGAACGTTTGTCTGCTTGTCTACAGGGGGGCCAGCTCCATCTCATGCAAGAACCTCAGCCTGGTTCCATCAGCTCTAGTCCTAGGTCAGTACTATCATGACCACTCCAGCTTCACCAGAGTTACCCCTCAGTAAGAAACTGTCCTCTTCAAAACTTCCAGCATCTCCAACAGAAAGGCAGCAGCTTTTGAAATTCCTGGAGAATTACACAGATGTCTTTGTGGGTCCAGATAACAAGCTCGGATGCTGTGATATCCTGCAACACACCATCGAGGTGCAGCCCAACCAGAAACCAATCTGTCAGTGAGCCTACAAAGTTGGACAATAACAGAAAGAAGTCCTAGAGGACAAAATCAAAGGCATGCGGGAACAAGATATTGTTGAAGACTCTACAAGTCCTTGGGGGTGCACCTTGCTTGCTGGTGGTAAAGAAGGACAAGGGGTATCACTTTGTGGTGAACTACAGAAAGCCCAATACCTACACGGTGCAGATGCACATCCCTTGCCTACAATAGAAGATGCCTTAGAGAGTCTTGGTGTAGCCAGCCCTGCTTACTTTACCACTCTAGACCTTCAGAGTTTCCATTGATCCACCTTCTTATTCATACACAGCATGGTGCTGCCACTTGGGGCTTTTTCAATTCAAACGTCTGCCTATGGGACTTCAGAAAAGTCCAGCCACATTCCAACATGTTATGGAAGCTGTACTACATAGGTTGTCTTAGAAATCTTGCCTAGTCTATCTGGATGATGTTATGTCTTCAGCAGAACTTTGCCAGAGCACCTTCAACATCTCAAAGAAGTGTGTGAACATCTCAGACAAGCCAATAATAAGCTTCACACAGAAATGTGTTGTTTTGCACAGCATCAGATTCATTACCTGGGACATGCTGTTTGTTCTCAATGCATCTCTCCTGACCCAGACAAGCTCTCAGCAGTCAAAGACTATCCAGAACTTAACAATCTCAAAGACCTTCAAGCTTTTCTGGGCTTGTCTGGCTACTACCAAAAGTTAATTTTCAACTATGCCAAGCTTGCAGCTCCACTGTATGCCTTCACCAAAAAGGGATGTGACTATACATGGACTTTTGAATGCCAAATGCTTTTGAAACCTTGAAAGAAAACCTAATATATTCTCCAGTATTGGCCTACCCAAGGTTCGCCCAACCCTTCAAGCTCTACTCAGATGATAGTTCCTTTGCAGTGGGTGCTGTGCTATGATTCAAGATGGACCAGAACAAGTTGTTTCCTATGTTGGGTGCTCTCTTTCCTCAGCTGAGCAGAACTATGAAATCACAGAAAAAGAATGGCTAGCCATGGTATTTGCCATAAAGAAATTTGACTGTTTCATTCACTACTATTCCTTTACGGCTATCGTTGATCACTGTGCCCTCAGATGGTTATTAGAAATGAAGGAGCCAGTAGGCAAGTTCACCAGGTGGATTGCCATGCTGCAATCCACAACTTTGAAATTCAGTACAGACCAGGTCAAGTTCACTCAAATGCCGATGATGTAAGCCAGAGACAATATCCCTCTGCATCATCCTCAACAGATGAAGAATCCTGCTTATAAGCTCTTCCCTGCTACACCATGGATGTGCTTCCTGTGGACACTCATACAGAACCTCAGGTTGCTTTGCTGCTACCAACTGCTTCTACAGAAAGACACATAAATCCTCACTTACTGCAAGCAGCTGAAGAGTTTCTCACCTCCTCTACTTCTGACCTCTCCCTGGCAACAGTCAAAATGCAACAAAGAACTGATTATCAATTCACAGACATAATCACATACTTAGAGTCTGGAACCTTAGCACAACAAAAGCAACATCGCCAGGATGTACTTTTCTTTGCTTCGCAATACTTCCTCAGTGACGGGGTGCTCCCCCACATTTGGACCAAGGAAGGCAAGAGCCATTGCATGGATAGAACTCATGTACAGCTAGTTGTGCCAGCCTCTCTAGTCAATGAAGTTCTTCAATCCACTCATGCCTCTCCACTTTCTGGAGGTCAGATGGGAATCCACAGAACTCTTGAAAAGACAAGGCTTCACTTCTTCTGGCTTCACATGAGCAAGGACATTGTCCGATTTGTCAAATCCTGCTAGCCCTGCTCCCAAAGAAAGCCTCCTGCCAAACCGACAAAGGCACACATCATCTCAATGTCTGCAGCCACTGAACTATTTCAAAGAGTCAGCACAGACATTCTTGGCCTTTTACCTACATGCTCTGACTCTGGCAACAAATACAGCCTTGTTTTTATGGACAAGCTTGTATGGATGTAATGACCTTATAGACGGTACTGTATATTTACCATATTTCTGTACATCCAGTTCAGGGGTCTGTGTACCCTTTTTGGTTATTTTATGTAATACTTAATGTATATCATAAAATCTAGAAATAAAAATTAAAAAAAAAATACTTGGAATTAATCCCCTTAAAAGACATCAAAGCTGCCACAGTGGCAAGTGCCTTCCTCAACACAGTAATTTGTCATCATGGTACCCCATTGTACCTGCATTCAGACAGAGGCACTAACTACCTTTCAACTATTGCGTGAGAAACATGCAAACTTGAAAGACATCAAAAAGACTCACACAACCAGTTATCATCCACAATGCAATGGGCAAAGTGAAAGAATTATGTCTACCATTCTCAGCACACTCTCCAAGTACCTGGATGAGACTCACAACACTTGGGATCATTTTGTTCCTTTTGTGCAATGTGCTTACAACACAAGCCCTTGTGTCGACAGTACAGAGTACACACCATTTTTCTTAGTCCATGGACATGACCCAAGAACTCCATTGGACAGGGATCTCTCACTGCTAGAAGTTCCAAAATCAGTTTCTTCCTTCATCATTCCAATGCTGGAACAGCTTAAACTTGCCAGACGCGCTGCCATCACCATGTTGGGCCAGAGAAAATCTGCAATGCAGAAAATGTCAGCAGCCAAGTCACATGAGCCTTCATTCTCCACTGGGGACATTGTGTACTTGTACTGATCTGTCCTAGTCCTGGGCATCACCAAGAAACTGCTTCACCCCTGGATTGGTCCCTTCTACATTGTAGAGAAGCTTCCTCCTTTACATATTCATCTATGCTGCAAGTCTGATGGAAAGCTGGTACACAACAAAGTCCACATCAATCAACTGAAACATGGGTACCTGAGTAACACCCTTCCAGATGATCCCAGCCCACCAAACAATGAAGTTTCACTTGAGCCTGCCATACTTTCTGAAGCTGAAATCCCTTCAGACAACTGGCAACCAGTTTCTACAGATCTTCCCACTCCTATCACTCTCCAGCTGGATCCCATTTTGCCTGATCAACCAGATGAACTCCCTGGGGCTTCATCTTCTTCTCAGCCTTCTTCTTTATCTTCTCAGGACTCTCTCATACACTCACTGGTGTGCCAGATCGAGAAGCTATTATGTAAGAAGTTCAGCAATGGATCCTGGATGTACCAAGTGAAGTGGTGTGGATTTGACAGTGCGCAGGACTCCTGGGTCACTTTTAATGACCCGACCCCCTCCTGTCAGGAATTGGTCCAAGCCACACATGCCTCCATTCCCACTAACTGGAAAAGTCAACGGAGGTCCTGAACTTTAGTTACTGGACTCAGTGGTGGAACTCACACTTTTCCAGTGATATTTCTTGTTTGCATTATAAAAAAAAGTGTTATGCAACTGTTTCTGATGGTTACTGCATACCTGCATTAATGCCTTTTTTCCCTTAGGAATGTCTCTTCAAATGGACAGTCAACCTAATATTACTGCTCTGCAACTGTTAATGTACTATGCATCTTGCATTTTGGTATTCTCTATTTGCTTCCCTTCCCTCTCTCACCCTCTCCCTTCCCTACACTGAAGCACTTGTCACCTGTCCAAGGGTCACCTCTGGTGCTACTCTGACTGGTCCCCAGTGTAGTTCAGATTCCTTCCCCCTCCCCACAGTAGAGTAATGTTCATAAAACATTATTAATGTTGGTAAAATGTTTCTTACCAAGCTTCAAGTTTTTTTGTTAAACTCTTTCCTAATGTATGTTAAGGGCTATAGTTTTATGAGTGGTGCTGACACTCACTGTCTCCGAGGTGATGTGGAGTACAGTTAAACATGGGGCTAATGCTAGCTGCCACCCCTTTAAGATCTCAGGACTATGTAGCTAATTTTATGCAAATTACTGCTTTAGCAGGGGCTAGAAACCCCTTTAGTTTCTGTCAGTCTTGCTAGTCTTGCGCTAGACCTCAGGAGAAGAACATCCTGCTACACAGAATAAAACCTTTATTCACTATTTTCTGCATCTGTCAGATTGTTTGCATGGTCCAGCAAGGTGTCAACCACAGCAGCAATAGATGGGCCTGGCAGAACAGAAAGAAGGTAAGGGTCTTTAGTGGTTGACTAACACCAAAACACCACAGCAACTAGACATTTTCCATTAGATACAAGCACACATTTTGGACAACCCCACAAACACAGTTAATACCATGCCATGACCTAGAGGGGTGGAGGGTGTAAGAGTTATAGGTGTGGGATTGAAAGGGGGCGGGTTTGAGGGAAAGGTGACAATTAAGGGCAGGAGCAAGTAGAAGAAGTGAAGACTTGTAGTAGGGAGTTGAGGACTGAGGGGGAGGAGGTGTTTCAGATAGTGGGGGGGGGGGGACGTTCCACAGCTTGGGACAACAAAATGAGAAGGCAGACTGGCCAGCAGTTGTGGTCCTAAGGATGAGGGCCAGTGTTCTAGCTCTGGAGCTGCAAAAGGAGTAAGGGTGAAGGGTGGGGATAGTTACAGTAGAAGTGAGGTAGGGTGGTAGTAACCCAAACCAGAATCTGGGCATGAAAGTAACATTTATTTATGTATTTTAAAAGTGTCACCAGGAAGGACATGCTGAGCTGAAAACAGTTCATTTTCAGATGCATCCTGGGGGAGAAAGTAAAGAGAGAGAATTTGAGAGAGGAAAAAAGTACATACTGTAGTATTAACAGCATTACAAAACAGAAGTTATATACAGCAACACAGCATATCAATGAGCATAATCAAAACATTGTAAGGCAAATCAGTACAACAGATACATGTAGTAGGTAAACAATTTAAGCTTTGATAGGTAGGAGGAAGTTACTTTTTTATTTTATTTATTTATTTAGATTTCGGATTAACACCTGTGAGCAAAAGCTCTTTTACATAGGTTCCACATCAAGATGCAGACAGACATAGGAGTAAAGCAGTTCAAACAATGTATAGCATATGAGAATATAGCAGCCAAGAACAATAGTGCATGGCAAAAGGAAGAGCAGCCAAGATGGCCTTGTCAGATTAGAACAAAGTTAACATTGTTAATAAAACTGTCTTTAGGCATTGTACAATGTATGCCTGATTATACAGTTATTCGAACATTAGAACCAAGTTGTGCAGAGAATGTAATAGAAATAGATCAATGCAATTTTATGTATTACCTGGATTGGGTGAAGCAGCCCAAAGTCTCTGACAGGATAGGAACGGGATATGGGAAAAAGAGGGGTGAGGAATAGGAGGATGGTTTGAGGTGGGAAGGTTATGAGTAGGAGAGGAGTACAGACAGAAGGGGGGGTACGGTGGTGAAGTGGGGTTGGGAAGAAGTAGGTAAAGGGTGTATGTACAGTAGACAAGTCAAGTACTAACTTATGAGAAGCAGTCACAGGAGGCACGAGCAACAAAAAATTGCTGCGGCTTATGCTTATATGGGACTAGGGTGGGAGTATTGGAAATATCAGAGCACAGTGACTTGTACCACAACGGGGCTGTAGCAGCAAATGACCTCTGATCCTGAGCACGTCAGCATGGAACTTGGTAAACGGTGTTGTCAGAGCTTCTTGTGTGACTGATATTGGAGGATGGGCAGAGGAACCACAGCACCCCAGTTGGCAAGAAGCCAAGGGAGGCATTCTTAGCTAGCAGACACGTATGATAGAAGACTCTGCCCTGTAGCTGGAGCCAGCTTGCCTGCTCATAGATGTCACATGTGCGAGTGAGGTGGGACACCCCAGTAAGTAGACAGCAGGCTTTATTGAGAGTCACTGCAACTCACCATAGGGCAGTGTTAGTGGCAGATCCATAGACCACAAGCCAATAATCAATGATAGAGACTATTGAGCTCTGTATTGCAAGATTAAGGGCTCCTGTAGGCAGGCAGTGCTTATGCTTGTACAGCAGTGAAAGATGGGTATTGACAACCTTGGCTACATTTTCGATGTGATTAGTGAAAGATAGGGTGCTGTCAATTTTCAACCCATGGTACTTAAACAGTTGAGTCTGTTCCAGAGAGACACCCACATTATTCTTGCTGATAAGTTGTCTTGACTTCTTTTTACTATGAGTGTCATGGAACAACATTGTTTTAGTTTTTTTGTAATTAAGAATGAGTTTTTGGGACTAGAACCATGCCTCAACACTGGTAAAGCTTGTTCTGGAATTGATTCTCTAAAGCAGACAGATCAGGATTGCTGGAAAAAGGGACTGCATCATCTGCATAAAGGAGAATCAGGTCAGGACACTTTGTGGGGAGATTGTTTAAGAAGATACTGAAGAACCAGGCCCCAGAACTGACCCTTGGGGACACCCGATCTGACTGGTAGCTTTGCTGAGTTTACTTCTGTGATCCTCATCTGTTGTGAGCAGTTGTTGAGGTAGCTGTGAAACCATCTTGCAGTGTCATTTGATAGGCCATGGTCTGTCATTTGTTCAACAAGCATAGAATGGTTGACCGTATTGAACGCCTTGGTCAGGTCAATGAAGGTAGCACCTACCGCTAGTCTGTAGTCCAGATCGTGATGAATGTAACTCATAAATTCTAACAGAGCAGTGGTGGTTCTATGACCTTTTCTAAAACCATGCTGCTGGGGACATTGCAGGTTGTATTTCTCCAAGTATTCCACCAACTGGTCGGCAATAATTCTTTCGAGTGCTTTTGAGAGAGGAGGAAGAATGGAGATGGGTCTGTAGTTGCTGTGAAGTATCCTATCACCACTTTTGTGCACGGGGTAACCAGGGCCAACTTCCACTTAGATGGGAATTAGAAGAGCAATAATGGAGTGACTGAAAATCTTGGTTAGGGGGGCCAGGACTTCATCAAGGTTGAGAGCAATGAGCTTGAGGTCAAACGAGTCACCACTTGATCTGATTTTCCCAAGAACCTTGAGTAAATATTTTTAGCATCTCTTTCAGAAACAGCTTTAAAATAGAAAGGTGGATGTGCTTCCTTCTTTCCTGATTCATCTCAAAGTTCAGTATTAGCAGTGTCTTCAAAGAAGTTTGAAGGTAATACATAGCTGAGGTCCATAAATGCAGCATTAAAGTTATCAGCTATGGTTTGAGGGTCTAAGATAATGGCACCATCTATGTTGAGCATGGTGGGGGCTTGTTTAGGATCTTTCCCAGCAGGGCCTGCCATAGCTAGGTACAGACTGTGCCCTTGCACCTTGGGGCTTTATGCCTAAATTTTGTTAGAGATGAAAATGTTTACCAGCAAATGAAAGTGGAAGACAACTGGCTCTGTTACTGTTACAAAAGGTGAGGGCAGCTTTGCTGCAGTGGAAAAGATTAGGTTAAGTAAGTGCTAATGGTGTTAATGGCCATACTTTACACCTCCCAGATTGACTGCTTTCACAAACAAAGGGCTATATTGATAAGATAACTTGTTTGAAACCTGGACATGTAGCTGAAACAATGAATGACATGACAAAATCTGTTTTAAAAGTATGTGAGCACTCAGAATGGCTCAAAAACCTCACCAGCACAGAGCAAAACTGGATTTCCTGATAGGGACACTGAAAACCTGATCACCAGGTAAAAAAACGGACAGGTGGCAACCTTACTGGTGTCCCATGATAATCCTCTCTATTGGCTCTCACTCACAGCTCCAGAAAAGTTAAGTTGTTTAACTTGTTTGCAAATCAGAGTATCAGAAGTGTGAGTGTCCAGTGATGATGTTGCTGTCCTTGCAGAACTGAATACGGTAGTAGTACCGTACTTACTTAAGTTCTTGTTCCAGGCTCAGTCAGATTCATTTCCAATGGTGAAGTAAAATAATTCAATGCAGTCAATGGCACTAATTAAAAGATGCTGGTTAAACTAGCAGACGTGGTACTGCTTTATTAATACAGGACAGGATGGTTAGTTAGGTGTAAATGTTGGATGTGGGGTGGCCACAGGGAATGGAGTGGTGGGGGCCCAGCAGGGGGCTGCACAGGGGCCCAGAATGGTTAAGGCCAGCCCTGTTTCCCAGTTAGTTCAGTGTGGTTCACCCAGAATTTTCTACCACCTCTCCATGAGTCAGTTAGTGCACTTCTACAGTAGTTGGCTTTTTCAGAGAGGATGGCTTTTGTACAGGTATTTCTAGCAGTCTTATAAGCCTGAATATCAACTAGTTTGCCAGAGGTCCTATCAGGAGACCATAGATGATCCCAGGATTTCATTTGTTCTAGGAGGCTATGGGTAATTCAGGGATTGTTGATTCCACTGACTTTCCTATTTCTGAAAGGGGCATAGACATCACAGGCTGCATTGAATTTGGATATAAAATAGTCCAGGGCAGTATCAACATCAGTAGCTGTCTCAGTTTGCTACCAGTCTTGCTGCCTTAGAAATGCTTTTAGTGGCTCAAGTTGCCCTCGTTGTAGCACTCTGCCATTAATTGATTTGGCTGGTGGTTTGATAAATTTGTTGGACCAATGGCAAAGGACAGGGGAGTGATCACTAACAGAGTCTGGAAGGACCTCTAATGTGATCAGGTCGGTTAGTAAGTATCCAGTCCAGAAATGTACTGGTCCCTGTTTTGTAGCTGGTCCTGGTTGGCAATTGTACCAGCTGTGAGAAATTTACAGCAGGCAACTCATCCTTGTAGTTGTTGGCATTGGGTGAGAGCCAATTGACATTAAAATCACTAAGCATGATGATTTCTAAACTGAGCCCTAAACTGTGAATACTATCCAGGAGGGAGTTTAGGCCGAGTATAGCTAGCTTGGGTAGTATGTAGATTGACACAATAATAAGTGACTTGCTATTTGTGCCAAGAAGTACCTTGGTGGCAAGGACCTGTATATCAGACCCTGTGCAGGGCAGGGCCACGGCATGCATCATCAGTGAGTCTCTGATGTAAAGAGCGCAGTGTCCACCTTTTTTAGACAGTCTGTCATGCCTAAAAACTGAGTACCTGGGTACTACAATAGCAGTGTCAGGGATTTTAGGCACTAGCCATGTCTCCAGAACTGATAGGATGTCCAGGTTATGCTGGGCAACCCATGCAGTAAGCGTGTTGAATTTGTCCAAGAGACTGCAGATATTCATGCTAGCCAACAAGAGCAACCCAGTCCTAACATTAATTATAGAGGCTTGTTGTGGTGAGGCTGGGTTAGGGTGTATGTTGCCTGAAATGAGGAGGAGAAGCACTAATCTTTTAATTAATACCTTAAACTACCTGCCTCATAGCAACCATTCCTTTCTTACTGTTTATTTTCACCAGACATTCCTTTGGGGCAATCAGATACTTGCTTTTAGTTGTGGTGAGCAGTACAGAGTGGGTAAACTTAGCAGGAGCTGCTGCGGTAACCATGCTAGTGTAACCCTTTGGTAATAGCATAGAGTGTTGTTAAAAATGATACCAGAAGTCCCAGACCTATGAAGGATAATTATTTTGGCAAGTAGGAGAAGGGTAGGAGACCCATTCACCAGAAGTGCCTGTGGGGGAGATTAGTGTGAAAAACGCAGCAAGAGATGTCACAAGGAAAGTTGTAGTCATTTCGTTGGCATCAGTGGAAAAGGATTCTGCAGTGATTGAGAGGGGAAGAATGTTTTATTCAGTGGTGTCCTTCTAGTGGCCAAGGATTATAACAAGCAGATAAGAAAGTAGACACTTAGTATGTGGTGCTACAGGAAGTAGGTAAGGCCAAAGAGGTATAAATTAAAGTGCCCAGATAGGGCGGGTGGATAGGGAGCCAGCGGGCACCGTACTTGCAAATTCAGTCCACAGTGAATCAGGCGGGTGGGTGCTGGCTAGTTCCCTGAGCCACTGGAGTGGCTGTTAGGAGAGGCGGGGCAGGGAGCCTGGTCAGGGCTTCACTGTTCTGCTTGGAGAAAGAAAGACTCACATTAGTTTTCTAGCCAGGCAGGGGCAATTACAATTTCAATAGGGCTTGGAGAAAGAGGGGAAAACAAAAGAGAATGGCGGTGGCAGACAAAGACAGGGTCTCAGTGGGGGGGGGGGCAGGAGTAATTAGATGGGAGGTTAGATCAGTGAGCTGCACTTTTCTATTAAAATTTAAAACACAGTTCAAGCAATGCAGTCTCTGCTTAAACAATAAATCAGCTTAACAGTTTTTGTTAAAGAAATTCAAAAGAGTTGGTGCAGTGCAGGGATAGGCAGGAAATGTTAGTGAAAGTGAGTAGGACACAACCAGGGGTCAATTGAAAAAATCAGGCACTGGATACGCATGCCTGTGGATAAGTGCTGAGACTCCCATATCTTGCAAATCTGGTCCACAGTGAATCAGGCTGGCAGGTACTGGAGAGTTCCCAGAGCCGTGGTGGGGAGCCTGGTCAGGGCTTCACCTTTCTGCCTTGCAAATGCGGTCCACAGTGAATCGGGCTGGTGGGTGTTGGTGAGTTCCCTGAGCTGCCAGAGCGGCTTCTAGGAGAGGCTGTGTGGGGATCCTGGTCAGGGCCTCACTGTTCTGCCTTGCAAATTCAATCCACAGTGAATAGTTATGGCAGGTGGTGGCAAGTTTCCTGAGCCACTGGAGCAGCTGCTAGGAGAGGCAGGGCAGGGAGCCTAGTCAGGGCTTCACTGTTCTGCCTTGCAGTTTTGGTCCACAGTGAATAGTTCTGGCAGGTGCTGGCAAGTTTTCTGAGCCACTGGAGCAGCTGCTAGGAGACGTGGGCTGGGGACCCTGGTCAGGGCTTTACTGTTCTGCTTTGCAAATTCGTTCCAAAGTGAATCAGGCTGGCGGATGCTGGTGAGTTCTCTGAGCTGCTGGAGCGGCTGCTAGGAGAGATGGAGTGGGCAGCCTGGTCAGGGCTTCACTGTTCTGCCTTGCAAATTCATCCTACAGTGAATTAGGCTTGTGGGTGCTGGCGAGTTACCTGAGCCACCAGAGTGGCTGCTAGGAGACAGAGAGGGGAACCTGGTCATGGCTTTACCATTCTGCCTTGCAACTTCGGTCCATAGTAAATTGGGCTGGCAGGTGCTGGTGAGTTCCCTGAGCCGCTGGAACAGCTGCTAGGAGAGGCTGTGTGGACAGCCTGGTCCAGGCTTCACCATTCTGCCTTGCTAATTCGGTCCATAGTGAATCAGGCTGGTGGGTGGGGGCAAGTTTCCTGAGCTGCCGGAGTGGCTGCTAGGAGAAGTGGGTTGGGGAGCCTGGTTAGGGCTTTACTGTTCTACCTTACAAATTTGGTCCACAGTAACTGAGACATGGGACACCCAAATCCATGACTTTTACATGACAGTTCCGGGGTACAAATTACACCGGAAGGATAGAGAAAAGGGGGGGGGGGGTGCTGTACATAAAGGAGGGAAGATTAAAATGTGTCAGGGAGGAGGGAGATGAGAGAAAGATGCAGAAGCACTATTGGTGCAACTACAAGATCCCTAAAATAGATCACTAAGACTGGGAATGATGTACAGGCCATCCTTTCAATCTGAAGGGATGGACAGGGTACTGGCAGATCAGATCAGGAGGAACTGTGGGAAAGGGGTTGGTGATACTAGGGGACTTCAGGGCATGGAGTTGGACACACCTACCACAAAGAGCAGAAGGGAGCAGGTAGTGCTGGACGCCTTCCAGGAAAGTTTTCTAGTACAGTTAGTCAAGGAACCAACTAGGGAAAGGAACACCCTTGACCTCGTACTGATGAATGGGGAATGGGTGAGGGACGTGAGGGTGAAGGAATCACTGAGGGGAGTGACCACCAGACAGTATGGTTCCAGTTACAGATGGCTAAAGAGAGGGAGGCATGTGGCACAAGGGTGTTGGATTTCAGAAACGCCAACTTTAAGATGATGAGGGAAGTGGTACAGGGATTCCTGTGCAAAATTCAACCAGGTATGGACACACAACAAAGGTGGGAACTGATAAGATGGGATGGTGGTGGCAACAGAACCTTGCTGTAGGGCCCAGACTAAGAAGGCTAGGGGAAAGAAACCCAGCTGGATAAGTAAAGGGGTGCTAGACAGGGTGAGGAAGAAAAGGACAGCTTACAGGAGATATAGAAAATCGAGGAGGGACGAGGATAGGGAGGAATATCTGAAAGAAGCAAAAGAAGTGACCGGGGGGGGGTAAGGGCAGCCAAGGCAACAAGGGAACTCAGGCTGGCACAGGGCATAAGAAAAGGGGAGAAAGATTTCTTTAGGTACATCAGGGAGAAAAGAAGCTGTAAGGACCAAATTGTAAAAATTAAGAAGGGGGGGATTGGTGGAAGAGATGGTGAAAAGGCAGAAGTGTTCAACCACTACTTCTGTTCAGTCTTTATGAAAGGGGGCACTATCCATAGTAGGAAAGAGGATAGAAACAGATGGGGGACAGGTGATGGACAGAGAAATCACAGTGAGGAGGGTGCTCGAGGGCTTAAGGGCATTGAGGGTAGAAAAGGCACCAGGACCGGATGGAGTACATCCAAAAGTGCTGCAGAGATCCTGGCAGGACCCTTGGCAGACTTATTTAATTCATCTCTAGACACAGGATGCATACCTCAGGACTGGAGGCTGGCTCACGTGGTTCCTCTCCACAAGAGTGGACCTAAGGATGAACTGAGGAACTATAGGCCAGTAAGTCTAACATCCATAGTGGGGAAGCTAATGGAGGACAATTCTAAAGGAGAGGCTAGTGGCACTACTAGAGGTGAAGAGGGTGCAGGACAGGAGACAGCATGGCTTCATCAAGGGCAGGTCTTGCGAGACCAACCTGGTGGAATACTATGACTGGGTAACTAGGCAAAATTGATGGGGTCATGCGGTGGATGTCCTGTTCCTAGGCTTCAGTAAGGCCTTTGATTCAATACTGTATGGGAGACTTGGAAGCAAGCTACAGGGTACAGGGGTGGGAGCAAAACTGGTGGGGTGGGTGGAGAACTGGCTAAAAGATAGGCAGCAGAGGTTGGTGGCAGGTGGGGAATACATAGCCCCTAAGCCTGTGACAAGTGGTGTTCCACAGGGGGTCGGTGTTGGGCTCAATGCTGTTTGGCATATTTATTGCAGACATCTCAAATGGCATCAGCAGCGAAGTCAGCCTATTTGCAAAGACACCAAGATGGGAAAAGTGGTGGGTGACTGGGGGGTGGGTGGCAGGGGCTACAGGAGGATCTGGCAAGGCTGGAGGCATGGTCTGACAGATGGCAGCTGGGGTTTCACACAAAAAAATGCATGGTGCTGCACTTCGGAACACAAAATCTGAGGAGAAGCTACCATCGGCGGAGGGGGTTGCAGTTAGAGGTAACAGAAGAGGAGAAGGATCTGGGAGTGCTCATCACAGGCACAATTCCACACAATGGAGAAAAGCAGCAGTAATGGCTAACAAAATGCTGGGGTACATTGCAAGGGGGCATTAGCTCGAGAAGAAGGAAGGTTATTCTACCATTGTACAGATTGTTGGTTAGACCCCACCTGGAATATTGCATGCAGTACTGGCACCCGTACCTACAAAAGGACATTAGGCTGCTGGAGGGGGTGCAGTGTAGGACAACGAAGATGATTCAGGGCCTGGTGGAACTGTCATATGAGGTCAGACTAAGAGAGTTAAACATGTACACACTGGAGGAGAGGAGGGATGGGGGGGACATGATTGAGACCTTCAAATACATGAAAGGGATAATCAAAACAGACACAGAGGGTCTATTCAGGAGGAGGGTGGGGAGAGACACTAGGGGCCATGACATGAGATTGGAGGGGGTAGATTCAGGAGGGAGGTGAGGAGGTATTTCTTTATGGAGAGGGTGGTGGCAAAGTAGAACGCACTACCAGCTAAGGTGGTGGCATGTAACACAGTGGAATGCTTCAAGAAGGGGTGGAACAGGGCAAAGGGGAGGGTAAAGGGAGGTAAGGGGGGTGGGGCAGCTGCTCAATAGGGAGCTAGCTGCAATCTTGAGCAGCCTAGATAGACCATGATGGCCTTTTGCTGCTGGCAGTTTTCATCTGTTCATATAGTAATTAGTAAATGTAACTGTAATGCATATTACTTTTCATATTACTTTATATTACTTTTGTGAAATTAAAAATGTTTTACTTTTGAAACATATTTATGAACAAAGGAAACTCCAACAATTCATAATTTATATTACTTTTGAGAAGTTAAAAATAATTTACTTTTAAAACATATTTATAAGCTCAGAAAACTCCAAAACTTCATTATTTGCATTACTTTTGAGAAGTTAAAATGATTTATTTTGAAATACACTTATGAGCTCAGGAAACTCCAAAAATTCATAAAAAGGAACTGAAATAGATTCACAGATGAGGAATACGATTGTGTCCTATTTTATTTCTGGTTTTCTTAAGAAAATATGAAAACATTAACAATCATATTGGTTTTTGACTTTGTATACAATATTCAAAATGATTGTGAAGCATATTCACAGCACAACAGGTTGACAGTTTCCTGCAGAACCCATATCATGGGTATTATTTTTTGTATTTGTTTTGCCATTGTCATGTTGTGGCAAGCTGAAAGAAATATAAATAAAACATAAGTACAGGTACACTCAGTACCTCATCAAGTGCTTTCCTTGTGTTTGCAGGTTAAACAAAAACAAGAATAGTACCCCATTAAGTGCTTTGTGTTGTGGTGGGTTAAATAAAACACAAGCAGAGTGCCCTGCCCCTGTTCAGTGCTTTCTGTGTGTTTGGGGGTTAAATAAAAACAAGTACAATACCCCATCAAGTGCTTTGTGTTGTGGTAGGTTAAATAAAACACAAGGACAGTGCCCTGTTCAGTGCTTTCTTTGTGTTTGGAGTTAATAGCAAGTCAGTTGCAAGAAATAAAGCTGTACAAGATGACACAGTGACACAAGTCAAACACAATGCAAACATCTTAAAAGTACGCCACCCAAGGCCACCGCCTATAGCACTCTATGCAAAGTGAAGTGGCCATACACTGCTGATGTTGTGTAAATGATATACTTTTTTGGTCTAGGCCCTTCATCTGTGCCTGGCAAAGTTGTTAAGCAGTTCACCAGGTGAGGAGACTATCAGATATCACTCCAATGAAGCTGCCACACTGCCATACTACCACACTACTATGGACTGTGGTTGTGGCTGGCATTTAATATGAATTGAGTAGTAATAAGAGTAGCAGAGCCCCAAATCAACTGTGGATTCATTCTCAATTTGCAGTTTGTTGTGTGTATTGCAAGAAATGGCTTAATGGTCTCCCCTGGGACATCCTTGTCAAACCAAAGATTGGTCCATTTAAATGTAAACTTCACCAACATCTTGCTGCTCTTAGTGGCTGTCACTGCACTCCATAGTACAACCTCCCACTAGTCGCTAGTAACTATCAGTACTTACACTCTGCTTGCCCTTGCCCCCTCCCTACCCGCCTCACCCTCTCCCACATGCCCTCATGCTTCTCTCACCCCCGCACCCTCCCTAACCCCGGCAAAGCCCCCTGGCTGCTAATAGCTTAGTTACATGTATTGAATTCCATAATTGAAGTGTCACTGTAAAACTGACTGTGCTACTTTTAGCTCTGTATGTATCCTGCCATTTTTGTCCCATCTTGTCATTATCGTATGTTACCTGTTTTGCTCAGATGTGGAACCTTTGTAAAAGATATTTCAGCTCAAAGGTGTTATAATCAGAGATCTCAATAAATAAATAAAGATGTTTTTCAGTGTCATCTGCAACAGTGTAGTAGACTGTATTATCACACTTATTTTGCTGGCTTGCAAGACAACATTTTCTGTAACCACATCAATTGTCAAATCTTCCTACAGTAACATCAGAAGAGGGCTGCAGCAGTGGGAGATTCAATATATTAAAGGCAGTGCATGTTAAAGGTTTTTTAAGTTTGATCATTTGCTTGCTGCTCCAACTGTTCTCACTGGGCTATATACAGTAATAGAGGACTCTACATAGCCCAGGTCCCCGGGGAGAAGAGTGGGACTGGCAAACATCTGTGATCGTAGCTTATTGCTCTAAAACAGTTATTACAGGCTACTGTCATCTCACAGTGCTGCATCCGTCTTCTGATGTTAGCTGTAGGGGGATTTGAAGGTTGTTGTGTTTACAGGAAATGTTACCTTGCAAGCCAGCAGAATCAGTGTGATACAATCGCTGCACAGGTGCAGTAAACAATAAAGTAAAACTAATGTTATTTGCAATGCACACCGATAGGTTAGATTGGGAACAAGGGTGTGGGGCTCTCTTACTGCTGTTGACTGTTCTCCTCTGGTCCAGCTTTTAAAGAATGTGTGCAGTGAAATGTGAGTGACCTTAGGCAGCAGATTTGTGGAACAGACAGGGTTAAAGGCAGAATTAAAAAAATTGAACGTGGATAAAGCCATGGGTCTGGACAGAATCCACCCACGCATACTATGGGAACTGAGTGATAAACTGGTTGAACCCCTAGCAGACCTATTTAGTAGATCCCTAAGGGAAAGGACGGTCCCACAGGACTGAAAAAAGGCAATAGTGAACCTCATCTACAAGAGTGGTAGCAAAGAGGAAGCAGGGAACTACTGCCCAATTAGTCTCAGCTCAGTGATGGGAAAGCTGATGGAATCAAGGCTCAAGGAAAGAATAATAGCATTTTTGAAGGAAACAAAACAGCAGGATGCCAATCAGCATGGGTTCACAGCAGGAAGGTCTTGGCAGACAAACCCGATTGAGTTTTTCAACTTGGTTACTAGAGTGGTGGACCAAGGGGGTGTCATGGATGTCATCTACCTAGACTTTAGCAAAGCCTTCATTTCTGTCCTACACAGAAGACTGCTAAATAAACTTGAAAATAAAGGATTAGAGAAGAAAGTGGTATCATGGGTAGGAAGTTGACTTCAGCAGTGAACCCAAACAGTGATGGTAAATGGGGCAGCATTCAGAAGCCAGGGAAGTAACCAATGGTGTGCCACATGTGTCCATCCTGGGACCTTTGTTCTTCAATGTGTTCATCAGTGACATCACAGATAAGTTGGGAGGGAAGGTATGTCTGTTTGTAGATGACACGAAGCTCTGCAACAGAGTGGATATGGCACAGGGGGTGGAGCAAATGAGAAGTGACATTCTCAAGCTCAAAAAATGGTTAAGTATGTGGCAGCTAAAATTCAACACAAAAAAAATGCAAGGTCATGCATCTGGGAAAGAACAATCCGGGTACTGACTACCACCTGGGGAAGGGGGGGAGACACTAGCAATCACCTGGCAGGAGCGAGATCTGGAGTTGTCATTTCAGATGATTCAAAAGTGGGCAACCAATGTGAAAAAGCAGCAATAAGGGCCAGCAGAATGCTAGGATGCATAGGAAGGGGCATCTCAAGTAGAATAAGGGAAGTGATCCTGAAACTATACAGCTCCCTGGTAAGGCCCCACCTTGAGTACTGCATCCAGTTCTGGAAGCCTTACCTCAGAAAGGACATAGACAGACTGGAGACAGTGCAGAGGAGGGCAACTAAAATGATTCATGGTCTCCATTAGTTGTCTTATGAACACAGATTAAGGGAGCTCAACATGTACTCACTGGGGCAGTGCAAAGATTATTTATTTATTTAGCTTTTGTTAACCAGGTAGGTACACTAGACAAGACAATTGCCTATTTTCAGGTATGACCCGGGAGAGTACAGGAATAATAGATTTAGGTACATACAATGACATTGTACAAATTAGACATGTTACGGTTCATGTGAGGATACAGATTCTACACAGCATACGAAACAAGGTAAGGCATAGATTATACAGTATTAACATAACAAAAATAAACACCTTGTGGGAGATAAGAGCAGTAATGTTACAGATTCAACACAGCGTATGAGCGTGGTAAGGCATAGATTATACAGTATTAACATACCAACATAAACACCTTATGGAATCCAAGAGCAGTTCCAGGGGCACAGTATCGAAATCCTTCAGATGTGACACTATATACAGCTTAGCAACCTCTTGAGTCTGGTCTTTGTCCAGGAGTAGCTCCAGAGCAGAGGAGTGCTGTGATGGATCAATTCATGGGGTTTTGGGGCAGCCACAGGCTGAGGCAAGTTTGAGATGGTTCCATAGGGAGGAACGGAGACACATCTGTGAGTGCGCGGCACAGACCTGGGCAGGGAAGGAGTTCCACAGTCTGGGAGTGAATGCAGCAAAGTTCCACCCACCCATTTGAGTCTGTGTAGCCAGTGTCTTGAGGAGGGCCTGTCCCTGGGACCTGAGGGAGTAGGAGGAGATGGACGGGACAAGAAATTTCACAAGCCCTGGAGGGGTACCAGTGCCAAGGACCTTTCCGGTGAAGCACCCTAAGATGAAGTCTGCATGGTTAGTAGGTGAGAGCCAATTTAGCCTGCTATAGAGGTCGCAATGGTGAGTGAGATGGGGGGCAGCCAGCGTGAAGCAGCAGACATTATTGTAGGCAGTGGACCACCTAGTGAGGTGGACTTTGGATGAGTGGGCAAACAAGAGGAGCCCATAGCAGAGCAAGGGTAGGAGCACCCCTCTGGCAAGTGCAATCCGAGCTGCCCGAGTAAGATTACTTTTTGCTCTGTATGCCAGACCCAGTTTGCAGTTTACAGTCTTGCAAGTATTCTGAATGTGGCAGCCAAGGTCAAGCTGCGGGTCCAGCATCACCCCAAGGTATTTAAAATTGTCAGTAACTGGGATCTTGACCCCATCAACACCAAAAACACATAGTGGAGTAGGGGCGGCCTTAATCTTGGCCTGAAACCCAAATAGCATGGCCTGGGTTTTCCTGAGATTTAGAACCAACTTATGTGACAACATCCAGGATTGGCTGTTCCTCAAGTCCTTGCTCAGGTGGTGATTTATGACCCCTATCTCAGGGGAGTGAGTCAAGATGACCAGGTCATCTGCATAAAGGATAGGCTTGCAGTGGATAGCAGCAGCTGGGAGTTTGTTCACGAGTATGGAGAAAGTAGGGGCCCCAAGACAGAGTCTTGTGGGACACCTATGATAACAGGGATAGTGTCCAAGAACTCCTTCCCATACTTAACAAGTTGCTGTCTGCCGCTTACATAGTTGGAAAACCAGTTGAGCACCTCAGGTGATAGACCATAGGAGCTGAGCTGGGTGGAGAGCATGGTGTGATCAACAAGATCAAAGGCCTTAGAGAGATCTATAAAGATGGCTCCAGAGAGTTTGCCTCGGTCCATAGCCACTCTGATCCAAGATGAGACTGTGACAAGGGCAGAAGTTGTGCTGTGCCCTTTCCTAAAGCCATGCTGCTCAGGGGACAACAGGTCATGAGACTGCAAGTACTCCAAGAGTTGCCCTGCCACGACCTTCTCTAGAAGTTTGCAGACCACTGACAGTATGGATATTGGACGGTAGTTTTCTATGAGTTTGGGGTTTCCTTGTTTAAGTATTGGGACCACCCTGGCAACTTTCTATACTTCCAGAATGACACCTGACGACAGGGACAGATTGAAGATATGGGTTACCATGGGGGCAATCTCACTGGCACCCAGACTCAGAAGTTTTGGCTCCAATCCATCATGTCCAGCACTCGAGAAGTGGGAGAGACCCGAGAGCAGTCTCTGCACCTCTTGTACTGCCACCACCTTAAAAAGAAGGGGCGGGTAAGATGAGGATGGTGCGGCCCATTTTTCACCCTTCTCCCCTCCCCCATGGGAGAGTGATGAGGTAAAGGTAGATAGGGCCGAGAAGTACTGGTTGAATGCATTTGTGATGGTCAGGGAGTTGTTGCAACTGGCAGCATCGATGATCATATCCGAGGTCTCACCGCTCGAGGTCCCACTGACTATATTCTTAATGTTTCTCCAGAACCTCCTGGGGTCCCTAGCTGTGCGCAGCAGCACAGATTTTCAAAATTCCCCTTTGGCCACCCTAATAGCCTTCTTACACTGATTTCTGAGCATCCTGAACTGCAGAAATACGTCCTGTTCTGCCGTGGCCTTGAATTTTGCCCAGCACTTATCTCTGTACTTCATAAGGGTTAGCAGACTGCCCTGCAACTACTTTGTCGCCGAGCCCCTGACCCTCTGTCTGATGAGGGAGGGCATGTTTATCCTGCAGCACCCTGAACGCAGTGAGGAAGTGACTGGCTGCTGATGAGGAGTCCTGTGCGTTCCATACTGCTGACCAGTCAGCGTGCTGGAGATCAGCTTGATAGGAGCCAAGATCAAACCTTGAGTAGTCTCGGACCTGGATAATTTTATGTGGGATTTTCAGAGAAGGAATCTTCCATACCCCGTACACAGGGGAGTGGTCCGAGATGAAGTCAGAGAGGATGCCCGACGAGCTGATCCTCTCTGGTCGATTTGTCATGACTCAGTCCAGGAGAGAGCTCCCTCCACCATTGGGTGGGCATCTAGTAGGCTCCTTAATCAGTTGTGACAGGGAGAGACCAGCAAGGAGTGGTTCATATGCTTTGGAGTTGCAACCAAGCCAGTTTAGATGGGGAGGACATGATTGATACATTCAAGTACCTAAAGGATATAAACAGAGCCCCCACGCAGGAGCTCTTTCTCATTAACAGCTCCACGAGAATAAGAGGCCACAACATGAAACTGAGGGGGAAGGGGGTAGATTCAGAAGCAACATGTGCAAGTTTTTCTTCACAGAAAGGGTGGTTGATCCATGGAATGGCCTACCTGCCGAAGTCATTGAGTCCAAAACAGTATGGAATTTAAATCAGCTCAGGATAGGCACAAGGGGATAGTGACAAAAAAAATCTGAGTGGGGGGGTAGGATCTGGGCAAACTAGATGGACCTTTGGTCCCCATCTGCCGTCAATTTCTATGTTTCTTTCCCCCACATTTGTTAATTAAAAAAATAAAATAAATTCATAAATAAATAAACTCTATTATGTGTTCATAGTAGCTGCAAAGTCATCAACTTCCCATGCCTGTGGAGCAGTTGATGAGTTTGTCTCAACTATGATGGGGGGCAGTGGCCAGTGCCACCCAAGCTAGGCCAATGTCAGTGTGCAGTGGTTGGGTGGCTCACAGCGTTGTCGCCATGGGACCTGCTCCATCTGATTAGCTGGCTCTCAGTCATTTTATTTATTTATTTAAAATTTATTAACCAGGAAAGGCATCAATGGACCAAAGCTCGTTTCCAGATACTACCCGGGGGAGGGGGCACATACAGACAGAAGCTACAAAACAGAGGTGGTACAATCAACAGAGAAGTACAACAACATGAGCAAATATAACAGAGGTAGTACAGTAATCAGAGAAAGTACAAAAAGAAAAATAAAACAAAGCAGTTTACAGTGTTTCAATGTAAGGCTAAAAACAATTTACATGATAGATATTTACACTTCTATGCAGTAGATCACAAAATTTAGGGTATTTACATTTATACACATGCTAGTGCTGTCAGAAATTAGTCATTTGTCATATAGTCGGAAAAGTGTGTGTTACCAAGCTCATTAAAGAGCTTACGCCACATTGAAGTCACAGCACAGCTGTATGTAGATCCCCATCTCAAAACGGGACTGCTAGTAATCTTGTAAAACTGTCCATGGTTCTAAACTGAATCATGCAACCCCCCCCCCCAAAATGGGCAACACAGGAGAAAACACCTGATTTACTTTCACTGTATTAGCACTGTTAACCATCAGTCAGTTGTCATACAGTCAGAAAAGTGCATGTTACGGAGCTCATGAATGAGCTTACATGCCCATGGTTTTTATTTCTGAGCTTTGTTCTGTCACAGTTATCTCTTCTCTCTTTACTTATGGAAAGGGATTGGCTGCAGCTGTTGCTGAGCAGGTCATGTTGTTTAAGCTGGCTGGCTTTTAGACTCTATGATCCTTTTCATACTTTTATCCAAACCCAAAAACGGTAACCCGAATTAGAAAAACAACAACAAAAAACCCCCAAAAACAACGAATATCATTAAAAGCGCCCCGCCGCAGCCCTTCTCCTTTAGATCCCTATTTTTTTAAAAAAATGCCTCAGTCGCATTCAGTGCTCCTGTTTTAATTTTTAATGTAAATCTGTCCTGCCAACTAATCGTAGGTGCAAATGCTGAAAACTGTGTGTCACAAGATCGTCGTCAGCATGGCAATGGCAATCACATGAACGGACAGCAATGCAGATGGACTAATTAGTAGAAAAAACTCATCAACATTTAATTTAGAGTATTTAAACAAATGGTACAACATTTATTTTTGAAAACCATTTTTAAAATAGCAATAAGGTACTCGCAGGGGTTATGTTACTGTTCAGGTTAATCACCCACTGTGGGCAGTATGGTACTCGGCTGCACCTCATGCAACATTACATCCCCAGGGTGTGATTAACTAGAATATTAACATAACCCCATGTAATACCCTATTGCTTAATTCCTGCATGTTGCACCACGTCCTCCACACCACAACCACCATAGATAAGGTAGGAGCATGGCTGGAGGTATTTACTCTGAATATCATAGAACAAGACACAAATACAACTGCATCTAGACACTTCAAGTACCTTTTTTGTTACTCATAGTTTTTTCCAGCACTAAGTTAGTTAGTTTAGTTTTCCCTTCAAAAAATATTATATACATTTTTACATTTATTGTAGGCATGCCTGGCCCCAGCAGTAAAAAAAAATGAAGTATGTGTTTTTGGTAAATGTTATGTGCCATCATCACATCAGAAACATTTAATAGCATTGTGACCAGTCCACTTAAAATGTTGACCCTTGATATGTTCTAGTGAGTGAAAATAACAGATACTGCTTCTTAAATTGTTATTGGCTGGGTTTTGAGATTTGGTCATTGAATATAAATACCAAATAGCATGAGGCTGGTATGATAAATAACACAGATGAGCTTATTGTCTAGTAGTACTGACAGTTTGAATATAGACAGCGAGAAAAGATGATGTGATGAATCTGACAATTAGAAGACATTGTTAATATTGCAGTGTTATATAACTTTAACTGTATGATAAACATTACACACAAATAACTGTCTAGGAATGGATTATATATAAATAAATTGCAAAAAACCTTGTTAATGCATCAGTTAAGGTTGCTGCAACAAATGTAGGGAAATGTGGCATTAAGGTTTCATACTAACACCCCACCCCTAACTTGTGCAGCCCAAGAGGCATCACAGGGGTAGCATTGGGGTCATAAATCCTAATGCTTACCCCATTCTCCTATACTGTACCCACCCAGCTTATTTTATAATGGAATGGGGTGAGCATTAGGGTTGATGACCCCAATGCCACCCTAATTCGATGCCTCTTGGTCAGCATTAGGATAAAAAGTTAGGTGAAACCCCTAACACCACATTTCCCACTTTTTGTATAACCCTAACTTGATGCATTAGCAATGTTTTTGCAATGTATTTCCTTACTTTTAAGATAGCATAATCATATATTGGGGGGACCCTTACCTATTGGTGGGTCTGGGGAGGGGGGCATCACTGGCAGGCGGGGGGAAGGCAAAGCAGGGGGATGAGGTAGTGGAGGTGGAAATCATGGCAGAGAAAGTGAGGGAAGCCCTCAGGTCCCTTAAGATGGAGAAAGCATCAGGGCTGGATAAATTACATCCCAGAGTGCTGAAGGAACTGGCATGTGTCCTGGTGAAACCACAGGTGGAGCTCTTCAGCATCTGTCTGAGGACAGGGTGGGTGCTCCAGGACTGGAAGGTGGAGCATATAGTGCCTATCCACAAGGGGGATCAAGGGAGGTGGCAGGGAACTACAGGCCCGTCAGCCTGACATCGGTGGTGGGCGAGGTGATGGAGGGCATTGTCAAGGAGAGACTAGGGGGGACCTGGAAAAGTTGGGGTGCCTGGATGATAGACAGCATGGATTCATCCTGGGGAAATCGTGTCAGACAAACCTTGTGGAGTTCTATGACTGGGTGACGAGTGTCTTGGACCTGGATAGATCAGTGGATGTCCTCTTTCTTGACTTCAGCAAGGCATTTGACTCTGTTCCTCATGATGGCCTGTTGGATAACCTGGGAGAATTGGGGGTGGGGAGCCAGATGATCAGATGGATAGGAAATTGACTCCAGAACTGGATCCAGAGGGTCATGGTTGGAGAGATAGTCTCATCCCCAAGGAGGGTCATTAGTGGAGTCCCTCAGGAATTGGTCCTTGGGCCCCTCCTTTTCAACACCTACATCTCTGACATAAGGAAGGGTATCAGGAGTGAGATGAGTCTCTTTGTGGATGAATTAAAACTGGGGGTGGTGGTGGATGGGGAGTTGGGGAGGGTGACCCTACAGGGGGCCCTGAAGGCTCTGGAAAGGTGGTCTAGAAAGTGGAAGTTGAGGTTCAATGCAGGAAAATGCAAGGTACTGCACCTGGGAGCCAGAAACCCAGGCCAAGTGTACACCCTGGAGGGGGAATGCTATAAGTCTCGATGGCTGAGAGGGACCTGGGGGTGGTGGTGGATGTCAAGATGAACAACTTGGAGACTTGTAGGAGGGCAGTGGCAAAGGCCAACAGGATGCTTGGGTGCATTGCTAGGGGGCTCACCTCCAGAAGAAGGGAAGTGATACTCCCACTGTATAACTGCTTGGTGAGACCGCACCTTGAGTACTGCATGCAGTTTTGGAGGCCACATTTAAAGAGGGACATTAAACTCCTGGAGAGAGTCCAGAGGAGGGCAACCCAAATGATTTGGGGCTTAGGGGATAGGACCTATGGGAGAGGCTCGAAGAGCTAAATTTGTACACATTGAAGAGAGAAGGGACCGGAGACATGATAGAGGTCTTCAAGTACATGAAGGGGTGAATAGGAGGAGCAGTCAGGGTGCTCCAAAGGAAAGAGGGGGGACAACTAGAGGGCATGGGTGGAAGCTGGGGGGGAGACTCAGGGGAGAAAGGAGGAGGTGCTTCTTCACTGAGAGGGTGGTGGAGCCATGGAATGCACTGCCCAGGGGGCTGGTGGAGGCATAAACAGTGGAGGGGTTCAAGAGGGGGTGGGACAGGTACAGGGGAAGGGTTCTGGAAGCAAAAACCAGTGCAGTGAGAATATCCAGGACTGGGAAGGCAGAAGCCAGAGAGGGAGAGGGGCAGTAAGGTCAGCTCCCAGGGTAGGGGCTGACCAAACGAGCAGACACGAAAGACCATTAGGCCTATTCTGCTGGCATTTTAGTATGTTAGTATATCGTAATTTGCTTGTGGGAGCGTAGGGCCCTCTGGGCCATTCCCTCCCATTCCTCCATAGATGCATACAGTATATGTACTTAGCTGTGGAAGCACAGATCCCTCTGGCTCCTGTGCTTCCATGTATTGCCCAAGATTGATGCAATTTTCAGCATAGCCATGTTAGTACCCCACCTAATGTATCCAGTGCTGAAAATATTCAAATCCACACCAAAATGTATTTCTATGCAACTGCAATGCCATTTCTGTGCCACTGGTACAAAAACACATTTCAGCCAGGATTTGAAAAATGACATTTGTGATATACATTTGGTGGGGTAATAACAAGTCTATGTTTCAAATATGGGGTCAAAATATTTTACATTTACAAAGTTACCAGCATGCATAGTGAAACTGCAACAAATGGTTGTAACTCAGCCATTTTTTAACATTTTGACCCCGAATATTCAACATGGACTTTTGGGGACCCCACCTCATGAACAATATGACTGTCATTTTGGCCAAAAGGTGAATTTGCCAAGCAACGGTGAAATTACCTTTTGGGCAGTAGTTGACAAATTATAGTCATATTGTTCATGAAGTGGGGTCCCCAAAAGGTCAGGATGAAAATTTGGGGTCAAAATCTTAAAAACTGGCTGAATTAGACATCAAAGTAACCTGTAAAATCCTTTTTCATGAGCTCACTAAAAAAGAATCAGCTTGTGAAAATGAACTGGCTCACAAAAAAGGATCTAAGCGAGTCACGAAAAAAGAATTAAAATGATAAAAAAGGCATTGCAGGGTTGTTCTTCCACCAAATAACTTCTCAGTCCACCTAATGGAGTTTTGATGAACAAGATACATGTGTTGGTGTCTCTAAATATCTTCATTTTGGATGCTTTAAATTTTGGGTTGGGGGATAGAAAACAAGATGGCAGCTTGCAAAAAAGGAATTGTTTCTCATGAAAAAGGATTTTGTTCTCATGAAAAAGAAAATGTTCTCACAAGACTAAATTCTTTTTTGCGAGATCAAATCCTTTGTTGAACTTTTACCTCTATCCTGAAAAATGAACTTCCCATAGGATATAATGGGAACTAAAAAACTGCATAAGTTTGCAACAGTTTAATATTTTTGCACCAAACTAACAGTGACAATTATGGTACCTAAGTTCTTTCTATGATAAAAAAAGCATGCCAAAATTCCACACAGTCTGAACAATGGTGACGAGGAAAAAGCTGCAAAAAAAAGGGTGACTTTTTACTTTTTTTAACTATCCAGATCTCAGAATCTGCACATCCCACCAGAACAAAACTTGCTACATCAAGAGATCTATCCCCTAGGACGGTGCAAACCAAATTTTGTGCAAACCCATTGATCAGTTGCAAAGTTATTAAAGTGCAAAATTTGAGGTTTAACATTAAACAGGCTACTCAACCCTAACTATAGGGGCATGACCATGCCAATATAATAAAGTATAAGGTGCTGGCATAATGCTTGTTATAAATAGGGGGATGTTGTATATAAGGCAAAAGGTCAGACAGAGCCAGAGCTGGCGGCAGCATGGGCCAAGGCAGCACTGCCACATAAAAACATTTGGTAAAGTTACATTAACTTATTATGCTAATACCACCTTCAGCCTATTATTGCTTTACTGTCACAAAAATCCACAACAGAATACTACTATTCCCAGTATGTTTTGTTGCAATGTAAACATAGCTGCACTTCAAAGTTTTCATTGCCAAATCTGTTTCTTTTAGCTGTGAGGACCTGTCCACCAATGCTGAACAACATTTCTACAGGTGCACTAGATGGTACAGCAGTATTGTAACACAGGAATATTGTCTTTATTGTTGGTACTGTAATGTTTGTAAAATTTCAGTTGTTTTATTGGTGTCATTTAAGTACTGCTCCAGTTCGTGAAGAACTCTATCAAGGCCAGGTTGCTGATTTTCTTCAGACTTGAAGAAGTCATCATCATCATCCTCATGGTTGTCATCAGATGATGGGCTTTCATGAACAATATCTTCCTGATGTGACAGCAACAGCAATTCATTGTCAAGCATGTTTTTGCTGCGCGAGTTTCTTCCTTATTCCCAATGCATCTAAAATGAAATTATGGTAACGTGATGCTTGCTAGAATCAACTCCCTCTGCTGAAGACTGGTACCAAAGCGAGTGTCCACAGCTTTCAGAATTGCATCAAGAAGTGGCAATGCATAACGTAATCCTGGCCTCATATCAAACAACTTCTTTTTCAAAATGGCCAATGTCGGAAGGAGATATCTCATGTCGCATTTTGCTTCTGCCTGCAGAATATCCAGTGAGTTTGCTAAAGGCTGCATTACTTTACTGTACTCCATCAAGAAAGCGATGTCATTTTTTTTAAACTTTGTGAGGCCAAGTTCATCGCAAATGTTATGCAGATCATCTTAATCTCTTTTTGACAATGGATTTTATTTTTTCAACCACTCTGTAGTAAGAATTACACCTTGTGTCATTGGGGACAGCCAATTTGCTACTGAATTTATCGGAGACAATTTCACTTGTTTGTGAACTTTGGTGTACTTTGTTCCAGAGAGCTGAGCATTTGGCCATTGTGCTCTGATAGATCTTCTTGTAGGCAGCATTTGATATAGCTTGTTCTATGTCCTTCACTACTAAGTTCAGGGTATGAGCCACATAGCGTTGATGAGAAGGGAGGTTGTAGGTCTCTTCCATGTCTTCATCTCCATCATCTAGAATGATACATACATCAGCAAAAGTTATTACTTCCATGACTGTGTCCTCATCATCGTCACCGACACGGCTGCTGCATTCCCCTTGCCTTTTGCTGATCATGGTCATGATCATCATCGTCATCATTTTCATCATCCTGAATCACAGTGGCAGTGATGGGTGTGGTATTATCAGAGCCAAAGTCATGAACTGTCTTTACAAAGTTTGATCCATTGTCAGTGACAGTTTTAACAACTTTGTTCTGAATGTGGTATTTCAAGTGAACTTGTTCAAGTTTTCATGCAATAACATTGTACAACTGTCTCCTTTTATTCACGTGTATGCCAATGCTGCTGATTTTCTCCCCAATGATTTCTGATCAATCCATTGAGCTGCCACACCTAGGTAGCTTCTATTATGTGCCTTCCAAATGTCAGCAGTAGTACAGATGTGAGATACACTGCTGATTTCAGAAACCATGTTTGATTTCATGTTTTGGTAAATTTTCTCTATTCTGTCGGTCAATGTTTTTCATGTCATAGCTTTTTAAGTGGTCTGTGGACCACTCATTAATTTGAGAAAAGAAGGCTGTTCAACAACACTGAATGACTGTAGATATTCAACTACAAACTGAATAATAAGCTTGTCGACATGAAATTGACTGATAAGTGAACTCTTTGTGGATTTGAATAATTGCTGTTGGAGAAGACATTTCTTCATTTTAATGAATGATGAGGATGGCAATGAATTTCTATTGCTGACTGAGCTAGAAAATTCATCTTCCAACTCTTCTTTCTCTTCCTATGTGATTTTCTTACCAAGGAGGGTCATATTAGCTGGTTTATCATTTCTACTGGCGCACTGTGTAACACATGTTTTGAACTTCTCCAAAGATGCAGGATGGCTGCGTTCCATATGATTTTTAAGTTTGATGTAATATTTTTGGATGTTGACAGAAGTTTTTCTTTAGGCATACATAGTTTACACTGAACAGAAATATGTTTGCGCTTCTCATCTTTGGCCTCAAAATACTCTCCCAAATACCACTTTTGAAAAACAGACACACTCTGGAATCATGACTCGGGAGTACTACTAGTAGTAGATGAAGTGGGCAAGGTGAACGAAGAAGAAGAGGAGGAGGAGGAGGAGGATCTATTTTGTCTTGTTTCAGGTTGAAAGCTATTACTGCCTGCTGTTTCTTTTCCTTTTTCAGACATATTAAATAAAGAACATGCAACAGCAGCAAGTGCTGTTAAATATAAAAAAAATGTATATTCTATTTTAAATTGCAGATTAAATCTGGTTCAGGATGTTTTGTGTTTCTATGTTTTCCATTCTTTACTTGTTTACTGATTTAGCAGCTAAGTTATAAAACCCAGAATGTACTTGATTATCTACAGCACTCTTCATACTATATAATGTGGCCCATGCTGTAAAGGTCGCAAGTCTACAGTGGCTGCAAATGTTCCATTAACACATTTAGTATCTGTGGCTGGAGCAGGAGGTGACACTGACTATCTGATCTGACAACAGGGTGACATTCTATTGTACACTGACACTGGAAAAGTATAGTTTCAGATGACCATCACAGTAAGTACAGGCAACATCACTAGGGTAGGTCACATTAGTAATTTTAGAAGAACTGAACAACAATTGCAAAGACAGATTTTTAAGTAATACTGCATTTGCAGTGAAAATATTATGTGTGATATTTTGTTAATTTAAACAGAGTTCTGGACTGATGTCCGAAGAATGGTTTAAATTAACAAAGTCACACTTTGTTCAATAACTGTGACTGACATGGCTTTATCACAAATTTAGCATTACATACAAATCTGCAAGACAGAAGCATGGTCACCAGCAATGGTGTTCCTACAGTACAGATACAGTATGCTGACTACTGTAATGCTTAAAATTGACTGACTGAATAAACCTTTGCACTGTCTGTCTCAATTGTTTTCATCAGATGTAAAGTCAAAATCTTCAGTGCACTGAAAAATTTGAATTGAATTTGAAAATAAAGTCAATAGTGTCATTTATTTTTATACCGGTCTGTGCCTCCTGGCCTGATGGATTGACTAACTTATCTGCTTCTTCTGTTCTGCTCTCTACCTAAGTGCCTTACTAAAGATGATGATGATGATGATGATGATGATGATGATGATGGATAATTATTCAGATCACCTCACACTAGAAATTAATGTTGCTGCGACTCCTAGTGCTATCTGTAGACTGCATCATGGATTAAACTGAAAGTAAGTTTGGCGCTCCCTCCTGGTGATGAACTAGTTCAAGCTCAAGTTTATTGACAATAAATACTCCATTGAGCATGCTCATTTACAAGGCGGTCTTGAAGAATACATTGGTCATACAATATAGTTACAAATACATATCAGCTATAAATACATATGATATACAGTAGAGTACAAAGGCATTGGACATACTGTGTAGATATATAAACATATAAGCTATAAATACATATGAAACAGTATTTATAAGGCAAACAAAGTGTACAATCAGCAATGGTCTGCCTCGTACTAAACAAATAGTGCAATGGATAGGCTGAACACAATAACAAATAGCACAATGGACAGACTGAAAATAGTGGGGCTGGATGATACATGGTATCTAGCTTGCAATCTGGGCTGGAAAGAATAGAGGTTGGGGAATGCCAAGGGTTTGTTCTTTTGTATTAAACACATTGGCCCGGATATTCAAACTGCACCAGGCTGTTATGCAAGCCTGGGCGCAGCTCAACTTTGTTGCGCAGGGGTGTGGTCTGGGTGATATTAAACAGAGCTGCGTTATGGCACAGCTGCTTTGAATATCGCACCCTGGCCACCCCCACTGTGCATGGCGCAGTGGCACTGCACCCACGCAAGTGGCCAGAGTGGAACATGGAGATACGCTAGTGCAAGTGCCATTGAGCTATGCACAACACCTGTGATATTCAAAAGGAGACATGCAAATGGGACCATAATTTATGCAAGGCACACAGGGGTCCATTTGCATCTCATTATGGCCCCATTTGCATACCATTAGCATGCAGGTGCGCCGATCCCCGACGACTTGCACCTGGCACCCTGCCAGGCAGCAGCTGTCAGGGACTGATGCCCCCTGCAGCCTGATCAAGGGCATTTGTGTAAAAGAAACCCCCCCATCCAATATCCCTGGTGGTCCAGTGGACCGCTATGTGCCCAATCGTGGGCATTTGTGTAGAGAATAAGCCCCCCCTCCTATATATCTGGTGATCCAGTGGACCTCTATGTGCCCAATCACGGGCATTTGTGTAGAGAATAAGCCCCCTCTCCTATATCCCTGGTGGTCCAGTGGACCTCTATTTGCCCACCCCATCCAATATCCCTGGTGGTCCGGTGGACCGATCGCCTCCTGATCGCGGGCATCTGTAACACATAAATACCCCTACTACTTTGGTGGTCTAGTGTACCTCACCACCCACCCACTGAGCCTCTCACGCGCTGCCCCCCGTCAGCCATCAGGCAGCAGCACCCATCCACCTGCTGCCCTACCCTCTGCCGGGCCGACAGCTCGATAGGGGCTGCGCCCAGTGGTTCACAGTGTGAGCCAATGGGTGTGCAGCCCATACATATTACTCAGTCCAGATATGCTAATGAATCATTCATATCTGACTGAGTAGTATAGTATGTTGCACGCCCATTGGCTCACGCCAGAACCAATGGGCATGCAGCCCTACTGAGCTGTCAGTCGGCCGACGCCAGGGAGGCAGGCGGTGGGTGCTGCTGCCCGCCGCTGACGGGGAGCTGGGTGGGGCTCAGTGGCAGGTGGGGAGGGGGGTACACTAGATCACTAGGGTAGTAGGGGTATTTTATGTGTCACAGATGCCCGCAATCGGGTGGCGATCGGTCCACTGGACCACCAGGGATATAGGAGGGGGGCTTATTCTCTGCACAAATGCCCACGATCGGGCACATAGAGGTCCACTGGACCACCAGGGATATAGGAGGAGGGGATTTCACTACAGGGATGCCCGTGATGGGGCATGGGGGGCACTGCCAAGTGCGGCAGGAACTCGGGTGGCCACCCACAGGTGGCAGCTGCCGTGTTGCGCCCTGCAGTGTGGCAGCTCAGCTGTGGGTGGCCATCACTTGTTCCCTTTTTTTTGGCTTAACTTTGTGCAGGCGCAGGTAGGGGTTGTGCATGCATGACTCTGCACATCCCAGGCTGAATATCGGGCTGTGCAGGTTATGCATGGGCACACCCCCCCACCTGTGCCTGCATACATTACTGATGCACTCCGCCACATCGGGATTTGTGCGGTGCACTTTTTCCTTTTGAATATCACGCTGGGGCGCATCAGTGGGTTGTGCATGGCGCAACATTGTTGCACCATGTGCAACCCTTTTGAATATCCGGGCCATTTTATAAGTCAGTCTAATGATTCCCTCTTCCTGATGTCATTGTATGTGTCTCTCTATCTCTGGTGGTCATGAACCTTAAAGAGGGGCTCCTGCCAAAAGTGCTACATTGCACAACTAGAATAAGCATACCCCCAAAAAAATATCATACCAAAAATTAGGTTTTTGCGTAACTTCCTTTTAAAGTTATGAGCTATTCTGTAACCCTGATTTCACTACTTATTCAAAAAAGCCAGTTTCAGTGAAGAGCCCTGATGATGTCATCTCCTGGACTTACACTCTAGCTCTCCCTGTCAGCAAGCTTATAGGACCTGCTTCTCCAAAGATTAAGAATCCTTTAAAAAAAATGACATAGGGTTGTCTGCATTGCTTGTGTTTCCAGAATGTTCAGATGCATGGCACTGTACTTTAGAACATATCAGGAGGTGGTTTTGGAATGCAGCACTGAACCAAGGCATAGAGGCATACTTTTAAAATGTTGTGGGGGGACACACAATCTGAGAATGTGACAGGAATGTGCCATCTCAAAATATTTATTTATTTTTTTATTTCAATTTTGGTGACTGGGTAGGCCCACTGAGACCGTAATGGTCCCTTTTTCAGGGGCAACCCCGGGTTAATTACAGTCAACAGTACAGTAAGAAGTAGGAACAATTCAAGGGAAAGTGCGCATATACAGACATTAAAATCAGAACATATAGTACAATCACAGGCAGGTTAGGTAACGTTTAGAATAACATGGGGTAAACACTAGTTTCACAAGAGTGGCAGTTACATAAGGTACTTTTATCAAGTCAGTTTTATGGGTTACAATTTCAAGTGTTTCAGAAGTGATAAGATTCAACTGAAATAGGATACCAACCTGTTAGGCGGCAGGTTTTTAGTATCAGAGGTGGAGTGCTGTTTTCTGTCCTCAGCGGTGGCATGCACAGAGGCTTAACTCTAGAAGGTACATCTTTAGGCCTTTTTTAAAACGTCCAAAGGAGCTGCAGTCTTGAAGATTGCTAGGTAGGCCATTCCATAGGGATGGGATGTCATTTTTGAACTACTGAAGACCTTGGCTTTTGGGACATGGAGGAGTCGACGACACGAGGATCTAAGTGTTCTTTTAGGCTGCTTGAGTACTAAGGTATGACTCAGGCTGGGGGGAGCATCCATTTGTAGAAGCTTGAAAGCCAAGCATAGGGAAGTGTAAGCCAGTCTGCCCTCCAGAGAGGGCCAATTCAGTGAGTGGAGTATATTACAGTGGTGTTCTAGTGGCTGAGCTCCCAGGGTAAAGCGTCCTATTCTGTGGTACAATTTTCTTAGCTTTCGCATCTCTGTGTTTTGAATTGAATGTAGCACTGGGGCATAATAAAATAAAGTGGGCAGGAGCATGCCCGTGGCTATCTTTAGCCTGGATGCCTGAGTGAGAAAAGGGGGTAGACGGTACATGAGCCCAAGCTTTTGATTTAGCTCCTTGGTTAATTGTTCAACATGAACCTTGAAAGAGCAGTCTTGATCGATATATAGACTCCCAGGTATTTGATGCAATCCACCACCTCAGTAGAATGTCCACTGGACAGATAAGGGGGATAGTAGACATGTTCTGTCGGGGCCCAATTTACTGGGTCCGAATAGGATGACTTTAGTTTTTTAGTCATTTAGGTCTAGCCTATTTGTCAGGAACCAGGTTTCCAGTAGGGAGAGATTGTGGTTCAGGAGCTGGTTTAGCTGTACAGCATTTGAAGCAGATCTGTATAGTACTGCATCATCCACATAGAGGGTCACTTTCACTCTGCCGCAGTGCTTTGGTAGGTTGTTGATAAACAGGGAGAATAGAAGGGGCCCCAGTATTGAACCTTGGGGGACACCCTCAGCAATGGAGCGCTTGCCTGACTCCACCCCCTGCCATCTGATTATCTGAGATCTGTCTTGCAAGTAATCTTTAAACCACTGTATTGAGTGGTTGTCCAGTCCGAGGGACAATCAGTCTCGGAATGTGACAGGGACACAAATCGAGGAATTTTGTGGGGACTAGCAATTACAGAATATAGTAGGGATGCACACTGTTGGAATGTGATAGGACACACTATTTATTCCTAAATTGCTTGCCCCTGCCATGTTTCAGAATTGCATGCACCTATCATATTTCAAAATTGTGCATCGCATCCCCACCACATTCAACCTTATGTGTCCCAGCCACATTATATAGAAACAGAGAAACATAGAAGATGACGGCAGATAAGGACCGCAAGGCCCATCAAGTCTGCCCATTTTATCTACCTTATGAATGTGCCATAGGCCTTTACTCTGTCAATGGCCTATCTATTCATACTCATCTGTATTGCTCCCTTATGCCTATTCCATGCCTGTTTGAAGCCCTGTACTGTATTCATATCTATCACTTCCTGAGGTAGGCCATTCCATGCATCCACCATCCTTTCTGTG